>JAJEKV010000016.1:5742892-6978389 GCA_021234155.1 Isoetes taiwanensis | reverse complement strand
TTGTTGTACTTCGTTCAGTTACGTATTGCTTTAACCCTCGGTCTAGATCTTGAGCCTAATCAATGAACCCTAAGCGCCAAGTTAGATGTGCATGATTAAGTTTAGATATTCTTCTCATTATTATCATGCTATGTGGATATGTGATGTTGATTGATCATATTTGCTCTCTTGTATTGGAAGGGGGTTGAGACCTAGTAGCCATTGCCAAGTGATGCTCCTAATTAAGTTCCTATTAATGGCTGTGCATAGGAGCCCTTACGAAATTGTAGAACTATGGTATATTTCGGCTTGTACACATATACTTGAGGCTAGGCGAGGCAGAGGAGGTCCTAGCGGCGTGGATCTTTGAGGACCCCCCATGGCGGAGCTAGGCTTATGGCAGTCACTTGGCGGGCCGGGCATGGGTCATGATCCTGCAGGGCAATGGTGCCACCACCTTTCTCAGAGGCTGCGAGGGCGGCACGACTCTTGTTTTGGGAGGTTAAGTCGGGGAAAAATCGTGTGTCATACGATTCTCTGCTTATCCGTGGAACCTCTAGATCCGGGAAGGAGATGGGAACCCTTCACACTCGTGGTGGGGAGATGCAGCCAGTAGTCTCTCTATGGGTGATGCCATGAGATTGCATATCTAAAGGCTAGAGCCATGCAGGAGCTCGATCTAGCCTCACATAAGTATGCACCCGGGAGGGGCGGATGGAGTGGTCAACTAGCCAACTGTCTCGCCCGGCCCGCCATTATTATGACAAATGCGCGCTCTAACTTGAGGCCTAGCCTTCAGTCTACCACCCATGAGTCACGAGCCTTGGGTGGAGCTCTCATGTTTTATAGCATATGTTTTACTTCTATTGTATGTATGGATGTGCTACCCTTGAAGTTTGATGTATTATTGTTGCTAGTTACGGCGTTGTTTATGCTTCATTGTATTAAGGAACCCATAGGGAAAATACATACGTGTCCCCTTCCTTCACTGAGGGATGCCGCAGGTCACGGGATGAGCGGAGGCAGGTGATCAAAGAGAATTTGGATGGGGGATTTCCCTCTGAGTGTCACAATTTGACCATTATATTTGTGGGGCGTCACAATGGTATGTCGGAGAAATGTTGTTATTGGTTGACAAAATTTGTAGCAGCCATATCCACGAATAAGTGGGTCTTGTAGCCTAGCTAAGGAATGGAATAGAAATTCGATCTTGAGCCATGAAATGTGGAGAAATGTTTTCCCATTAGCGGGGCCATAATTAATTTATTATAGTCTAAGTGGTAAATAACATAGTCAAAGAAATCTTCTAATGATTTGAGCTCAAATTGTTCATGAACCACACCTTTCAAGTGAAAATTGAACAAGAGAAATCGCTCAAAGAAACGAAAAGAAATGGCGTGAAATGACCCAATATTTGGCCAAAGAAATAGGAAATTTTGTAGAATAGTTAAGTGATTAGGAAGGTACAGCAATTAATAACCCTGGTTATAATAAATTTACTCTTAAGAAAAGTGGCTACTAATCTATGGGGCTTACCTCTCCTTGGAAGTTCCCAAATGGTAAACATTGAACCTCCCAAAGTGTAAGTCAGTATGCGACTATAATTTTTTTTTTGGTCCTATACCTTTTTAACTTGTAATTGGTGCCTACAAATGTCAATTTCGAAGATAGAGTTAGTACGCAGTCCTTATTGAGGCTACCTCGAGGCTTAAAGACAAGAATAATTCATTACATGTGGACATAGTCTTCTTTATTGAATGTATGTATAGTCATGCTTTGGAATTCTCTATGACTTGACAGAAGGACTTGAAGACTGGTGGAGGAGGACGAGAACGAGAACGAGGACACAACAATAACATGATTTTGGATCTTGCCTCAATTACCTTGCATTTCGCCCTCTATGCAGCATCAAACTTAAAATGTCTTAGGACTAGTGTGTTATGTGATGTCTAGGGAAAGTGATATCAGATTATTATAGGCCCTAAAATGTGTCTATATATGATGTCATCGAGCATGACATCTGAGATTATGTCCATGGTTGATTTTACAATCGGATAAGGTGTAATTATTATCCCCCTATACCTATTATGGAAGAGTAATTTTGGTGAAAATTCGTGGTGGTCACACAGCAACCTTAAAATGGCCAGATGGTCCCGCAGCGGCGCCCATACGCGACTGTGTGCATAAAAATTTCTCCCCAAATTTTGATGCTAATTCCCTCTTACAAAAATTAAAACTGGTTTACAATTCTTTCTTACATGATTTCCGACAAATCTTCTCTAGCAGCTCCATATGGGGAAGTGAAGATCAATACAGATCAATTACAGTTTTCAACTTGAAAAAACAATTATATTTGAAATTTGAAGCCCCCTGTTTCGTTTG
The DNA here is from genome assembly GCA_021234155.1 of Isoetes taiwanensis. NCBI lineage: Eukaryota > Viridiplantae > Streptophyta > Lycopodiopsida > Isoetales > Isoetaceae > Isoetes > Isoetes taiwanensis. Next base: position 6,976,028 of record JAJEKV010000016.1, on the reverse strand, counting down.
ATATTTTTAAGGAGCTAAATGAAGAGAGCCATTACATGGAGCCTCTTAGGCTCCATAACCTATGACTAATTTCCCAAGATTTAGGTTCTTCTTTTAATTAGTTTCATGTCAAAATTCGAGATCCCCATTTTTATTGGGGCAATAATAACTAATTGATCGGAGATCCTACATTTATTACACTAAGATTTTAAGGGTTTTCTGTATTAGTGCAAATACAATAAAGCGATAGTGGCATCTTTGGATTCCAAAAGATGAGCAAGGTTTTCATGTGTGCACAGTTTGTGGTTTCCTATTCAAGAGTTGAGCGAGATCGCTGAAACTATGGATTGGATGCGGCAAGCCGCTGCGGTACATTTATGGTTGGATTGGGCTACCGTGTGATTGCTTCTATGGAAGTTTTCCGGTTTTGTCGACTCTGCGCTTGATATTGAGGATTTCGGAGATTAGCGGTGGCCATAAAATCGGCATTTGGGATTGATTTGGTCGGATCTTTTAAGTATGAGTCGATTTAGGAAAGAGCTTGGACACTACATCCATCTGACGTGGGCACGCGTCGAGTTCATGACCTATGTACAGGTTCTGAAATGATGCAAGATCTGTTGGGATATCGAGGTTGCTCCATTGCTTTTATGATAGGAGGTTCTACAGGCTTAGGTTTTATAGGGTTTGATCTTCAAACCACATGTCTATGATTTATAACGATAGAGCAGTCCTTGGCCGTTGGATTAAAATAGTTATATCATAGAACTTGAATTTATAATCCATAGAACTTGAATGAGAGAGATTATCACGATAATCTCCTAAAGATTATCACGATAATCTCGAATAATATAATATTCGATCTAGCAGTTGCCACTTTGCGTGGTCGCCGCTACCTCCGTCCATTTCTCCTGTGCCATTTGATGCATGGCGGCTCCTCTGTGAGATGAAGCTCCGGCGGATCGAGTGGCGATGGAGCCGGGGGCGGGTGGGTGTGGCGTCTTCATATTTTTCTTTATTGCTCTGTCTTGTGTTGTTTGTATTTTTTAGGGTGTTGCAAGGGAAGAAGCGGCTGGAGTTAAAGCCCAGATAATTCTTGTGAGAGTGGGACATTTTTATGTAAAGAGTGGGCGAGCTGTATTTATTTTGTAAGCGATTCCAGCCCGATTACGCTAATGGATCTCACTCTTAAAAGCGAGTTTGATCATAAGAAGCTGCTCCATACCCGACCCAATGATACTGTGATACATTGCCTACCAAAGCAACGAGTCAGCATTTTGATTTTGCTTCCTATATACAACAAATTTTGAGCTGCTTGTGAAGCAAGGGCTTGCCTTTGCCTCCTCAGGAGCTCGACCATGCCCCAGCCCACTTTGCTCGATTATAAAATTTGCATTTGTCTTAAACAGGTTGCGAGAATCTAAAGGTTAGAAGTCTGTTCTTTGCACGAACTCGGAATGATCTACCACCCCCATGCCTTCAAGCGTAGAATTTCCATATGTTTTAAAACCGGTAATAGATTGAACAAGTCTTTTGCGAGTAATAGATATGTTGATTTGGGGCTTATCAATCTAAAGTAAACTTGGATCGCTTGCTCATATACGAAAGAATTGCTCGGCCCGAGTGGTTTAGGGAGGTCAACCCTCCTTTCGCGAGATCATGGAGAAAATAAACCCTCTCGGCTGCTTGGCTTCGAAATTTATTCCCGCATAATACCAGCAGCAAGAGGTTAACCTCCTCCTGAACAAACTAAGAGAGTAGTTATTGCATTTTTTAGCATCATATAGATATGTGCAGAGATGGAGTTTATAAAGCATTTGTAAGCACTTATTGCACCAGCAAAGCCTTATTCGGCAGCTTGGTCTTAGGGTGAAGGAGCAATAAATGCTTCAACTTGTGAGATCGGAAGGGAGATTATGTGAGTAAACAAATTCGTGAAAAATAAAAACAGCTTCGGTGAAACACTTGGATAATTTTTTTATCTCCATTGACTTGTGAGGTCAAAACATGGCTGTTTGACCCATGTTGCAGGGAAGGGTGAGAGAGGCCCCATATGGGATATTCCCCATGAAATTCTGCAATCCAATGGCCTCAAATTTTTACACACACCCCGAACGATAATACACTGAAAATTGAAATTGGGTCCTCCCTCTGTCGCATGAAAGAACGTCTCTGTGTTCCCAGGCCTGTAGCTCTGCTCCGGAAGCCATAGCCGGAAGCTGTGCTCAAGCCATAGGTCCTGCTCTCAGCTCTGGATGTTTCCTCTTGAATTTACTCAGGAGAACTAGTTTAAATGGACTGGACAGGCGGGTATCAGATCCCCTGTGGTTGGATTTTTGAATGGCGGGCAGCCTGAAGAGGATAATATCATGGCTGGCGTTTCTACTAGTAACATTCTTAATTATAGGGGCAGCAATAAAGCCCAGATTTTCCCAAAAATTAATCGACATCTATCAGCTCTTCGGTGGCAGATATTCTGATTTCTTTGCCATTGGCCCTCTGCAGCGCCCTGTTTCTTGCAGGAATTGGGCCGATATTTTCAATGTGTTTTGGGATTGTGGGAGATAGTGACGCATCGGATCCTCTCTCCGACTCTACTTTCCTATCCACTTATGGCAGCGGGAATAACCAACCCTTGGCCCTGCAGATCCTCACTCCTCATCTTCATTTCCTTGCTTCTCTTTTGTATTTCATGTTGGCGCTCTTCTTACGCTTCGCGCTCTGCTAGCCTGATTTGACTACAGCAACTCGCCTCTCTTCTCGAATTTCAGAATACGCGCTTTCTATCTCGCAATCTTGCAATTCCACGGCATCTCTGGAGCTATCAATTTCTTCTACCCTTTGTGCTCATTATAACCATACCGGGCTCATGAAATCTTCCGGCTAAGACTGGCGGGATTATGAAACTGCCAAGAGAGGGTTTGATCGCATCGACCGACCATTGATTGCGGTCTCTTGAAAACATAAACAACGGCATTCCTTGGCCTGACAAAATACTCACCGTGGGTATCCTGGTCGCGACGGAGATTATAAAAAGCATTTGGAAGAGTCTGGAGTATTTAAGACTTTGCTTAATGTCAAATACCAGTACTCGTTTCTGTGGGTAGAGACCTCAGGACTGCTGGTATATGCTCTGTTTGTCAGACAAGGTTTGTCACTGGCTTCTGTTTTTAAATCCAGCGATCATGTATGGAAGGCATATATGGGTCTCTGTGTCATGCTCTCTGCCAGCGATCAAATGCTTGCCAGGGTTGCTGGTGCGGCTGATATGGGACTTGAGAATCTCAACTCCGACATAAAGCAGTTGCCGGAACGCATTTTACAGTACTCGTGGTTCCGAGATATGTCCCTTTATAACTACTCTATTCTCAGAGGGGTCTTCCAGTTAGCGAAATCAAATCTTTCTGGAATATAGATCTAAGAGAATTGGGGGCATTGAACTTGGTTGCTGTGCCATTATTTCCGTCTTAACTCAAGGCTCTAGCGTGGATGCCTTCTTTGCTTGCATTTTGTCTCAAGTTGATGGCAAGCATATCATCACTTTAGAATGATGGCTTCTTTTAATATTTTGCTGCAATTCTGGCTGAGGGATATGTGAGAACAAAGAAGCCATTTTAGGGGCTGAACTTGCACTGGATACACGGAAACGTACGTATGTAGAACAGTAACAATTGCATCATAACCAGGTAGCTGAATTGGAAGCACTGGCAAGGCAGATGGAGAATAGACAGAGCAAATGCAAGTGGTGACGAAAAGAGATGTTGTGGGATTGTTCAAAATCAACGAGGAAGCGGCAGGGGGAGGCGGGGAGTATTGAAGAGATAGTGTCCGCGTTGGGCCTGCTTGCTCTGGTGAAACAATTCTACATTCAAGTATTGGAGAAAAGCCTGACGTGCTGCTGCAACAGCCGTGGCAATAATCTGAAAACATATTGTGATGATGCGTGGAGCGGATACCAGGATGCATCACGAGCTGGGTGAAGCTAATGAAGCTCAAATGCTAGTGGATGTTGTTCCGCTGGATTAGATCAGCCCCTTAAAGTGATCCGGACAAATCCTCTTTGTAACACATGCTGGTGGCCCCTTATACGATTGGATTGACTACCGCAGAGACGTCTACACTAATAATGAGTGTGACTTCATTTGCATTCCCAGGCCTTTCCTAAGGTCTCCTCCTCTTCTAAGGTGGAGGCTCAGCAATGGTGAACAAAACAAAAACTTCAATAAAATTCAAATCTCAGCCCAAAACAAATCTTTTTTGTATATGTTCTCTAGGTTTTGAAGCCAAACATGAAATCTTTACGTACATATTCTCTAGGTTTTGTCAACCTAGATACGCAACTTTTTCTCAAATCTTGATCCGTGCTCGAGAAATTATGATAAAAGTTAGGTTGTTTGACACCCTAATGGTGATGGTTAGCAATCAATGGTGCGGTTTATACATGTGATGTAGTGCTCCTAAATGGTCTGATAGATACGCCATGGTGAAGCCACAAATAGAACATGGTGAAAGTAGCGGATATGCGGTGATGCCACAAAGCGGAACATGGTGAGGTACGGATACGCACCACGGTGATGCCACAAGCAAAGGAACATGGTAGAGGCCGCGGTCACTGCAGTACAAAGCGAACATGGTGATGGCCTAGATAGCGTCATGCGGTAGTATGGCCACTGGAAAAAATGGCCGGTGTGCCATGTGGCGGAAAGTCAGAAATTGCGTGCGGTGGTGCAGTAGGGGACTAAGCCACATATTATTCGCAGCTGCAGCCTCTGCCGCGAACGTTATCGACTATAACGTCGGGGCCGAGTCATTGGGCCGGAAGAAAAACAAAAGAATCGATTACTGCGGTGCATATTCTAGAAAATCATTCAACAATAGAAAACCACGAGGAAAACAACGAGGTTTCTTTATAGTTTCTTTGCAACTTTCTAGCAAGGTCAAGCTCTAACCCAAACAATACAAAATACTCTGATGAGGTAAAACAGAAAGCGAGTTTTTGTGATCAAAGTACCGGATAAAAAAGCGGTCGTGATTTTAAAGATGTTGCAAGCCATAAAAAGTAATTTTATTTTTTAAGTGTTGGGAAACCAAAGAAATGAAAGCACACCGACTATCAAAATTTGCAAATCCGAATGAAAATAAAACAAGCGGGTACTGGTACAAAGTGGTCGCCAAGCACAGACATTTAGTGCGGAATGATTGCTCACATCTAATCCACAGGCGGGGCAGTAAACATTAGCGTGCAAGTGACACCAGCCGAAGGGAAAGGCGTCCCATGACTCGGCGAAACTCGAGCAACAAGGAAATTTGGTAAAGGAGATAAAGTTGGAGAGCACACGAGCTACCAAAACTGTATGCCAAATGATGCAATCTCGTCAAATGATGCAAGCAAGAAAAATGGGCTAAGCCCATGGCGCCTTAGGTCTTACGGAAAATAAGCGGTATGGGGCTGCGAGAATGGGAGCTTGAAGCTCATTGTAAGTAGCGGCATTACCGGAAGCCATAGCGATGGCATCGAAAGAGGACATTAATGGTACGTGTCAATAATTATGGGTGTTATGACTACCAGCGTGCACATTGTCGGTATTATGGCCATAACAATTTTAATGGAGATAATGATCCGTCCCAAAGATTGCCATCGGATATAGCACTCCTACGGTCGGTTAAATCACAGGCCTAAATGTGAGCGGGATGTTAGGTATGATACGAAAGGTGTTATGAAAAAACCAATGGCATGCCGATTCTACGTGACCACATGTGAAACATCAAGCACAACTCAATCAAACAACATAAAACTTCAAGGTTTAGGAAATTGAATACCAATTCGCCATTGACCAATTTCCATTTACCTTACACCCGCAAAACAAATGCCCTTTATTAGTTTCTTCAATGACAAACAAGTCGAATTCCAAACTTTCGAGAAATCTTCAATGACAAACAAATCGAAATTTTTCAAACTTTAAGATCATACCTTTGGGAAGGATCATATGCATGAGATGTTCACACATAAGCACAATTTCATTAAATGGACTTTAAACCAAGTCCACTCAAATATCTCAAATGATCGCTTGATCGTAAGAATATAGGATTTTTTGGTTGAAAATGACATTGACTTGATTACGTGGAGGTTAAAAAAATGCAAAAAGTGGTCATAGAAATGGAAAAGTCATCCTACAGTTTACGTGCGGTAGTTGAGATGGCGAGGCCATGGAAAGATGGCGGTGCCGATTTCGTCATTTCTTCTTATTAAAATGAGCCACAATTTAGGGGAATCGTGCAAGTAGGTTAGATAGAATTTCCTGTTCATTAACACATGAAGGAGTCATCAGAGGGCGCTAGGAAAAGCTAATTCATTCGATCTTTTAGATTCATTCGGGTTACTCTCGAGAATGGGTAAAGCAGGCGCATATGGATTCTAATGTAATCTGGTGATCTCATATTAGTGAGCCAATCTTGGCCCATCGCGAATCGATTCTGGTGGAGGTGCAAAGCAGGATGAACCACAACCCGAGCAGCGGAACTTGGTGCCCCAAGTCACACGACTCCTCCAATGGGGAAGGAGTTGGTAAAGGATGGCAGTGAGGATCAACTCGGTGAGGTGGGCTGGTGTTCCAAACTGCGGCGTGGGGGCGTTCTCTGACGACGCTCGTTTAAGTGCAATAGACTTCGCCCAGGAATGTACACGATTTACTGCGGCGTGGAGCGTTTCTTATCATCATAAGCCCGGCGTCGCAAACAGCCCATTCTCTAGTAGTAGTTGGCATCGATGCAGCAGAAATATTATTACATTTAGGAGAAAAATTTGCCACTGTTCTAACGCAAACTATTCAAGCGGGAGATAGGCTGCTTTGCTCTTGATTACAATTTGCAATCTCATATGCAAGCATTGATGTGGCTGAGAGATACCAATTCAGCTGCAAACTAAAAGTTACGTACATGAAAGTTGCGAGACAATCTAGCCTCCAATTGGAAATGTAAGCATGAACTAATTTCTCCAGTATATATTAATGATTGCAAGAAAGCATGTAATTGTTTATCTCCAAACCTTTGCATCACGGAAAATTATGTCGGCCAAGAAGAAGATGCGAGAGGAAAGGAAGGGTGAAAGGAGGCCTTTGGTACAATGTCAAGATAAAGGAAAGGGTGGGCATTAGGTATAAACAAAGCTGCAGCAGTTGTGGATTACATCAACAAGGTATGTTCTAACACATCCGGTGATAGAGAGGTAGTTTCAGGCGTGAGAGAAGCTTTCTGAATTTGACATGATTGGTTGAATTCAATGTGTATATAGAGCATGTTTTGATATTGAAATTCCTTGAGTAGAGAAAAGATGCAGAACTCAAGATGTCAATCAAGCAGAGCGTCAACTATGATAATGGCTGTTAATGGTACCAATGTTTATGATAGCAAAGGCTCTAAACTTGAAGAGGAAGGCTGTTTATATGGCTATACACAAAACGGGCTGAATTTGGAGGCCAGATGTATTTAAGAAGAAAGCCGGAATGGACAAGTTATGTATTGAAGACCGCGAAAAGGTTTATGACACGGGTCTCGAAACAAGAGTTTCTCAAACAAAGACAAGTTCTCAAATTGAGGAGACAAATAATGGAGATATTCTTGAAACTCTGTTTCTTACATGCAATACACTTTTGGAAAGAGTCCGCAGTATATTCCTTTTCCTTACAAGGTTTTTTGTGGACTTTTTGTCTTTTGAATGATGTATTGAAGCTTAAGTCTTTGTTGTGTAGTTTATTAGACTTATCTAATTTCTAGAATTCTGGTGTATTCTACAAAAGATTCAAGGCAATATCAAGTATGAAGATTGGGCTCACGCTTGTTTGAGCTCCTGAAAGCCTAAGTTTGTAAGGAGGCTCAAGGAAAGGCATCTTCTTTGTATTTATCACATGGGCGGAATTTGTAAAAAGGCAAGCTTTGAAACAGGAATTAGAAAGAGACTCTAAGTTGCACATGGATCTAATTGTACATATAAGTGTGATGTTTGTAGATATGGATTAACATGAAACCTCTAAACGCTCGTTCATAGTGTTAGTGAAATGTGGAGATCCATAGGTATGCTTAACGAAAGATACAACAACATGGTATAAAGGACTTGTTTACCTTTCGAATGTAGTGCTTGTGGGCTAAAATGTTTTAAAAATGTCAAAGGAGAGGAGCAAACGTGTCAAGATGGATTGGAAGAATTTTGAAAAGGTATTTATTTTAGTTACTTGAATGAACTGTTTCAGATCTTACATCTTGCAAAATGGTCTTCTTATGCTTTCATGCTTGACCGAACTTGCACTATGTTTAGGTGAAAGAAACATATGCAAAAGATGTTGGGAAAGGTGGAAAACCAGGTTGTTAAGACTAAGGATGTCATGAAATTGGTGTACAAGAATACATCATGCTCACGATTTTTTTACAAAGATGCGATGTTGTATTCAAGCAATTCATTCCACATAACTATACAGCCCGGATGGCTGGCGGCAGAGCGATTCAAAGAATGCTTACGGACATTTATCTCGATTATCGATTTCGCAGAGAATTACAGTTTCAAAATCCAGCAAGAAATTCAAACACTACATTGGAGGAATGACCAATGTTCAATATGTAGCATAATAACAGGGGGTTTTTTTTGTATTTTTGTACGGTTTTTCCAATGGTTTTTATATGATTTGATGGGCGTATTACACAAGGCCTACTAATTAGTACATCTAGAGTGCCCATTGTATTTGCATACGCTTGAATTAATTTTAATGCCTCTTTTCAATGGTGTAGACCCATATATGTAGTATTTTTCAGTTAAGTTTTATTTTTCGTATTATATTTTATTTTGCTCGACATGCAAAGCTCGAGCAGCTCATTTTAGGGTTTTTTGCTGTAAGGGCGTGGTTATGTGGGTCGGATTCAAGCAGCATTGGATTTGGGCAGCGCTTAACCGGTTCCAGCAGAGAGCTACCTGAGTGCTTGAAGCAGATGCTTGCCAATCCATGAACGGGCAGATCCTTCCTTTTCTTCGTCTTCGATCCGCCTTATACTCCGGCTCCAAGCTCTTTTATCTGCCAGAATCATCAGATCTGAGCTCGCAGGCCTTCAATATGTTGATTTCGGACATTTCCCCCTTTGATCCGTGGTTTTTGCAGCTTGTGGCTTGGCCATTGGTTCCTTGATCTTTGCTTCAGTTTTCCGCTTGCAAGATGGGGCTTCCTTGGCTGATTCGAATATATTTCCACCAAACGGAGCTTCTACAACATGAAATACGATTCATGTCCGTGATTCGGAAAGTTTTTAAGAGTGGGAATCGATTTCTCTAGTTATTTGCATTTGACGACCAGCATGAAACGGGCCTACAAACTCCGTATCCTTTGAATGAAATCTTGTAACATCTTTTTGCTTGATGAGACGCGTTTTTTATTTGTTCGTAAGGAAATGTATGTAGCCCCTTGACTTGGATCTCGCAGAGGAGTTTGTAGCACATACTTCAGATGTCAACTGCCTCAAGATTGGCGTAAAGTCCTCCGTGGTACTTTCGTTCTTCGGAGGCGAAGATCATAAAGTAAACATGTGGGCAATTGGAAAACCCAATGCGATTCTTGTAAGTCTTCCCAAAACATTTGCTTTGATCCAATAGCTCACTAGTGCTTGTTGGAATAAATTAAAGAGATTAAAGCTTCCCTTTGGGGATCATGCGAGTCTATCGGGGCATTCAAAGCGCAGAGAATCAGAACGTTTGATGTCTTCTTGAGGCTTTGGTAGTCGTGGCCGCCGATGGGACAATAAAGCTTTGGGATTTAGAGGAGGCTAAAAGTAATAGCTTCAGACAAACTCTTTCCTCTTTACTTTCAGAAATAGCTTTATTGGTCATCCAAAATGCCTAAATGCTATAAACTTGGCTTTGCAGTTGTCCGCACGCTCACGGGCCATCGTTCAAATTGCATCTCGGTGGACTTTCACCCGTTTGGTGAATTTTTTGCATCTGGATCCCTCGATACAAATCTCAAAATCTGGGACATCCGGAGAAAGGGTTGCATCCACACTTACAAGGGACACACCCGTGGCATCAAATGCATAAAGTTCAGTCCGGATGGTCGCTGGGTTGTCTCTGGAAGCCAGGATAATACTGTCAAAGTATGACACCCCACATAATTGTATTTAGACTGTTCATGTCTAATAGGGTGTCCATATTAACCGTGCAGCTCTGGGACTTAACCGCGGGAAAGCTTATGCATGATTTTAAATACCACGATGGCGAAGTTCAATGCCCGGATTTTCATCCTCGGGAATTTCTTCTTGCATCGTATTATTACCTTATGCATTGCACTCATAACGAGATCTTACAAGCAATATTTTCCTTTTATCCTTTCCGTGTTCTGTTGACAAAACACAAATTTTATGACCTCGAAACTTTTGAGCTTATTGGGTCGTCCGACGGACGGTAAGTAATATCATTTCTAGAGTTGGTTGAAGACCGTGTAACATGAGATACCTGTCGGCGACAAGTAAGTTTTTGCTTTGCTTAGGTTCCCCGGCTTACGTGCAATGTTGTTTGATCCCGATGGCGAAGTTTGCTTTCATGCGGCACATGAAAATCTCAAGGTTATTTCCTACTCGATATTCATTGCTATTGTAAATTTGGCTCGAAAAAGTTTAGAGTTCACGATGCAATTCCATGAATCATGTATTTAATAATCATAGCTGCAATTGTCATGTGACCCCGTCTTTTTGGCTGGCAAGATTTTCCTTCCTTATAATTAAACACACAAGCTCACTCTCTGCAGAGGCTTTTTATCCTGTCTCTCGGTTAAATGTCCTTTCCCTTGTGCGGTACTATCTTGGGAGCCATTAAGATACCACGATGTGGTTGATGTAAGCTGGTCCAAAATTGCCGACTTCAACGTTCATGAAGAAAAGCTTCTTGGTTGTTCTTACAACAAGAATTGTGTCAGTGTTTGGGTCAAATTCATTGTAAAGCCTTGAAATATAAATTCTCTTAGAAGCATCCCTCCGAAAGTATACCCATGGTGAATTTGCTATACCCTTTGTTTCAAATTTGGTTATCCTACTAGATTAGTTAATCTTCTCGGTTGAGCCTTTTAATGTTCAAGCTAATGTATTTGAAGAAGTTTCTAAAAGGTGAGCTTCTAAATATCTAGTACACTTCAAATATTAAATCCTTAGTGCATATTTCGATTCCAAGGTTCAAGATGCAACTCTACACTATCTTTATGTTTTTACATTAATAAATATAACCATTGAATCCAACACATTTAAATTAAAATCCCCCTTAAACCCCCTTTGGTTTGGGTGCATATTCACACGGGGGGTGACGTAGGGCAGCGAGAGCCCTCATAATTGTATTTTGCACGTACGAAATCAACACCATATAGTATTCCGGTTGAAATCTTATAGTAGTTTGCGAATCTTATTATACAGTATAGCAAATCTTGTACTTGCATACCCCACAAATGAGGAACTTTACGTACGGTGTAGATTAAGGAATAAGGGGCGAATATGCCAATCCGACGATTTCTCGTGCCCGAGTCACCCCCGTGAATATGCACCCAAACCAAAGGGGGTTTAAGGGGGATTTTAATTTAAATGTGTTGGATTCAATGGTTATATTTATTAATGTCAATGGTAGTTATGTGTTGGTTATTATACTTGTTCATATCACGTATAGGCATGCAAGAAGAGATGAAAGTCCAAATATCCAGATTGGTGACCGTAAGCTAGTGAAGGAGACTCATTTTTACATGTCAGACGATCGCGAACATGACACTGACTTCGTGCAACATTGTCTCCAAAAACATGCAGACTACACAAGGCCCCTAAAATTGAATCAATATGGCTTTTTGGTATTGATTTATTAGTGAAAACCGAATATTAAAATCAATACGCGCTTGTGGGCCAAAAAGTTTACAAACCATATCTAGTTATACAATATAGTTCATCAATCCAATTCCATGACGTGATAAACACGCATTATTTTTGTACATGATACTAGAACATGATAATAGTAATTGGTCATTATAGCAACTTAAAATATATGATATGTACTAATGTTTAATATGTCAAGTTTAGTGGAATGATATTTGATCGCATTTATCTTCCTCAGTATGTCCACATGGTAATTTTAAGTGTCTATATTAGCAACTTAAAATATATGATGTGTACTAATGCCTACTATCTCTAGTTTAGTGGAATGATATTGGATGACATTTATCGATAATGCTTAATTATTGCAAAACCATAATATGGTAAATACAATTGGGTTATATTTGCTAATATGACTTGTTTTTGCATGTGCACATGGTAAGTTTTAATGATTGATAGTTGATTATTGTTGTAATACCACAATTTGGTATATGTAGTTGGTTTAGATTTGCTAATACGACTTATTTTTGCATATATCAAATAATTAGCCTGTACAAATTGACAATCTGGTCTCGTTTCAAGTATAAAATATTGAATAGTGCATGTGTCAAGTTTAGTGATGCTTCTGGCAAGGATCAATTGACAATGTGGGAATTGAACCCACAATTTTAACCATGTGTTTTAGAATGACTAGGATCAAACACAGTTCAAACGCCAACTTGCCTTAGAAAGGAGCATACTTAGTGCACTGCCAAATGAAAAGGAGCATTACCTACAATAACAACTCTAGAATGAGGCAGATTAGAATCACACAAGATAAGGAAGAATAAAGGGGATAAAGTGAAAAGGGAAGTCTACTACTTAGCATTCTAAAATGCAAATAGAAACAAATAAGTAGCAGGGAATTGGTAGTCATGCAAAAGAACAACAAGAGTAATCCAAGCTTTATGCAACAAAGTAGGACCTCAAAAGCAAACAAGAAAAACACTGAAATAACCAAGCATAAATTTTAGTAAGTTTCTTCAGACTGAAGAAGCTAAACTCCAATGTGGCAGCTTCTGATTACCTTTGAGTGTTTGTAAGGTAACTTCTCCTTGGCATCTGCAGTACAAAACTATGCTTCAATACCATACAAAGTTAAAAACAGAGAGGATCAATCATCATTCCTTGTTATTTTCACTCGTATATGATGGAGAAACTGGATACATGTAGCATAAAGCATCGGAATAATACATATCGTATAGATCAACTAAAAAATCAAGAATTAAATTGCCAGATTCATATATGGCAAATGATGATTTTATCCACACTTCCAACTACATCTAGAAAATCTTTCATCCGCATCAAATAGTGGCCCAGTCTATAAGAAAATGGAATCATAACATAAAAAATATAGATTTGTGCACCTTCAATGGCATATGCATTTTTTGAGAAGCTCCTGATGGCAAATAGTGCGTTGAGAAGATTACTGTTGCAGCAAAAAGTGCCAAACTTCAAACAATGTTTAGCCAAACAACATGCAAAACATGCATCAAAATGTACCAAAGACCAAACAAATGGGCAGAGCAAGCAGCAAAGAGTAACTTGGAAAGAGGGAGCATAACATCATAAATAAGATTTGTGCACCTTAATCCCTGATGTAATTTTTGCAAAGCACTTTTATGTCAAACAGTTTGAATCCATTTCCAGAAGAATACCACTGCAAAGAAAAGGAAGCAGGGAATATCTAGCATTATAACAGGGGGTTTCTTTTGTAATTTTATACGCTTTTTGGCATAGTTTTCCTATGATTTTAGTGCTGTATTCATTGGCCCATACTAAATAGTATTTCTAGAGTGTGCCTTTTTCAGAGCGTTCATATGGATTAGCTTCAACAATCTAACGGTTGTTATTGTGACCATTGCATTCATATGGATCAAACCCTAAAAATTTTGTTCTCTGCACTATTGTCTTCTCGATTCGTGTCGCTGGCGGAGTGAATATCTAGCATTATAACAGGGGTGGTGGTGTCAATTAGTGGTGTTCTTCATACTAGATATCGTACGAGGTTTTGTTATTGCTAGAGAGATTAGATCAAACGTAGAATATGGTGAAAAAGTATTTGGCTCATTCCTTATCCTTTTGAGCATCAAATCCTGCTATAATTTCCGTTTTCCAGTTTAATGCTAGATATCGTTGTCGAATCAATCGTTTTGGGCCTTCTTAAAATTAATATGTAGCATTTTTCCTCACATCGGCTCACAGCATCACACGATTTTGTGCTTCAAACCAAAAAACCAAGATCGGAACCCTAGAAGAGGGCAAGCGATGGAGCCCCTGTTCTTACCGGAATTGGTAGATCAAGCTTCTGCCGATTCTGTTCGCCGGACTTCCGAGATTCGCCCTTTGCAGTGGCGACCTTGCAGACCGTATTAAGGGCCTCGGATTTGACGGTGAAACTATAACTTGAATTTGCATGTGTTCTGGCGATGAAACTGGTGAGTATGCCTTTTGCTCCATACCTGTGTTCTGAATTCCGTTACTGTGCTTGCAAATCATCCTGTTTGCCTCCAAAACTGCATCTTGGTGAAGATTGCACCATTCTGTGGGCAAAAGATTTAGTTTGTAGCTTGGATGCCTTGAAGCCATTTATGAGCACCGGCAGCATGGCTTGGATTTGAGCATGAGTAGCATGGATTGAGAGGCTCGTGTTGGCCATATGTGGTATGGTGGAGCACTAAAATCAACAGTTCCCATATTTATCTTTTATATGTAGCATCATCACAATTGTTATTTTAATCCAGAAGCTTGTGTAACCCTCATGTTCTGTACATGTTTGCTATGATTTCTCCCTCGTGTTGGCCACACTTTTGGCATATATTAAATTTTATTTCCCCATAATTCACACACGCCATCTCCACACACTAGTGCATCTGCCCGTTGGGCATGCCAAGGACATGATAATAATCTGGATTGCAGCATCGAAACTAGAAAGTTCTAAATGAGAAAAGAAGTCCCCATACGGCCATCTGGATTGCAGTAAATTTAGCTGGAAGTTTGCAGATGAAGTCCCCATCTGAAGGTGAAATTGCAAGCAAGGAAAAAAGAAGAGGCTAAAAGAGCCGAAGTTGCAGAAAAAAGAGCAGATGGATATTTTAAAATATTGTTCAATCGCGTCATGTTAGGTAAGTAAAACATATCGAATTTCCTCTATCAAATTTTCTATCTATTTAACGATCTGTACCCTTCTTTGGCCCCTATCTGCAAAATGTTTATAGATGCAGATATGTTATGCAATTTTTGGTCATGGCTGTCTCATTCCTGGCCTAGAAGCATTTGCAGATGCTATTTTAAATGGGATATGACTTGATCTGCACAATTTTTATACAGAGTGCATCTTCATTATGACATCATGGCCATCTCATTCCTGGTTTGGAGGCATTTCTAGATGCTATTTTAAATGGGATAAGACTTGATCTGCACAATTTTTATACAGACTGCATCTTCATTACCACAATCTTCTTTGATTTGTTTGACATAATAATGCTCCTTCTTTAAGTTGTTTGAAGAATAATGCTCCTTCTTTAAGTTGTTTGAATTGTGCAGGCAATATTGAAATGACAAGCAAGGAAACTATTTTTGGGCAAAATATGGCCAAGCAAAAGACCGCTTCTGCTACCATTTTGAGTCAGCAAAATGCTCTCATAGATGCAGATATGGTATGCAATTTAGGTCATGGCCATCTCATTCCTGGCTTGGAAGCATTTCCAGATGCTGTTTTAAATGGGATAAGACTTGACCTGCACAATTTCTATACAGAGTGCATCTTCATTATGACGTCATGGCCATCTCATTCCTGGCCTCATTCCTGGCCTGGAAGCATTTCCAAATGCTATTTTAAATGGGACAAGACTTGATCTGCACAATCTTTATACAGAGTACATCTTCATTATCACAATATTTTTTCATTTGTTTGACAGAATAATGCTCCCTTTTTAAGTTGTTTGAAGAATAATGCTCCTTCTTAAGTTGTTTGAATTCTGTAGTACGTTGAGAGCAAGGGGAGGCCGCATATAATCTAGAAATCTTGTTTTGTGTATAAATTCCATAGAAGTGTGTTACAGTTAGTGCCATGCTGAAGCCTCATTTCAGGTGATACATGTCGTTTAGAATAAAACGTGCTTTTTCGATTCAAGATTATATCTTCAAACTACAATACGATGGTTCCAAATCTCAATTCTTGTTGCTTCACATATTAATTTATCTTTCTATGGTTATATTATGACATATTGTATCTGAGGCTATGATACATCAGCCATCATTAGAGTATTAGGTAATGTCTCTACACCCCCAACACCATCCTTAAGGCCCCGAAGGGGCCGAAATTTTTTTTAGTTAATATAAACCATTAATACATAACTACCATTAACATTATTAACACAAACCATTGCATTTACACATTTAAATTAAAATCCCCCTTAAACCCCCTTTGGTTTGGGTGCATATTCACACGGGGGGTTACCTAGGGCAGCGAGAGCCCTTAAAAATTTACAATACATGTACAAAATTAACACCATTAAGTACATTATCTCAAACCTTAAAGTATTTTGTAAACCTTAGTATACAGTATACAAAAACTTGTACATGCATACCCCACAAACGAGGATCGCTATATACGGTCCAGATGTTGGAATAAAGGGTAAATATGCCCATCCGACAGCTCTCGTTGCCCGGAGTAACCCCCCGTGTGAATATGCACCCAAACCAAAGGGGGTTTAAGGGGGATTTTAATTTAAATGTGTAAATGCAATGGTTTGTGTTAATAATGTTAATGGTAGTTGTGTGTTAATGGTAGTCGTGTGTTAAGGGTTGTAGCAACTAATAATATTATTCTGACTTCCAAATTCAAAACATCTAATTTATAACTTACCTGCATTCAGCTGAGAAAAAAAAATTCCGCACAAAATCAGAAATCCAATCCAGTTATATTCGCTTCGTGCTTCTACAGAGCCTAAAATCAAAACTTACAGATAGATGAAGTCCCTTTTACTGTAGGACGAACCAAAGCAGCAAACTGGCACTCTAGGTTGAGCTTTGGCTATGGCAGGCCGAGCTTTATCCAAGAGCATAGAAGGGAATAAAATCCGGCACTATAAACCTGTGCTTACGGTGGGAGGAGAAATCACGCCATAGGAAAGCGGAAACCACCACCAAAGATCTTGCCCTGTTAAATATTCACATCCACAGCCCAAGATCCGAATAAGTAGACTAAACAACATAAAGAGAAAACACAAAGGAGCAAATTCACACCGCACCTTGAACCAAATAGCAGCTCTACGGGCATCGAAAATGTATGGCGAAACTTCTTCGAAGACGCCATAGCAACCGAACGAAAGCAGGAAGAGCTCTCGGTTGCTCCACCGCCGCTTGAGAGAAAATGAAATAGGTGCTGCTCCATCGCCGCTTCAGGAAAATGGAGGGAAAACGAAGGAGGTAATAGGGTTAGGGCTTGTTGTAATGTAAAGTGATTCTTTGACCATTTTCGAGATATACTTCAAATGTTTGCACACATGGTCAGATATATTGCACAAAATGTTTGCACACATGGTGCAATAAGGTGCGATTCTGCAATTTTTATAGTTTGCACACACTTGTGGAGTTTGATTGCAACAATCTCAGCAGTTGTTGGGTTTCGCTTCAATCTTAATGATCAAAGTTTTAAAACGAGCATCATTTATTCTAAAATTTTGCTAGGTATAGCAGCATTTGCATGCATTCCTAAAGCAAATGAAAGGTGCTCTTTTTAGGCAACAAAGATAATTGCATAGACCTTGAAACAAGTGTGATCTTGCACTAAGACTGGATTTCAGATTTTAGAATAGAATAGAACAATAATTTATTTTTCATGGTTGAGCATTAACATCCATTTAGAACGGAAAAAGTAAACATTGGCTTGACGACCGGTAAGGTCGAGGCTAGGCATATGTCCAAAGGCATATTGAGGAAAATTCCACCATGCATAATAAGCATGTGCATGCTATTAAATTTGCATGGTGCTTACATGTCAGTCATATGGATTCTAGGGTAAGGTCACCAATATTTCAGATGTTCTTCATAGTAAAAGTAAAAAACTACAGAATCTGGGAGTTGACTCTATCATTACGTCAACACATCAAAATTACCCAATCCAGCCCTAAAAGTACTTATTTGATCCAACAATGAGCATACGGATGAATGTTATACTTGATGAAAACTCAAATGGACCAACGCTTCGATAGAGAAAAAAATTCAAGATTCACCACCATTGCTAACCTCTGAACTAAGAAATTCGCTTGATGTTCGAGACCTGTTGTGGCAACATTTGCAGGAGCTGCATGTCTCTGATTGGCAAGAACATCTGGGATAAGATATAGAGGGTGCAAAAGACCTTTTTAGCATACGGCCTAGATGTCAAGGACACGGTGCCTTATCCGATTTTGCTATATGAGACTGGTTTCTGGCCCCCGCAGCATTCCCCTATGAGCAGACGTCATGCATATTTCTAAAAGGTCAATAGCATGGATGCACGACATCTTCCTCCTAGGGCTTTGTTATTGGCACAAGGGCCACGATGGCTGAAGGGAGTATGGTGGGAGTAATGAACGTGGTCTATAGACTACCAGCAGATTGTGGCTATGCTTGTTGCCAAGGGATAGGATGCGCACCTGAATGAGCGCTTTGCTACCACTTTGAGGGATGCAGCCACTCTTGCGAAGCCTAAAACATAGCACTACCGCACGTAGATTAATCAAACCCCACACCAGTACTTGAAAGCACATATATCTATGAAGAAACGGAGAGCTATTGCCTCCATGAGGACGGGGTACCATCATCTCATAATTGAAACAGGTCGTTGGAGTACGGATAGAGGGCAAAGAATCCTCCGCCATGAGAGAGTATTCCAGTGTTGCCACATGCAACAGTAGAGGATGAGCACCATGCTCTGAGGAGTGTCTGGCATATACACATCCGAGCAGCACATGCTGATCTTAGATGCTCTGAAACATCGCTGCATCACTTGCTGGCATCACCAATGGTTGCACGTCTCGCGTCCTACATTTTGCAAGTCTTCACGATCAGAGTCTCCCTTACAAAACAGGGGATTTGAGAGCCTACTACCAGGTTTTCTCCTCTCGTGTGGGGGTTTTTCCATCCCAGTAGTAGGGACATATTGTATAGTAGCATTTGTATTTTTGGTGTGGTTTTTATCTGCTTTATGTATTGCATGTACTGTCTCATAGGTCGGTTTGGCTTCCGCCGACGCTAAAATATACTTACTTTCTTCTATAGTTAACCTTTTAAAAGTGTTTCATATGGGAACCCTACTTGCTACCTTTCTTTTTCAAAGTTATTCTTGACAAAATGCTTCTTCAATTGGAACCATTCATCACAAGCAGTCTTAATGCCGTTTACATGCTTCACTAGGAATAAATGAAGCTTCAAGAATATTATGGAATGAAATTATCGAGGCAGTGTATTTGACTCATAAGTAATATGTTGCTGACTGGAGTGGATAAGAGTATAAATTATATTCCTATATGGCTTCACGTTACACAAAAATGCATGTTTGTCAATCAATAAAAAATCTTCTTGCATAAATTCCAATTGATTGAAAAGAGAGACAAATAAGATCTATAAACATGCATGCTTGAGGATGATGAAATAAAAACAAGGTATAATAAATCTCCTGGAAAGTCAAAAGTATAAGTTGGATAATTATAGCATATGATGAAAGTTGAAATTTGAGTGAGTAAACATTTAATGCGAAGAGAAGTTTTGAGGCTCTTAGGAGCAAAATTTACTCAATGATGCCTCATATTTGTCTTTGGAAAAACATTGGTAAGTAGAAGACTCCTTGACACTTATGGTCTCCGTGGACGATAAAATCATATTCTATTCTATTCTATTCTACTAGAACTCTTCACCGCTCAAATATGCAAGTAAAAATATGAAGTATGCATAATAAAGGCTTTAACATAGTTATAAATCCTACTTTATAGAAAATAGAAGTACGCTCTATTGAATATATAGGATAATAACAGGGGGGTTGCAAGCAGGTTTGATATGGATATATAAATGACAACTTCTGAAATCATAGACCATAACTCTAAAACAATTGAATAGTTTCGTTATAAAAAAGAAAAAACATATATTAAATAGAATATGTAGCATAATAACAGGGGGTTTTCTTTGTGTTTTTGTACGCTTTTCACTAAGGTTTTCCTATGATTTCGTGATGTATTCAAATGGATGTACTAATGCGTACATCTAGAGTGCACCATTTCTGAGCCATTGATTTTAGCCTTTTTTTTTCAATGGTCAACAACCAATGGCTCACAACAAAAGCCCCTTTTTTGTGCGTGTGGTGCATAATGGTCAACAACCAATGACTCACAACAAAAGCCCTCTTTTTGTATGTGTGGTGCATAATGGGCACATGAAGGGCTTGAAAACCAATGGCTCACAACAAAAGCCCTTTTTTTGTGCGTGTGGTGCATAATGGTCAACAACCAATGGCTCACAACAAAAAGCCGCGATAATGGGCACATGAAGGGCTTGAAGGGCGCATGTAGTGCGATTTCCCGCCGGGCAACACATTTCTTATCATAACTTTTGATCCAGAGCTCTGTTTGAGATGATTTTTATTGCGTTGGAAAGCTCTCTCCGAGATCTTTTTGATAATGTATGATATGGATATGTTTGGTTAAGTTATCTATGCTAAAACAGCAATTTTTCGGCCGGGTTTGGTAGGCTTTCACATCCTACCAGCTGATTATACAGGATTGCGCTATTGGATATTGTTTTCGGCTCATTCCGAATGAAGCTTGCAAAAAATTACCATGCATTTTTAGATTTTGAGCAGTTATTAAGCAAATTCCAATTGTGCTAACAAGCAGAAAAGTTTCCCACTTTGGTTTCTCACCACAAGAATCCATGGAGGCCAAAGGCTGCTGTTAAATTCCAGTTGAAATATGTTTGTGTATGGGTGTTGCAAACTTTATGACTTTCAGAATAATGGGATCAATCTGCTCTATCTTTATGGTAACTTTTACTTATATTCTATTTGTTTTATTGTGATGAAATTCAAAAGCTACAGGTGATGAAAGCCCCAAATGAATTCTAGTTTTTTTCTGGTTTGAATTCTAAAATTTTTGTCACACCGGGAACGGGGGGTGGGGGTGACGTCCCTGAGGCCCCGAAGGGGCCAAAAAAAAAAATTCGCAACACAAACCATTAACATCCAACATATAAAAATTAAATCCCCCAACACATAACAACCAACACATAACAACCATTGACATTAACAACCAACACATAACTACCATTGACATTAATTAACACAACCATTGGGTCCAACACATTTAAATTAAAATCCTCCTTAAACCCCCTTTGGTTTGGGTGCATATTCACACGGGGGGTGACGTAGGGCAGCGAGAGCCCTCATAATTGTATTTTGCACGTACGAAATCAACACCATATAGTATTCCGCTTGAAATCTTATAGTATTTTGCGAATCTTGTTATACAGTATACCCGTGTGAATATGCACCCAATAATTTAAATGTGTTGGACCCAATGGTTGTCTTGATTAAATCATTCTTATCAGGAAGCTAGTATATTTTGGTAGAGCTTTGAGTCCCTGTATTTTATATTCTAAAACCTTAAGCGGAACTGTATAGAGGAGAGTTTCGAGTCTATGTATATCATATTCTAATACCTTAGGCGAAGCCCTATAGAGGCCCCATATCTCATATTTCAAAACCTTAGGTGAACCTGTATTTCATATCTCAAAATCATAGGTGTCCCCAATCATAGATGACTATAATAAAAAAGAGAGATGCCCAAAGATTGCAACCTATGATCTGGGCCATAGGATCGACTGGTCCAATGACCGGGGCAGTCCAAGGCACACCTTCTTTAGAATATATACCACAATAACACAAAAAAATACACTGGAAAAAATGGTACAAACATGCACTTGGTAAGAAAAGAAGAAAAAGAAAAAGCAATTTAACAAGTAAACAAGTCAATGTACATTACATATATTTATAATACAATTAAGAAACATGCTCTCAAAATAGTGCAAAGTTAGATACAATAGTTAATGTAAAAAAATGTGCCCAAAGTCAGTAGTGATTTTAAGGATTCAGACAAGTATATAGCAAAAACAACAACATAAAGCATCATTGATCGAGTATGAAGGGGATTCCGCGCATCTCATCACCCTAATCACTGAATTAAAAGGTGAAATAAGCGGTCTTAGGCAGGAAGTTGTGGGTATGAAGAAAACCATCGATGAGGTATTACAGCAGAATCTCGCCCTTAAGGCACAAAACGAAGAACTGGTTTCTTCAAAACCTATTGCAGAGGTCCAGATTGCAGAGATTGCAGAATTGGTTCAGAAGCCAATGACAGATTACACACAGCAAATTCAAAACCTAGAAGCTACATTAGCTTCTCTGGTTGCAGAGAACACAAAGGAGCAACTGCAAATCCACCAAGAACAGATTAGGGCTGAACAATTAGACCAGAAACAAAGGGCAAGGAACCTTAAAATTTCAGGCCTCTTGGAACCTGAAAATGAAGATATGGCAGACACACTCAAAAGATTCTTTGGTGACATGATGCATCTCCATGAGCCAGGGTACATATCAGGTAGAAGACTTGGTAAACCAGGCTACAACAGGCCGATATTGGTGAAGTTCCGAACCCAGGATGCTCGGGACAGAATCTTGCAGAACAGAAGTACATTGAAGAATGAGAAAGGGGTTTGGCTGGATCCGGATTTGACACCAATTCAAATGGAGAGTAGGAAAAAGGAATGGTCAAAAGTTAAAGAAGCAAGAAACAATGGTTTCATTGCCTACTTGGACCAAAGCGGAAAGGCAGTGATCACTAACAGAAAGAAAAGCTAGGGGCACGGGGCCTTGAGAGTATGCTGCTGGAATGCCCACGGTTTGAATCAGGCAAAAGTAGATGCAACAATGGAACTATGGCAATGTCAAGATATATTACTTTTCACAGAGACCTGGGAACATCAAATTCGCATGTTGCCATATATCAGTGGATTTGAAATGATAGCACATACATGGAATGAAAGGAAAATTGGTGCAGGGAGGGGATTTGGAGGACTGGCAGTATACTGCAGGAAGCAGCTAGCAGACAATATTCAATTCGTATCACATGATGCAAACAAACAATATATTTGGATAAGGGTAAAAGCGGATGAAAAAATGCTATTCATAGCAATTTGTTACTTTACCCGATAATGCCACAATTTATGAGAGCGATTGAAATGGATAATGAAGATCCATTCTGTAACTTGAGCCTGGATATTCTCAAATACCAATCCCTTGGGGATGTTTTTGTCATGGGAGACTTTAATGCAAGAACAGGGGGCAAGCAAGCAAAAGCATTTGAGAACATTCTTGATGTGCATCTCAATGAGGTTGATGTACCTCTTAGATCATCCGAAGACATAATGTCAAACAAAACAGGAGACAAACTGTTAGAATGCTGCACAACATGCAAAATGCAAATTGTCAATGGGCTGGCCCAATTTCAGAATTCGAATAGATTCACATGTGCTAACCATGCAGGGAGCAGCACAATAGACTATCTGCTTGCACAAAGGCTGGATTTGATTGATGAATTTTACATAGGAAGCAAGGTACCAGAGTCGGACCACATGCCATTGTATGTGAAATTCAAGGCAACATCTGAAACTTGCAGCCAGGAAGCACCTTTCCAACCAAAACTGAGAATAGAGTATTCGAGAAGTGAAGAATACCAAAAGTTAGTAGAAAGTTTGCTCATGGATGTAAACCTGTCAGGGGATGTAGAAGCAGACTCAAAACTTTTTACAAGCGTCCTTCTTGATGCAGCTGGAAGCACTTTTGGTTACACTAGAAAACATGCTAGAGGGAAACCATGTAATTCATGGTGGGACACGGATTGCCAAGAAGCGGTCGAATCGCCCGGAATTGCATGATAAAGCCACGTTGGTACAAAAATCTGATAAGAGCAAAAAAGCAAGCATACTTTAAGCAAAAACAGCTCGACTTATGTGCAAAGCTTACAACCGCCCCTAAATCTTTTTGGGCGATGTCGGGACCATCGGATAAGCACAAGCTAAGTTTAGAGTCTCGGCTAATTTGGTCAAAGATATCTATGAAAAAGACAAAAACGAATTTATGCCCATTGTGGTCCACACAATCAGACCTATTCTCGGATGTTGATGTGAGGGAGGCGATGGCGGACATGGCCAACCACAAAGGCCTTGAGGACTCACGAGGCCTTTGTGTAGAAGCTGGTTAAATGGGGTGGCAGCAAGACACCCCTGCTAATCCTTACACGCTTGCTTAACCAATGTGTCGGGGATGGTTTGCCAACCTCTTGGAAAATGAACGAGGGTACATCCCATTCACAAGATGGGAGATAAGAAAAAGAAAGTAGCAAGCAATTCTGAAACAATTTTGATTGGGGCGTGTTTGCTAAAATCCTAGGCACACTTTTGGAAAGAAAACGAGTTCTTGGGCTGAATTACATGATAAACGCTCGAGAATATCAGGCCGGTTTCGGGGAAAGGACATAATACATTGGATCATGCTTTGTTGCTCCGGGGGTATTGATTGAAAAGCAAGAGCACCCAATAGGCGTATGTATATAGCTTTCATAGATTTCAAAAAGCATTTGACTTTCGGTGTCGGGGAAAGAGCTAGGCGATAGAATGGATCGCCTTGGGGTCCCGGATGAGCTTAGAGGAGCGATGTCTCAACTATACTCGAGAGGTGCTCATAACAATCGGGCAGCATGACATAATCGAAGCAACATTGGCGTCGCCGAGGATGTCCGCTCTCACCTACACTATTCGGTCCGTTCATTGATGAATTGGACCGATGGTGAGATCACGCTCCTTGCTAGGTACTAAAAGCGGGTTCTTTTGTAATCCAAATGCTCCTCATATCTTGACGATGTAGTTATGATGGCAAGTAAAAGAAGGGTGCTTGCAAAGTCATTTAGATATCCTAGGCTCTTTACGTGATGCAAAAGGCATGGAAGTCAACATAACAAAGGCGAAGATCATGGTCTTGGGGACTGAGAGAGAGACCAACATTTACATACAAAGGGCAAGAGTTGGAGGCTGTTGGCGATTAAAATATCACGGGACTTGACTTTGATTCAAATTATAAATGGAAAGCATGTATAAATAGACAAGTTACAAGAGGCAAAGCAGGCCCTTTATGGCATGCTTACCAAGTGCACCAAGGCCGCTCTCTCCATGGCCCAGGGGCTTAAGAGAATCCTATATAAAACATTAGTACAAACAATTTGTCTTATATGGCCGCCGGTTTGGGGACCGAGCATCTCGGCAAAGCTATGGAACCAAGTGGAGCGGGTTTGAGAGGACGTTCTTGAGATATGAGTGGGTGTTAAAAAACCGATCTCGTATCGATTATGCTAGCTGAATCGGGTATGCTCCCGTTAGAACTGGAAGCATTATTTTAGTCCATAAATTTTTGAATAAGTTAAAAGAGCAACCATGAATAGGGTGGCGCACCTAACACTAGAAAATTCAGACCCGGGATGGCTTGGTGACCTGAAAAGATGGGCTGGTAAATGGGGTATCAATGAGCGAGGCCCGGCCACATAACAAGGATGATCTTGCGCGCTCCTTATTGGAGAAGGCGGCCATAGAACATTTATGGGAAAATCCGGGTAGCGGGATGATTCATTATAAAGAAATTCGTGAACCCAATGGATGAATACAAGAGCGGGGAATATCTGAATGCAAACATCCCCGGTCCTTGAAGCGACTAATGGCTCGCTCTGAGAACAAGCTCGCATAAGTTGGAAATGGAAGTAGGGCGCTGGAGAAAAACACCAGTGGAGGAGAGAATATGCAAGTTATGTGACATGGGAAACATAGAAGATGGTGGTCATGTGTTCACTTCTTGTCATGACTTATCTGAGACATAAAGAGATAAATCTGATTGAAAAATCATAGATTTCTATTCATTGTTCACGCTACCACACATGGTTGTGGGGCAATATATAAAGGCGGTAGACACACACCGATCCTTTATACAGAATTGTAAATGACAATATATGTGGGCTCTATGGCCTCAAGGCCCAAAAGAGCTAGATAAATAAATAAATAAATAAATAAATAAATAATTATAGACTACTCAAAAAGTACAGTAAATAAGAATGCGCCAAAAAGCATATCACACTTGCAAAACCGAACATGGTTTTTTGAACTAGCATAAAAAACCTGGGAGCATTAGAATAGAATAGAATAGAACTATGCTAAAAAGACATATATGACACGGATAACTAATATGTAAAATCATCTTAAATAATAATAGTGACAATGTACGTTTAAGAACCACCTATAAACTAGTAATAATTTTAAGAAACTAGTATAAGATATAAAATTAGTATAAGAATTATAGTCAAACTAGCATTGATTTCACAAAACTATAGTTGACATATAGTTTTTGTTGGCATTACGAATTGCATGTATTAAAAACCACTTTTATACTGGTTTCCATTGTGATTATAAATGCGAGTTAATTTTTGGGGGCCTTGTGCTACTTGGCAGTTAAAGGTATAAATTACTCAAGCCATGTCTTTTGGTCAGATGGATGTGCTGCACAGTTCAAGTCCTGTAAGACATTCTATTATTTGGGAAGATTTTATGAGAGGACTGGAATAAAAATAGAATGGAATTTCTTTGCATCTTCTCATGGCAAAGGCGAGCATGATGGCGCCGGGGCTGTCATAAAGAGGATACTCACCAGCGAGATGTTAAAAAGGTCCAGCACTCCACTAAGGAATGCAGAAGATGTTGTGAACTTCTTGATATGGTATTTTACTATAAAAAGAGGAATGAAAGATAGCAACATTATCAGGTATGGGTCTAAAACTTACATTTACAAATTCTACACAAATGTTAATTTGCTGATTTTTTTTGTTTTGTGCAGACACTTTTGGCTAATGGGAGTAGATGAAGTATGTAGAAAGATAAGGTATGATTGTGATACCTTGAAGGGGACCACAAGGATACATACAATTCGACCAATATGCCAAAGTAGGCCTACCATGGTTGCACATTTGTCATGCTTTTGTAATGCTTGTTGGAAGGGTTTGTAGAATAAGTGTCTTAATATTAGAAGGTTGGGACGCTACGCATATTCTGAGCTGAAACCTGAAATCATGGGGGATTGGACACCTGTCAATCATGTCCAATATGAAGGTGATAATCAGTGGAAGGCTGAACTTGTAGAAGTCGGTGACAACTTTGTAATTAATGCAGAGGCTAACGACGAAGAGAATGTGGAGTTCTGGATTGTGAAGTGCACTGAGCCCAAGCATGTAGTAGAAAGATCTTTTACAGATGAATGGGGTTCAAAATTTAACAGACAAGAGATTCTTCTTACAGGCAAGTACTTTAAGTATATTGATGGCGATAGGTATGAGTTATGTCATTCAATGTCTGATGTGAATTGTTATTCACATCTTGTCATATGTGCAAAGGTAGAATTGTTAGCTATTACAGGTGAAGAATCCATGTACCAGCTACCTTTAGAGACACATGAGCACATAATAGACTGCCTACCTCCACCAGATTCAGAGACATTGGCAAATGGTAAGTCTAAGGTCGAGAAGAAATCTAGAAAACAGAAGAAAATATTAGCTGTTGTTTTGTGGCCAGAAAAAAGAAAGCAAATGGTGGCTGTAGAAAAGAAAGGACAGCCAAAATTGCTCCCGGAAGACGCGCAACAAAACGCTCAAAAAAAGCATAAACATTATGCATGTGTTGCATGCACTCAAATTTTGCAGGAATTGAGGCTTAAAGCTCAAAAACAGATTTCCATACACAATCCTTGGTTTATTTACAGGGTTTGTAAATCCTTGGTTAAACAGGGTTTGTAAATCTTGATTACAGATTTTCATAATACATCACTGTTTTCTAAAGTTTGTGTACATCTTTCACAAAATACAGGCAATGTTCTTATAAGTTTGTGTACTTCTTATAAGTTTGTGTACATCTTTCACAAAATACAGGGTGTTCTTATAATTTTGTAACATCTTCAATGACAAATACAGGCCTGCTGTTCAGAAACTTATATGAAGGCAGATATGTTCAGAAACACAAGATGCCAGGAGATGTTGAAGACCTATGGTGAAACATGGCCGTGATAATATGCACAAATCTGGCAGGACTTGGCCTTAAAAATACCACCGATAAGATAGATACTTGCATTCAGTTTGGATCACTCAACACCATTGTAACTTGGAAGGCAAAATTATATATTTTTCTGGAAATGTGTCTAACAAAAGTGGGTCCATTCCTTGGCAGTTGGGTGATCTTGCCGCACAGGTGCAATTAAACTTGTCCCATAATTCTTTCAATGGAGAGATTCCTAGTCAGATTGAAAAGCTAAGAATATGGAATCACTAAACCTTTCTTCGAATAAGTTACCTGGTGCAATCCCATGTGAGCTATGTGGCTATTTGGTGTTCAATGTATTCCACAACAACTTAAGTATTCCATCCAACAAACAAGCATTGCTGACACTAGGTTTTTGAATTCACCATTTGATGAAAATCCCAAACTATGTGGTCCACCACTATAAATAACATTTTATTCAACACATAAAACTAGAGTGGAGCAGGTTAATTAAGATTGGAATAGTTGGGTTGATGTGGTTACATTATTGGAGTATGCATATTTGGCATTGCTAAGAATGTGATGCAAGGCATATAAAATTTCTTTGAACTTGGTTATTTTAACCACCATATAAAGACCCTTTTTTAAGTATAAAAGTTCTTGTACAAAGCTATTTATTGCCCACTCCAGATCATTGGGTCCGACCATAATTCTGCAGGTTGCAACAGTAAACCAGAGTTAAAAAACTCATCCTCTTTTCGATTACTTTCACTGTACTTTCTGCATACAATTATGCATCCATATAAAGTCTTTTTTTAGCTCATGTTTTTCAATAATATGCTCAGTAATTCGCATCATGCTCATGTTTTTCAATAATATGACAATTGTGCACAATTGTACAAGTTTTTTCACAAGTCTTAGAATCTTATGTGACAGAGTAAGGAGTGCAAAATAATACTATATTCCCTGTTATATATATCTGTATGAAGTCACTCAAGCATCTTGAGTGCAAAATTTGAAGATTGTACAAAATTTGAGTACGAAACTGTACTCCCTCCTATCAGCAAAATATACATCAGATGTTTTAAATACATGTTAATTCCTATGTACAGAACAACTGGCATATATGTACAATTCAAAAACTAACTGCTATTTCTATATAACCAGACCAGCAGCCGCCGTATATTGACCCAAGATCATGTCTTCGTCCTCCGAATCCGTGTCGCACTCAGCTGCTCCAACTAACAGCTTGCTGCCTGGTGATTGAACTTCATCATCAGCTTGTGTAGAACCTGGTACTTGTGCATTGTGGTGGGAACTGGCATTTGGAACAACAGGATCTTCACTTGGTTTGGGATGGAGTTCAGATGTTGCTTGATGTGCCGGACCTTGAAACAAATTTGCTAAACCATATGACTGTGTATATTCATAGGGATCATATTTGTCACCTGAAAACCAAATGCCTTGGATTCAACTCGAATCATAAGAATCTGCTTGGCTACCTGTACATTCAGCAAACAAATCAAAATATCAAGTACTTGGCAAGAGGTGAAATAAGAGCAATTTTACCACATAATTTATCAGAGTTCTTCAAATTGCTATCTCGAGTTGTTTGAGCGGAGATTTTTTCTACAGCTGCATCTTCTTGCACCTCTTGAGGACCTGTTGCTGCCACCTCTTTGGTTTTCTTCATTTCTTTCCCGCCTCCTCTATTCCTTGGTATGTTTTTCGAAGCCACCGGTTTTGGTGCTCTCTTCCTTGGCTTCTTAGCAGCCTTCCCAATTGCAAGCTCTTCCAGCTCAATATTGTCTGCATCTTGTGCTACAACAAACATTAATTAGGTCTAAATTCATAAATTTAAATACAAAATATGGATGACTAACCTGATACTTCTGTTTCTTTGTCGGATTCCTCGACATCAACTACTTGCCTTTTCCTGCAACCTTTACTTTGTACATCTACTGCATGGCAGTCATAACAGTTACTAATCTACTAACTCATTGCTATAAAAATACTAACTTAAACTTATATCAAACTGAAGCAAATTGTAGATTATAACAAGAACAACACGTGACGTACCTTTTTGTGGACTGGTCAAAGATCTTGTTTGAGGTCTTCTTTTTACTTGTAATTTCTTAGCAGGTGTACCAATTTCTTCATTATCAGCATTCAATGATTCATTCAATTCATTGCTAGACTTATGATCATTCTTGTTTGCTGGCCTAAAATCCAGATAACCTAACTCTTGATATAGATCTTCGGGGAGTTCAATGTGACAAGAAATGCATTGTAGGTTTTGCAGCAGATCCGAAAGCGAAGATGTGGGCCCGGTGGCCACATTTCAGTTTTATATGCATGTCAAACTGATCACTAAAGCCCATGCCACAAACACAAAGAACCTAAATCCCTCACAATCAAGCACCCAATTTCCAGATGGCCTAATGATTGTAGTGTTCACAAATTTATCTTTCAATGAAGCCATATTGGCAATCTTAGAATCTATTTCCTGTTCTACAGTCCTAATAGAAGCTAGTCTTTCATTGATAACACGTACCTCTTCATTAAGCATTTCACTATTATCGATGCTCTCTTACGCTTCAAAAGATTCAAAGAATGTTAGCCCTTGAACTGTTTCTCGATCGCCCAATTGTTGCAAAGCAATCTGTTTATCGGGACGAGTTTCCTTTAATGCTAAAATATCATTTTTAGTCTCTTGTATGTCAGCTGAAACTGAGGCCAGCAATTTATCAAGGCCTTCGAGCAGACCATTCAATCCAACAAGAGCCTTCTCCTTTGCCTTCAACTCCTGTTCCAAATTTTGCACTTCAACTATAATGATATTTCCGTAGTAACTTTAAGTTTTTGGTAACGTGAAAGAGTCGCAAACAAGATTAAAAAGCAAATGGAATAAAAATTTTAATACTCTCGTTAGAGACACAAAATCACATCATGCTAAACACCACAATTGAAACACACACAAGAGCCATAGTAAATGGCACCATCAACATAAAATCCATACATAGCCCCACAATCCCAGGCTTGGGTTGCTAGTAATAATTATAATAGTTTACTTACTTTGTGTATCGTCTATCTTAAGACTTGTCGTGATTTAAAACGTTAGACAAATAAAAGGCACGGCCAACTACGGCAAGGTTTAACAATGAAGGCACTCAAAGCATTCTGCAACATCTCCATGTCATAACTCTCCACATCATAACTGACAACATGGCAACAGCTCTAGGTACAAACTGACATTTTCTTTGTGTTTTATTTCCTGTCGACTTCGTTGCTCCCGACCTGTGGTTGTGGTCCAACTCGTGTGATGAATAATGTTTTTGTATTCGGGAGCAACCAAGTCAATGAAGCTCTCGTGTAGCAACCCTATCCAATCTGTTTGTGTATTATGTGGGCCACAATAAGGTCCGGTCCCGATACTCGCTGGTGGCCGTCCAAGATAACCTCTGCCAGTCCAAGGTAACCATTGCGTCCACGGATAACCTCTCATTATTTGTGGGCCAAGATAACCATACGTTGGGTCCCATGGCCATATATCCATGGACCCAATGGTTACCTTGGACGGCCACTAGCGGGTAGGTATTGTGACCTGACTGTATTGTGGACCACGCCGTATTTGTGGCACAGGATGCCTCATTATATGGACGACCAAGATAATGAGACAACTAGTCCGCAATAACCATTGTGCGGCCAACATTAACGGTCTTCCTTTTGGTTGGGGTTGTTTTTGTGTATTGGTTGAAGCCAGTGAAAAGCTAGATATTTCAAGTTTGCAAACAAAAATTTGTAACAAATGCATGAAGATCTTTGAAAAAATTTCTACCCTTCACTAACTCAACTAGAAATCTTGAACTTTCAATGGTTAAAATCTTGTTTACCTTGGAGCTCCTCCACTTACTAGTGGTGGACGGATATAGTTGCACTCCATAATTACATGCAAATTATAGGATGGAATGATATTTTATGTAAAATGTTAATTATAAGCTCCTATATTAGACGCAATTGCAACCCAACTATGAATTACGCAAAACCATTGGGTCAACCGGGGTTTCTCCCCGAAAAATCCGGCCAGAGGAAAAATCAAAAATGGGGAGCGCCTATTTTCTTGATTTTTCGGTTATGTTAGTTATTTTCCACTTCTTGGAAAAAAACAGGAGAGAACGTGCTCAGCTTCCCTGATCTGAGTAGCTTCCGAGGCTAATTCAGCTAGCCTTGTAGAAGGCTAGCCACAATCAGCAAGTTACTGCATCAATTTTGAATGGAGTGCAAGATTTTTACAATTATTCGTGATAATTTCGGCTATCTTGTGGATTTTTGAAGGGAGAAACCTCGGATCTTTGGAAAAAACTTATAATTGAGCAGATCTTTCCTGAATATCTCTTTCAAAAGGAATATAGCTTTGTCCCCAGCTGTGAAGAGTTTGAAGTGGAGATCACTCAAGCCTGGTTAGAAGAATTCATTGAAAGAAGAATTCTACCGCTACAGAATCTTTCAAGTCTACAATAGAGAAAACTCCAAAGAAAATTATTGTCAAGGTCTTCAAAGGATCCAAAGATCGCTTAATTAGAAGAGGCATCTTCAAATTGATCCTCAATAGATTGATCTTTGTTACAAATATTTGAATTTCGTGGTTCTAAAATGGTTTCCTGCTTCTTGTTAGTTGTTTTTAATTAGATTGCCATTAATTCTTCTCTTTCATTCTCCCTTGTCCATGCCTAAAACCCACTTCTGTTTTTTCCACCGATTTTGTCCAACCTTTTGTTCCAAAATGTTACCAATTTCTAAAACCCTAAACAAAGATTTCTTAACCTTTTTGCACAACTTCCCTGCGTCTCCCTCCTTCCAAATAAAGGCGATCTTCTTCTTGATTAAGTCTCATTCATAAAAATCCTCTCGCTTTCATTAAGTTTGGTGATTTTGCTGACCCAAACTTGTTTCATAAAGAAATGCATCATATGACCCGGAGATGTGCGGAATGGGACAATTTGTCCAAAGATCCTCGGCTACATGGTGATCCGATCCTCAATGCCAATGGAGTGCCCCCCGCCTTTATGGAAACATCCGCCCAATTCAAGAAACACACTCGATCAAGAATACACAAATTTCGATCATCCGCAATATCAAACCCTACCAAATTTACAAACTCTTCAAAGGTATTCATCTAAATCATGCCTCTATAGCTGAAAAAATAAAGACTCTATCCGTCTTCGCTGGCCATTGTTTCAGCTTGATAAAGTTGGAGTCAAAATTGAAAAGCTTTGGGACCACATGTTGAGACTTAATAAATCCATCACTATCAACTCGGTCCATCAACGAGATATCCCTACATCATGGTTGAATGTGGAAATTCGAGGTCTGCCAACTTCCTGCTTAAGCTTGGCAGATCAACCTTTGATACCTTTCAACTCTCCTTTCTAAAATGGTATCCCAAACTTCCTATTGACGAATATGATAAATTCTTCATAGCCTCAGTCTCCATGACTGATCTCAGTCCAATCTATTGGGAGGAAGGGTGCTTCTCAGCAATTTTTAATACCTTTGGAAAATATATTTGCACTGAATATTGTCCCTATAAACCTCCAAAGTGCTATGTCCAGCTGGATATCTCCAAGCCTGTTCCTACATCTGTGCCTATCTATGATTTTTATGGCAATTTAATTAAAGTTCAACTAAGTTGGGTAGGTTTACCTATTTATTGCCATGAATGCAAATGTAGGCATTTTTCTGGTTCTATTTGTCAAAAAAAACCTATAACTGGTCAGCAGAATGATTATGATGGTGAATGTCCAGCAATGGACTCTAGGCTACCTCCTAAAGGGAGTTTTAGTCAGCATTCCTACTATCAAGTGAATAACATTAAGCAGGTTCAGCAAAGAAATGATGAGGGTCATAATATTCCCAGGGAACAAAATTATAATGCAGAAAATGGCCCCAATATGCAAGCAGCTCCTCTGTGGGAAAGAGTAAATGGAAGTAAGAGAAGGATACAGAAAAAAAAGGATGCCAAACAAGCTCAACTCAATCTGCAAGTCAACAAATTTGGCAACCCAATTCTTCAAAAAGGAAATCTCACTGGAAGAGATAACTCAGTAAAGGTCATAAACAAAGGTTTGGAATTTGTTAGCTTTAAGAATGACTCTTATGTGACAAGCAAACAGATGCACGCTCAGGGTAAGAATCTTCCAAATAATGACACTGATAGTCATCTGAAGGAAAAGTTGAAGGGGAAAGAACTTATGTATGGAAATCAGCAGTATAAAGAACAGGCTCAAATCAATCTTGCAAACACATTGCAAGATATAATGGATAACTCTAATAGAACTATATCTTTTAGGAAAGTTGCTGCCAAGCAACTAAAGATAAATATTCAATCACAGTTGGCTAATCTAAGAGACAAGCAGACATAACCTTTGAAAATGAGTTCAAAAGCCAGGATCTTCATCGATAATTCAAAGGATATTCCTGAACCTGAAAACAACAGGAACATTAATGTCAACATAAACAGAGCTGACATTAAGACAGGGAATGAGGAATTATTAATTATGGAGAATAAGGAAAACTTTGCTGCCTCAAAAAACACTATTTCAGCAAACAAGACTGGTGAGCAGCATCAACATCATGACACAGGAGAATCCTCTCATTCTTTAGAGAATAAGGATCCTAAAGTTCCTTTTCATCAACTTGAATATAATGAAAGGGATGAAATAGATAACAATGCAACAGATTCTGGAATTATCTGTCAAAATAAATTTTAGGTACTTGCTGATCTTGCTAATGAATTTTCTGCAGATTCTCTTGAGCCATCAATTGTACCTGACTCCATTTCTTCACAAGCCACTCCATTATGCTCTCCTGTTGTCCCCACTCAATGTCTGTTATCTGGAAATCCTATTGCCAGTCCTCAAAATCCTGATCTCAACACCAACAAATATGACTGCCATACACATCATGTCGATCTCATTGATCTTTCTGAACCAATGGACCATCAAAATAGCCATCCCCTCATGACTCCAAATCAATTGACTGAACTCGATCAGACTGCTGCTAAGCAATTGCATGAGTTACATGTGGAATTAAAGGTGGTACAGAATGATCATATAGATAGACAGGAAATTACAGCATGTCAGAATTCTGAGATGGTACTGCTAGCACAGTCAGTGGGGGATAGCATAACAAGTCTGGAGACCTTAGGGGATGTAGATGCAGAAGCAGCAGTGCAAACTAAGCTCACACAATTATGTGGATCTCCCCCTACCAGGCAAGTTCTTTCCATTGTTAATGATAATAATATTAATAAATTAAATATCTCGGATTTAATTACTTTGACTCCTATTCCTAAGAATAATATTACTTTAGTTGAGTCAAATATAGACTGTTGTAACTCCAAATTCTGGGCCTGCTCCCATGACTCTGATCTTGATCCTGAATCTCAAGATAAGGAAAATAACTCTTCAGATCATCTCTGGGAGGATGATAGATTCCTCTCAAACTCTTCCTCAGCTGATGAATTAAAAAAGAATTCTGCTATCATTGGCAAGTCCACTAAGAAAATCTCTAAGACTTATGCCTCTCCTGCCTTAAACACCAGGCTCCAATCAAAGAAAAACACAAGGAGCAGAAAAAAGAGCTGTCATTAAATTATCTTCACTTACTTGCTCTCCCTTCTCTTTTCAATGAAAATTCTTTCTTGGAATTCTTTCTTGCTGGTAGATCCATTATTGCCTCTTCTGTTATTGCCAGTTCACATGTCTATTACTCTTCTGCCCTCATTGCTCCTAAATGCATATATCAACAGCTGGAGAGAATCATTAGAAACTTTATCTGGGGCAAGAAACATCTGGTTAACTGGGATTATGTTACAAGGAAAAAATCTGCAGGTGGTCTGGGGTGTAAGAATCTGAGACTTCAAGCTTATGCTCTAGGTGGTAAGTATATTTGGAAGGCCCTTTTCCAAAGGAAAAATGCTGCTACTGATTTCATTAATTACTGGTTATCCAAAAGTTTTATCAAGGGTCACCCTACAATTGATCATCATCTACCTCACTCAGCCTTTTCTGATGTCAAACCTGCACCAAATACTTCTCCTTTGATGAGAAATCTTTTGATGGCTTGGAATTATGTTTCTAAAGCATTTTCATATTCTAACATTGACCAGGCCCACCATAGAATGAATATTTTCTGGAATCCAGGTTTATCGAAAAGAGATGGCATTCCTTTGGCTATTATTCATCCACAGATTTATAAGAAATGGAGACTCAATAACATTTGTTATATAGGAGACCTTTGGTCTAATGGCAGATGGATCTCTTGGACCAGGCTCAAAGCTTTGATCAGGGGCACAAGTACTGATAGATTGCTTTACAGGCATATTGTTAGTAAATTAGTCAATGGAGATATTGATGCCAATCCTATTCCTGAAAATGATTGGCTTCTGAACAACCAAAATATTTACAAAGTGTCCAGAATTTATGCTTTCTTATCCAAATCCAATCAATCTTCCAAAGCAGCTAAATATTGGCATATAAATGAGCAGGTGGAAAAGAATCTTTTTAGGAATGTATGGAACTCTTATTGTGCTCCCAAAATTTCTTACTTCAATTGGCTGATTGCTAACAAAAGTGTCCCTAATCTCCAGGCCATTTACAGTCATCAAAATCATCAAACCGCCGGAATACTCACCAAATCTGCAAAGATCCGAAGTTCTCCATTGTGCCCTCTCGGGTTGTGGCTCTATTGAAACTATGGATCATATCTTCCTTTGCCATAAATTGAATAGTTTCTGGATCTGGTTTGAGACCAATTTTAAAATTCATAGACCAACTTCCATTCTAGACTTTATGATGAACAATAATGCATTTAAAAATACCATTAGTTTCATCTCTCTCTGGAATGTGTGGAAGCATAGAAATAGATGCTTGTATGGTGGCCACAATTTGTCTACCTTTTGATTAAATTACGGTGATTTATGACTTAGAGCTAACAGCGAAGCAAAAAAGAAATAAATATGTTGATGCTCAATTTGATCGGATGTGGAATTCTATTGACAATTTTATGGTTGCTTCAATTTATTTAAGTTAAATTGCCATGTTGATAACACTAATTCAACTGCTTTTCCTAGAGTATCTCGAACCGCAAGTTCAAATTTGACATGCAATTCGATGAAACCGAGGCTTCCAAATACACCGGTATTCCACCGCCGAAAGGCATGAGATTCAGAGTCAAGTGCAGAACCAAGTGGATTACAGTTTTTGGACAGGTCACGTAAAGGGGAAGCTATATGACAAAGATAGAAGAAATCCCGAGAGAAAGAGGTTGAGTGGGCTAAGGAATTCTCGCAGAGAGACACACTTAATGTATGTGCTATGGTGGTTTATGTATGCTAACAAAGATGGATATGACAGACAGGCAATTTGAGTTCTATAGAGGATGCTACTACTACCATAGGGGCAGAGCGGATTGCTATGGCACTCTAATCCACCTTTATTCCACATGTAACTCAAACAGGCTGATCGAGGTGGTTGATTGGGGGAACAATTTCATTCCTATACTTCATCCTCAGTTTAGGGACCACTTCCACTTTCTGGACACCTACAATTTTTGATCCCTGCTTCATCTGTCCATAACTTGCTTTTTTGTGCAGATTTTTGGCTCAAGGAATCTACAGGAAATGTACTTGGCTGCATCAGAAAAAAGTTACAAGACACTGCTCCTTTTGAAAGTGCTTATATCTTTGACATCTGCATCCTCATTATGTTGCAACACTTTATGTTTTCGTCTACTTCAAGTACTCTGCATATTGCTGCTGCTATTTACATGGACTTCATCAAGTCCAAAAAATATTTCCTTATATTTACATATTGTCGACTCCTCACCATGCAATTCTCTATTTTTGTACTTATTCTCCATAATTAATTATTAAAAACCTTCATTCCCTCAAAAAAAAAAAAAAAAAAAAAAAAAATCCGGCCATCCTTCAAATTTTCCGATTAAATAAATAAATTCCCACAATGTTTTGGTCATTTTTGCAAAAAAATTCAAAAGAATCTGAAAATTCATTAATATAAAATGTAGGCGATGCCACTAAATTGGAGCCCCTGGTCAACTAGTGGCGGCAACTCGAGGCCGCTTAAATTAAGTCTCTCAGAAGAATCTCACTATCGCCAACGTGAAGGCCGTGTTTTATCCCGTCCGTGCCGGCTTTGAAATAATAAGCGGCCTATAAAGCGTAGGCATTGGTAATAATTATGTCTGACGCATATCCGGCAAGTGATTCAGCTATGAGGGCTACCCATGCGGTCAATCTAGTAGTGGCCTTCATGCCCGAACCCATTAAATCAGTCCTTCACCGGCCAATGAGCTTGTCTCCATCATTTCCTCTTACCTTGAAATGGGACGCATAGCCTCCAACAATGTTGCCCAACCGCAAAATCTCAAATCCAGAGTCTCTGCGTTTGCATGCCTAATTCAGGAATATGGTATCTTCCTGCAGTGGGATTGCACTTTCCACCAATTCCTCGATCGATTTCGCCACATAATTCATGACTTTCATTCCTTTTTCAACCAGTACCAACACCAGAGTAGATTTTTAGATTCTTAACCGGCAGTTCCTTGGGGATTTTGAATCCTGACCGTCAGATTCAATTCAGTTATTAGCCATAATGTCACATTTCGAGCCTGTTTATCATGATAAACAGTCGGTAGCTTGTTTACTGGCCTGTTTATCATGATAAACAAGCTGGTCCTTAGAGGTTAACAATTTCATTTAGTTAAACAATTTTTTTTACTAAAACACTTTTTGACAATTTACAATTTCGAGTTCCTGACTTGATTTTTAACATAATACAGATTTACACAATATCAATTGTTAAAAAGAGCTTCAACCACTTACACACTTTCTGACAATTTACAATTTCAAGTTCCTGACTTGATTTTTAACAAGATACAGATTTAGACAATCAATAGTTAAAAAGCACTTCAGCCACTTTACAACTTCAAGTTTCTGAGTAAATTTTTAACACAACATGCAAAACAAGGTTTAAGAGGGTGCCACCTGAAATGTAAAAACACAGTTGTTAAAAGTAGAGTGCTCAAATGTGTTAGTGCATATTCTTGGCCTTTTAACTGTGTCAGTTGTGCTAAGCCTTGGCCCTTGATATTCATCAAGCTTGAGAGCTTTGCAAGCGATAGGATCTGTTATACATGTAAGGTCCTCCTCCAATTGAAGGACTGCGTCGTCTTCCTTAATACTTGCTAAATTAGCAACTTATATCGTTATTACTAAATCAAAACTTGCATTATAACAGAATTAGACTATTACAGCATCATTATTATTACCAGCAGACGCAGGACACACACTAACAGCATTTGTTGAAGGCACTTTAGAACCTGCAGACACAAACAATTAAACAATTAGTAAAGTAACTCTT
Source organism: Isoetes taiwanensis (assembly GCA_021234155.1). Lineage (NCBI taxonomy): Eukaryota > Viridiplantae > Streptophyta > Lycopodiopsida > Isoetales > Isoetaceae > Isoetes > Isoetes taiwanensis. The sequence continues at coordinate 6,936,540 of JAJEKV010000016.1, read as the reverse complement.
GAAAAGAAAAAGAAGCTTTAGTTAAAGTTATTACCATTTGTAGGTTGTGGCGCAGCAAAAGCAACAGCTTCAACAGTAGAATTAGTATTGCATGCACCTACAAAATGTACAATAAGATCAAATACTACATCTCAAGAAAACTAATACCATAACTTACCCGCAGTAAAATGAGTTGTAGCAGAATTCTTGAATGAAGTTTCAGACTTTAAAATGCTGTCCACGTGTTCTTGCTGTAATTCTTCGTAGACATCCTTATAATAACGAAATTTACCATTGTTATCATGTGGTTTCGATAGAATAGATTGCATGGCCATCATCTGCACCTTATCTGAATGGTCGTACCTAAATAAGAGAGAAAGAAATATTAAATAAATGAGCACATAAATAGCAAAAAATGAACTTAAACTTACTGATGCAAATTTTCTGCCCGTTTATGACCAGTAAGCTTCATAGCTGCTTCATCTGGGATGCCACAAACATTCAAAACTGTAATACTAGAATGTCTTAAATCTTTATTCGTAAACTTTTTTCCTGTAATCTCGCTGATCAACTTGGCTACATCTCCCAATTTCTTGACTCCAACATTCTGATTATATGCATACCAAGTATCTGATTGTGGCTTAGTAATTGCAGCAGTAAAGAGGGGGTATCCATCAGTGGAGGCATCGTCCGCAATTGGTGGCAGTCTCAGATAAAATAGAACAAACGTATCATAAACTTCTGGGTTTATCTTTCTATATATCTCCACGGGTTTCCTACAATAAAAACTACAAATAATCAATTGTAGATTATCCAATATTCAATGCATTTACAAGAAAATATCTATATTACAGCCATGCAAATCTAATCTATATAAAATGCTTAAAGAAAAAACCAGACCATACCGTTTATTGATCTCTTTGCTCTTTTTTATGTCAGTTGGATAATTTTTGCTCGCCCGTTGTTTAAACCTAAAAAAAATGCTTATCCCAAAAATTACTCAAAGAAACATTAAAAGATGGTTCTGAAAAACTTACTGTATGAATTCTCCAAACTTATCTTTCTGAAAATTAAAATCCTTGTACTTCAGCGCATGGAGTTCTTCTCGAGATCTTATCAAAAAAAAGTTTATGCAAAATAAAATGACCCTAAACATCAAGCCATTTGGAGTGTTTCTACTGAATTCCAATCTGCCCAAGCATAAGTTTACATCTTCGACACTCAACACTTCGACCACTCTCGTAACATCCCTTGGTGCACTAAGGTTGGCTTCATGGGCAACAACAGTTGCCGCAGATCTGAATAAACAAAAGGAAATGAATAATGATTGTAATAAATATCAAAAGTCAAATATATACCTAGCCTCTTCAAAAAATGGATGCGTCATGATATTAATGTCCTCTTCAAGCACTCCAGTTTTTCTTATCCTACTAAGTCTGGCGTCCTTCAAAATTCGTCCAAAACAAAGCAACAAATCATGTATGGTTGACGCAGGATACATGGATCCATCGCTTTTCATGACTTGTTGAAAAAATAATGGCAATTGCCTTGCAAATTCCTGCGAAATCAGAAACACATAAACTGATTACAGTGGTTATACAACCAAGTTTATGACATAAATTAACTTTCTAAGCTACACAGTCTAATCCAAGCTGATATTTGCTGCCAATAATTAAGATTGCTATTTATGTAGAAAAAAGGACAAAAATATATGATTGATTACCTGCAATGGCATGTCTTCAATCAATATGTCAACACCATCTATAACATTTGGAATATGGTATCTTCCTGCAGTGGGATTGCACTTTCCACCAATTCCTCGATCGATTTCGCCACATAATTCATGACTTTCATTCCTTTTTCAACCAGTACCAACACCAGAGTAGATTTTTAGATTCTTAACGGCACGTCAGTTCTGCTCTGAATCACTTGAATATTGCAACAAACTCATTGCTTTGCATACTGAGTTCCAGACCCATTTGCAAATTTGTGTTCAGTTCCAAGGTCCCCATATGTTGATCAGAAATCCAAACATGAGAGAATTTTGGAATTTTAGGATGAGAAGCGTTGGTGAATGCAGATGGCGTGTTTTCTGGGAGAATTTTCTGCATGCATTTGAGAATGTGAGAGCTGAATTCTTCTCCGGAGACAGTGAGTATGTAAAGAGACAACAAATGAAGATTGAAAGAAAATCTGCTGCTGTTGATTGGGTTACCCCAAAAGACATAGATCGCATATTTTATGTGGAAGGGGTTGATTCAGTGTCCCAGGTGATCGCCCAAATCCTTGAAACTGAAGATCCGAATTGCGCGGCCCCAAAAACAGGGGAGGCACCCTGCTCTGCTTGGGTAAAAATCGAATGTTTTATCTGAGAAATTTTCTAAGATTCTTGTATTTTGATGGCATCATTTTGGATTGGATGATTACAGGGAATCGGACACAATGATTTTGTGATCGTGGCACTAATTCTTTGGCTGCTTCTAATAATCATATACTTCCATTGACACAAGCAGAAAATATAGGGACCTTTTAGGGAAATTGCGCAGATTCTATATCGCACAATTTCTTCCCCTCTGCATTTTCGTTCTTCCCTGCCTAGATTTCTTCCCCATGTTTTCTGCTTGCGCACCCCACCTTTCGGTCCCTCGTTTTATTTACCAAAAACTGCACATATTTTCGATCCTTCACGACACTTACCCACAAACAGATCCGGAGTTATAAATCCAAAGCCTTCGGTTAGAAGAATGGCTATGGCGATTCCGACGACAGCCTGCTGCTCTTCCAGCACGTAGTAGGCATATTATTAAAAAGCGAAACAACATCCTTATATTTTGAATTTTGTCCTTTCTTCTGGTTGAGTTGCCACATAAATTAAGTCGAACAACATAAAAATGCTTGGAGCCAACTGATGGCCTAAATTGACTATTTTTCATTTTTTCCCAAAAACCTACTATGGGCTTTTTTGGAATGGGAAACAAAGTGCAAAAGTGTGTCCAGGAGTGTTCCTCATTCAAGTTCAACTATACATCTTTTCAAAGCAAGATTCCAAAACAGAGAAAAATCATAACATATATATACAAAATTTAGCACGTCTTACAGTGCATATTTCAGTTTACCATGTTTCTACGGTGCAATTTCATACCAGTGCATGTTTCGAATATTATCGAGAATTAGAGTTTAAACTTTTTATTTTGATCCCGAGGTGCTTACTCATGTTGTTTCTTTAGGCATGTGTTGCTTGCGCACTTTGTCTACAACATTCTAGAAGATACTTTTGAATACTTTGTACTTTGAGCTTGAGGTATCTAGAACATTTTAGAATCCTATATAATATTCAAAGACCTTCTATTTTGACTGTTTGTAGGCTTTCAAAAAACTTTCTAGTAATATTCTAAGATTATCTAGAACATTATAGAAGTTCCTGGAACATCCTACAATAAATACCTTAACACACTGCCCCTCAAGTTTATAGTGATCCAACGGCTGAGATCAATCTTGACCAATGATGTTATGAGCCATAACACACTGCTGCTTCATAACATCCTAGGGTGTTACTATGATGTTATCAAATGGACGATTTAGACCGATTCTGATGGTGATCGGACGGCCCAAAACTTTCGGGGCAGTGTGTTAAGGGCGATAGCGTCCTGACCCTCGGGTGTTACTTCAAAAAAAAAAAAAAATGGGCCATCAAAATGGCTCGAGCGTGCGCTGCCTGCACACCCTCGCCATTTTGATGGCCCTCAATTTTGTTTTTCCGTAACACCCTCATGCTAGGGCGTTATCTACACCTTGATAAGAAAAGCTTTCTATTTATAGATTGGGGTGCGTACCCACAAGCATGTAAATATTTTATAACATTCTACTTTGGTTCTTTGCAAAGTTTCAAAAAGAAATCTCTATTTTTAGACTGAGGTGCTTACCATAAGCATCTGAAACATACTACAACATTCCAAAATATTTATTTTGGCTCTCATGCACATCTAGAACAAGAGAGAACGTTCTAAAACTATCTAAACCATTATAGAACATTCTATTCTGACTTTCACAAATTTTAAAAACTAGCAGAAAGGCGAACAGGAGGCTTGGGCAATTTTAGGCTTGAGATGAGTTTTGTTTTGAATAAATTGGATTAGTGAATTCAATCTTGCATTTATATATTAAAGGCTGGAAGGAAGGAAGGAAGGAAGGAAGGCACTTTTATCGTCCACGGAGACCAATCGGTCTATGGGACCCAATACAAAAACGCAGCAAGCGGATTACTGCCCGGATTAAAAAACCCCCGCCCCGAAGGGTTTTCGAGGGAAAAACCGTGGCAGCAATCAGCCTGCTGACAAACTGTCCTAACATATACAATGCAGAAAGACCCAAATATACACAGTCATGCACCGCACTGAGTGCCCAATCGCCGGAAAGTACCAAAGGGGGTGTAAGGTGGGACCTCGCGAGTCCAAGACTCTCCTCAATGTACGACCCTGTGGCACGCATCGACGGTGGTGTTCATCAGCAAATGTAAGGGCAAGTCCGGCCGCATTAAGGGGAGCTGCACTGCCCTGGGATGTGACTAACGGGCAACTCGGAAAGTGAGACCCATCCTCAATGGCACCCGCTTTGACAGCACCGACAGAGTTCGCCCCCCGGGCTCTCCCTGCTAACCACCGCCCGCCTCGATGCGTAAGATGGTGGGCACTGCGGAGTCAAGGGCTTTCAGGGGCAAATTGGGAACGCTGTAGAATGGACCCCCGCTAACACGGGGTTGATGTGCTCCTTGTAATGGGCCGCTTTTGACTAAGCTCTAGGAGCCGCAGGGTCCCGTGAGCTTGCCAAGGAAAACAAGCGCCTGGGTAATTCCCGCAGTCACGATCGTCACCGTGTCCACCGCACGACTGCTCCCCGCACGCTCCATCTAGCGAACCATCGATGTTCCTTACCGCAACAGCCCTAAGTCAACAAACAGGACCCATTACAAGCAGTAAGCCAAAAAGTGGAGCCGAAAGCATCACCCATAGTAACTACTTCAAAATAGACGGTATGTGTTATCAAGGGTCGTACCGGCCGGCAAGAATCCGCCTCAAAGAGAACTGGAGTAGGGGATCAAGGTTTAACCCTGCGCCTCGCGTGTACAAAAATGCCTTCGCGACTCAAGCCAAGTCATTCCGCAAAGTCGCCAGAAGAGATCTATTGGCCCAAACCGACTCGCATTTAAGGACAGTTCGACCAAAGGTCTTAACAACATGTGACCGATGGCCCCAATCATAGAGCTCACCTCGATGACCGCTATTCCAAGATGGTATAAAAGCGCTTCCACCACAAGCCACCCTGCAAGCTGATGATAGACGCCCCAACAGAGCAGGAGGGGAACCTCCACCCCTAGGTACTTGTAGGTGGGCGGACGCCCACAAGCCCCCGGCATATGAGTGCAGGAGGCATGGGGTGACGGAAGAGGATATGAGGAACCACCGGTCTTGGCCACCACGCCATTGTCTCAGAGGCCCGACAAAATGTGTCTAGGCATCCAAGAGATCGCGATAGCTTCGGGTGTGGGCCGACAACATCGCCCAAGATAGATGAGCCGGGGGATGACCTGGTGCAAAAAGCCGTGCTGGTCTCCCCCCATGCCAAGAAGCCGCAGGCTCTAAATCGATCAACAGAGGGCCAAAAAGTGCTGGCGTAGAGGGGGCAACCCCGGAATTCCCTCGGATACTATCAGGAATGCGTCGCTCGGGCACGATCCCGCCAAAACAACTCTCATACAACTCCGGTATGGGTATTCTCGCGACGCAGCTGGAGCCCCGCCTGACGCAGCTTCAGCCTTACGCCTTTTCCCGGAAATCAGACAAAAGCTCTTCGGTCCACAAAGCAAAGAATACAAGTCCCGGGCCGATGATTCCAAATTGCCTTCAATCGCCCACAAGCAGTAAAAGATATGGTCAATCGCTGAGTGGCGGGTCTAAAGCCCCGCCTCGGTGAGGGCCCGCGACATCTCGGCGGCTCGCCTCAACGGCCAATCATACCGAGAATGCTAGCCAAGAGTTTGGCAACATCGAATCGACCATGATCGTCCTGCATTGGTCGGACAAAGGTGGGTCACCCGCCTTTGTGAATGGGAACAACCCCGCTTTGTGGTCCATTGCCCGGGAGACCTTCCCCGCAATGCTCATGGAACGGGTAGTGAGGACCCACAAGCCGCCCCGCCCATTTGAGTAACTCTACCAAGATACCATCGAGGTCACCGCCTTCCCATTAGCCACCAAGCTGGTGTGCCCTCCTCAACATCCTCCTCCACGAACTAATGGGGGCCATCCCCGGGGGTATGGGCGCACGCTGCCCCCGGGCGGGTCATAGAGCTGCCGCAAGTACATTCCCCACCGCCTCGGTGTGATGTCCCCAGAGGGTCGGGCTGGCCTTCGAAGCACTCTGCGCCAAAAGGTTCGAGGATGAGTGTCCAGCAGGCCGAACATCAGAGCAAAATGAGGAAAACCAGCAATAAGATCATATAAGTCGTATTTAATTAAAGTGGGACAAATCTTGAATTTTGGGACTCGGACTGAAAATGGGACTCACACACCATAAAAGAAATTTCTGAATTGATTGCTTGAATAGAATTACACATGACACACATAGAATTGGGTTACTTGTTTTCCTCATAAATTTTACAAACCACTAGTTGAGAAAGTTTTCAAACTTCTCAATATTATGCACCCTCATACAATGATATAGCATGGAGGTTGCTCATGGCCTTGTCCATCTCCTTTCTCGGGATCTTGTGTGTGTTGTCTTTGCAATGTGAGAACTTGGATATGACCATACCACACACTCCACCAATTCCCTCCTTTGAGGGTCGATAATTTGCCCTCCACTTCTTCTCCCATCCCATCGCTGTATTGCTCCTTCAAGTTGCCCTTCTTGTGCCTCCCAATGGGCTCCCAATATTGAATTTGGAATCCAGACGCAACTCCTCTCCATCGTGGCATAGTGGTGGTCACATCGGAGAGTGCCACCCCTAACCATATTGGACAGTCCTCATCATCGCCTTACTAGCACAAAGTATCCTTCCTTGATGTCCTCAAAGGATCCCACTCGGGAAGATCAAACCACTTCGACTTTGAGGCCTTACTTCCCACAAACCACTTGGAACCCTTGTTGGGACCCAAGTGAGCATTCTTAGACGTGCTTGCACCTTGAGAACCCTCCCATCTTGACTCGCAAGAACCCGCCTCTTAGCTCCCCCCCACATGGATGTTCGGTTTCTAAGCATGTCACAACTTTCTCCCAAAGACTTGATTAGGAGTCCATTTGATTTTTCTTAAGAGTGGAGGTGTGCTTTCCATTTCAACATCATCCCAAAGGCGTTATGTAATCCTTGATGCCCTTCACCGCTTGGCTAGAGTCTTTGACTGTCTTGAAGGGAGGTAGTGGTTTTGGCTGCCCTTTAGGAATGAGAACTTCACCAAAGAAAGACCCCCTTTGCCACAACTCGATACCTTGTACAGGCATCCACAACTTGCCACCGGTCTCCACTTATATTGCATGATTGGTATTCCATCCCTAACCCAAAACTTGAATTGAAGTGGCTTTGTGTGTCCTGTCAACCGGTCCTTGCCATCTAGCAAGTATCCTTCTACAAATGATTTCCAATCTGCAACCTCATCCATCAAGAAAGCCATTGGGTTGGGGTCAATGCAGCCTCTCAAACACATCCATTAGTTCGGGGAGAGTGGTCACGTTTTCTCTCTTGAGCTTGGTGGAGAAAGTTCCAAAGAATCCATCTATATCATCATGCGTATGCCCAACCATCATGAATCCCACTTTCACAACTTTGAATACTCCCACATCTTTGTCCAAGTATGACATTGCCCCAAACATCCATCTATTCTTGTTTTCTTTCCAACAGTTGTCCAACTGAACACATAGCTCCTCGTGCAAAGGATTTCTCAAGTAAGGGGAAATCATCCCAAGTCCTCCTTGATTCACTAGACACCTTGGATGTGAGCTTTTTTATCCGCCTTTGGTAACAAAGCGGTTGATCATCCATCAAAGCCTCAAAATGGGTGTGAAGGGGAATACCTCCTCCCTTCTATCGATCCTTTCTCTAGTGTTCTCAGCACTTGAAAATAGAGCTCACATGGAAGTTTGGATCATCTCTCCATAGATCAAGCACAAAATGACCATATGTTCCAGTTTCATGACCATGTGTTAATACACCCGCCAGACTTACTTTCATCCAAAAAGCGCTTTTGACAACGCTTTGGGTAAAGGATCTAGCTTTGGCAAGAAAGTCTTGTGTTGGTCCATCTTATCATGAATTATACACAAAAATTTGTCCTGGCATCTCGTAAAATGTTCTCCACCGCCAATACAACTATCTACATGATATTTGGTCCTTTGGTGATCTGCAAATTGCTCCTAATTGCCATTCTTTCTTTCTCTATTGCAGTTGATGCAAGTGTATCCTTGAGTTGAATGCAAGTGTTGCACTTTGAGAATGGCATGTGTTGTAGGACACTCACGTCCCGAGAAGTGAGTGCTCCATAACTTGCTGAAATGTGATTGAGAAAGAGGCCTACCTCCAAAGTAGTTTCTAGGATGGAGTTGACCTCCTTAAGGCACTCCTTTTGGATATAGTGTTGTGGCAACACTCTGCACCACTCGCACACCGTGCTCGCTCACCTTCTCGACTTGTGGGGCATAGATTGAGACATGTATCTCACAAAGCTCTCAAGACCGTGAATGGCCTTTAGAGTATTTGCTCTAGGTTTCAAAGTGAGTGCATTACCATGTTGGAACAAAGTGTGCCCTTTTCTAATTTGCTCCCAAAGATCACAGAAAATGAAGACTTGCTCACCCCAAGAATCCATCTCAATGCTCTCATACATACCTTCATTCCCTCAATTGATATAGCAGCCGGCCCCATGTTTTCATCATAGCCGAATTCCTACACAAGGAGTAAATGAAATTAATCCTATCTTTTTTGAAGCTGTCCAATGTATTGGGACCTTATCCGCACGAGGTCATCCACATTGTAATGCACTCGTGCAATCTAGGTTGCAACACTCTTGTCCCCTAATTGCCTCCGTGTTTTCTTTGGTTGGTGCCATACTTTCCATCCTTTCTAAATATTTGTCACTTCTAGGCCTCTTGGGCACCTTTGGTCGCCTTTTATGAAAGACATAGCGCCTCTTCCTTGTGATCAAAGGATGCTCATCGACCACCAAATCTTCCACATGGCCTTGGGTGGGCCTTGGGGTGTGTAGTTCAAGAGGGCATTCTAGAGTATCACCATTCTTGTGTGTAATAAATCTAATTGGCCATCTCAATCGAGCTTGGGACTCCAAAGAGCCCCGAGCACACAATGCAATCACTAGAGCTTCCCTGGGACATGATAGTATCAACTTCGATAAGAAGCTTCACAATGCCAACTCCAAGATGTTCATCTCCCAGCCTCTCATCATTCACACTATCAAATGGATCAACTGCAGTTATTATGCCCTCTGCAAATACCGTCTGGTTGCAAGGGTGCAACAAAAGGCAACCCATCTTCCTCCATTGGAGCCTAGGGCAATGGCCTCCTTTGGAATTCCTGGCTCCATTTTACTCATCTCACATGCTCCCCCGAATGAAAAAGCTCACATTAAAACCATATAGCCCCAAACACCACAAATATGACCATATGAACCATATAAAACCATACAAAACATATTAAATATAATCATATTAAATCATACAACCATATTAACTAAAATCATACAACCATATTAACTAAAATCATATAACCATATTAAAGCATACAACCACACTCATTCTAAACCATATGTAAACATTGTAACCATTGAAACCATATTAAATACAACCATTGAAACCATATTAAATACAACCATTGAAACCTTATTAAATACATAAGATAACATATATAAACATATAACCTACCCTTTCATATTTTGTCATGGCCCGTGTGGCGCCTCTTCGTAGGTCAAACCGTACATGTCAAGAATCCACCACACGCCATGGAGGGCATGGCCCACGTGACAATGGTTTTATTATTGCACTTTTTATGTCGAGGGTTGCCAGAATTAACTGCACCCTCTTCCTCTCCCCCACCATTCTTCCTCCCCTCGCTTTCTCCTCGATCACTTCCTCCCCTCGTTTCCTTAGGCGCGCTTTCCGAACCGAAGCGATTCCAAGGCCATCTTATGACAAAGAGCTTGGTCGACGGATCGGACGCCCAGCCCGCCGGGTTCTCGCAGATTCATTGTTCGAGAAGGCGCATCGCCTCGAGAAGAAAGTGAGGCTCTTTTAGTGCATTTTTACTTATATTCTGTTGTTAGAGGCTCTTATTAATCCCTCGATACAATTTACAGTCCCACAAATCCTTATTCACGCTTTGCCAACGACTATACCCACATGGAAGGCGAACCTCTAAGCCTCCTCCTCATCCAAAGAAATCTTCCGTGTATGTTTTTGTAATATCATACCCTTTTTAATCTCATTTTTCTCTCATCGTTTTCTCCACTTTCTCTCTGATCTTTGTTCTCCACTGTTCTCTTTTTTCCTCATTAATCTCATTAATCTTTGTATTGTTTTCTGCTTTTTGTTATCTTTTTCTTGCTTGTGGTTGAATTGAATACATTGTACGTACACAAGTGAGAATAGTGGTTAGAGTAGTAGCAAGCAACCGAGATAGAAATCATCGAGACCGGTGTTAGGAAGTAAGATATTGCAGAGCATTAATGTAAAATAACTAGGAATGTCTTTTCTCCCAAAGAAGAACTCGGAATAGGAATTGCTTCACGTAATCTCCATTTCTAACTCACAAAGAATCCAATCGCGGGAGACATGCGAAGGGAGTGACGAAGTTGAGAATATTGCCTTGCCAACAACCAGAAGTACAGTTTCTCTCGACTCGCGAGTCGAAACTTTCGACCATGAGGCGAAGAGGGAGGTACACTCGGACTGTTGGCAGGTTGAGGGATTCTCATCACATTCGATTGCACAAATACCCAATGTCTTCACATTCTTTAGAACTCCTGCCAGCCTCTCGACTCGTGAGTCGAGAATGTGATACCGCCAATGGCCCTTTGTGCGCCGAAAAGCCTCTACCCGCCTGAGCCACTCTCCTCCTTCAACCATGCTCATCGAATATTGCAAGAGGATCGCCTGACCGGGTGGAGGCCTCACGACTAACCATCGAGGTGTCGTCGCTGCACTCGCGAGTCGAAAAACGCAGTTCTAGTGCATCTGAGCTGGCCCGGCAGACAAATTAACCTCTCCTTCTATCTTCCTGACATTGCGTAATGGAAGTGGTTTTCACCGTCTCGCAGGCCAACCGCTAGGCAACCCACCTCTCCTGTGTGTCGCAGTGGCCTCTACCCAATCAAAGACCGCCTCCTTCGAACCATCTTCACCTAATATCGCCAAGGGGATGGGCTCTGATTGGGGAGGCCTCCATGACTAACCACGAGTTGTTGGTCGCTTCACCGTGAGTCGAGAAAACCTGAGGCTCTAGTGCACTTCTAGAGCTGGCTCACAGACAAATTTTTAAACACTCTCCTTCTATCTTCCCCATTATCATGGGAAGTTTTCCACTCTTAGCAACCCAATTCTCCCCGCGGTGGAGTCGCAGCAGCCTCAACCCAATCAAAGACCGCCTCCTTCAACCTTCTTCTCGTAATATTATCGGGATGGGCTCGACAAGGGAGGCCTCTACAACTAACCAATGTGAAACCACAATGCTTGTCAGATGCATTCGGCCGGAGCCGGAATGCCTTTACCCAAACGCACCCATGTACTAACCGAGTTCGATGGTTAGGCATTCTACTTCGCAGTCGAGAATGTAGACAGGGAAGCCAAGCATTCTCGACTGCAAGTCGAGAATCCCTAGCCAGCCAATTTCTCCCGCGGTCCGTAGCAAGGGCCTCGACCCGCCGAGTCACTCTCCTTCGAACCATCTTCGGGCGAATATTGCGGCGGGAGGGGCTCTGACCGGGTGGAGGCCTCTACAACCAACCACGTGGAAACCACGTAGAGGAAGCCAAGGCTTGCATTCTCTACAAGTAATTGCACTTTCTATTCTCCCTGCTTTTAATTAGTCCCAAGTGCCTCTAGCCTGTCCGAGAGCCACCTCCTTCAAACCATCTTCCTCGAATATTGCTAAGAGGAGTGGTTCTGACAGGTGGAGGCCCCTCCCGACTAACTACAAGAGGATGCATTTGAACCGCATCTCCCCGGGCCTTAGTCCTAGCCCTGATCTATGTACAACATTCCAAGTAAACAGCCCATGAAAACACACCTAAAACGGAACTGTTTTCTTTACCCCGATCCATTGTTTCCCTTCGAGCATCTCTCAACCCGGTAGAGTAAATCATCTATCGGTGCTGAAAATGCTCGGCAAAGAAACAATGAACTGGCCGAGCTTATCAGCAGTTCCATTATTTAAACACATATACGCATGTTCTACAAGCGGGGCCAACATAGGCATCTCCGAAACTCACCTCTTCACGCAGTAATTCCTTGGGCCATCGTATCACGGATCCCGCAGCCTCACCTAGAATCTTTTGCTTTTCCGCCGGTTCTTCAAGAGTGTATTCTCCAGATTCAATACTTGTATCACCGCTGAATTCCCGCAGATCCCCCTCGCTCCATGGCGCCAAGTAGGTAGAGTTCCCGGTGGTTCCGCAGCTCTCTCCGCTTCCTACCTTAGTTCCTAAGCTCATCGATCAAATCAACCGCTTTGCAATAGGACGCAGGTCGAAAATACATATGCAAGGCCCGTTAGCGCTTACCGCTGCCAAGGGCGCCATTCCTAAGTCGCTAATACCGATGCCCTCCCAACTCGAGGTCCCCAATGCCGCAGGAAGATAAACTACGCCCCGCCACTTAGTCCCTTTGATGTGATTAAATTTCGAAATAGTGTTTGGGCGGGCTAAAGCCGCATCGCGGTTGCAAACTTCTTAGCCCGCTTTTTTCATAAATGATTGCATGTCCTTAAGTTCAAACTAAAGAACACGCCTGATCTTTTTTACATGCAGTCCTAAAACTCACAACCCGAGGAAACTTAATTTACAGAGGGGTCCGAAGAGGATGAGAGGGCATATAGACATGACTCGGCCCAAGAAGCGAGGCTACGGAGGGGATGCTTCTACCAAAGGCAGAAGAAGAAGAAGACAAACACCCAAGCTCGAGGTTTTTTTTGTCTAATACCTTAACTGATCCATCCTTTCTTCTTGCAAAGATTCACCCTCTGACTCACCGGGTGATCACCGGCAACTCCATTCTTCGCCATCGAGGGACCGGAGACAAGCTTCTGAAACAAATGCGTATTCTGGTGGTATGTCGAGGTATCGACAAGTGGGAAGGAGAAATATCTGCTTTACACCAAAGGGACAAGAAGAGTCTGAGACAAGTACAAGAAAATCGGTGTTGTGCTCTCTCCTCAAGCTATCTTCAAGCATTTAACACTACATGTCGAGGACTCCGCCGTAAGTAAGTTCTATCGCACCAAAAATTAGCAGTTTCAAATTATTCTCACTCTTCCATGAGCAAGGCTATAAGCACCAAAAAGGCCGGCGCTTTAAATTGTCGTAACCTTGGGTGGAAGGATCCGAAGGGATGAAGGAGGCCGAACCCTAACATCCGTGGAGCTTTGGTATGGAGATTTCCAGAGTCGTGGAAAACTGCTCAATACGGGAGCTTCACTTCTACCGCTTTGAAGACTCTACAACACTCTACAATGGGGAATGAAGTTGTGGTTCATACACAAAAAGTCCACCAAAAACAAAGATGGGGATGATGACACCACACGGAGGAATCGATGACGAAGAGACGAAGATATGGTCGAGTCCCCAAACCTCGATCCATGATCGATCAGGATTTCACGAGAGGGGCACGTAAAATGGAGCGCCTAGCTCAAGATATCCGCTGGGAATATCACACAAAGCCGCTTCCGACATTAGACGGCTGAAGGTTTGCACGGAGATGCCCTTGTGTTCAACCATTGGGAATTTAATCCAAAGACACATGCCGGAGATTCTCAACCGATGGTGCGACATCCTGCTGCGATCCAATGCCTCGATGTCATACCTTTTAGCGATCGACAAAGTCGCTTGTTCACCGGAAGTCCGAGGGAAGATCTGAAGGAAAAGAAGTCCGGTTCGGTTGTAGACGGTCAGATTCAAAGGAGGGCGCCTGGTATTGCGTACGGAGAAGGAGGTGCCGCAGCGATCAAGGATAGATATGCCAAGCGAGAGGCAGAGTTCTTTCGGGCGGAGACGCCAAAGAACCAAAAAGATTAGCCAACGCTGTAACACAATAGCAATGAAAGTGCCGCCTACGAAGGTAAATAACTTTTCGATTTTTCACTTTCACCATGAAGTCGAAAGCCCCGCCATCCTAACATTTGCCGATATCATCGGGTTTCGACCGCCAGTCGGTGAAAGCCAGGGTAATACGTAAAAATCAAAGGATGCGAGCTTTCGACTCGCGCAATCGAAAACCCTTAGCCAAGAAAAGAAAATTAGACATTCAGTGATTTCACCGCGAGTCGAAAAGCCCCGCCATCCTAACATTTGCCGATTATCACGGGTTTTCGACTCGCGAAATCGAGAAAGCCGGTAACGCAGAAAATCAAAGGATGCAGAGCTTTTCGACTCCGCGAAGTCGAAAAACCGTAGAAGTAAAAAGAAAATTAGATATTCAGTGGACTTTCATCGCGAAATGAGAAAACCCGGGCTACTATTTACCGCTTATTCCGGTGTTTGTAGATACTTTCATGCTCTACATTGGTACATTGTCCGAATGCAGCCCCTTATCCCCGACCGCATCATACACGCCAGGGCAACAAAGGGAAAGCATTGGGTTGTCCTCAGCCCCTAAAGGAAACAGGGCTCCCTGATAAGTGGAAGACCTTTGAGAAACTATGATATGTTCTCCTGGAGGGACAGAAGATGACGAGGAGAGGGGAAGAAGAGGAGAAGAAGAAGAGAACACCAAGGAAAGGTAGGAGTCTCTCTCGCACTAATATGACCTCATTCTTAGCACCGAGGGGTCCGGGAGAAATGGACCGGACATATGGGCTCAATGGACAAGAGGCAAGTCAAGGACAAAGAATGGAGAATTTCCAAGGTGCCGGACCCCAAGTTGTTTGACAAGCGCTCATGAAGAGGATACGTGGCCTCACGACAAAGAAACGCTTTGACCTACAAGGCAAAATCTTGAGGGAACAATCCTGCTAAGGAAGACCAGAGTTCTAAAATGCAGGATCTAAAGGATTATGCCACAGTCCTAAAGCGAATAAATAAGTAAGTTAGAAGAAGGCATCACGAGTTCGCAACGTTGCATCTAATGAATACCATGATTTTGATTATTACAAGGAAAAGGCTGCCCTTGATGAGGAAGACATGAAGGAATTGAACCGTCTATGTCAACCCTACATCAACACCAAGCTGAAGCGTAACGTCAAAACCCTTCCTTTCCCTGAACGTGCTATGGCAATTCTGAAAAGGAAGCTTGGATTCGGGGTGGTCCCATTTAAGGCAGACGATAGCTCCCCCCCATTTCTGGTTACTTTGGGACACAAGGGATTTGGTGGTCTGGAACTGGCACCTGGACCCGTGGCACTATTTGCCATCAATATGATCGAAGACCCCACCCTTTTTATGACAAAGCCGACATAGAGCAAAGCAGGTACAAGACGTGTCCGACATGACCGACTGGATACTTTCAGTTTCTTGTCTTTTGCATGCCGGCAATCAAACAACTGCTGTCTCCCAATGGGCAGCTGATATTAACTTCACCAACAAGATCATGCACTCCATATACGAACTTGATCATGAGTGCAGACTTGGCTTGCCGAAGGCACCAAGCTTTGCCAACATAGTTTTGGTTTTGATTTCAAGATCGGCGGTCGACCTGGATAAGTGGTGGTCTAGCGAGCATCATTATCTCGACAAGTTCATGATCTCTCAAGAGCAGATGGAACCCCGAAGGGGGCAGGTTTATGGAGGATGTTCCATCGATGGACAAGGTCAAGAAAGATGGTGCGACCGTCCTATACATAGAATTCTATCCGCCAAGAGTTATCAAGTACTTCATAACCAGCTTGGTCGAGGAAGATCAAATTGTATGCGAAGTGGTACATGAATGGCCTGTTCTCTCGGGGGCTATCTTTGCTTGGAATGAAACCTATATCCGGTGGTTGGAAATAAGGACATGGTTGAAACCATTCAGTCATACCCTCGATCTCGCTTCATGAGCATTTCAAGGGGAGGAAGACAAATGGAAGCAAGAAAGACGCGGCGAGGACGAGGGAGACAAAGCCGACGAGACGAGGATGTCGAAGGTTTGGACAAGGATGTTGCCGAACAGATTCTTGAAAACCCGAGATTGAGGTGAGTTTACTTTGTTTCTATCGGTGTTTCTCGACTCGCGAAGTCGAGAAAACTCGCTTCCTTTCAAGACCTTTTTTTTCATTCTCGACTCATGAAAGTCGAAAAACTCGCTTCCTTTCTCGCGAGATGTCATCATTTCGTGGAATTCCAGCTCAACGACTCCGATCATTGTCATTGGGCAGCGTTCACGCCGCGAGGAGGAGAATGAAAAGGACAAAGACAATCCAGAGCAAGACACCGCCACAAATGAAAGAACCTCGAAAAGATAATGATCCCGCATTTGGATCCCGGCGAACCGAAATATGGTCGAGCCAAACTCCAACCGATCCACCGGTCCTATCAAGCTTGTAATATTTGACGCCAATGGAGTATTAGCTGCAGATACCACGACAAAGACGTCCCGAGATTAACACCTCGCAGATCCCAATGAAAACAGAGCATAAAATAGTGTATCCGAGGCCTAGAGCTAAGGAAATTATTGAATGGTGCCCGAACGGGATTCAAGTGGGCATATAGTCTTGTATGGCAAAGAAAAATATTGTCAATGTTCTTGATGTTCTCGGCATTTCAGTTTTGAAGTTCAAGTTCGTTTGGGGAAAACGAAAGGGTCGAAAGCATGTGAAGGACCTCGATCCAAAACATCACAAAGGGGAAGCCTATAATGGTGAAAAGGGCGATTGTGGTTTATGAGCAATTCGGGACTATGGCAAACACAACACGCTGATCATAGACGACTTCGCCTACAAGTGCTATCATAACGCCAAAAAATACAATCATTGCTAAGCCATATTGACTGAAGAATATGAGACGGATAGGTGGTTGTCCTTCTGACTGGCCCCTGCCTTGGCGAATCCCTCTTTGCCATTCTTGTCGCCGATGTGCTTACTTAACTATCCGAGCCTCACGGAACCCGATCCAGAGAGCAAGCCGATCATGAAAGCTATGGACGACAAATACTTTGGTGAACAAGAAGAGTGACCCCTGCTTTCGGATAGTCAAATTGTGTGAATATTGTAATCGAACGTGAACACATGTATTGACCATTTTGTAATGAATATACTTGTATATTGAGTTTTCGATGCCTTTCTCGACTCATGCTTGTCGTGTTGATGAAATGCTTGTACAATCTATTATGATAATGCTTGTACATTGGGTTTCTGGGCCTTTCTCGACTCGCGAGTCGAAAAAGGCATGCCGGTTGTCTCGCTGACAAAAGCATTTGTATGCTTCCGCAGTGTGATTGGATGCAACCATATTCTCATTAGAAAATGGTTGTACTTTGATTTTTATGGGCCTTTCTCGACTCACGAGTCGAGAAAGACACTACTTCCCACGTCATTGGATGCGCTTGTATGGAATGAATGTTCTCCGTTGTAATTTGATTTCAACATTCTTTTCTTCGCTTTGACTAATGGCACCGTAATTGTTAATCATACTCTCCTTGCTCCGTGGTTTAGGCACGCATCCGACTCCAAAGATGCATCCCGCCAGCATCACGAGACCGCCCAGCGACAATGCATCCAGCTCAAGGCCAAGAAATACCGCTCGCACGCATCCCTGGCACGCTTACACTCTTGCCCGGCCTTTGGGACAAGGTTGCTCGCTCTTGAGAGGTTGCTCGCTACACCCCGGGGATAAAGAACAAAGAAGAACAAAGAGAAAGTCCAGAAGCTCAAGGCATATTGCAAGCATTGCATAACATCCACGGAGGTTGGGGAAGGAGCATATTCGGCGAAAAGGTCATGGAGGCGAAAGTGGAGAAGCTCGGGTGGACAGGTCGGCCGGTAGCTCCAGAGGCACCTCCACGTGAGGCATTCCACACTCTTCAAAGTTGCCCCCAAGGCTTACAGACGGGCATGAAGAAGCGCCACAAGTTAATCCCCTAAGGTGGACCACCTACCAAGATGATGTAATCAGAGGACAAAGAAGACCGCCATGGTCTCTCAAGGTCCGATGTAAAATACATTGTATCTGCTCAATTTATTAATAAAAATCTTTTTCAACTACATCTTTGGTTTCAAACTTTAATGAATTTCCTTTGTTTCGCTTGCATTGTTTTTGTTCTCGACTCGCGAACTGGGGAAACTGCAAAGACAAATTTCGATTCGAGTTTTATTCAAAAATTCGAATTAAGGATAGTTTTCGGCCTGGGGTGCTACTTTTATGTAAATTAACCGGGTTCCGAAAAAAAATGGGAATGGAATGAGTCCCACTTTAATTAAATACGACTTATATATGGATGCAACAAGGAGCTCCACAAGGATATTTATGTATTTGAAGGTACTATGCATCGAGCTGCCTTAGAAGGGGCAATTACTTTTGGTGTTGATGTGATCGTGAGCACTTCGCATGACAATAAGATGATGCCCTGATAATTGTCTATGAAGGCAGTTGAGAATTGTTTCCTTCATCACATTAGAAGACTGGCATGATAGAACTTGTTAACGTTTGATTTTCAATTGTCATTAGATTGTGATAACTGGCATATTTCTTAGTTTTTATATGCTATTACATGTTTGTGGCAGTAAAAGAAATTATTGTTGTGCTTAAAATTATGAGATTGGTTTGTCACAATATTAGATTGGTTTGATATTGTTACGGTTTTTCATGAAGTCGTCTTCAATGCAGTTTAGTGGATACTTCCCGAGCTTCACAACAGGAAAAATGTCATTTAGCGACGTTTGGTCACGCCTTATGCGACGCCCGACGACGTGATACGACGCCGCCGCAGACATCGCCGCGATGCGACGTCGGCGTCGCACGCGACGCCGGCGGCAGACGCGGACGCGCAGACGCGACACGACGTGATACGCACGCCGCGATGCGACGTGACACGTGGAATATACACGTGGAATATACACGCGGAACATCAACAAAATCCACGCGCAGTCGTAAAAATACGTATATACGCCGCGATGCGGCGGACACGTGTGAACAAAGGAGCGACAAACTTTATACATAAAAAGGTAAATTTCCTACATAATTTAAGCTAGCAGGAAGCATTAAGCAAAAAACTAATTTCCAGCCGGAAAATGTGAAGAATTCCATGGTTTTTTACCGGAAAACTTCCTGAGGATTTTTTTTTATATCGGAAATTCTTGATTTCAACAGGTAGGCTGCAAGGGTTCCCCGGTATTTGTCGTTCACTGACGTGGAATATACACGTGGAACATCAACAAAATCCACGCGTGCCGTAAAGGCCACGTGTATACGTCGCATGCCGTAAAAATCCACGTGTGCCGTAAAAGCCACGTGTATACGTCGCATGCGACGTCACGCAAAAAAAATATGAGAATCCACGTGTGATTAGAAAAGCCACGTGGCAATAAAAAAAGCCACATGGATACGTCGCATGCGACGTGCAGGGAAAAAAATAAAAAAAAAACAAAAAAAACAAAAAAAAATGTTTGGCATTTATATTTTTATATTTATATTTTTAAATAATCACAAAAGTATTTTTATATTTATATTTTTAAATAATCACAAAAATATTTTTATATTTATATTTTTAAATAATCACAAAAAGTATTTTTATATTTATATTTTTAAATAATCACAAAAGTGAATTGTATTTATATTTTTAAATAATCACAAAAGACTCGTTAAGGGGAGTATCCACCCTTTTAGCCTAGAGCTAATCTCTGTCAGATTCAGTGGAGTAGTCATCCGATTCGGGGTTGCGATTGGATGGCCCTCCACCAAAGTTTATGATCCCTCACACATCGCTCCCCCATGTCCTCGCCTAGGGCTTGATTCATCTCCGCCTTGCTTCCCTATAAAAACCAAAAGAATATGGCATTAATGTAGTTCATAGAATTATAATAATTTTCTACAATGCACCCCGCATTCCCGTGAAGGGGACAGTTCCCTTTCGATAACTGTGATCTGATACAGATAAAAAGGACTCCACGCCCGTGGCTATTTTTGCGTGCTTCTTGCTAGGGGAAACCCAGATAGATAGGTTCTACGACAATATAACGAGTATTAGCTAATGAAATTTAAAGTTCTTATTAAAATTAATGTGAACTAATATAGCTCTTACGAATCTATGGTGAAACCCTTTCCCATCATTGGAGCCCAAATGAGACGGCTTTAGCTTACTTTTAGTTGCTTTGTTTGCCCGAGCTCTACGTTTACGCTCGATCCTTTGCACGCTCAATGCAATGATTGCAAGGCACACAACATTATCACAAGTTAAAGTGAACGAATGGCAAAAAATAAGAAATACCTTGATATCTTCCTTGTGGAGATTAAGTGGTTTAGGACTTTGGACCAATTGCCTCCAACTTTTTCGCAAGTCCCGCTTCAGTTCCTTGACCACTCTTTGCCTTTGACATAAATCGATAGATCAACGCAATATCAAAATAATAAAAACAAGACTATGACTAGGTCATGTACCTCCTTTTTGTAGGAGCTCGCCCATCATCGAAGTGAGCTTCTTCCAGCTTAAACTTCAGTACTTTTTCTATCTCCTCGAAAACTCGCTTTCATTTTATTTTTGACGCCTCTATTTCAAGCTGGTCATAAGCGCCGTGCCACTCCCTACCGCGGGAGGCCATAAACGAGAGATATTATTTGAGACCGCGTCCCTCGGTGTAGTATAAAAGACACTTCCTGCGTCATCCATCTTAGGAAGATCGTCCCTGAAGCATAAATGGTGGGTATATAAAAGCGTGTTTATGTCTACCGTCAATATACATATCCTGTCCCGATAGGAAACTTTTGAGCACTTTACAATTTATTCTAAGTGAAGAGAATGAACAAAACAACAAATTAGATGACAAAGTACTAATATTTAAGGTTGATATCTTAAATAATATGTTCACATAACTTACATCAAAAATCTTCTTTTTTATTTTGGGATTGCATTGGGTTCCGTGCCAGAGGGAACGCCGCATCTTACGCCGCATGCGGCGTTCCCTTCCACTTTGCGTTCCCCCTAGCAGGACGCGGGCTGGCGGAATTGAATGCCAGAAAATTTTCGAGATTCAATTTGAATCTCCCATGCTGCTACGAAATTCCTTGGACTCCTCCTCTCCTCCGTCTCACTTCTGGCGCTCAGGTCTCACGGTTTTGGCACTCGGTCGGATCACAAAGAAGGTTCGGATTTCTTTTGCTGGGTCGGATCATTCGGATCGATTCCCTTCCCAGCTTTCCATCATTATTCTCTGCTTCAAAATGCAGAAGCAAGGAGGCGTTGTGTGCAGCACCTTGCTCCATCGAGCAGAGCTCATTTCATCCGCAAGCAAGCAGGTGATTCCTTAACCTATAGCGAAATTTTGGGGCTGGAGTTTTTTGTTAGGGTTCTTTTTCTATTTTCTAGCGGTGGGCAAGGGAACAAAGAATTATTTCTGTCTTTGGTGGTCTTTGGTGGTGGGTAACGCAGCAGGATTGCCGTTATCTTTGATATGGCTCCTCTCCGCTACCGAATTTTGTTTCAAATCTGGACGAGGCAATAGCAATGTTCTTCTCTTTTAGTATTAGCATCCGCAAATGCCCTGATCTCTTTTCCTCGCATTTCTTTGGCTTCGTGGAATGTGGGCGGCAGCAGCCTTCTTGGTGCACAAGAAGCTCAAGAACGCCCCTGTTTTTTTGAAGCAGTGCATGTCGCAGCAATGCATGATGCAGAAAAGTCGGCTTCTTTTCATACTATCCTTCGAGTCCAGCCTTTGAAGCATTTTTCTCAGGTAAATGACATGAGCCGTGCTTGCAAAGTGGGTATTTAACTTCAAATTTGTAATATTTCTTTTGCCGGAATGCGGGGATTACAAGATGTTGAGATGCGTATATGCTTTTGTGATCAATTGATCCCTTGCTATTCTGCAATTTCTTGCTTTTTGCTGCAGAAAATGATCGTCCGCTTCAGGCTCATTTTTATGACAGGTATCATGGTGTCCAGGCTTGATATGGCGATGTTGCCAAGTTCATTGTTTTTGTCGATTCCACATGCAGACCATTCTCAAAGAAAATTGTCTTGCTTCTTTCAGTTTATTAAGAGTAATAATTTTTTGTCTTGCTTCCAGCTCATTCAAATACGGTGGGATCTTATGGCAACGCTCAGCTGGAAGCCCAAATTGTTTCCTTATCTACCTTTTCTTATCTACACAGGTGACTGTTTTTTCAATGGAATAGGGTACATTAAAAATAGCTGGTTCATTTATTTGGGGTTTTATTTGTTTCCGGTTGAAAGCAGTTGTATAGAATAGGTATTGACATTTTTTCAAAGTCTTACATTTGTGGTCTTTGTTTATATCTTGGAGGACATTGTGTAGACACTTAATTTTGCCATTTCAGTTGTTATTAGCAGGAGATACAATGGTTAAATCCGACATCACAAGCACAAGTTACAAAGGTTTGAGGAAATACACTAAATCTTGATTACATTTTGAATAGTAGATTAACTATTGTTTTTGTCTTTCCCCCCTGTTCATGGCTGAGTTATTACTGCTAAAAACAAAGTCATTATTAAAAAACAAAGTCAAACATGACATGGTTAAGTGGGAATATTAACACAATTCTGCTTATTGCAGTTACCACTTTTAAATTGCTTTTAAATGCTCATTTCTCTTTTAACATCTTGCAGAGAAACCATTGCAGACAATGGAGATGCCTACAATGGAGATGCCTGACGACAAGGAGAGGCGAGTAAGAATTTAAAAGTCATTTAGCATTGCAAAAAATATTATTATTTTTCAAATTCATCTGCATTTGGGCAGAGCCAAGCATCTCTTATCGGAGGAGTGCAATGAGGAGGTAAATCTTTATGGTTTAATCTTTTCTAAAGATTGCAATGTAATTTTTTGAGAAATTTCTCTTTTATTGCACTTTAATCCAGATCTTGCAATTTATGAATTCGATTCAAGCCAAGATCCATTGATCCAAGGCTGTTTCTGTAAGCTCTTTACCCTGGATGTACTTTTATCTCATTTTCTTTTCCATGGGGAACCTGCTGTAATATTTTTCAAGCTTGCGCCAAGAAAACCAGTTTCTAGGGCTATACAAGCACATACTATATAGCAATTTCATATAATAAATCTGTAATGTTCTCCATCATATCTGTTATTTGCATATCCTCATGCTTTGTATTGACCTGCATCATTCTATTTATCTGCAACAAATCTTTCAGATTAGGTTCTTCACATAGCATACTGATGTAAGGTCTTTCATGTCTATATTCTTCACAAAATAGGAAACAAGTCATAAAATGTGCTTTTACTGTCAAAGAAGTATCTGAACATTCATTGAGACACATAGCCAGGCTTCACCAATAATAATCGCATAAATAGCCCTTTTAAATAAATTTGTGTTTATATGTAGTTGTTTGTTTTATCTGCGTCAGACTATACTTGCTATCGTTGAAGGTAATTCTATGAAGAAACTAAAGGCCTGTCAAATTTATGCAGATTTCACAGGAGGATGTGATGTTATACAGATTGATATATGCGGAGGATGTGCTGTTATATAGGTTGACATGCGCATGTTTTTCTTGCTAACGTATCCATTGTTTTCTTCCCATTGATTTTTAATCAATAATGCACATGTTGAAGTTCTTTTTTTGTTCAATGTGGTTGGGCATTTGCATTGTCAAGTTCTATTTTTGCTTCAATGTAGTTGGGCAGTTGCAATGTCAAGTTCTATTTGTGCAATTGCTATTGCAATATCAAACTACAACTGGCCTGCTTTTGAAAAATAAATTTTGCGGTTTTGGTTATGCTATTTACATTTATCAGGTGTGTATGCTTCAAACTAATCAAATGAACAACATGATTTCGAGGGGTGTATGCTTCAAACTGCAATTGACTAAATGTTGAAGGTTAAGTGCAGTGAAGGAAGGTTAGGTACCCGAAAGTGTGCCTTTAAATGATCATTTTGTTACAAGGAAAAGGGCATTACAGAGTAAGAGAATTCTTTAATTTAAGAATCTAAAGGGTCGCATCCCCACTAGAATTAGAGCATCAAACATTTAAAGGAAGATTTTAATCATAAATGTAAACTAGAATTTGAGCACCACATTGGTGATGCATGTGCAATACAAATAAAGTAGATGCAAGTGAAATACTATTGAGGTCTTTGTAAATGAGATTGCAAGAAATCTATTTGTGTGAACCTCTACATATATTCGTCATTGGGCCATTGCATCCTTTTGCAATGCACGTAAACATATTGTCATCAACATAGAGATCTTTTTTAATTGTATTTATTGTTGAAAGTAAGTGGCTTTGTTTACGACTCAAGTTGTTTATGGTACTATGTTGCGTACAGTTGTTTGTCTAGCAACATCTTTTTCTCCTTTTGGGCAGTGGGTAAGGGCTTAGGGTTGCAGTAGTGGCCTTTTTCTCATAAGGGTAGGAAGACATCCGATGGGCCGCATGTTTTCAACTACATGTGATCAATGGCTTTGGCGCGCAAAATCTTGCAACACCAATGCAAGTTTGCCAACATGACCACCATTATGCTAGATATGGTAGTTTGATACATCAATGGCTTGATGCATTGAAGACTTAGAGTTTGTGTAACACTGTTCTTATATGGAGCATGACCTTTGATAGTCATCTTCCAAATTTACACAAGGAACCATTTATGGCATTATCATGGATTTTGCCTAAGTATTATTATATCATCGTGCATGTTGTTCATTTTGCTACAATATTGTTCTTTCTAAAGCTTTTTTTTTCTTTAAGTTTAGCATTCCTTGCAATGGTACCATTCTTTCAAACTTGCTAATAAATTAGGCTTCTTTAAGTGAGCTCATAAATCATTTACACGCACCATAGCATCTGCCAAGCAGACACACCCCGCCATATCTAGACAGTACGTCGTCTAGAACCCCCCGCTGGTGGATCCAATGTAAGGAAGAAACTGCAGGCATTATAAGGACGCAGGCTACTTGACTGTTGGTTCCGCATGCCACTGTCCCATACAAGCGACAAGCTTTACCTCACAAAAGGGTGCAATTCCCTTTGCGGCCGGCCTTTGCCATGACCTATCGGCTTCGCAATTGCACTTCATATTATGTGTACACTTTTAAAAGGTAAAGTTTGTTCAGTATCTATATGTGTCTATTTCCACCTACACATATATTGCCTTCGATGCATTGTGCACATTCACGACACAACCACAACTAACGCACATAAATGCCCTCATACGTCCACGACTAATGCCTGGCATCGCCGGGCACACGTTTCTAGTTTATTATTATTATGATAGTCGGGTATATTCGGGGCCAAATCACCCAGGGTCAAAGCATGGACGTGGGGGACACTTTTTGTGTCAGCAACATATGGTGCTTAGTGGGTGCTTTCTGGGGCTATTTTCTTTGTATTTTTGAAAAAAAAAAATTCTTTTATTTTTTTGATATTTTTCCCTGAAACGCATTCACATTACGCCTTGGAATACAAAATTTCAGCTTCATCGGAGTTATAGAAAAAAAGATAAAAATAAGTAAAATTTTCAGCATTAGGTGCTTAGGGGGTGCTTGGCTGGCGCAAAAATGCCCCCCAGCTCCATGCTTTGACCCCCCACAGACTTACATGTCTAAAACAAAGCGAAATGCACGCTCTTCTTCGGATTACCTACGGCGTCATTTTGATCCGGACCCTCTCCAAGTCGGTGATTCTTGATGTTCTTGGGATCCCGAACCCCTCGCGGATGATCGCCGCTGATCTTGAACGTTATGAGTCCGTTGCTCCACTACTTCTTGACCTGGGAAGTAATGAGAGAATGAGCATCTTTAACATGCTACAACCAAAGAACTGTTTGGTACGTAGTTGATGTACATCCCCTTGCTCCGTATTCTCTACCGCGGCTTCTACCAGTCCCAAGTTACAACAGACCAAGTCTCGCCCCCAAAACGCAAACCCTTCTAGAACCCGACAACCAACGGGGTTTATGTTTTGGAGGCCCTCCTCTCCTTGTCGATTCGCCGACCTTGCGCCGTGACTTGACGCGTAGTGGGGGTGTTGACGAGCACGGACCTAAAATCCCCCTAAGTCGCTTGCTTTAAAATTTCCTCTCCCAAGGCCCCGGGACGGACGAGCGACCTCCCTCTCCCGGAATCGCGATTTGGCTGCCAATGGACTCGAGAATGCTCGACATTGCCCTGGGACCAAGTTCCGTGGCCGAAGACCACCCGACCTCCAAGAAGCGCCAAAGTAGCTCACTTCCATCACACTCAGAGTCAATTGGCCTAGGATGTGGATGCGGGATACCCCGTGGAGGGCATGAGTGTTTCTTTCTTTTTGCAAAACCGACCTTGTAACTTGCTCCCCTAGGGTAATTTTGCCATTCCGGATGATTTGGCGTGGTCGATTTGCCATTCCTGAGCCTCCCCAAGTGCGAACGACAAAAACAACTGCCCGGTTTCTACAAGGCCGACCTTTAGGGGCGCCCGCGGTTTGACAAGTTCTCCCGGACCGATCTGGAATCTTTTGGGCCTTCCCGAAGAGGGGCCTGAACGGAGGATCCAACGGTCGGATAGGGGAACCGGCCCGGGAGGGTGGTCATTAGCGTCCCCGGGAGCTGCGAGGAAGGGCTGCCTCGAACTTTTTTAAATCCCGCCTCTTGGTGTCCTGGACTCTCCCCTCTTGTGAGGTATCCCTGCAAGGTCCCGGCCTCGTTTGACTTGGGGAAGGGTGCCACTTCGGTTGCCACCGCAACGCTGCCCCGACCGCTTCTAATGCTAACCCTTTGACCTAGACCTTCTCCAAAAAATTTCAAAATTGGGTCAGGTCTTTGGAGATGAATTAGGAATCCAGTGGCAAAAATCAGAATTTATTTTCGTACAATGCATTAATTGCGAATTTATGAATGTCTTGCCACTGCAAAAGCGCACCCCGAATTCTACTTGCCACATCGGGAGGAGGACAGACCCAAACTCCGCTCCGTCAGTTCCCCTTGCTCCATATTTAAAGAATAGCAGAAATCTTTAATCAGTCCTTACAAGATGGGTTTCCAGAACAATGGTGTGTTAATCGCATTGTGCCTATCTTCAAAGCGGTGACCGTGTCTGGCTGAGAAACTACCGCACTATAATGATCAGTAGTATCATGGCTAAACTCTTTGGTGCAATACTTGAAAAGAAAATTAGTCAATGGGCAGAGGAGCATGAGGTAAGGGCATTAGGCCAAGCAGGGTTTAGAAAGGATTTCTCAACCATTGACCACCTTATGACCTTTAGAGTCATTGCAGAGGGAGCAAAAGGTGCAAGTAATGTGTTATCTTCGCTTTTGCTTGTTGATTTTGCCAAAGCTTTTGACAGGGTTTCGCGCAGATGCTTAAGCAAAAGGTTGGAGGCACTGCAAGTCCCTGGGGAATTCAGGAATGGTGTAGCCAGATTGTATGAAAAGGTCTTGGTTGAGTTATCATTTCCCATGAATGGACCAGAGAAGGTAGACTGCAACATAGGGGTGAAACAAGGGTGTCCATTGTCTCCAACTCTCTTCGGCCTCTTTATTGATGAACTAGAATCATGGCTAAAACGGGAAGGAGGTGCAGGAGTTAGAATTGCAGGATATGTTATACAGCTCCTGCTATATGCAGACGATGTTATTCTTCTATCTAAAACAGCATCAGGTTTACAGCAACAATTAAACGCTCTCGAGTCGTTTTGCATATCCACAGGCATGCGTGTGAACAAAGGAAAAACCAAAGTGATGGTTATAGGTAGAAGAGAAAATTTAGATATGATGTATGAAGGAGAGACTTTGGAACAAACTTCATACATACAAGTATTTGGGGATTGAGGTGACGATGGATACAAATGGAATGTAGGGGTAGAAAGAAGAATAGTAGGTGGCATCACGGGCACTTTACAGTACTATAAGCATATGCAGGAATAACCATGTGGACAAGTGGAGTTTGAGGAAGCTGATGTTTAAAACATTGGTGCAACCAGTTTTGCTCTATGGGTGCCAAGTGTGGGGGCCTGGCCTATCAAAGAAAATGTGGGACAAGGTTGAGAATGTTCAAAAACGTTTCCTTCTCGAAATTGGGGGTCAAAGCCCAAACACCATATGCAATGCTCTTAGCGGAAGTTGGCTTCCTTCCTCTTGAAGGAGAATCACTTTATTTAACCCTTTCTTACCTGGGCAGAGTGAGGAAATTAAATGATACTAGAATAACATCTCAAGCTAGTAGAATCTCGGTTACAAGAGCATTCGGATGGTATCGACAAGTTTGTGAGTGGGCAAGCAATTGGGGATTGACATTCATGATATGCCGAATCAAACTGAATTGATGCTTAGTACATGATAACATGCTCGGAGACGTGGGAAAAATCGGGAGTGAAAATGGACTTCTACAAACGTGAGATCAATCCAATGTTGGTATATCTTTGAATGGGGGTATTTAAATGCAAGCCTTAGCACCAGAAAGAGAAATTTGATATCGGAAGCAAGACTTAGTAGCCATAAGTTGGAAATTGAAGTGGGTCGCTTTTCATGATATTCGAGACAACTTCGTCTCTGTTCTTGTTGTAGAAGAGCTCTTGTGGAAGGCGAACAACATGCTTTCTTAGAATGCGTGGAGTTCTCTTATTCTTTGGGACCAACATGGAATTATGGTATCTAGTATACATGATCTCCTAAACTTAGATGCTGTAGTTCTTGCACGGTATCTAGATGATTGGTAGGAGTTATTGGAGCTGAATGAGTTGGTAGATAACTTCGAGGCCAATGGCCTTGTTTGATGTATCTATATTTTTATATAGCTTTGTATGTAACATGGCCGCCTATGGACCTGAGGGTCTAACCCGGCGAGAGAATAATACATTTACATTTACATTTTACATTTACATTTACATATTTTCGGCTGCAGCTTTTCGGCCAGGTCCCAAGTGCAACAGACCAAGTCTCGGCCCCCAAAATGCAAACCCTTCTAGAACCTGGCAACCCATAGGGTTTACGTTTTGGAGGCCCTCTCCTTGTTAGATTTGGCGGGACCTTGCGTGACTTGACGCGGAGTGGGGGGGTGTTGGCGCTTGCACGGACCCTAAAATCCCTAAGTGCTTGCCCCCAATTTCCTCTCCCCAAGGCCCTGGGACGGACCAGGCGATCTCCCTCCCATCAATCGCGATTTGGCTCTCTGCCAATGGACTCAGAATGTCGACATTGCCCCGGGGACCAAGTTCCGCGGGCCGAAGACCACCCGACCTCCAAGAAGCCCAAAGTAGCTCACTTCCATCACACTCGTAGTCAATTGGCCTAGAATGTGGATGCGGGATCTTGTCGTGGAGGGCGTGAGTGTTTCTTTCTTTTGCAAAACCGACCTTGTAACTTGCTCCTAGGGTAATTTAAGCCATTCCGGACTGATTTGACGAGGTCGAGTTGCCATTCCTGAGCCTCCCCGTGCGAACGACAAAACAAGCTGCCGGTTTCTACAAGGCCGACCTCGGGGCGCCTCGCGGTTTGACAAGTTCTCCCGACCGATCTGGAATCTTTTGGGCCTTCCCAAGAGGGGCCCCTAAACGGAGGATCCAACGGTCGGGATAGGGGAACCGCTCGGGAGGGTGGTCGATAGCGTCTGCGACCCAGGGAGCCCGAGGAAGGGCTGCCTCGAAACTTTTTGGATCCCACCTCTTGGGGTCCGGACTCTTCCCTCTTGTGAGGGATCCTTGCAAGGTCCTGGCCTCGTTTGACTTGGGGAAGGGTGCCAGCTCGGTTGCCCTGCAACGGGCTGCCCCGACCGTTCTAATGCTAACCCTTTGACCTAGACCTTCTCCGAAAATTTCGAAAATTGGGCTGTGTGCTAGAGATGAATTAGGAATCCAGTCAATTTGGCCGAGAGGCTTAAGCCAGTACTAGTTCACGCCATTAGTGCAGAAAGCTTGATCGGTTTTATACCTAAGCGGAATATTCTTCATAATGTGGTCTGCTGCTTTTGAGGGAGTGCATTGGGCTCATAGGATGAGGCAGCCCCTTGTTTTTCTTAAGCTGGATTTTGCCAAGGCTTATGACAGTGTCAGCTGGCAGTTCTTGGCGGATATGATGCAAGCCTTTGGGTGCGGGCCTAGTTTCAGGGAAACGGTTATGAAGTCGCGTGTCTCCGCTAGGGCAACAAGCATGGTGTCGTGGGTGAGACCTCTTCAATCTTCTCTCAGGGCGAGGCATTAGGCGGGGGATGTCCGTTGGCCCCCTTCCTGCTCACTATAGTGGCGAGGCTCTCTCATGACTTTTTCGTGGCAATTGCTAACAATGTGGTGCAAGGTCTCCATATGGATGATGGGTCGCAACAGGTTTGCGATCAATTTTATGGATGATACATTCCTCTTTCTTCATGCGGATGAGTCTAATCTCCGTGCAGCCGGGGAATATCTTGGATGCCTTTTCTTAAGCTTCGGGATGCTTGCTTAACTGGTCGAAGTGCTCGGCCTTGTGGGTACTGGAGGAACCTCCTCCTGCGTGGTTGAGTCAGTTTCCCTGGGCTCTAACACCGCCACACCACACCGCCAAACCAAAGCGTAGGGGCATACCATTTGGCTTGGACATTAATGCTAGGGCAATTTGGGCGGAGACATTACGAATCTGAAGCAAAGATTTGAATTGGTGGAGGGGAAGTAAACTCACCATGGCTGGTAGGATTCCTGATAGCCAAGTCGGTCTCAGTAGCACTCATGTTTACTGTGACCTCCCGCATACTTGCGCCCGAGAAAGTGTGGTTAAGGAGTTGGATGACACCATTCAAATTTTGTTTGGGGAGGGAATGAGGAGGGGGCTACGATGAAGGTCGCATGGTGGAAATGCGCGTCCCCTGAATGAGCGGGGGGCTTGGGTATGCTTGATGTGTCGTTGCACACGAAGGTTCTAGTGTCGAAATTCATTTGGCAGTTGTTGCGGGAGCAACAATCCCGTGTTTGGCTCTGTTGGCACAATCGCTTCGTCACTCTATTGTGTTTAGGAAGCCAACTATTTCGCCTCGATTGCCGTGGGCTCTGTTTGAGGATTTGCGGCCATTCCCTCATGCTTCACCTTTTCTTAAGGGTCTTCAAGGCACGGGAAGGTGGTCAAGGTTCTCTTTTCCTTGGACCCTAGCGGGTGTATGGTAGCCTCATCGCCCTTTCTCTCGGGTACCCTTGGACTCTGCATCTCCCTTGGCCTCTTCCCTACACCCACGGTACTTTGGGTACATCCATCCGTGATCGTATTGGGAGGGTCATCCGCACCGTGGATTGCTGCGGGGTAACATCCATCCGTATGAGATCTCATTTCATCCCCATAGGGATTGGGAGGGCTCATCAGAATCAGCGCACCGTGGGGAGTTTTTTTCCCCAGGGAGATCCACTTTGGCCTTGTTGCATTGGTGGGACATGATATATGGTTATCATGGACTTGGGCTAGAATTGTCAATGCTATTCCATTTATATCATTGTCTTCTCAAGTCAATCCATTGCGTTTGGAAGTCAAAAGTTAAATGAAAAAATAGTGGACTTGATGCATCTCGGTTTGTAGCATCGGCTTTATGGGCTCCTTAAGCGCTTTAATGGGACATGTGATCTCATTATTTCTAATGTTGTCTTCTCAAGTCAATCGGATAAGTGGTGATGCATCTAAGCTTCCCTAGGGAGTAAGTGGCCCGCCATGTGGAAGTGGGCATGGAATACATTGCCTCCTCCTAAAATCCGTACCCTTTTTGTGGCAGATCTTGCAATCAACCCGGGGGTGAATGTCCGAGTCCACGTTTCAAGCCTCGGTGTAGCGATTCATGCCCTTTATGTGGGAGGCGACGTGAGACCATTGAGCACTTTGCTTTGTCCTATGCACGAGGTAGGGGCAGCTTGGTCTGGGTGAGAGCCCTCTTTGGGACTTCACTATCGCGGTCGGAAGATTCTCTTTGGGAGTCCTTCCTAGCGGGTGGGCAAAGGGCCAAAGCGGCCAGGCGTTTCATTTATGCGAGCTTGGCTTCGTGGCTGATTTGGAAAAAGACGGAGAGCCGAAGGTCTTTCGAATCGCATTAAGGCTTAGCCCTTTTCGGTTGGTTCCGATCTTGAGGCATAAGTTGTGGCGGTGCTTACCAAGTCTCAAAGCTTGTCCGCGCGATTAAGCGGAAATTTGGTCGACATTCCTACAGTTGTGGATCATG
Organism: Isoetes taiwanensis; assembly: GCA_021234155.1. Classification (NCBI taxonomy): domain Eukaryota; kingdom Viridiplantae; phylum Streptophyta; class Lycopodiopsida; order Isoetales; family Isoetaceae; genus Isoetes; species Isoetes taiwanensis. The sequence goes on along the minus strand of JAJEKV010000016.1, from coordinate 6,904,105 downwards.
ATGGGCGCTTCATTTCTGCACCACACTTATCATTGTACTTGATCGCATTCTAGTTGTTTAATATATTCTTATATTCTTCAAAAAAAAGGAATCCACCGGCAAAAATCAGAATTTATTTTCGTACAATGCATTAATTGCGAATTTATGAATGTCTTGCCACTGCAAAAGCGCCCCACTTCTACTTGCCACACATCGGGAGGAGCCGCGAGTCCAAACTCCGCTCGTCGGTTCCCTTGCTCCTTATTCTCCAGGTAGCTTCCGCCCGAGTCCCAAGTGCAACAGACCAAGTCTCGGCCCCAAAAACGCAAAACCCTTCTAGAACACGGCAACCCACGGGTTTTACGTTTGAGGCCCTCTCCTTATCGGATTCGCCGGGACCTTGCGTCGTGTCTTGGCGTGGAGTGGGGTGTTGGCCTTGAGAGGAGACCCTAAAATCCCCGAAGCTGCTTGCCCGAATTTCCTCTCCCCAAGGCCCTGGGGACGGACGGGCGATCTCGCCTCCCCGGAACGGCGATTCGTCTCTGCCAATAGACTCAGGACATTGACATTGCCCTGGGGACCAATTTCCGTGGCCAGAAGACCACTCATATTCACCCAACTAGGAAATGAGTTTTTGACGTCGCTGTATACGTCGCATGCGACGTATTTTGTTATAGCGACGTCATTTAAATTATTTTTATTTTTGTTGTGACATGTTTGATACTGGGGCATGTTTGAGCCTAGAGGCAATGCTTGAGCCTAAGAGGCTTGTTTGAACCTAGGTGGCATGTTCGACCCTAAGGGAAATGCAATGCCTACACGTTCAACGTCTGTAGGCTCCTCATGCTTCACTCTATGTATTTGGAGTTGTTCACCCTACAAAATACCATTATTATTATCTATTTGAAAGTTAGAGTAGTGATCCACAACAGAAAGCTAGTGGATAGCATCAAATTAAGCAACGATCAGGTTAACTTGGTGGTGGCACTGGTTTAAGGTTAGAGAAAATCGGAAGTAACTAAGATACCATTGAAGACTCTTTGGACGAGTTGAAATCCAAATCCTTACCAAAGATTTGAGTGCTTGTGCAAACTGTTGCTAGCCTCCATGTCATTGTGGCAACATGTCATTGTGACGTCATGTGTTGTATTTTTTTCTCTACTTTATGTGGCATATATTTGATCTTCTATTGGAGCCTAGGTGGCATGTTCTAGTCTCGATATAATGTATACCAAAAGGGGAGGGGGGGAGGGGGGGAGAATTGAATTGAATGGGTTTTTATTGCACACGAAGACCAATAGACATAGCCTATCAGAAGGATTGCACCGAAAGTATGTGCATAATATTTGACATATAGAATTTAATGATCGTCTCCTCTAGGTGCTAACTAGGAGTCGCCATTGTTAGCATTGCCAACATTTGTATTAAAATGCCCAAGTACATCCGTATTTCGTGTAATTGCTCGGTGTAAGATGTCGATGAGAGCCGGTGGTCCAACCTCTTGATGCTCGCTTTTCCTGAGTTTGAATGCTTGATCTCGCGGGAGGGCTCTTAGGGCGTTATTGACTCCTCTAGCACAACACCTTGGAATATTGGGCGTCCCCTCGATGTAGTTTGTATGATAAACCACCATGTTGGGTCTTGTCGATCGGTAAAGAAAAAAATCTGGTCAAAGAAGTTGGACGTGAGATTGATATTGATGGTCTAAATTTTGAAGTGGATATGTGTATGTGTGTACATTCCACGGTTGTGCGGAAGGACAAGCGTCTCACTACCAGGGTACATATTGCTAGAGTTGACAACGAAAAAGCCACTTGTTCTATCATACTTTACTGTAGGCCTGGCCCCCTTAATTGAAGGTCAAACCAATCGACATCGAATATGAAGGTCTTAAAATTGCCACCAACGTCCACCTCCATTATAGTCTTTAACCTCCCGACCCAATCAAGGTGGCTTCCTGACGATTATGATCGGCAACACTTGATTGAAACTCCATCGTGAATGATGCCATGACTCCGCAGTCACAAGTCTTCCTGTGTATGTCAAGAGAACTCACACGATAGTGGGTCCCATGTCACCATATCGAGGAGTAAGATATATCTTTGTCAAAAGCACCATTAATGTCAATAGATACAATAACATCAAAAAGAAAATACTCGATTTACATCAACATAATTTGTTGCAACTACCTTTTTCATGACACCTTGTCGTATGCCCATTCCGTAGGTAAATATACTCCCCTTGTAATATGCATCGGTCAAAGCCCCAGTAGTACCCATTCTCTTTCCATCTTGTCCTAAGGGGTTCATATCCATCGTGTACCGGGGGCTCGTCTATTATGTCGTCTCCATTCATGCCTCTTCTCTTCCATTTCTTCCTTTGCGTTCTCATAACGAGCAATCCATTTTGCCATTGGTGCGGAATTGTAAAGAAGAAATTGATTAACCTTAATGATCATATCGGCGGAAATGACTTACGCATACCATTGCCTTCCGCCACTACCCCCACAATCTTCTCGTCCCTTCATCACTCCATAAGCGAGGTGCATCTGGATGTCTGGCGGAAATATATTCTCATATAGAAAAGTGACTCTTTCGCAAAGCCATCCCTCGCCATACTACCTTCGGGGCGTGCTCTTTGGCGCACCATATCCTTCAATACCTTCATAAACCTTTCCAAGAAAAAACATCCATCTCGCATGTACAGTTCCCGCGAGCTCCACTTCCTCAATAAGATGTACCAAAAGATGGGTTTGACTGTGGGTCAAAGCATGGAGCTGGGGAGCATTTTTGCGCCAGCCAAGCACCCCCTAAGCACCTAATGTGGGAAATTTTACTTATTTTTATCTTTTTTTCTATAACTCCGATGAAGCTGAAAATTTGTATTCCAAGGCGTAATATGAATGTGTTTCAGGGAAAAATATCAAAAAAATAAAAGAAAAATATTTTTTTAAAATACAAAGAAAATAGCTCCGGAAAGCACCCCCTAAGCACCATGTGTCGCTGACACAAAAAGTGTCCCCCACCTCCATGCTTTGACCCCTGTCAAGAAAGCTCGTAGGAAACTCCTTCTCCAACAAGCAACATGCCTCTGCCATTTTCACTTTCATCTCTTCAATTTCGTCTTTCGGTATAGTTTTTTTACACATCCACCTATGAGGTCCAAAAAAAAAAACAAAAAACTTAGCCACAAATAAAATAGACGGGGGACCACTAAATCAACATGGGTAACAACCTTATGACCTTTGATAGGGCACTTATTGCCTCCAATGGTCCCTTGTCTAAAACTCCCCTAAAGGTCAGGGGCATGAAGAACTGCATGATCCAAACACCAAATATAAGTATGGGTTACATTTAATAGTAGTGCATATATGTGGACTTCAATTGCTTACATGCAAGAACTTATGCCAGTCATGGGACTTCAAACAAGTCAGCTCCCCGGTACTTGTGAATGCGGTTCGCAATGATTGCATATAACCAGTTGGTGTTCTAAGGGCCCTTAAATCATCATAAATAGCTCGATGGTCAGCCCTAGCAATAACCCATTTTGCCGGAGGATGTGGTTGCCCTTCACCTCGGATCCATGCCTCTTTCTTTGTATTACTTACCTTAAGGTCCATCCTGGCATTTGTTGTGTCTTTTTGACCAAATACATGCTTCTATAAAGAGTTTCCCACGTTCTTGAAGATATGTATCGAGTCTAAAAGGTGTTGAATCAATAGGTCGGTCCAATATGGTAGTCTATAAAAAACAGACTTCCTTTTCATATTGGCAGTAAAGACTTCCTCCTCCGCGGCTTCCTCGCCACCACTGTATAATTCCTCATCCTCACTGTCTAGGTCGGCTACGACCTCCTCAATTCTTGGTGCCCCCACAATGGATTTCCCCTTGGGATTTTCCCCTCTTCCTTCTTATCCCAACGCTCACCCCATTCTCGTATGGTAATTCCGCTTGGTGGTTCTCATAGTCTCTGATTGCCATTGAATTGTCTTGTATTTGCTTTCAAGGGTGCGTGAGCGGCAAATACTTCCTAAAACCCTCGTATACTACTTTCTTCAGATGCTTAGAGTGACGGTGCTGCAACTTTTCCCCACATATCATGCAAGGGAAGTGCCCCGATGTCTTAAACCCAGAACACTCGGCAAGCCGAGACTATAGGGTTAAATTAAGGTAAAATTTAAGTTAACAAATTAATTGTTATGCTAAATTAAGGTAAATTTTATGGAGCTTTCACACCACCTGTTATTGTCAAGTAATAACATTACAAAACCTGTTAAAAATGGTTTTACATGCAATTTGTTATGTTATCTACTAACATAACATAATCTATCAAAAACCTTTTCGCACAAGAGTTCCTTATGTTAATTAGTAACATAACAGAATCTGTTAACGGTGGTTTCACATTGTACAACTACTTGTTATGTTATTTAAGTTTCCGTTGTTTTTTCAGCGAAAATACAAGTGGTTGGTCCATCCAAAAGCAATGCCTGGTTATGATGTTTATCCATGTCTGGACTTCGTAACTACCTCAGATCAAGAAGCAAATACATGAATATTTTTTGCCATAGTTTTTGTCTAATTTCCTTGGTATACATGGATGACAGCATCTCTTCATATCTGTAAAATATGTATATGGAAAATCTGCATTGGGTCCAAAAGAAAATCAGAAAAACCAGAAAGGAGTCCAACATCTCCCTACAAATGCAGAGTAGATAGATCAAAAGCACAATTAATATCCCAGATTAATATTAATATTTATAGCAAGGAAGAGATTTTGTTCTACATAACAGATGACTTAAGAAACAAAATATTATGCAGCAAGTTCAAATATGAACCAAGTGCATCCTTCACTCAGTCTGAGGCTATAGCGGACCTGATGAATAATTGAGCCTCTCTACTACTCTTTGATATAGCAAGAACAATCAGGAGTAAGGTGTTTAATATATGACTTAGCTTTATCATACACTGAAACATATTAAGAACTGATTTTAAAAGGTAGCAAACAAAATCTCTATTTGTAAAGGGTCAATCTTCTTACTGCAAACAAAATCTTCGTACCATCCATCAAGAACAACAAGCAAAAGATGGTTGCGTTATTCGGTATGACACACATGATATTGCTAGCAATGACAGCTTTGTTGTCTTTTCCCTTCGTAATTTCACAAAGACTTAAAAGATCCCTGATCACCCCCACCAAGAACCGATTTTTCTATTTTCAAAATACAGGCACGTTAATAAGTATATAAACAAATTATGTTGATGTCAAATCTGATTCATTCTTAATACCGGATCTTCAACCGTTGAACCAGAAAAGCACCCTATAGCCCAGCATAATGTGTTCAAGTTGTTCCATGTCCATTCATCTAAAGAAAGAGTAAGAGATTAAAAATGACATGAGAAGGAACAAGCAAGCATGCTTGTTTTATTTGAACATACCTGTTGTTATGTGTCTTCATGGTCAAGATGGGACAAGTATATAAGTGTTTCTCGCATTATCTGAAATATCACCATTTCTATCATGCCATTAGAATCCAAATTTGTTCCGCTTCTAAAGCAGTCTCCAACCATGCGAATAGTTATACTGCCGTTTGTTGATCTCCGTTTCTTGGATTAGGGTTTCTCAGCTCATTGAATGTTATGGATGGAAAGGGAACCAACCTGCTGCATTTTCGAATAGGCATGAGTAGGCGAGACAACGGTCCGCAAAGCTACTTTTCTCAACCTTGTCGTAGATCAAGATTCAATGATTTAGGATAAGTCCATGTCAATTTTTAAAACACGTGGATAGGTTAGGGTTCAAGATAACGTGACACCCAGGGGTTCTTTATTCTAATTCGAGGCTGCTGAAACATGAATTCTAGTTTTCGCAGTTACAAAGTTTGAGCAAGTTACTGCATAAATATCAGGAGTTATATAGAAAACAAATTCCTCTATGTTGAAAGAATAATATATTGAAGGAATAATCCATTCAGTTTTTCAAGATAGTCAGACAAATGCAAAGTAGTGCTTGAAACATCTCTGCTAAAGTAATAAATGGTGCATTGGAACTCTAGCTGAAGCTGCAATAATTTGCAATACCAGAAGAATATTTACCAGATCTGATTCCATATGTGTGTTCCTTATTCTGTAATCTGCATGAAGAAGAAAACAATGCAGAAGCCAAAACGCATGCCAATCAGGAAACTGTTCGATGCTGGACTGCCTTTTTCGTTGGAAAATCTACAGACCAAGACACCCAAACAAAATAGATTCCACAAAATGCCACGACTCTGGAAGCGCCTAAGAATAAAATACCTTATGCGCCTAAGCAGAGACAAAGAAAAAAAGGATGGCTTTTCCAGCATTAATGTAGAAGTGACAATTAAAGCAAGTTGAAGAAATTAAAGTACAACATTAAAGTGAGAGTAAAACAAGTTACACAAATTAAGTATTAACCATCATTCATTTAAATTGGATTTATGTCAGGATTTTGAACCATTTTGGCACTGCAACTTTTTCCCGGGTTAGTAAATTTGCATCGAGAATGTGACTTTTTTTTATAACAGCACAACATGATTGCATTAAAAATTAAAAATATTTTACATATGCATGTTGAGTTACATATTGCCAATTACTTCTCAGAAGTCAACCCTAGAGATATCATAGCTTTCTTCCTCACTTCCACAGGTATTGTAACCCTAGCAGTCTTGCCTGGGATGACCTTTGGGGTCCATGAAAACAAAATAGTATCTAACTCAACCCAATCATCCCCTTCAATAGGGTTTCTCTTCTATCTCTTTGTCCAACAGTCTATACCTTTCTTTCTTCCTCTCACCATCGCATTTAACCGGTGCACTGGACACCACCACTACACACGAACTTTGTTCACATTGCGGCCACCTACTTCTTTGCAAACATCTGAGATGGTGTAACCCATCCACACAGGGTATATCTCTTTGCACTCTGGTATTATAAGTGCAAATTGATGGCAAAGCAAGTCATCTTTGGGATCATAATCCTCCAGCCCGAGATATTTAGGCCTTCATTTCCTAGGACCAACATAGTGTTTATCAGCAGCTGGAGGAGCCATCGACTTGCGAATACTACTAACCACATCATCAACTTCCGCAAGTGTTATCAAGTCTCTCCACCTAGTCTTAGATAGCCAGCCATCTTTCAGTTCATCAGAGGATGTGTCTACTTGCCCCAATAATCCATGTACCTGTGTCCAATAATCTATCAATGCAAGGTTGGTATCACCGGGGTTATTTTTCCAATACTTGATGTATTCAACAATGCTGTCCAATGTGCTTTGCAATGAATCCATCTCTGCAAAAGGCTTAAGAGCTTTTGGTTGACCCCTTGGAATCTTAGGTTTACCATTTTCATCTTCGTGCCATATAGGTACTCCCTCATCTGGCCTCCATTTATCATCTGAAGGTCTCATCTTCCATTGCATTATTGGCTTATTTCCCATGACCCAGAAAGTGTACTGAAGAGGTCTAGATTGACCTTCCATATCAAGAGCATAACCTTCGATAAAATTCTTCCAATCAGGCACCTCTTGTATGATCAACCCTATAGGAGAAGGTGAAATGCATTCACTAAGAACTTCCATTAGTCTAGGAAGATTGGTCACAGTTTGAGATTTCAACTGCGCACTATACTTCCCAAACAATGCATCCACATCCTCATGAGTATGTCCAGGCATTAAGAACCCTAAATTCACTCTTTCAAAGACACCCACAACTGTTAAATAAGATAGGAATGAGAACATATACCTGTTTTTATTCTGTCCAGCACAATTGTCAAGTTGGAGGAGGAACTTTGGTGGTAGATCTCGAGGTTGGGGACGTGAACTTGAGGCTCCAACATGTTCAGAAGCACCTGACTTCCTAAACCTTGCCTTAGTAAACTTCTCTAAATTATTAGGCTTTCTATAAAACAACGCACTGAACAGTGGTTGGCTACCACCTCCAGGGTTGTGGAGGTCACCAGAATAACCACTCTCATAGTTCCTCAAGCACCTCATCACACTTCCAATATGAAAATCAGGACCATCACTCCACAATTGCAAACTAAAATGGTCATAATAAATTGGCACCGAGCCATGCACTATTGCACCTGTCAGAGAGACTTGCAAAGGATAAGCTCTATTGATTTGCTTGGGTATGTAACTATAATGTGGCAAACAAGTCTTTGATTGATCCATCTTGTCATGTATAATACAAACATAGTTATTGGGTTCCAAACATGATAATGTTCTCCACATCCAATAAGTGGATCTACATGATAGTTGGTCTGTCATGTGATCTTTCATTTGCTCCCTTATCTTAGCCCTTTGGCTTGGTTGCTTGGTCTTATCCAGAATCTCTTTCAACTTAGCACACAAGTTGGACTTTGCAAAGTTGTTCGAAGTGTCTATAGTGACATGCTTGAAGTGCTTGCTCCATAGTCTACTGAAGCTGGGTTGAGATATTACAGGTACCATTAGTTCTCGAAGCAAAGCATTCACTTCCTCCAATATGCTCTTCTGGGTACAATGGGATGCAAATCTCTTCTTGACAACTATTTTTCCCTGTTGATCTTTCATACTTTTATGTGGCATATTCTCAGCATTGAATTCAACATATTTTTCAAAAACCTCCCTAGCAGCCAGGATCCTAGAAGTTGGCCTCCACATGCCATTATTTCCATGTAATGCAATTTTGCTCCCCTTTACATGACTCGCTTGCCAATTTTGCCAAGATGAAATTGGAATGCCATGAATATTTATCCATGCAAATAGTTAAATCCCTTTTATTGATCAATACTGATTATATCAATTCATCCTTGTACTGATTCAACAATGATGATACTGATTATATCAATTCATATAGTTAAACCGCACGGAACCTGATTTATGCACTTAGCTTTCAGTTATCTTGTTCATGCTTCAAACCCAAGAGGCCTCTATACATGGATGTTCATGCTTCAATCCAAGAGTCTTCTATACATGGCTGAAAATGATTCCTCTGGTACCTCAGCACCACCAAGACACTTCCATACATGGCTGAAAATGATTCCTCTGGCATCTCAACTGCTGCTGATTACATCATATTCATGTTATTCTCTGCCCAGATTGTCACAAGTTCGAGAATGTTATTTTGTAAAGTAATAACCTATAAAGTTCTCACATGACATAAACGATATTGGATTTTAAAACGTGGGATCTCTCTAAATTATCAATAAGGAAGCTTTTCTAAAGAACTCGCAGTCAAAATCATGCTATGCGGAAGTGAATCCAAGCCTAATAATGCCCAAGCCTCCCGTTGCGCCTATTTTGATAGTCCCCCCCCCCCCTCCCAGCGTGCGCTTTAATTCTTTTTTGTTAATGCGCGAAACTATTTCGACACCGAAATCATTTTTTGCCGTATTTTTTACGTGTTATATAGCAAATTTGTGTCATATCATATGAATAATACGTATTGCGCATACGGGGTATTGAACCTATCCCTGCTTCCAACTATGCATTCATGAACCATATCTGCGTTACTAGCTAATACATAATCAATTGTACTTGCCTCCCTATGATTGAGGAATTTCCTGATACCATTCATTATTCTCAGATTACATATTGTGCCTAGCTCAAGCAAGAAGTCGCCTATCATATTAGAATGCTTGTCCTCCGAATACCTACTCAGTTTAGGCTTTGGGACCTCATATGCTTTAGATTGGCAGTTACTGGTTCACACATTAAAATCTCCATAGAGAAAGACATCCCCTTGGAGCATAGACCATTGTGTGTCTGAACAGAGCTTTTGGAATGGATCTTCTTTGCTAATCTCCTATTCTGATATAGATTCGCAGTTAGTGGTGCAAAGTAACATGCTCCCACATAAATATCACTATTGTTAGCTCTAAATTTCAGCCACATATACTGCTTATTCATGTCCTCCAAAACCACTACATTATGTGCTATCTGTGACTTACAGTAAACCGCTATCCTTCCAAAGCCTCGGCCTACTCTAGTATGTTTTTCATTCCAAGTATGTCTTGCCATTACAAGTCCTGGTGTATCTGGAAGCGATCAAAATTGATGCTCCCATGTTTTTGTGAATACCAAGATATCTCTTTTACACCAAGTGTTGTATGTGGATGCATGCCATGAGCATTCAATGGCTAATATTCAGGGGCCCAAACTCCATAGCTACATTTCCTGTTTATAGGTGATTTTGTCACTAGAATATTATCCTCTGCATGTTATGTGCAGATTGGGTCGACATGTGACTGATAAGTATTCGCAACACTGCAATGCCTAATCTTGTTAATATCAGTGGTATTGTGTTGGTTATGCATGCACTATTATTGGCTGTCTCAGGAAGGTACAGAAATGGAATCTGACATCTATCTTTGAGAGGAGATATAGTGGGAGTAAGGTCCGAATTGTAAATGAATAGGTACATTCAAGCTCGGATGATTAAATCTAATTTTGCATTCAAGCCACATAATTCATACGTTTGTTTCCTAGGTTTTTTTATTTAGAACATCTGTTCTTTTGAACTTCTTGTGTGGATAATATTTGCATGAAATTTTGGAAGCATTACAACAGTGTCTGTAGCAACCATTTCCAGTTGTCCCGCATGGCATGAGACCATGACAACCTAAATTTGAAAGCATGCTATATTATGAGAAACTTATATTGAGCTGTCATTTTCTGTGTGTAGTTCATCGAGCTCTTTGACATCAACTTGGTGCGAGTGCTGAAACATCCAATTTGGCTGTGAGCAGCACATCTACAGTTAACATCATTGTACACAGTCGCTTGTTTTTAAGTAAAATATTCCTATACATTGTACAAGAGATCAATATTATCATTCCTAGGCCTAAACTCAATAAGATTCCAATCTACTAAGTTCTCGTTTATGAATAGAATAGAATAGAATAGTTTTTTTTATGAGAATTCTATTTTAGGAACTTTTTTAGTAGTAGCCCTTTGGCTCTCTTAGGGAAGAAGAACCCCAAGCTCGAGCCCCCTCAACTAGAATTTGAATTCATTATTGACTCTCCCTTTTCTTCATTGAGGGAGGCCATGGTTTGGATTGGGCTCATGCCATAAATATTAACGAATTAACCATGAGGATCCAAGAAAAGAGAGGATGCCCTACTTTGGTCCACTATGGAATGCTCTTTAATGATTTTCAAATGCTTTCATCAAATCACCCATATAATAATGATATATAATAATGTGTTTGTTTTTTCTATTTCAGAAAAAAAAAAGGTAGAGAGATAATCCGGCATATGCTAATGGTACCAACCAAATAAGCAATAGAGTTGTCATTGTGAGGTAAAGTTCCGTCGCGTAAAAACTGATAACAATGTCAACATCTAAATTTGTCTATGTATCTTAAATCATAGTGCAACACTTTGTTCATTGTGTCCGTTTGATATCTCTAAGTACCCCTTATTCCTTAATCTACACCGTACGTAAAGTTCCTCGTTTGTGGGGTATGCACGTACAAAATTTGCTATACTGTATAACAAGATTCGCAAAATACTATAAGATTTCAAGCGGAATACTATATGGTGTCGATTTTGTACGTGCAAAATACAATTATGAGGGCTCTCGCTGCCCTACGTCACCCCCCATGTGAATATGCACCCAAACCAAAGGGGGTTTAAGGGGGATTTTAATTTAAATGTGTTAGACCCAATTAATGTCAATGGTAGTTATGTGTTGGTTGTTAATGTCAATGGTTGTTATGTATTGGTTGTTATGTGTTGGGGGATTTAATTTTTATATGTTGGATGTTAATGGTTTGTGTTGCAAAAAAAAATTTTTGGCCCCTTCGGGGCCTTAGGGACGTCACCCCCCCAGTGTGACAAAAATTTTAGAATTCAAACCAGAAAAAAACTACCCCCAGTGTGACACACTAGAATTCATTTGAGGCTTTATCACCTGTAGCTTTTGAATTTCATCACAATAAAACAAATAGAACATAAGTAAAAGTTACCATAAAGATAGAGCAGATTGATCCCATTATTCTGAAAGTCATAAAGTTTGCAACACCCATACACAAACATTTTTCAACTGAATTTAACAAAGACCTTTGGCCTCCATGGATTCTTGTGGTGAGAAACCAAAGTGGGAAACTTTTCTGCTTGTTAGCACAAGGATCTAGAAGCCTTGGAATTTGCTTAATAACTGCCTCAAAATCTAAAAATGCATGGTAATTTTTTGCAAGCTTCATTCGGAATGAGCCATAAAACAATATCCAATAGCGCAATCCTGTATTAATCAGCTGGTAGGATGTGAAAGCCTACCAAACCCGGCCGAAAAATTGCTGTTTTAGCATAGATAACTTAACCAAACATATCCATATCATACACTATCAAAAAGATCTCGGAGAGAGCTTTCTAACGCAATAAAAATCATCTCAAACAGAGCTCTGGATCAAGAGTTATGATAAGAAATGTGTTGCCGGCGGGGAAACTGCATTGCATGCGCCCTTCAAGCCCTTCATGTGTCCATTATGCATCACACACACAAAAAGAGGGCTTTTGTTGTGAGCCATTGGTTGTTGACCATTATGCACCACACGCATAAAAAAAGGGCTTTTGTTGTGAGCCATTGGTTGTTGACCATTATGCACCACACGCACAAAAAAAGGGCTTTTGTTGTGAGCCATTGGTTGTTGACCATTGGAAAAAAAAGGCTAAAAACAATGGCTCAGAAATGGTGCACTCTAGATGTACGCATTAGTACATCCATTTGAATACATCACGAAATCATAGGAAAACCTTAGTGAAAAGCGTACAAAAACACAAAGAAAACCCCCTGTTATTATGCTACATATTTAAAAGAATGGTAATGTTACAAAGCAAGTGAGGAGAAAGAGAACTGCCCCAAAGAGACAGCGATACCTCGACACTCCACAACAAACTCAGAGAAAAACTGCAAACCGACCATCACCATCTACAACACCCAAGAAGTTCCGCCAAATGGCAAACTTCTGCTCTACTAATTCCGGGAACACTAGAAAGCTTTGAAATAGCTTGTACAGTGAGTTATTTGTTGCACAGTATCATTTATATAAATTACTTTGAAGAGTTATTCGTTTCTCCCTCGGTTCTATAAATTGACACATGACACCGGCTAAAAACAAAACTCTTGGCCTAAAGCGACATCCTGTGTTCACACAAAAGAAGACCTGACACGAAACAACAAAACACACATTCGTGCGAGTGCCAGCAGAGGGCAACCTCTGGTAATAAATGGTAGAGGAGACCAATCTCGACGAGAGGAGGAGACCTTAGGGGAAAGGGCACGGGAATGCAATGAAGTCACACTCATTATTAGTGTAGACGTCTCTCCGGTGAGTCAATCCAATCATTATAAGGGGCCACCAAAGAAGGGTGTTACACAAAGAATTGTCCAGATCACTTCTAAGGGGCCGATCTAACCAACGAAACAACATCCACGTTAGCATTTGAGCCTTCATTAGCTTCCAATCGGCGCCTGTGATGCATCCCTGGTATCCGCTCCACGCATCATCGCAATATATTTTCAGATTATTGGCCACCGCTTACCGCTGCGGCCCGGCGACGCTCATACTTTTCTCCAAATACTTGGATATAGAATTGTTTCACCGAGAAAGCGAGGGGCCCAACTTCGAGCACTATCTCTTCATCATTTCCCACCTCCCTCATTGCTTCCTCGTTGATTTCGAACAATCCCACAATAATTCCCCTTTTTTCATCAGCACTTGCATTTGCTCTGTCTATTTCCATCTGCCTTGCCAATGCATCCAATTCTGTTTTGCTCTTGGTTATGATGGAATTGTTACTGTTCTGGCATACGCACATTTGAGGACTTGTGGAGGACCTTTTTTGGAGAAGAGGAGGTGCAGATGCAGTCCGGTGGCAAGGGAAAGAGGCAACCTTTGTCCCGATGTTGAAGGTTCTGGCATGTTGCATGTTTTAAATCTAAATGCTCCAGCTGCTATAGGACTTTCATGCTACACAGATCTTCATTTCCCAACACATGCGGCATGTGTAACAAGGTTTGCTCAGGGGTTTTACAATGGAGGCAACCACAACATGTAATAGCACTTGAGGTGCCTCTTCGATTTACTTCAATAACCCTAGAATGGTCTTGGAAAAACATGCAATGCCGATCTCAAATGCTCATGTCTAGAGGTACTCTCAAGATTTGTTCCTTTGCTTCCTCCACTTTCATGCTTATACTATTTGAAGAATTGTTACAGCTCAAAGCTTTCGACTATCCAAAAATAATCACTTCTTGCATCCTTGCTGCTCTTCCATCGGATGGTCAAGCAGAACATTCTCAACACAAGGGCAATTTTTAACTCTGGCTTTGGCCACTGGAAATGATGGGCAAACAGGGTTCTGATGTGTGTGAATCAATGCTTTATGATGTAAAAGGTGGGTTTAGGATTATTGATTTATGTGGGTTTTGTATTTGTAATTAGACATTTGGTGCAATGCTTGATCTGTAGGAAGGAACAAAAAAATGGTAGCCTGTTGTTCCAGCTGATGATAGTCTTCCCAGTGCTCAAGTAGTAGCTACTGCTAACAGAGATAGTCGAGAATGATGTGCAAATGGGAAGCTCAAAAGGCAAGTATACTTTGCCTCTAGTTCCTTTATCTCAAACAATTTCTTTCTTTTACTCTAGGCAGAGCAAATGGGTAGAGTTATACCCTAGCATAATATCAAGAACAATTACTTCGGAAATTGGCATCCTAGGAAACAAGGATGGAATGATGCAATTGGTACATAGATAATTTGATTGAGAGGCACTTGTGGACGAGCTTATAGATGAATGTAGGGGATCTACAAACGGATTGTAAGAATATGGTGGGGTTTACTTTAATTTAAATATTGAGTTGGCAGATATGGTGGGGGGTTCGAAGTAGAAATATTGATTCCACAACTTTACTCTCCAAGAAACTGGAGGGCAACCCTTTATGGGCAGCGCCTTGTTTATTTAGTGGCGGAGAATAAACGATAGAGGGGACCAATATCTCGACGAGAGGCTCAGGATCAGACCTTAGGGGAGGAGGAGCCCTTAGGGGAAAGGGCACAGGAATGCAATGAAGTCACACTCATTATTAGTGTAGACGCGTCTGCGGTAGTCAATCCAATCGTATAAGGGGCCACCGGCAAGGGTGTTACACAAAAAGGATTGTCCAGCTCCTTTCTATCGGGCCGATCTAACCAAAGGAACAACATACACGTTAGCATTTGAGCCTTCATTAGCTTCCAATGCATATACGTGATGCATCCCCGGTATCCCCTCAACGCATCATCGCAATATGTTTTCGGACTATTGGCCCACGGTGTTCGGCCGAAAGACGCTCATACTTTTCCCCATATACTTGGATGTAGAATTGTTTCACGAGCAAAGCGCGGGACCCAACGCGGACACTATCTCTTCATCATTTCCGGCCTCCCTCATTGCTTCCTCGTTGATTTTGAACAATCCCACAATAATTCCCCTTTTTTGTCACCACTTGCATTTGCTATGTCTATCCCCATCCCCCTTGCCAATGCATCCAATTACTGTTTTGCTCTTGGTTATGATGCAATTGTTCTTTGTTACGGCATACATACGGTTTAGTGTATTCAATGCAAGTTAGGCTCCTAAAATGGCTCTCTTTGTTCTCAATATATCCCTCCGCGGCCCGAGTGCGGCAAAATTACACAAGCTAGGCCAACATTTGCGCCAAAGTGATGTATAAGAGTAAGCTAATCGGGATGGATTTTCCCGGTTTAGGCTGCGGCCGGCGTTAGCCCAAGAGCGATAACCGAAAAAGCTGAACATTCGCTTCTCTTACAATATCTGTCGGGGAGTTTTTTTTTTAAAATCGATTCAAGATCATCCGATTCAAGCTTATGTTGGCGAAAAACAAGCCTATTTTGCCCGAGATTGAAGGGCTATTTTGTCGGATCCAAGATCCTCCGATTCAACCCTATGATGCCGATTCATGCCTATTTTGCCAGTTTCAAGCCTATTTTGTACAGATTCAAGCCTTCTCTAAAGATTCATGCCTATTTTGCCTGATTCAAGCCTATTTTTACAAAGATTCAAGCCTTTTCTGCCGGATTCCAGCCTATTTTGTGGGAGGGCAAAACAGGATCTGAGGATGGAAAGAAGCCCGATGAGCAAACGTTACCTGTGCAGCAGGTAATCCGGCATAAATCGACCCGATTGTTATTCTGGATTGTTCGCCTATGCCACATGGCATCACGAAAATGCACCACTGTGAGAAAAAACGACCCGATTGTGATATTGATATAAGCTTGCTCACACATATCAATTTTAGAAAGAATGCAAGCAAAAGAAGGCATCCACGTGCGAGAGCCCGAGCTAAGACGTAAAGGACGGTTGTCCCACATTCAGTTTTTTTATCCAATAGATGTGTGACACGTGTCCTTTTTTCAAACACAGAAAGTAGTCCAAAATTTTTACTCTCGTTTCTGTTTTCTTTACGCGACGTTCTGTCGCTTTTACTCCCTCTTCTGTTTTTTTTACTTGTCATTCTGTTTTTTTTTGCCTGATGCAGGTACACGTGGCGACGTCGGATTGGTCCAACCGTCCCTTTACGTTAATGCAAAGGCCCCCTGGCCTGTTTTCTGCCCGGTCAAGCAGGCCTCCGCGCTCCGCGCGTCGGCCCGCTTTCCCGGGCAGAAAACAGGCCAGGGGGCCTTTCCCTTATCCGGAAATAACAGCATGAAATCCAAGTTCAATGCCCTCCAATTCTCTTAGATCTATATTCCAGGACAAGATTCTGATTTCGCTAACTGGAAGACCCTCTGAGAATAGAGTAGTTATAAAGCGGGACATATCTCGGAACCACGAGTACTGTAAAATGAGTTCCGGCAACTGCCATATGTCGGATTTGAGATTTTCCAGTCCTATATCCAGCCGCACCAGCAACCCTGGCAGGCATTTGATCGCTACAGAAAGCATGATCCCAAGACACAGAGACCCATAACGCACTTTCCAGTATAAATGATCGCCAGATTTGAAAACAGAAGCCAGCGACAAACCTTGTCCCACGAACAGAGCACATACCAGCAGTCCCGAGGTCTCTACCCACAGAAATGAACGCTGGTTTTTGACATAAACCAAATGCTTAAAAACTCCAAACTCTTCTAGATGCTTTTCATAATCTCCCTCGCGACCATGATACCCACGGTGAGTATTTTGTTGTGGCCAAGGAATGTGGTTTTTTACAGCCAAGGGACCGTCGATCAATGCCCGGTCGATGCGATCAAACCCTCTCTTGGCAGTTTCGTAATCTTGCCATCTTAGCCGGAAGATTTCATGAGCCCGGCATATGGTTATAATGAGCACAAAGGGTAGAAGAAACTGATAGCTCCAGAGATGCCGGAATTGCGTAAGATTGGTGAGATAGAAAGCATATTCTGAAATTCGAGAAATGAGGCGATTTGGTGCGGTCAAATCAGGCTCTGCAGAGCCGGCGAAGCGTAAGAATAGCGTCAACATGAACATAACAGAAGCAAGGAAATGAAGATGAGGAGTGAGATCTGCAGGGCTAAGCATAATTCCCGCTGCGATAATTGGAGAAAGTAGAGTCGGAGAGAGGATCCGATGCGTCACTATCTCCTGCCAATCCCAAAATACATTGAAATATCGGCCCAATTCTGCGACAAAGAGGGCGCTGCAGAGCGCCAATGCGAAGAAATCAGAATATCTGCCGCCGAAGAGCTGATAGATGTCGATTAATTTTTGGGAAAATCTGGGCTTTATCGCTGCCCCTATAATTACGAATGTTACTAGTAGAAACGCCAGCCATGATACTATCCTCTTCAGGCTCTTCCCACTGCCCGCCATTCAAAATCCAACTACAGGGGGATCTGATAATTCTCGCCTCCGTCCAGTCCTTTTAAACTAGTTCTCCGAGTGAATTCG
Source organism: Isoetes taiwanensis (assembly GCA_021234155.1). Taxonomy (NCBI): domain Eukaryota; kingdom Viridiplantae; phylum Streptophyta; class Lycopodiopsida; order Isoetales; family Isoetaceae; genus Isoetes; species Isoetes taiwanensis. Next base: position 6,886,209 of record JAJEKV010000016.1, on the reverse strand, counting down.
GAAGAGGAAACTTCCAGGAGCTAGGAGCAGGACCTATGGCTTTCGGAGCACAGCTTCTGGCTATGGCTTCCGCAGCAGAGCTTACAGAAGCCTGGAACACTGAGACGTTCTTCATCTCGGAGCAGAGGGACCCGAAATTTTCAGTGTATTATCGTTTGGGTTGTGTGGAAGAAATTTGAGGCCATTGGATTGCAGAATTTTATGGGGAATACTAGTAATGGTGCCCAGCGTTGCTGGGCATGAGTTAAGAATGTATAAATGATGTTCAAGAGAATGATGAGATGCCCTAATGGATTGGTATTAGCTCAATATTCCGTTCCTTAATCAGTTGGCATCTTTAACACTTACGTGGAGCATCATTTTGGAATAATACTTAAAAACATAGCGTGTTTTAAGGCTCTTTCCTTTTGCTTTAGTCTTTAATCTCTCAAAAAATAATAACGATCATCTTCCTCTTATTGTGCAGAGCATGTCCCCTTTTGCTTTCCACGGTCATGTTGTTGTCTGCCCTAGCAACTATTTGCAATTGTCTGACCTAACAATTGCATGTAAAAAGCATGTCCTCTAATGCGGCAATTGTACATGGCATGCAGCAAATTCTGAGCTTCCTAAATGTAAACAACATGCCATACATAAAATATCGCTCTATATTTTTGGTTTCAATATCTCAGCATTAAACCCATGAATCATTGAACTCACCGTATAAACAAAAAAAGGGGGGTCCGTAAACAATAGAAAAAGTGCCCAATGTCTCTAGGCTTTTTGTTCATGAAACAATGGGCTTTCTCTTTCCATTCAAGACTTGCTTCACGATGGCCACGTCTATTTTATAAAGGATATTGGAAACAATTGTTTATTTCCAAACCCTTAATCGAGATTAATGTTTATTTCTTGTCATTGTGAGGGTGTTTAATGTTTATGCAAACTTAATGTCTATTTCTTGTTTATTTAACCCAAAAAATGCTCTAATGTTATCTTAACGCGAAGAACAGTGCTTTATTACTCAAAAGCTGCAGTACATAAGTAATTGCTTCAATTAAAAATCTATAGCCCATGCACATGTTAACACTCTAAGCATTTTTACATGTTGTCCAATATTTGGGGCGCATTTCAGTTGAATTCCACACTGACTATAGAATGTAAGTGAAATTCAATCAAACCATATGCACTTACATAAATTAAAACATTTTCAGGGCCTTTCCCGCCAACTTTAATTCAGACTCCAAGGATAATTGTGTATCAGCACCATCTTCTACTATGGAGGCCAGAGATTCTGCCCATTCAACAAAAGCTGGTACTCAATCGTACTGTGTGATCTGGTAAGAACGTTCTCTACAGTGCCTGGAAGACCAACATAACATGTTGCAATGACCAATATCAATGGCTTTGCAAGAGGCATTGTTTGGCTTGATAACTGATGTAGTCGTTCAAATGAAACTTCTGTGAACCGGCACACCAATGCTTTTGTCATCTGGTGGCCCTCTCAAAGGACACTGCAGTGGAATGCAAAAGAGAATGTGCAATCCACGCTAAACCAAATGCAAGTAGCGGCGACATATCTTTGTTTCAATCGTTGAAGCTTACAAAGGCGACCATTCCTTCAAGAATCGAAAGCGTGATGGTACAAAATTCGGGAGGCGGTGGGAGCTCTGCAACCGCAAAGTGTTCAAGAGAACATCTTCCACGTAATTTTATACCGGCAAAAACCTTCAAAACGTAGGCGATTAAAAACCTAATTATAAATGCGATGAAATTCAAAGAAACTAACATGCAATGCAAGGACTTCACGAATGGCCTCAAAGACATTGAGACCTTCTTCATCCCATGCCTTCCAATCAGCTACCAAATCTGCCCAAATCAGAGAATACGATCAATTTTCCATTTTCCTCACTTGAGAGGGTTCTCGACATGTATTTAACCAACGCTCCAAGAAGGAGCGATCGTCGTTTAAGCGGGGAAGGAGGTGGTAGTCGCTCGGCACCTTTAAAATCCTGCAAAATGAGGCAAGATAAAAGTTGCTCATTTACCATTGTAGACTTATGCAATGTCTTGTAAATATCGGGTCAAAACAAACTTGTGGTGGCGCTAGCCAAGCTTGCTTGCAAAAGCTTCGGCAACAATATACGCAATTGTCTCCGCGACCCGGACTTCCAAGCGCCCGGAGAATTTGCTTCATCATTTTCTTGGGGTTGATCTTGTCCCGGTTACGTATTAAAAGCGACCATTGTAGAAAACCCAAGTTCTACAACCTGAAATGGGACAACCAGCATGTAAAATTTCGAGAGAGAAAAAAATATCTCACAATCGAAGCGATCCCATCGTGGTGTCATCAAGTCTTGATTGACAAAATAAAAGTAACAATGCAGATCAAATCTTCATAAGTCTTTGAAAACGGGGGCTTATTTGATTCAATGACCATAAAATGCACTAACAACAAAATAGAGAGTGATGACCATCCCAAATATGGTGACTTCATTTTGGCCAGTGATTGATCAATCGATTAAATCTCAAATATGCATATCTTTGATTTAATCTAAACTTGAACAAAAACCAACTTCCAAATCAATCTTGCACCTATAACATAGCTTCTGCAGTAAATGATGAGGCGTTTGACATGTCTTTCTCAAGGATTCTTCTCTAGCTTTTGTGATATGGAACCTGGCGCATGAAGATTCGTGGATTCTTTGAGCTCGAGCTTCACTCTTTGGGATGGAAGCTTCCAGAAAGCATGCACTTCGGCCTCTCTTGTGCCTCTGTGAGCCTCGGCCGCTTTACGATTTATGGACTTTCCCAACGAACAAACGCTAGTAGATGAATCACTTCTTGCAATAGCCACTTGCAGATCCGGCGAAGATCCCTCTTCGTAACCTTGCCCCATGCCCAGCACTAAATAATCTATATTCCGCCTTCTTGTTTTACACCTTCACACCTTCACCTCTGCTGTTCTGAAGCTTTCACCCGCCTTCACCATATTAGCCGCCTTGAAACCATACCGAGAGGAGATAGATGCAAAATCGAGTAAGGGAAAACATTCCGCCATAGCCAAGCTTAACCTAGAGCTGCTCTGCCGCAAACAAAAAATAATAACCCTAGGAAAGGTAATTAGGAAACGATGCAGATGATGCCACGTGGCCTGGCAGAATCTCAGCCGCCCAATCTAGGGCGCCATTCAAGACAGACATACACTATAATTTTATTATATAGGATATCCCATATAGGGCTCTCTGAGCCCTTCCCCTGCAAAACAAGATGGGGTCAAACATCCATGTTTTGACCCCATCAAGTCAATCGAGATAAAAAAATGATCCAGTGGTTGTCAATGGTATCATATTTCTTGCTTTTGAGAACAAACCAAAACCAAGCCCAGATCAGATCAGAACAAACCAAAACCAAGCCCAGAAGAAGCTCGTTTTTGTTTTTCATTTGAAGGCTAATTTGAAGAATCCGACCCCCTCTATTGTACAAACCGGCACGTCGCGTGATTGAAGCGGATGGCCCCTCCCATTGAACAAATCCATTTTTTGAACTTATCGGCCCCCTCTGCTGCCGATTTAGATGCGGTAAAAAATACCAAAAATCTTATGCAGGTTTGTCTTATCAGGGCGATCCGGTAGAGAGGGGGCGGATAGGTTCAATGGAGGGGCCGGATTAGTTCAATGGAGGGGCGGATACTACTTTGCTTTCGGGCGGATACTTTCTGATGCGGATTCTTCAAAGCATCCCCATTTGAATTTGTTTACTCACATAATCTTCCTTCCGATCCTTACAAGCTGAAGCATTTACTTGCTCCTTCACCCTAAGACCATGCCGAACCAGGCTTTGCTTGGTGCAGTAAGTGCTCACAAATGTTTTATAAACTCCATCTCTGCATTTTCTCTGTAGATAGCTATCTAGTATGATGCCAAAAATGCAACAACCTCCAGAGACCAAGAACCCTGTAAAAACCCAAGCTCAGAGAACCTCCAGCCACAAAAAGCAACGAAGCAACCTGAGTCATGAACAGATCTTGCATCACTTTCTAACTGCATCACAGGGCCCGGGGGGTTGAACCCGGGCGTGGTGCCCACGCTCAGGGACACATGGATGAAAATCGACCCTGCAAATCGACCATGCACGAAAAGATCCGAATCGATATCAATCCCAGCTGCCGGATTTTCCTATGGCCACTGCCAATCTCTTCTGAGTCTCTTGGGGCCGTTTCAAGTGCAGAGTCGACAAAAACCTCAGGAAAAACTTCCCATAGCAAGCAAGCAAGCACGGAAGCCTAAATCCCAACTGTAGCAAATGCACCATGGCTTGCCGCAACCAATCCGCCATAGCTTGTCGCATCTCGCCTGAACTCTTGAATACGAAACCATGTGCCCCAGACACACGCGGCAACAGAAGAAAAAAACCTAGATGCTCATCTTTGGAATCCAGCATGCCACCATCAGCACTTATTGTATTTTCATACGAATACCATGAAAAACCTTTAAAAATCTTATGTAATAAATGTACGGTCTCCGATTTCAGCCACATTATTGCCCCCATAAACTTAGACATGAAACTAATTTAAAAAAAAAAGGGGTGGGAGAATCTTGAATTCTTAGACCACGAAACTAATTAAAAAAAAAAAAGGGAATCCTGAAATCTTGGAAAATTTTAGGGTCCCGTAGGTTACGGAGTTGAAGGGGTCCTAAAGAGGCCCGTGTAGTGGCCTCTTACGAGCCCTTGCAGGCACATCAAACGAAAAAACAGGGGCCTTCAAATTTCGCCACAAAACGACTTGTTTTTTCAAGTCAAAAACTGCAATCGATCTGCAGATGATCTTCGCTTCCTCTGCTAAGCGGAGCCACTATAGAAGATTTGATGGAAACTCGCCAAAAGAAAGAATCGGGGAGAAATTTGAAGCCCCCTATTTGTAAGGAAAATTTAAGGGATTGAAAAATTTCGGGAGAAATTTTCCGGCGGCTGCCAGGCTCGCGGGCGGCGCCGCTTGTGAACTGCCGGCTCGCCTGGCGGCCGCCAAAAAATTTTACCACGAAATTTTTAGTCCCTTAAAATTACCTCTTTCGTAATAGGTATGGGGGACACAATTACATCCGTCTGATTGTAAAAACCAACCATGGAACATAATCTCTGAGATGGGCCGATCCTGGATGACATCATATAGACACATTGTAGGGGAAGTTTGCAAGTCATTTTAAGCCTGTAGTAATCTGATATCACTTCCTCTAGACATTACATAACACACTAGTCCTAAGACAAATATGTCTTAAGTTTGATGCTGCATAGAGTGCATATTATGTAAGGAAATTGAGGACAAGACCCAAAAATCAATGTTATTGTTGTGTCCCTCGTTAGCATCCTCGTCCTCCTCCACCAGTCTTCAAGTCCTTAGTTAAGTCATAGAGAATTCCAAAGCATGACTATGCCCTACACGTTCAATAAAAAAGACTATGTCCTACATGTAATGAATTATTCTTATCTTTAAGCCTCAAGGTAGGTGTCTAATAAGGACGGCTTACTAATCTATCTTCGAAATTGAAATTATGTAGGCACCACCTTACAAGTTGTAAAAGGTATAGGACCAAAAAAAAATCATAATATACATTGACTACACTTTGGATCACATAGCGTATAATTTTTGTATGTACTATACTATACATGACCTATTTTGCATAATAATCACTCGGGTGGAGAATGCAAGTATTGTTGCTCATAAACAATGTTTGAAATGTAGGTACCATTTTGTCATTAACATACAATGTGCATATATCAACTCAAAAGGTAGTGTCTAAGTAGAAGAGGTGACTGCGTCGCCATTAAAAGGCATTCAAAAAATTAATTACTATAATAAACCACTGGAAAACCAACTAAAAAGAAAAGACCTGCTTGTAACCATCATTCAATTAAATTAGGATTATGTCTTAATTTTGGGATAAATTTTATATTGCATTTTTTTAGTAACTTTGTTAAATTCACTTTTTTAGTAACTTTATTGCCCTTAGACTAGAATAGACGTTAACATATAATCACACACGGGAATATAAATTCACACTTCAAATTACAAAATCATATATCATGGAACTCAAGTAGTACACAACTTTTATTAACTGTAGAAAAGATACATAGTAACCGTTTTTCATTTTTCCACTACCATCCCCAAGGATATGAGAACCTTATTCCTTACATCCTGAGGTATTGTAACTCTCGCTGTTTTACTAGGAATAGTTTTTGGAGTCCACGAGTACAATACGGTTTCAATGTCTAGCCAAAGATCGGGATCACTTGGATTTCTCCTCCACCTCTTTGTCCAACAATCAATAATATCTTTCTTTATTGGTGACATTACTCAAGCTGATGTCTTTGGACACCACCATTCCACAGCACCCTTATTGAAGTTAACATCACCTTCTTCTTTGCAAATATCCGAGATAGTGTATCCCAACCACACCGGATAGGTCTCTAGATCTGGCCGATTTTACTACTACAAATTGGTGGCACTCCACGTCGATAAAAGGTTCATAACAATCCATGCCTAAATATTTTGGCCTATCCTTCTTAGGACCAACATAGTGTTTATCGAGTTGAGGAGGAGCATATGCCTTCACAATGCTACTAATGGTACCATCATCTTATTCGGCCTGACTAATGTTTTCCACTTACTTTTAGGGAACCACCCTTCTTTTCGACTCTTAGAGGATGTGTCTACCTCATCCAACAAGTTGATCACCTTCTTCCAATAATCTATCAATGCACGATTAGTCTCATCTGAATTAGTTTGCCAATGCTTGATGTAGTCATTGATGCCATCCTTAGTCAATCCCAATTGCTTGACTTCTTGAGTTGATTTTAGAGCTTTTGGTTGACGGGGAGGTATCATAGGCTTGCCATTTGCATCCACATTGCCAAATTTCTGCCCCATCTCTCCACTTCTCCTCTGAAGGTCTCATTTTCCATTGCATGATTGGAATCCCTTCTCTCACCCAAAAGTGAATTGAAGAAGTCTAGAATGACCTTCCATGTCGAGAGCATAACCATCCACAAAACTCTTCCAATCGAGGCACTTCTTCTATGATAGATCCTATAGGAGATGGATTTGTACATCCATGAAATATTTCCAATAGCACAGGAAAGTTAGTAACCTGCCTAGATGTCTCAATACATGACTATATTTTCCAAACAATGCATCCACATCCTCATGAGTATGTCCCAAGCATTAGGAACCCCAAATTGACTCTTTCAAAAATACCCACAATTTGTTAAGTAGGATAGGAAAGAAAACATCCATCTGTTCTTATTTTGACCAGGCACAATTATCTAGTTGCAAGAGGCTTCAAGGCAGATCTCGAGGTTTAGCACGAGATGTTGAAGCTCCAACATGTTCATTAGGTCTATTCCTCCTAAATCTTGTCTTGCTAAACTTTTCAATACTATTAGGGGTTCCATCCAACAATGCACTATGTAGTGCCCTGGCTAGTCTGTAGGATCCTCGTAGGTGACCATTGTAACCCTTCTCATAGTTTCTTAAACACCTCATGATACTCCCAATGTGAAAATCTGGACCATCACTCCACAACTCTAAACTGAAATGGCCATAATAGGTCTGAGACTGCCCATGCAATATTGCCCCCGATCATTGAAATCATAAAGGGTATGATCTTCCACATGACTTAGGAATGTACTTGAATTGTGGAAGACAAGTCTTACATTGGTCCATTTTATCATGTATAATACATAGATAGTTATTAGGTTCCATTGCAGATAAGGTCCTCCACATCCAATAAGTTGATCTACACGATAGTTGATCTGTCATATGGTCCTTCATATGTTCCCTTATCTTTGCCCTTAGACTTGGTTGCACAGTCTTATCTAGTGTCTCCTTCAGCTTAGCACATAAATTGCACTTGGCAAAGTTGTTTGAAGTTGCTATGGCCACATGCTTGAAATGCTTATTCCATAGCCTACTAAAACTGGGTTGGGATATAGAGGCCACTCCAAGTTCCCGAAGCAATGCATTTATTTCCTCTAATATGCTCTTCTGGGTACAATAGGATGGCAATCTATTTTCAACAATAACTCTACCCTGTTCATCCTTCTTACTCTTATGTGGCATGTTTTCTGCATTGAAATCCACATATCTTTCAAATATTTCCTTTGCAGCTATAGTTCTTGAGGTAGGCCTTACCAGGCCACTGTTCCCATGCATTAGAAAAAAAGTGGGGTCTCGTGGTGTCCCCATAAGAAATGACTTATTTTATTTTTACCTCATCTTACTTTTTTTTTAGTTGGTGTTTTCGAGGGGCAACCAAAATTAATTCGAATTTGGAGATATCTATATGTCAATGTATTTTTGCCACGTTGCTTACATAAAATCCTTAAGCAAATCCACGGGAAATTCTCACGAAGAACGAAACCCTTCCTGCTCGTGTGCTTAGATTGTGCATTCGTGTTGCAGATTCAGGCTCCCCTTTGCCTTCGAATTTATTGCTACCAAGATACAAAGGTTTGTGATCCAAGGAATGCGGTTATTTCTCTCCAGGTATCATTCTTTAGGTAAGTCAGATTTGCCCTCCGGTTCTAGTTTGGGGATTGACCTCTAAGTTTGAATTTCATTTCCCACACACAAGAATTTGAATTTTTGAATATGTTTTGAGCCCTAAGATTTGAATTCAAATCTCCCACATTGAGCCCTAAGATTTGAATTCAAATTTCCCACAAATCATCAGATATATAACAGTGATGGATCCCAATTGTAAGATTTTTGGCCTGTTCTTACCATGGTTCAACTTAGAATTATCCTTCCTTCAGCAGAATATGGAAAAGCAAGCACTTCTACAAAGGCGGCAGCAAGGAAAGAAGATCGATTTGAATGCTTTGCGAATGAGTGGAGCTAAAAATTATGACATTTGGGCTGTAGGAGAACTGTACCCACGAAATCCTGTGACAGGAAAGCATCCTGATTTCACTTGTTTAACAGAGATTGTCAAATTCGTGTGTGAAGGGCGGGCAGGGCTACTTGGCTACTGCGAGAGCATGGCATTCCATAACATGGAATTGACCATTCACATTAATAGACTTTCATATTCTTTGCAGCAGAAAGAAGTGGAGTCTTGTAATTTGAAAAAGGAAATTGAAGAAAAGGGAAAGTTAATTCATCAATTGAAAAAGAGAGCTTTACAATTGGAACAAGATGTTGGAATGCTGGAGACTGTTGTCAAACAAGCAGAGAATGACAGGAATTCAGCAGCAAATAATGCTAAGCAAAATAAGGCACAGGTCTGCATGCTGCAAAGGAGGTTAGATAGATTAAAAAAAACAGCTTTTGGGCTTAGAGAAAGGAAGAGGAAGGTGAAGCCAACATTAGGGATTTTTTGAGATTATAAAAGGGCCTTCTAAGAACTGCCGACTAGGCTATATGAACTACCAATCAGAAAACAGAACTGGTAATCCAGTCAGCAAAACAGTTATAACAAACTCACTGGATCACATTTTCTAGCATAAGTGTTGATAGAAAAGTCCAAATGAGCTCTTGTTTCGTCCAATAGATAGATCTCATTGAGAGCTTTCCAACCTTGGGTGGTTTGCATATTTTTTAGCCCCGTAGGATAGTAAAAAATGGCGAAAACCACATTTTTTTGGAGTTTTGACAATCATAAGTGGTAAAAATATGCGCAAAGCACCCAAGGTTGGAAAGATCTCAACGAGATCTATCTATTGCACTAAACGAGAGCCCATTTGGACTTTTCTATCAATAGTTATGCTAGAAAATGTGATCCAGTAAGTTAGTTATAATAGTTTTGCTGACTGGACCCGTCAGACTCTGATTTCTGATTGGTAGTTCATTTATCTTCATTTGGCTTAGTTGGCATGTTTTGAAGGCCCTTTTTTAATCTCAAAAAAACCCTAATGCTTGATTATGAAAAGCAAAAGCTGTTGAAGAAGAAAAAGAGAGAGGCTGATTGGTTTTCCGTCCAATCGGAAGACCATACGTGGTGGTTAGGGCTTTTCCAAGTTCGAAAAGAGAATTTTGAAGTGTTAAAGTGGGTGTTTGATCAAACGAAATTGACAGCTATAATCATGGTGAGAAATTGATTGTTGAAGGGTTTGAGTCATTTTGTGTTAACTTCCATATGGCTTCCGATCCAAAAACAGAGAAGGCCATGTATGGAATTGCTTCCTCGGGGGCAAAGACTACCAAGATGTGCTTATATTGCTGCGAGACATTGAAAGACACAAGCACCGGGTGCAAAAGTACTTTTTGAGGTGTGGCCAAGGTCTTCCACCTACTCGGCATACAAAAGATACGAAATTGAGCCAATACTACCAATTCCATTGGACTGCGGGTACATTTTTTGTACACTTCATGCTTTAGTTAGGATAGTTGAAAAAATGTTTTTCATTCAGAATTATTTGTTTGGAACATTAGGGATGAGAAAGAACGAAAACAAGAATCGAATCGGCGTGTTGAGAAAGTTTTATCCGGCTCTTTGGTTTACATGGCGGATGTGTTACATTAAAGTAGACACCAAAAGGTCACCGATGGAAGAAGTTCTATTCCAACAAAAAGTATCCATTGGAGGTGAGAAGGCAAAGCGTTTCTTATGTCAAAGTGATGATAAGAAAGGCTTGTATGATTTTGGTAAGAAGTTGATAGATGCAGAATTAGACAAGACCAACAATGCATCCATAAGAAAACGGATTGCATGGAATACTTTGTTCGACCTAAACGTGCTGCTACAAAAGAGCAGAGGACAAGCAGAATTTTCGAGTGACAGTTAATGCATTCACAAAGGCATACATTGATGCATGGGGAGAAAGCGAAGTTACGCATTATATACATATAATTTATGCTCATGGACCTTGGTTTGCGGATAAATATGGAAGCTTAGCCATATGGAACACCCAAGGCATGGAAAAGTCGCACAAGCAGGCTAAGATGGCTTTCAATCGGAAAACTCAGCGTGGTGGAGGCTATGATTCTCGTCAATCCAATCCATTGCTGCAAATGGGACAATGGTTTTATCGAGGAGTGCTTGTGAGAACACGAGGAGAATTTGGCAAGGCGTGCATCTCCAACAGTTCATAATGCACTTGCAGAAGCTATGAAGAAACGAAGACAAAGAGCTTGGAGAAATTCTGAAGCTAACAACAGTATGATAGAATGGAGAAGGAAACGACGAAGGATTGGAAGCAAATACTCTCTTCCATTATTCTGATCATGCCAACACCTTCAATGGGTAAGCACTTGTTAGTTTGAGTTTGAATTTACTTTAGTTGCATGTGTAAAGTGTAACATAGCAGAGTAAAGTATATTTGCAAAAATATAGAAGAGTTAACACGCTGGTACATTTTTGCAGAGATAGTAAAGAAGCAAGGATGTGCAGGTTCAGTGCATGGCACGTTCTTGTAATAGATGATATATACGGGTCTGTAATATATATGTAACTAGTAGAGGTCTGTAATATATGAGCAGAGGTCTATGAAACCTCTGTAAGCTATGAGCAGAGGTCTGTAGTAAACGTTTTGTATTGAGCTTGAACTGCTTTCAACTATTATGCCTCTGGATTTTCAGAGAATCACTACTATTTTCAATGAGGTCTCTTCCAACTATATGCAGAGAATCACAAAAAACAGCAATACTTTTCTTTTCTCAATTGGAAAGAATTTGAAAGAATTTGAAGCTTAGTGCTTAGTGTGCAGGTTCAGTGCTTGGCACGTTGATTAACAGGGCTTAGTGCCCTGTTAATTTCAAGCTTAGCTTAGTGTGCTTGAATGTGCAAGTTTAGTGCTTGGCACGTTAATTGTATTGGGTTTAAAAATTTTGAAGCCATTGATGACTTCGAGTCTTATGTGACTGGCCAGACACACAGATTACTGTCAAACTTGCTCCACCTTCAATTTAAACGTGTTCCTCTTTTGCCCTTCACAAAAAACAGCAATACTTTTCTTTTCTCATAGTGGAAAGAATTTGAAAGAATTTGAAGCTTAGAACTTGAGGGAAAGTTGCGCCTTTTATGAGCTTTTTATGAACATTTGTGAGCCTTCTATGATCTCGTACTAAATTTGATAGATAAATATGAGCTTGTGAATCCTGAAGTTTACACATGTTGATACAATACATTGTGAATCTGGTCTTTACAGAAAAATACCATACATAGTCTATTATATTATATTGGAAGCCTGTTTTTACAAAAAGTCGTGCATGCATAAGCCTTGCACTCTTGTGAGTCTGGATCTTACAGAAAGACACATACATAGCCTATTATATTATCTTTGAAGCCTTTGTTTTACAAAAAAGTCGTGCATGCATAAGCCTTGCACTCTTGTGAATCTGGTTCTTCTGAAACTACCATACATAGCCTACTACATTAAGTTGGAAGACTTGTTTTTACAAGAAAACTTCGTGCATGCAAAAGCCCTACGTTTTACACCTTTTTTAAGAAACATCAAAACAGAATACATAGAGCCAAATCTGCAGCCGATTATCATTGCATGTTATAGCCTAGAGGGGGCAGGAGGATGCCATCTGCCTCCATGTCCATCCATAGAAGACGTTGATCACTAGGATTCACCCGATCAAGCCAGTTTTGAACTTTTTCATCAACACTTGCTCCTTGCTCTTTTCGGTCGATTCACCTCAGAATGGCTAAAGGTTGCCACGAAAGTCATCTCCATGCCTGGATGGCTGGAAGCTGATGATTCTGCCTGAGCCCTTCGGGCAGTGACCTTGGTCCTGGCCATTTGTTTGCAGGAAGGAAAAGAAGCCGAGGGGAAGAAAGGATGAAGGAAGTCGGAATGGATGAAGTCGGAAAGGAAGAAGCTGAGGGGAAGAATGGATGAAGGAAGCAACGCAAGCAACGCCCAATATAAAGTGATTTCGTAGTCCCATAATTTTGTCGTCCCATAATTTTGTCATCCCTGAAATTTTCGTCATCCCATGATCATGAGGTATGATAATCTTCCACCAGGTATGATAAGGAGGTATGATAAGCTTCCATTAGACCATGCACTTGTAGTTTTTAATCTTAGAGAACCTTACCTCACGTTTTCAAAGTTATTGTTTGTTTGGGGAAGACTTGTTTGTGATTGCAAATTTTGGGATAGAATTGTTGCGAAATTTTATGTGGACCATGGTGTTGAACTTGGGAAAAATTGTTCATAATTGCAATTGAGGATATGAATTGCTGCAGACCTTTATGGTGGCAAAAACTAAAGTGGTTGGACATCCTAAACACAAAGAGAAAACATTGGCCCTAAGCCAAATACAATAACATTTCTAATGAAATGTCTTTGGAATGCAATGGTTGCCTGGAATTATAGGACATAAAAAGGACCTACGAGCTATTGAACTATTTAAGAATGATATTGATCCAAACAAAATCACTTCTTAAGGCCTCACAACTCCTTTAACTTTTGACAACATGGCAATCATTGTCAGCATGTTATATTCAAACGACATTACCATGCTTCCAGATTTGGCATATAAATCAATAATGCACTTTTAAAATTAAGAATCTTATTGTTTCCAAATAAAAACTCCAAATAAAAACTTACCCATGATGTTGTACTAGGAAATGTCCCTTTACACCCGAGAATTTGATAACCATGAGTAAGTACATTATGATGGAAAGTATGAGAACTTAGATTATACATTAGGTTTTGTTCCGAGATTTTATACCAAGGGCTTACCATGTGCTTACAAAGTGCTTACCAAGTGGTTACCAAGTGGTAATATATGATTAAAAACTAAGCCTCAATAAACCCTCTAATATGTTGGTATATCAACCATTATAAGCAAAGCCTTACCTAAGTATATCAACCATTACAAGCAAGGCTACATGGAGGAATATCAGATGTTTCGTATTCTCTTCTATTTAATTCTTTACCTGAATCTTGAACACTACTTGATGCTATGCAATCTGGAAATGTGACCCCAAATAATGTTTCATGGTTCTGAATTCATGTTTCTCTTTCAATCATTATCATGCCGAAAATGGTCACTGCTGTGGCTGTTCTTCAACTGGGAACAGATAAATTTTCATCTCTTTTCATATCTCTATTACATTATGAATTCTGACGACTATTAGACTGAAAAAGATGCGAGTGTTATTGCGAAAAAGCAGTCAGAACCATAGGGTTAGAATACATATTGCTATTGTGTTCTCTTTTAATGTTGAAAATCCAATTAAAGGCCAATGTCGCACAAAGGACCTGCCTGAGATATTTCCTTATAGACAGATTGCCCCTCGAAGGGCCACATTGCATGCAAAAGCAGTTCGGTTAATAACGGATCCAATCAAGATGCAAAAGACACTCGAATTCTAAAGTGTAAAAAGTAAAGGACAAAACCAATTTAAACAAATGAATGAGACACCGTGGATTGAACACGGCAAAACCAAAAGCTCTCCTTTTTTTTTTAAACTTCTAACATTCTTATGCTTAACTTCCGCTGAGGTTTACATTCCTTACATAGAAACGAGCATTCCCTATGATAGCCAACCTTTCTATCATCCAAATAAAATTGGAAGTCACCATAAATTTTAAAAGTGTTGAGATATTCTCTCGCATTCAAGTAGCGACCAATCCTCTTCCACATTTAGCACCACTGTTAGGAGCATTGTCACAAAAATAGTTAGTTCCATAAGTGGCGAGCTATTGCCATGGTCTTCTCTTGCTCTCCACTTTGCCAATGGCCTTTCTCCTTTACTAGCTTCCTCCTCTCGACAAAAAATTGCAATATAAAAGTTGTTTTTAATAATCTGTACTGCGAAAAAGAATGATTTATAAGTATGTAACATCTACAAGTTATGAAAGAAAAATCGAAAAACTACACGAAGACAAATGTATTTGTTGAAGGTGCACATTCATGAGTTGCTCTCCCCCTTTTGTGCTCCTTAAACTTCCATATGCCGAGAAAATATTTTTTCTAGGCTAGGGGATTGGAACATCACGCATTTGATATCGTTTGTGGAGCAACCTTAATTGATTTTTCAAACCAAAACAAACAGGGAAAAAAATATTGATTGGCGAAACAACTTAAATGCACATCTAATTCCTCCACGTTCCCTCAGATTTCTATAAACTTCCCTTCCTAATTGCTCTTGATAGGCAAAGGAGCAATTTTTTGATCGAGAACTTCACCGCCATTGTTGTCAAAGCTGGTAAATCAATTTCTGCTAGCTTCCCTACACCTTTTGAAGATAAACTATAATGATATGTATGAAACCAGATGCCCCAGTCTCTCAAGCTCCTCTTGGAAGAGTCTCCAAATAACAAGTCACCTACTTTGAAATGGTAGACTTCAAGCACACCTGTTATACTCTTGGCTGAAACAACATCTATAAAATCTGAGGAACAAAGGCAATTACATGAGAGTGTAGGAAAAGACCATTTCTTTGCAATGCCCTCCTTTGCAATAGCTTGTGAATCGTATGCATGCTCCACAAGAATTTCCAATACTGTCTTACAGCCAGGACCAAATATAAATTCTTTCACACGTCCCTTCCAATGATTTGAACTGTCTTTTATTTTATGCTTTGATACACCATGATAACCAGAGGTTTTAGGCATCATAGTTACCCAAGATCCAATTGAGACATCAAGCTCTTCCCATTCATCTTCATCGTTCTTCTTATTGCACAAAAATACTGTCTTTGCTCCAGATCTTGGCATCTGCAACACAAAATCAAATACACTCAAGATTAAATAAGAACCCAGCAAGATGATTCAAAAAGAACCTGGCAATACAATTCATTCCAGTAAACCTATTTCATCAAACTCACCGCTGTTGCAAAGAACGCTAATCATGCAGGTCTCTTCTGAGCAATTTGGATGCCGCCCAAGACCAGGCCGACTACGAAAATCAGTATGTTCAAAGTGGGAAAACCCAAACCTAAACCGAATGTTAGGTTGATTATCGTAGTGATTCGAGTTGTGTGTCTTTCGAGAATGGTATTTTCGAGCACAATTACTTTCCACAACTATAATAAATGAAAGAGGCTCGATGTGGTGTTTCCAATTTGAAGTAAATGAGAAGTATCTTGAGAAAATATTAAACGTATCTTCATAGGAGATTTTTGGCTTGATATGGTGCCACATAGACATGCCTTTTTAATACACAACTTGTTTCTTATTGGTGCAAAGGAAAAGCTGATGTGGAATTTTTGAATTTTTGAATGGGATGCAAGATGACTCCATTTTTTTTCTAATGCAATGCAATTTTACTACCATTTTCATGTCTCTTTTGCCAGTTGTACCAAGAAGAGGTTGGAATTCCATGTATAGCCATCCATGCTTTTGAACATATCCACTTTCCATTCAATGGGAATCTTTTCTTCTTTGATCTTTCATCCTGAATTGCATAGCCAAATATGGTGTACATGAAATTCCTCCTGCTATCACACTTATGTTCCTGATATGTAGCTCTTGCTACCACCATCTCCTCTATTGTGAACATTCTAATACAGGAGGCCCAACAACATTCACTTCCTCTAACCTTCATCAGGGCTTCAGGAGAACAATCATAATCTGACTTGCATCTTTTGGTGGGATAATGTTTGAAAGTTGGAAGTGGCCTCTTGCTACACTGTGTGAACATTATTGACAATGGTTCTACATCTATAGGAAACGTGTAGTTCCCCTCCAGCTTGAATCATCCCTAGGCCATGCAACAATAGTTGGAACCTCTAGTTGCTTCACACAAGCAAGGCATTCTTGTTTGCCCTTTTTTTCCTTCCAATTGTCATATAATTTTGAGATTGCCACACCTAGAACCTGTCCTCCCCTAATCTTTCATCATTCACTGCATTGATAGGATCTGCTAGAACAATAATCCCTTCTCCTACTGCCTCTCTGTTGCATGCATGCAATATCTTGACCTTTTTGTTTTTCCAATCGACCCGAGTATAAAGTACAATTTCCTTTCCTTTGGCATCATCCTTTTCATTTCTGGTCTTTTCCTTTCCTTTGCCATCATCTTTGTCATCTTTTCCTTGCCTTGATCAGCATCATTGGGGGCCTTGGGGGATTTAGCATTTTGCATGCCATTGACCTAAAATGCATAAAAACATATAGTAAGTTAGCATATCCAAATAACATCTCCCTAGCATGAGTTAACCTATAATATATTAACCTATAATAACCTTAAATGTTGTAACCTTAGAAAAAAATTTTGAGGCTATTATAGGTTAGCAATTTTTAGGTTAGAAGTTAATTATAGGTTATTATAGGTTAGAAGTTTTAAGGTAGGTTATTATAGGTTAAAAGTTAAGGTTAGAAGTACTAAGGTTAAGGTTAAAAGTTTAGGTTAAAAGTATTAAGGTTAAGGTTAAAAGTTAAGTTTTAGAAGTTCTAAGGTTAAAACTTCTAACCTTAAATAAATATAACCTTTAAACTTCTAAAACTTAAAACTTCTAAAACTTAAAACTTAAAACTTAAAAGTTGAAGCTCCAACATGTTCATTAGGTCCATTCCTCCTAAACCTTGCCTTGCTAAACTTTTCAATACTATTAGGGGTTCCATCCAACAATGCACTATGTAGTGCCTGGCTAGCTGTAGGATCCTGTAGGTGACCATTGTAACCCTTCTCGTAGTTTCTTAAACACCTCATGGTACTCCCAATGTGAAAATCTGGACCATCACTCCACAACTCTAAACTGAAATGGCCATAATAGGTCTGAGACTGCCCATGCAATATTGCCCCAGTCATTGAAATCTGCAAAGGGTATGATCTTCCACATGACTTAGGAATGTACTTGAATTGTGGAAGACAAGTCTTCTGTTGGTCTATTTTATCATGTATACTACATAGATAGTTATTAGGTTCCATTGCAGATAAGGTCCTCCACATCCAATAAGTTGATCTACACGATAGTTGATCTGTCATATGGTCCTTCATATGTTCCCTTATCTTTGCCTTTAGACTTGGTTGCACAGTCTTAGCTAGTGTCTCCTTCAGCTTAGTACATAAATTGCACTTGGCAAAGTTGTTTGAAGTTGCTATGGTCACATGCTTGAAATGCTTATTCCATAGCCTACTAAAACTGGGTGGGATATAGAGGCCACTCCAAGTTCGAAGCAATGCATTTATTTCCTCTAATATGCTCTTCCCTCGGGTACAATGGGATGGCAATCTCTTTTCAACAATAACTCTACCCCTGCTCATCCTTCTTACTCTTATGTGGCATGTTTTACGCATTGAAATCCACATATCTTTCAAATATTTCCTTTAAGCTATAGTTCTTGAGGTAGGCCTTACAGAGCCACTGTTCCCATGCAATGCAATTTTACTACCATTTTCATGTCTCTTTTTTGCCGGTTTGTGCCAAGAAGAGGTTGGAATTCCATGTATAGCCATCCATGCTTTTGAACATATCCACTTTCCATTCAATGGGAATCTTTTCTTCTTTGATCTTTCATCCCAATTGCATAGCCAAATATGGTGTACATGAAATTCCTCCTATTGTCATCACACTTATGTTCCTGATATGTAGCTCTTGCTACCACCATCTCCTCTATTGTGAACATTCTAATACAAGAGGCCCAACAACATTCACTTCCTCTAACCTTCATCGTGGGCTTCAGGAGAACAATCATAATCGACTTGCATCTTTTGGTGGGATAATGTTTGAAAGTTGGAAGTGGCCTCTTGCTACACTGTATGAACATTATTGACAATGGTTCTACATCTATAGGAAACGTGTAGTTCCCCTCCAGTTGAATACTGTCCCTAGGCCATGCAACAATAGTTGGAACCTCTAGTTGCTTCACACAAGCAAGGCATTCTTGTTTGCCTCGAACCCTTTTCCTTCCAATTGTCATATAATTTTGAGATTGCCACACCTAACTTTGTCCTCCCCTAATCTTTCATCATTCAATTTGCATTGATAGGATCTGCTAGAACAATAATCCCTTCTCCTACTGCCTCTCTATTGCATGCATGCAATATCTTGACCTTTTTGTTTTTCCAATCGACCCGAGTATAAAGTACAATTTCCTTTCCTTTGGCATCTTCATTTCTGGTCTTTTCCTTTTTGCCATCATCTTTGTCATCTTCATTAGTTGGGGATTTTTCCTTGCCTTGATCAGCATCATTGGGGGCCTTGGGGGATTTAGACCTAAAATGCATAAAAACATATAGTAAGTTAGCATATCCAAATAACATTTCCCTAGCATGAGTTAACCTATAATATATTAACCTATAATAACCTTAAATGTTGTAACCTTAGAAAAAAATTTTGAGGTTATTATAGGTTAGCAATTTTTAGGTTAGAAGTTAATTATAGGTTATTATAGGTTAGAAGTTTTAAGGTAGGTTATTATAGGTTAAAAGTTAAGGTTAGAAGTACTAAGGTTAAGGTTAAAAGTTTAGGTTAAAAGTATTAAGGTTAAAAGTTAAGTTTTAGAAGTTCTAAGGTTAAAACTTCTGACCTTAAATAAATATAACCTTTAAACTTCTAAAACTTAAAACTTCTAAAACTTTAAAGTTAAAAGTTAAGGTTAGAAGTACTAAGGTTAAGGTCAAAAGTACTAAGCTTAAAAGTTTAGGTTAAAAGTATTAAGGTTAAAAGTTAAGGTTAAAAGTTAAGTTTTAGAACTTAAAACTTCTAAACCTTGTAATAAATTTTCGCGGCAGTTATTATGGCGCGGTATGAATTTTTTAAAGTAGTTATTACATTCAGTTTACACTCCCTTTCGAACTTTTGGTGCATGCGATCTTTCGAACTTTACACTCCCTTTCGAACTTTTGATTTCTCTCTACAATCTCGATTTTTTTAAACTTACAATCACGGTGTGCTTCTCGATTTTTGGCGCTTCTCGATCCGCGGTGTGCTTCTCGATTTTGGCGCTTCTCGGCTTTCATCAAAGCATTTGAGCTTTGGTAAGTAATTTTTAACGGCCAGGCTTTTCGAGTTTTCGGCATTTTTACGGCTTTTCTCTGTGGCTTTTAGGCTTCTACAATCTTACGCTGTCTTCTACAATCTTCGCTTTTTCTCGTGGTTTCACCGGCCGGGGGTTTTATTTCTACAAAGGTTTCTCGGCCCGGGGCTTTTGATTTCTCAAAGGTTTCTTAACCCCGGGTTTTTGATTTCGGCTCAAATCATCCGCTGTGGTTTTCTTCTCGGCTGAAATCATCCGGTATTAGCTTCTTCTCGGCTTTTCGGCACCGGGCTTCTTCTCGGCTTTTGGCTTTTAGGCTTCTTCTCGGCTTTTTCGGCACTAGGGCTTCTACAATCTTTTTTGGTTGTTATTACGTTTTTGGTTTCTACAAAGCTCTCGGCTTCTCATATTAAAGTCGTAGATTCAGAGGTTAGTATTTCATGTTCTTTACTTAAAGTCCATTTATCTTATTCTTGTTTTTATTCTAGTATTTGAAAGTTCTGTTCTATCTCTTTATCGTTTTTTATCCGTTATATGAGCTTGAGGGTTAATCAAGGGGAGTGCTTTACGTCTTAGACTTTTACATGCATCGGTCCTAAACCGCCTAGCACCTTCATATAAAGATCTATTGCTTATAAACCACGTTCTATTGTTTATATGATCTTGCTCTATGATCTTCCTCTATGATCTTGCCTATATGATCTTGCTCTATGATCTATCCGCTTCTATGATCTTGCTTATATGATTTTGTTGTATCTGCTCTTATTCTATTTCACTAGCTCTTCCTCTATCTGCTCTAAATAATGAACTAAAACAATGAACTAAATAATGAACTAAACAAGAAGTATTATTATTATATATCTGCTCTATCTGCCTTCATTCTATTCTCTTTTGCCTTCATATTCAATCGGCTTCATATTTTGAATTACGCATTATGCATTCTCGTGATTATGCATTCTTATAGAATAATATGTTAGAATGGCGATTTTGGGTTCGATTTTCCACTAGGTTAATCAAAGCGCCGGCGCATTTTTAGTTTGGCTTTTCTATTTCATACGGCTCTATACAAATGCGCGCCCGGTAGCGTGTGAAATAGATCATGGAAAAAAACAAAAAGCCACTGGGGCGTTTTGAATTATGTATGTTCAGAATCGCTTTATGGGGAGAGTAATATCATTTTGCTAATTAGTTAATTTTTCTCTATCTAGTGCCATGGATGCTCCTTTTGCAAATACAACGGTCGCTCCTAGTTCAAATACAATCGGCCGGTTCTAGTTCAAATACACTTCCCCGACGACCATCAACGGCCGGACCACATAAAGATATTACTTGATTGTCTTGCTTCAAAACATTCAAAGAGAGTTGGAGAATCCATTAGATACGGGCCTCAAAATGTCGGGGGCCATGGGAATGCTTCTTCGCATCTCCTCGGACATATCGGCTCCTCATGCTCTTAGTAAGGCTCATGCCAACAAATAAGTCTGAGGATTTGATTAGTAGTATCAAGGATCGATACAACACTGGGTTTGGAGACTCGACATTCGCAGAGAAGATGAGGATCCCGTCATATCGGGGTGGTTCGGGTGGGACTTTTTTATTATTGGGCCGATGAAGTGGGCCTATGTGACATATTGTAGAGATAGAAAGAATTGGCGCCGGCGCATTTTTGCGTAAGAAGAAATGTACATATACTTCTTTGGAATATGAATACAAACTCACCGGCACAATTTTGCACTATACTTTTTATGTCATTAGTTTATTATGTTTTTATATGCAATGTCGAAAACATTGAATCCTTTGATGCCCTCCAAAATTAAGATGACCAACCCCAAGAAACTACATATTTTCATTAATGTGTAGTTTTATGGGGTTGATATGACTACTAAAGAACATCAAAGAATCCAAAATTCACAACATCACGCTAGATGTTATGATATATTCATTTTTTTTTGAATATCCAAATATCGTGCATCTTTTTTCGGACGCTCTTTTGGCCATGCTACAAATGTGCCCACGCTTTCACCAACCATATGCCACCGGATGTCTTCTTGGAAGAACCTCATCTTCATAATTGCGGTTTATAATGGAAATCTTACGTAAACCGTTTCCAAGAGGAACACCATGACACATAGAACTTGGATTCAGATCTTGATTTTACATAAGCCTACTCGGCTTCAAGTTTGTTTGTTAAAAGATAGCATTCTTCTCCCACACCGATAAAGAACCGTAATGCATTGGAAAAAATAGAGGACCTAAAAATAGAGAACAAGAGAATGCATTCGAATGGAATCACACTCACCATAGTTCAGCCAGACATCGAATGGGATTGAAGGCGGCTCGATTGAATGGGATTGAAGGCCTTGTAGACGGATCTTGGGCCCTCGATACTCGATTGTTCTTGGGCTCTTATAGTAGGAATGATCTTGGGCCCTGATAGTAGGTGGCCGATTAGGTGGTAGTAGATTGCCACATATCGTTTCTTGAAATTAATAATTAATTGGTATCTTGAAATTGCACTAAAAAGAAAAACACAATTTAAATTTGTAAAATGAGCCGGACGGGCGTTAATTAAGGCGGTATAAATTTAAAAGGACGCTAATTTGAATTTGGGTTGTAACTGGACGACCCTAGATTATGAACGCATACATATAAGTTTAAACCAAAACCCCGCCTCATATTATCCGCGACTTGCGGTTCTATGGCATCTAGAGGATCTCGCCGCGGGGTAGAAGGCCAGTAGAGGTGGGCGACCCAAAGCACAAATCCCAAGCCCGAGGTCACGAACAAGCGTAAAGCACAAATCCAACAAGCGCCTCGTAATTGATCCGCTTTTTATTTTGTAATTGATTTACGTGGTCCCTTTTTTGTTAGGTTTTTAGGATGTTTTTCTACCCGTGTATTTTTTCTCGGTATGCGTGTCTCCGTATTTTCTACCTTTTATATTGGTTACGTGTCATTTCTAACGCTTTTACTACCTTGTTTTGTGTGTTTTTGTTATAATCTTCTCCCGTACTCATTTTTGTATTCTCCATTTTGTATAATGTAGACCGCTTAATTATAGTTTCTTGCAGACTTGTTTGTTTATACTTTTTTTTTTTTGAAGAACTGTGTCATCAATATATTAAAAGAATGGTAATGTGACAAAGCAAGTGAGGAGGAAGGAGAACTGCCCCAAAGAGACAAATGATACTTTTGTTCTCGTATTCTCCAGTTCTTTTGACAAGTCTTTTGTAGCCTAGTATGTCTCTTATAATATAGAGCGCCTGTAGGGCCCCTCTTAAAACGCAGCTTCGGTAGACATTTATAATGTAGAGCGTCTCTGATATGATTGTTTTTTGTTGTCTCTGCTACTTTTCCTTGCTACTTTTGGTTGTCTATCAAAACGCGCTTGGCGCGATTTCATTACTCACCACATGATTGTAACTTTCAGGATCTTCTAAAAATGTGAAAAGAAGAGCAAAGCCCTGCGGGTCCAAAGGACATCCGCAGACCGGAGGAAGATGTATCGATTCGCAGATTTGGCACACGCTTGACCATTGACGATACGACCGAATAATGAAGGCTCGTAGAGCCTCCATGTCCGTAAGAAGATCTACCGTAGGGCTCAAATGGTATGTGGAGATCTTCAAGACTAGCGGAAAGATCGATCTAATTTTCATGTCTAGAGTTAAGGAAACGAGATCAAATGAAGAAACAAGGTATTCGGATCACATGAGAAGAACAGGGCGATTCATAGTGTTCCGTATTACTTGAAAGCGGGTCGAAAAAATAAAAAAAAAGTATTGAAGAAGTTAAATTACCAGCGAGCAGTTCCTTTAAAGAGATCCCGCCCTAAGAACGGATGAGGCCGCAGATAACCTCTTCAAATTTATCTGGTCGTGGTGATCCATTGACACCAAAAATATGTGAAGGTCTCTCACCGTGAGAAGAGCAATCGAGACAAGGCCGTCGGCTAGTCCGCTTTTAAAAGAGAAGGAAGATGCAAGTTCTAGAGCCGGGAAACACCGTGACGTTCTAGGCATTACGATATGACTAGTGATGACGACAAAAGGCGACCACCGCGATTAGAGGCCATGAGCAAACTCAAGAAATATCGCGACAAGTATCCACTTTGGGCCTTAACTTCACGATCCCTATCCATGTCGACGGGCTTTTCAGTCCACGAAGGCTATGTTTGTCGAAGAAGATAATACGAAGCAAAGACGAATGGAAATAGTCAAAAAGATGATAGAAAACCGGAGACAAAGCCAACGCCCGGCCCGATGTGGTGCCTTTTGATATGAAGACGAAGAAGGTGTTGATATGGAATAAACTTGAAGATTTAATTGGCAACCTCGATATTCACTTCATGATAATAGATGGCCAGCATTCAGTGGAGGCGCAGAAGGTTTTGATCAGTCAAGCACAAAAAACTGGAAATCAGTTATTCTATAGATCAGATTCAGTAAGAAATTGCCGGTTCCTCAGTGGCTCAACAACGGCCAGCATTAGCGAAATCGGTAGCGCTCTTGAATGACATGGGAAGACATTCCTATAAAAAGGTATTTTATTTTCCCACACATACCGTTTAAATCGCACCAGCGTTTTAAGCTAATCACATATTTACAAAGAAACGCTGGCGCCGAAGTTCTTCATATGGCATACATGAAGAAATCGCGCCAGGCGCGTTTCTTGTAAATACGTGATTAGCGAAAACGCGCCTGGCGCGTTTTATGTTGTTATTTGTTTTGACGGATTTACAAGAAACGCGCCTGGCGCGAATTCTTCATCATGAAGAAATCGCGCCCGCCGCTTTGTAAATCCGTCATTAACAAAACGCCCCGTTTTTATATTGTTACTTTCCGCGGCCCGCTTTCTTTTTTTTATCTAACGGCCCATATTTTTGCGGTCCGGTATATGGAGCGCTTCGCGCACGCCAGTAACCAATGGATCGAATATGGAAAACCAATGCCGACCAGACAAGGGCAATCTAAGAGTGCCGAATTCAAATTACTAGAAAGGACACTGTGCCAAACCATAATACAGGACAAGACCAAGGGCACTAGATCAAAGAAGAAAAAAGGGGATGCACGAAATGGCAAAAGAGCAAAAGCGGTGCCATGGATGCCCGCAAGATTGTTTTTTCTTTTGACTAGGTATGGGAAAAGTGGAACGAATTTTGGGATGCTTATTCGGAAAAGAAGTTGCCGTGATTCGGTGTGGCGGGTTTCCTCCGCAAGATACGCCTATTTTGATATAGGTATCACGAAATGAGAAAGGCACAAGAATTGGATGATGCGTAATTAATTAATCTACGTTCTAGATAGTTGCATCGTAAAAGAAAGTTATCTACAAGAAAAACGTCTGCGGAACATCTTTCAAGATGCATGCGAATCGATAAAAATATGAAAGAGTCCCGAAAAAGCCGTTGGCGAAGAACCGCAAAAGGCTCGAGGAGACTTCATGTTATCGAGAGATAGGCTTAATGCAAAAGTACAACGATCTAATGATGACATTAAGAAATATGTATTTTGGTCAAAAGATTTTGTGAAGCGACAAAAGGCTAAGAATGTGGCAACTCTTAAGGGGATTCACACGAAAGTTAAGGCCCCGACCTAAAAAGAAAAGTTGCTTTGGTGAAGAAGAAGGGCAGTAGAGGAGTCTCCATTTTTCTATAAGTCGTCCAATCGGTTATAAGTGTGCCATACCAGATGTGGGTGAAGGGCCAACCGACATCACTCTATTTGTTCTTGATAGCCGTGGCACGAGATGGACACAAGATGATTACAAAGACCTTCTTCAACACATGCAAAGTGGTTTGACGACCGAGATGCATTATACTATCGTGACAGGTTGCCACTCGACATGTCCCTCGATATGCACTAGCCTGCCGCAAATGATGTCGAATGCATTA
Source organism: Isoetes taiwanensis (assembly GCA_021234155.1). NCBI lineage: Eukaryota > Viridiplantae > Streptophyta > Lycopodiopsida > Isoetales > Isoetaceae > Isoetes > Isoetes taiwanensis. Next base: position 6,860,453 of record JAJEKV010000016.1, on the reverse strand, counting down.
AAGTGATGAGGCAAGCGGAATGATAGATGAAAACAAAGATAGTGAGTTTAGTACCGAAAGTAAGATCTCACATATGCTAGTCCTTATGATAGCCATTATGGATGATAAAGAATATGAAAGACTCAAGGGGAAACTAGAAGGTGAAAAGATTGCTTGGCAGTGCTTTCGGCTAGATGAACCCCTATTGAAAAATGTTTTTTATGTCGAATCCAATGCTGAAGACAAAGGGAAAGGGACCGCAGATGTGGATGTGGACTTTGAAGAGGACGAAGAGGAAGAGGAAGAAGAAAAAATGGGTCGACCATCCTTAATTCACCAATCAAGTATGAGCTACCGACGGGCGATAAGGGGAGGCTGAATAAGTACGGTTTTCTTTGGCCCTTCGAAGTTTTCTCGATTGAAGCCTTCTGCCCTTTAGAGTCTACGTGTTGGGAGTTTCATGTTGGAGGTTATGTCGGGCGGGAAGCTCTGAAGCTAGCTAGGAAATGCCAAAGTGTGGTCTCTGATGGTCAAGCCAAGGACTTCCTTGATATTTTTATGAGAGAGTGCTAGAGGTGGCACCTAGGGGTCCGATAGGTAGTGCAAAAAATAAAGCTTCCAGCTCTAAGTCCGAATTACCCGATCCGCAGCAGAAAGGGAACAAATGAGAAAGCAGATGGAGCACATAAAGATGAATATCGACAAGCAGCAGCTTAACTATGCGGCCGAGAGCGTGCCTATCATTCCAATCACATTGGAAAATCCGACTGAAGTGGATGTAGGTAACGCAAACGAAGAAGACAAAATCCTAGATGATACAGTGGATTCGAAAAGCTCGAGTCGAGTTAGCATAAAGAGTAATGAAGTATCAACCATAGTTCAAACACTAAGTGATGTGGTCGACACTTCCGCGGAATCGAAGACAGTAGAGAGTAAGCTCATCATTGCGGATGTTGAACAGAACCGTAAAGATATGTTATTCAAATAAATGAAAATCGCGCCCGCACGCGATTTCAATTTTCTTTTCCTTGTCTCACAAGTGTGTGCTTTATTATTACGGACCTAATCCAGTTTTCTCCAAAATTCTGGTGTTCGATTTGAATGGAGTGCTCTGCAAAACGTTACCTAAAGCACAATTCCCTTTTATCATATGGTATGCACAGAAACCATTTGAGACAAATACGAAATGGATATATCCGCGGTCGTATCTGAAGGAGATGTTAGACCAAGCTTTCACTTTATTTCGTTGTGCAATTTGGTCGTCGATGGAGAATAGAAATATACAGGAAGTTTTGAGAGTAGTTCCTGAGTTACATAGAGATTGGGCATCTGTTTGGGATCAAAGCAAATGTAAGTCATTCAATAACCCGAAGGATCCTACAAGTAAAAAAATATTTGTGAAATGCTTGAGCGACATGATGGATGACTTGGGCGTTCAGGAGAAGGAAGACATCATTATAGTTGATGATGACACCTTGAAGTGTTGCTTCAATCAGTCACAGTCACTAAATCCACCATCCTATCATCCTGAAGATTTTGACAAAGATGACTTCCTGCCTCGCTTTGTCGGTATCTTGCACCTAAATAGCTTCTGGGAAAACGGGTCAAGAGATACAAACACTATACACGAACTTAATCGGACAGGGGAAATTGACAGGGACCTAGAGAAGATCGTTCTAGAAAGGGAACGTTTTTGAAATATATGTATACAGGAAATACACTTTCCAAAAAGTTTTGAATATGAAATATACTTTACACCAACCTCTTTCGAATATATATTGTGTTCTTATATCAGCATTATTGGTTCTGTGTACGTATTGTTCTTTTATATTATGTGTATGGTTTGCTATACTTGCAATAATTTGTATGTATATACCGTCAATAATTTAGGTGTGTATAAATAGGTATGCAAACCATCGGCTTCATGCAGGCCGTTAATCATTAATGCGTGTACCTGACTTCTTTCAGATTCTGACCGGTGTACCTGTTGTATTAAAGACTTGTACTTTTCCCGCTTCGATTTAAATTTGAAAAAAACAAGGTATTGGTTTTTCCGGACACGTCTGGAAGTGGTTTATCTGGACACCATCTATTGGTTTTTCCGGACACCGATCTAGTGGTTATTCTGGACATTACTTCATGGTTTTTTTGCACATTACTTCATGACTTTTCTGGACGTTAATTCGTGGGTTTTTTATTACATTGTAGAGTATAAATATCCTAACTACTTATCCCAAGTGTACTTTATACATGAGTATTTGTATTTGTACCCAATGTATTTGTACATGAGTATTTGTATAATATATTTGTACATGAGTATTTGTATTTATACCCAATGCCAATGACTACCCTATTGGTTTAACTGGACACAAATTGGTGGTTTATCTGGACACAAGTTGGTGGTTTATCTGGACAATGTATGGGTAGGGCTTGGAATCACATACCATAGGTATAAATACACCAAGTATTTATACCTTGAGTATTTCTACCCAATGCCAATGACTACCCTATTGGTTTATCTGGACACAAGGGGTTTATCTGGACACAAGTTGGTGGTTTATCTGGACAATGTATGGGTAGGGCTTGGAATCACATAACATAGGTAATATATCAAGTATTTATACCTTGAGTATTTCTACCCTATGTCAATGCCTACCCTAATGGTTTATCTGGCCACAAGTTGGTGGTTTATCTGGACACAAGTGGTTTATCTGGATACAAGTTGGTGGTTTATCTGGACAATGTATGGGTAGGGCTTGGAATCATATAACATAGGTATAAATACACCGAATATTTATACCTTGGGTATTTTTACCCCATGTCAATGCCTACCCTAAGGGTTTATCTGGACACATATTGGGTGGTTTATCTGGACACATAGTGGTAAAACCTCCAAAATGTTGAAGGTGTTCCTGGCAAAACCTTCAACCTCAGTGATTTAGAACCTCCAGGTTGCTTAAGGCAACCAATCTGAGTGCAAAAATTCGAGGGGCAATGCTCAAGAAATTATTTAAACTGGACAATGTATGGGTAGGACTTGGAATCACATACCATAGGTATAAATACACCAAGTATTTTATACCTTGAATATTTCTACCCAATGTCAATGACTACCCTATTGGTTTATCTAGACACATAGTGATGGTTTATCCGACACATAGTGGTGGCTTATCCGACAATAACGGGTGGTTTATCCGACAATGTATGGGTAGGGCTTGGAATCACATACCATAAGTATAAATACACCAAGTATTTATACCTTGATTATTTCTACCCAATGTCAATGACTACCCTATTGGTTTATCTGTACACATAGTGATGGTTTATTTGGACACATAGTGGTGGTTTATCTGGACAATAATCTGGCGGTTTATCCGGACACATAGTGGTGCTTTATCCGACACAACTCGGTGGTTTATCCGGACAATGTATGGGTAGGGCTTGGAAATCACATACCATAGGTATAAATACACCAAGTATTTATACCTTGAGTATTTCTACCCAATGTCAATGACTACCCTATTGGTTTATCTGGACACATAGTGATGGTTTATCTTGACACAAGATGGTGGTTTATCTGGACACAATCAACAAAGTTTAAAATGAAACGCACTTATTTGCTGCAAACGCACTTCAAAAGGAATCTTTGAAAGATTCCCTAAAATTCCCTTTAAAAAGTCCATTTTTAAGATTTTTTTGTGACAGGTGTGACAATTTAAGTAATTTAGGTACCATTTTTGAGGGGTTGATTGAACATAACTTTCATGCAAAAATTCTAAATAGCAATTTTCATCCTCCTAAACTAGAATAAAAAATAGTTACTTTTATAAAGTGTAGCAAAAAAGGGGCAATAAAAAAAATAGCAAGGGTAGTAGAGTGACAAAGAAGTGATATATTCAAGGTTGTGAAAATTGTACAAAATTATGAAGAAAATTGTCAAAAATATAGGACATTTTGACATTGCCTCATCGAAGCAAACATTTTCACATGAAAGTATGCCTCATTGAACAAACTTACACTTTGAAGTGCAAGTTGGAGTCGAAGACGCCGCTTCATCTTATATACTTGCTCTTATTTGCTCATCCGTCTTGCTATAGACCCGATGTATACCGCGATGACAATGCGTGGACATAACGCCTTCAAAATAAATTTCTAGATGGTATAAATTTATACTACAATAGATAGTGTTGTGTGGATATAACATGCGAGAGTTCGCATGGTATAAATTTATACCGCTAAAGTGGACTCGAAGGTATAAATTTATACCGCCGAGAGGACTCTCACCAAGATAAATTTTATCACGAGAGCTCTCGATTCATCTGCGAGAGCTCTCACGCGGTATAAATTTATACCGTGAGAGCTCCCCCTCGCTATACCACGAGAGCTCTCGGTATAAATTTATAAATCACAGAGCTCTCTCTATATAAATTTATACCATGAACAACCTTCGGACAACCAATTTATATACATATATGTGTATATATATATAATATATACACATACTTACATATATATATATATATCCCACAAGAAAAGAGAACTCTTTATGTAAAATCTATCTGGAGAAACGGTATAAATTTATACCGAATTGCATATATATATAAGACTTATATATATATATATATGTATATATATATGCATGGATCGGAGGCAAAATATATATAGTAAAAATCTTTTGGGGTCTTTCTTGCTTTCGCCAAAGGGTTTGGCTAAAACTAAAACTACTAAAGTAACACACATAAGGGATAATTTTACACACTTTTCTTGGTTTTTAGTCTAAAAAGTTCTAAAACCGCTCTAAATTTTCTAAGCTTGTAATGCAATGTTAGAGCATAAAGTAGTCGAATCATGTTGTTATTTCTACTTTTTTTTCTCTATATACATGCGAACTTCACTTGTAGCTCAAAAATTGCTACTAAAGGCAAAGAACTCCAAAATGTTATGGTGACACGTGTATTTGACCTAAAAGGAAACTACATGGTTTATCCAGAGGGGTGCGAGGGAGTAGAAACCCCTCGAAGTTTACCTATTTATTTGCAAATATATAGGAAGGGTAAAATGCGAATACTTCAACGCCAGAGAAATGTGCATGGTGCCCATCGCTACGATGACGAATTGTGATGAATATGCTCAACATTACTAAAGAGATTGACTATCTTCCTCGAGCATCATCATGTTGTAGAAAGACATGTGCGTTCAAAAATACATCTCCGAGAATAAAAAGGAGGGCATGTAATCCGCGTGGCTTCATTACTTCAACTTGTGTATCCTCGGTATAAATTTATCTTGCATCATCAACTAAAACTTCACTTAGCCACAAGATATCGTGGATGTATTGGCATTTATAATACTATGTGATGCAAAAACAATGGTTTGTCATTCAAGAAGTTTGTTCAACTCCCCTCCCAATGTGTTTTAAGGTCCATTAGGATGTTTAGCAAAAATGGTTGTGAAATAACAAATTTCTTGTCTTCTAAAACAGCTAATATAAAAGTTTTCAGGGACAAGGTACAAAAGCATCTAATTTCTTCATACGAATTTGCCCCATAGTAAATCTTTGAATTTCATTGTAGTTCTTTCCCCCTCTAAAATGGGATTTTTTTTGTTTTGTGTTTTTCCTTAATACTAAGTCTTCTTAAAATGTCTGTTTTCACGAGCAATTTTATAAATCTTTGGACTAATGGTAATAAAAGGGCCCTTTTTAGAGGGATTTTAGAATTTTATAAATTTTCAAAAGGAATCTTTCAAACGCACTTCTTAAATAAGTGCGTTTCATTTTAAACCTTGTTAATCTGGTGGTTTATCTGGACAATGTATGGGTAGGGCTTGGAATCACATAACATAGGTATAAATACACCGAGTATTTATACCTTGGGTATTTTTACCCCATGTCAATGCCTACCCTAAGGGTTTATCTGGATACATATTGGGTGGTTTTATTTGAACACATAGTGGTGGTTTATCTGGACAATGTATGGGTAGGACTTGGAATCACATACCATAGGTATAAATACACCAAGTACTTATACCTTGAGTATTTGTACCCAATGTCAATGACTACCCTATTGCTTTATCTGGACACATAGTGATGGTTTATCTGGACACATAGTGGTGGTTTATCCGGACAATAATCGGTGGTTTATCTGGACAATGTATGGGTAGGGCTTGGAATCACATACCATAGGTATAAATACACCAAGTATTTATACCTTGAGTATTTATACCCAATGTCAATGACTACCCTATTGGTTTATCTGGACACATAGTGATGGTTTATCCGGACACATAGTGGTGGTTTATCCGACACAATCTGGTGGTTTATCCGGACAATGTATGGGTAGGGCTTGGAATCACATCCCTTAGGTATAAATGCACCAAGTATTTATACCTTGAGTATTTTTACCCCATGTCAATGCCTACCCTAATGGTTTATCTGGACACATATTGGGTGGTTTATCTGGACACATAGTGGTGGTTTATCTAGACAATGTATGGGTAGGACTTGAAAGCACATACCATAGGTATAAATACACCAAGTATTTATACCTTGAGTATTTCTACCCAATGTCAATGACTACCCTATTGGTTTATCTGGACACATAGTGATGGTTTATCTGGACACAAATTGGGTGGTTTATCCGGACATATAGTGGTGGTTTATCCGACAATGTATGGGTAGGGCTTGGAATCACATACCATAGATATAAATACACCAAGTATTTATACCTTGAGTATTTATACCCAATGCCAATGACTACCCTATTGGTTTATCTGGACACATAGTGGTGGTTTATCTGGACACAACGTAGTCGTTGGTATAAATATGTTTGGTATAAATACATAGTATATTTTGAAATGAGTATTTGTACCCAATGTATAATCCTACCATGAAGATGACTTGTCCACTACCTAATGTCCAGAAAAACACCTAGTGTCTAGATAAACCACTAGTGGACAACACTCTTAAATATAAATACGTTTGGCATAAATACATAGTGTATTTTGTACACGAGTATTTGTACCCAATGTATAATCCTGCCATGAACATAACTTGTCCAGAAAAACCACTATCCAGTGTCCAGAAAAACCACCACCCAGTGTCCAGATAAACCACTATAGACAACACTCTTAAGTGTAAATACGTTTGGCTTAAATACATAGTGTATTTTGTACATGCATACTTGTACCCAATGTATAATTCTACCCTGAACATGACTTGTCCAGAAAAACCACTATCCAGTGTCCAGAAAAACCACCACCCAGTGTCCAGATAAACCACTATTGGTTGGTATTAATATGTTTGGTATAAATACATAGTATATTTTGAAATGAGTATTTGTACCCAATGTATAATCCTACCATGAAGATGCCTTGTCGAAAAAACCAATAAATGTCCAGAAAAACCACCACTTAGTGTCCAGATAAACCATTAGTAGACAACACTCTTAAGTATAAATACGTTTGGCATAAATACATAGTGTATTTTGTACACGAGTATTTGTAAATACAGATAAACCACTAGTGGACAACACCTTTGATATAAATGTGTTTGGTATAAATACATAGTGTATTTTGTACACAAGTATTTGTACTCAACGTATTATCATACCCTGAACGTTGGTATAAATATATAGTGTATTTTGGACATGCATATTTGAACTCAACGTATAATCCTACCTAGAAGATGACTTGTCCAGAAAAACCACCACCTAATGTCACCCATTGTCCAAATAAACCATTAGTGGAGAACTCTCTTTGGTATAAATATGTTTAAGATAAATACATAGGGTATTTTGTACATGAGTATTTGTACTCAATATACAATCCTATCTTGAACATGATTGGCAGCTCAAGGTTGTATGTACTAAGTTTTTCAGCTCCTATCCACATAGGCTAAGTATACTTTGAAAACCCATACCACAAAGAAAACATTTACTAAAGAACTTGATCATTTGGTTTCTTACAATGGTTTATTAATGGCAACTACACTTCTACATCTTGGTTGCCCTTTAGATCCTACTTTTTTTTTTTTTGCTAATAATTGCTTGTATATTGTACATAATAATAAACAAATGCTATCCAACCACACTCTCAAAATCTATTTAACTACTTCACAAAATTATTTGTCTTGAAAACTGTTGATCAACAAGCTTTTTACAACTTGTATGGTTTTTGAAAACTGGGATGAGAGATACCTATAGAGTTGGAATGGAAATAAAATTTAGGAAATTGCTCAACATTTCATTTTTAGTATATTTACAAGACAACCCTTAGACATAATGAATGTTTTTAATCTTTTATCTGATCCACTTACACTTGGGAGGTTGGCTGATGATGTTCAACATCATTGGTGGAAACATTACCAGCCATTATCAGCCTCTCTTTCCATCTTTAGGAGGAACACACCATGTTAATTAATCGTCTTCTTTTTTATCCTTTGTGGTGGTAACTCCAACTCAACAACAAATGGTTTTAGTGAAAGCATATGGTCCTCGAAGCATATTCTTGCATTTCTTAGAGGTCACATTTGTCTAGGATAAAGTCTTTTGTCTTGTATTGCCTGCATTTGATTTAAGAGTTAGAATATGCACTTAAAAGGGATCAAAATATAGATATTTTAGAGTGTTACAGGCTTACCTATTGCACACTAGAGCCTTCAAGTTGTTCAAGAACATCTGATACAGTTATGGACGATTCATGTGGTTCATTCTGTGCTGAATCCAGGCTGCTTTTTCGGGGGAAATTCCCGCTGAACCAGTTCAAACATGAGAACAACTAATCAAATTACAATTTTCAGTAGAAGAATTAACCTTGAGACACTGGATAAGAAGAGGATTTTCCCCTACAAGTCTGTGCCTAGCAAATTTTTAGCTTGCATCCATGCAATGATGTATCTTCACTAGCTGAGACTGATATATGCCATGTCCTTGATATATGCCCTGCATGTCCTTGATATATGCCCTGTTTGTTTTCTTAACTCTAGAAACTATCTGGACATAACAGAGTGATAACAAGAACTATTAAGAAGATCATTAAGCCTTTGCAGCAAAATACAAGCTCTATCCATCTGAAAAATCCATTACCAAAATCATCAAAATCCTATCAGAACAAGCAAATATTCAAAGCCCATTCTTCTAAATTAGATGAAAAATCATGCTTAACACTGTAAAATCATGCAGCTGCGAAATGCAGCATAAAATCACAAAAAATTGCGTCAGAAATACCACTTTCAGCTTAAGAATCTAACCTTAGTGATTTTGGGCCCTTCTAGCTTTTCCTAAAATGTGAAAACAAGCCCATGGCCTACAAACCAGAGCTGGTAGATGAAGGCGCCCAATCTGTCAATTTGCAGCACAAAACCTTCTGATTACATGCTTGAGCCATCACCTGCAGAAAATAAAGCATGTATTTTAAGAAAATCACAAGGAAACCTCAAAACAAAAATGCTGCATGCTTTGAATACTGTTTCTACAAAAGATTGTGATCTCTAAGACTTACCAGATGCGCAAGAAACTAAAGTGAGTTCTCGTGCAGATGCTTTTGAAGGGAATTCCTTTTAATGGCCGCTGCACCTTCTATTTTGTCTCAATGGACTAACCCTATATCTGCGCAACTGCTTATAATTAGGAAGAAGTTTCCAAAATAGAACATTCTAGAAGAAGATTTATTCACAATAGAGCATTCTCGGAGAACATTTCCTCAAAAACTAGCGATTAACATACAACATTAACCAGCGCCTTCCAAGATACAAGATATTGCTGCAAAAACAGGCCCCATTGTTCGCATTCTCATTCTGAATCATGTTTGGGCTTATAAATCCATCGCCCAATGCCGGAACATTTTGAATAGCTCCAGAGCTGAAGGTCTGAAGCTTGAATGCGAAGGTACTGGTGCTGCCAGGCAGGGTACATATCAGGTACCCGGATGGGTCATGTTGATGGCCATTGCTGGCGGATGAGGTATGCGATGGGGTTTGGATGGCTGTCCAGGGCTGGAAAAACCACTGAAATTATGTCCGGATAAACCACATCCCGTTGTAGATATACAGGCGCCCCTGCATTTTCAATATAGATAGCTATCTAATATGATGCTAAAAATGCAACAACCACTCTCTTAGTTTGTTCAGAGACCAAAAACCCTGTAAAAACCCAAGCTCAGAGAACCTCCGGCCGAAAAAAGCAATGGAGCAACCTGAGTCCTGAACAGATCTTGCATCATTTCCTAACTGCATGACAGGGGCCGGGGAGTTGAACCCCGGCGTGGTGCCCACGTTTAGGGATGCAAAGATGCAAGTGTCCAAGCCTTCCCTGCAAATCGACCATGCACGAAAAGATCCGAATCGAAATCAATCCCATGCCGAATTTTCCTATGGCCACTGCCAATCTCTTCTGAGTCTCTTGGGGCCGTCTCAAGTGCAGAGTGGACAAAAACCTCAGGAAAAACTTCCCACAGCAAGCAATCAAGCACGGAAGCCTAAAATCCCAACTGTAGCAAATTCAGCATGGCTTGCCGCATCCAATCCGCCATAGCTTGCCGCATCTCGCTTGAACTCTTGAATAGAAAACCATGTGCCCCAGGCACACGCGGCAACATAAGAAAAAAACCTAGATGCATCATCTTTGGAATCCCCCATCATTTACTGTATTTTCATACGAATACCATGAAAAATCTTTAAAAATCTTACGTAATAAGTGTAGGATCTCCGATTTCGACCACATTATTGCCCTTTGAGGAGCCATTGATGCATGCGCAATTACTCTAGACGTTCTTGTGCCGAATAATATTGTGTATAAAAAGTATGGCATAACCTATGGGATTGGATGTTAATAGTGGATTTATTCAGAGAGCTTTAAAATTAGCAATGACTTTCTTGTATTATTAGCCTAGGTTCAAAAGTTCTTTTATTCTAACATCTTCATTCATGTATCGTACAGTACGAAAAAACTGAGAGGGATGATTTGTTCAAATGACATATCTTGATAAATCATTGTTTGGAAATGCCATATGCCATATGCCATGGGCCATCGTACCAAGATCAAGAACTACAATCATGGAAGCTTTAGGCCTAATTCCAGATTGATAAAACATAAAAGCAATGAAATAATATGGAATTTTTAATAACAAATAAAATGGAAAATTGGAAACTCCCAACTTCATTGTGTAACTATTATACCAAAACACGAATGAACATAATAGTGTAATTACCCCAATTGCAAAGGGAGGGAAAATGTTACATTTCAAAAGCTTAGAAGTTCACCTCCGTCATTCTACGTGCATCACTGCCGATGCATCCTTTTGGCGTCCTATCCCAATGCATGGCCTTCAGCTAAACAAATGGCATTTCATCTTGGTTCCGGTTGGCTCCTATGGTCAATATGGGAGCGTCGCAGACACCATATCTTTCAAGGCATTTATTCTTCTGCACACAGTGTTATTACGGTGGCCCAGAAAAAGATATTGACAGCCTACGAGTGTTCTCCTCTTGACTCAGAACTGATGGAACACATCTGGATTCAGTATCTTCGAATTGATTCTTATCATTAGTCTCCTATTCTGGAGTAAGTACATTGTGCTCCAGGCTCGTGCTCCTGTGGCATATTTTTGTGCTTACACAGAGATGAGACATGTAAATTTTGTACTTTTTCTCTGATTAATAAACTTTTTGGCTTTCGTCCTTCAAAAAAAATATATATATATATATATATGCATCTTAAAAAGTGTGCAAACTAAGACATTGGAGTCACTTTGTGGGCAGCCCTACTTATTCAAATCAGATATACTCCATAGTGCCACATATAAAACAGAGAATGTGGTTCTATTTACATTGTCAAAGTGGGCCAAGACGAAAACCAACACGCTTGTTTCCAAAATCAAATACAGTGTGATACACACCCATGAAGACATCACCAAGAATCCTGCCACAAATTAATGGTTGTACTCATAAAAGATGATGGCATGGTCCAGCAGGGGGTGCTACATCCAGGCCAATGAATCGACTCACACATTGAGCCTGTTTTCCTTCACCAGCTTGCAGAATGTACTGGAGCACAACAGAATAGTATATACCTACACCAAATGCAAAATGCCAAGAAACAATGAAACAACCACTACCTGCTCGGGTGTAAGCTCAAATATGTTGTTTTCAATGGTGAACTCCACGGTAGATAGTCCTCGCCAAGACTCCGCCTAGCCTTGGAGGACGGCTAAAGTTTATGTCCTCACTTTCCATTTGTCCTTCGTCCACTAGTGTCTAACAAATTATTGAAAATGTCAACAAATGCTACCATTTTTGAAATGTCAACAAATACTATATTGCTATTGGCAACAATTTTTATATAAAAATTATTAAAATGCTACGTTGCTGCATGCAACAATTTTGAAAACGAACAATTGCTACATGCAACAATTTTCATGTACAACAAATACTACATTGCAATTTCGAAAGCCATCTGTTCGGAACAGTGAGTTGTATCTGTTTTGTCCAATTTTGACGAGCTGCACGTAGCCTGTAACAAAAAACAAACCATGTGGAATACTGTTCATAACAGCATATATAAGAAAATACCTTGTCGCAACTAGGCGACATCATTGCTCAGGCAGAGCATGTCAATCATAATAGATATTTGCAAATTTAATCCATAGAAGATATATCATTTTGTATCAGATCTTTTCTGCAATCTCACTAGTGAATTATGATTAGGCTTTGCGCTCAAGGAAACATTTCTGATCCATACTTTTTAATGTTAATAACATCCAGAAGGATTTTCATGTCCTTCATTGAACCCAATATCCTACAGATGTCCTTTTGCTTCCAAACCAGGGCCCAGCATAAATTGCCATGATCCTGATCCAGAATGGCTATTACCATAACTTTATAATTTTACAAACTTTCAGCAGCATTTCTACCCTATGAAACATATATGTGCTCAGAATGCACCACTTTTGTTCATATATAAAATATGCTTCACAAGAAACAGTGGTGTGGCCTGCCCCATAAAGGGCATTCATATGCAACTTGGCTCAGCATGCTGATTATTTACATCAAAAGACTGCTATCTGCATTTTGAGTCCCATACATTCAATTTAGCTTTCCTGGGAACTCAAAAAAATCTAATCATAGCAGTGTTATACCACAGAAGAGATAAAATATGGCAACTTCATTGTCTCCAATTTTTAGCTCGTGCCAACTGGAACCTCTTGAGTTTGAGCTGCAGGAGATAATGGAAAACGTGAACCCTTTGCTTGACCAGCTTGAAGTAGAATTGCAACTTCTGCTGCTGCTGGTGCTGCTTCCTGCATACAAAGCATCAAACATCAAACAGCATTAATATTCAAATTACATTGTAATGTCAACATCATATTACCACCAACACGTGTTCCTGAACCTTCATTTTGTGAGAAACCACATAAAAACAAAATATTCACCTGTCGTTTGACGACGTCGTTGCAGAATATTTAATGCACGAAGCATGATGTAGCATGGCAAAAAGAAACCTGCTGCCCTCAACACAAAAAGCTGGTCCAAGAAAACAACAGATATCAGACTACATGCTTAAGACTTATGATACATTAAACAAGGCCTCGAAACATACTGTGAAGAATGTCGAAGTGTCTTCATCAGCTCCAGCAGCTGCCATGGCAAGAGCATGATGCAAAAGAAGCAAAGCCATGAGCTGCAAAGTAGAATATAAATTTAGCAAATCGTGCAATTGGAATGAAAGCCAGGTATTGGAACTAGCAGCAGTTCATGGTATTACAAAATGCAAAAGTTTCAAGAGATAGTGCCCCTTGCGGCCAATATCTTAAAAAACAGGGTTTTCGAAACACCTGCAGACATCTTTGGATAAGAACATACCTGTGTTTCTGTGTTTTCTGTTCTTAGCTGTACGAAACTAAGCACTCTTCTTAAACAATCGACAGAAGTAGGTAGGCCACCGATAATGGCAATTTTGGGGCAAAGACAGAGGTCTTTACATGTCGGCGCCGTCCTTGCTCCATCTAAGGCTACAAAGAACTAATTTCAAACCGCTCTATTATTCGATCCATGCTCTACAACTCGGCAAAATATCACGGTTCTGTAAGTCAAAGAATAGAGCTCAGCAGTATGGCCGAGGCGTCCCAGCTATCTCAAGGAACTGGGATTATTGCCGACTGGTTGAAACCATTCCAATCTGCATAAATCAGGCTCTGTAAGAACATAGATTCCCCATTTTCGGGAGAAACACAACGCATCAGAAGGAGGCTCTGATGGGGCTGGAGAAGGCATTGCCGAGGCGAGACATCAGCCCATGCTCTTTTGCAGCCATGGAAGCGAGAGCTCTCCATAACTTTAACTAAAGGAAGAAGTAAACGCCTGGGGTATGATTGTAGAAGATATTACAGACGCACCTGCCTGCTGCCGCCCTTGCCCATGCCATTGTCATCGCCGGAGGGGTTTGCATAGCCATAGCTCCAAGACCCAAACAATCTCTATCGTCCATACCAAACGAATCTTGGCCGTTCAAGTGTCACTGAGTCTCACAAAACCCTAAATTTTCTATGGCATATCATACTTAAAATAAATCAAGGCCTTCTATACGTCACTCCACCCTCCAATAAGAGGGTTGCCCCTACGGGCAACCCAAAAAAACGGGGGATTCCTTAATTAATTAAAAAAAAAACGGAATCCTGAAATCTTGGGAAATTTTAGGGTCTCGTAGGTTACAGAGCTGAAGAGGCCCGTGTAATGGCCTCTTAGGAGCCCTTGCAGGCACATCAAACGAAAAAACAGGGGGCTTCAAATTTCGCCACGAAATGACTTGTTTTTTCAAGTCGAAAACTGCAATTGATCTGCAGCTGATCTTCCTCCCCCTGCTAAGCGGAGCTGCTAGAGAAGGTTTGCTGGAAACCCAGAAGAAAGAATCGGGGGGAAATTTGAAACCCCTTAATTTTTGTAAGGAAAATTTAAAGGACTGAAAAATTTCGAGAGAAATTTTCTGGCGGCCGCCAGGCTCGCGAGCAGCACCGCTCGTGGACCACCCGCTCGCCTGGCGGCTGCCAAAAAATTTCACCACGAAATATTCAGTCCCTTAAAATTACCTCTTCTGTAATAGGTATAGGGGACACAATTACACCCGTCTGATTGTAAAAATCAACCATGGGACATAATCTTTGAGATGGGCCGATGCTGGATGACATCGTGTAGACACATTGTAGGGCCTATAATAATCTGATATCACTTCCCCTAGACATTACATAACACACTAGTCTTAAGACAAATATGTCTTAAGTTTGATGGTGCACAGAGTGCAAAAAATGTAAGGTAATTGAGGGCAAGATCCAAAAATCAATGTTATTGTTGTATCCCTCGTTCTCGTCCTCGTCCTTCTCCACCAGTCTTCAAGTCCTTCGTCAAGTCATAGAGAATTCCAAAGCATGACTATGCCCTACACGTTCAATAAAGAAGACTATGTCCTACATGTAATGAATTATTCTTGTCTTTAAGCCTCGAGGTAGGTGCCTAATAAGGACTGCTTACTAACCTATCTTCCAAATTGACATTATGTAGGCACCACCTTACAAGTTGTAAAAGGTATAGGACCAAAAAAAAATCATAATGTACATTGACTACACTTTGGATCACATAGCGTATAAGAGTTGTATGTACGATACTATACATGATCTATTTTGAATGCAAGTATTATTGCTCATAAATAATGTTTGAAATGTAGGTACCATTTTGTAATTAACGTAATAAATGCCTGGGGCGAATTACTGTCATATTCTGCAACTTTTATAACCCATAAAATTTCCCCTTTTTTAAAGCGGCCACGCTATTTTTTTCGCCTCATTTCTCGCTTCTTGCCTGGAGAAGAACGCTTCATTCTAGAACGTTCTCTGCTTCTTGCATGGACAAGAATGCTCGAACAATGGGTTTTGTTGTGCGAAGCTTCATATCCTAAGCGTAAAATCCGGGGTGGGCCACTTTACGCTCCGTATCCACTCACGTGATGACCGCGGGCATCAAATTCTTTTTCGGAATGTAGAGTAAGGTTTGAAATTTTTTAGAATATTTTTTCTAATGTGGGGTAAGGTTTTTTACTATCGATTTCTTACCACGGGTTTTAAAATAAAGGGGGCTTGCAAGGAGGCCGGGACCATCTCAACAAAAAGGCCATGCACTCGCTCCGCGAGCTTAAAGCATGAGATCCGGGCTTCCCATCCGAAAATTGACATTGAACGTTTTCTGTTTGCTGGAAGATTGCTGTTTGGGCGATGGCTCGCTCTATTTATCCCCTTTGTTGATATTCATCGCATTTCAAGTTCAACGCAAACGCGAGTAACGTAAGATCAAAGAGCTTTTAGTTTTACAACCCTCAAAGATCAAAGGGCTCGCAAGAAAGAAACGAAACAAAGCTAAAAAACAAGGTTTCCGGTTAAATATCATCTTACCTAGAAACATAGGACTCTGCAAGAACAAGAACTAACCAAAAGTACTTCAAGATTACAAAAAGAAGTCGTTGGAACGTTATAAGAAGGCGCTTCTTTGCAATGACAATAAACAAGAAGAAAAGAGGGAAAAAACACCACAAACTCGTTCCGGAAGCTCTTGCAACCTAGCGCTAAGATCGCACACTCAAAAGCCGCCGGATACACCACAGCGCCAACAAAACGGCAAAATGAAGCCCTAAGCGCCATGGTCGAGCTCGCCTACCAAAAGAGGAGGAGAGGAAAAAAAAAATGGACGTGGCGTAAAGTGGCCCGCCCGGACTCATCGTTAGGCGAATGGCGGGAGGACCATTTTGCGGGCTTGTCAAAGAGCCCTCAGCCTAACGGGCGGGGCCCTTTTCCAAGCCGGAAAATGGCCCTCCCGCCATTCCCCATACCTAAGGAAGAAAAGCTTCATTTTTCTTCTCATTGAAGTTATTCTACAAGACAAAGCGTCAAAATGTCTTGAACGATTATGAGGCCATGCCGTGGTGGCTTTTAACCGCTGCCGTGAAGAATATGGCCCCTCTTTTTCCAATTCTTTGCGAATAAGTTTGCTATTGGTTCTTTTGTTGGAAAATCAAGCTTTTTTAAAGTAGGGGAAGCAAGGCTCTATAAAATGTTGTTTTAGCTCTTTGTTTGGGGCCCGTGGCGGGGACCCTTCCATTATTATGTTCGAGGATTCGTTTTCTTCCAAGCTTACTTTGTTACTTAAGGTTTTCTTTGAGATATATTGCTTCTAACCTCTGTTTTCCTATGTTTTGCGGGAGGTCCATACCTTCTTAAATAAAATTTGTTTGTTTTTCCTCGATTTATCATCTTTGTTTCTTGTCGATCTTGCATGTCTCTTCAAGGATATTTCATTGATCTACTCGTTTAAGGACTCACGTTGCAAGCACAAATGCATTGCTTTCGTGCGAGAAGATGCCACGACCGCTAGCTTAGATGCCACATGTACATACATAATTAAGCCCAAGCGTTTATTATGTTTGATATTTTCAAAGGCGGTCGGGGATTCTATCGCGAGTCTTGCCAAAGGTCGGGCGGTTCGTCGAAAAATTTTTCTAGGAACCCTCCCACCAAAATTATCTCACACATACAATATGCATATATCAATTCAAAAGGTAGTGCCTAGGTAGAAGAGGTGGATCAAGGTCGCCATCACAAGGCACCCAACAAATTAATTACTATAATAAACCACTTAATAAACCACTTTGAAAACGATTATAGATGTGTTTTTTATGCTAAAAAATTTTATTCTAAAAAAACGCATAACATAGTGATTTTTATGACTAGTATGTGGTTATTCATTAAGATTTTATGTTATAACATAGCTTACTAAAAACGACATTAGTTTATTACATGGTTTCAAAGATAATTCATGTTGGTTTTTGAAATAGCATAGTTTATTAAATCCGTGGTGGTGTGTAGATTGGTATTTCAACACCACTTTAAATATGCAAACGTTGTTTATGTTCTCACATGCCATAGAGAAGTTGAAGTAGTTGTAGCATTGTTTTCTGTACCAATTTAAATGCCATAGTGGTTATTCATGTAACGGACCCATGGGAGACCTTTGAGTGGTTCTTGATATACTAAAAAAAACATTGTCAAGAGTAACTCCTATCAAACAACTATAGATATGGTCTTGTGTCATTTTTTATTTTTATTTTTTGAAGTACGCCAGACTTTATTATATAAGCAAACCAGTATATGAGAAGATACAAAGGCATATTTTGTAGTTCATAATTGTTTTGTCTTTTGTAATTTGTTTCGCATTTTTAAAACTTAAATCCGTGTGGTTTTTTTGTGTGGTTTTGTTTTTGCCGTCCCATAACCCGTTGGGTTCCCGTGGACGTAAAAATTTATCTTATCTTATCTTATATTAACTAGCAGAGGTTTATGAATGATTTTCAATTTCTCCATACCAATTTACTATCCCATGTCTAAGTACGTATTGAAAAGCAAAATATCTTGCTATAATAGTCTTCAAAGATGGAAAATATTCTCGAGAGTATTTTTTTATTAATGGAATTGATCTTTATCGTCCATAGTAGGTAAAGCATGGGACCCAATCAGTGTTGGGCAAAGTCCAGGGAACACTGTAAACCAACCGGTTGAAAATGGAAAATTTCCTATTGGGTTAGTGTAACATAGGAATCTTTTCGATAATTTTTCTTAAGGTTTTCTATTAAGAGAATAGAAAGTTCTGGCTTTATCCGACTGGTCAAAATAACCATAGAAAATTTTTCGATGGGACATAAAATGTTTTTTCAACACTGGACCCACAAGGACAACCATCCCAAAACAATAGATGCACCACGATAGCACGTGAATAATGAGACCATAAAGGTATGACCAAAAGTTACTTGTAGAATATCTTAACTGCAAGACAAAGAAAATCTCAACTTAAGTGCGCTATTCTTGCTATTAAACCTTAGCATAGTGCCCCTCAAGTTTATAGTGATCGAACAGTTCAGATCAATCTTGATCAGTGTGTTACTGGAGCTATAACGCACTGCTACTCCATAACACCCTAGGGTGTTATCAAATGGACAGATCCAGATCGATTTTGATGGTGGTCGGATGGCACAAAACTCTCAGGGCTACGCGCACACCCTCGCCATTTTGATGGCCCTCAAATTTTTTTTTTCAGTAACACCCTCGGGCCAGGGCGTTATCTACACCATCTTCGAGATGAGTCTCTTAGCCATGTAATCAAGGAATATATTTGAGCTAATGCTCTCTCACTCATTCCTCAACGTCTTCTTGTAGGAGTCAAACTGCATTATTCATATCACATTATGATTATTGAATAATGGCAATGGAGTTCAAAATATGTCAAGTGAATATAATTATCAAAACAGAATGTGCATTAACAAAATATAATGAACAACCAGAAGCAATATACATACTTACATTGGCATTTCAATTCATCTTTTTTTCCAAATTACATAAGAGAATATACTTAAATGTTTACACTCCTTTAGGGTTTCCCTTCCTCCTACCATGTTTGATTCTTCTTAGTTGTTGCATATTCCATGTTCTTAGTTACTCCAGGATTCCTTGAGATGCTGCTACTATATTTGACCTTCCTATCCGATCTGAGCTCTTCATCCCAAGTTTGCACAGAATGTTCCTCGATGTGAACCCTTGAGTAGAGATTGCTTCTCCTTAATGTGTTTACCCGTCGTGTGGAATTCAGTGATTGCTCAACATCCTTACATACGGTGTGTAGTTGCAAAGTCGAAGATGTGCAGTGCCATTGATCGCTTGAGTAGGATCACCTGGTTGATGTAGCAAGCCAGTCTTGCATGCATTTGAAGCTCTGACATGATGATCAGCAGACAGCCAGTGTCATTTCTCTGAAGGTTGAACTTCTGAACGTGACTCCTGTTGCTTGGACTTTGCCTCATTGTGAGATGTTTTCCCTGTGCCTGGCATTAGAAATTTTTTGGGATTAAAAAAGAGCCTTCAAAACATGCCAACTAAGCCAAATGAAGAAGAATGAACTACCAACTGACGGGTCCAATCAGCAAAACTGTTATAACTAAATCACTGGATCACATTTTCTAGCATAAATGTTGATTAAAAATTCTAAATGAGCTTACGTTTGGTGCACTAGATAGATCTCATTGAGATCTTTTCAACCTTGGGTGCTTTGCACACATTTTAAGCACTTATGATTGTCAAAACTTCAAAACGTATAGTTTTTAACATTTTTTACTATCCCATGGGGTTAAAAGATATGCAAATCACCCAAGCTTAGAATGATCTCAATGAGGTCTATCTATTCACCAAATGAGCACTCATTTCGACTCTTCTATCAATACATATGCTAGAAAACGTGATCCAGTGAGTTAATTATAATTGTTTTGCTACTGGATCATCAGTTCTATTTTTTGATTGGTAGTTTATATAGCTTAGTCAGCATTTCTTAGGAAGCCCATTTATGATCTCAAAAAATCCCTAATGAAATGTGATCGTCCCCATTGCACCTATAGCTCCTTCTGGTGGCCTTTGAGTGATCTGCACCTGCTGGCTGGGTCATCTCCTCCATCCTTTGGATCCGGTCCACCTGAGTCTCGCACTACTCGGCTGAAGCAGTAAAGTCGTCTTTTCTTTGGTTTCCAGGTGTTTTTGGATCTGGAACTCTTGTTCAAACAGATTATCCTCCTCCTTGATCTTGGCCCTGATGCTAATATAGGCCTTCAAGTCGGAGATGTTCCTCTCCTGATATGTGTCTTCTCTCCATCATGAGCTCCTATTTTATGAACCGATGAAGCCATGAAGGTTTTCCTACTAGTGCAAGGGAGCTAGAAGCTCATGCTGGTCAGCCTTGGGTGCTTTATAGTTGTCTAGCTTTGGTTGCTTCTTTTGTTAACGTTGCGTTGACATCTCCTTGAGCTCCTAGGCTTGCAAGATCGTGGTGGTCCTACCTCCAGTTTCTAAGGGCTCTTGAGTCCTTATGAATTCTTCTCTCTACTGAAGATTATGCTCTCGGACTCTAGGTCATGACATTAATGCAGGCTTTCCCGTCTGACATATTCTTACACATGTATGTTTCTGCCTTGCGTTCTTTGTTTTGAAACTCATGTGCATCGAGTCGGTGAAGAAGTCGAGATCCTCTTTCTAATGTGAGCTCGTGGATGTGGTAGTCAGGAGCTTGACAATCTAGAAGACCCTTGATGCTGTTCATTACCCAATATTATTCCCATTGCTACTTGTTTTATTGGTAGAGGTGTTTGTCATTGTGGTTCCATCTCTCGGGTCTGCCTTTTCAGTCTCCTCTCTTTGTGTGTCAATATGTCACCTAGATCTTCAATGTCTTTAAGAAGTTGTGCCTCTTGCTCTTCTGTGGGTCTGGCCTCGTACTCTGAAAGCAAAAGCTCGTATATCCTAGAGTTTAAGGGCTCAGATCAACGGTAGGTTGAAAGGCTCACCTACAACATGCTCGGCTCTCTAAGTGAGGGATATGGCTTGGGCTGTATTAATAGAGACATATCTATAACCTCCAAGTCTATGGACATCAGGACATGTAGTCTGGCATGAAATGGGCTTTGTTTTACTAAGACTTCATGATGCTTGGGACATACTCTAAGATCCTAACAAAGGTTGATTTGGGGGGTCCAATACTCTATACATGGAGTGACTTGGGCAGCTCTAGACTCTAGCTTTTTTCTAGATATCCTGGCAATAGGAACTGTCAAAGTGTCATCTAAATCAAATTGTATTGGCAAGACAACAAATTAGGTCAAGGTTTATGCCTTTGGCATGAGCAGAGGTGGTGTACCAATACTTGTGCTTGGGTTGCTCAATTTTTAGGGTTTGAGAAATTTTGGTTAATTTGAGGTGGGGTTTAATATTCTATCCTAATTATAGGTTGTAAAAAGTTCTAGGCTCTCTAATGGTCCTATTGCAACAAATTTGAAGCAATTTGGAGCTGTCTAGGTCAAGTTATAAAGGTTCAAAGTTTTGACTACTCACGGCGTGCACCACAAGCCCGAGTAAAATTCTCAGTTGTGCTCCTGGCGCAAAGGCATGAGTACTAGAGGTTTGTTTGGTTATATTGAAGGTTCAAATCCTTCTTGCATCCTAATAGAGAATTATATATATTGCTTAATAGATTAAGGTGCATAAAAAATTACACTATTACCATACCAGCTTAAATGGTAAGTACAGATGCCTGGGAGTCAAGAAGTTAAGGGTTCAAATCCCTATCGTACCTTGGAACTATTACATACTCTACATAAGAAATAAAAGTCAAATAAATATTATAGTGCTCTTAGTATGTTGGTAAAGTCATAGACTTGCTGCCAAAAGGATAGGGATTCAAATTCTTCAATTGTACAAAAAAATTTGACCTAAAAAAAGTCAACGATCAATGGTCAATGGTCAACTACTCACGGCGTGCGTCAAAAGGCCGATTGAGATTCTTAGTTGGGCACTGGTGCATGGCGTAAGTATTGGCCCTTTTCAGACCCTCAATTTATTGTTTCCTACTACTTCTCAGTGTTCTGATAGGTCTTCCTAGCCCAGTTTCAGATTTTAAGCTAGCTTAACCTATCACATTACCTGTTAAACTTACTATTCTTGGTTAACTGTGGTCGAGTACTCATGGCGTGCACCAGGAGGCTGTCTGAGATTCTCGGTATGGTCCTGGGCGCACGGCATGGGTAGTCACGTCCCCACTGGCAAACAATTTCTAAGTCTTACTATCATTAATACACATAATTACAACATAATTCTAGTTTACTGCTTATACTATGATGGGAAAAACAATTCTCCCACTATTCGAGGCTCTTGCTTGGAATTTCAGCTCCAAGACTGAATATCTAGACTGTTAGTACTACAAGGAAATAGCCAGTGCTCGAACTTGGTCAACCAATATCATTGCTCTGATACCATTGTGACGTCCCCTGCTCGTATAAAATGCCCTGCATGTATAGAACTGGAGTTCATTCCTCTTGTCAGCACAAGCCCGCTAATACGAGGTCGTCTACCTATCATCGAGCTCTTGATGGCGAGCAAGAACCCGATAGGGAATAATAGACGTGTCATTCCTTCCGTCTCCCTCGGGATCTACCTAGATGCGGAAGCGCATAAGCATAAGCATAAACCATCACATCACATCAAATACATAACCATCTCGAAGGATGGGATCACTATAACCACATCATATCCTAGCAGATACAACAACAACATCAATACGGGGAAATCCTACCTAAGCTCAGAATCATGGGGATCGACTGACGACTTAGGGTCTCCAGAAGTTAATGTACAAAATTCATGGCAAATTGATTTGGATGGAATAAGAACATGGCCGTTGGGTAGTCCACTCCATCCGCCCCTCCTGTGCATACTTTGCAGATAGGCTGGAAAGTATTGGATATATGACCATAGCCTGCCGGATGTATAGTCAGAGGGACTACTCTTGGATCGCATCTCTCCAGTCTCGATGAGGCACTCCCTTCAGAAGGCCCATGCCAACTACATGCGAGCTAGAGAGCCACTGCTCGTCTACGACTTGATGAACCCCACTAAGGCAATGCATTATTTAGGAGGAGTCGAGCCCATACCTTGCCCGCACTCAGTGGCAAGCTATTAGGCCTAGCCCACAATGTTTCCGGTACTGGCTACACACCGAGGATCAGCGTAGATGGACAAACCTTCCCTATCAGCCAGTCTAACCCTGCCACCCACAGCCAAACGGGCTGCTATGCACAGGCCGCATTTATTGGGTACTAATGAGGCTATCTAGGAACATCATCTACAAAGGCTCTGGGTCTCTACCCCCCTTCCCAATACACAAGAGGTGCACACAGAGCAATACAATATCATCCAATGAACTAAAATAATAGAGTAAAGATCTAATCTATCTATTCTAATCATACATGGTTAGGTTCATTCGTTAGTGACTAAGGTTATTAGGCTCTAGAGATCATCTACAGCTAAGAACAGATGCAAATCTGGCCTAATATCCGTCGAGAAACATGCGTTGACTAACAGATCGGCCACTCACCACGTCCTTGGCTTGCTCCTCGTCCTCAGAATATGTCCATGTTGCCAAAATGGATTGAGATGATGGAGTCTTGACAATCCGCTTCGGAACGTGAGCTTCACTGCTGCTAGGAAGCCGGAATGAGTCGGGGGTAGAAGCATGAAAGGGTGATTGAATTTTTTTGTATATTGATGTAAAAATTTGAACTGGGTTAAAGTGTTTGTAATGTACATTTTGAATTTTACATGGAGTTGCCTATCATTAATAAAGGCGGTTGACGTACAATATTCTCCATAATTATACCAAATCCTCGCGAAATCTTGTACTAGCTTCTCTATCAATAAAATCTAAATATCTTGCCTGCGAAAAAAAAAAAAACTTGGGCGCACATTTTGAACTTTCCTCAATCGATCAAACATGGCTCCGGATTCTACCTCAACGAAAACTTGGCCCGAATCGATTATAGCTGCTCCTAAATCGAATGCATTTCAAGAAACAAATGTATCTTGAAGAAATTGAAATCCCTTTCCTTCAAGCGATAATACAAATCCCTTCAAGCGATAATACAAATCGGTTAATAATCTGATTTTTTGTGCGGGATGTTGTATCCCCTTTTCTGAGAATGGATCTATGTCTTAAAGCACCCAGTTGAAGAAGAAACTATGGAAGAAGGATTGGACTCTCATGCAAGCACTTGAGGTCAACATTGGGTTCGATTACAATCCTCCTGTTGATGAAGTTTGGAAAGCTCAAGTTACAAGCGAGCAAAGAAAATCGAAGCAGATGGTTTGTAGGGGGTGGATCGTGACAAAGCCAATTAGAAGAAAGGTGAATGCTTACAAAAATCTCATAATGAATGAGGTATCTATTGACTCCAAAACAGCAAAAGTATATTTGCAAGAAGATTATTGCAGGGGACAAAAGATTGTGATTCCTATTTGAGCCAGTCATTGGAAGGCCTCAAGAGGCTATCGTGAAAAACAGATCGGTAAAAGAATTTAAAGGATGGCCTCCAAGGCGTCAAAAATGCAAATAGCAATGACAGACTTGCTGCAAAGCATTACGACTATCTATCTTTGGTTGGAGAGGAAGGAGAATTACAGAAGACTTCACTAGCGACTAAGTTCTTGCTGAAAATACATCCTAGAAATATGAAACTAGCGATGGAGAGAAGGAAAAAGAATGTCACTAGGTGGAACAAATCTGTGGCCATTAGCGGTCGAAATCCAAGAACAAATACGATAGATCAATCGGGCTATGAAGGATATGGTTGCTTTCGGTTTTGGTTAGATAACTCAAAGGTTTCACCAAAAATTAGAGATGTCATGAAGAAGAGGACACAACCAATTCAATATATTGACATTACACAGGTACGACTGTAATTTAGCTGTAATTGCATCTTGTTTTTCAGAATAAAGATGTTTTTTATTTTGTAACACTGATGTAAATGTAAAGTTTGTAGATTTCTTTACTTTTTGGCAGAATAAAGATGTCTTTTATTTTGTAACACTGATGTAAAGTTTGTAACAGATTTCTTTACTTTTTGAATATAATGTAGATGCAGTCTGCCCTAGTTGTTCTACATGGAAATGTCAAATTATTTCATGGCAACACGTACATGTATATTTGTTTACATGTATATTCTGGATGTATATTTGTTTACATGTATATTCTGGATGTATTGTAGATGTAGGCAGTAACTAAGAAGAAATTAGTGTGGAGATGTATTAATTGTCAAAAAATTATGTGACTTCATAGTAAATAAAATAAAATTCATGTCAGAATGTACATGTATGTGTGGGAGTTTAGGGTCTTGAATATGTAAAAGATTTGTATGTAATGTAATGTAATGAGGTGACTAATTTTATTTCAATTTGTAATTTTACAGTGCTGAATTATTCCGAATTTTGTGGATCGATTATCCGAGAGGTTCGGATTGGGCTTAGGCAATTTGAATACTTAAAACCTTCTTGCATTAGAAAGCTAAAGGAAAGAAACACATGTTGTTGCGTGAAACATGAGTAATCAGATCTGTACAAGTAGGCATTTAATTTGATGAGGTCAAGACTCCATGAAAATTGTTCGTGCAATTGTGGTGTGTGCGCATCTGAAGCTCATCTTTGGAATATGTCAAGCCAAGGACAAGACATTTGATAATGTTAGCACATTTTGGAGGGCTATGGTATGTGATGAGCAAAGAAGTAAACGAGTGGCATAAGCTACAATGTATCAAATCGATTGTGGAAATTGTGGGAAACAATTAATTGAGTTGTGTCCAAGAGAATACAAGGAGCAGATTGATCAAACGCTTGATTGGCAAGTCTATGGTTACGTTAATGAGCCCTCGAAGAAAGGAACTTCCACGAAGACTAAAGCTAATTGATAAGAAAGGCGCTCGATAATATGTTGGATAACATGTTTGATCATATGTCGGTTGTATATCATAACTTTGTGGCACATTGGCGGACAAACAATTCAAGGAATCCATGAAGAGTCTTCGATGATACCGTATTATCGGTTGTTGATTTCTCGAGAATTATACTTTGAAGCCATTCAACGAGATTCAAGCACAACATTGGTACAATGAACAAATCAGCATATTGGTCCACATCCGATGTTCAAGGTACGAGGTAAAATGAGGAAATGTGTGCACTTCTTTATTTCAGATGACAAAACACATGATACTCACTTTGTACAAAAAACATTCAAGATGCACCTCAGTTGGCTGAAAGAAAATGGTGCTGGTCATATGAAATACCAAGTTTGGTCTGACGGGTGTGCAGCCCAATTCAAGTCGAGAAGAGCTTTCTATCATGTAACTAGGTATCATCAAGAGCATAAGATCAGAATGCACTGGAATTTCTCCCGGGGGGTTCACTTATAGTAAGGGGGGTATGCCATGTGCGTGCATAGGGTGATCAAAAACACCCCCGTATACGATTTCTTGAAAGGCAAATTCGACCCCTTCCGTACAAAGTTTACCCCAAGTAGTGGCAAAGAACCCCCCTACCTCTTACGTATACGTATGGAAATGGGTCGAAAAAACCCCCCTACAAGTCACTCAGGCACATTGTATGGCACTTACAGTGAATCCCCCTTGGAATTTCTTTGGCTCAGGACATGGGAAGGGCACACATGACGGAGAAGGAGCCATAGCCAAACTATGGCTCGAGGCGAAACAAAGAAAAAAGGATGGGAAAGTGATAAAAAAATCACGAAACGCATGTGAGGTTCTTGAAGAAAATTTCTGATGTGGAAAGGGTATTTTGGAAGGTGTCGACATTGACCGTTCCCAAAAGATTTGATGTGCTCCCGGTGAAAGGGGTGCAATCTCTTCATTAAGTATCATCCATAGATCCAAATGATCCAACAAAGTTAATGTGTAGATCTCTTTCATATTTTTTTGTAAGGCATGCATCAATTTTGATTGGCTGCTTGTGAGAATGCTGATCATTGTGGCGGTGGGAGTTGAGAAAACTAGAGCCTACAAGCGGGGACAATGTTGAAGAAGATGGGTAATGAGGCGGAGGACTTGTGGGCAAATGACGTGGACAATGTGGATGAGATAGTGCAGGTTGGAGATTATTTTGCATCATTCACATCCCCGACAATTATGAAAGGGTCCCTTATTATCTCATCGGTGCCGCGAAGTGAAACATGCTCTCGAAGAAGACACCAAGGATGACTATGAAAATGAATTTTATTGTGGTAATGAAGTTATAGCTGGTAACTACTTTGAATTGATTCCTGGTTGCCATCAAAAGTACAGGCTTATTCAAGGAAAGAAAGTTCTTATCCATCCCGAGTCAGTAATTGGGGTGAGATTTCCATTAGAGCCAGTCAAACATAAGATTAAAGGTACATCTTATGCATATGAACCGACTAACTATTGGCATGAAATGTTCTTTGGGAAATTTGCCGAGAGATTGTAGAATCTCTCGTAATCGTTAACCTTTGTTGTTGAAGTAACTTTTCTATGCACTAAGGCATGGACTTGCAAACCGAATGTAATCGAATGTGAACCAGATTAAAACACAAACATTAATATATTGTTTATATAGTTCCAAGACTGTTATACTTAGTGTAAGTTGTAAAAAACACCGTAGCGTAAAGGTCTCAAGATTCAAGATTCAAGACTCAAGATTCATCCGGAAGGTCTGCGGTGTGAGATCAGCAATGGTCCCATTTCCGAAAATTGTGAGAAGAGTGTCGGGGACAAACCGTTTGGAAGTTGGTAAAAGTCTAACGTAAGCAAGACATGTGCTTCTCAAACTCGTTGCCATTTATGATAGAGATTGGTAAAGTATGGTTTGAGGCTATTGAATCTCCAAACCTCAGCCCTTTTCAAAGACTTTGTTGATTGCTTTCGCATGCACAACTTCTGTTTAAGTTGAATGAGAATACTCTCTAGTTACGCTTTTAGATAATTGGGATTCCTCATCCCCTTGTCCGGGCCGCTATTCCCATAGCTCGATCCATGCTTCCAACATTGTTAAGTCTCCTCGTGCATCGTGTAGAACATCATAAGCAAAAGCATGTTTAAGAATTGAGTACCTCTGAACTTCGTGGATTGCCTCTCCGCTTGATTTTGTTCAATTGGTTTCCCCTTTGAGGCATTGATCTCCTCAAGAATTGGGTGCGCCAGGTGAGTTTGCATTTGAATTGGGGATATGGATTGTGATCTAGTCGTTTGATCTCCTCCCGCCATCGAATCAACCCGGTCACCACCGGTAAAAAGGAATTTTATCCCCTGTCTATTCCCTTCTCCCCCTCATTTTACATATGGCTCGTTCCATGCCAATGATTTGTTCCTTAACCAATGATTTGTGCCAATGATTTGTTCAACATCCTTTTCTCAAAATCTATCCCACTGTCCTCTTTTTCTGACCCAATTGGCCAATGGTTGATGCTGGCATATATCCCACAAGCCTAGCTCAAATGAGAGGGCTATACTCAATGTGGAATATTCCTTTCAATGTAATAAGGAATATTCCTTGTAACTATGGGTGCACTTAAACAAACTAAAGAATATTCCTTTGAAGGTAATAAGGAATATAACTAGGCACTAAGGAATATTCCTTTCAAGGTAATAGGAATATTCCTTGTAACTATGGGTGCACTTAAACAAACTAAAGAATATTCCTTTGAAGGTAATAAGGAATATTCCTGATAACTAGGTGCTAAGGAATATTCCTTTCAATGCAATAAGGAATATTCCTTTCAAGGTAATAAGGAATATTCCTTGTTATCTCTATATTGTTGACTCACGCTTTACCAAACACAATATGCATAGGTACACAATATGCCTTAACATAATCCATTCATTTGGCATTTGTTGATTTGGCAATTGTTGATTTGGTAACATGTGGAACATTGAATGCATGTGGGATATTTGAGCCCATTACTAAAAAGGGTGGACTAGGATTACATCTTGGGCGGTTATGACCGCGGCCTCAGAATCAAGATTACAAGCCGGTGAGCCATAACTTTTCAACATCTAATCTCTATCCACACTTATCAATGAAGCAAAGAAACCCTATTTATATATGCGCATCGATTTTTGTGATATATGCATGTGGGATATTGCTAACTTTGTGTTAGGGTTGTGCTAACTGCATACCAAGCAATTGGTCTCATAATATGGTTCAACCTATACATTTTACATTTGCAAAAATATTGAGGTGGGTGGATCGGCTCCCGAGGTGTGAAATCGTATGCATGGATACATCCCTTTCCTCTTCTGCCTAATTCCCAAAACAAAATCGTATGCATGCAAACATCCCTTTTATTCCCAAAATTCTGCCCTGCAGCTTCATTCCATCCCCATCGTCTATTCCGCCACCTCCTTCACTCCTTCCCCATTCCGTCCATCTCCTTCACTTCCGCCATGGCCAAGTTCAAGACCACACTCGCAGGGAACACTATCCCGGCCATTGTGCACCTCCTCCCCCCGCCAAAGACGGTCCTCCTCTTCCTCCGGAGGATCCGTGTCTTCCTCCGGAGAATCCGTGTCTTCCTCCGGAGGCCACCCGGTTACAGTCAGGGCGAAGTTCACTCCACCAGAGGTGGAGAAGCTCATCATGGATCATCAGGCTGTCGCTTCGTTACGGGTGATCAAGTGGGTGCATGAGGCTTACCTCGGCGGGGCGACTCCTCGAAATGAAGATGTATGCCATGGAGGGCGACCTTCATATAGAGCTGAAGATGGCACGAAGATCAAGCCTTGTTTTTATAATCCCCGGTTTCAATTTTTTTTTAATAGTCCTTGTGACTATTCTTTGTAAAGCTTTTTAATTCAACTTGTTTTGCAATAGTCCTTGTGACTCCATCTTTTGTAAAGCTTTTTCATTAATGACAGAACTCCTCTTCTCTACAGCTGTTGTGACTATTTTTTTTGCTTTAACTGTTCTCTGAGTTTCCACTGTTCTTTTAGTTAACTGAACTATTTCTATCCTTTTCTCAGATAGATATAAGAAACATGTTTGGTACTTAGTTTGCAACTCAAGTTTTGGTGCAACTCAAGTTAATGACAGCTTTTGTCATTAATTATAAAATGCAAAGTACAATTAATGAAATAGTATACCAAAACAAACATTAAAGCCAACAAGGAATTTCAAGGTCGCGAAATTTATGATCTCGCACACTAACAAAATATGGTAACCAAAGCAGCCAATAGGAAAATATGTTCGAGTATTTTTCTTTAAATGCATCTTGAAGCATCCGAAGCATCGCCAAAAAATTTCTGGATGTTGGTCCGTAAAACCTCTTGAACAATACCATCCTCGCATGAAATGAACACTAAACCGTTAGGGTGTGTATACCACACCAAACCATGCACCATACCATGCCCCACACTATCATATTCACCGAATCGAGCACATCCCACCACACATCACACCATTCACCACACACCATACCATTCACCACACACCATACACCATAGACCATACACCAACTATCATATTCACCGAAACGAGCACATCCCACCACACACCACACCATTCACCACACACCCCACCACACACCACACCATTCACCACACACCATACACCATAGACCATATACCAACTATCATATTCACGAGCGAGCACATCCCACCACACACCACACCATTCACCACACTCCCCACCACACACCACACCATTCACCACACACCATACACCATACACCAAATGGTGGAGGTGGAGCTGTGGTGGAGGTGGTGGTGGGGGGGTGGTGGTGTGGTGTGTGATGGTGGGGGGTGGTGGTGGTGGGGTGGTGGTGGTGGTGTGTGTGTGTAGTGGTGTGGTGGGTATGATGTGGTGTGGTGGTGTGGATTGTGGTGTAGTGTTGTGGGGTGTGGTGTGGTACAAGGTCACAAAATATATCGGTCGAAAACAATCAAGTAAATGGTTTTTGATTGACCAAAAAGGGTACAAGGCTTCTTTAAATCAAATCTTTTTCTTGAAAAAAAAAAAAAACTTACATAGTCATAAAGTATACTATTCAAATATAGTGTCATTTACACATTCCTTATGATAGGAAATGTGAACACAAATGTGAACAAAAAAGATATATATAAGCTGTTACATAGTTCATCTTGCAAAATCAGATACTCAGACTCATGATCAGCTCAGAAATCATGATACGTTCTTTCGGATTGGCATCACAATGCATGACCAAAGCATCTATTAGAAATTGTCGCCGTGGACGGGCGTATTCATGAGAGAATCATTTAGATGTAATCGTGACATCCATAAATAAGGTTAGAAATATTTAAAGGAACATGAGATGCAATACATACAAGGGAAGGCATACAACTTACTTCCATATCTCTACCAGAGACAAGAGCTTCAACATATTTGTGCATAAATCCCATCACATACAACCCACATGATGTTAAATCGGGGCTCTTTGTGGCACCTTCTACTTGCTGAATCCGATTAACATTATTTCTCTTCATGAAATCGGCCTCTAGATACTTGACCGTCGATGTGGTTAACATTTGTGTGTGCGACCTACATATCACGAAATTTAGCGGACCGAATTAGCGAAGAAAAGCAAAGCAACAACTTAAAAGTATTACATACCCTTTGATTGCTTTCTCGTTCGTCGCATAACCCGTAAGAGGATTCAAGACGTGAATTCACAGTGCGGGTAGAATCTTGGAATCGATGGTGCGAAAGGTAAAAACGGCCCGGACAAAATGGTCATTCAAAGGATAGGTGCAAGGATATGATGGCATTTAGCTACCACAATCCCCTTCATCCCCGATTTCACTATTTCAATGACATTTAGTGATCCTTCAAACATTCACCCTTTCTTTTCTTTCTTTGGTAGCTTCTCTAAACCTTATATAGTTGTAAAGGGGATAAAAAAGATTTTGCTCTTCCACTTTCGAAGGCAATGTCTCATACAAGCACTGGATTAGATTAAGATTAACATTAGAGACAAGGAATAGCAACAAATACAAATTTCGGTTACAACGGTATTACACGCCATAAAGATCCACTAAGCGGCTACTCATTTTAGAGTTAGTTGCACATAAAATTGCTATGTCGATGCAACCACTTTCATTTCAGCCGGTGGGCCGGACATTTGTTGAATGGCGTGAATAGCGTGAATTCCATAAGTTTATCCTTGTCATCATTTACATTTGTCGATCCAAGATGTTAGTGTCATATTAACAATTGATCCATGACAATAAAGCATAAATTGATACCTTCCAATCTCTCGTTTCCAAATGGTTTAGACCTCGCAAAACGAGTAGAATATAATAAGCTCTTTGAAGTATAAGTAAGTCAATGTTAGTGTCATATTAACAATTGATCCATGACAATAAAGCATAAATTGATACCTTCCAATCTCTGCTTCCGATGGTTTAGACATGCAAAACGCAGTAAAATATAATAAGCTCTTTGAAGTATAAGTAAGTCAATGTAAGCTAGCAATTACCATTTTGCGTGAGATGTCCCCGCCTCGGTTTTGCACTCTCTTTTTCCAAATTGTTTTGGCATCGGCTTTGACCATAAATTTAGTCGTTGCCTTGGCTGCAATCTCAAGGCTTCTTCAACATCATCTAGCTCCTTTGAATCGTCAGAAGTCTCACGAAGACAAGAAAGTGCTTCATTCTAATGTTTTGAAAGCAAGACAAAAAAAAAACACGTGACACGCCAAAGAACAAGCCTTTTCCTCAACTTGAAAAACAGCACTTCAAGATCTGCTTTTCAATGTCGTCACCAACATCTTGATAATTTTATCCGTAAACATGTCAATGTAAGTTTCAAAAAAAAAAAAAAAAAAAAAAAAATAAAAATAGAAACCCCGAAAAGGAGTGAGAATTACTTTCTGGTCTTTCAAATAGTTGCTCCAATAATAGCGGCTCGGCTTCAACAGTGGGATCTCTTTTTGGAAAACAACCTCTGCTGCAAAATATTGAACATTAGTGAACTCTAACTACAACAGATGCAATCTTAATGTAATCGAGAATGTAATCACCCTACCTTCCACATACCCCTCTGTCTCCAAATCCCGTTGCCGATTGCTTATGAGTTGTTGCAATTCTCAAAGGTGATGTAGATGTGGATGGACTTTCAACATCGATAGCGGCAAAGATCTTTTGTGCCGTGTTCAAAGAATTGGGATGTCCGAGAATGGTAAATGCAACCCCTTCTCAATAACATTCTTCTTTTCACCTACAACATGAAATTTTGCTATATTCGAACTTAAGCATAGTGCACCTAAACATGAATTGTTTAGTTTACCTACAGCTTTTACTTCTTCCTTTCTTGATACTACCCATGTCTGCATTGACACAATTGGGTGTCAATAAGAAATGTAAACACTTGATTCAGAATCAAGGGGAGATGTAGAGTAGATAGAAGCAAAATCTGAAGAAAAAACAATCAGATGCAAATCAAAACAGAACAAATGTTAATTACATGCAAGTAAGTTTTTACTACAGGCAAACTTTCTGCTGATAATGTAACGACAAAATAGTACATTAGTGTACATAGCTATCACAATGTAAAGGAAAACCAAATACTAAATTCAAATGTATTTCAGAACAAAATATTTTATCAATACACCCTATCAAATACATCATTCAACATTGAATGTAAAGGAAAGTCAAATACCAAATTCATATGCATTTCTGATCACATGTAAATGCAAAGTACAGTCAATGCAATACAACTGAGAGCCTTTTGAATGAAGACTTGCACTTGCTTTCACCTCATCCCAATCAATGCTTACTCCTTTGTAATGAAGTGCATATGCTCGGGCAAAATACAATGGAATGTGATGATTTGCAATGTTCCTCCTACAAAAAACGTGCTCATACACAGAAAAAAAAATCTGCCATCCAACCAGGCTTAATCCTGCACTCTTGATAACCCCTAACAGCAGGGGCTTCAGAACCCCAAACATCCTGCACTATTTGCACTAGCCCTGGAAACATGCTATCAAAATTGTTGCTCCTAAGCTGCCTGATGCTTACCTTGTCAAACTCGGGCGGCAAGACCTCCCGATCTGAAGAAGACCCACTCTTGAGTTTTCGGGCGGCAGTTCTAATGGGAGACCTTGGCATGGGCTTTACAGGTTTGTTGCGAGGAGATTTCCTTGGAGATGTCTTTGTTCCAAGCCGTTTTTGATCATGATCTCTTCCCCGGTGCTTCACTCTCTCTGAAAATGCAAGCTTTTGGCTATGGAGGTCCTGATCTTGGCTATGGAGGTTCGAATATGGATGTCAAGCTTTCGGCTATGGAGGTTCGAATATGGATGTCAAGCTTTCGGCTATGGAGGTTCGAGCGGGAGGAAGGTTGAACAGAGCGCGGGAGGAGAGTTCAAAATTATTTGCCCTATTAATGATTCATTCCGGATTTCCTTACATTTTGAATTTGTAAATGTAAAATACGGGCACTTTTTTTGCCCACCCTTTCATGCTTCTACCCTCGGACGCTTGAGCAATGCATGCTCCTGAGACTGGAATCTGAGAAGGGGGCACTTTTAGGGTTCCTGCCCATGTTTTAGGGTTAGGGTCTAATGGGCCATATGGCTCATATGGGGTAATGCCTTGTGGCAATATAGAATATATTCACATGTTGCATAAACATGTGCAATATAATTGGTTCTAATGGTTGTGCCCCATGGTACAATCCTTACTGATCGCGATGGCATTGCAAACAAACAAGGGGGGATTTTGTATTAGCTCGAGGAAACAAAAAGCACCAACGTTGGCAGCATTAATAATAGCCGTGGAAGCATCACCCTGAGGCGTTTTAGCAGCCCTATGCATCACATCCCCGACCTTAGCATTGGGTGGCATAAACAAACGCATTTTATTTTGGACCAAGGCCGTTGCGCATCTGGTGTAGTTCAGTGATGACTTTATTATCCTTTAGTTGCTTCTCAGCTATAGAAATGGTGGTGATTTTTTCCTACTTTCCTAGTATTTTTATATAGATAAATTTAGTAGTTTTGGATGTCTTGCCATAAATTTGAGGTTTTTACTGTCAAATGTCCATTAATTTGGCGAATTTAATACAATTAGGATGCAATATTATCAAATTTTTGGCGATTTCATGAAGTTTTTGAGCTTATGAATCCTAGTAAACCATCGAATCCATATTTCAAAAAATGGCAAAATATAGCAACTTTACGAAGTTTCACACCTTAACATCACTGGTGTAGTTGATGGACTTCTCACAGGCTAGCTCCTTTCTATGTTGTTCTTATTGTCGCGGTGTGAGGTCATAGTCGACACATATAATGAGGTTCCTTCACTTCACAACCTAGAGCAATATGACGTCTCTTACTATTGCGCCTCGCAACTATGAATTTTATATTGTGTGGATGGTTTGGGTGCGAACGCCATGATGAGTGACCACGACAATGGGCATGGGAGCATGGAACCTCATGTGATAGGACCAATGTGTGGAGCCGATCAATGAGGTTCTCCCTTGTTGCTTCAAGGAGGCCATGAACTATCACATTATGTCTTTTGCGACTCTGCTCCTACTGCTCCCTGAGCCATGAGGCCATGTTCCCCGCTTTGTTATCTACTATTGGTCAGCATGCGTTTTGGGAGCCCATAGACTTTGTATTTATGTTGAACCCATGGTGGTCAGCTTCGGTCGCATGTCCGATCCCAAGAGCGAGGAGCACACCCACACAATTTATTAATTAGCCCGCATCCCTTGTAATTGAGACCTAAGCTCTTGCTAAAGCCTGTCATGCCTAGCCAATTCGTGCATGCATTGTTGCAGCTGCTCATGAGCTTCCCCTTGGAGGCCTTTTTCCTGCTAACTAACTCTGGCACACAGCCCTCGTGTCTTTCGATCCTACGTGATGACCGTATGCCCCAATCATTGAAGTTTGGAGTTCACTTCTGTTTTCCTAGTGGAAGAAATTTCTTGCAGATTGCTGACCTTGCCTTGGAGGGTCTCGAGGGCCTAGAGGTGTTGGCATTGTACCTCACTGGCTGCCTGTAACGTCTTTGGGCCCTGCCTGCCATCTCCTCAGCTTCCATGCGGGGTAGGGATAGGATTGTCCTAGTCTCCTGCTCGGAATGTTGCTTTGGTCTCAAGCTATGATATCAATCACGGGAGACGGGGTATCCGGACTAGGTCGAATGTCAACAAGTCGTGCCAACTTTATGTATTGACAACCCAAAATTCAATTCGTGAAGGGCATTTTAGTGCTTTATGCATAGGTGAATGTAGTTGCAACATTGACTTTAGGTTTTGGGACATACATTTCTATCATGCCAAATTTAGGTTTTGGAACATACGTTTCTATGCTACCTATTTTAAGTTTAGGTTTCCATATCTATTTTAAGTTCAAGTTTCCAATCAAGTGATTGTGTTAATTCTTTAAGACAACCATACCTCTAATTCTTCCTATGCATTGTTTCTAAGACAACTTTCATGATAGTACAAACTCTACCATTATATTAAAACACATAGGGTCATAGGACATTAATACAAAATAGATAGATTCGAGCAAGTCTGCACAAATTAAAGACTTATGTTGAAAGATGGAAGGAAAAAACTTGAAGAATGATGTTTCACATGTTTTCAAAAACCTGTAATAAAGTTTGATATCGTTCAGTATGTAAAATAAGGATTTTGTCCTTCTGGTTGAGCTGCAATGCAATATAATAAATTATTACAAGAAATTTATCGCGGCGGCCAAGGCCGCCGCGAACATTTCTTTTGTTCGACTGGTATGCAAAGGACACCCTATGTAGAAGACACTTGTGCAACATTGGACACCCTGGCTCCAACCGTCTCCTAATCAAAGAACCGCGATGGATGTTCTTTTCGTTTATTTCATTTTTTTGTTACCTTTTTTTTTTCAATTCCTCGAAGAAAAAAAAAAGATGAATGAGGTGAATCCCATGGTAATCAGATAGCACATCATTTATCATGCGGGCACATCAGATCTCGGCATGTAATGCTTAAAGTTTTTCCCCCTGAGTATGCTTTCACCATTCTTGCACCTCCAAGAACTGACCTTTCAAAGATGACGTTGCAACCTATTGCAATTTTGATGCTCTTCACTTCTTTCTGGTTATTTGCCATTATAATGATTTTCTGGACTTGATCCACTGTTTAGGCAGAACAAAATAATTATGCACTTAGGCAGGCATTAAAGTTTAATCCTATTGAATACTACCTATAGGTTAACATTTTTTATTTTCTGTGGTGCCCTCGGTACTCTAATATTCTCTTGCGAATTGATTTTATACGAGAGGAGGTCGAATATGAGTTTCAGGATCAAGTTATGCATGGGATGGATCCCCAATCCGTTGCAATATGTAAAGGATTTGAGACATTTAGCAGCAACATTAAAATGGTAGGGCATTTTTGTTAGCCATGTGGGCACAATGAGAAATGATGTTAAACATAATTATTTCCATCTAAATAGAAGTGTACAGAAGCATTTATTTTTATGGAAATGGTCAAAAGTCTATTGCTTTCATAAAATTGTTAACCTTGAGATCAGTTTTCTTAGGTAAGGCTTTTTGTGCTTCCTTTTTTTAGTTTGTGTTATAAAAAGCTCTCATAAGGTAAATCGCAGGCTCTGAATGGCTAAATCCCAAGGGCTGTGGCAGATATGTTTGAGAAAGAGCAGAGGCATGCCTTTGTCTGTTTAATTCCTCAAACTTTGCAGCCGATGAAGCCCTAATTATGCGTCGTAGGTTTGCATAGCAGGGAATATGAAAGAGCCAGGGCCAAGCAAAGTATTGAGGCTTTGTACAGAGAAATCTTTAAGTGGTTTAGCTTTGAAACTTGCAGATTGCAGAGAGGCCAGTCTTGGCGCAGATTGCTAACCCTGCAAGATTGCGTTTCTGGACTTTGCTTTCATAAAAAATGGCGGGCAGGACTTTCTTGCACAGTGATGGCGGAATAAGGCTTGAGACTGGATTTTCTAGCCAGAGAGCCAGAGTTGGGGTATTTCTGGGCTTTCTTGCACAGCGATGGCAGAACTGGGCTGCTTAACAGAGACTTGCTTTCATAGACTTGCTGGGTTATTTATTTTCTGTTGTGCGCCCTGTTCTTGCCGGATTTGGTGAAGCTGGAGGGATCGATTTGTCGAAGCACAAACCCATTTTCATACTAATGATCGCCTACATTCAACTTCAATCCATGTCACAACAACTAAGCAGGAAATGTGCTGCAGAGAAAGGGGAAATGCGATTCTTCATACGCCTTATTATATTCGAAGCTTGCAGTGTTCATTTGCAACTTCTAAGGATTCTGCACAGCGTTCATTCGCAGGATTCTTCCGGCGAATCGCCAAATCGTCCACATCGCCAAATCGTCCCAGATCACTCTATTCAGTCTTCTTCTGAACAGTATTCTTCCGAATCAATCGATTCTCAAATCGTCCCAGATCACTCTATTCAGTCTTCTTCTGAACAGTATTCTTCCGAATCAATCGATTCTGAAGGCTCGACTCCGTCCCACTCAGTGCAATTTACTGAAGATGATCAATCTTCCAGTTCAATAACCGTCACAGATCAGTCTATCCAATCCTCCGGCTCATTTTCTGAACACCATTCTCCCGAATCGATGGATTTTGAAGGCCCGACTCAGGCCGGCACAGTGCAATTTACTGAGGATGATCAATCTTCCAGTTCAAGAACCGCCACAGATCAGTCTATGCAGGCCTCGGGCTCATCTTCCGCACAATCGCCATCTGAGTGCCGCTGCCCGAAGCCCCTTGCTTCTGAGACGATAGCAAAAAACACGACCTGTGGCGATGGCGGTGCTCAGATGCACACGTGGCATGTTCCGCCGCATTTAGATTGCGGCGCAGAACAAAAAGAAAGGAAAAAGAATAATTGTAAACTGAATTATATATGTTTTGATAAGTTGAATAACCTGAAAAATACTTGGAGGCAACTGCAGACCATGGCCTAAATTTACTTCCAAAAGCTTTGCCAAAAGATACTGTCATCCTTAAACACAATCACAGCCAGAGCGCCATTCTTCACGTTTGCCCTAAAACCTTCTACTCTGGGACCTTTTGGAATTGGAAAACTAAGTGCAAAACTGCGTCCAGAGATGTGCAGAATTCTTTCTCGCCCAAGTTCAACCCAGACATCTTCATTCTTAAGTCCTCCTAGCTTCCCAGAACAACCAAAATAAATTCCAAAACAGAAAAAAAAACATGGATGCGGATTAAAGATTTGTTAAAATACTCAACTAACCTGGCAAGTTCATCTCGAATATATAAGCTTCGGGATTTTCCCTCCAACCCTTAGGAAGGGAAGGTGTAGAAGAAGGAGACAGATTATGCTTAAGAAATAAAAGCCCAGCCAAGATCGTAAGACAGAGCACAACCTGGTCGCCGGAAGGCATTTTTTTTTGCTTTTCAAATGATAGATTTTTGCTACTAGATATGCAGTTGCCCTAATTGCTCTTGAAAAACCAAATATTCTTCTCTTGAAAGCAGAAATTAGATTGGAAGAGGCCACGCATGGAAACGCATACCTTCGGCTTCTCGATCTTGCAAAGATGAAATACTAGCCTTGGAGAGAAGATTAGATCCAAAAACAACATGCCATTCCGATAGGGAATCATCTGAAGCATCTTCAACCTTCTTCCATGTGATCCAGTTATAGCATGCTGGATGTCGAAGCAAACAAGAAATAGGCTAAAATAAGCAAGCCCTTCCATCGCCATAGCCAAGGCAAATTATGAGACAGAAAAAAGTTCTGCACGATGCCCAATGGTGTTGCCCTTTCAGTCAGGCTCACTTTCAATTTACCTAGAAATGGGTTGTTTTGGGTTTTTGTCTATAGGAATGTCATGGTTTAATGTCGAGGACATCTTGTAAATACCGCGTGGTGACACACGACACACTGACTACGTAATCTACCGGGGGGTACGTCTTGTAGGGGCTGCGGCACCGCACAAGCAGCAAAGCCGCGAGTGCTCGCCAAGGCTAGCGGCGCCGCCGATATTTTTAAGATTGTTCCTACCTCTGTTTTAAGATCTTTGTAAGATGTTATTCCTATGTATAAATCGAACTGTGTAATGGAACTGTTGTGTTAATGAAACCGTGTAATTTTTGGACAATGAAAATGTTAATCCTAAATGTATGGTGGAGCAAGAATTATATATGGTGGAGGAACAATTACATGTTATAATTTTACGCAGAATTGACAGTAATCACAGGCTGGTGTTTATTACAAATGAGTAAAATGGACATCCCTATCAAAGAAACTTACTTGCAATTCTGTATATAAGAATGTCCTTTTACAGGACACCAGCGTGGAAGCCACGCCAACGCGCGTTAGCGCAGAGGCATGGCTTCTAAGCCGAAATGTCCAGGACATTCTTAAAATGTAAAGTTTCCTTTGGATAAATTCTCGCGGGCCATTTCTGTGGCTATGACATTCCAAATTCCGGCGATGGCGCATTGTTCCTTTGATGGTGCCCTGTTCCCGTCTAGGTTCTTGGATTTTTATTTGTATTTCTGTTTTTGCCTAAACTTCTTGATCTTTGCAGAATTAGCGAGTTTCTACTGTAAGCTTCTTGTAGCAAATTTTTCTTTTAAATTTGAGTTCCTATATGTTCTTTTTCTTACTGGTTCTTATTGAATCTGTGGTTGTGTATGACGCGCAGCAGCAACAATTGTTGCTAACTGGTCTTTGGCGCTGGAAAGGGACATGCAATCACTGGCAAACAATGGGGCTTTGCGAGTAGTTCAGGAATCCAGCTGCGAGTGTTTGTGGATAGGTTGTGTTCGTGCTTTGTCGTCAATCTGTTAAAGCTTTTGCGGATCTTGTTTTGGTTGCATATCCTTTTCTTGCAGATCTTTCCAAAGCCGATTTGTGTAGTTTGGTCCAAGTTCCTGATTTGTACAGTAGGTCGAGATCCATTTTCATTTGTATCTTTGTGCAAGAGGCGGGATCCGAACTGCTCTATTTTAAATCTTTTGGAAGAAATTGTTATTCTTTCACCGAGGTTTAACTCCTCGGCTATAAATTAAAACAACGCAAGAAAAAAGATTAGAATGTAAGTAAAATTTTCAAAATGCAAGTAAATGTTCAGAATGCAAGCACAATTCACAAAATGCAAGTAACAGTATAGACTGTTCGGTAAAAAATCTAGAATGCAACCAAACATGACATTCCAGAAAAGAATACATGCCATGTGGCGACATGCTACTCGCGGATAAGCCAGAATTTGTCCTAAGGAAACTTTACGTGGTTGCATGAGTGCTAAGAATCCAGGTGCAAGATGTTATGTGGAAGAGCGAAAGGTCGCCCATTCCCGACGTGGCACAGCCAGCTGGCTACCGCCAGCCAGCAGTCGGGAACATCCTTCAATACGGGTTGCTGGAAGGCCCGGCCATGTTGGAAATGGACTTCTTGCCATTCCACGACGTCAAGGAAAGCAAACGAAGGAGAGATTTTGGTAAGTGCGGTGGAAATTTTGGCGTATATATTGCACACAGGTAGACTGTATACATCGGTGCATCTATGGCGATATGCTGCACAAATTTCTTGATTCGGAGTTCTTGCAAATTAGTTTCATATTCTTGATCCAAGGTTCTAAAGGCATTCAGAGTTCTTGAAGCTTCTTAAAGCTTCTAGGCTACTATATACAGTACGTTAGAGGCAATTTCGACTGTACCATCATAACCACGAAAGAAGCACCTGACTTCCTAAACCTTGCCTTAGTAAACTTCTCTAAATTATTAGGCTTTCTATCCAACAATGCACTGAAGAGAAATCCACAAAAAAATGAAGATACAGCCAACACCCTTGGACAACTGTAACTAAGAAGATGAAGAAAGAAGCCAGTGTAATAAGGAAGATGATACTCCAATAAGAGTGTTTGCCCTAATCGGGATAAACGTACCTGCTTTAAGCTTTTCTGAAAATCGCATCGCATCCAGGATGGCATAACATGCACAGGTAGGCCTTAACAAAGCTATTGCTATGCTGGATTTGGCCTTTTTGCATCATGTGGAAACAATTGACGCCTCCGAATCTACCCTTAGATCCCAAAACCTTGCTGCAACATGAGAAGAGTCAACATGCTGCACTTCGGCTGATGGAAGAAAAAAGAATCATTAAAAAAAAGGAATTTATTGGGACCGTTCGATCTAATCTGGTCGTTCGTGGCCGTTAGATCTAGGGCTGGATACAACACCCTATAACATTATAATATAGGATATGAAAAATGATTACCGCAATTGGCAAGGGGTTTAATATCCAAGCTAATAGAGCTGGAGAATATTGGTAGATATGCTACTCTATACATTCCTGATCTGCTCTTCTTTAGATAAAAGCAAGGAAAGAACAGAAGTCTTTCAAGCCCAGTGCTTGTTGCACCTCCCCAGGCTCGAAGATGTGGAACAAGTCACTGGAATGGGTGATTTTTCACTTTTCACATGGCTTAGTAAAAAAAGTGGTGGTTGCTAGCTCTGGAGTTTGCATTGATCAGCTTCTTTTGGAAACAAAATACAATGACAATGCATGTGCTTCTTCCAAGTGACATAGTTAAAAGTGTAGAACTTCCATCTTGTTCAACGCCATTTGGTATGCGCCCTCTGCACAGCCAGCTCGCAAGATGTATTAAATTGCACAAATTTAAAACCTCATTTCAAGGGTTTAATATCAACAGGGATGAGAAGATAGAGTTGCTTGCCCAGTTTTACCTGCCCTGGATCAAGTGCAAGGATTTCAAACTTAAGGTGGTTTGCTTTGTGGACTCTATCCATTAAAATTCCAGGATGGTAAAGTTCTTAAGAGCTTATTAAATCAACTATGTTCATCTTTTTATACACCCTCTACACAGCCAGTTCGCAAGATGTGTTAAATTGCACAAATTTAAAACCCATTTCAGGGGTTTAATATCAACATGGATGAGAAGATAGAGATGCTTGCCTAGTTTTACCTGCCCTTTCAAACTTAAGATGGTTTGCTTTGTGGATTCTATCCCTTAAAATACCAAGATGGTAAGGTTCTTAAGAGCTTATTAAATCAACTGTGATACCCATGAAGCTTTTTTTAGCTACAGCTGAACCGCACTCTATGACTATCATTTCCTGTTTGATTCGTTGTTGTACTACACACGCTTGTTAATTGGCATAAAATTAGGCAATCCATGTACAAAAGGTCATAACTTCATGCATAAGATTTATGAATTGCATCCTCCTATGGGTTGTCCTTTTCATGGACATGTCAGGCTTTAACGGTAATCCATGTTTCCAGTAAACAGACCAGTGGATTATGTATAAGCTTAACTGTATCACCAGGAACATTCTATACTGCACCCTCCCTTTGATTATAACTACAGATAAAGAGACCTCCTCGCGATATATTACACAAATAAAACTTGGGTTTAAAGCTATAGCTGATCAAGAGAA
This sequence comes from Isoetes taiwanensis, assembly GCA_021234155.1. Classification (NCBI taxonomy): domain Eukaryota; kingdom Viridiplantae; phylum Streptophyta; class Lycopodiopsida; order Isoetales; family Isoetaceae; genus Isoetes; species Isoetes taiwanensis. The sequence continues at coordinate 6,816,634 of JAJEKV010000016.1, read as the reverse complement.
GATAGTCTATCTTAGACATGACTTCAGATTGAACCCTTCAGTACTGCAAATGCTGTAAAATAAACATGAAAACAAAATTAAAGGAAAAATATGCAAAAAAAAATCAATATGAATTCTCGGAAACATTGTTTTGAGCCTTGCAACTAGTCTATTCCGATTGCTTCAACAAAGATTTTGCATATGCGTTAATTAAAGTGCATCCAACGACCTGTTTGCAATCTTTGTATGTAATGGAGGTTGACATCGGTCGGCCCATTCGTTGCATGTGAAGTAAATGCTCCTCTTGTGCGACCGGCTCTCTCTATTCTTCTATTTCGCTTGAAAGACCTATGCATGAATTTGTTGTTGATTCTTCTATCTGGCTTGAGAGACCGATGCATCGATTAGCTGAAGGACAGTAGAGACATTGAATTTAGCCTTCTAACTTGCCTAGACAGCTTGGTATTCAGCCTACATATCTTTATTTCAATAAATCGAATACATGTCCTTGAATCCATTGAATTTTTTAGCCAAGTTATTAAAGGGATGCAGGTTGTGGATGCACTATCAGGAATGGGAAGATGCTCTGTCATAAATTTCGGATCTTGTTTGAATGATTCCTTGCTTTAAAACTTCTTTTTTGAGTCTCTTTGTTAATAAGAAATAAGGAGGTAAATCTTTTGCACATTGATTTATGATTTCCCATTTCTTAACATTCGCATCGATCCGAGACATCGGATCACCATTCTAGAATGGGACGAGCATGCATGTCTTGCATGCATGCGGGCGGCGCATGCCCATTTTGGAAGTTCGCTATTTCAGGCGCGTTTCTGCATCCACGTCTCATCGGCGCTTCCTCTTCTCTCAGCAGTAGCTTATTCTCTTTGAATTGTTTCCAGGCAGGGGAGGGGCTTCTTCCTGCCTGATTTAGCCAATTTGGCGTTTCTTGAATGCTATCCTTTTCCGGCCTTCGGCCTTCGTCCTGTGACCTTCGTCCTCGATCCTAGTTTGTAAGGAAGTTCTCTGCTAGTCGGGCGGTTTGTTGGTTTCTTGTGAGTCCCATTCTAGAATCGCATCGATCCGAGACATCGGATCGCCATTCTAGAATGGGACGAGCATGCATGCGGGCGGCGCATGCCCGTTTTGGGTTGGGAGTTCACTATTTCAGGCGCGTTTCTGCATCCACGTCTCATCGGCGCTTCCTCTTCTCTCAGCAGTACCTTATTCTCTTTGAACCCTCCCTCCCCCCCTTCTTTGTTTATTGTATTGTGCTCAATTTTCTGTTTATCATGTTTTTCCACCCGCTGGGTGATGCTTTTTTCCACCCGCTGGGTGATGCTATTCTCTGGTATGTTTGTGTTGTCTCGTTTGTTATGTTGGTGATGTGCAGGTACAGGTTGGCGAGCGGCATCTGTTTCGACTTCTCCATGCGGGGGTTTTTGGGAGCGATGTCTATGCCTTACGTTTGTCTAAGCCCCTTGCCGAAGGCTTATCACTAGGGTTTTTCCTCGAAAACCCGAAAGGGCGGGATTTTTTAATCCCGGTGATAAGCTTTCGGTAGGTACATCAGCCACTCATCTATTAGCATTGTATTTTTTGGGGTCCAAGTGATATAATTGGATTTTCCCTTTATTTTTCGTGGGTAGTTCGCATGTGTGCAGCTACCGACTGTCCGCCATTGTAGAAAATCTACTGAGATGAATGAGAAGCCTATCTATCGGGCGGTTTGTTGGTTTCTTGCGAGTCCCATTCTAGAATAAGATAATACAGATTGAAGCCAATTTGTTGGATGCGCTCATAAGCATTAAAGCAAAACCAGTTCTATGGTGAGTGATGCTACCTTAGATCTTCTTCTTTAACTTTCTTTCCACTACTATGACATATGATGACATGCATGCAAAGTGCATTTAGCCAAATGTCAACATTTTTTAAAAAACTATCCATGGCAAATGGATTAGGTTTCACTATACTATGTCTTACCAAATCTGCTTATGCATTTTAAATTGCTTATTGCCCAACTGTACATGTTCACTCAGCAGATGTTCTGATTGTTCTTCTATTGGATGGGCTCTAATAGTTTGCTTTGGGAATTTCATGATCAATTTTCTCTTTAAAACTGGCATGGAACATGGAACTTTAATAATGAGTATTTATGGTTTATGTTATGCAGGTTGCTCCAGCTGAATTCTACTTGGATGGAATATTCTTGCCCAAGGCTCAGGTTGGCCCAGTTAGATCATGCTTAGAGGGAACATTCTTATGCAAGGGTCAGTGGGCTTTTTCTTTAGAATTTTGAACTTGGCGAATTTTCTGTGCTACTACAATTCAAATAGAAGCAAGTGGAGGTGCCCTTTTATTCTGTATATGAAATACCTAAAATAGTTAGTTGATTGCAATTATTATTGCTTAAAGCTCTCTACACTGCATCCCTGTCTTAACTTGGCTAAAAAATTCAATGGATTCAAGGACATGTATCCAATTGTATTGAAATAGACGGCAACATGCAAGCTTTTGATGCAGTGAGCAGGGCATTAGCATAGATAGATAGATCCATCATTTATAGCTAATGTGCTTGAATGCAGTGGCACTCAATATGTTGGAAGGCAAGGGATGCCATATTCTAACACAATAGGCTGTGATTTCGTTTGCATCTTGAACATACTGTCTTATTCATCTCTTGGTTATTTGATTGTAGTACTTACAGTATTGGATACAAGTTGTTGCCTCGATGTGGGTGTTTTTGTTTTATTATAAGAAGGGAGCATACTTTACAGACACTTCATGTTGCCTTTTAGTTATTGCATTTGGGCTTTGCCGATCTGAATTGCTTTTGATTATTGCCATAAAATGTTGATCCTATGTCCTGAAATATGGCCCATTGAGGAATAGAATCAATAGAATTAAATGGATGCATTGGGGCAGTCCATAATTCACGACATGAATTTCATAATGATTCTTCACACCACAAACATTTTTTTTTTTTTACATTTGCAAAGTTAGAAGTTCTTTTTAAATTATCATTAATGTCATAAAGACATCTGTGCAAAGACGATGTTGCAAAATATATGAGACTTTCACGGAGCTTTTCTCTTTGAGGTTCCTAGCAATGATGAATCTCAAATTAAGTGCTCTCACCTTTTTACTACCGACAATCAAGGGAGGAGTGCATGGCCAAAAATGTTACATGGCATTATTATCTTCAAATTGTCAAATTACTCTGTACATTTACATTTGTTGGGGATCCTTATCTTTCAATTGAATAAATTGATTGAAAATCCCGCATGTTGCTTAAGTTTATGTTGCTTTTTAGAAGACATTGAACTTGACTTTATCTTTTAAGATGTTCAGGGCTTCAAGATTGTTAGATTGGAAATGACTTCAGATAAGTAAAGAGCTTTCATTTAATTTTAAAGAATCTAATAAATTTAAATATAATATTTTGGATGGGTGATAGTGTCTAGGAGGAAACTGAGGCCATTTCATTGTAATCTCTATGAGACGAAGACATGCTTGCTAGAAGATACTTTTTCATGTGTTACACAATTGTTACACATTTTGTCACAAATGTGTCTAGATTAAGATCCATGGAATTCTAGAGAATCTACATAATTGTTAATAGAGCATATTTGATGATAACATCTAGGAATTTTCTCAAAACAATTTGCACTTCCAATGTAGATGCCTATACAAACATGTGCCATAAACAAAATCAATCTATAGCTCACTTAGAAATATTAATGATCAATGATTGTGAATAAACAAAGACCAAATTGTAAGGTTTTGCTTTCTTTATTTGCTGTCGTATGGGCATATTTGCCCTTTATTCCAAGATCTGGACCGTACATAGCAATCCTCGTTTGTGGGGTATGCATGTACAAATTTTTGTATACTGTATATTAAGGTTTGCAAAATACTATAAGGTTTGAGAGAATGTACTTAATAGTGTTAATTTTGTACATGTATTATAAATATATTCTTGGGGCTCTCGCTGCCCTACGTAACCCCCGTGTGAATATGCACCCAAACCAAAGGGGGTTTAAGGGGGATTTTGATTTAAATGCAATGGTTTGTGTTAATAATGTTAATGGTAGTTGTGTGTTGATTGTTATATTAAAAAAAAATTTGGGCCCTTCGGGCCCTAACTAAAACGCAAACATAGGTAAACTTTATGGGCCAGTTAGCCTTGTTTATGTAAGTATTGAAGTGCCAAGAAATATACACTATAGAGGTTGTCTATGTAAGTACATAAGTGCCAAAAAATAAACAATTGTAAGAATATGGTGATTTGTCAGTATTAAAATAAAGACAAATAGATAAAGAACATATGGAAACAATAAAGGGAACCATAATATAGGAGCTTTAATTCCATATTGACATGCGTTTTACAAAGATCAGCAAACAGGACCATTGCGTTTTATAAAGATCAGCAAACAGGACCATCTGTATGTATGAAAATGTTTCTAAATCTTTGAGTCCAATATACAATTTTGATTTCCAATGTAAGATGACAGTTACTATAAACGGTACATATCCAGAACCAGATTATAGGAAACATTATCTGCAATCAGGATTACACCTTCTTCATGTAAAACCATCTAATTGCACATCTCAGATTGCAATATACAATTTCAATTTATAAACGAAAGTAGAGGACACAATTAATGTAAAAGTTTTTCTGACCTTGAATACTGCCTTCACATGTGGATGCTATGCTTTGCTCTTAAATGTAGCCAAATTGAATAATGAAATATTTGATGAAAACCATCACATAAACTGGCAGGAGTTGCACAATAACATTCTTCCCATGTCTGAATGGGGTTTCAGGGATCCATTTCCATCTTGTCTCTTGCAAGCTTTAGTTAATGGTCGATCCTGCATATGCAGTCAAAGAAAATTATCTTCGCATAAACCATGCCAAAATAAAATACTAAATTGTTTGTTACTATGATACCTCAGGAGGATAAGATAAACTGTCAGCAGCAACCTTGCCATCTGAAGACATATTCAGATAAGGTCCCTTATCTACCTCTGTATTCAACAATGATATCCTCTCACTGTTTCTCACCTTCAAAACACAAATAACTTCTATCATTAAGCTACAAAATAATACACACAAGATTGAGCCCATTCAATTGAAAACTACCTTCCTCTGGATGTGCATGAAAGAGCTTTCATGAAGGATTGTCAAAAACTCAGTTGCAGCAGGGACCCACCTATATGTCAGCAACATTTTACAATGGCTGCTTAGATAAACGTTTGCTAAAAAGACCTCAAAAGAAATTTGAAATAAGTACCCACCAAATTGATTTTGCTGTTAGACCTTCGAAAAAGGCCAAATGACCCCCATGGTTTGTCACGGCTAGCACTACGTTGAGATTTGACCTGTATCTCAAGATTAAAATAAAAGCAATCGACCTGGCTGAACTTGAATAACATCGGTACCTGCACTCATCCCATGGGATCGCTTCCTTTGTACAAACAGGGTCATCCAAGGAGCTGACGCACAGAAGAGGCACCTTAACTGTAGACACTACTACACCTTCTGTAATAAGTATCTACTGTCTGTCCAAAACAGAATGTGAAATTGTAGCATTCTTCATGTGTACATTTCCACTTTGTTTCTTGCACTTGCGTCTCCTAGTTTTCCCACATACTGTTTGACCAGTCATTTCATTCCTTATACTATCAGACTACTGACGCTGATGCAAATACTGGTTGTAAAGGACTGCAAGCAAGGAAAATAGCATGGATTTCATCTCAACTAATTCTAATATCAACTCTGTTGCTCTTATGTATGGAGCAGCTGGACATGACTGTAACTTCCCGTTCAGAGTAGACGCACTGTTTAATGATGACTTTGTATCCTGTATAACCTTGAGGGCATGCAAAGAAAACCTCATGCATTTATTCAAGCTTAGGGCTAGTCGGTGCATGAAAAATACTCTGCATATATGCTAGCCTATCCATCATAAATCATAATTGATGTTTCCATTTTGCAATGATAAAGAAAAAGGGGCAGCATAACCCTAAATGACACTTATCAGACTGCTTTCGCATGTCACCATTTCCATAGAGCATCCACAAAAAGATCTGACAATGGACTTTAACAATTAATCTCTGTTCCTGGTCTCATCCATGAAGGAAGTATCTCAAGCAGAAGCTTATACCGGGTTCTAAACATCCAAGTAGAAGGAAGAAGAACAAGCTTCAAGCATTCATCTGTGCATTCCAAAGCTTTTTTAGTTGCCATAGAAATTTACAAAAACCATCTTTGTTGCTATAGAGGCCGAACAGGGCTTCTGGACCGAAGTTGCTATGCCGGAAGAGGCAGGGAACATAGAAGTTTCTTCTCCGGAAGCAAATCTGGCTGGCAACCGTAAAGCAAACCCTTTCCTCAAAGAACCCTAAAATAAGGGACCTCGATGCTTGCATGTTTGTTTTTGGAACTTAAAAATAATTGATTTTTCAAGGGAAAATCAGCCCCTAAAATAAAAAGAGGGCTTTTGTTGTGAGCCCTTGGATGTTGGACCATTGAAAAAAAAAAGCTAAATCAACGACTAAGAAATGGTGCACTCTAGATGTACGCATTAGTACATCCATTCGAATACGCCATGAAATCTTAGGAAAACCTTTGTGAAAAGCGTACAAAAACACAAAGAAAACCCCCTGTTATTATGCTACATATACTTATTTTCCCTCTTGAATTCTAGGCAAGGATTGTGGGGACCAAATATGCCTTGCCATGTGCTATTACATACAAATCTATGGTTTTGTGCATTTTTAGCCTTTGAGGCTAGCATTAGAAACACAAGATTTAGAATCCAACTCATTGTAGTACATCATGCTCATGGTGGGTTTTAGATTGTTCAGGATGTGTTTCAGAAAGCGAAAATATTGGACATGGTAAATATACTTGGAGAAGAAAAATTATTGCTTACGATATGTATGAGATGAGAGTCTTATTCAACTAGGAAAACCACGACAATTTGAATAGCAGATACCTAGCTCCATTAATTTGCTCCAACATCTATATTCTCCAAGGTTTGTTAGACGTAAAATAATAAACAAACAAACACTTCGATTAACATTTATTAAAAATAAGAGTAAATTGTTTAAGCAATTATATTTATTACAAGAATTTAGCGCTGGCCGAGCCAGCGCCTTGTGCACATGTCGCAGTTGGTAGTTATTAAAGATGAAGCAAGATTTCAAATATTGCAAGCATGCAATTTAAGAGGTTTAAGTCTTTTAATTTTATAGAATGAATATGGCATTATTCATGTCTAAGGTCCTAAACTTTCATTTATTTAGGGTGTATTAACCTATTGCAAAGCATAACTCTTATTCATGGTTCATATAATCTTCCTTGTGTACTGCATCTATGCCATCAACCATACATGTATCATGTAAACGCATATATGGACATAAATGTTGAACTATGGCTAAGTGAGACAATGGCCATAACAACACGAACGTGAGTGTTTCAATAGAATCTGTTCTGAACATTGATGCTTTGGTGACGCATTTGAGGAGTTTATATAATTAAGTTTACGTCGGGGTTGGGTTCTACTCCAGATATCCACTCACTAATATTGCTTTTCTTGCAATAGTTTACTACTTAAAAAAGTGGATTGTTCAATAAACTTGTGTATGAGTCTATATCTAAAGATTTTTAAAGGTGTTATTTTAATTAGTGCAAGTTTGTTCACATAGACATCCAGTTGTGGAACATGTGTTTGCTACTGAGAGATTGAAGGTGTGTAATGGGGATACTTGGGTATACATAGTAAATAAACCGAACCATGATGGGTAAACATGGCGAGATAAAGCTGCACTTGCAAATAATTGCCCATTTGTATGCTATTAGGGAATTTGCAAATAGCTTCTTACTACAGCTTTTTGCAAGATTTCTGGCCCGAAATATATGTTTTGCAAGATGAAATCGGTTCTACAGAGTTGAGACTGAACTGCCATGCATAATTGTTCAGGGCTGAGATCGGAAGGATAAACACTTAAGCTGCAAAGCCGTGTTAATCAAATTGGTTACCCAACCCTTAACCTGCAAAGCCGTGTTAATCAAATTGATTACCATAGTTGCCCAGGCAATCATGCAGCTGCAGAAACATTAGCAAAAAATCCTTCTAGGCGCCGCATCCTCTACAATTTCCCTTTGCAAATGCTTCTTCTTCACCCATCACTTAACACAGAGAGGCCATGTCTAAATCCAAGAAGGAAACACAGTTATGCTTGTGCCTGCCATTTTTTTGCTTTCTTCAATCCGTCTCCACAAACTTGCGCTTCAGTCCAGATTCCAACTTCGACCTGGCGACAGCTTTAGCTCCCCTGCTTTCCCTGCTTCAGTAAAAAGAAATTAACCCACATCCATGTTCCGGCCCAAAACCCTTTTACCGGGTTGCAGATTGAATCAAATCATGGATCAAAATTTTGCTTACCATGATTGAACCAAATCATGGATTAGGAATTTGCTTACCATACTCGAAATCTGGAGTCGACAGTTGGCAGAAGACTGAGTACTAAAGCGTTATTTGTTTAAAGAACACTTAAATGTAGAGGCAAAATAACCTCAAACTCACAGAGCTTCTCCCTTTTACTGTAAGGGAAACCCACCTTGGCCTTTTGCGATAGCCAAAGGCTCTGTCTTGATGGTGATTCAAGCTTTAGCTTGATAACTTAGTGCTATAGCAACAATTCCGCCGGAACCATTCCTCGGCATCCAAAAAGCAGGCTGTTTTAAATGAATCAATCACTCTGCAATAAATACTGCCATATATGCTCTTAATTTTCTCTGCTAAAACTGATACAAAACTTTGATTTATATAGGGTGGACCAAATTGCAAGTTGGTGCAGAACTTACCGAGGTTTTTGCGGTGTTACTCTAGGCTCACAAGTAAGTCGGTCGCGAAATTCACAAGCACCACAACAAATAAAACTATTTGGTAATTTGTTTTGCAAAAACTAATTGATGGATAAGGCGGCCAATTTAGAGGATGCTTGGCAGCTTCTATCCGGACGATGCACGAGATGGGGTTCGCTTGGAGTGGAGCAGAGATGGAGCAAGGCGGCCATACCTTTTGTGTTGTAGGTCTTTAGCCTAAAATGGGGCGATGGCAACCAAGAGGTGCACAAAAAAACACATATAATTCTAATTTGAGGTTGGGATGCTAAAAAGTCAGTAATTCCATTTTTTTTTTTTTTTTTTTTTTAGTAATCATATATATAGGGAAGGATAAGATACATTCTATATGCAACTCAAAACAAGTCAAGAAGATAATGTTTGCCCTCACATAATTAACTTAACCAATATTTTTACCCCCGACGAAAAGCCCAGCAACGCTGGGCACTTTTTCTAGTTTGATATCTAATTTAAGTTCAAGTTTCCAATCAAGTGATTGTGTTAATTCTTTAAGACCCATTTGTACAACCATACCTCTAATTCTTCCTATGCATTGTTTCTCAACATTGATAGCTTTCATGATACTACAAACTCTATAGGGTCATAGGACATTAATCCAAAAAGGGAAAAACTCTGGAATACCCTTAGCAAAACGCCCATAGTTTTTTTGGGTATTTTTATGGAAAATAGATAGATTCGAGCAAGTCTGCACAAATTAAAGACTTATGTTGAAAGATGGAAGGAAAAAACTTGAAGAATGATGTTTCACATGTTTCCAAAAACCTGTAATAAAGTTTGATATCAAAGAATGCATCGTTCAGTATGTAAAATTAGGATTTTGTCCTTCTGGTTGAGCTGCAATGCAATATATAATAATAAATTATAAGTTGAATAACCTGAAAAATGCTTGTGAGGCAACTGCAGACATGGCCTAAATTTACTCCCAAAAGCTTTGCCAAAAGATACTGTTATCCTTAAACACAATCACAGCCAGAGCACCATTGTTCATGTTTGCCCTAAAACCTTCTACTCTGGGACCTTTTGGAATTGGAAAACTAAATGCAAACCTGCGTCCAGAGATGAACAGATCTCTTCCTCGCCCAAGTTCAACCCAGACATCTTCATTTTGAAGTCCTAGCTTCCCAGAACAACCAAACATAAATTCCAAAACAGAAAAAACAAACATGGATGCGGATTAAAGATTTGTTAAAATACTCTGCAACTAACCTGGCAAGTCCATCTCGAATATATAAGCATCGGGAACTTCCCTCCAACCCTTAGGAAGAGAAGGTGTAGAAGAAGGAGACGGAGACAGATTATGCTTAAGAAATAAAAGCCCAGCCAAGATAATAAGACAGAGCACAATCTGGCCGCCGGAAGGCATTTTTTTGCTTTTCAAATGATAGGTTTTTGCCTAGATATGCAGTTGCCCTAATTGCTCTTGAAAAACCAAATATTCTTCTCCTGAAAGCAGAAATTAGATTGGAAGAGGCCAAGCATGAAAACGCATACCTTCGGCTTCTCGCTCTTGTTAGATATCGGGCAGGATCTAAGCAAGCCAAGCATGCATTTTAACAACCCTTATGAGGTCTCCCGACAGCCCAAGCTCTTCAGCACTCACCGATTCTGCTGTACCAGATGTCGGCACTCCACCAGATGCTAAGATCTTCCCTCTCCGACAGACGATATAATGCAGAAGCCTTCTGATTCAGAGATCTTCACACCTGTGAATCGCTGAAGAAATCTTTCAATCTACCCGCTGCCCAACTTCCGACGGCCCAAGCATTGCCAATAGAGAGAGAGAGAGATAAGGGCGCCATCAGCTTCAATCTGAGCTTTGAGTTTCCCCTAAATGATTTTTGACCTTCGTTTTACAGCCCCCCACCTGATGTGGCACAGATCCAGACCACACAATCTGGACATCAAGGGCTGGGATAATGCCACGTCAGAGGGGGCGTGCTGTAAAACGAAGACTACCCAATTCTTTGCCTCCACCTCCTCTCCACCTATCGCTGCCACCCAGGGAACCCCTTTTTATATCCTTCTCTTACGCCACGTGATGTGGAATCAGAAGGGGGAGGGCATTCTTGCCAGCCCCCTGACCTGCAGAATTCGGTCAACGGGTCAACGGCGCTTCCGGATTCTGCAGGTCAGGGGGCTAGCAAGAATGCCTGACCCCTTCTTGCTCCACGATGTCAAGGTAAGATTACCTTATTCTAGATTTTACAAGAACTCACAGCTACTTACCTTGATGTATTTTGTAAAGGCTACATATGCCATGTATTCCAACACTCCCCCTTAGCCTTTACAATCTGCAACTCCTACTAGACTTTTGGCACTCAATAGCTTGGGTCCAGAAAGGACTTTTGTAAATATATCAGCTTGTTACAATTTTATGGGAATATATGCCACATTTATTTCACCTTTTTCTACCTCATCTCGTATGAAATGATGGTGTATTTCAATGTGCTTACTCCGAGAATGATGGACTGGATTCTTGGTCATTGCCACTCCACTTTATTATCACAATATAGAATGGTAGCGCTTGTTAGCTGACATCCCAACTCTTTGAGCATTCTACGCAGCCAAATTATTTCGTAGGTCGTCATGATACCACATACATATTCGCTTCAACGCTAGATTTGGCTACACATTCACCTTTGTTTCCCAAGATATAGCAAAGATCACCTAGCTTGCACACAAAACCCGGTTGATTTTCTCGTCATCCAAATCTCCTCCCCAACACCAAGATCAAGATATCCTATTAAATTTTTCTCTATACTCCTGGTAAAGCAAATACCATGATGCGGTGCTCTTTTAGATATCATAGCACCCTTTTTTCGCCGCTATCCAATGTTCTTTTCCTAGATTATTGCAAAACCGACCGAAAGGTGTTAATCGCATAGGAGATATCCGCCTTGTGTTATTTGCAATATGCAAAGCATGCCTATCAATGCACGATATGGCACCTTTTCCATTTCTCTTCGTTCATCCATATTTTTCGGGCACATCTTACTACAGATTTTCATACCTGGTGCAATGGGCGTTGTCGATATATTGCAATCCATCATCCTAAATCGAATTAAAGCTTTCTTAATATTTTGCTCTTGTGTCAAAAAAAGCTCCTCTTTTCTCCTATCTCTCCTAACCTCCATACCCAACAATTTCTTAAGCTCACCCAGTTCAGACATTTAAAATCGTCTTTTCAAAGATGCTTTACATCTTTCCAGATACAATTTGTCATTACTAGCCATTACACAATCATCAACATAAAGTGCCATGATTAAGCACTTGTCTCCTTCTTCCCACATGTATAAATTGCCTTCCTTCTTCAATTTTCTAAATCCTATGGAAAGTAAAAAGTTATTCATGCATACGTACCATTGTCTAGATGCTTGTCTTAGGCCATAAACTGCTTTTCTCAACCTTCAGACCATATTCTTTCCTTGCTCATATCCTTCAGGCTGCTCCATATAAATTTCTTCTTCTAAGTCTCCATACAAGAACGTTGTCTTCATATCCACGTGCTCTATTTCCATATCATTTTGAACTGCTAATGCTATCAAGGTTCAATGTCCTACTAGTCACCTTGACTATAGGTGAGAATGTATCTATTTTTTTATAGTCTACTTGAATTGTTTTGAGTATACCCTTTTGCCATTAGATCGGAACTTATACATTTCTATCGAACCATCTATAGGTGAAGATTCCTCTTTATTTCAAATAGCCATTTAGTCCCTACCACATTCTTGCACTTAGGACGGGTACTAGCTCAGACGCTCTCGCTTTTTTAAAGGACTTCAACTCGCTTTCCATAGCCTCCTTCCATTTTAGAGAATCTGGTCCCATCATGGCTTGTTCCACTGTCCTGGGCTCCACTATACAAGATATTATCTTTGGCTTTGGAACTCTTTTTGTTCTACCATAAAGTTCTGTATCAAAGAGAAGTTCGGCTTTAAGACGCTCTATCTCATTGCGACGTTCATATCTCCCCCTTGCTCCACTTTCAATATCTTCTTGCATTCTCTGACGTACATCATCTTGCCCTTCAATTGGCACACTATTGGCTTCTGAAGCTTCATGCATCTCCTCACGCTCTGTCTCCGGTGTGTGCGGCGCACTATTGACTTCTATGGTCTCATGCACCTCATCCGGTTCATCATCTGTGTCAACATCTATTACTATGTCTGGTTTCTCTACTATCTTCTCATTTTCCTTCTCCGCATTATCTCCAAGAAAGTCTGTCGGTATCCATTCTTCTTCTTCTTGCTTTGTCAATGTCTTCCTGTCTTTATATAATAATTTCGTCAAATTCAACGTCTTTGCTAATGTAAATTTTGTGTGTCATCGGGTCATACAACCTATAGGCATTCATTTCCTCGTCATATCCTACTAAGAAAGTGGGGATACTGTGATCATCCAGCTTTCCTCGCAGCTCCTCTGGCACCAACATATAGGCTAGACATCCATAAATTACCCTCAATCGATGGACAGACTGTCTTTTTCCAGACCATGTTTCTTCAGGAACAGCTCCCTTTAATGCAGCTGTCGACAACCTATTCTGCACATAGCAAGCAGTGGCTACTGCTTCTCCCCACAAAAAATTGGGTAATCCTGCATGCTTCAGCATGCATCTGGCCGCATCCATAATGGTGCAATTTTTACGCTCTGCCACACCGTTTTGTTGAGGTGTACATCGACACGTGTACTGCCTCTTGACTCCATGCATCTGACAAAATTTTATAAATTCTCCTGACCTATATTCACCTCCAAGGTCTGTCCTTAAAGATTTTACTCGTGAAGACGTCTCACATTCCACCCCTGCAAGATAAGTCGAAAAGCATCGAACACCTGATCTTTTGAGCGGAGATAATAACACTTGGTGCAGATAATAACACTTGGTGCGCCTGCTAAAATCATCTATAAAAGTAGCAAAATAGGATTTGCCCGCAAGACTCTGTACTTGCATAGGTCCACACATGTCAGAGTGCACCAATTCAAGCAACTCAGTCGCTCGTCGTCCTTTAATTTTAAAAGGAAGTCTAGTTTGCTTTCCTAGCATACAAGCCTCACACACGCCATGCTCTTCATCATCAAACGTCAACCCATCTAACAATTTATGTTTTTTTGCATGTTGTAATTTACATGTGCCATTCTAAGGTGCCAAGTATGTAGATCATTCATGACCGAAACTTTGTTAATGGTGTCTACATTCAATTCAAACAAATTTTCATTTCTTTGAGCCTCAAATTTTTTCATACTCTCTTTTATAAATTTGCATCCAGTCTTGTGAAACCTCAACTCAAAACCATCATCCACTAAATTGGCAACAGAAATGAGATTGAATAACATACCCGGCGCATATAACACATTTGGCACATTAAGAATTGCTTTACCTTCCTTTACCAGTTCCAAAGTTCCACGTCCATGAACTTCTTGAAGAACTCCATTTCCCATCTGGACCACTCCAGGGTTTTCGTTATTTTTAACCTGCCGCAACATCTCAGATGTGCTTACCAGTGTACCACAGAAACTTCGGCTCCAGAATCTATGGTTAATACACCATTGTTCCTTCAAGAATTAGCAATTGCTCCAATCGCCCCCAATTTCTCCTCCTCAATTACTAGTTTCTTTTTATTATATTCAAACACCTGCTCCACCTATTCTCTCTTACACGCAATAATAATGCACTTTGCATGCTTGCCATGTTGAATGCTCCTTGTACTGTACCAATCGGCTATCTCCTGACTGAACTGATAAGTTGCACCAGTCCAGATCGATTTCAGCTCTGATACCACTGTTAGATATCGGGCAGTATCTAAGCAAGCCAAGCATGCATTTCAACAACCCTTATGAGGTCTCCTGACAGCCCAAGCTCTGCAACAGACAGCTACTCTGGTCCCGGATATCCGTCAACGCCCACCTCTTCAACACTCACCGATTCTGCTGTACCAGATGTCGGCACTCCACCAGATGCTAAGATTTTCCCTCTCCGACAGACGCTATAATCCAGAAGCCTTCTGATTCAGAGATCTTCACTCCTGTGAATCGCTGAATAAATCTTTCAATCTACCCGCTGCCCAACTTCCAACGGCCCAAGCATTGCCAATAAGGGGGCCTCCTTCCGTCAGCTTCAATCTGAGCTTTGAGTTTCCCCTAAATGATTCTTTGCCTCCACCTCCTGTCCACCGATCGCTGCCAGGGAACCCCTTTTTATATCCTTCTGTTACACGCTTTCCAGAAGCGCGTTTTTTTGCTTCAGGATGCCACGTATTTTGTAAAGGCTACATATGCCATGTATTCCAACAGCTCTTGCAAAGATGAAATACTAGCCTTGGAGAGAAGATCAGATCCAAAGACAACATGCCATTCCAATACAGAATACCTTCAACCCTCCATGTGATCTAGTTATAGCATGCTAGATGTCGAAGCAAACAAGAAATAGGCTAAAATAAGCAAGCCTTCTGGAGGGTCAAAGCATGGAGGTGGGGGGCACTTTTTGTGTCAGCGACACATGGTGCTTAGTGGGTGCTTTTTGGGGCTATTTTCTTTGTATTTTTGAAAAATATTTTTCTTTTATTTTTTTTGGTATTTTTTCCTGGAACGCATTTATATTACGCCTTGGAATACAAAATTGCAGCTTCATCGGAGTTATAGAAAAAAAGATAAAATAAGTAAAATTTTTAGCATTAGGTGCTTAGAAAGGAAGGAAGGAAAAATTTTTAACGTCCACGGAACCCAATCGGGTTATGGGACCAAGTACATAAGGGACCGAAGTCCTGGACCGAAGTCCAAACAAGAACATGGGCCGAAGCCCTTAAACCAAAGCACACCGTGAGCTAGAACACAACCATCATGACCCGGATTAAAAACCACCTGGGAAAAAACCGCTGCGGATGACTATGGCTGCTCACCGATCCAAAATCCATGTTGCCGCACAAGCAACAAGCATACCTTCATACCTCCAAAGCCAGTAAAGCTTCACCAAGCAACTCAAACAGTAACCTCTTCACAACCGGGTCTTTGGAAAACGATTTTAACGCCAACCGCCTGCATTAGGAGGTCGCCCATCGGAGGTGCCTCGTCCACCCATCCACCGAGCCTCGCGCCAAAGGCGCCAAAGACTCCATGCATCCACTCAGCAATACTGACGCCATCCTTCATCGCCCAACGCCTCCGCGCCATCCATCATCGATCCGCCGCAGGCCTCAGCATGCAGCGCCAGAGGAGAGAGCTACAAGGGAGGAAATTAAAAGACCAAGGGAAATTAGGAGGTGCTTGGCTGGCACAAAAATACCCTCCAGCTCCATGCTTTGACCCTGGACTCCTTCCATCGCCATAGCCAAGGCAAATTATGAGAGAGAAAAAGGTTCTAAGACGATGCCCAATGGTGTTGCCCTTTCGGCTCACTTCACTTTCAATTTACCTAGAAATGGGTTGCTTTGGGTTTTGTCTATAGGAATGTCATGGTTTAATGTCGAGGACATCTTGTAACCACCACGCAGTGGTGGTACACGATGCAATGCGACTCACGTAATCTTTGGGGCTCCCATGGGGCTGCAAAGATCGCACGAAGCAATGGAGCCATGAAAGTGTCCAATGAGGTTAGTGGCGCCGTCGAGAATTTCAAGATTGTTCCTACCTCTATTTTAAGATCTTTGTAAGATCTTATTCCTGTGTATAAAGCGAACTGTATAATGAAACTCTGTAATGGAATTGTTGTGTTAATGAAAACTGTGTGATTTTTGAATAATGAAAATGTTCTCAAGAAGATTGGCGAGCGAAATGAATGTCCAATTAGGCTAGCGGCGCCGTCAAGAATTTTAAGATTGTTCCTACCTCTGTTTTAAGATCTTTGTAAGATCTTATTCCTGTGTATCAGCTCTCTTATTTCATAGCACTCTCTTATTTCATTGCTCCTATGTTCTAAAATATTAATAATGTATTGTATGTTTGTTTGTTAGGGTTTTTTTAACCTATAACACAAACCATTACATTACACAGGTTAGGAATTAAATTCCCCCTTAAACCCCCTTTTGTTTGGGTGCATATTCACACGGGGGTGACTCGCAACGAGAGTCATTGGATAGGTATATTAAGCCCCTTATTCCTTAATCTACACCGCACACAAGGTTCCTCGCTTGTGGGTATGGATGTATAGGATTTGTTATATGTATAACCGTGATTCGCAAAATACTATAAGATTTCGTGCAATATACTACATGGTGTTAATTTTGTATGCGCAAAACATAATTGCGGGGGCTCTCGGCCGCTCTACGCCACCCCCGTGTGAATATGCACCCAAACAAAAGGGGGTTTAAGGGGAATTTAATTCCTAACACATAATGTAATGGTTTGTGTTATAGGTTAAAAAACCCTAACAAACAAACATACAATACATTATTAATATTTTAGAACATAGGAGCAATGAAATAAGAGAGTGCTATGAAATAAGAGAGCTGATACAAAAACAAGCAAACACAACTAAACATAGTAGAAAACATTTGTAATGATGTTGTACTCATGTTTAAAACATTTTACTCATATGTTTATATTTAATAACTAAAAATAGCAAATGAAATCGAATATTGACCGGTGGTAGAGCAACAACAATCGGGCCACTAAAAAACGTGGTGTGCAATGTCAAATGTTCAATCTGAACTGAAATCGGTATAACCAATGTTCAATCTGGTATTCTGATATGACATGGTGACGCTCATGTTCATGTCCAAAGTACCAAACAGGTTTGCCAAAGAACCTTGCGTTGGACAAAAAGCAAATGAAGATGCTTTATGTCCCTCTCCCGCCTAGATTCGATTCAAGACATGGCATGCCCGCAATTACTATATCAAGTTTCATGCCTTCAGAGGTGGTCGAGGAAGCTCAAGACAATTTCGTTTTTCCATTGCTCCTCTTCATCAATCCAAATGGAAAGAAGTCGGACCATGTGAGACTATCATGTATGTGTTCTAAAAGTTAAAAACATTTACATAATGCTCGTCTTTAGCCAGAAGTCATAATTGAGGATCCTTCACAAGCGGTTTCCTCACAAAATCTTTTGCACTAGTAATCGATCGAAGGTCATGGCTTCTCACGAAAAATCCGGCTTTTTCTTCAAAAAAACGGGGTAAAATGCCGGCTTTCCGGTCTTATCCCAAAAAGGCCTTCGCCACGCATTAGAATGTAGGTTATAACTCCTATACTCCATACATCGATTCAGTCTTCACTTCCTCTTTGAGTACTTCGGGGAAACATAGTATGCACTTCCTACAATGTCACAAAAGCGCTTGCACAAGAGCAAAAGGGAGAACAGCTTAGTACATGCACCTAAACTAAGATACAATAGAAAACAAATTCACAAGCTATGCAATCCTAAAAGTTAATTTAGAAGGATCGCTACCGGTCCGATAAAAGTCGAAAAGACCAAAATCTGTTGCCTTTAACAATGAATCCGGACTCGTGGATTTGAATAAGAAGTTCGGAAGGCAAGAAGAAATGTCTTAGGAGGCAAATTCACTGAGATAAGCTTCCCTGTGCGAGAAATATATACCTCGGGCTTTAGATCACGGTGGACAACACCATTGAGATGGCAACAGACTCTGACTTTAACATTTGTCTTACAAGAACAAAGAACATCTTTCTGTTTGATACTTCCCATCTTTCCCAAACAAAGAATGTCATTATATTAATTACAAAACTCTACAAAGAATCGTAACACAAATAATGAAGCCGCAAGTCCAATGGCCATACTTAGCAAGGATTCTATCCAAAGAAGCCATCATGCACAAATCGAAACCACGACCAAACAAAATTACCTCTCTATCGAAAAGCAACGTGTATTTGCTTCCATCATAGCATAAAGGAAACCACGACTAGCGAATTAAGCTTCGGAATAGCGGATTATTAAAGAACTTCGAAAAACCAAGGTATCCATCAACCCAAGGTAATCTTTGAATAGCACGCCTGTAGCTTAAACCCTAGTCCTAAGGTGGAAGGATCGCGATACATAAACCGCATGGTTTCTGTCCAATGTAAGATAGGCACAAAACTTTCCTTTGCGGATCATCACCCATAGACAAACAAGGATTTCTCCCCATAAAAATCATCGCTTGTTCTCTAACCCTAAAATCCTTTTCTTCCACTTCCACGAACCCTAAAGTAAAGGGTCTCGATACTTGCATGTATTTTTGGGAGTAAAAGAGAAAAATTATTTGTGAAGGAATAAATATGCAATGCAAAACCATTGTAAAACCATAGATAAATATGCCATTGAAATATGCATGCACTCTAGATATACTGATTAGTATGCCTCGTGCAATACGCCCATGAAATCATATGAAAACCATGCCAAAAAGCGTACAAAATCACAAAAAAAACCCCCTGTTATAATGCTACCAACTCATAACTATCATTAACATTAATTATTCCAAACCATTGCATTCCACACTTAAAAATAAAATTCCCCCTTAAACCCCCTTTGGTTTGGGTGCATATTCACACGGGGGGTGACTCCGGGCATCGAGAGCTGTCGGATGAGCATATATGCCTTTTATTCCTCGATCTAGACCGTACATAGTGATCCTCATTTGTGGGGTATGCCTGCACAAGTTTTGGTATAATTGTATAACACAATTCTTGAAATACTATAAGATTTGAGAGAATGTACTATATGGTATTGATTTTGTATATGTATAACATGATTTTAGGGGCTCTCGCCGCCCTACGTCACCCCCCGTGTGAATATGCACCCAAACCAAAGGGGGTTTAAGGGGGAATTTTATTTTTAAGTGTGGAATGCAATGGTTTGGAATAATTAATGTTAATGATAGTTATGAGTTGGTAGTTATACTAAAAAAATTTTTTGGCCCTTCGGGCCCTAACAAAAGAAAACAAAACCAAATAAAGAAACAAGCAACAATACAACATGGGTAAAAGCATGCTACGGTGTACCACTTTTGGAACCCTCAAAAGTACCCACATTGGGTACTTTTAAAAATGATACTTTCTAGTTTTTCTCTCCATTAAAATCAATTGAAAGTTTTTGCATTGAAGGTCAATAACATGTCAATCTATAGTACTACAGGATAACAATACTATTAGAGACTAAAATAAATGAATTAACTCTCAAACTTATTATTTATTGCGACATTATGCAAGTTCCCAGTACCCAGTGCTGGGTACTTTTCTGGGTAGTTTCGCACTCCCTAAAAAGTACTTTAGATGGTACACCCTAGCATGCTTTCACCCACATATACATAGTTCAAACTCCCTTGAGTGAATATGTAGCATCTAAACTAAAAAAAAGTCATATAATCATTGTTTATTTGTTATATGTTGTTATATGTTTGTGAAATATGTGAAGAACAAGAAATTTAGGGCCTATAGAATATAAAAATCATAAAAACAATGCAAATGAAAACGTATACACAAACTAGCATAAGGGGTTCTCATATTCGTCTAACCCTCAATAATCGTCTAACCCTGGCCCTTGATCCAAGTAATATTCCATGGATTATTCCAAACCCACAAACTATAGCCGTTCATCTAAAAACGAGATGGGGTCAAACCCCATTTTCCACCTCACCCAAAGGTTGTCTCAATTGTATTCCGTTGAAGTCAAACAGTCAAACATGTACAGACCGGACTACTAACACCAAACATACATACACTGTGCACAGATTACAGGAACTCCATTCCTGTTCAACACTAGAGCTGATTCCTGTTCAACACTAGAGCTGCTTGCATTACAACCTGCAGCTCTGTAAATTTGAATTACATGGACAACAAGAAAACTCTAATATAACTCCACTTCCTCTGAAACAACGATGGGTCAAGCACAGGCTTTGGATTAAGCTTCAGTGCTGGAGATGCCTCTGGTGCCAAACTCAGTCCAAGAAGATCATCAATTGCTAAGACAGGGCTTACCTTTGCATTGTTGTCATGTCATGTTGGCTAAGCGTCCACAATGCTATGGCGGATGCATATGAGCCATTACTTATGGTAGCTCGACTATCTTCCTTTTCAGATGCACCCAACAATAGATCATTGCCACTTGCTTCCACTTGCTCACTTGGCAAAATATTGTCCGTAGAAGAACCTACAGCTAAAGTGCTTGTATCATCTGAGAATTCCACGAAACCCTCGGTGCTCTTTGTCAAGAAATGGTAAGAAGGTTGCGATTTGAAAAACCATCTTAATACATAAAGGGTCGCGGGATTATATATGGTCTATAAAGTCTTTTGGCAATCTACGTGATAAACAAGCCGAAAGGCTGTTAAATTCATCGAAAATTCTATCCTTTTTATCTCACTACTTTGTATGTCCGCGAAGGCGAGATACTGTTTGGGCGGATTAATAACATGTTACGCAACTACTCCACGCAATAGAAGCTGTAGTAAAAACAAAGGTGCCTGTCATGTACATCCTGCCACACACAATAATTCCGGGTCAAAGTATGGAACATCAGTAACCATAAGAGCTAAGAGGCATTCAAGAAGGGACCTGATTTGCATCTGCTAATCCAAATTGCTAGAGCTGCTCCAAGAACCGACTTTGAGGGAGGCCTTTTGAAGAATATCTTTCTTTCTTCTGGCATGCCGGTAACTCGGTAGAACCTTGATTCATAGTTAGTGCAGCATCAATGTAAGGACTCAATTCATTGAACAGTAAACAAGAAAAGGTATGCATGCAAGGCATTCATGCCCATCTACACAAAAAAGTACTCGATACCTCTGCTGAGTCTTCATCACAGTGCACATTGTAGAAGTGCAATTGTAGAAGTGCATGGCAGTCGACACAAAAAGATTTGCGGTGACACAAAAATGCCCAGACTTCCTCAGTACCTTTGGAGCATGAAAAGGAGCATGAGAGAATACTATGAACTCCCAGACATTAAAACATCTCCTTGTGTCACGTGGCGCTAGCCCTCGGCTTTGCCGAAACCACTGTTGCAATGGAGGCGTAACCCATGTATCCAAATTTAAGAAATCCGGCAACAACGCGGATACATCATTTTATTCGTAGAAATACACGCTATTCCGGAAGTCTTATTTCGTCTGATGCGAAAAGCCGGTCCACAGCCTCAACACTAACTCCAGTACCACTCTGTGGCATGGCAAATACGTCCACAACTCGAATCATCTATTCATCAACGTCAAGCATGAGACCCATAGCTTAAAAAATCCTTTGAATCACTGGATCATCTAAGCACTGCGGTATGCCCTCAAAGCTTGTAATCCGTTGAACCTCCCGACCATCTACCTCTGCTTGAACCTCCCGATCATCTACCTCTGCTCTGATCTGCCTTTACTTGCTCTGATGGCGATTTACTCAGGGCATGAGGACAAACAAATTAACCAGGAGCCTAATCGGAGTTTTGAATGGGGTAATGCGCCATACTTAGATTGCTTCTCGATTCTTGTTGCAAAATGGTCCAAACCTAGAGACCTTTTCCACTCTGTCGGACCTATAACTCTTGTAATGTTTGCCCCAGACTGAAGCCAAAGATTGGAGATGCAATCACTTAAAAGAAGAAGAGGTCTTTGACCTAAATCGCTCCAACAAGATTGTGGATTGTAATTTTATCTTGCTAATCCCTCGTTGTTGCAGATTTGCAAGCTCGCTTTAAAGGCCCTAAAATGCTATCCACGAGGCTTGCATGTTCAGCCCCTAAAATAAAAAGAGGGCTTTTGTTGTGAGCCCTTGGATGTTGGACCATTGAAAAAAAAAAAAGCTAAATCAACGACTAAGAAATGACGCACTCTAGATGTACGCATTAGTACATCTATTCGAATACGCCATGAAATCTTAGGAAAACCTTAGTTAAAAGCGTACAAAAACACAAAGAAAACCCCCTGTTATTATGCTACATATTCGAACTGTATAATGAAACTCTGTAATGGAATTGTTGTGTTAATGAAAACTGTGTGATTTTTGAATAATGAAAATGTTAATCCTAAATGTATGGTGGAGCAAGGATTATGTATGGTGGAGGAAAATTAAAAGTTATAATTTTAAGCAGAATTGACAGTAATCAAGGGCTGGTGTGGATTACGAATGAGTAAAATGGACATCCCTGTCAAAGAAACTTACTTGCAATTCTGTATATAAGAATGTCCTTTTATAGGACATTCTGGCGTGGAACGTGAAAGCCACATCGACGCGCGTTAGCGTGGAGGCAACATGTAAAGGCATGGCTTCTACGCCGAAATGTCCAGGACATTCTTAAAACGTAAAGTTTCCTTTAGATAAATTCTCGCGGGTCATTTCTGTGGCTATGGCATTCCAAACTCCGGCGATGGCGCATTGTTCCTTTGATGGTGCCCTGCTCCCGTCTAGGTTCTTGGATTTTTGTTTGTATTTTTGTTTTTGCCTAAACTTCTTGATCTTTGCAGAATGATAGTGAGTTTCTGCTTTAAGCTTCTTGTAGCAAATTTTTCTTTTAAATTTGAGTTCCTATATGTTCTTTTTCTTGCTGATTCTTATTGAATATGCAATTGTGTATGACGCGCAGCAGCAATAATCATTGCTAACTGGTCTTTGGCACTGGAAAGGGACATGCAATCACTGGCCGACGTTGTGGCTTTGCGAGTAATTCAGGAATCCGATTGCGAGTGTTTATGGATAGGCTATGTTCGTGCTTTGTCATCAATCTGTTAAAGCTTTTGCAGATCTTGTTTTGGTTGCATATCCTTTTCTTGCAGACCTTTCCAAAGCCGATTTGTGTAGTTTGGTCCAAGTTCCCGATTTGTGCAGTAGGTCGGGATCCATTTTTGTTTAAATCTTTGTGCAGTAGGCCAGGATCCAAGAACTACTCTGTTTAAATCTTTTGGAAGAAATATGTTGCTGGACTCACCGAGGTTCAACTTCTCGGCCATAAATTAAAACAACGCAAGAAAAAAGATTAGAATGCAAGTAAAAATCCCATAATGCAAGTAAATGTTCAGAATGCAAGCATAATTCACAGAATGCAAGTAAAAGTATAGACTGTCCAGTAAAAAATCTAGAATGCAACCAAATATGACATTCTGGAAAAGTATACATGCCATGTGGCGGCATGCTACTGGCTGATAAGCCAGAATTTATCCTAAGGAAACTTTACGTGGTTGGATGAGTGCTAAGAATATCCAGGTGCAAGACGTGATGTGGAAGAGAGAAAGGTCACCCATTCCCGACGTGGCATGGCCAGCTGGCTACCGCCATCCAATAGTCGAGAGCATGCTTCAAGACCGGCAGCTGGAAGGCCCGGCCATGTTGGAGATGGACTCCCTCTTGCCATTCCACGACGTCAAGGAAAGCAAACGAAGGGGAGATTTTCGTATGTGCAGTGGAAATTTTGGTGTAGATATTGCATACAGGTAGACTGAATACATCGGTGCAGCTATGGCGATATGTTGCACAAATTTCTTGATTTCGAGTTCTTGCAAATTAGTTTCATCTTTTTGATCCGAGGTTCTAAAGGCATTCAGAGTTCTTGAAGCTTCCTAAAGCTTCTAGACTACAGTATGCTTGGGGCAATTTCGACTGTACCATCATTTACTTGTAAGTCTTTTTCCTGTAGATTATAACTTTCCTCTTTATTCAATGCAATGTTCGCTGAATCTGCGAGTTCGTAAAGCTTCTCAAAGCTACTAGGCTACAGTATTCTGAAGTGTTGTTTCGAGATGTAGCTTCATTTAGCTATGAGTATTTTCCTTGTAGCTTAGAAGTTTCCCTTGTTAAATGCTATCTATTGTTTCATTCCCCTGAGATATACGATATAAATATGTATATTTTTAGGCCACGTCACCATAAAAGCCTACCTTAGTAGCCTTGTATACCGTAGTATGTGGATAAGGGAGCATGGCTAAGTTATTTACATATAACTAGAAACGTGTGCCCGGCGATGCCGGACATTAGTCTTGGACATGTGGAATGGGTGAATAATATAGTTTGTAGGTGGAATAAGAATGTGCAATCAATTCTATAGATGTATTGGAGTGCCAAGTATAGAGGTTTCGGGGGTTAGGCATTAGCCATGGGTAGGAATAGCAAAAAGCATAGTGTAATGGTAGATGTATTGGAGTGCATATAGTTTAGGTATTGGTTTAGAGCTTCTCGTGCTTTAGGATTTTTTGGATGTATTTTTTGCATTAAATTTCTAACATCTCATGCACATAGAGCCTTTTGGGTATATGCATTCCCTTTAGAGCCTTTTGGGCTACATTGAAAGTTTTAAGCTAAAGATCTTGGGCCAATAATAAGAGTACAACACTTCAAACATTATGTATTAACATAAAGGTATTTAAAATACCTTAGCATGGAACATGAAATGTGAAACACGAAGTTTGAAAGTTATAAAAGCATGTGCCACTTTGAACTATGTATCACATTTATCTCCAACATTGAAAAGGAAAAGGGATGCCCAATGTTGAGAAGGAAAAGAGATGTCTTTTAATAAGTCGCTTGGAAAATGTTAGTAAGTACTTGTGAATGTTAGTTATGCGAGGTTGCAGAGATGCCAAATGGCAAGGCCAGGTTGCCCTGATACTAGGGACCGTGTTGGTGAAACCAAGTTGATGATACTCATTTCATAGAATAGAATAGAATAGAATAGATTTTTTGTCGTAGAATTTTCTTCATAGAATTTACCTATAGGACTCTTGCTTTTAATGTTGTCAAATGTAAATATTCCAAAAGTAGAAGCAACCTAGCCTTGCAAGGTCATATACATGATGTTGTTTGCCCTCATGTTTGCAATGAACTCTTATTACTTGCTCTCACTTTACATCTAAATGCTAGATATTGACAGATATTAAGAGCTCAAACAACGTTTGATTTTACAGAATCGATAAATGATATAGTTTGTTCAATTTGTGCATTTATTGCAAGTCTATACATTATATATCATGATGCCAATCACAGGAGTTAGGATGCAGGTCTAACAAACGTATATAGAGTGTTGTCCAGCCATTTGTTAGTTGTTAGTCTTACATTGTGTAGATAGTTAATAGTTGTCCATGATATATTCACTTGAATAATACCTTAATAGCAATGAATGTTGATGTGGTCACACAACTACGCAAACAATTGTCTGGCACATTGTGTCATAAAAAAAAGACGATATTTCTCATAAAGGTTTTGGTTGTGGTTGATTTATCTAGCATTATTCCGTTCGTAGGGACTTGCCTCTAGTGACTATTATAGTCCGTTTAGAATGTCTTATGAAAGTCGTTATCAAATTGTAAGGGTATGGATATATAGAAAGGGAACTTTGTATCAATGGTATTTGTTGCATGTCCAAGGGCCGCCATGATTCATTTGAAATTCAAGATGACAATTCCTTCAATTTCAAACTAACACATTGATCTCAAGTCAACATTTTTCAGAATGTCTTGCAAGCAAACGGTGATATACTCATTCAACTATGATAGCGATGCCAGTCCTTACATCATTATCCAGTGCAGTATGTTCAAGTCTATAAGGGAATGTAATGAAGATGCCAAGATGCCACATAGCAAGAGCTAGTATTTAGTCTTGGATTTCATGCTTTGAATAGTTTGGAGTTATCTGGACACAATCCCGATTTCCAAGACCAGGATACTGTATGAAATGCATTGGACAGCTTCCCCAGCTTCCATCTGTAGACTTCCACAGAGTGTCCCTGTACCCTTCCTATTGAAAGTCTACAAAACAAACCTTCTTACAGGTTATCAGAAACGCCGCAGATACCTACTGCAACAATGTGTATTCCTTATTATCATAATGGTGATATTACAGTAAGCTTAGTGGAATTGAACCAATTGTACATGCCAACATAGCCAATCGCCAACAATCATGTGCACCTGGAATGTAATGCTTATATAAATAATGTGTGATCACTTGAAACTAAATGATCAGTAATAGGCCATTAAATTTTGCTTGTGCATTGCATATTAAGTTATATTTATGAGCACACCTTCATTCTTAATACCTACTTGATCTTCTTTCAGAAAACTAATTTCACCTTTAATCATGATCTAATCCAGCAGCTTTTCTTGCTCCAAAATCTGCAAAATATTTGCAACAAAAAATCTGAATCAGAAAGAACAGAGATGGATATGAACAAAGTATTATTTGTAGCAATTACAAAAGTACTAATTATACAGAAAAAATACAGAAATATCAATTTATGGATGAATTTGTCTATTATAAAAAAAACCAATGTTCCTGATGCAGCAAATCCTGCTATCAGAATCAAGTGAATGAAGATTACAAAAAAGAGCTTCTATAGCACACGGCAAACATCAGATTGCATTTTACAAACATCTTGAACCAAAACAATGAGGTGAAAAGCAAAATTTACATTAACACTTCTCATGTCCTATGCGTAAAAAGTTTGTTTTTCACTTCGCTTCTTATATTTAAAACACAGTACAAATGATGAAAACAGTAAAGTAGGAGAAAATAGAACTTGTGCCGGAGCTTGAGCAAGTAGAGCTTGAAGAAAAAAGCAACAAAGTAGATATGATTAAGAATAAAACACAAAAAACTTTACTTTTCTTACAAACCTTGAACCGGGAGAGAATACATGGTTTGTACCCTCTAATAATTGAAATGGCATTGTCCTTCGAAACCCTTCCTCAGATAGCATGAAGTTGGAGCTATTTCTCAAAGATGTACCTACAAAAATGCCGAAAAATAACCCAAATCTGAATAAGGTCATCCCAACCAATCTAGCATGTTGTTTGAAAAATGAAAGATACCTGCTTTCTGAAGACCTAAGCATGAAGCACAAAGATGAAATTCGACTTAAACATGATGTTGCCGCTCCATGGAATTCTGCCATTTTAAAGCCCTGCAAGATATAAAAATCATGGAAGATAGAGGAGGATGATTCTTGTGCGTATGCATGTGGAGTGAGCACACGTATCATCCTGTAAGGGATTGGCAAGTCCCTGCAACATAGCTTCATATTCTAAAGCCAGATATGAGTTGTTTGAACTGCCAGATATGAGGCAAATCATTTTAAACTCAACTGCCTCATCCAATTTCAAGATTTCAGTTTCAAAATGCATCTCTAATTATAAATATTGTAAGAAACTTGGCTTACGTTTGCAAGTAGCACCTAATATCTGATTCAAAACCAAGCATCTAATTAAAAAGAACTGGAATCAAATACTAAAAAAAAATCCAAATATGAAAGTCCCTTGCAATCCTGATGTAAATCTACCTGCAAGCCTGCTTCACCTAAAGCTCAGACGAAGCAGTATTTGTCAGGAAGCAAAAACTTGCTTCAATATCTGAACTGGTAGTGAGCCCTAGATTTGCAGAGAATAGAAAACATATTGGCCAAATAGAAACCCGCAGCACCTGGAATAGAATAACAACAGATGTATCCGGTTATTAGATGAGGAAAACCAAAATAGAGTTGAAGCGTAGAAAGAAAAAAACAAAGCAGGACTGAAAACATGAAATGGAAAGGAATGCAAAGAGATTAGAATCGATTGTTGTTTATTTGAAGAAGAAACGAAAATAAAACAAAATCAAAGGTGCAAGAAATGCTGGAAAGAAATGAGAAATGAAACAAAATCCAAACCTGCAGGCAGTGCCAGAAAGAAGCGAGAGCTTTGCCGGATGCTACTGCGCTAGCCCGCTGTCGTTTTGAATCCATGAAGAAATAAGGCGAATGCATTCGATCATGGTGGCAAGCCTGCAAGACTACAGTGGAAATGCTTAATGTAATGCTCGCCGCTCTATGGTGAGCCCAAATTTACTTAAACAGGATCTAAAAGCAAAATGTTTGATAGCAAATAGTCACCTCTGCATGAAAATAAGAATAATCAATAGTAGCATTAAGTTGGACCCTCAAATCACGCAGCAGCTTCGAAGAGGTATGTGGCTATGGAAGATTTTCTTGACTGATTTGCTCCTATGAAGCTTGCTCATGAAAAGAATGACAGAAAGTGAAGAAGAATCCCCGCATGTAAGCATGTGCCCAAAAAAGTCTGAGATGCAGAGGCCATAGGCAAGTCCGGTGGCGAGCACGCTTAGCCAATTTGATCCGAATCGCAAAAATGAGATGAAGATCATCGCATAAGGAAAAAATAAGTCCCGGAAGGGGGAGAGGGAACGCCGCATGCGGCATTTATATGTGTTCCCGCACGTAAAACCAACACAATCCCATTTTAAATGATAAGATGTAAGGGAGCATATCTAAGTTATAACCTTACGTATCGAACTATTTCCACATGGCCCCATCCTACTGGGCACCCGCCACCACACGGACGCACCCAATTGGGGCATGTGGCATGACATGGCAACCCTAACCTATTAATGGCCAAACCCTAACCCAGACCATTTTCTAACTCCAATAGTCCTAGAACCTTGTTCGGGCTCGATACTCCGTTTCGAGAATCGTCTGTGCTGCAGCACAGCATAGCTCAGCAGGCCCTGAAGTGTTCACACATCAGAAGGAGTGGGAGCTACTCCGAATCACTTGTAGAGCTGTGGAGATGCCGTGAACAGATGGAAGACCTCCGGAGCAGGTATTTGGAGTAGATTCCTTGGTAAATCATCTGGAAGTTAGGATTCCAGATGAATTAGCATTTCGTATCTCTAGTAGAACCATTCTAGAACCCTCAGTTTGGATCTCAAACCATAATCAATGAACTCTAACTTTAAGTTAGATGCATCTTTTATTATAATGTTATTGGGTAAGTATGTCGTCAACAAAACCCTAACCCTATTTTCGACCTTTAGGGTTTTCGTGTAGCTCCTCTTCAACTCCTGGTCTACCCAGAGCACTTCAGAAAGGCTTTCCTCGATTCAATCCTCTGTTCTATTTTCATTTGTTGTAACCGTGATAAGTGCTTATATGGCGCATTTTTCGCTATGGCGACCACAAAACCTTTTGATCCTCCATTACTCTGCAAGAAAACATGGGAATATGGATCCGGTAATTTTGCATCTCGACTATGGCAAGTATAACATTTTTGCTCTTTTTCTTTTTGTCTCAAATCGGCTATTTACGTGTTTTTTTTCGTTTTCGGTGTGCCTGGGAGACTCCGCATTAGATCTCGAAGCGGATCGTTTTAAGTGCTCATAAAAGAATATGGTCGCATCTCGTGGCTATGGCGACCACAAAACCTTTTGTTCACTGTTCCTCTGGCGCCATCTCGTTCTTTCATGTGCTTTTATGCATAAGGCCATTAATCTAGAGCTCCATTCCATAGAGTAAGTCTAAAGATTTTAATTTCGAAAACTTCGCATACACGGGGAGTTCTCGTAAGCAAAATGTCGAGAAACCACATGGATCTTAAAACTAGACGTCAATACACGGCAATAGAACGGATGAACCATGCTTTTTCGTATTTTACACTTGAACCGATCTTATTTTGACCGCAGTAGAACGAACTGATCTTATTTTGCGGGTGTATAACAACGGTTCTTGGTGAACTATCTTGGACTTCACTTCAGCAATGTACTCATGTAAAACGAAATAGAAGGCGATCTATTCATTCACTTGATATTATCCCCTAAACTTGCATGCCACGGGCTTCAATCCGTGTCCGAGAACATCGTGACTTTGATTTTTATCATAAGTTCTTGATTGATTGGGCTTTTATTAGCGAAGTTCAAGTCACACCAAAGAAACATTTTAAATACGCCTTTGCATGCCTTCACGAGGTTTAAGACTTCATGCTCCAAGTAGTTAACATTGTAAGACCTTAGTGTGCACTTAATGGAAGGCACTAAACAATAGATTTGCACCATTCCTTTACGCTCAACCGCTAGGATGCAACAAATTGCACTGCACCATGTGCATGTTTCCATGGTTTCTTGAAACAGAAGTGTTTCCATCAGATTTTTCCATGAAGTTTTTAGGATTTAGGATGTTGTATGTCGCCCAAATTCTCAAGCCTCGGCGCTGTTCGATTCTTAGCAGTACTCTGGCTTGTTGCCACAGCCGCACTCTTCTGCTGTATGTACAACCAAGAGCCCAAGCTCTATCCCTTCAAGCATAAACAAGACTCCACCTAAAGCCACCGCAATTCAGCTACTTCACCTTCAATCCAATCAATGGGATTGTTCCACCCAGATGCACCGCTTCTTTGCTTCTCTCCACCTTCTTCCGCCTTCGTGAGTCTCCTCTTATACTATCGCCATGCCCGCATGCAACTATCCCGCATGCCATGCCCGCATGCATGGTTTCCCATTTGTTGCTTCATGCCGCTTCTACATGACATGTGTAAAGGCTATATATATGCAACATACTCCCCTTAGCCTTTACACTCCACAACTCCGGCCTGGGTTTTAGCATCTATCAACTTAGGTTCGGATAGAGCCTTAGTGAGCATGTCCGGGTCCACGCAATTTTGTGGGGATATAAGTCACATCGATCTCCCTTTTTCGACTTCATCCCGTATGAAGTGATGATGTATTTCAATGTGTTTGGTACGAGAATGATGAACTGGATTTTTAGTCATTGCCACTCCGCTCTTGTTATCACAAGATAGCTTGGTAGCACTTTCGGCAACAAACATCCTAACTCCTTGAGCATTCTCAAGTAACCAAATTATTTCGGAGGCCAGCTTTGTGATATCGCTATATATTCTCGCCAAGGCTAGATTTGGCTACACATTC
This sequence comes from Isoetes taiwanensis, assembly GCA_021234155.1. NCBI lineage: Eukaryota > Viridiplantae > Streptophyta > Lycopodiopsida > Isoetales > Isoetaceae > Isoetes > Isoetes taiwanensis. Next base: position 6,785,139 of record JAJEKV010000016.1, on the reverse strand, counting down.
CCGCTTCTTACACCCCCAAGATATAGCAAAGATACCTAATTTGCACACATAACCCGAAGTTGACTTCACCGTCATCCGGATCTCCTCCCGGTCACCAGGCGCCACAACCTTTAAGCCCTTTTCTTCACTCTTGGTGAAGTGAATACCATCATGCAAAGTACCCTTCAAATATCTCAAAACCCTTTTGGCCGCTATCCAATGCTCTCGCCCGGATTGTTGCAAAACGACCGAGCAAGTTAAGCGATAAGAGATATCCGCCTTGTGTTGTTGGCAATATGTAAAAGCGAGCCTATCAATGCACGATCGGCACCTTTTCCATTTCCCTTTGTTCAATAAGTTTCTCGGGCACATCTTCTCGCTAATTTTTGTACCGGTACAAGGGGTGTTTTTGATATATTACAATTTGCCATTCTGTATCGGACCAAAGCCTTTTTGATATTCTGCTCTTGCGTCAAAGCAAGCTCCCCCTTTTTCCTATTCCTTCTGACCTCCATACCCAACAGTTTCTTGAGCTCACCTAGTTCTGTTATTCGGAATCGTCTCTTCAATAACACTTTGCATCTCTCTAGGTATGATTTGTCATTACTGACTATGACACAATCATCAACATAAAGTGCCATAATCAAGCACTTGTCCCCTTCTTTCCACATGTATAGATTGCCTTCCGTTTTCAACTTTCTAAACCCAATTGAAAGCAAAAACTTATTCATGCAAACATACCATTGCCTAGATGCTTGTCTCAAGCCGTATATCGCTTTTTTCAGTCTGCACACCATATTCTTCCCCTGCTCATATCCTTCAGGCTGCTCCATATAGATCTCTTCTTCTAGTTCTCCATTTAAGAAAGCCGTCTTCACGTCCATATGCTCTATCTCCATATCATTCTGAACTGCCAATGCTATCAGGGTTCTTAGACTAGTCACCTTGACTATGGGTGAAAAAGTATCTGTATAGTCTACTCCTTCTTCCTGAGTGTATCCTTTTGCTACTAAATGAGCTTTATACCTTTCTCTTGATCCATCAGCATTTCTCTTTATTTTAAAGAGCCACTTATCGCCAACCACATTTTTGCTCCTGGACGTGACACCAATTCATATGTTCCGGTTTCTTCAAATGATTTCAACTCGGTCTCCATAGCCTCCTTCCATTTGAGGGAATCAGCTCCCATCACGGCTTGTTCTCTTGTCTTGGGCTCCACCACACAAGATATTATCTTGGTTTTGGAACTTCGCTTTGTTACGCCATAAGCATCTGCATCAAAAGGAAGTTCGCCTTAAAGCCGTTCCACCTCTCATGCGGCGTGGGTTGTTCTACTTTCAATGTCTTCTTGCCTTCCTTCATGCACTTCTTCTTGCACATCCGGCACACTATCAGCTCAAGAGCCTCATGCACCTCCTCGTGCTCTCGCCTCGGTGTATGTGGTGCACCGTTGACCTCTATGGTCTCATGCACCCCATCCCGGCCATCATCCGAGTCATCACTTATTACTACATCCGGTTTCGCCATCGCCTCCTTGATCTTCTCCGCATCCTTCTCTAGATCGTCTTCGCCTATTGGTATCCATTCCGCCCGCTTCACCCTTTGCCAAAGATTTCCTATCCTTATAAAGTATTCTTTCATCAAATTCAACATCCCTGCTAACATAAACTTTATGGGTCACAGGTTCATATAGCCTATAGCCGTTTGCCTTTTCATCATACCCTACTAGAAAAGTGGGGATACTTCGATCATCTAACTTCCTCCGCAGCTCCTCTGGCACGAGCATGTACGCTAAACATCCGTAGATCCTCAATCGATCGACGGACTGCCTTCTTCCAGACCACTTCTCCTCAGGAACTGCTCCCTTCAATGCAGCTGTGGGCAACCTGTTCTGCACATAGCAGGCTGCAGCTACTGCTTCTCCCCATAAAAAGTTAGGCAATCCTGCATGTTTCAACATGCATCTAGCCGCATCCATTATGGTGCGGTTCTTACGTTCTGCTACCCCGTTCTGGCTTGGTGTGTATATCGACATGTATATTGTCTTCTAATACCCTGCACATGACAGAACTTTGTGAATTCACTCGACCTGTATTCTCCTCCGAGATCTGACCTCAATGATTTTACACGTTTGGATGTTTCTCGCTCTACCTCTGCGACATAAAGCCGAAAAGCATCATATACTTGATCTTTTGTGCGAAGATAATAACATTTGGTGCGTCTGCTACAATCATCTATAAAAGTGGCAAAATATGATTTTCCCCCAAGGCTCTGTGTTTGCATAGGTCCACACACGTCAGAATGCACTAATTCAAGCAATTCAGTTGCTCGCCGTCCTTTATTTTTAAAGGGAAGTCTAGCTTGCTTTCCAAGCATACATGCCTCGCACACGCCATGATCTTCATCATTACATATCAACCCATCTAACAACTTATGTTTTACGGCAATTTTAATATCAAGTTATAATTGACATGCCCCATTCTAAGATGCCATGTATGCAGGATCATCCATAAATGTAAACGTTATTGATAACCTCTCGCATCCAATTCAAACAACTTTCCGTTTCTTTGTGCCTCAAAGGTTTTCACACCATCTTTTATGAACTTGCACCCAGCCTTATGAAATCTTAATTCATAACCATCATCTACTAAATCTGCTACGAAAACCAGATTGAACAACATACCCGACATATAATGCTCTCGCACATTAAGAATAGTTTTACCTTCCCTTGTCAATTCTAGATTCCCGTGCCCATGTACACCTCAAGAACTCCATTTCCCATCTTGACTACATGCTTTTCATTGGTTTTAACATGACGCAAAGATTCTTGGTGAGCTTACCATCGAAACTTCGCTCCAGAGTCGATGGTCAATACATAAGTTCTCCTCTCGCACATTTGCAATTGCTCCAATCATTCCCGGTGTTCTCTTTCTCAATTGCAAGTTTTCTATTGAATTCAACCATCATAAAAGTCCATAAGCACGGCTCCACCTAGTCTCCCTTACACACATTAACAAGCTACTCAGATGCTTGCCATGTCCTCCTTGAAACCGGGTAACAAAAACAATCCTCCGGGTCTTCTGGACAATCTGTGAAGATGACCGGTGTTCTTGTGCTCGATACCACTGTTCGATTCTTAGCAAGATTTCCGCTTGTTGCCACAAACGCACTCTTCTCACTGTATGTACAACCAAGAGCCCAAGCTCTATCCCTTCAAGCATAAACAAGACTCCACCTAAAGCCACCAGCATTCAGCTACAATTCAATATTCAATAAACTCAAATATTGATGGACCTGCATACGATTTTTCCCGATTTTCAGGCGTTTTTGAGTGTTATTTCTTCTATTATTGTTGTTTGCTTGCATAAATAATGCTCTATTGTACAGGCCGCTTCAACTCCTACTCTATCCGGAGCACTTGAGAAAGGCTTTCCTCGATTCAAGCCTCATTTAATTGGCTTCAGTGCCTCGGGCCGGGGCGGCCGCTTCAAAGGTAGGTAGCTAATTATTACTTGGTTTACATTGTTCATGTCATCAAACCTTTAATTGTCTCTTTGATTCTCATGATTGTACCCCATAGTCACGATGGGGTCCGGAATTGAATACTCAATACTACGGAATTGATATGCTCGAATTGAATAATTGTATAAAGAACTTCAGTTTTCTCGCCCTAAGTTTAGATGTTGTTTCATGCTCCTACATTTATCATGTTCTGCTGCTACTCATTGCCGTAAGATAAACCGTTTTTGCATCATCAATCTCTGTCCTTACAATATATGCCGCTATGTCTAGTTACCATAGGTTTTTGTTAACCTTAATGTCCATTTGTTTAATATAGGATTATGGACAAGAAAACATCTTAGGTGTGGTTTTAATGAATGACCGAATAACTAGCATTGAGACTGATGGTTGATGTTTCTCTATTTCTCAATAGTGAAACTTAATAATGGATGCAATTCGTTTCATTTCCATTGTCGTTCCTATGTTTATAAGTGCCACCAACTTCAATGCATAGCCCACCTTTTTAGTGCAGAAATGCAATGGATTTGGGGGTAAGAGCTTATCTAGCTTGGCATGGGGTAGTTCTCAATTTTTAAGAAAGCCGAAAGATCGCCTTAGCTGCCCGGATCAGAATCCAAATAAAGAGGTGTAATAAAAGGTTTAGCTTTAAGCCCCGTGATCGAGAGATGCTACTCTTTGTGTCCCCGAGATGCAAAGGCAAAGCAGACAGAGGGTGGTATTGTGAGGAGTTTGCAGGTGGGGGCTCTGCTTTGGGATGTGGTATTTGTTCAACATTTATTTGAACATCTATAACAAGCGTGTACATTTAAGCATTTTGTGCCGTTTCTTATATTTCCAAAGATTTTGTTGTTTGTTTGAATCCATGTTGGGTCCAGTCGATAAAAGAAGGCAACCATGTTCGTTGGTTGGTTGGTTGGTTCTAGATTTTTTACCTAGACGCACTTACACTAGAACATAATATGATAAGTCACATTTGGTGTAAAACGTTTATTCAATGCGTGAAAGCTAAGGGTATAATGGGCGTGATAATGATGTCAAGTTATTTGCGTGGTACCATACCCGATTGGAAAACCACTTTGAGGAAAGGAGAAAGGCACTGAAGTTTAGACGTGCATTGAGAGTGCTTGGCTTCATGTATGGTCTATAGAGAGTGCTTTGGAGATGAATATGAAATCTATAGCAGGGACTATATCATGAATAAAAAAAGATATATGAAGAATTCACCGCATCAAGCAGCAGACTTCCTCTTAAGGTGCATCTAAATGGTGAAAGCACTTCTTAGAATATAGTACACCTGATGGCATGGCGCTGATAATCACATGTGATGTGCATCACTCATGCCCTTCCTGGAAAATCACTTAAATGTCCATTTTTTAAGCTTCTTTCAAAAAATTATGCATCCATTGTTTGAATACTTCGACGTTTATATTCTACATGTCTTTATTTCAAAGCTCACCTTGATTTTTGCATATAAAGAAATGGAAAAAAATTGAGATGGAGCTCACACAGTGTTTGATATCCAGTCTCCTTTGGGTCTATTTAACATCACTGAGCTTGCTTTCGGTTTGGAAAGTAATCGAGGATCCTTCTTTAGCTAGTTTTGTTTGTGAAAGTTATGTAGAACAACCACTATTTGTAGTGCAATACCTATTCGTATTTGTGGATAATCACTATTAGCATTGGTAGTAAATTGCAGTCAATGAGAAAAAATGGTTGACAAAGAATGGGAAGTAATCTAACATAAGCTGCTTCTATTTGGATTATAGTGCAAGCCATCAACCACTTAAAATTCCGAAGAAAGATCTTGCAACAAAGACCTTGCAGTTTCAATGTTGCAATTAAATATTTTGCGATGTTAAAATCATGAAGACTAGAAACGTGTGCCCGGCGATGCCGGGCATTAATCATGGACGTGTGAAGGCATTTATGTGCGTTAGTCGCGGTCATGTCGTGAACGTGTGCAATGCATTTAAGGCAATATATGTTTAGATGCAATAGACATATATAGATAGGGAACAAACTTCAGCTTTAAAGTGTATACAGGTGAAGCTCATTTGCGAAGCTGACAGATATAGAAGCTCCTCTCATCGTGCCTACGTTGGCGAACATGAATGTGTAAACATGCTCTGATATCATGTCCCACACTTGCAACTCGGATCTACCAACAACAATATTATACTTGGTTAGAAACTCGGAAAGCTCATAATCATCAACTGCGTCGTGTGGGATCGATGTCCAAGCCTTGGACCGTCTCCCATCACAAACACCAAGATGCCTCCTAACTTAAAGCAAGTTCCCCTGCATGTATATTTAGAGGGAAACTTTTTGTTACTCCAACATAGCAATATGCCAGCGTGTGTATGAACTACCGCGTAGTTGCATCACTCCAAACTATTTTCCAAAATTCAACCTTCTCCTTATTACTGCTTCAGTTGGTGGTGCATCTCCATCATCATCTTGGAATGCCTCTGCATGCCTTAGGTTCATCCTCCTCATGCTAACACGTGCACCAATACTACTTGGTTCTTCATGAGGCACACTTGCAATAGGATTTAAATGCAATACCGCTTTCAGTGCATCACTATTTGCAACAATACCCTCACTCTGCATGGGAATAGTGGCCTACACTACGTCTCCAAGTCCATAAAGTTTATTTTATTTTACTTTATTTTATTTTATTTTTGTCAATAGCTCACAATTGTGCAGTTACGCACTCGTATGGATGCAAAGATTATCTATTTATTGCCCAGCTATGTTGTCTAAATTAAAATGCACTTTATAGATAATTCTACATAGGTGCGTGAAATGTTGACGATGGTCTATAACATAGTACCACCTTTGAATCTACCTCCTTCAATACATATATGCCACTCAAACTTCTATTGAGTTATCCTAATCAAACATAAGTAGAAATGTGTGCCCGGCAATACTGGGCATTAGTCGTTGAAGTGTGGAAGGGGCGATCATGTTGTGTGGTTGTTTTTGTGCATTGTGGATGTCTCAAACTTGTAGTAAAAAGGTGCTCGATAATCTTGGACATTAAAGAGACAAACATCGATGGGCATGTGATTTGATGGGACTCAATACTATTTCTTTTGTGTTGTTTATTGCACTTGATGACATATTGTATAAGCTTAATTAACTTAAGGGGAAATAGTGGTTATGCTTAGAAATCCTTCCTGATAAAGGAGAACTTGACAATAACCCTGTCAACCCTTTGATACCTTCTTCATGTTTGAAAGCTTTTGATGCATACTCATAACATCCATCTTTTCTCCATTCTCCATGTGTTAGTTGTGTCTGGGACCTGGGTTCGATAGTTCCTTAAGAAACGTATGCCCAACGATGCTAGGCATTAGTTGTGTACATGTGGCATGTCTATAGATGGAACAAAGTATAAAGATGTTTAGTTTGAATGATTCACGTTGAAATGGGACAGTTCATTCAATTGCATCCACCTCAAGCTCATAAATGACTTCCCTATTATGTGCAATGTTAAATGCCTTATCTCACATGGTTAAAATGGGTGTTCAACCGAAACGTTGTTGTACATCATTAGTAAAAGGTGGGGAATAAAAAGAGAGAGATTTGTAGATTCGAAGTCACGTTTGAATTGTGCTCAGTTGGATCGGTTTGTCCACTGGGGTTATAATCCTGTCTTTGCATTTATGTTGCTCTGGTTTCTAGTTGGTGAATAAAGCTTGACGTCCTTCAAAAAAAAAAAAAAAACGTTTGAATTGTGCACCTAAGAAGAATATAATGCTTACTCTAAAGGAAGGTAGGATGACAATGTAAAAGAAGATAGTAAAAGGCTAAAACTATTTAGCAATGCGTAAAAGCAAATAAATTGCATGTGGTCATCATTTAATATGAGGGTTAGAACATTTGCAACATTTTTGAACCTTATGGTTATCATGAGGAAAGTTGTGATCAATATGCAATTTTAGGAGGAAGATATTGAACTAATGACCTTATGGCAATTGTTGAGCTTATAACATGTCTTCTAAATGCAATTTAAAAATTACAGACTTAATATAGCTTTGTATGTCTCAAAGGGAGGGAAACCTAAGGTATCAAAATAACACCATTGTCTGCCTATAAAAACACATACTCAAGCTCTATATTTGCCATTTTTTCAAATCTTTAGAAACAACACTTTCATGCCTTGGCGGGGGATTTCACCGCAAGCTGCACAAATTCACGATACATAAAGAGTGCTCATTGGCAAATATTAAAAAGAAAAAGCAATTCATCATCCGAATTTTGCCTTCAAAATTCTTCCGAATTTTGTCAAGTTTTTGCCCATTAAACAAAGAAACTTACAGTGTTTTAGCTTGAGCTGATACTTTTGCTTTGTGTTTTTGCGAAGAAGCTATACAAATTCAAGGCTAAATTACAATACAAACAATTTGGGCTCCAAACACTATACGTTGGATGATGCCTTTACTTGCTCAAAGAATCGCTAGACAGAAAAGACATTTTTACTAATGCTTTAAAGTCATGGATAATTCATCTGGTGAAGTAAAAATGTGTTGGGAATCTGTAGTATGTAGAGCAACTTAATATCAGAAGGTAGAGCAACTTAATATCAGAAGCATGTGCCATGATCTAGAATGTAACAAAGTCAAACTAATACTCAGATGGCAAATGCTAAAATTTATGTCAAATTCAAAAAAGAAACTACATCCAACAAAGAAATTGAGCATCTAAATGACTCATACAATAAGTAGTAATCATGGCTCAGCTCATCATATGAGATGCATCTCCCATTTCAATTTTGCTACAATTGTGAATGGATCTGCACACGTTTTCAAGCTGTTACAATGCATTCCTGCAATCACAAATTAATCACAACAAACACATAACCTAAATGACATCAAAAAGACAAATTCTTATGCAGACCATTGCAGACCCAAAATGTGTGATGACAGATTTATTAATCTTAGAACTCTTGTAGAAACACTTGCTTACCTTGGTCACAGGCTCAACTAAGAATTTCATGCAGCCCGTTACAGTTTAGCTCTAATTTGTCCCTTAGCTTCTGAAGTGCTACTTTCTTCACTACATTACTAATCAAGAGAATTATCATTTTTTTAGTACCTCTTAGCATAGCACATTCACCAAAGACAAACCAAACAAATTAGTTTTGACCAGTCCCCCTTTTAAAGGTCGCACAAGTAGCAAGCGCTTTAAAAAGAAAAAAAGAAAGGCATGTGTATCACACCTTATTTGCAAAATCCATTGTGATCTTCCGTTGCATTGCATGAGTGGCAAAGAAGCTTTTATAAATCCATATGCCAATCTCATGCCACAACAATTGCTCACTCCAAACATGAATCAATAAGTTGTTCTTCTATAAGTTTTTCTATAAGTTGTTGGGGAAGGCCTCGTACTATCTGCGGCAGTGACTTCAAATTTGGGGGTACTCGGCACTTTAGCCGAGACGGGTCTCCATAGATATGTCTGATTCAGAAAGAAGCTATGGCGATTCATTCCATTGCTTTTTGAAAGCGGGCCTTAAAAATTCAAATATTCCTCCTCAAGCCGCATGATTCCACATTGAATAACCTAATTCAAAACATAAAATATTAGTGGGAAAAGCCCATCGGGAAGCCATAAAATGCCCCACCTCATGCTCTAAAACCTAGATCTCGCATATTATTTTTCATGTAATGGTCAATCACCTATCTTAGTTGTACTATCGCAAAGACAACTATATATTTTATGGTCAAAAGTACTTGGATAAAATGCAAAGACGGACATTCAACTTTTCATGTAGATGCACATATAAAATAATAAATATAGATAGATGAAGGTGCCTTTAGAGCACCGGACTATGGTAATGGATGCTAACCGCAACACATGAAGAATATCAAAACTGCAAGCACATACTATAATTGAAGTTTTCAAGAGACTAATTTCTTGATAAATAATATGATCCTTTCTTTGTTTCTTGAATCAAGAAATACTGCAAACTTAAGAGATGAATAAAAATAATTGGATGACATTGTAATATAGACGGGTTAGTGCATTTTACCTCTACTATCTGCATGGTTTTGCAAAGCTCTAACAATGCCTCAGATGACGCGAACCGAATAAATCTGAGAAGAGTGCATATTCAGATCCTAACCACAACCTGGCCTATTGAATAATAAAACTACCTAAAAACTGAAGCCGATAAGCGGATAGATGGATGTACGTTAGAGCATTGGACTATGGCAACGGATCCTAACATGCAGCATATGACGAATATCAAAACATATACTATACTGAGTTCCCAAGAAACAAATTAAGAAACAAATTACTGATAAATAAATACGATCCTCTCTTTGCTTTTTGAGGCAAGAAATAGTGCTAAACTAAGAAATGGAGATGAATAAGACTGAATGAATGACATTTTAGTGCCAAATTAAGAAATAGAGATAGCAGAAGCAATGCGACCTAAATAATGCACTGCATATGATAGCAATATCCTCCTTGTAATGCAAACCAAAACTCATTCTTCTAAACCTAGATCTGCATACCATTTTTCATGTAATGATCAATCACCCATCTTAGTTGTATTATAGCAGCACAACTATATGCTTTTACGGTCAAAGCTACCTTGACAAAATGCAAAGGCAAAGAAAAAAAGTACATTGCTTTCATCCCTATCGCACAAAGCACAATACAAATAAAATGGCAAATCTTCTTTAAGAAAAATACCTGTTTGGCTGTCAAAAAACTTCAACGGTCTACTTTTGGCACTACATTGGGTATTCCGGCAAGCAAACAGAGGACCCAGCTGGCATGTAATAGAGCTAAGCTCTTCGCCATGTCCAATCTACGGCCTGGGCAATAGAGAAATAAGAAAAACGACCACCGTGCCTTCTTGAAGATTTGAAAGGAACCCATTTGCAAATAACTGAGGGGAGCAAAAGGCCTTTTTGAATCTGAGTAAATGCTGCTTGTAAGCATTTTGGACACCTCTATTGTGCCTCAAAAGAATGCCGAAATGCTCTAACCTACACCATAACCTGCAGAAACATGGAAACTCTTTTAGTTATGAGCGGGCAGAACAAAATCCCTGAGAAGAATAAAAGAAAATACCACAGATTGGTAGAGGGGGCAGAGATACTCACCGCCATAGCTATGCCAGACTACCTTGCACAGGCTGGTTCAAAAATGCCTCCTCTAATTGGAGAATTCAAAATCGGCATTGAATGCCCGCAACCAATGTCCCGCAAGGGGAACGCAGGGAAAACGCAAACTGAAAGGGAACGCCGCATGCGGCGTAACATGCGGCGTTCCTTTGCACGGTTCCCAACCCCATCACAAAATAAAAAAGAAGATAAATTGTTGTTAAGGATTATGTTTCACTTGCATCATGCGCAAAGTTGTAGAAGTTAAACAAGTTGTAGAAGTGCTCATGTAAACTAGAGACTAAAGAATTTAATGGTACAAAAGACATGCTTCTCAATTGGCATGACAATCTCTAATATATGGAAGCAATGTAATAATTTTGGAAATATAGCTTTGGCAAGTTAGATAGAAGCAATTCCACCTTCTAGAACAACAATTTTTGCATTCCTATATCTTTAGCATTTATTACTTTTATAGTTAATGAAGTCCAAAGAATTTGAGAGCCCTTTTGCATAACTTAAACTTGGAGTACCAGAGTATGAGACAATTTCTCTATGGATTTGCCTATGAGATTTATGACCAGAGGAGTTTGAGCCCAGCAACGCTGGGCACCGTTACTGGTCCTATATTATAATGTTTTGGTGTGTTGAATCTAGCCCTAAATCGAAGGGTGAGGATTTGATTGATTTAATTGAACGATTGAGATTCAACATAAAAAAAAAAAGAAGGCCATGTTAAAGCTGAAAGGTAAAAGAGCAGAGGACCGGGTGGGGTGGATCGAAAGGCAGGCGTCCGATGGAGCGTAACATGGCATGAATCAAAGCGGAAGCGGGGGCATGGTTTAGCCGATCAAGGTAGAGCGGAAAGCAGAGGCGACGCCAGCACCGCACCAAGCACTTTTTCAAATTCGGCCTCACGTAATGGGAAGATGGCGCGGGCATTCAAAGAATTTTCAAGTAAGAAACTCAAGTAATATCCTTTTTGAGACGGATTCAAACATCAAATGGCGATCCACTTCTAGCTCCGATTTGTCTACTTTTTATTCTTCTTCAATTCTTCAATATATGATATTGCCTCCTCAATCGCAACGCCGCGTGAGAAGGAATTTCTAGGTCTTAGCTCTGGGTTCGATGGCTATGGCCGCCACTCCTTAGGGCAAAAATAGGCTTCGATGGCTATGTTGCCACTTCTTAGAGCAAAAATGGGCCGCTCTGCAGCTTCAAAGGAACTTGAGGTGGTCTTTAGGACGACTCTCTTGAAGCTTTTCTTATTTTTCTTCTTTCATCTCCTTCTCTTGAAGCTTTTCTTATTTTTCTTCTTTCATCTCCTTCTCTGATACTGTATATCTTCTTAATGCAGGAGAGCAACATGTGTTAGCAGCATCATATAGGGATATTTATGGGCTATTCATGGGCTGTGAATACGATATAACTAAACTGCATGATAATGTGTTGTGAAGATGATTTATCAGGAATACATAAAGCTGCACTAACAGGTAAGGAATTTGGTAAACCTTATTTCGAGTTATAATTTAAAGGTAGCATGGCCAGAGTTTTGAATCATTTTTTTGCAGTAACTTTCTTGATTTTAGCCATAGCATCTCTGACTGGAAATGAAATACACATTCGATGTATGCCAACACAGAAATAGACGTTTCGCATTTCTTTTATATCCAACTTCTTGGTTATTTTCCACTGATTTGAAACATGTATCTAACACTAGAGTTGTTACTGGAACTATTCTGGGTTCATCCACCATAATTGGTCCAGCATACCCTCTGCCACTTAAACCCAGGTATCTAACAAGAGAAATTTCCATTTCACAAGATACCACCACTTTTGGAATCTTCACTCGATTCTTTATGGCCATAGAGAATTTCATGACCAATAGATTTACTGATATGTTGTGGTGATTGCCCAAACCTCATTGAATTCAGCAGTTTTTACGCCAGGCCAGAACTACATTCTTCAAACTTTCTAGCATAAAGGGGTCCAAACATTTCTAAAATTGAAAATAATTTACGTTTTATGATAAAACATGTTGATTTACATGTTTTCATGTTTCGTTGCTATTAGATGGCATTATATGAAGTCGTCAAACCATTTTTAGCTCAAAAAAGCTGTTTGAGGTTGTGAATTGTTTCTCCTTTACTATAACAAGTTTTGACATAAGACTTGCGGCCATAAGTTGTCAACTCTAAGATCTATAGTCCAATAATTTTTTGAAATGTCTATAAGTCATGTTGATCTCAATTTTCACTAAAGAAGATTCGATCTGTAATCCGGACAAAAATAGAACTAATGTGGTTTAACTAAACTTATATATAAGCTTTCTAAAGGCAATAAATGATGCACTCATTCATTCCACTTATACATTCATAATAAAGAATTTTATGAACTTAAATATGGTGAATAACCATGTATTCTTTACATTTAGAAGTGGTTGCCACTACACAAAATTAGAGTTTAGCTAAGGTAATAATACAAAAAACTCATCTTTTATGGTAGGCAATATTTTTTATGAATGTCACCCTTCCTTGGCAACATAGATCTTGAATTTCATGTTAAAGTAACATATTATGTACAAGATTTGATTTAAAATAGACATGGACCATTTCTGGTTTGTACTTAGGCTTGCCATATTTTAAAAGCAAGATAGCATTCTTTTCAACTCATGATTGACCTAAACATGTGATAGAAGTTTAAAATATAGTTTGTATCGCCTTAGTGCAAAAACACACGATGAAATCTTCTTATTTTTTACTATCATAAACTTAGTACACGTGTTTGCTGCTTAAGAGTTCCTACTTTAGGTATAATAATAGTAACTTTAGCTTGTTTTTCATGATAGACTATAATTTTTATGGGTTCAAGCTTCATTGGCAACGATGTTAAAAATAACATACTACTATATGTAAAATTTGAATATAAATGGGCATGGACCATTATGGTCTACAATTAACGAATTGGGTATAGAATTAAATCTCTCTAATTATGATTACCAATTTTATTTATTGTTCATTTGTCACTTATACAATGATATGGCAATTTTCTACCTTCTCTAACATAATTTTTGGAAGGGTGAGTGGAGATTCATATAGGTTCAGTTTGCTTGTGCTTCAACTTTACCATGAAATAATGCAATTCTAGCAACCAACTAATTAAGATGAGGATGTTCTCGCTTCTTGAATGATCATAAGCCATGTGGACCAGCAATGGAAGGAAGGAAGGAAGGAAGAAAATTTTAACGTCCACGGAACCCAATCGGTTATGGGAAACGAATATAGCAGATCTATCTTTATTTTTCATAGTTCTAGCTTTTTATATTTGTTTTTCATTCTTTTGCATTTCCACAACTTGAGAAGATAAAAATACAAGTTTTGAGTTCACCATTCAATACATAGGTTTATGAAATCCATGGAACGCTGCTCTAACAGATAACTTGGAATGAACACTAGAAAGTTTATGCTAAACCTCAAGATCGGAGCATTGATTATTTTTAATGAATAGATTAGCTCATGAGGTGCTTATATCCCTAATTGAAACTGAAATTGATTAACATGAGGGAGTTCTTAATTTTAAAAAGAAGGTGGACCGGTAATGGTTTCAGGTAATACGAACCTTTCTTGATTTCTTGAAAACAAACGCTATGGCTTTTTTACGTGTTTGTTTTTGGGGTGATTCCATATCGTGGTAACCTTTCATAATGTGATTTTTTGCGGTGACTTTGAATAATTTTACTCCTATATAGACATAAGTTATCATTCACTTGTAATTGAAAAAATAAAAGAAAATCAAAACCTCATCATCAAGGCTAATGGACATTTTTCTTAGATAAAGCAAGTTGTCTAATACTTATATTCAAAATTTTGGGTCAAAATTCATTTTCCTACAAAAGTTAGAGATTTGATTTGGGAACGACTTTTCGAAACCAAGATTGGTTCACGTAAGACAAGCAGCGGCGATTTGACCCTATCATGTTCAAACAACCCTATCTCCTTCTCGGACCTCGGATTGAGGTGTAGTTTTTGTGTCTTACTCTCTAACTCGTGTAGAAAAATACAAAAATAATGAAAAAAATCATAAAAATCATCTTACCGAGACAGTTTTACTTTATCTAAACATATAGCGAAACAGACTTGACCCCCTTGGGTTTACCTAAGTGTAACTCTCATGAATGGGGACCAATAGATTTTTAGGTATTTTTCCCATGCAATGTGACTGCTATATATTAACATATAAGAAGGGTTTGACTGATTATTGAACCTTTGATTTTATATGAATTTTAAAGCAAACAGTGCAAATGCACCTTTTCTGGTTCATCATGTGACGACTCTAGTGCTAATGCCCGACTAAGAGGAAAATAGTTAGAGGCCACATATAACCTTTGCTGCATCAATTTTGTCTTTGATTTCATCTTCTTCAGATCTAAACAGGTGTAAAAACTTCATAAAATTTTGATCCTGCTGCGACCAGCCTTTGCAGCACACAAACATCCTTTTTCCCATTAAATCAAACTTGAGTTTTGATAGGAAATATACCAGATGGGCCCCTGATAATGTGAGATATCCAGATAATAATAAGACTGTGCAGTTGGTCCTGGATCAAGCATCTAGAGCTGGTTTTGAATCCAAGGACAATTTTTTATTTGGGCACTTCACGATGAAGATCAAATTGGTTTCTGGAGAATTTGCTGAGATAGCGACTTCCCACTATGTATGGCCTATTTAATTCTTTTTCTGGGCTAATTTGAAATTTTATTTTATGGTTTTAAGCACATCTAATGTATTTCTTTGCTCATAATTCAACAGATATGTTCAGAAACAGACAACTATGATGAGCTACTAACTTTCGATGGGGGGTTTATTCTAGGCTTTGAAATGCGGGGCGATTCGGCAACGAACTGTAAATGGTCTTGATAAGATCAAGTGGAGTTTTGCTCCTTTAATGCTTCCTACAGACATTGATGCGTGCAAATGCACCTGACCGATTATAGGTGTATATGTGTATCACGTGAGATTGGTGGAGACAATTAGGTGACAAGTTCAACAATATTTAAATTTAACTTAAATGGGTTAGGAGCAATCACTTGATTTATGATTATTGCAAAAATGCCTCCCAGATTTGCTTCTACAAACATCCCACCCCCACCGAGCAGGCTTTGAAACAATCTAAATTCTTTGCTTCTTGGATTTCAAGAGGCCAATTTTCATTTGTAAATAATACTGTATAATGATTGAAAGAATATTTGCACAGGTTTGTAATGTTAAAGTATTATTTAATCACATATAATAAAAGCACACTTTGTTGCAACAAGTGTGCCATATGCTAGCACTTCCCAATTTATACTTATAATAATCATGTGGAAAATTTATAAACTACAAGTAAAAACCATAATATTGACAACACAAATTGGCAATTCCTTACCACCCCTTACAAAAGTAGGTGGTACTCTAGAACTTTGGAGAAACTGATAAGCACACATGGCACGATCAATGTATTAATTCCAATAATATTACAATGATGGTAGAAGAAGAAAACTTCTTCTTTTATCTGTCTAATATTACAATGATGCTAAAAGAAGAAAACTTCTTCCTTTATCTGTCTATCATGATGATTGACAATGAAGACTATGGGTAGAGAAGCAAATCCATGTTTTCCAAAATGATTGGCACAATGAGAACTATAGATAGAGAAGTAAATCCATGGTTTCCAAAGTGAATTCGTAGGATTATCATTTACAGGTTACTAACTTCTGCCCAGCAACGCTGGGCACCATTACTAGTATGATTAGGATTAGATGTTATTCTCATTATTTATCATTGAATGTGGATATAAGATATTGGTTGGTCATGTTTGCTCCTCTTGTATTGGGAAGGGGGTAGAGACCTAGTAGCCATTATTTAGATGATGCTCCTAGTTTAGACCCCTTAGTTACTATTAGTTGCCGCCTGTGCATAGAGCCCATCAGGCTATGGAGGCTCTAGATTGACTAAGCACCATATAATGGGGTTAGTGCCAAAGTGAAGGGAGGTCCCTGCTGAGTGCGCCTACTGGGGACCTATAGCGGGCAAGGCCTATAGTCGGTCACTTCGAGTGGGCTGGGTATGGGTCCAACACTTCTTGAGTCAATGGTGTCGCCTTGACTCTCAAGAATTGCAAGTGTTGGCCTGGCTCTTGTTTTGGAGAGCTCAGTCGGATAAGGACATGTGACGCCACGATCCTCTAGCCGCCCATGGAGCCACTATTCTTCGGGAAGGGGAGATGCAACCTAAAGTAGTCTTGTTGGGTAATACCATGAAACTATGTCTCCGGCAGGTTACAGTCACATCAGAGCCTGATTTAGCCCATCTGCATAGTGTTCACAGGAGGGGCGGATGGAGTGGTCAACCCTAGCCATTGTTTATAGCCAGCCCCGCCATTGTTGTATCTCAGTTTGCTCTATTTTGAGGCCAAGCCATCCGTCTACTTCCCTTATGAGTCTGAGCCTGGGTAGTAGCTATTCTGCTTTATGATGTATTGATATCTATAACAGATCTATGGATGAATAGATGGTACTACCCTTCGAGGAAGCTGATTGTATTGTTATTACTAGTGCTGACATTTATGCTTCCGCTGTTATAGGAGACCATAGGGGAAGGGAGCGCAAGACACCTTCGTGTCTCCTTCCTGCACCATGGCCATCCCAGGTGCGGGATAGATGGAGAGCCCATGCGGCAGGTGTGCTGGATGGGGGATTTCTTGCAAGACGTACGATGGGGTGGCGTATATTTGGTGGGGAGCATCACAATGATATCAGAGCAATGATGTTGATTACCAAGGTCTAGCACTTAATATGACCCTCAACAGGTAGATTAACTAGCCTAGTTAAAGAATGGAATGAGAATTCCAGTCTTGAACTATAAAAAGTGGGAGAATTTTTTTTCCCATTAGCAGGATCATAATTAGATTATAGCCTGGGGGTAGAAATGATAGAGTCAAAAGAAACCTTCTAGTAATTTGAGCTCAAGTTGTTCATGAACTGCAATTTTCAAGTGAAAATTGAACGAGAAATCACTTAAGAGAAAGCTTGAAAGAAAATGGCGCGAAATGATCAATATTTGGCCCAAAAGAAATAGGGAAATTTCGAAAAATAGTTAAGTGATTGGGGAAAGTATCTTAATTAATAACCCATAGTTATAGTACATTTACTTTTAAGAAAAGTAGCCACTAAAATCTATGAAGCACTCATACTCTTAAAAAATTTCCAAATTGTAGCCTGAACCTCTCCTTTGTCCTTGTAAGGCGAATTCTAAGCTAATCTTCGAAGCTGTCATAGAGTGCGCACCGAATAAACAGTCTAAGAGATCGACCCAAAGGCACCGTGAATAGACACAATCGACCATCAATAGACGCAAGAACTCTCGAGAAGGCCACCATCAAAGAAGCCAAGTTGTGGAGAGGACCAAACAGGTAGCTAGGAAGGTTGGAAGTCTCAGCTTGTGCCTGAAAGTTGAAGCACCGCGGCGGTGGTAAACAAATTCTTGAGGCCTTGCGGCCTAGGCCAGGCAACGAAATTAGCTCTTCAGACGAATCGTCACGCTTGGAGGAGCAGCAACCTAGCACTTCAAGTGAATCATCGGGAGGGCCGGGAGAAATGGATATCGTAGCGTCTGCTGCTGAAGTTGAGGTGCAAGCAGCAGGAGCCTGGGGGTCTCACCTAGACATATGGGGATACCACATCTGCGTGCAAGGGGTCCAGAGAAAACCCCTGTATACGACTTTTTAGAGGTGGAAAACCCCTACATACGTAAATAGGAAAAGCCAGTTTCCAAGCCCCTTTCCGTAGATGTACTTTCGGACTATCCTAATTTTTTCATACCCCTACCCGATCTTGTACTTGAGTTTGTGCTTGTGCAACCTACCCCTATGTACAGAATAAATAAAATTTCAAAATGTTTTTAATTGACATTTCTCGCATCGGCCAGACTCTATTTATTATTCTGGTCAGTCTCTATACTTTGTACTCCAACCACGTGCATAAGCAGAGCAAGATGCCCTCATATAATATTGGAACTTCCTATATGGTTGTAAACATGGGATCCAATAGTTGCATGTTGTTACACATGATGTTGATGAACTATGCATCATCCTTAATCCATAGATGAAATCGTTATTTTTGGTGGTGAACCATGCACCACCCTTATATCCATAGATATAGATGTTTTTAATGTGCATCTCATTCGAATGAAACATATTTTAAATCCATCTAGAATCTTGGTGGAGTTGAAAGCACTTTGACTATGTATATATCAAATGATGGACAAAATGAGAAAAGGGCATTCTAAATTCAGTATTAGAGCAAAATCAACTATATTATCAACTTTGCATTAGAAGCTGCGAAAGTTTGAGGTCATTCTATGTAAGTACATAAGGAAGGAATGTTTGACAGCGAGCCCCAACTTACCTTAGATGGATACAATACCATCTTCGTATCTTTACTTTGTTACTCAAGGATAAGCAAGTCAAAGTATCCACATGTAAACCGCAACACATATAAATAGAAGATCTAAGTATTCATGTTCCAGATGCCCATAAAGTAAGCAATGATTAGGCATGATAATAAACGTAAGCAATTACAACGCTAAGATAGTTATCTATCCTAAAACTGAAAAAGTAAACTGCTACATTTATCATGCTATATGTGTCATGGAGCGTCAAGGATAAACCACTTAATCTCCTATTTATGACCAGCTTACATATCCCATAATGCATTCAAATATACCATGACAATGTTTTGAAAGAAATGCATTCAGACATACCTGTGTTAATGAAAATCAGAGCAGTTCCTTCTCCTAATTTAAGATGTGATGCCTCCACCTTATAGAGATCTACTCCTGCAAATCCTACTTTATACATGTCTACACAAATAAAGTATTAGTTGGCACGGAAAACTAAAGTGAGATGAAAGTAAGACATCAAGCAGGGCATTTATCTTCACATTCTGAAGATCAAGAGTGGTCTTCAAAGGAATCAAGTGCTCCAGAATTTTCCAAAATGCACGCCAGAAACTGATTGCTTGTTAAACATGCACTTCAGAGTAGTAAACCTAAAGCCTGGGTTTTGGGGCTGCCATGTCTGCTGCACGAAATGCACAAAAGAACCTCAATCTGTTATACTTGCAGCAAAGAAAGAGATGGTTAACCAGGTGATAAATATAACTATGCTAAAATAATAACCATGCCCCGAATGTGATCAAATAAGTGAACTTGTTATCTCATACATTGATGACTGGGAAAACAAAACAAAGAATTAAAAACCTTGCTCTTGTGGAGAAACATCATCTACATTTCAAAATTTATTTACAGTTTCTAATATGTAAGCGCAATGTGAGCAGAAAAGACATGGAATGGCATGGTACATAGAAAATATGGAAGGAAATATGCCAGGCAAAGGATCAATAGATGGAGAAAATATGCTCTAAAACACGTTACTGTAGTGGAATCATCAATTAACATTAAATGTCATTTCTGTTTTAGAAAATGAAGGGATAAACAATCTAGAATGTAGAGTCTTAGAGATAGCGTGAAAAACCAATTACTCCAAAGCAATGAAGAGACAACTTCGTTTGTATACAAAGGAAGAGTTTTGATGCGGGGAAAAGAAGATGAACTAAACATACCAAACATCTTGCTCAAAACTTTGCTACCATTGTGGGAAGATCTGTAACATTTGGTAAGTAGGTTAGAATAAAAACTTGAGCTTGGCAAGGCCTGCAAAATATTTGCTTTATGCCTAGCACATCTAGGTATACAAAAATATCTAATGCATGATGTTAAGCTACTTATCGATAAAGAGACATTTGAAGTGGATGTTTCAAAGCAAGTATTACAATATTGGGCTCATCATAATGCCCTTGGATCCGAGGAAAATGTTGAGCTACAATAATGCACTCGCCTTGGTCCGTGATCCGCTAACTCTATCATTTGGAAAGGAAAGAACATAGCATACTTACTCCTCCCCGCTATGCTTACAATTTTTCTAGATTTCTAAGAAAAACCAACCGGGTTACCTTGTCTCGCACCTAGTCGCTTGTTCCTTAACGCTCTCGGCAGCTTTTGAAAGAAAATGTCTTCCTTCTATTTCGGTTCTGTAAAAAAATACACCTTAAGAGAAGGCAAAGGCTAAAAACTTGAAAGAATCAACCCTAAAGGAAAAAAAACTTACATGAAGCTCCAAACCAAGAGCGACACCGCCAATGCCACCATCGCCTGTAAGGAATTCCGGATAGCAAAAAGACGTAATCCAAATGGCAAAAAACATGTAATGTACATAATAGAAGAAGATTTAGAACAGAGCCGGAGGCCTAACGTTATGAGATCGGACCGGGCGCTTCCCCGCCCAACTCCCCTTCTCGACCACCTACGGGGAATGGTGGTCGATCAGATGAAGCGGCCGAACCGTATACCGGACGCCTCAAGTTCAAAAACCCCCTATCCAAATAATGCCTTGGGTCATACCACGGGGTTTCAATGGTGAAACCCCCGGGAGAGTGAGCAATCTCGGCAAAGGGAGCAATCCAAAGCAGAAGAGCGAGAAGAGGAGCAAGCAATGCAGAAGAAAAGGAAGGACGAGGGGGAAATGGCTTAAAGGGAGGAAAAGAGTTAGGCAAGGGAGAAGCGAACACAGAGGTGTGAAGATGGGTGGAGGGAAAATGTGGTTAGAGAACCACAACCGGACGAACCGGAGGAGGTTGAGTCCGAGAAGGAAGAACTGCACCAACAAGAGGGGGAGCAAGAGGCTGAAGAAGAGGAGGAGGAAGCCGAAGTATAGATGGATCCTAAAACTTGGCCACCATACCCAGTGCGGCCCAAGCCACTCGAGAAGATGGCAAAGAAGTACAAGACAAGCAAGAAGTTGTTTAAAGCTGGAGCAAGACATCGAGTACGAGAGGGCTCCTTGATTAGGGTTCAAGATGTAAACTAAGTGTTCTAGGATGGCTTTACTAGAGACACGAAATGCTAACCATCTGGAGTCCTAACTTCCAGATGATCTGCCAAGAACTCTAATCCAAATACCTGCCTTCGAGGAACTCCCTCCTACTCTCGACGTCTCCACGATCTTCAAGGTAGTTGATGTAGTGCTCGCTCCCAGATCGTGCACACGCTCTGGGGACTACTGTGCTAGGCTATGTCACAGCAAACGACTCTTGAAATGGGGTTTCGAGTGCGAAGAAGGTTCCCAAGATGTTGGAGCCAGAAAAGAGGCCTAGGGTTAGGGTTTAGACCTATATAGGTTAGGGTCCACATGTCATGCCATGTGGCTCCAATAGCATATGCCCATGTCCGAGCAGTGCACACTGATCTTAGATGCTCTGACACACCGCTACATCAGTTACTCGCATCACCTATGGTAGCGCGACTGGGAGCTTACATCCTGCAGATTTCGGCCGTCAGACTTGCTCTTCGGGGGCATGGTATTTGAGAGCCTACTGTTAGGGTTTTTCCTCCCAAGTGGGGGTTTTTTCATCCCGGTAGTAGGGTTCTACTGTACAGTTACATTGTTTGTTTTTGGTGTTGCAGTTTTTGGCTTTTTTGCCTGTTTCTCTGCATGTACCGTCTCATAGGCCTCAGGCCTCCGTGGACGTTAAAATAAACTTCCTTCCTTCCTTCCTTCAAATGGGATAAGGCCGTGTGGCGGTTGCCCAATAGGATAAGGCCATGTGGAAATTGGCCTTGTCCTAAGGTTATCTACGTTATATAATTAACTTAGATATGCACCCTATGTCACTACCTAAGTATACAAGGCTACAAAGGTAGACTTGTATAGTGATGGACCTGGAAATATATGTATCTATAGCGTATATTTCCCTAGAACGTCACAGAAGGCATGGGATGAATGACACCTCCGTGTCCTTCACTCGAACACTTGGCCATCAGAAGTGGTCCGAGTCAGATGGAGGGCCTTTTCTGGTTATAGAGTTGTGGGAAAGGGGATTTCTTGTATTTATACAATGGGAGCATCGTATAGGTTTGGGGAGCGTCACAATATTCCTTAAATATTTAAACAAAGAGAAACACTTCTAAGAAGTGTTGGACTAAATTACCTAGGTAGAATGAATTCCTAGACAATTATCTGTGATACAAAGGTATGGCAGAAGACAATTGATGATGGTGCATCTATAGCATGTGCTAGTGTGTAATATCAACATGTGATAACAATTTCTAAGCCCTTGGCAACTAGGTGGGTCGCTAAGAAAAAAATTTGATTATACTACCTATGTGTAGACATGAAGACACTCAGTAAGATAAGTAAATTTTGCAAAACTTTTGACTAAATTTTGACTCAAGATCCTATCAACCCGGTTACTCCGTGCGAAAGGACCTTCCGAGATTCTTGCAAAGGCTTCTAACGCGGGGTGACCAGGGTGGGTCGATTTTAGTCAATTCTTAATCTTTTTGAATGACATAAAGTACTAGGATGCAAGTTTGGCGCGATTCTAGTTATCTAGCAACTTATCTATTGTTTAAATTTGGTTTTTCCGACATGCCGAAAACTTTTTAGATTTTTTTTTCAGGTTAGTTTTCTAAGGTCTAGAGGCTTTTAGCTGCCGGAAAACTTTTCAGGTATTCCAAAAATCGAGTTTGTGGCTTTTCCTTTGATTACTAAATTCTAGGTTTTGGGGTTGCCTTATCGATTGCGAGACTTTAGCAGCTGCCCATATCCCTTCTTGCAGCTGTCGCTCCATGCATGTTCGCCAATCCTTTAGGTTGCAATTTCCCTTCTTGCAGCTGTCGCTCCATGCATGTTCGCCAATCCTTTAGGTTGCAATTTCGGCCACTACCTTGGGTTACAGCTAGCTCCGGGGTTTCTGAGGGTGTGTTTGAGCGTTTGACGGCAGATGGGCGGCCATTTAGCTGCTAAAAAGACGGTTGAGCAAGTCTTTAGTTCCAGCTTCTGGCATGTGCAAGAATTTCCGCCTGTAATTCTCCTCTAATTAACTTGGGGGGTTTAGATGAATACCAGAGATTCCGCTTCTCTGCCAAATCTCCTTTTAGCAAAAAGATTTTGGCTGTGTGTTCTGATCCAATTTTAGCTGAATCAACCAAATCCTATATACGTGAAGCAAAGTAGGTGTGTATGGGCTCTGCGTAGCCAGGGTCCTATGCAGCAATTCTATATCTTCACCTCAGGCTTTATGCTTCCATAAATTTGTAAAAAATGATCTTTGTTGTTTGCAGAATCAATGGCGATGGAGGCAGAATCGGCTAAATATTGCCAGCGTGAAGAATCAGGTTATTTTGTATTGTCTTCTCCTTATCCAGCAGATGCACATTCTGAAGCTTTTAAATTTTGAATGGCACTGCACATGGCTGCTCTAATATTGCGAGGCCAAGGTATGCTGAACATCTATATTCCATTTGGAGTTCATGATTAGGTGGTCATCATCTCAATGTAGGTACATGTGGAGCAGATGGAATAAGTTTTGCTTGCAGATACTTCATTCATTCCTTGGTGCTTCTTTCTACTGAGCTGAGCATAGAGCAGCAGAAGCACGTCTATTTTCTTTGTTCCCTTTATAATCAGCGTGCAAGTAAGCATGTTTCTTCTCTAATGCTTTTCCCACATTCAGGTTTTGAATAATTAGACATTGAATATCTAGGATGGTGCATTCCCCTTGAATTCAGGTTTTGCTTATTGTCTATCAATCTCTCTTAGGTTGATTTTCCTAAGGTTTGAGGGCTTTTGTCCCCAGTAAAAGTTCAGAGTTCTCCAAAAAGCCGAACACTGGGTTCCTCTATCATTTCGACATGAGATATTGGACAAGTTTATGCAGGTGGATTTTGCCCCAATTCTCGGCATGCAGGGCAGGCCATGAAGAATATTTTCTTGCAAGTTTTGGCCAAGCTTCACTATGAACTTCCTAAGCACTCTTTCTGAGAATAAACCCTCTGTCCAGGTAATGCAACACATTGCTGGCTGGCACAGAAGAGCTAATATAATATGGCCCCAGTTCGTAGCATAAAAGCTGAGTTCAACTTTTCTCTCTTACAATGCCTTCCTATGTGGCAGCACATTTGGGATTGGTTGTATACAGCTCTTTACCCATCAGATTAATGATTAAGTTCTCTATTACATGAATTTGTACTTAGAGAAATTCATGACAGTGGTTCTGCTTACCATGTGTAGCCAGCTAGGTTTGTTCCTGACAGTCACATATAGTTAATTTCATTGTTGCTCAGTGTATTCTACATTTTATAGCTATAAATATATGCAACATATGAGTATTGGCAGGTTATCTATTATTTAAATTTCTGTCTGTTGCTTCTAATTTGCCAGCAAGAGCAGCATGCATGGACTTAGATTTATGCACCTTTTTGTGAATCTGGAAGATGACTAGGCACAATAAACTATTCAACACTATGCAAATTGATATTACTCATCTTTAAGCCAGCAATGTGAAGCGCATTGTAGGTTCTATTCTTTAGGATCCCTTCTATTTTATGTTCACCAAACTAAATTTCCAGATGAATCTAGCATATGCTAACTCTAATGGAAATGAGTTATTAGTGTTGATGGCTATGGAGGTCTTACGCACTCTTTGTGAGAATAAAGTCTCTGGCCCAGCTGATCTAACATAATGCCTCAGACCTACTCATTCCCTATTGCGCTGGTATTGCTTCCTATCCATTTGCCATCGAAATCTACATTTATATATATTTTGAATATGGACTTTGTCTCACTGATATTGTAAATATGTTGTGAATATTCTTTGTATACATTCAATATTATTAATATTCTTCATAATCAACTTGATTATGAAGATGATTTGAGTTGTCTTACTGTAGTTCTATATATGGAATCGAATGTTGTTTCTCAGGTAATTTTATGGCTCCTCCATGCATGCAGGATACCAATGCAGCAAGCTTGAAACTGTGAACTCGGACCATTTAAACAAATCAAAACAACTTCCTAATGAAGAACACGGTGCAAGAGGTGTGGCTACTCATAACTTCCACAGGTGAGTCCCTTTCCAAGACTGTCTTTTCAAGTTCATGTCTACAATTATCAATTTCGTTATCTTCACCACTGCTCCTTATCCATTACATCAATGATTAAATTCTCTATTATATGAATTTGTATTTGGCCACCAAGCACTTAGAGAAATCCACGACGCTTGGTTGTGCTTACCATGTTTGCATCTATCCTTCAAGAGCACATGAAATGCTATTCATGCACTTCCACGACCACACCAAAAAAGGTCAATGGCTGCAAACTCAGGAACAATAAACAGATGCTGCTTCATTGCTTCATTTACTGCAAACTCAGGAACAGTAAACAGATGCTGCTTCATTGCTTCAAAAATGTTCTTACTCCATTTTTGCTAGAGACTTCAGATTTTTTCTAAGACATGGATTTCGTGCATGTTTACAATTTTGAATTTTGTTGACTTTGCCAGTCCCATAATTATAATTAGCTTCACTATGGACTTCCTAAGCTCTTTCCGAAATCAACTCTCTGCCCAGGTGATGCAACACATTGGTGACACAGAAGAACTGATATAACATGGCCCAGTTTGTAGCATGAAAGCTGAGTTCAGAATTGTTTTACAGCAGCTTCCTATGCAGTAACATATTTGGGCCCATAAGACTTGGTTGTACAGAGCTCCTTATCCATCATATCTTCCAGCAAGCTTGCATTGTGTTAGTCTTCTTACAATATTGAAGGTGCATTTGATCAAAGATGCTTGACATTATTGTTTTAGTGTGCAGCTTGCACAATGTTTGTACGCAATATGAGGATCTGAAGTTTCTTCCATGGCAAAGAGACATGTAGGCCCAAGTCAGCATTTCAGCATTTCTGTTATCTCCTAAGCATGAGCTATTGGTACCTCATTTGGTGGAATTAACTATCAAATTGTCGTGCTGGATTTTTCCATAGCAAGTCTTCACCCATGTTTTCATGTTGGTTATGCAATGAACTTGCAAGAGACGCTTTTTTTTTTACAAGGGTTTCTATGATATGGAGGTATTTATAGTTCATATCATCTCTTAACAATCTTCCATCCACATTGATCTCCTTACAATATTCTTCCATTGCAAGGGGGCATTTAAACTTGGTCAGAAATGTTGACCAAATTCATTGTTTTATTGTGCAGCTTGCAGAATGCTATCCTAATGTAAGTGTTTACCCGAATTCATTGTTTTATTGTGCAGCTTGCAGAATGTTATCCTAATGTAAGTTTATTGTGCAGCTTGCAGAATGTTATCCTGATGTAAGTGTTTACGTAGGTACGGTGAAACATGTAATACCTGAACTATTAGACGTACGTTTATTGATTTATTAGATGTAAAGATATGATGGAATCTTTGAATGGCTAGAAATGTGTTGCATGGTTCCTCACTAAAGAGACTAATTTGCATAGGTTTCTCTATTCTAGAAGATTAAGACCTACACTCCATTCGCCAGTCCAGTCATGTATAATATTCGCCAGTCCGTTCATGTATAATTAGGTTTGTATTGACATCATATTTTGTACCAGCATAAATCTAAATTAACAAGAAATGCAAATACCTCCTATTGCCCCAAGAATGCTCTTGATGTTTTGAAAGTCTTTGGACAATTGATGCCTTTAGTAAATATTTCACAACCTATTCGAAACGTCAACAACGATATAATGCTTCTAGATAACATTACAGGCCACAATTCCTCAACATTGTCCATGTTCTCAACATTGCAAGAGACGCTTTTATTTTACATCTACTTAAACTTGGTCCAAAATGTTGACCGAATTTATTGTTTTATTGTGCAGCTTGCAGAATGTTATCCTAATGTGAGTGTTTACGTAGGCACGGTGAAAGTGAAACATGTAATACCTGAACTATTAGACATTTATTGATTTATTGCATGTAAAGATATGATGGAATCTTTGAATGGCTAGAAATGTGTTGCATGGTTCCTCACTAAAGAGACTAATTTACATTGTTAAGTTTTATATTTTAGGTTTGCCTATTCTAGAAGATTAAGACCTACACTCCATTTGCCCGGTCCAAATATCATGTATAATATTTGCCACCAAGTCATGTATAATTAAGTCATGTATAATTAGGTTTGTATCGACAACATATTTTGTACCAACATAAATCTAAATTAACAAGAAACACAAATACCTCCTATTGCCCCAAGAATGCTCTTGATGTTTTGAAAGTCTTTGGACAATGGACACCTTTAGTAAATATTTCAAAACCCATTCGAAACGTCAACAACGATATAATGCTTCTAGATAACATTACGGCCACAACTTCTCAACATTGTCCATGTTCTCAACGATAAGGCTTAAGATTCCTTACTATAATATGAATATATGCCTATTTATTTATCCCCTCCCCATTTTGCTTCCTTGAATATTGAACTGGATATGGTACATTGATATGTCTAAAGACTTCAACAAGAAGCAAGATTAGCATAAACCATTCTAAATGAAAAAATGAATTAAAACCTTCTTGCATTGATCTCATTTGCACTTGCCACGTGCTCCAAGATCACCAAGGATGGCTAAAGGCCATATTTGCAAATAGGTTTCTTATTTTAGTTTTTGTTGTATCTTAAAAGATCAATGTATGATAGGTTATAACACATTTTCTGATAATTATGATGATGAAGATTGTATATTTCTATTGCATTACATACCTACTTTAACTTGACACTTCGTTTAGTAAATGCCTTCTTCAACACCACTTTGCCTAAGGTTGTGATAATGATGTCAATGATCCTGATTAACCACTCTTTTCTATACAACTTCATATTTTATACAACTTTCAAAAGTTGCAACATCTATTATTAATATTAATACCACTTTTGCCAAATCAATTTGACATCATCTGCTTTCTTGGATTTCTCTATTCGCCATCTTTCAAACTTTGCAAGGTGTTATAGAATGTATCTATGCCCGGCAACGCCGGGCACCCGTTACTAGTTTCATGTTAATCTGACATCTTTAAGCAAAAAATAGGCAAATCGGGCTACGCCGCGCGAAAGGGGCTTCCGAGATTCTTGCAAGGGCGTCTGGCACGGTTTGACTTGGGTTGCCTTTGACTTTTTTCTTAATCTATCATTAATTCTAGGAATATATATACATATAACTACCAACACCATGGTACCATCTCAATATACAGTATACATAAACTTGTACATGCATACCCCACAAACGAGGATCGCTATGTACGGTCCAGATCTTGGAATAAAGGGCAAATATGCCCATCCGACAGCTCTCGTTGCCCGGAGTAACCCGCCGTGTGAATATGCACCCAAACCAAAGGGGGTTTCAGGGGGATTTTCATTTAAATGTGTTGGATGCAATGGTTTGTATTAATAATATATTACTGTTAGTTATATGTTGGTAGTTAAAAAAAAAAAAATGGGCCCTTCGGGCCCTAACAAAATCAGACAAAGAAAACAAGATAAACGCATTGAAAAAAAACTATGGTGCTGCACCACATACTCAAGTTATAAAAAGTATTTTAGAATTTGGCACCAATTGTGGTCTCCTTCGTACATGTGGAGATGTCAAACATATAAATATCACCAAAGATACTGGCGCCATCAAATCCACCAAACATGTAAAGTTTGTTACCAATTGCAATTAATGAATGTGAATACCGTGGAGATGGTATGTCGCCTCTACATTCAAGTAATGACCAATGTCTCAAGTGGGTATCCAACACTAGCAGGTCACCATAAGCTACAGATCTTCCTAAACCCCCATGAATGTAGATTCTTGAACCAAGCGATGCACTTGCATGGCGATGCCTACAAAAGAGATGCTGATATCATAAGATCCAAAGGAAAAGCAAAACAAGAATCTCTGAAGCATCCAAAGCTCTAGAAAGGGTGTTTGCAGCATCATGAGAGGTAGAAATTTTGCCCCAGTGGTTTTCACATTATTCCATTGCAACGTATCTATGTCAAGGACCATAACTTCTTGGAGAGGGGTGCTTGGATCCTCCCTCCCACCTATCACCCACGTCTTATCACCTAAGACAAAAGCCCTATGTCCCATCCTTGGAGAAGGTGGCTCAATAGTATCCAAATGTTTGATAGTCCCATTGAATTGGTCAAGTAGTAAGGTATCAGATAATCGTGCATGTCTTCCAACGCCACCATATCCTCCAAATATCAACAATGAAGATTGTCTGATAGTACCAATTGGTGAAGATATTGTGCATCTGGTGTGTCCCCAATGGTGTAACCATTCTATAGATCCACTAGAGAGAATCATATTGGAGAATGCAAGCCCTGCATCATTGTACACTGTATAGATTTCTCAGATTGAGATGGTTTTCATCATTTAAACTCTTGCAACTTATCCAGCACATTACATATAAACAAAAACAACAATTGCTCTTTTCAAAAGTAGAGCTATGCAAGAGAAATAACAGGACAAAATTTTCGCAACCTAGAAAACCTTTGTTCGGTATGCCTTCATAAATAGAAATTTGTACAGGACTTCTCAGCTGTGACTCTAGATTATTAAAAGGCCCAAAATGCGCTTCATTTCCCAAAGACAAGTAACATTTTTTGAAGAGTCTTAGGCAATGTTGTTAATGGGCATCCATTCTCGTGAGTTGTCCAAAATACTGACCGGGTCACTATATTCTCATTATTATTAGGTTGAAGCACAACAAAGATATAGGCATGTAATTCCTATTTTGAACTGCAATACAGAAGACTGATAAGTAGCTTTAGTAGATAATGGAAGTACAATTTCTAAACCTATCCTTGTCCCTAATACCCATGCTTTGCAATAAGAACGTCTTGATGATAAAACCGGCTGGTTCTAGGCGGATGCAAAAGCATGGTAATAAACCTAAAGTTAATTTGATTCTATTTTAATAGCATGCTAATCACAAACCTGATCAGTAAAGGATGCGAGGAACCTAGACGTTGTCATGAACCTACTCGAAAACAAGGAAAATACGTGGAAAATATGCAAGAAATACGGAAGAAATATGCCAAGATCGGCAAAGAATCTGATATATGAACAGGAATCAAGAATACAATAGCCCGGCAAGCGGATTACGAGATGGATGCCTTGAAGGCTCAAGATCGGGCGCTGAACCTAATGGCTTGACAAGAAGGAGGTACCTCCTTATATATCTAGACCAACGGTCAGGATCACGCCACTCCAATGGATGAGATCGCGCCAAGTGTCGCGCATGCATTTAGGTTCTAGAACATTCTAGAAGCTTCTGGAGATAGTCCCACATATGAGAAAAACATGAAGGAATGTCTTCAACAAATATTGGTAGCGCACTTAGCAAGGGTGTGTGACTCGCAACTAGAAGGTTGCGAGTTCAAACCCTGTCTTGTGCAACCACCCTTTTGCATCCGTGTGACGACCATCTTTTGTACATAGGAGTATAATGTTCGTATGATACAAATATCTGTATGGTCGTCACACCATCCCTCCCGACCCTCGGCCGGGGCGGAGTACTCGTGCTTGGCTTATGCGGGTAACGTCGGTGAAACTCCGCGCATTTTGTCGTGCATTAGTCGATTCTGCAGTTCCCGTGTTCTATCACTTGGCGGTAACCTTCCCAATCGACAAAGTAATACAATCGTCGTCGAAGAAACTTGGAGTCCAGAATCTCTCGAACCTCGAACTCCTCATGATCATCAATCTCGACTGGTGGTGAAGGTGGAGGTACTCGATCCGGAAATGGATTCGCCATATAGGGTTCTAACAACGACACATGAAACACTGGGTGAAGCCGGACTGATGGCGGAAGCTCCAGACGGAAGCAGCATCACCAACTCGTTCAATGATCCGATAGGGACCTAAGCGCCGGTAGTCGAGCTTGTTACAAGGGCGAGCTGTTGGCAAATCCCGATGCAAGAGCCAAACAAGATCACCAACTGCAAAATGAGGAGCGCCCCCGACGATGCTGATCCGCATGATGACGATAACGCGTTTGGGCTCGGCGAAGATGGTGCTAAAACTCATCCCCGAAGCATGCGAGCTTCGAGCCTCGTCCTCTGCGACCGGGATTGACTGAAGTCATATCCGGGAGCAATCAAAGACCACCGGGATGCATGCCGAGATTAATAAAGAACGGAAGTCCGCCTCGGGAGGCATGGATGCAATTATTATAAGCAAATTCCGCCAAATGTAGCCAATCAACCCGATCATCCCGCCGATAATTGATGAAGCATCGCAAATACCGCCAAGGGTTTGATTAGTGCGCCCACCACCGCCCATTGGTCTCGGATGATGTCCTAAGAGAGCTTAACGCTCCACATGCAAGAGTTGCAATAGACGCCTCAAAAACGGCAACAAATTGAGGGGCCATACACACGACAATGTTATCCGGTAAGCCATGGAGTCGAACCACCTCTCCGGCAAGAGAACCGGCTGGGCTTCACTAGAGATAGAAGTGCTGCAAGGAATGAAATGTGCCATCTTGGAAAAAACGGTCAACAACAACAAGGATGGCGCCATGGCCCCGGGAGGATGGAAGCTCGACAACAAAATCCACCGAAATATTCTTCCAAGGACCGTTGAACCGGTAAAGGCTGAAGCAGGCCATGAGGAAGATGCCTTGGAACCTTGGCTCGACAACAGATGTCACAGATCGAATAAAAGCTTCGACAGAGCGACGAAGACACGCCACCAATACTCTTTCGACTAATAAGTTCAAGAGTCTTGGCTACTCCAAAGTGTCCGCCGAGGGTGAGTCATGGCAAGCCCAAGAACCCGAAACCTAGAAGCACCATCCGCATATATAAAAGCCCATCATGGAGCAGAGTCCATCTCAACCTCAAAACGATCATAGTCCCATCCCATCTCACGAGAAGATGATGCAAAGCCAATGTGTGAGAATACATCTTGAGTCAATGGATCGGAGGGCGTAGATGCTCGAACAAACTCCAACAAGGTCAGATCATGAGGCCTCTCGAACAAAGTGAGAGCCATAAGTCGGAACCGATCAGGCCCTAAAATAACCCAGGATTGCTGATCATATGCGTGGATCACCTAGTTTGGGCTCAAGGTAGGAGCGCTGAGACAAGGCATCGACTTTCCTTGGAGGGATTCAGACGGTACTTTTGATCACGAAATCAATCCGGATAATACTTGAGTATGCCACCGACCTGCCGACGGTTGAGCACTCGAAAGCAGACCCGAAAATATTCAAGATTTCGATCTCCGTAGATCGTGACCTTATAAGGAGATCCCTCCAGAAACATCTCCACTCCTCGAAAAGAATCCAATATCGCCAACAACTCCTTGTCATAAATGGGATAGTTGATTTCAAAGAAATGAAACTTTCGTGAATGATAGGCGATTGGATGCAATACATGGTAATCCCCTCCCGTGACAGATCCCACCAAGCAAAAAATCGAAGCATCCGCTTCAACAACATATGGGCGCAAAGGATCGGGCATGAGCAAGAACTCGCGCGCGGTGAAAGCATGCTTCGTGGTAACAAAAGTAGATTCCGCTTCCCACCATTCGAATGGCACGCCCTTGACAAAGCGGAGGCGGTCAAAGGAAGAGCAATCTCCGAATAATCCCGGATGAAACGCCGATAGAAATTGGCAAACCCAAGAAGACACTGAACATCTCGAACGGATGAAGGTGTTTGCCACTCCAGAACAGTGCTGACCTTTTCAGGATCCATAGAGACTCCCTGTGGTGTGATGCGATAGCCAAGGAACTCCACATTATCCCTGCTCGAATCGGCACTTCTCAAGTTTGGCATATAATCCATGCTCACGAAGCTTTTGAAGGACCTGTCGACCATGTCTTTTATGTTCTTCGAGAGTCTTAGAATAAATAAGGATATCATCCAAATAGATGATAACAAAAGTGTCTAAGAACTCTCGGAAAGCATCATTGGCCATATGCTAGAATATTGCCGGAGCATTGGTAAGTCCAAATGGCATAACTGTGTACTCAAAATGGCCATACCGAGTACGAAAAGCTGTTTTCCACTCATCAACTTCCCGGATCCTAATAAGATTGTAGGCACCAAAAATCAATCTTCGTGAAAAATAATGCGCACCTTGAAGTCGCTCCAACAACTCGGATCGAGGAGGAAGCGTGATACCGATTTGGTACCGTGGATTTTGTTGAGGCCGTGATAATCAACGACCAGCCGTAGCGAATCATCCTTCTTTTGACAAAGAAGATAGGCTCCCAAAGATGGGATCGAAATGTCGAATGAAGCCGCTGGCTAGATTCTCCTCAATATAATCCCGCAACACCTTCAACTCAGCAGGAGATAGACCATATATCGGACCATATGGCGGTGTCGTCCCCGGATGCAAATCAATAGGACAATCATATGGACGATGCTCGGGGAGTTTACTGGCCTTGACTTTGTCAAATACATTAGAGAAATCGCCATATTTATCTGGGAGCATTGGAGCAGGCTTCGATGGTGCCGAACTAGCCGACGGGTGAACTTGGATTGCAAATACTGAACTTGGATCTTGCCTTCTAGATTTATCGAACTCGCGAAGAGAAATCTTCGAGATACGAAACTGAGGGCATGAAGAAGCCTCTACAAAAGCAGGAGCAGGAACATGAGCAGGAACAAAAACGTGAGCAGGAGTAATTGGAACATGAACTGGAGCATAAACTGGATCAAGAACTGGAGCAGAAACAGGGACTAGATCAAGAGCTAGAGCAGGAACAGGGACTAGAGCAAGAACTGGAGCAGAAATGTATCATCGAGCAAGAACCGGAGCAGAACCGGATCGAGCAAAAACTGGAGCTAGAGCTGGGACATCATCAAGAATATGATCAGAATTTGGAGCATGAACTGGAGCAGAGGCAAAAGGCGGATCAGAACATGGAACTGCAAGGACGGGGTCAGGGGCCCACGATATCGCATGCATCGAAGTCGATGTTGGTGTAGAGACTGACCGCAGATGAACTCGAACTAGAGCTAGAACCAAAGAAATCAAAATGATCTAGTACGACAATCAATCAATCTGCGGGTTATGTTGCTTTCGAGCCGTGGCAGACCCAAGACTATTGGCGCATGAGGGCTAGCAATGAGATTGAAGGAAATACGACAAGAAACTCCCTCGAACAAAACCTGAAGAGGTGCAGTACATTCCGTGACTACACCCGAGGAGATCTCCCGTCCATCAATCACTTCGACAGAAGCAGGATGCTCAACCTTGCTTCTAGGGATGGCGTGCTTACTGGCAAATGCACTATCCATAAAGCAAGCATTTGCACCACAATCAAGTTGCGCCAACACTTGCAATTCTCCAACTTCTGATTTCAATGATACAGGGATGAAGAATGCCTTGCTGACCTTATCTAATGGAATAAACATGTCATGAAATGTGGAAGGAGTCTGAGAAAAGGTGGCCATCCGACTAGAGACTCCTACTACTCAGACCGGCCTCTGAAGTTTTCCGACTGATTTAGGCGCTTCACAGGGCATCCACGAGCGATATGGCCAGCTCCTCCACATTAGAGGCAAAGATTAGCCTCTCCGGCGCTTCTTCTACGGCGATAAGGGTTCTCGAACTGCCCGATCAATGCATAGGCTCGGATCCGTGACCGCTAGATTCTACAGATAAGGCCGGGGAAGGCGTAGCTATAGGCGCTTGTGTAATTGGAAAGACCTGACTACGTCTCTCTTGCCTACGTTCGAAGAGCCGATTATCACATCGAACTGCAAATCTGATGGCTTCTTCCAAACTCTGGGGATCCTCCATAGACAACAACATATCTTTGACATCCTCTCGTAACCCCTTCAAAACAATCTCGGCGCAATATCATCCCAGGCGATTCATCGCAATTTGATGAAATTCTGATGCATATACCGGCCGGGCGAGAGCCTTGCCTTAAGTTGCAAAGTTTTGTGGACTGCCGAGGCGCCGACGACGGTGTCTCAAAGCATGCTTCGAAGTTCCGCGTTGAAAGCAAAGAAAATCTTGTAACTCGGAGGCTCCTTTCTCCAATAAAGGAGCAAACCAACTTAGAGCTGGCCCCCGTGGAGAAGAGAACCAATCAGCCCCACTTGTTCTTGAGCCGGGATATCGATGAGGACGAGCTGAATCACAAGCCCCGACTGATTCAAAACCACGGCTTGGACCGAAAAGTCAAACTTTCTCCTCGGGCTGATCTTAGGCTCGAGATAGCCTCAATCCCGAGCTACAAGCAGATTCATGTGAAGCAATACGCCCTTAAGCTCTTTATTGTCCAACTGCAAATCGGGCCGGCATACTTGAACAAGTCTTTGGACTGTTGTAATAAAGTCGAACCTCCTCCATAGATATAAAATCACCAAATATGAGCAAAAAAATGCTTAGGATCGAAAGCGCATAAGAACCGGTAAGGGATTCCGGTTCAAATTGTCATGAACCTACTCGAAAACAAGGAAAATACATGGAAAATACGCAAGAAATACGGAAGAAATACGCCAAGATCGGCAAAGAATCTGATATATGAACAAGAAGCAAGAATACAATAGCCCGAAGGCAAGCAGGAATACGAGACAGATGCCTTGAAGGCTCAAGACTGGCGTTGAACCGGAATGGTTTGACAAGAAGGAGGTACCTCCTTATATATCTAGAGCAACGGTCAGGATCACGCCACTCCAATGGATGAGATCGCGCCAAGTGTCGCGCATGCACTTAGGTTCTAGAACATTCTAGAACCTTCTGGAGTAATCCCACATATGAGAAAGACATGAAGAAATGTCTTCAACAAATATTGATAGCGCACTTGGCAAGGGTGTGTGACTCGCAACTAGAAGGTTGTGAGTTCAAATCCTGTCTTATGCAACTACCCTTTTGCATCCGTGTGACGACCATCTTTTGTACATAGGAGTATAATGTTCGTATGATACGAATATCCGTATGGTCATCACAGACGTCCTTTCTCTGTTCACATACATCTTGTTATTTGATAATTCAGTAAGAAACTTCAAATATTCTTCTGCGAATCATCAACATCTTTGAGCTTGCACTGGGCAAACTTTTGATGGTTAAGCTCTTTTTGAAGGATCTTTTGAAGGCCAATACAACCACAAACCATGCAAACCCTTGCCAGGTCTTGCATATCCTCTACTGCCACATCCAATCTATATGTATAGAAGAAGTTAACAAGACTGAAGAAAGCAGAGAAGGTTAGCTTCTTATTAGCGAATCTAATCTCTTTTCTTGATTTCCATTCTTTTCCAAATTTGCTTTTGAAGAAAGGAGATCTTGCTGCCAGAAGCTATCGGTGTGCAGATAACGGCTTTCCCTCCAAGTAAAATCTTATATCATAACCTACAGATTTCGCGACATAAGACTCCTTGCCAGACTCTATCATACTGCCCTCAAAGTATTGCCAATTCTGACCAGAGCTTATGAACAAATCCCTCAAAGAGCTAGAGGATCAAGAGGAGGAGGCCGAGCTTCAAAGGACTTAAGCAGCCTGCTGACTCTAAGGTTAAGGGCATCATAATGGCATCTATCTCCATCAAACGTATGCTCAATACAAATTGCACAACACAACCCTAAAGTACAGGTTCTCGAACCCTTCGTGCCATTAGGATTTTTTTGAGATTAAAAAAGGGCCTTCAAAACATGCCAACTAAGCCAAATGAAGATAAATGAACTACCAATCAGAAAACAGAGCCTGACGGGTCCAGTCAGCAAAACTGTTATAACTAACTCACTGGATCACATTTTCTAGCATAACTATTGATAGAAAAGTCCAAATGAGCTCTCGTTTAATGCAATAGATAGATCTCGTTGAGATCTTTCCAACCTTAGGTGCTTTGCACATATTTTAACCATTTATGATTGTCAAAACTCCAAACAATATGGTTTCAATGTTGTTAAAAAACCCGTTTTTTATTTTTAAAGTACTTCTATAAAAATCCTCACGTTTTTTAAAGGATTTTTATGATTTGGTATGACCAAAAAATAAAAAATAAAAAAATTGCACATTCTTTGCACTGCTTTATTGGACATATTTGCCTCTGTTAAAATGCACATTTTTGTTACAAGTTATAAGACGTAGCATGTCAACAAGTAAATCAGAAGCTTATGCTAGAACTATTAAGTTCAACTATAAAGATATCATAGCTGTTTTGCTATGCAACTCTTAAGAAAGTTCAGAAAAATATTATTATAGAGGTTAAGAAGTATAAGAATTTTATACATAAAGATAAATAACTTCAAGAATGTCATATATTTAGATAAAAAAAAATTACAATCTAAGGATTTTTAAGGATTTTTAAAGATTTTTAAGGATTTTTAAGGATTTTAAGGATTTTAAAGATTTTTAACGTATTTTATATGAAATACGTTTTTAAAGATTTTTTTCAAAAATTTTAAAAATCTTCAAAAAATCTTAAAAAACGTTTTTTAAACGTACGGATTTTGACGTACTTAACAACATTGTATG
This sequence comes from Isoetes taiwanensis, assembly GCA_021234155.1. Classification (NCBI taxonomy): domain Eukaryota; kingdom Viridiplantae; phylum Streptophyta; class Lycopodiopsida; order Isoetales; family Isoetaceae; genus Isoetes; species Isoetes taiwanensis. The sequence goes on along the minus strand of JAJEKV010000016.1, from coordinate 6,747,114 downwards.
GTTTTTACCATTTTTTACTATCTTATGAGGCTAAAAGATATGAAAACCATCCAAGGTTAGAAAGATCTCAATGAGATCTATCTATTCATCAAACAAGAGCTCATTTGAACTTTTCTATCAACACTTATGCTAGAAAAAGTGATCCAGTGAGTTAGTTATAACTGTTTTGCTGACTGGATTACCAGTTCTGTTTTCTGATTGGTAGTTCATATAGCTTAGTCAGCAGTTCTTAGAAGGCCCTTTTATGATCTCAAAAAATCCCTAATGCATTGTTTTTTTTTTTCTTTTTAATTTATTTATTTATTTGTGGAGGGTATGGGGGTAAACTATTGGTGATATGGAATTTAGACAATAAAATGTGGAGTGCACTCTAGATATACTGATTAGTATGCCTCATGCAATACGCCCATGAAATCATATGAAAACCATGCCAAAAAGCGTATAAAATCACAAAAAAAAACCCCTGTTATAATGCTAGATATATAAGCTCAAAATTTTATGCAAATTTTTTGAAATTTTATCATTTCTAATTCTTTGTGCCAAGTTCATGTCTTTGAGCATAACGATTAACCTCTTGGTGTGAATCGCGCAGATCTTGGCCTCCGCAGAAATGGTCGTTTGTTGGCGAGACTCCACCATCGTTAATGTGACTCGGTAGTCCATCTTGAACTCCTGGATAATTCCTCGATGTAGGCACTCGAAAGAGGCTTTTTGAATCGTCAGATTGGTGCATCGTTTTGGCAGTGCCTGATCTCCCAAGAAGCTCTACTGTGCTTGGAATCTGGCCCATGGCGGACCTTCTTCGGAGAGTTAGGTCGAGGTGGTGGAGGCTTGCTTTTCGACCCTGGTCAGCCGCCTTTGACAGACCTCGACACTCTGCTTGCAGTAACAGTAATTATGCCGGATCCATCGGCGATCTTGTAAGTTAGATATGTATGATTAGGTTTAGATGTTATTCTCATGATTATCATGTTATGTGGATACTAGTAATGGTGCCCAGCATTGCTGGGCATAAGTTGGAGGTCTGTAAATGTTTTGACTGCAATGAGAAAAGTGTGCAGTAACATCATCTAAGGTTTTAAGAAGAATGAGAAAAAAGTGTAATATTTAGTCTGGAGTTTAATTTTTGTTATTAACATCTTGAAAATTACACATTGAAGAGGTATTTGATCGTTACTCAGGTAAGAGATCGAGTTAAGGAGCAATTTCATCCCGTAGGATCTCTTTGTAGACTACATTTGGAGTGAATCTTCTATTGTTTTTTAATAGTGCTCCTTGTTTTGAGGTGTCTTGAATATAGACCTTTACTCCATGCTGTGTGGTGCACCTTGAGAATGCGACATAAAGCTGGCCATGGGCGAAGACTGACGTTGGTAGGTAGATGCCAACGGAGCTCATGGATTGGCCTTGTAACTTGTTTATGGTCATCGAGAATGCGAGTCGCACGGGGAACTGCCTTCGCCTGAAGGGGAGGAGGTCGCTATCTGATGGCTCTAGGGTTATCCTTGGTATGAGGACCCTTGTTCCTTTGTAGGTGCCTGTGATTATCTCTGCATCTATGATTCGTGGGTGTGCGTTGGTGACTCGAAGGCGGGTGCCATTGCAGAGACCAGGCTTCAGATTCATGTTTCTAAGTAGGATGATGATGGCACCATCCTTGATGTGCAGCTTATGCGGTGGCATGCCAGAAGGGGTTAGGTGGTTGATGAACTCGATTGGGAAGTCCCTTGTAGCATCTTTGCCTTCTGCAATGATGGCATCTATGCTCGTGTACATATGGAGTTGTCCGTGTAACCTTAGAAGGATCTTATTATTGATAGTAATGGTGCCCAGCATTGCTGGGCATAAGTTGGGAGCCTGTAAATATTTTGCTTGCAATGAGAAAAGCAAGCAATCATAATCCAACTTTATCTTGGGAAATTGAAACAAGACTTGAGAAGTAGTTTATCTTGGGAATTTGCAAAAGGACTTGAGAAGTAGGTCATACACGGAATAAAGCACAAAAGTAGGTTGTACGTAGAGTATTCTATAAATGTATGAGGTGGCATGTGATAGTGTCCATATATGGCATCTTTAATGGGAATTCTTGCAAATATATGTTAAGCAAAATCAAAGCTAAAGCTAAGAATGGGATGGAAGGCCTCATATCACGTCTAGAATGCTTAACATATAACAACATTGTTTAATTCCCAATATTTTGAGCATGGAATATTTCTTTGGCATTGCAAATTATAAGCAACATTTGAAAATTAGAGTTCATTGTTATTCAGAGAGTGAACCAACATAGCATTAAGAAAGAGTTTACAAACCTCCATCTCTCATAGTACGCCCAAAAACAAATAGCTTGATAATAAATGTGGCTATGCGCATATTCCAAAAAATATCAATGGAGCAAGTAGCAAAAATTTAGATAAAGGCTCCTTTCGGATGAACGCCATCCCAATCAATTGCAGACATGGGGCACTGAATGTCATGTTTGAAGTCAGAAGTATTGCTCCAGATTGCATTGTAAACTTGAAATTGTATTACTCCAATGCTATCGCAGAAATTCAACAAATTTGCACTTGACGTCCTAGATACTTAATGAGAATGGATTAAAGAGCACATGAATAGTTGTTGAAGACAACTGCTAAGTATGAATACCATAATCTGTAGGTTTATTAAGAACTTTGTAAGTGTCAATGCCATAATCTGTGGGCTTGTCACCTAGCCAGTGTGCTTGTCAGAAAAGCATTATGTGTTCGTAATACAGAATTATAAGGCATTGCCACTGACATATTGAACCACTTGTATGATAAATAAAATCTTATCATGCAGTTACATGACTCAATATCATAGATGTGGACATTAAAACATTCAAAACTAAAACCTATTTTCAAACTTAGTTAAACCTGCTAAATGATGGCTCCTGACAAAAGCCTTTTTACACCGCAGCTCTGGACCTGTCCAACTCCTGTATTCATAAGTAGCCAACAATGAGTAATGAAGACCATGCAGTTTTAAGCAATTTTTCTTTTTCATGCAACTTTCCCGATCGTGCGAACATATCCACCATGCAGATATAGTGATCCTCTGTTAACACAATACTATATTCTTTCATTAGATTAAAATATTGCTGGCCCTTTTCTACCAGGCCAACCTAGACATTTGAATGTCGTAGAATCAGGTTTCAATTTCTCTCATTCAAGATAAAAGATCTTTCACAGATACCTTGTCAAATGCTACTTGTACTTCCAATAGAGAACAACACGTGTCAACTAAAGCATTGCCAATAAAAATGTCTGTTTAAAATCTTTTCCCTGAGCTCAATGTGTATTTCCTGCCCCAGTCCAGGACCTTCAAATTGCCACATGCTAACAAAGAGGTAACATATGTAAGACTGTTTGGTAAGATTCCATCCATTTTGTTTTGTTCAAAACGTTTTAATAAAATTTCTCCAACATCATTTTCTGAGTATCCTAGAGTTAATGCACTCTAAGATCCAACATCTCAAATTGTATTGGCAACTGATCAAAGATTTCTTGTACCTCTGTCAGTGCACCACATTTAATGTACATAGCAAGCACAACAAACAAATATTTTTCATACCCCTACCTCAAAATTTCTTGGTGTATCTCTCTACCCATGTCTCAGGATCCTAAGCTAGCACAAATCTCCATATGCAGATAAACGTCTCCACATTAGGAAATATGCCCTGAAGTTCCATTTGCTGAGATATTGAGATAATGCATAAGACTTCCACTACCATGTTCTAGGACAAATGGCTGATCCTTGCTTGTAAGACAGAAACTTTCATCTTGCACGTAGGAATGCAAACTTGGGCAAGTATGCTGCCATCCAAGAGCTTTATATAATGCAGTGCTTGCATTAACTGGTCTTTTAAACCCAACAATGGTTCATTCTTCATAGACTTATTACGGTCCACAATACCTGGTCACTCCTGGTATGCTCCTTAAGCATATAGTGGGTTCATAAGATTAAAACCAAAAGATAGCAATGCCCATTCTTCTGCCATACCGTTTTGAGGAAGAAAATGCTGCCATAGATCAACCAAGCACTTCATTGAGCACTATGGCAATGTTGCATAGAGAATAGAGAAGGAAAAAATGGTCTCTACCATATACCATGTCGTATACCATGTCAAATGCACTGATCCTTGCTTGTAAGACAGAAACTTTCATCTTGCAGGTAGGAACACAAACTTGGGCCAAGTATGCTGCCATCCGAGAGCTTTACATAATGCAGTGCTTGCATTAACTGGTCTTTTAAACCCAACAATGGTTCATTCTTCATAGACTTATTATGGTGCACAGCACCTGGTCACTCCTGGTATTCTCCTTAAGAATATAGTGGGTTCATAAGATTAAAACCAAAAGATAGCAATGCCCATTCTTCTGCCATACCATTTTGAGGAAGAGAATGCTGCCACAGATCAATCAAATACTTCATTGAGCATTATGGCAATGTTGCATAGAGAATAGAGAAGGAAAAAATGGTCTCTACCATATACCATGTCCAACTGCCAACCAACGCAGAACCAAACCAACGCAGGATGCTTCTGAACCCATTCTTCTGCCATACTGCTTTGAGGAAGAAAAGCACTATGGCAATGTTGCATAGAGAATAGAGAAGGAAAAAATAGTCTCTACCATATACCATGTCGCATACCATGTCAAATGCACTGATCCTTGCTTGTAAGACAGAAACTTTCATCTTGCAGGTAGGAACACAAACTTGGGCCAAGTATGCTGCCATCTGAGAGCTTTACATAATGCAGTGCTTGCATTAACTTGTCTTTTAAATCCAACAATGGTTCATTCTTCATAGACTTATTACGGTGCACAGCACCTTGTCACTCCTGGTATGCTCCTTATATAGTGGGTTCATAAGATTAAAACCAAAAGATAGCAATGCCCATTCTTCTGCCATACCATTTTGAGGAAGAGAATGCTGCCACATCAACCAAACACTTCATTGAGCACTATGGCAATGTTGCATAGAGAATAGAGAAGGAAAAAATGGTCTCTACCATATACCATGTCCAACTGCCAACCAACGCAGAACCAAACCAACGCATGACGCTTCTGAACCCATTCTTCTGCCATACCGCTTTGAGGAAGAAAATGCTGCCCATGAAGAAGCGCAGACTTATAGCTTCCATTCGCACGGGTGCACATCGCCTCCGCATTGAGACAGGACGTTGGGCTCGGGAAGCACGAGAGAAAAGGCTTTGCCAGTGTTGCCACCAAGGCGCCATTGAGGATGAATGTTATGCCCTCCAGATCTGCCCAGCGTTTGCCCATATCCAAGAGCAGTATGTTCGATTACTAGTGCCTGGCCAACCGTTGCATGAGTTATTGAATACGGCGTCAGTGGGTTTGTTGGGGTCATACCTCCAGGAGGTTATGGATGCACGGACTCAGTTGTGTCCTCCGGAACGGTATTGAACCGTCCTATACAATTATACAGCGTGTCAGCATACTTATTAATACTAAGGTTTTTCCCTCGAAAACCATTCGGGGCGGGGGTTTTTTAATCCTGTCAGTAATACGCTTGCTGCTCTTTTTTGTTTGGGTCCCATAGGCCAATCGGTCTCCGTGGACGCTAAAAACTCTATTCTATTCTATTCTTCTAACTCATCTTCATGATCCAGATCCTGATCCGTATGAAAGAATATTGTTGTTAAGTCTAGATCATCTAGAAGAAAACATTCCCACGCACAGCTATTGTCACCCTAGGTCTTAGCATTATCATATTCTTCGTCTGACGACATAAATACCATAAGATCACATGCGCCATCTTGCATGATGTTCGCAGCTTATTAGCCTAATATCATATATCAGACATCCTTCTCTAATAACTTTCAGGCACTCCAGATCATGAGCAGCGGATAGTGCATGTAGATGTGAGTCACCTGAAGGACATATGATGACAATGGTAAAGAACCTCTCAATTGTCAATCCTATACAGCTGGTAAAGAAGATGCTATAGTCCTGATTCATCCCCATGTCTCCTCTCCCATCTCTACTATCCAACTTAAAGAGTGATATGTTTCTACGGCAAGTAATTGATTCTGGTAAGAGTTCTTTGTACCTAATGGAGACTGAATATTAAACAATGTCTTCTTCTCTAGTAATCTTCTTCACAAGAGCTACTTTTCTTCTGAACTCGGCCAGTACCTTAGGGGGCAGAGTCTCTTTATGTTTTGCATTCTTAGCCTTCCAATTATTTAGGAAGTCCTGATCAAAATTTATGTCATCATTACTGACTTTATACTTGTTCAGTAATCCAATTTTAGGTAATGCCACATCCCCCGATAGCCTTTGTAACTCAGCTCCTACAACTGGCTTCATTGTACGTACATCCTTCACATGGCTGCAGTACTCAATAAAAGACATCCTATCCTTAGTGAAAACACTCTTCTTGTACAAAACCTCCTTCTTCAAGCACTAGTCTAAAACCCAGATGGTCTCAGTGTCGTCTGATTCTTTATCTCTGTCACATCAAGTCAAACATGCTCACATCAACAGGAGGCACCCTATTCATGGTATCTGATAGCTTCTTTTATGCATAGCGTTCCAGATGCATAGCAGTCTTTTTCTTATCCTATATAATAGTCTATGATGGAGTCTGCTCCAGTAGCTTGAACGCCTCAGACTTTGATCAACCCTGTCTGGTGGATAATGGGCAGCCATATTCCACCCATTGTTGATGAGCATGGCATAGTTGCTCCACGTACGGACTACAATAGTACAAAAAATGGGATCAGTACCTTAGATCAAAAACACGCCTGGCGATAATTGAATTGATTTAAAAGCACATCTGGCGTGCTTTTAAATTAACACAATTCACATCAAGTGTGCTTTTAAATTAGCGCAATTCGTGCTTAGCGTGCTTTACGCCACGCAGAAAGCACGCCTGGCGTGAATTGAATTGATTTAAAAGCATGCCTGTAAATGCAATTCACGCCAGACGTGCTTTTAAATCAACGCAATTCGTGCCAAAGCACGCCTGGCGCGAATTGAATTGATTTAAAAGCACGCCTGTTAATATTAAAAGCATAACATTTTACTGTAGCAAATTACCTTTTGTATAGAAACATCTTCTCCATTTCATTTAAGGTAGCACTAATCTCAGTCATATCTGCAGTTCAAGTATTGGCATCCAAGAATTGACACCTCCTATATGCATAGTGATTGTAGAACATTGTTTGGTCTATTTGTTCTAGCCTGCTTGATGAGGGCCTTTTCTACCTTAATTGAATGCTGCCCATCAATGATAACGAATTTAATTTCATCATTTCCTACTAACTCCTCAGCATTCGACCGCACAACAGGCTTGTTCGTGATCGAGTCCCAAGGTAAAACATATGTTGGCATAGGCATTTGACCTGGATTGGGTCATATCATCTACTAATGTAAATAGAGCTTGGTAAACGGATGAGGTGCTTCACATGAAGCTGAAAAGTTGTCTTAAGGCCATATGGATAATGGTCAAAGTACTTATTCTGTTCGGCAGATTCCCACACGTTACGCACCCGTTCGCCACTTTGTTTCCAACTGAGAAAGACATGAAACCACCAACCACCTCAAAAACAACGTTCGACTTGCATGTGTTAAGCATATAGCTAGCATTCATTTTGAGCTAGGATCAAACCCCTCTTTAACATCTTTGTTCATGTCCTCCAGCTGTGCCACCGTGTCCTCATTCTCAAACCCAGAAGCCTCTATGCCCTCGACAACCGTAGGTTGAACATCCTTTCCCAGATTCATGACCCTCCTCGGAGCTTTCAAGTCAGCTAATTCTCTAGCTTGCTGCACGTAGTGACTTGGAGTAGGTTTATTGAACATGCCTCTACGCACGGGTGGCATATAGATATTGGTGTAACTGCGACATTACTGGGCCAACCATAGTTGAAACATGTCTCATTGTTCACATCTGTCTTCATGAAAGTATCTTTGTTACGCAGTAGCTCTATAATGAGTAAGTCTGAGCAGATCCTTCTTGTGCTTATATTGATCTCCAAGAACAATTTGCAGTTGGTGTTGTCCTCTTCTTCATAGGAGATTATGATCCCTTGTTTGGTCATCTTGTCCACTTCTTTTTTCCTGGAGAAGAGTGTTAAGTCCATCCTGCCATTTGTCTTGGAGAGATCAATGAAACACTTGACACCATCATTGTTTGGGGTCTGGGTTCGGGAACTCCTGCAAGACAGCCCTCTGTGAGGACCCGTGGATCTAACAGGAGAATCCGGGGACTATGTCACGCGGGATTTGCAAGAAGAGAACAAGAAGGAGAAAACAGAACAAAAGAGAACAATGAGATGAAAATGATAAGCTTCCTTGATATCAATGATGACAATACATGAGCTCTCGCAACCGAGAGAAAACTGAAGTGAGACAAGACTCTAAACTCATCTAAAAACTCATGTGCTAGCTCTAGTCATATATATAGTACAATGGCCTTTGGCCCAATATAGACACTCGATCGATCTCGGTGCCGGCTCCGGAAGGAGGCCTGATTCTGCAGGAATGCTTTGGCGGTGCCTCTTGAAGTGCCTAGAATCACGCCGACGCCGACGCTGGCAAAGGACGGGTCATTTACTTGTCTGAAGCGCCTTTTGACGGGCAGCGCCTTTGATCAGCGTGGGTTGGCCGCTTGGTCTTCTCACAGCCTTTGACGACCGAATTCGGCCTGACTGTGGATCCTTGTTCTTGACCGGTCTCTGTCAGATGCATGAATAGTCCCGCATCAGAGGCACAGACTAACACTCCCACCAAAGCACACTCACTCTGAAGAAAAGGAGGAAGGGTTTCTGAGGGCGGAAGCCGCCATAGCCAAAGTGATCCTCATGAAAGTGAGGACGGGCACCATTATGGTAAGTGCCAATGAGATCCTCGGGCGATTTGAAGAGCAGAGGAGTGTTGAGCCCAAGGGGCGTGGATCGGGCATCAAGGAGGAAATGAGAGCGCACCATGTTTTCAAGGGCGCGATGGGCTTTAAGAAACAAACCGGCACTCCATGAGTAGGCGTGTCCGAGACCGGCACCGACGCCGGCATTCAGATTGCAAAGAAAGATGGGACGCCGCCGATTTAAAGAGCTGACCAGATGCATTTGAGAGCAAAGACAAAACCAAATTTGATTATGCATCAATCGTGGTCCGGTGAGGTGGCGATTCGCAAGAAGGTGTCAAGGCCATGAATAGCATCGCCAGGGCGCTGCCAACCACGCCATTTGCAATATAGATCCAATTTGTAGTGTTATCAAGGGTGGCACCATCCTCCCGATTGAGCGGGCGACAAAACGGGATCCCAACGAGATCCGGCCGAGATCTCGAGGGCGGAGTCCATCCAAAGATGGCCATCCATGACCTTGGTCCAAAAGGGGAGACGCCAATCGAGGTGAGGAACCGGCACCTGTGGAAGCATATGGAGAGGGGCCATGCCCGGGCGGGTCATTTCCGAGCCCGCCCCCGAATTCACGAACAAGGCTCCGGATCAAGAGCTTTGCACCAATGGTCCCAAAACGTAAGTGGAGCTAAGAGTATACAGGAGGGCTATCCCAACCCGGGGGACCGCCTTGCTATCCGTAAGAGCACGCAGCTTGAGTGTAACCCGCCAAGTCTTGCATATAAACTTGTGCAAAGGGAAGATCCTGATGTCCCAGATACTTCCTTATCTTTCAGCCGCTTCAGCTTGCCGAGAGGTAAATGATGAGCAAGCTCGGCATGTACTCTTGATGAAGAGCGTGGTCCGATCATGATCGCATTGATAGGGGTTGTTATCCAAAAGCAACCATTGAACGGTTGGGTCACCCTGAAAGTTTTGATGTGGCCCATCCCGAAATTTGTCCTGTGTATCAGCCCGATAGAAGTCATGGAAAATGTACGCCATTGGTCGAACAACTCAAGGTGATGAACCGGATCGTCACGTTGAATGAGATCAAAGACTAAAAGGGCCAATGAATAAACCTTTGTCTTTAATAGAGAGGTCTGCCAGATCCAAGAAAATCTGCAGCGGCAATGGGGAACATCAACGGGACCATCACCGCATGCCACTTCAGAAGAAAGAGGTGGCGGCGGGCAACCACATAATCCGCATAACCGGAAGGAACAGGGGAAGTCAACAGCAGGTTGAGAGCCGATGGGTAACATAGCCATCAAGTTTGGTCTCGAGCCTCATCACCAGACCGAATGGCTTGTCAGAAGCCGTTGTTCGAGGTCACGCGATCCTAAGCTCTCCTTTTCTAACGTATATGGATCATCACGGACCCGCTTCGAATTCGTGGCATGTGAGGAGGATTGCCCAGAGCAAGAGTCGGGCACATGGCAATCTCTGGCCATCAAGAATTTTCTGCTTCGAGCCTCCGCCAGTCGATCTTGAGAGATGTGAGTCGAGAGGTCAAGCGTGGAAAGATGAGCTTCCAAAGAGTCAATTTTAGTGTCACGCTACCAGAAGGTCTTGGGCTTGAGTGTTGTAATGCCGGAGAGCTCAGATACAAATGCGGTCCAAATTGGCAATGTCTTTATCCTTGTCAGCCAAGAGAGTCTCTCTTGCCTTGACCTGCTCCAATAATTCCCAAATGGTGGTTCGCAATTGAGTCCCATTGATCGGCAAGCACTATTCTGATTTTGGGCAGCCTTTAGATCCTCACGCCTGTAAAAACCTCGCGCTTGTCTTGAAGCCGGGTCTCCGTAGTATGAACTTGCGCGGGTAGCAGCGTGGAAGGTCTCTGAACCGCCCCGAGGCCTCCAGGCCGCTTTGAACCCCATTCATGAGAGCTTCCTCGATTCTTGTAACTTGAGAGCAGCAGCTTGAACATCCTGCTGATATTGATACAAAAGCTGGCGAGGGTGCGGAGGTGGTGGAGCCTGTTGTTGCCTTGTTTGTGACGTTTATGAGACATGTTGAGAACTGGAGTGCTTTGTTTCTGTAGAGGAGGAGGAGACAGTGACATGCGTGTGCGGAAGTTTGACATGACCAGAAGAAGAAGGGCGTGAAGTGCCAACTTGGTGATTTTGAGGAAGGGACTGCTGAGTGGAAGCATGAGAATCAGGAGGTGATGGAGGAAAGTAATGACAGATGATGGCTTGAAGATGGCCACCCACGAAAACTTCAGAGATGGAGGAGGGGGCAGCCCTAATACGGTCGACTTCTTGAAGAAGGTGGTAGAACAACAGCTGGGGCCAATCAACGTGGTGGTTGGAGCGGATAGCAGTGATCATCAAATTATAGAAAGGCTTATTGATATGGGTGTTCTTGATAGAATACCCAAGAAACCCTCGCACCACGTAAACTTAACAAAAGTGTCATGGGACTTGGCAATATTTGTCGAGCGATGCATGTTTGCTTGATAAAACGGAGCACCAACTCGGTGACATCGAGATCCCGTAAAGGCAGCCCAAGATAAACAAGGGGTTTGCAAAGGAATATGGAATACTTCGTAAATCGTACTGGGTCAGCAAAATGGTGGTGCCATCGACCACGATGAGCGCATCCATTCGGGTTGTTGACGATGTGAGCCACGAACCGCCTAATTGGTCCGGATTTGGAGCCGGAGTTCCATTTGTGAGAATGCATAAAGCGCCCATGCCCGCGACTTCACGACCGGGGCCAACAAGGGCTTCACCGGGGTGGGCGCCAAGAAAGATAATCGACTGAAAAAGAGCCGGGCTCGAGCAAAGAGTTTGAAGTGTAGGAAATTTGGGTGCAGCCATAGCAAAGAGCTTTAAAAGAACGGATGCAAAGGCGAGAGCAGAGAACTGAGGACGGCTAAGCAGAGACGAAAAAAGGTTTAGGGCGCCGCAAATGGAGGCGAAGGGCATTATGAGGGCAAAACAAAGAACCGCTGATGATGCCGTGTGTCGAGATGCCAAGGAGGCGATTGAGAGGCAAAAATTTGGCTAAGTCCCCAAACAAAGAAGGGAGAAGCAAGGAAACTGAGATGAAACGTGAGAGAATGATCGATGGGACAAATTTGGCGAAAGGACGACATTAATGTTCGACGGGCGGAAAAGAAGGAATGTCATTTAATGCTAGCAACTCGGGCGGGATGTCATTAAAACGGCGGTGTCGGGAAGGTACCATGGCTAGATATGCTGGGGAGAAAAGATTCTCATTTTAGAAACAACCTTGCATTGCAAACACGCTGACGCTTTTTCTCGATTGGTCCACGCCGATGTGGAGTTCCTCGGTTGGCTATATAAGGCGAACAGGGAGCGAAGCGAAGACATCCGATGGCGCTCAGTATGTCTGCTGCTGGTTTGCATGACAAATGCACTATGCCGTCCAACTGCCTTGAATGGATCACTTGCAAGATGGATTCTCTGGACATCTGGCGTTGCCACAACCGTGGCCTGACTATGGACGGATGGTGTGCCGGGATGGCTGAGCATCCTGACCCACATACCAACGGGATGGAGGTGATTCTGCACCTGCGCTGGGATCTTGAGCAGAATTACTACCACATCCTGCGTAGCATCTCTGCTCCGAACCCGGAGTAGAGGGTTTTTCTTCTTAGGGCTTAGTAGATAGGGCTCTGAGCCCGTTTTTGTATATAGGGCAGTGCCCATAGCGGAAATAGCTGGGCTGTGCCCACATTTTGTAAAAATTTCACCTATATATAAATATGCCGCTGGTTTAGTCACTATCTGTTGTGTCTTTGTCTGGAACATCGTCTGGTGGATGATTTTTACTTTCCGTTGTATGAAATTGTTTGAGGCAAAAGCCATTAACCAGTGTAGGTAATGGAGTTCCATCTAACTCAGCCAGCTGGAAAACGCTGGGTTGCACTACTTGAACAATTTGATAAGGGCCAAGCCATCGAAACTTAAGCTTACCCGGAAAATTTTTGTAACGAGAATCATAAAGAAGAACCAAATCTCCTTCTTTGAATGTTTTTGTCTTCAGACGTTTGTCATGTAAAGATTTTTGCAACTGTTGTCCATGAAGAACACGAATATAAGCATCCCTTCTAAGTTCATCCAACTGTTCCAATTGATAAACCCTTTCTTTGAGTGCAAAGAAGCGGATTATGGGTCAGAGCCGCTGAAAACGGAGAGTTGGAAGTATGTATTCAAAAGGCATGAGAGCTTCTTGACCATAAACCAATTTGAAAGGAGGTGACCCGTAGCAATTTTGAAACAAGTATTGTAAGCCCAAAGAACAAGAGGGAAGTTTGGTTTGCCGGCCAAGGTCGAAAGCGCCACAAATTTTCTTGAGAATTGTGACCGAGTTTTGTTGGTGCTTTCGCCAAACCGCTCCCTTGAGGATAGTAAGGTGTGCTCTTGTGATGATGTATCGATAGATAATCCGTCAGCTCCTTGATGGTATGATTGATAAAATGGACACCGCGATCACTTACCAAATTCGGTGGGGCAGCCAAAACACGGATGATTTGTTGATAGATGACCTTTGGTGGCTTGCCGCAGTTGTTGTCCGGAAGTGCACAAGCTTCCGCCCATTTGGTAGCGTGGTCGGTGAGAACTGAATGTAGACGTAGCTGCACGGGTGTGCCGCCAGGAGGATCTATGGGTCCCACAAAAATCCATCCCCCATTTGCCGGAAGGAAGTGGCGTGGCGACCGGGCGTCAAGGGAAGAGCGCCACGGGCCGTGGGCGTCCCACCCGCTGGCAAGCATCACACGCGCGGGCGTGGGCGTGAGCGCCTTTGAAGAGCGTGGGCCAAAAATAACCAAAAGAAGAAGGATTTTGGCGGCCGTGGTGTCACCATGAAAATGACCACCACCGAGCCCCTTCATGGGCTTCTGGACAATATCTGGGACCTCATGAGGGAGAACACAGCGTCGAAGAATGGTATCCTTACTCTTTTTGTAAAGATGGCCTGCAACCATGGTGTAGTCACGGACCTCGCGGAGAAATTGATGTCGACGGGATTGTCGCTTGGCTTGAGAGAGCGTGGCGTTCCTCGGAAGAGCGCCTGTGAGGAGATACTGCTGAAAATTGTGGAGGAGGGATCATCTGTGTGGATGCGTGAAAGATAATCCGGGACAACATTGCCTTGTGCACAATTTCAAAAGGTGCAAATTCTTGCAGAAGGAGGACCCAACGAGCAATGCGGCCCGTGGGCGTGGATTTGTTGATCAAATAAAGGAGTGCTTGGTGGTCAACAAAGAATTTGATCCGACCGCCTAAAAAGATAGTGACGGAAGCGTTGGACACGTAAAATTAAACCCAAGGCCTCACGCCTGCGGCGCGAGTAGTTGCGCGCCAAATGTAATTGAGTTTTCTACCGACATATCTATTTGGTTTGTCGTTAATGCGATCATATTCTTGAGAAAGAACAGCTCCAATAGCAAACGCCGAGACATCTACATGGACGGAAAGGGCTTGTCCCATTGAGGAGGAACAAGAACCGGGCCTGAGTAAGCAAGAGCTTCAACTCAACTAAAGCAAAGATCCGGGCCGGAATTCCAAGCCCGTGGATTCATCACCCGTGAGTTTATGAATGGGATCTCGCAATGGCCGCAAGTCCGTGAATGAAGGTGGAGTAATAATTGACCTTACCCGTGAAAGAGCGTGTCTCCTTGATATTGGCCGGTGCTTGAGCCTTGAGCACACAAGTGATTTTGGCGTGATCCGTGGTGATACCGCTTTGTCGACAACGTGTCCCAACAAACACCCAAGTGACGCAAAAGGTGCATTTCTGATTGAGACTAATGCCTGACTCATCACATTTCGAAAGACGAGTTCCAATTTATCCAAATGGTCAGCCATGGAACTCAGGCAGCGAGAAGTCATCTTGAAAATTTGCAAAGAAGGATTTTCCTTCATAAAATCATGAAAAAACGAGAGCATGATGCGTTGAAACGTGGATGGAGAGTTTGATAATCCAAAAGGAACCACCTTGTAGGCAAAAGTGCCCCACGGGGTGGTGAAAGTAGTCTTGAGTTGATCAGATTCTTTGATTGAGATCTGATTGTAGCCAGAAAAACCATCCATGAAGGAGTACATCTCATGTCCAGCAACCTCTTCCAGAACCTAGTCTGTGAAGGGAAGTGGAAAATGATCACGCTCCGTGGCCTGATTTAGTTTTCGGTAGTCCACGCAAACACGGATCTTTCCATTGTGTTTCAGTGCAATGACAATGGGGCTCACCCATTCAGAATGTTTGACTTCATAGATCAAACCTGTAGCAAGGAGTTTGTCAATTTCGGCCTTGACGCGATCACGGTAATTGGGGTTGAGCCAGTACTGTCGTTGCTATACGGGACGTGCATCGGATTTGGTAGGAATCATGGAATAATTTAAGGGTTAAACTTAGCTATTTGGCGATTTTTTAGCACATTTTCAAAATAATTTGGCTAAAGTAAATGGAAAAAATTGGGAAAAATAATAATAATTTTAGCTTAACTTTTTTCGGGACTGTACCGACCTTGGAGCTCTTTAGCCAAACGCTAGAAAGTAAGAGAGTGAAATTTTGTATTGTTTAGCTAAACCATAGAAACTTTTAGAATGAATTTCGGGCCAATTTAGCTAACATCATTCTAATTTATATGAAATATAGGATTAGTAGTTTAGTTTCTAGCATTATGAATTAATTTGAGTCCTAGACTTTGCTAGTTAGCATTATTTTAGAATGTTTTCACAAAGAAAATGACCAAAATAAATGGAAAGTATGAGAGGAAAAATGTGTAGAGTTTAGCTAAACCACAGAAAGTTTTGGGATTAATATCGAGCAAGTTTAGCTAAAGTCATTCTGGCTAATAAGAAATATGCGATTAGTAATTTATTCCCTGGCATGGTGAGTTCTCCCAAGGTTTTGTTGATTCCCCTAAGGTCTCGGTAGCTCCAGGCGAAAATGTGTTTGAACTTTTTGAAGAGCGTGACGGCCCTGTTACGATAGGGTGTCGGAAGATTTGCAGCAATGCGGACAGGCTGATTTTGCCCACGTCCACAATCTCGACTTCAGGAGTCTGAATATGTGGGATAACTTCCGTGTCCTGGACAATATGAGCAGGAGGTTGAAGCATGACAGGATGTGTGGCACTCTGCGTGGTGAAGAAGAGAGGTTGCTGAGTTTCATCAAGCAGAGGTTGCTTCATGACAGCGTGTACATCTACAGAGCCGCAGGAGGTTCAAAGATCCAAAAGTGATCAACACGCTGGATTCGATTGCAAGGAGCCGTAAGGGTCAAGCAAGGCCCACACCGGTCCCGATCAAGAGTCATTTCTCCCCAAGGATCAAAGATATTCGGGTAGGATGACAGAGGCGCACTTCGCAGTGGAGCCCGAACTTGATAGATATTCAAGCGCCCCCGACCTAATCGGTGTCGGAGAGAGGGGTTCAAAGATTGTCGACCAAATGATCTTACCGGGTTTCCGTGTCCATAGTGGCATTGAGGTGACCATTTGTGATGACTAACTGATCCGCGGGCCCAAGAATGGATACTCTTGGCCCGGGCGGAGAAAAGGTCTCACACCAACATTTCATAATCACCGGATCTTCTCCAGCCTTCCAAACACCAAATTCCAAGGGGAATCGAGATCATCAATGTTGATATGAAGAAGAGGCGGACGCCCGAGGTCTCGTGATATGGCCATTAGCCAATTTGATGTCATATGGGGCAACGATAGAGTTGTTTGATGCCCATTTGTTTGGCGGAGTTTATCCGATGAGATTGACAAAATACGCTACCTCCATCAATTTGAACATGATTGACTTGTTGATTGCCCACCGTGGCATGGACCGTGGGTGTAGAGGTATAACAGCCCCAACCAAAACGGTCGGGAGTGGTAACTGGTCCTTGAGAGCAGGATATAGTTTCAAAATTGTTGCCAAACTTAAGGGAATTTTGATTTTTGCTAGCTCCTCTTGGAGTTCCAGAGGCACATGAGAAAAAGGATCAGCCGATCCACAGTCTTTGGAGTGCGTGGTAATGAAGCAGCAACTTCTTTGAGTAGGTCAACCTCTGCAGCAATATTCGGATATGTCTGAGAGCGTGGAGGTTGAGATGTGGAAGGTGCTTCTTGTCTTTGTTGAGCTCTAGTGGTGGCATGAACGTTAGCCAATGTGCGGCCTTCAGCAGCTTGCATGAGGTTCAGAATGCTTTGGCGAACTTTAGGCATGACATGCGGCATGAGTTTCTCCAAGTCAGGTGCAAAGTGAACCTTTTTTTCCTCTTCATGAGGAATGGTGTCGACTGCAAAGGCAGGTTGCGTGCCACTGATAAGGGAATCTTGTAAAATGGTCAAAGCTGAATTGCTTGAAGTCTAAGTACACGGGAAGGTTTGGCACCTCGATGTCGGCTCTTCGCCACCTGGGGCGGTAGTACGTTCCAAGGGTTGGGCAACACTAGAGTTGTCCCGGGGACCATTTCTGGTCCATGGACCAGAAATGGTCCACCATACCCCCTGCCACTTAAATCGATATATCTCACAAGATAAATTTTAATTTTAAAATATACCACCACTATTTGAGTCTTCACTTGATTTTTAACGACCTGTGAGAATTTCATGACCATTGGATACACCTTTATATTGGTATGATTGTTCAAACTTTGAAGAATTTGACAGTTTTTACAGCACTCTAGAACTGCACTCTTCACTTTTCTAGCATAAAAATGTCTAAACCTTGCTAAATATGAAATTAATTAATGTATTATGATAAAACATATCAATTTGCATGTTTCCATGTTTTGCCACTATCATTTGATTTTAATTGAAGTCGCCAAACACTATTTTGCTTAAAAATGCTGCATGAAGTTCAAGAATTATTTCTCTCTTATTATTACAAATTTTGACTTAATTTTTGTGACAATGAGTCCTTAACTAGGAAACCTATAGTCCAAAGAATTTTTTTTATGTTTATATGTTTTATTAGTATCGTTATTAACTAAAGAAATTATTGTACAGAATTCAAAATAAAAATATGGGTTAAAGTGCTTCAATAAATCACATCCATAAGTCTCATAAAGATAGTAAATGATGCATTCTAATCAACTCTATGTAGGAATTTACTTTATCAACATAAATTTTGTGTAACTAGGGTATAACCATGCATTATCTAGATCTAAACGAGCTCTAATATAATTGGATGAACACAAAGAAAGGTTCCAAAGTGCATTGATTATACCTTTATAGGTCTAAAGCTCAACAATAATGTAGGTAGTGATAGTTATTCATAAATAGAAGGCAATATCACGAAGTTTAGCCATGACTATAAATAAATAGATCAAAAGACTTTCCGTACCTGTTTTTCTAGTTCATCTCAAAAATTAACTTATTGCACTATAATTCTTCCATAAGCCTTTTAAATGGCACAATGTATGATAAAAAGGGATATTGAGATCCTTGTTGTGGTCTTATTTAGGAAAAAAAATGAAGAAACCTACTTACTTTCCACTATTATAAAGTTAGACAATGTATGGCTGCTCCAAAATGTTGTAGTCTAAGTAGGACCATAGTACACGTAGAT
Organism: Isoetes taiwanensis; assembly: GCA_021234155.1. Classification (NCBI taxonomy): domain Eukaryota; kingdom Viridiplantae; phylum Streptophyta; class Lycopodiopsida; order Isoetales; family Isoetaceae; genus Isoetes; species Isoetes taiwanensis. The sequence continues at coordinate 6,728,680 of JAJEKV010000016.1, read as the reverse complement.
CAACTTTTATGATTGGCTATAAATTTTGTAAATTTGAACCTTTGTTGGCAATATATATCTCAAATTTCATGTCAGGATAATATATTATATACAAGATTTGAATATAAATAAGCATGGACTGTGTATAGGTCCAGGATTAAACCAACTGGATTGAGAAAATTGCTCTATTTATTTGCATTGGCTCTATTCATTTTAATTTAATTTAATTTTTGTCTAATGCTCACTTGGGCCTCGAGGGGCCATGGAGCACATGAACATAATGTTTACAAATTTAACAAGAACGAGCGGTGAGTATCCACTGCTCTAAAATAAGGACCTAAAACACCTACAATTTTGTTCCCTACAATGATATTATGATTTCTCATCGTCTATAAGATAATCTTTGAAAGGTGTAAGTGGACTTTCTCATACATTCAAAGTAGCCCTTAACTACTTAATTTTTGTGCTCCGATATCACCTTTTAGATAGACAATCATCCCTAATCAACTAATGTTATCATATATAATGTGATATAAACTATATTCTAAAGAATTGATTAAGATGATGATGTTCTTAACTTTTAAATGAGAGGTCATGTGGACCAATAATTGGCATCGGCATAGCAGTCTATCTTGATCTTCTTTAGGCATATCTTTTCATAATTTTCCTTGGTTCATCTTGCATTGCTATCTTAACTTTGGGAAGCTTTGAAATATGGTGTTTGAAGTTCATTTTCAAGGCACAAATCTAGAGATCAAATATGGAAAATATTTGATGATAACTTGAACTAATACTAAAAGTTTTAGCCCAAACCTAGCAATAGATATTTTTATTGATAGAGGATCTCATGAAATACTAATATCCTAAAATTCGCTTGAGATCCAATAAGGTAAAGAAGTTATTGATTTAAAATGAACACATGGACCAAAGAATGGTCTTATGTACGAAAACCTTTATTGATTTATCATGATCGTGCCTTTTTTGCTCTTTTCTTTACTTGTTTTTTCATTGGTTTCATATCCATACAAGCATTCATATATTATTTTTTCAATGACATACTATTTCAATAAATTTCTTTCAAATATAACAAAATAGACATCAATTAAAAGTTACTTAAAAAGTGTTATTATAAGTTAAAGCCGAAGCTTCAAATTACAGCCCAACAAATATTTTTTATGCATGGATCAATTAGTGAACTACTTATATACCAAATTTGAAGTAAAAAATCATTTTCATGCAAAAGTTATAGAATTTTAATTGAAACAGCCTTCTGGGAACCATTATTGGTCCACAGAAGACAGAAAACTGTTTTGACCCTGTCATGTTTGACTGACTATATCTTCCTTTTTAGACTTCGGATTGGAACAAGGTTTTTTGTGTATTAATCCTTATCTCGTATAGAAAAATATCATTATAATGAAAAAAATCAAAAAAATCCTTTTATTGAGACAATTTTACATTATGTAAACATAGTAATGGTGCCCAGCGTTGCTGGGCAGAAGTTGGTAACCTGTAAATGATAATCCTATGAATTCACTTTGGAAACCATGGATTTACTTCTCTATCTATAGTTCTCATTGTGCCAATCATTTTGGAAAACATGGATTTGCTTCTCTACCCATAGTCTTCATTGTGTCAATCATCATGATAGACAGATAAAGGAAGAAGTTTTCTTCTTTTAGCATCATTGTAATATTAGACAGATAAAAGAAGAAGTTTTCTTCTTCTAGCATCATTGTAATATTATTGGAATTAACACATTGATCGTGCCATGTGTGCTTATCAGTTTCTCCAAAGTTCTAGAGTACCACCTACTTTTGTAAGGGGTGGTAAGGAATTGCCAATTTGTGTTGTCAATATTATGGTTTTTACTTGTAGTTTATAAATTTTTCACATGATTATTATAAGTATAAATTGGGAAGTGCTAGCATATGGCACACTTGTTGCAACAAAGTGTGCTTTTATTATATGTGATTAAATAATTTAACATTATAAACCTGTGCAAATATTCTTTCAATCATTATACAGTATTATTTACAAATGAAAATTGGCCTCTTGAAATCCAAGAAGCAAAGAATTTAGATTGTTTCAAAGCCTTTGTGCCTCGGGGATGGGATGTTTGTAGAAGCAAATTGTGAGGCATTTTTTGAAATAATCATAAATCAAGTGATTGATCCTAACCCATTTAAGTATGTTAAATATTGTTGAACTTGTCACCTAATTGTCTCCACCAATCTCACGTATACACATATACACCTATACAGTCGCTGGTGCATTTGCACGCATCAATGTCTGTAGGAAGCATTAAAGGGAGCAAAACTCCACTTGATCTTATCAAGACCATTTCTGGTTGCCGAATAAATGCATTTCAAAGCCTAGAATAAACCCCCATGGGTGAAGTTAGCGACTCATCATAGTTGTCATTTTCAACATATCCATTGAATTATGAGCAAAGAAATACATTAGATGTGCTTAAAACCATAAAATAAAATTTCAAATTAGCCAAGAAAAAGAATTAAATAGGCCATACATAGTGGGAAGTCGCTATCTCAACGAAATTCTCAGAAACCAATTTGATCTTCATCGTGAAGTGCCCAAATAAAAATTGTCCTTGGATTCAAAACCAGCTCTAGATGCTTGATCCAGACCAACCGCCTGATCTTTATTATTATTTGGATATCTCACATTATCAGGGGCCCATCTGGTATATTTTCTATCAAAACTCAAGTTTGATTTAATGGGAAAAAGGATGTTTGTGTGCTGCAAAGGCTGGTCGCAGCAGGATCAAAATTTTATGAAGTTCTTACACCTGTTTAGATCTGAAGAAGATGAAATCAAAGACAAAATTGATGCAGCAAAGGTTATATGTAACCTCTAACTATTTTCCTCTTAGTCGGGCATTAGATACATGTTTCAAATCAGTGGAAAATAACCAAGAAGTTGGATATAAAAGAAATGTGAAACGTCTATTTCTGTGTTGGCATACATCGAATGTGTATTTCGTTTCCAGTCAGAGATGCTATGGCTAAAATCAAGAAAGTTACTGCAAAAAAATGATTCAAAACTCTGGCCATGCTACCTTTAAATTATAACTCGAAATAAGGTTTACCAAATTCCTTACCATGTTAGTGCAGCTTTATTTATTCCTGATAAATCATCTTCACAACACATGATCATGCAGTTTAGTTATATCGTATTCACAGCCCATGAATAGCCCATAAATATCCCTATATGATGCTGCTAACACATGTTGCTCTCCTGCATTATAACTCAAAATAAGGTTTACTAAATTCCTTACCATGTTAGTGCAGCTTTATGTAATTGCATTTTACACATTTAAATTAAAATCCCCCTTAAACCCCCTTTGGTTTGGGTGCATATTCACACGGGGGGTTACTTCGGGCAACGAGAGTTGTCGGATGGGCATATTTTCCCTTTATTCCAAGATCTGGACCGTACATAGCGATCCTCGTTTGTGGGGTATGCATGTACAAGTTTTGTATACTGTATATTAAGGTTTGCAAAATACTATAAGGTTTGACAGAATGTACTTAATGGTGTTAATTTTGTACATGTATTGTAAATTTTTTGAGGCTCTCGCTGCCCTACGTAACCCCCCGTGTGAATATGCACCCAAACCAAAGGGGGTTTAAGGGGGATTTTAATTTAAATGTGTAAAATGCAATGGTTGTGTTAATAATGTTAGTTTTGTGTTAATGGTTTCTGTTAACTAAAAATTTTTGGCCCTTCGGGCCTTAAGGATGGTAGAGGTGCTCAAATTATGGAAACGAAAACATTGCATAGAATTAGATATATAATATTCATACCAATGTATAATATTATACAATACAAGAATTTAGCGCAACCCACAATATTCAACCCACAATATACAAGTTTAGAGTCATAACTAGCATTGACATTTGTGTAGATCAAAAATATTCATAGGATCAAAGAGGAAAATATGATTTAAAATCATAATGGCACCTCTTCTTAAGGTGCCAAGATTGCAATTTTTTCATCTAAAGAATCATGTTATGGCAGTCTTGCATGAGTCTTACACTAAGCCCGATAACCCGCGATGCTACTGTAAACAACGGAATAAGAGATGGAGTGAAGAGAATACAAACCAGGTTCAGATATGTGTTGCATTTGTTCCCAGCTACGCCATAGTGGGCCGAATTTTCAAACCGTTGCTCGCTATAAGATCGATAAGAAAGAAATGGATCCGATCTTTGTTACAAAACAAGTCTTGTACCATGGCAAGCGTTAAGAACCATATGGCGACATATGTAGAACATGTTTAATCTCATAAAGAGGAAATACAAATAGAAAAGTAATGGCAACAATAATCCAGATGATAACTAGCATTTGCATCTGCGCAGACCAAAAATGTTCATAGGATGAAAATGTTCATAGGCCTGGACAATCCGGCCTGGACAATCCGTGATGATGATGTATGATAATTACAGTTGGCCCTATATCTCTAAACCAAGAATCGTTCATGCCCATCTCCATAACTTGTATTTTGCTTGGCAGTTGGCTTCGGGCATTTTCCCACTGAAAAGAGATGAATGCCATTGCTGTTCAAATGACTCCCTTTAAAAAAAGAATGCATAAAGTTCTCCACAAAAAAATAAGTACCTGTTCATGCTTGAAGCTAAAATGCTCTTACTTTACTGCCAGAATGCAGCCGCTCTTGCTCCACAATGTAGTCATACCTATCGTGCAGGATGTTTGATGCAGCATTACCCTTTGGGAACAAATCCATTGAGAAAATACAGTAACTTCAGATGTCTTAGGTCTGTAAACACCCAGGATATCTTACCATTAAGCATGTTGGCACTCAACCTAATTTCCACAAGGCTGCTTAAGTTTTCAAACTCAGCAGGAACATAGCCGCATAGATTTTGCTTTCGAATATCAACACTTTGATTGCTTTGGAGACGCAAAATCTGCATGCGTCCTTGTAGAGAGCCCGCATGCGTCCTTGTTTTTGCAAATAATGAGATAAAACCGAAAAACCAGATCCGAGAAAAGTACCGTAGAAGGAAAGTCTAGCAACCAGCCAGCATAGCAATCGGTTTGATTTGATTTCTTCAAAGATCCTTTCTTCTTTCCGAGGGACATAAGTGATAGCAAATAAAGGGTGGCACCTTCTTGAGAAAACATGTGAGCAACGGCCCCGCCAATGCCGAATCTCCACCGTGATCGAGCCACACGATCCCGAAAAAAACAAGCAGATCTTGAGTTTATCGGAGGGCACATGTGATGCAGGCGCGAGAACGAGGATGAGGATCCATAGGGTGCTCTTCACGGGCCGGGCGGTCTTGCTTTTGCGCAGAAAACTTGCCATAGCTCTGAACAAAGTTGTTGATTTTGCTATAGATAAATCTTCTCGCCACAATGGGCTGCTCTTAGCAATGCTCTTAGCTCAGATAAATGCCCACGTGGAGCTCATGTAGGTCATAAATAGCTAAAAAAATACCTACGAAAGTCTTTTCTGCCATGGCTTCACACCATAGACACGTTTTTGCCAGTACCCAATTTACTTAATAATCAACACCCAAGATCGTCTTTAAGCTCTAAACCAAGGAAGCTGGTCTTCAACTGCTTGAAAGTGCAAAGAACCCTTGCTGCCAGAGACCTAAAACCCAAAAATTTCAAGCTCTGAAAGTACCGAAAAGCAAACTCGTTGCATTTAATTACTTGCTAAACAACACATGAAATCAAAATCCCAAAAGCTCATGTTTCCTTCTAGACCCACAGATCAGACACCACTATCCCATCTTGCGACAGGGAACATAGCCCGAGGCCGGGGCTTCTTAAGGTCGAGAGAAAAGAGAGGTGGTTCAAAACCCTAATACAAAAATGCTCGAGCTTTGCATGCCTGAGGGAACGAAATAGGAAAATGAAGGGGGTAGACCATTACAACATGGATTTTTTGATAACAAAATACAATGCGCACTCTAGAAGTACTAATTAGTACAGCTCATTCAATACGATCGCCAAATCATATGAAAACCATGTTAAAAAGTGTATAAAAATACAAAAATAACCCCCTGTTATTTTGCTACATATTCATCTTCACAACACATGATCATGCAGTTTAGTTATATCGTATTCACAGCCCATGAATAGCCCATAAATATCCCTATATGATGCTGCTAACACATGTTGCTCTCCTGCATTAAGAAGATATACAGTATCAGAGAAGGAGATGAAAGAAGAAAAATAAGAAAAGCTTCAAGAGAGTCATCCTAAAGACCACCTCAAGTTCCTCTGAAGCTGCAGAGCGGCCCATTTTTGCTCTAAGAAGTGGCAGCATAGCCATCGAAGCCTATTTTTGCCCTAAGGAGTGGCGGCCATAGCCATTGAACCCAGAGCTAAGACCTAGAAATACCTTCTCACGGCGTTGCCAGATTGAGGCAGAGTATCATATATTGAAGAATTCGAATAAGAATAAAAAGTAGACAAATCGGAGCTAGAAGTGGATGCGCCGTTTGATGCTGAATCCGTCTCAAAAGGATATTACTTGAGTTTCTTACTTGGAAATTGCTGAATGCCACTGCCATCTTCCCATTCTGTGAGGCCGAATTTGAAAAAGTGCTTGGTGCAGTGCTAGCGTCGCCTCTGCTCCGCTCTACCTTGATCAGCTAAACCATGCCTCTGCTCTGCTTTGATTCATGCCATGTTCTGCTCCATACTGACGCCCTGCTCTGATCCACGCCCACCCGGTCCTCTGCTCTTTTACCTTTCAGCTTTAACATGGCCTTTTATTTTTATGTTGAATCTCAATCGTTCAATTAAATCAATCAAATCCTCACCCTTCGATTTAGGGCTAGATTCAACACACCAAAACATTATAATAAAGGATGAAGCAAACTGGACTTGACCCCCCTTGATTCATCTACACATAACTTTCAATTTTGGGGGTATATGCATTTTTAACTATTTTTCCTGTGCAACATAACTGCCATATATTAACATGTAGAAAGGGTTTAACTAAATTTTATGTCATTGATTTTATATGAATTTTAAAGCGAACTGTACAAATGAACCATTTATGGTCCATCAAGGGACAACTCTAGTGTTAAGGGACGTGACGCCCTGGTCTGGCGTAAAACCAAACCAACCCAATTTGACGGCTGGACTGGAGGATTAAGAGCCTGAAAAATTTCTTCATGTGCTTGTTGATCCATCTGAGGTTGATTGGCAGGAGCTGGTTGATAGCGTAATTGCTGAGGCGTGCGAGGTGGCTTCCGAAGAATAGGACGCGGGCCTTGTTTTCCGTTGGCAATCCAGAGTTGGTAAGCCGTGAGGCGGACCGAGGTGGTTTGATTTGTGCCAGGAAGTTGTACCTGAACTTGTGGAAGTTGAGGACATGCCGTGGTGGTATGACCCCATTCGTGACAGTGATAGCATTGAGCTTTAGAAGGATCAAAAGGAGGATGTGTGTTGGGTCCCCATTGTGGCTCCTGTTGCTGATAGAGTTGATTGGGTGACGCCTGCAGTGGTGGCTGCTGATATTGCGATTGTGGCTGAGGTGTTGTTTGCACTTGATAAACCAGTTTGTTGCGGAAAGGTGTAGGATGAGTGCGAGTGCACTCTTCCGCGTGGCATGATTGCACATGTTGCATCTTTACAATGAGGCGGGCCATTGGTGGAGTTGCACATCATTCGCCAAGTGGCCTTGATATATTTGGTGCATATGGCACCAGATCCGATCAAGCTATGGATTGGCTGTTGAGGTTGGACAAGCAGCCTCGGGAACCATGATCAAAAGTGGAATGAAAGGGAGCTCCCCTAAGAGCTACGCCATCGAGGAAACATTGATCGAAAGTGATTGACAAGGTCGATAGCCTGCTCCAAAGTCTTCTATGACCGGGTATCTCACCATGAGTTGATAGCCGAGGAAGTCCTGGAGAAACCGCACCAAGATCTGGCCTGTGGGTACTCCTTGAGTTTGCCGAAGCAGGATGTGAAGTCGACCGCGAAAATCCCCGGCACTGGGGGGCTCCTCGCTGAAGGTCATTGAGTTACTTGAGATGAAGTTGATCATCATCCGTGGGGTCCCATAGTGAGAAAGAAAAAGCTTCTCTATTTCGACCAATCTTGTTTCCAAAGTGGCTTTTGTTGGACATGAGCCATTGATGAGGAGAGCCACCAGGTGGTGGAAAAAGATGTGGAATTTCAATTGAGGTTGTGCATGACCATTTAGGACAGCCAAGGCCTCAAATTCTTCCATGTGGGCCTGAGCACTTTGGTCTAAGGGTTTGCCTTTCGTGTTGCCAAAGGTGGGATAAGTCAGCTTAAGGGTCTGAAAGGTAGAGGTGAAAGTGCTTGGCTGGACATGAACGGTATAGTGATTATATTGAGGTGGAGTTGGAGGTGGCATGGTGCCTGAAGGACCCTGATGAAGAGGTGACTGAGGAGGAGGTACTGGAGGTGCTTGAGCATTGGTTTTGAGGTCTGTAAGGTTGTGCCAAGGAAGAGCGGTGGGAAATGTAGGGAAGGAAAAATTCACGGGAGGAGCCGAAGAGACATGTGGATATCCCCGCCCACCCCTGGGGAGATGATGGTTGTGAAAGGCAGAGGGCGTGGCGGAAGAAGGATGGATGTAGGCATGTTCGGGGGTATGAAAGTAAGGTTGAGAAGGTTGAGCCTGATAGGGCTCCTGATAGTGATGAGGTGACTGAGGCTGTGAGCAATGTTTGCACGCTTGAGGCGGGAATTTGGACGGAACATGACACGAGGGGGGCGGCGCCGATCGAGCCCTAGACCGAATGTGGCCTCCCTCAATGTCATATGCAGATCCATACATATCAGCGAATAACTTCCCCTCACGCTGATGACGCCCCAAGCGAGACATCGCCTGGGAAAGAAGTTCTTCCGGGCGGAAGTTTCGCATACATGGCGGCATTTACTAGAGGAAAGTCGAATCAGACCCGCAGCCGCGATGTTTGGGGTCCGGTTCGAACTCACGAAGACGACCCTCCGTGAGGACCCGGGATCTAACAGGAGAATCCGGGACTATGTCACGCTGGATTTGCAAGAAGAGAACAAGAAGGAGAAAAACAGAACAAAAGAGAACAATGAGATGAAAATGATAAGCTTCCTTGATATCAATGATGACAATACATGAACTCTCGCAACCGAGAGAAAACTGAAGTGAGACAAGACTCTAAACTCATCTAAAAACTCATGTGCTAGCTCTAGTCATATATATAGTACAATGGCCTTTGGCCCAATATAGACACTTGACCGATCGGTCTTGGAGCTCACGGAAGGAGGCCTGATTGGCGAATGCTGGCGGTGCCTCTTGAAGTGCCTAGAATCACGGCCTGACACCGACGGGCGATGGCGGGTCGCCACTTGTCTGAAAGCGCCTTTGACGGCGGTAGCCTTTGATCAACAAGTGGTTCCTTGCTTGGTCTTTGGCGGAGCCTTTTGACGGCCCGACCCGGCCTTGACTGTGGATCCTTGTTCTTGACCTGGTCCGTCGTATGCATGAATAGTCCTGTACCAGGAGGCACATGACTAACAATCATCCATTTCCTCTTCAGAGCATGGAGGGTCAGTAGTTGCTATAAGAATGGGCCCTTCATCATCTAAGTGTCATATCTGGATCTTTTACCCCTGGCTTCTTACCAGGAATAGACCTGGAATTATTAGGTGTCTTCTTCCTTTTTGGTGCTGCAAAACAGATAGAAAAATAATTTAGCAAACTTTTAGAGATCACGCTTGGCGTGAATTTAAAGATGAAACTAGTTTAATTCACGCTTGGCGTGTTTCTAACTCCTTTTATATAGACACTTCATACATGCCCTTGCCATGCATAGACTCCTTATCTATATATATCAAGACACTTCATCCATACCTTTACCATCCATATCCTTATTGAACACTACTATCCCTAATTGTCCCCTCAATACAAACACCTCCAGTTCACGCTGGATGTGTACCCCTCCACTTAAAATTTACAGAAAATTGTAGCAAAATTATATTCGAAAAGCCGAGAAATAGAGAATTGATAGAAGCTAATATACCTTGTATATTGTAAGGAAGGAATTCAAATTCACGCAAAATACAATACTCTCTATATAGTTTGTACTCTGTTGCGAAAAGGCAGATTAAATACCTTAAATAGGGGTCTGATCAACATGCTCGATAACTTGAGAAGAGTTGGGTTTTAAAATTCCTCGGCCACTGCCTCCTTGACCTCATCTGCTTCGACCACCTCTTGTTTTAGAAAACATCGCTAAATCACCTAGTAATAGAGTTGGAAGGTCGCTCGGAGCGCTTGAATTGCTCGAAGAAAAGAAGCTGCCAAGAAATAGCTTTGTACATGCACGAAAATTTTGAATTTCAAACGAATCCAAATATGCGGTTTCGAAATATTCTTGACAAAAGTCGTATTTAATTAAAGTGGGACAAATCTCGAATTTTGGGAATTTTTCTCGAATCTCAGGGGGAGGGAGATGGGGCACACCTTGATAAGGAGAAGGGTAGGAGGAGAAGGAGGGAGGAAGGGGCTAAGTTGGAAGACGAGGGAAGGCTAAGTTGGAAGAAGAGGAGGGAGAGGAGAGAAAAGGGCAAAGGAGGACGGGGAGGGGATACGCTTGGAAGGAGGAGGAGGGAAAGGGGGAGGGAAGGGGCAGGGGGAGAGAGAGCAAAGAGGCAAACGAGGAGGGGAGGGGAGGGGAGAGAAGAGCAAAAGGGGCAAAAGAGGAGAGCTTGTGGCAAAGGGGGGCAAGGGTCTCCCCCCAACCTTTCCAAATAATAAATAAAAAAGAGGAGGGGGGCAAGGGTCTCCCCCCACCCTTTCCAAAATAATAAATAAAATAAATAATAATAATAATAATAATAATAATAATAATAATAATAATAATAATAAATATGAATAAATATATAAGTATTAATAACTATAGCTTTATTAATAAATAAATATTAAAAATACATTAATAAACTAAATTATTATTATATTAAATATAATGACAACAAAATTTTTTTACTCGCCTCGCGAGGCGAGAATGGGCAAGCCGACTGGATCAATAAGCCGACTAGTATTAAATTAAATACTATTATTCTCAACCTTCTCGACTCACAAGTCGAGAAGGCATAAGGCATAAGGCCCAAAAAACGCAAGGCCAAAATGAACCTAAATAATAAGAAAAAGAAATAAATAGCAGCAAGGTAGAAAACAAGTAACTCAGCAGAGGTAGAAAACAAGTAACTAATTGAGGTAGATAATAAGTCCCAGACAAAGCTTCCTCGTCAATCAGTCTGTTTCCCAGAACATGCTATGGCGGCTCCAGTATTCCGATACTACAGATCTGGAGGCGCCGAATCCAGAAGAAGAGGAGGCAATCCAAATCCAAATCCGGCATTTTTTTTGAAGCAAATACGAGTTATGGCAAATTGGCCGATCCGCGGCCGCTTTTTCTTCCGCCCAAAGAAAAGAGGGCTCTTAAAAGCCGGAGATGGTCAGTGTTTGTTTAAAGGGCTTCATGAAGAAGACTTCCCGCACCATCTTGCAGAGATGGTGGGTTTTCTGATCCATCGAATAGCCGGGCGTGGCGAGGCTATGGAAGGCAAAAATAAATTTTCTTTGAAAAGACGTGGAATGGGTGAGATGCGAATGATCCGATCAATAGGAGCCTCCACAAACATGCCCGCAAATCAAAGAATGCAAATAGATTATGTTGTGATGAGAGAAAAGGAATAAGGAGGCATACCCGGCTAAATTGGTGGTCGTATATTGGATACAGAGCACGCCATGGAACTCTGCTCTTGTGTTTTCTTGCTGTGTTTTCTGCAGGCATCAAAAGCAATCGATCCATCAAATGGCTGTGTTTTCTGTAGTTTCTCAAAATGATTTTACATCAGGAATCCAAAGCCCACATCTGTAGCATGATAGGATTAAAGGGGAAGCCATGGATCGACCAAAAAGTTGCGAGAGAAAGCACAAAAGGAAATACAAAATGGGTAGATGGATCTTGCTCTACAACACATTGCTGGATTTCCTAATATAAGCTTGCTCTTCTTCAACCTCGCATATATTCATATGCGATATGGATCCGGCAGTTGGTTGCGCGGTGCCTAAGGCGCGATGATGAAGATCACAAGGCTTCCGATGCGGGGCATGATCCGGGTGCTCGCGTGATGAATTGCCGCGAAACCCCATGGCCATGATGTCGCAGCTCAATCGACTATGCTTCTCCTTTTTTAAAAAAATCCTCGTAATTCCCTACTGATCTCTCCTTCACATTTTTCAATCACAACTAAATCTTTGCCACAACGGTCAGGCGGTTTGCTTACAGATCAGATTCTTTATACTCTTGTGCTACCACAAATTATTTTGAAACCGGCAATTGCTCTTCTGATACGATGTCAGATGAAGAAAGGGCTTGGAAATCCGGCTCTGCCTCTGACTTGTAAATCTGGCTCTGCACCTTGCATCTTGCTTTCTGTGGCGTTCCAAAGACGATCGGCCCTCAAGGCATACACACCGTGATCATAGCCGCCACGCCGCATTATCGCCGGCCCAACACGACGGTAATGCGCCCGGCGTATACCCAAGCAAGGGCGCCCTAGGGGCAACTTGCAATGGTGTGCACACTTAGCAATGCGCGCGACCTTTAGACCTTTAACCCATTAAAGGTAGACCAAGGGTCATGGAAACCCTAAACCCTAACTGATAGCCCACATAAGGCATCAAACCCTAACATTCCCCTTTTCACCCACAGACCTTCCGAGCTCCGATTCGCGCGCCTGAGGAGTCGATTCCAACTCCCACGATCTGCCCGTATGCCCCAAATGGTCGAGGACGCCCTTCCGACCGCATCTCAGAGACATGGACACCTTCTGATCGAGAGGAGTGAACCAGGGATCAGGTATTTGGTCGATCAAATAGCATAAACCTCACTCCAGCCTTCGAACCCAAGAGGGTTTAGCCTATTAGATCACCCCTAACAGCCTAAGTAGATCCCGAGATTGATCTAACTAAAGAACCTAACTCTATGAGATAGATTAGTTCTTTATTATTTATTATGTTGATATGATGGGCGGATGGATTCTCGTGAACTCATTGTATTGGGAAGGGGTAGAGACTTAAAGCTTAGTAGATGATGCTCCTAGTTAGTCCCTCTTAGTGCATTACAAGTTTTCGGCACATAATACAAGAACCTCACCGGTTGTGGGTGAAGGGACCCGACCGCTCGGGAACGAGGTTCGTGGTTCCGACCCTTTTTGATCGATCCTCCGTGTGTAAGGCCTCTGGGGATCGTGAGTGACTAGGTCTAATGGCTTGCCACCTGGCGTGCGGGCAAGGCATGGGCTCGACACCCGTGGGGTGGAGTTCACCTTCCAAAGGGTTAAGTCTAATAAGGGCAAGTGGCCCTCTAGTCACCTTGGGTCAAAGATGTAGACCTCGGGTGGGAGTGATCCCCACCGCCCCATCGTGCCCGGGGAGATGTAACCCGGGGAGTAGCCCTTTGGCTATGCACCCGAAGGGCTATCGGGTCCTAACACTTGTCAACCTACTGCAAAGTGTGCACAGAGGGGCGGATGGAGTGGACAACCCAATGCCATGTTCTTATGCCAGCCCCCTCCATTGTCATGATTCATGCCTCCGCAAAGGAACTCCGGAGACCCAAGCTTGTCCATCCCCGGTTCCAGAGCCTTGGGTAGGAACTTCCTTTGTATTGTGCTGATCTTTATCTATGCGAGAGATGTTGATGCTACACCCTTCGAGGTGGATATATGATGTTATGTTACCGACGTGTATGTTTACGCTTCAGCCTAGGTAGGCCCCGAGGAAGATCGGGGTAAAATGACCCTTCACTCTTCCCACCGGGACTCTAGGCGGTCACAAATGATATGTGGAGGGCCCCAGATCGATTGTGGAGCTGGTGCGGATGAACTCCCCGCTTGTATACGGTGCGGGCATCGTTATACGTAGGGGACGTCACAATGGTATCGAGCTATGTTCTTGGAGACCAAGAGCAAAGCACCGCCATGCTCCCAAAGAGTACTAACTTGGTAGGATCCTTAAGCTTCGAAAAGTGGGAAAAAATTTTCTCATCTTTGTAGTTTATGCTAAGCTAGTAACAATTAAGTAAATTGGAATTTAATAAGACTAAAAAAAAGAATAAGCCAAAAATTTTCCAGTGAGGTGGTCTCACCGCTACCGGGTCAAGAACTAAAAGTTAGTTTTTGAGCGAGGCTAAGTCGTGAGACATTGAGCCAAGATCACTTAAACATGATGAATTTGAGAAAACTAATAGGGTAAAGCTAATTCTAAGATAGGAATTAGTAAGAATAGCATGATTTGATTACATTAATTACTTAAAATGTGTGAGATCTCACAAATACTTCGCTACCGGACTAAAAACTAAACTTTAGTTCTTGAGATGGGCGCGACACATTGAGACCAATAAGTAGGAAAAGTCTGAAATAAGTGTAAGTTTTAACTAAATAGGTATCTTAACATGTTAAATAGAGCAACTTGAAGTTTGACCTAAAAATTTGAAAAGCTATAAATAGAAGTAGACCCCCATCATTTGAACATTCCCGCCTTTAGGAACCAGCTCTAAGCTCCCTAAGGCGATCTTTTGGCGCCGAGATCCGATTGACGATCCGTCAAAAACATGGCACGGACCAAACAGATCATGAGGGAAAGCCCGCCCGGCGGAAGCGGCCGTAGGCGCCGCCGATGGCAAAGACGATTCGACGATGTCGCAGGAGCCTCCTTAACCCTAACGACCCAACTTCCTCGAAAGTGAAGGAGAAACCTTCGAACGAGCACAATGGAGAAGAGGAAGTACACTTTCGGGGTGGACGGAAGTAATTGAGGAGGAGGAGGAGGAAGCGCAGCGGGAAAGGAGAACCAAAGCCCGAGAGGAAAGGAGGATACCCACTCCAGAGCTGACCATCGAAGAACAAGTCGAAGCCTGGATCCGAGAAAAGGAGGCGGAGGAGCAACAGAGCAGATGGAGCCGAAACTTCAGCCGAAGAAGAAAAGACCTCGCCGGTTTTATCGAAATAATAACGCCCGAGAAGAGAAGAGAAGAAGAGGAAGAGGGAAGAAGAAGAGAAGAAATCGGCCGAGGAGACCAAAAAGAAGAAAGGGAAATGGGTGGGGAGCCCAAGGAAGTTCAAGGACGTCCCCATGGTGAAAAAGCCCAACCCGAAGATCACCATTACTGAACGGCCACCCGATCATCCCCCAACCCCCTCGGAGAGTTCTGACGAAGAGCCTCACCCCAACACAGAAGGGGCAAGTTCTTCCAAACCCCCGGCCGTTGAACAAGTAGTAGTTGAACAGGTAGTAACCGATCAGGAAGTGGCCGAGGAGGAGCAGCAGAACACAGTGAAGAACCCCCCTCCCTACCCAAAATGGGACAGGAAAAAGCAACCCCGGCCTGCCCGAGAGTCCTACGTCACAGACCCGGTAAAGATCTATGAACGTAAGATGCGGGAGCACAATGCCTACATGAAGGAGTGGGAGGCATACGACAAGTACTACCAGGAAAACAGGGTCAAGGCCATTGAAGGAGGACACCCAACCAAGCAGCAGACCCTAAGACCGCCACCACCCAAGCCCAAGGCCCCGAAAAAGCCTGCACAGAAGAAGCTTACCAAGAAACAGCTCGAGCAGAGAGCACTACGGGAAATCCGACACTTCCAACGCAGCTACGGCCTCCTGATTCCCCGCGCCCCCTTTGCTCGGCTAGTTAGAGAAGTGATGCGGGGATTTTAGGACCGGACCATCTGGTCACAGACAAGATGCTGCCGCACTCCGGGAGAAGTGAAAGTAAGATAGTGCAAAGATTTTGAAGACTCCAAGCTTGCACTCTGTCCATGCGAAGCGAGTGACTCTGATGAGGCAAGACATGCAACTGGCTACTCACATCAAGGGAGAACGCCCCTAAACTTTTTGTAAATAATCGAAAAATTTTTGTGATAATAGAACAATTTTGAGTACTTTAATTGTCTGAACTTGCTTAATTAGGATAAGTTAGCAAGTTTTAGCTTTTATTTTGGAAAACTAGGACAATTGTAGATAGAAAGATGTGATGTCTCACAGCTCGCGCCTGGACTAAAAACTAAACTTTAGTTTTTGAGCGAGGCGCAAGCTGTGAGACCTTGCCCAAAACACGCCCGAAACAGCTCCAAATCGACCAAATAAGGGGTCGATTCTACCTGATTTGATGAGACCATCATCCTTAGTTTATCCAAATTGGTCATGTTTTGATCAAAATGAGACTGATGTCTCACAGCTCGCGCCTGGACAAGAAACTAAACTTTAGTTTTTGAGCGAGGCGCAAGCTGTGAGACCTCCTACCATTTCTTCACCAAAACTTGCCCGAATGATTCCCAACCTGTTGTATAGCATTCTTTAGGTAATCCAGCCACGCTCAAACACTTGAACTAGTCTTCAAATTCCCATTTTGACCTCAGTATAGACTAGAATTGCCCAACCCCAGGAATTTTCCAAGTCATCCAAAAATAAAGGTTTTCCCCTTTTCTATAAATAGGTCCCTTATTTCACACAAGGCACCCTACAAGTTTGCTCCTGCCTTCTTAGCCGATTTTCCAGCTCCCTGAGGTGCTCTTGCAACCGTTTGATACCCTCTTTCGCATTTAACCAATGGCAACCTCTGATTTCCGCAGATGGTATAGCGCCAGTGCTCATGCTGCCGAGGCCGACATCGACCAAATTTTCCATGTCTTCCGGAAGGAGGTAGATGTCCAAGCAACTCTGCACGCAACCCCAGCTTACAGTAGAGTCCTGTCTGAATTCCAAGCTAGGGTAGAACCAGCACTAGTGCAGCTCCCACCTTGCATAGGGTACTTTGTTCCTAGGCAATCCCTGCAAGCAGCTTTAGGTGATGTTCCAAACATTGCCAAATACCTGACAAACAAGGCGCAGCGCACACCCGAGCCAATGGTCCTAACTGTCAATAGGACCAAATATTTCTCTTTCAACACTGCCTTGGCAATTTTTCTTACCCATCGTGCCGAGAACACTGTGGGGGAAACCTCCATTCCCCCCATGGACGTGGACCCAATAGCCATAGCAGTAGAACAACGGCTCCTTACGCAATACGAACAGGAGCAGGAAGGGAAAGAAGAGGAGGACCCAGGGGAAGAGGAGTCGGAAGAGGAGGAAGACTATGTCGAGCTCGACCCAGCAGAGGAGCGGCGACAAGCAGAGCAAGAATGGCAGGACTTCGAGAAGCCGCAAAAACTCTTAGAGGAGTCACCCACTCGGGCTAGGCATTACAAGCCTAGCCCCCATCATTGTAGAGGGCGAAGAATTTTTTGCTCCTCAAATGACATCCAAAACCTCCTGAGTGCAGGGAAAGGAGAGTACGCACTGAAGAATTGTTGCACCAACTCCGAAGAACGGACTGACGACTTCGCCGTCCATGGAGAATCTGACTTCCGCTACAAATAAGGGAAGCCGACACTTACCGGGAGAGTCGACTTGACATCCAAGCCTTACAGCGGCATCGTGCCCGATGATGGAGGCGCAAAGGCCGCAGATGGATCACCGGCGGAGAAGAGTTCATCGCTCTGAGAAATGATGGGGATCCGCTCGCGCGACCTCGAACATCCTAACGGCAAGCTCTTCGGCAGCACCTCCCGGAGAGAAGAGGCTACCTCGGGAGGGCTTCAAAGAAGCGGTGAGAGACTGGGGAGCTCACCACGGTGGGAGGTTGATGACTTTGCAAGCGCATACGAGCTGCATACCGAAAGGCCGGCAAACCCGCCTCGCAATGACAGTGTCGCTATGTATTACCTTCCCCTGCTAATGGATGGAAGAATAGCGGTAATTCACCGCAAATTCACCCCCAGAGGCGAGGAAGGAGTGTCGATGCTAATTGCGCTCTCAGGATTTGGTCGGCATGCACGGTTGCCCCTCAACACCGAGTATGCCATCCTGGTAAAGAGAGCAGTAGCACTCGATGTTTTCGACTTCGCCATACCTTACAAGCGGCAGGGAAGACTGGCGGTGACCGCAGCTTATACCTCCGACCGCAGAGTAGAAGACTTGGCGAGAGCGCTGCGGTAAGATCTTCGGACAATGTCCTTAGGAACTTGGGTCATTCAGTGGGAACGGCCCAAGTGAAGAAGTTCCTAGAGGACAACCCATCCTACCGACGACATCAAGATTAGTTGACAATCTTGATCGCGGATATTATAAAATATTAGCATATTATAAAATATGAATATAATTTCCTTGTCCTTTTTGCACTTGGAATGTTTTGTTGATGTAATTTCTTCCCCCACAATTATACCAACATCACGTATAAAGCAAAGAGAACAAATAAAACTAACCCGACAGCCCATAACCAACTGTGTGTGCGATAGGGAACAACGAATCTCGAACAAAACAGAGGCCCAACATGGACGAAGAGACTCTCGACAGCAACCCATCCCCAGAACCTCTTCAAGGATATGGTCCCATGACCCCGTGAAGAGGAGATGTGTCGCAGATGCTAACGGAGCTGGACCAGATAAAGGCCCTACTCGCAGCCCAAGCATCAGCCGGGCCACAAACGACACCCCAAAAATCGGGGAAAGACAAGAGAAGGAGTAAGAGAAGGAGGTCCCCCAGCACAGAGACCTCCGAATCAAGCTCGACTTCGGACTCGAGTCCGAAAAAGAGTCCGAAAGGCGCCGGACCCCGAAGAGACTAAGCAGCGTAAGGACACTAAGACCCTCGACATCGAGGAAGGTGGACTCAAAGACTAGGTAATGTGGAAAGCCCTAAACTCGAACAATTCCTGGGCGAAACAGATCCCGCCTTGAGGCGAGGCATGGCTGGACGAGATGAGCGAGTATGGCAATGCCTATGGCATGAAGGACAAAGACAAAGGCAGGGTAGCAATAGCCAACCTGAAAGGAGCCGCACGAATATGGTGGAAGGGCTATGCCAAAGCCCATGGGTTGAGCAGAGACGATGCCGCTTCAAGAAGTTCTCAAAAGCTTTCAAGAGACACTATGTCCCTTTACAAAGTTGCGTTAGGATACAAAACGGTGCGTATACACCGAGGAGTTTATGAGACTAAGGCTATATGTGCCGGCCGAAATGAAAACACGCAAAGAGAAAGCTACATAGAAGGGCTGAACGAAGAGCTCCCAGAAACTAGTACGCAATAGACCCCACAACGCTGGTTCAAGCTGAGTCCAAGGCAATTAGTTTGCAAGGATCGGGGCAGAGCAGCGCATTTGAGGCAACCATACTATCGGGATAAAGGGAAAGCAACAGGAAGCTACAGCCCTAGGGCAGCCAGTCCAAGCCCAGCAAAGTCCCCATATAATAGCAACCAGGGGAAACAATGAAAGAAAACAGTGTCCTTCAAGGGACAAAACAGAAGGGCCCAATTACTCGAAAGCAAAGATGGTCCTTCCTACAGGCGTTGCCCAAGGAGAAAAGACAGGAATGCATGGAGAAGCAGCTCTGTTTTAGATGTTTCCAGCCGGGCCACCGAACAGCGAATTGCCCATTCATTATGAGCTCAGCATTAGCAGAGTTGGGCGGATGGAGTGGGAGAAGGTGGATGGAATTTCTTGAGGAGTACGACTTTGAGATAGTCTACAAACCCGGGAAGCTTAATGTGGTAGCAGATGCGCTTTCAAGGCATCCACTGACAACCAGAGTGCACTGCAATGCAATCTCGATGCTCTTCAGCGATTTCGGGAAAAAGATAGAAGAAACCTTGCCAACGGATGAGGACTTCAAGGAAGTATGGGCAAGCTTGTCCAAGGAAGCGAGAACAGACAAGGAGAGGGAAACCTTCAAAAACTTTAAAAAGGAAGGTAACCTCCTATACCACAAGAACAAGTTGTGTGCGTCTTTAAGCTTCCGGAGTAAGAAAGTTGATTCTCCACGACACCCACAACAGCCCAATAGCTGGCCACGCAGATTCATGAAGACATATTTCAAAGTGCGTGAAAGCTACTATTGGCCAGAATGAAGAAACGAGATAGCTCGCCACATCAAGGAGTGCCGGCTATGCCAAAGAAACGCGAAGGCGTAACAACTTCAATTCCGTGTGCTTTGGAACCATTAGCTGTACCAAACGCTAAGTGGGAGAGGTCGGCATGGATTTTATAACAGATTGCCAAGAACAAAGAAGAGGTAAGGATGCCTTGATGGTCGTGGGTTGACAAGTTGTCGAAGATGGCCCATTTTGTGCCTTTGCAGACCCACGGACACGGCTATGGACACCGGCAAAACTCTTCACCAAAGAGATTTTCGACTTCATGGCATGCCAAGGAAATTATCTCCAACCGAGATCCGAGGTTCATCAAGTATTTCTAGCGGGGATCTCTTCACAACGATTGGAACGGCTATCCATGAGCACGCCTATCATCCACAGACGGATGGGCAAACAGAGCGTGTCAATAGAATTTTGGAAGACATGCTCAAACTATGTCCGAACAAGCAAGGTATGTGGGATTTATTCACTTGGTGGAGTTTGCGCACAATAGCACCAAGCAGAATCATCCCAAATGTCGCCGCTCATGATCAACTACGGCTACCAATGCCTAACTCCGCACACTTGGCACAATCCAAAGGTCAAAAGTGGAAGTCTCCCAACAAATGTCGAAATGCGACATGCGGCAGCTCGTAGAGGAAGTACGGGGATATCTCCTAGCAACAAGGAGTCGTCAAAAGAGCATCGCCGACAAGCATCGAACAATCAGGCGGTTTGAAGTTGGCGACAATGTGTGGCTCAAGATCAAGGTGAAGGGTGCGAAGTCTCATAGATAGGAATTGCAAGAAACTTGCTCCAAGGTGGGCTGGACCATTCAAAATAGTCAAGAGAGTGGGTAACCAATCCTATAGGTTAGACTTGCCAGCACACTTAAAGATCCACAAAGTCTTCCATGTGAGTTTGCTGAAGAAGCACACTCCCAACCCAGATGAGATCCTGGACACCCCAACGATGTTAGAAATGACAGAGGAACAGTTGGAAATAGTTCCAGAGATAATTCTTGATAAAGCATTCAAGAAAACAAGGAGATCAGAGTTCCTCCAATACTTGGTCAAGTGGAAGCACTTGCCGGTGGAAGACGCAACATGGGTACTTAAAAGAGATCTAGAAAAACAGTACCCACAGTTTATGGAGCAATGGGACGGCAAAATCATCTCCGAAGAAATCGGCTCAGGCATGTCGATTTGTGTAGATTAGCAGCTTGCCTAGTTAGGTATAATCTACGCATGCAACCTATGAGGTAAGGGTTGCATGCGTTGTAACCGATGATGAGATTACTACGGTGATCTCTAGGACGTGGTGTAATGTCAATGTAGGCATGACCGCGGTGCAGCCGAAAGTCTACTGGTCTCCCGCGAAGGAGAGCGACCTCGAGAGAAAGGAGGTCATTGAGGAATGCATTATTAGGAAAAGCACCTCTAGCCCCATATATGTTTTGATAGGAGGAATCGGCCTTCACGCCCCCATATATATGGGAAGGACCTATCCTCCACGGGCAAACTAAAGGTGTAGGCATGAGTGGCATATAGGCATATAGGCGCTGTCTCCACGGCCATAATGGAAGATTCACCCTCTTCCTACGCCGGGAGATTAGCCATGCATCCATGTAGATAGGTGGGGTGGTCACTATATAACCAAAACTTTATAAATAATTAAACATGGTACTAACGTAGTGTGACCTGCAGGCCAATAGAGCGCTCCGGAGGGCTAGGAGGTCGGACTACGAAGACTTGCAACACAATTTTGTCTAAAGTGTTGCAAGAAATAAAGAGTACCTCGAAGAGTAATAGTATATATAATAATTATGAGTAATCATTGTAACAACATGCGAATAATTAAGCATTTGATTAAATAATAGTTCAATAATGCCCTGTAAATATTACCTTAAGGTAATTCTAATAAATGTATAAATGTAGTCATAAATATATCGTATGCATGAGGTTGATTGCAGGTTAGGTAGATCCCAAGTAGGGGAGACCCACGATGCTGCGGACAACATCAATTCAAGGTGGGGAGAATGTGACGTTCGATGCGATATACGCCTCAAGACGATATCATCGCATCATACCGGCCACGCTGCATTACGACCCGCCCAAATCCAACGGTCTGTGCGACGTATACCCAAGCAAGGACGCCCTAGGGGGCAACTTGCAATGGTGCACACACTTAGCAATGCGCGCACCTTTAGACCTTTAACCCATTAAAGGTAGACCAAGGGTCATGGAAACCCTAAACCCTAACTGATAGCCTACATAAGGCATCAAACCCTAACATTCCCCTTTTCACCCACAGACCTTCCGAGCTCCGATTCACGCGCCTGAGAAGTCGATTCCAACTCCCATGATCTGCCCGTATGCCCCAAATGTGTCGACGCCCTTCCGACCGCATCTCGGAGACATGGACGCCGGATCGAGAGGGAGTGAACCGTGGATCAGGTATTTGGTCGATCAAATAGCATAAACCTCACTCCAACCTTCAACCAAAGAGGGTTTAGCCTATTAGATCACCCCTAACAGCTAAGTAGATCCCGAGATTGATCTAACTAAAGAACCTAACTCTATGAGATAGATTAGTTCTTTATTATTTATTATGTTGATATGATGGACGGATGGATTTTGTGAACTCATTGTATTGGGAAGGGGGGTAGAGACTTAAAGCTTAGTAGATGATGCTCCTAGTTAGTCCCTCTTAGTGCATTACAAGTTTTCGGCCTGTGTACAAGAACCTCACCTGGTTGTGGGTGAAGGGACCAGACTGGCTCAGAATGAGGTTCGTGTTCTGACCCTTGATCGATCCCTCTAGTGTGTAAGGCCTACCGGGGATCAGAGTGACTAGGTCTAATGGCTTGCCACTGCGTGCGGGCAAGGCATGGGCTCGACACCTGCGGGGGTGGAGTTCACCTTCCAAAGGGTTAAGTCGAATAAGGGCAAGTGGCCCTCTAGTCACCTTGGGTCAGCATGTAGACCTGGGGTGGGAGTGATCCCCCGCCGCCCCATCGGGCCGGGGAGATGTAACCCGGGAGTAGCCCCTTTGGCTATGCACCCGGCGGGCTACAGTCGGGTCCTAACACTTGTCAACCTACTCTGCAAAGTGTGCACAGGAGGGGCGGATGGAGTGGACAACCCAATGCCATGTTCTTTATGCCAGCCCCCTCCATTGTCATGATTCTGCCTGTAAGGAACTCTGGAGACCCAAGCTTGTCAGTCCATCCCTGTGTCTGAGCCTTGGGTAGGAACTTCCTTTGTATTGTGCTGATCTTTGTCTATGCAGATGTTGATGCGCCACCCTTCGAGGTGGATATATGATGTTATGTTACTGACGTGTATGTTTACGCTTCCGCAGCTAGGTAGGCCCTGAGGAAGACGGGGTAAAATGACCCCTTCACTCTTCCCACTGGGGACTCTAGACGGTCACAGTGATATGTGGAGGGCCCTCAGACGATGTGGAGTGGAAGCGGGGATGAACTCCCTCGTTTGTATACGGTCGCGGGCATCGATATCACAGTAGGGGACGCCACACTCGGAAATCTGCTCGGCCGAAATCCGGCTCAAAAATCGGCTTTTCGAGCTTCTTATGCAGTGCAAAACTGGTTCCCTTGGCTTTGGAATACGAATCACGAATTCAAGGACAGATCTTATGCAACGCAGCAGATGGAAGGAAATGGTTCTTGGATAGCATAGCTCCGCTTCCATGCCATAGCCAGGATCTTGAGAGTTCGCCATAGCCAGCCACGATATCGTAAGTGTACCAAATTTCTTCTTCTCAAAAGGTATGTACCAAATCTCCCCCCTTTTTAATTTCAAATTTCGAAAATCTCCCCCCCCTCCCTTTCAAATTTCTAACTTAAGAGGTGGGAGAAAAAAAAAAATATTAAGAGAAAAAGCGTAATAATAATAGAGTGTAATGTAAAGAAAGAAAAAAAAAAATACGGATATAGTGTGGACAATGGGTTCTTTTTCTAAGGTTAATGGGTTATTTTTCTAAGGTTAATGGGAAAAAAAAGCTGGTTACTTTAAAATATTATAAACATACCATTAATTGGGCTATAATTTTATTAGTGTCGGCCCATGTAAATATTTGAATTTTTGTCGCAAATTGATAGCATGGTTGTGTTTATATGTGTGCTTGTATAATCATATTTTACACCTTACGTTGACCTTAGGTAAAATTTAACTTTATGTAAGATCATGATATAATTTACACCTTGTTTAACCCATTTTGAAGGTTCAAGACACAAAATGGGGACAAGTACATATTAATATATAGGTCTAATGCTTATTAATAGATTTAATGCATAGGTCTAATAGGCTCTCGTAGGTTATAATGTGCATTATAGGTGCATATGTTGCTATTTACATGTGCATTAGGCATTACTCTTTACATAGCTAAATATGAGCCCAATGGTCCCCTCTTCATATAGCTATATAGTATGGTCCATTAGAAAGGGGGAGGGTCCATTGGATATGTGTCCATTAGATAATACATGGGGAGGGTCTATTTTTATGGAAAATACGTGAGGAAATTTATGGGGAGGGTATTTTTCATAGAAAATACATAGGATGTTTGAAGGTTATTCATTTTCACCTTCTCGGACTCGAGCTTTGAAATTGCCCTTTTTTACTCGAGTTGCCTTTTTTCGACTTGCGAGTCGAGAAAGGCCCTCAAACTTGCATTTTTCGCTTTGAACTGCCTTTCTCGACTCGCGAGTCGAAAGGCGCTCAAAGCCGAACGTTTTAGGGGTCGGCCTTTCTCGACTTCGCGAAGTCGAAACGGCGACAAAGCCGAAAACACGGGTTTTATGGGTCGGGCTTCTGGCCCATTCGCGGCTTTAAATCGCCGTTCGACGCCAGTCGAAAAAAAGGCCTTCTGACCCATAAAACCTGTGTTTTTCGCTTTGAGCTGCCTTTCTCGACTCACGAGTCGAGAAAGGCCTTCTGACACCTAAAACTTGCATTTTTCGCTTTGAGCTGCCTTTCTCGACTTGCCTTCTGACTCCTAAAACCTACGTTTTTCTCTCTGAGCTGCCTTTCTCATGCCTGTATTTTCCAAAAATGGCCCTAAGAACTGTGTTTTATTTTATTTTTTTTGCATGTAGCATCACTTGACTAATTTTATTTTGTCTCTTGCAGTCCTTATCTCGACCAAATAGTACATGCTTGGGAGCAATGAAAAGATCAGTTCATTAAAGAAAGGTGCCGAGAAGAGGCGGTGACATCCAGTTGGACATACAAGCACGTGGGCCATAAAGGAACTCCTCATACAAATTTCTATCGTCGTAAGTTGCTCCGTGACTAGGAGAGAGCTCCACGCCCTTGCACTAGGTGGTTCATGTGTGAAGAGGGTGTAATGATTGTGCCCATACGACCACTATGGTCTCTTCACCCACTGTAATATATATTGTAATGAGCCCATTTATAAATATAAGGTATCTCAAAACTAGTATTTTTGGGTGATTAAGTAAACGATTTGCATAATGTTTGTTGGAATTTGTGATCTATTGTCTACTCACCTAAGAAAATAGAGCCAAAATGTTCAACTAAGAATCTTTTCAATTAGAACTTGATAGGTCTAATGCATGTTTATGCGTTGCATTGTTCTTGTTCTCGACAAGCTATCCAAGAAAATTGGAAGAAAAGCTTGATGCACACTAATAGACAAAAAATCCAATTATGGCGGTTTTCGGTTGGGTGCTTCTTTTTTTGTGTAAATTAACAGGTTCAAAAAAATGGGAATGGAATAGTCCCACTTTAATTAAATACGACTTACAAGAAATAATAATGACGAAGATTCAGTTTCAAAAAAATCCATCCGCCGACTTTTTCATTGAGTTTTAAAAAAACCCGTCCGCCGAGTTCTTTCATTGATTACTTTTATCCCGTCTAAATATAGTTAACCTAATCTCTCGTCTAATTCGATTTTTTTCCAACTGCCTGTATTTTGCGAGCGCCTGTGATTTCGAGAACCCGGGACGGCTTCCTCAAGAATGTCTACAGAAGTCTGGTACGCATCTCATTCCTATAACTTCTATAAGATTTTTCGATAGCAGGCGTCTGAATAGGCAATTATCTGCAGTGTTTTTTTTTTTAAGAACTGTGTCAGCAATATATTAAAAGAATGGTAATGTTACAAAGCAAGTGAGGAGGAAGGAGAACTGCCCCAAAGAGACAAAGTGATACCTCGACACTCCACAACAACCGCAACTCTATCACTGCATAAACCGCCATCACCATCTACCACACCCAAGAAGTCCCGCCAAATGAAAAACTTCCGCTTCTACTAATCCCGAACACCAAAAGCTTTGAAATAGCTTGTACCTGAAGTCGAGGAATCGAGAGGTCAAGCAGTCAATCCCCCGAAGATCCACAACCGCCGCCGCCTCCAAATCAACCACACCAACCAAGCCACGCACAGATGCAAGGCTTGCCGCCGCATTTCTGGAGCGCCAAGCACCGATATAATGAAGCAGCAATTGTTGGCTATTCAATCTCACCAAACAGAGCCCCCGACCCAATCCTGTGCAACCCGCAAGTGAGGGCATAAAACCGCATAATGCTCCACGCCTCAATGATGAAGGCCACAACAAGGGCAAAGAGGGCTCACACCCGCCTAAACCGACTCACAAGGACATTCACCCCCGATACAAATGGCGGTGCACCACCTGCCACGTATAAAGCACCCGAACCTTCTGGTGGGGAAGTGAGCTCCATATCCACGCCCAAACCGAAATAGCATCGAGAACCCTAAGCTGCAGAGACCACTTGCCCGAAGGGGGGAGAGTGTCATGAATAGCCAACACCCGGTAACAAGACCGCACAAAACAAGTTTATCAAGAGTTGAGAAGATTCGCAGCCTTCCGATGGCATTAGGGAGAATGCAAAGGTTGTTGCAGCGTATTATTGCTTTGGAGCAGGTTAAAGTGCATGAGGCGGCGTGTGAAGGCAGCCCTTACCGGGTTGAAGGAGGGGAAGTTCGTTTGTTCTTCGTGAGCAGCTAGGCAGCGGCGATATGCAAAGATCTATGGCGTCCCCTTGCTTTGCCTGATGGGCCGGACTTTGGAGGATCCCGCAACAGTTGCAGAGGTATGTGCATGCTCATTTCTCGGGGTTTTTGCGCAAATGCACTCTTCCCTATGAGCAGGAGATGCGGGAGCTTGTTTTGGGGGTCATTAAGCCATCTATTTTGCCTCACCAACGGAGAGCTTGGAGCAGAGCTCTCCGAGAGGGATTTAGCGGAGGCATGTATGTGCATGGCCAAGGATAAATGTCCCCAGGCTGGATGGCATCCCCGGGAGTTCTTTCGGACTTATTGGGAGTGGGGTTGGTGAGTCTCATGGTACCGGTGTATCTTGAGTTGCCGCAGTCTTCTCACATGGATAGGATCTTGAATACCGCATGCATTTCCTTGATTCCTAAGGTTAAGCAGCCTTCTACTATTAATGATTGGAGGCCTATATCCTTGTTGTCCCTCTGTGTACAAGATTATTACGCGAAAAGCCCCCCGCCGAGAAGTTGAAGCCGGTGTTGACTTCTTCCATTAGTAAGGTGCGGTCTGCGTTTGTTCCCCTGGGAGGAACATTTTGACTAATGTTGCCGCAGACTTATGAGGGGCCTTTATTGGGCCAGAGAACAGGTCAAGGCATTGCCTATTTTAAGCTTGACTTTGCCAAAGCTTATGATAGTGTCCGCTTGGGAGTTCTTGTCTCCGCCATGATGTTAGCGTTGGGCTGTGGTCCACGCTTTACGAGACAAATCATGAAGTCGCATAGGTCAACACGATCGCTACGGTGGTGTGCGTGGTGAACCCTCCGCCTTTTCTCCTTAGCGGCAGGGTCGGGGGTGCCCTTTGGCACCATTTTTGTTTACGACAGGGCGGAGGCAATTGGTCTCGCTTGTTTTGGCTCAGCAAAGTGGGAGGGAGGGGTGGTGGATGGGCTTGGATGCGGGATGGTAGTCACAGATTATTAACCAGTTAGGGCCGATGACACTTTTCTCTTCTTGGTGGCGTAAGAGAGGAATTTGCGGAATGTGAAGGGTTTGCTTTGGATACTTTCTCCTTGGCCTCGTGCATTCTTCTCAATTGGGGCAAATGCTCCATTATGGGCCCAGCTTGACTCCGCCTCCCCTTGTTTGGCTCTATTCCCTTGGAAGGTGCTTCCGTGTAATGTGTGTACTAAGTCGTTGGGTATTCCCTTTGGAGGGATGTTTCCATGGGGAGGGTGTGGGATGAGATTTTGCAGGGGTTGCGAAACACCTCAATTGGTGGAAGGGTAGCAAGTTGTCCATGGCGTGTAGGATCACTATTGCCAAGTCAAGATTTCTTTGTAGCACTCATGTGTATACAAAGATCTGCGATGTTAGCTCCTCGAGGGTAAGATACGTGCTTTGGATAAGATTGTTCAAAATTTTGTGTGGGGCGGGGATGATGAAGGGGGTTGTTAAAGTGGCTTGGTGGAAGTGTCTCCGCCCGAGAGGATGGGGGCTTGGCCATTCCGATTTGGCACCGATAGTAAGGTGTTGGTCTCTAAGTTTATTTGGAGCATTCTCGCGGGGATGGAGCATCTTCTCCTGCGGCACTATTGTGGCAATCTCTTCGCCATTGTGTGGCATTTGGAAAGTCGCCTGTGCATGTAGAGTTGCCCCCACCGCTTGTTGTATGGTCTCTCGGCCTTTCCCACATGCATCCCCTTTTTCTCACGGGGTGTTAAGGGCTTGGGATCACGTCGCGTGTGCTCTTCCAGCTAGATTATGCCTCGGTTTATCACCACTCTTCTCCTTTCTTGTGGGTTCCTCTACCCCTGCGTTTCTTGCCCTTGGTCACATCGTGCATGCTTTCGGGGCCTTGAGCGTTGGAGGCGAAGCTGATGTGCTCACCTTGGAGGATTGGTATTGGGATGGTCAGCTAGCCATTGGGAGTTCTTTCGAAGCTTTTACTTTGAAGGACGATGGCCAAGGCTATCCGGGAACAAGTGGCGGGAGTATTCCGCTACACATACCTATAGTTCCTCAGGATGATGTGGTGGTGCAGGTTTGGAAGGTTGTTGGAGAGGAATGTTTCATGTTAACTACAAATCAGAAAAGAGAAGTAGGATTATGCAACATCAATCCCGACTGCAAATTGTCATGGAATTCTGCTCGGGGATAAGTACGTCCAAGTTGCAGTCATTAACTGTTGTGCTATGGATGAAGCGTTACCTCGCAGACATGTCAGTGGGGATACAATTGGTGAAAGCGTTGAGACTTTTGTTGCATGGCGATTAAAAAAGGTATGTAACAAGTATTATCTTGAAGAAAGATAGACGTAGACAAAATAGAATAGAATAGAATAGAATAGAATAGAATACATTATTGTCCCTTGTGCCCTGAGGCCTATGGACTTGTGTAGCATGGGCGAGCTCCCTGATGGGGGCTACTAGCTCATCACGCTGTTTTGTTGTAGCCTTTTCTGAAGGCTCACTTTTTCCTATTAATGCCGGCACCCTACTTTGTTCCGGCGTCTAGGTCGTCGTGTGTGTCGTCTATATCAAAACAACTTTTAAGTCAGACGTTTAGTGGGCATCTATGATTTGCCTCTTGAGCAACTCATATCATAAGCCCTTTTTGTTCGTGTGTTTCCCGATGTCTGTTCAGCATCTCTCGTATTGCATCTGCCAGATTTCTCATTGTTTCTGTCCTTGCCATTATGGCATGTACTGGTTGTCCCCATCTTACTCTCCCTGTACTTTTCCCTCGATGTCTATGTATGTTGGATGTCATTGAGCCGCGTGGTTTTAAGTCCTCTACTTCCATTACATCACAGATTCTCGCAATAGTGCATCTGTTTGTCTATTTTCCTCCACTGTCCTTTTCAATTCTCGGTCATGGCACCCCATCCTGAACTTTGCTAAGGTATCTCTTTTCTGTTTTCCTAGCATGTTATCTTGGTACATTTGTTGTCCTATCATCCGCTCTGGGTTGAATATTGACATGAGCCAGAGTGTTTTAGGTCCTGTGTGTTTCTGTAGCCATGTCCGCGTAGCTTTACCTGCCCATTCCTCATTCCATTGGCCTTCATTAATCAGTTCACTCAGATTCATCCCCATTTCTCTTGTCCATATTGCTACATCTCTAAACCATCCATTGCTTGTGGTGATGTGTGCCCTTGCTGACTCGTTGATTGCGATGCTTGCTAACTTCTCTGACTTCCCACCTGCATTATTTCTTATGATGTATCTGATGGTCCTTTCCCATGCTCTCACTTCCATGGGTTTCTGTCCTGTTTCATACACCATAATTGTCAATGGCGTGTTTGCTCTCAGTTTGAATTCCTGTTTATGTAGCTGTCTGAAAATACCTTCTTGTTTTTCCCACTTCTTGTCTGTTAACCCCGGTCCCCAAGCTTCTGCCCCGTACAACTGCGTTGTGACGACTACCATGCTGAATAGGTAGCATTTGATTTCCCAGTCTATTATTCTGTTTCTATTGCAGAAGTTTTTCATGTTGTAATAGCTTCCTATGGCTGCTTGGAATCTAGCATCTGCCCCTTTTGCCCATTTCTCTGTGCCGTGCGTATCATACCCTAGATATTTGTACTCTGTTGCTTCTTCTAGTTCTGTCCCTAGATATTTGAACGGCTTGTGACTGTTCCTGTTACCAAAAAAGACTATTTTGGTTTTTGTGAGATTCATTAGCCAGCCCGCCTTTTCACGTAAGATCTCCATGGTTTTGAGAACCTGTGCATTCCTTTGTTTTTGGTGGCCATCATACCCAAATCATCAGCATATAACATGATCGGTACCTTGGTTCCCCCAAGTGTAGGGGGCATCCACATCCCCTTGTTGTTCTGTTATAAAAACTCAGAGGGCATCTATATATATTCCAAACAATGTTGGGGATAAAGGGGCATCCCTCGACTCACATTTCGCCGCAGTTTATTGCTGTCCCTCTTCTTCTATCTTTTGCATATACTTTATAGTACAATCTACGCAATTGCCCCTACCATGTCTCTCGGTGCACCGCATGTCTATGAGCCTCTATATGAGCTTTTCCCTTGGTACTGTGTCAAAAGTTTTTCTGAAGTCTACAAAACAACATATCACTTTCTTTCCGTGGGGCCCTTATTATGCTCTATTAGTATCCCGGAGAGTTACTAGATGGTCCATTGTTGAGTGTTCTGTCTCAAAGCCCGCTTGCCCCTCAGGTGCTCTCGGATTCCCTGCCTCGCCCATTGCTAAATAATTTATTGTCTAGAACCTTTTCGTACCATTTTGCGAAAATGGAGCTTACCATTATTGTCTTGTAGTTTCCAGGTTCCTGTTTACTCCCCCCCTTGTGTAGGGGTATGACCCTGTTGTATGCCCATCTGTCTGGGAGCCCTGTATGTATTATCCCGTTGAATATCTCTGTCACCTGCTTTACTAAAATGGTATCTGCACATTTTAATCCGTATAGGTCTGGGGCCTTGTTGTTGGCCATCCCATTTAATGCTTTCATCACTTCCTGTACATTGAAGCACGGTCGATCTATCATTTGTAGTTCAGGTATTGGTGCCTGTCTTATATAATTTTTCAAGGTATTTCTCCCATCCGGCTGCTCCAATGCTACCTCGTGTGTCTTCACCTCCCCTATTCCCTTGCTTCTTTTCTTTAAATCTGCCCCAAAACTTGCGGGGGTGTTTTTTGATTAGCTTGGCCAGTCCCCATTGGTGTTGCATCAGATTCTTATTCCTCTTTGCTTTCAGTAGCTTCAGGTATATCGCTCTTTCCTTTTGATATGTTTCCTTACCTCTAAGTGCCTTGACTTTCCTTCTCTGTTCCTTGCATTCATCATCGTACCATATTGAAGGCTTGAAGGCATTATTTTCCTTCCTCTTCCTTCTTTTCCTGAAAATTTCTAATGCTACTTTCACTGTTATGTCATTGAGCGCATCTCCATTCTCATCTGCCCTGTGTTCCTCCCATTTCCACTTTCCCATATCTTCCTTGATGGCTTGCGAACGTAATTCACGCTAGTTTGTTCTGGAAATGTATTTTCAGCTTCCCTGTCTCTCTCATGTATATCTTTGTTCTTCATTTTTCGAGGTTCCCCAACTTTGTAATTGTCACCGCATGGGCACAGGCTCTCCCTCCTCCCAATTGGCCATTCTAGTGCCGCAATTTCTGATACCATGCCTGCTGCATGTTCATTTAGTATTATGTAATCTACTATACTTTTCCCATGTCCGTTCTGACTTGTGAATTTCCCTGATCCTGTCCATCGTTGTGCTCCATTTGCTATGATGGTCCCTGTGGTCGTGCATACTTTGAGCAGCAGTTCCCCCTTAGCATTGATTTCTGCCTTGTCCTCAGTTTGTCTGTTCCATTCTTGTGATCTTGCTGTTTGGTTCCATTGCCCATTTGTTTCATCTATGCTTGTGTATTGCGCTTGCTCCTGACCTGTTCTAGCATTTAGATCTCCAATTAGTATTATTGGTCCCTGTTCCTTCCATTTCATCAGGGTTTCCCCTAATTCTAACAGTTCTAGTTTGTCACTACTTGGTGGATAGTATGCTATGAACAGTATTAGATCTTTTTTATTTTGTAATTGAATACTAAGTACCATGTATCTTTTATTGACATCCGAGTGTAAAATACATGTACCATTTGCTACATTCTCCTTGACATAACAGGCTAGGCCTGCACTCCCTCTTCCCATTTTGAAATTCTTATCTTTCCAGAGTGTAAATAGCTGGTAGCCCTCTCCTCCTCGGTAGCCTCTTTATGTTGTGCTCCCATGTCTCTACTAGGCATATTATGTCACTGCTGTATGCTCCCTGAAGCCTCTCTCCGTCGTCCCACGGGTACCCAGTGCAGTTCCAGTACCATATCTTCAGCGTCTCCTTCCTCGCGGTTGTCCTCTCGGGGTTTCTATTTGCTCTGCTTCGTTCACCATTCTTCTCGGTTCCCCCAGGTCCTTCTTTAAAGGATTGTGCCGGCTCCGCTGAGGGGTCCTCGATTTGTGCCTTCCCCTTTTTCATTTCTTTCTCCCTCTCTGTGTTGGCTCACCTCGAGAACTATTGCTGTTAGTGCTCCCCCACGATGTCCTTTTTACGGCTTTGTGTTGGTATCGTTATTGGGTTGATGTTCTCCTTCCCCCCGGTGCGCTTTCCACGGTTCCTGCATCCCCTCCTTTTGTCCTTGTCCCGCCCGGCCAAATTCCGTGTCCTCTTGTGTAGGAACACCTTGCCATTCTTGACCCTGCCTGTATTCCACGCTTGATTTAGTTCCACGGCTTTGGCTAGTTCCTTGTGCAACCCTTGTCGTTTGCATGATTGTTAAAACTTCACGAACTATGATCCCATTTCTCGACTGGAACCCTTAGCGGTATTCTCTCTTTGGGCGTCGGTCTCTCTGAGTCGGTTTATATCTTCCTCGCCCCCCCCTCCATTGTCTGATCGCCTTTGCTTTGACAATGGCGCTCGATGCTCCTTGAACACCGTCTCTATCGCTTCGCGTAACTTCGTCGTGTCCTCGTTAGGTTTCTCTGCTACCCCTATCGAGCCTAACGTCATGCTTAATTCTATTCTGTTCCTCATACTCCATAATATGCGGTTTTATCCTATCAAATGATTCCCATGCATCCAATTCAACATTTCCTTTTTTTCTAATTCAACCAACCTTTTCCATATCTTGGCTTTTTCCTCCTCAATTTCATTCATCTGCGGCTTGCATCTCCTCACTTGTCTTCTCCACCCCTTCTATCCTCACGTCCA
Source organism: Isoetes taiwanensis (assembly GCA_021234155.1). Taxonomy (NCBI): domain Eukaryota; kingdom Viridiplantae; phylum Streptophyta; class Lycopodiopsida; order Isoetales; family Isoetaceae; genus Isoetes; species Isoetes taiwanensis. Next base: position 6,694,964 of record JAJEKV010000016.1, on the reverse strand, counting down.
TGTTGGAGATGGCTACGTGGTATTACGGTTGGCGTTCAGCTAGTGTGTTGAGAGCATCCATACGAGGAATTCTGGACTCCAGATGCTTGTCCATCTGGGCGAGAAAATCTTGGAGGTCTTGCTGACTTACCGGTACCCTTGCCATTTCTGTTTTCTTTTGCTGGCTGAGACTGCTGCTTTCTGCCATTGCTCTTGAGTTTTTCTGCGGTATTGCGGTTGTTCTTCTTTGCGGATCATTCTTTGTCCCCGTGCCCAAGGCGCGGCTGCCAACTTTCGATGGGAAGGGTTGGTATCCTTACTCCGTTAGGTCTATATATTGCATTGCTGAACGGTCCTCTAATTCAAAATTATCACCGTTAATCCCATTTTGAATTCGAAGTATTGGGATGCCCCCCCTTAATTATTCCTACCCCCATCATTTATTTTCGTTTCGCCCATTGGGTGTCTTTCTATGATGATTCCGCTATGAGTGATCTCCTCCCGCCCTGTTGTGGGATTTGGCAGTTGTCTTTTAGTAGTATCCCTTGGGGTTAGTTGGAAGGTCATAACTTCCTTGGCCCAAAAAATTTGGTTACGTGTATCGTGGTCGGTTACCTTTTTCATTGTATTTTGCTTTGTTCTTCCCCCTGTATTTTTGAGTGTCTAGTGGTCCCATACCGGTTGGTGGGTTTTTTCCCTCGCTATCCCGGTGTATGCCGGGGTGAAACCTCTACGTCCGTGTATCTTTTCCGTCCGGCTTTATACTCTTTACAGTCTCGCAACATGCTTTTATGCAACTTTTGCGATTTTTGCGTTTTTGTCGAGTTTATAGTGGTCCGGATTTACCAGTTGGTGGGTCTAGCCCTCGCTATCCTGGTGTACGGCGGAGGCTGAGCCTCTCTGTCCCATATCTTATTCCGTCCGCCTTTTACTCTTTGGATCTTGCAATCCTCTGTTACTCATGTTTTTTGGGCTAATATGCTGGTACACTTAACCAGTTGGTGGGTCTGGCCCTCGCTATACTGGTGTGCGGCGGAGGTTGAAACTCTCTGATCCGCAAACTTTTATGTACCCTTTCAGCCACCATCTATTCATACACATCTCTACCTGTGCATCTATGCTTGTCCCTGTACCTCAATATAAATCCTATTCATATGATAATTTGTTTGTTTTATTTTATTTTATTTTATTTTATTTTATTTTATTTTTATTTTATTTTATTTTATTTTATTTATACTCCCCTACCTTATATGTATTATGTGTTGACTCTTATGTGTTTCGCCACCCGTTGACATGTTGCCCCTCGTTCCATGTACTTTTGCCTGTCTTCCGCTGAATTACTATGTATACCCCCTTTTCGTGCTTAAGGTTGTTCTTACTCTCGTCTGCATTATTTCCATTCCTATTTGCTCCTAAGCGATCATACATCAGAACTGTTACTACTCATTTCCGCAATGTTTCCTTGCATTTTTATACAAAAATTTTACAAAATTTCGAGCAGGACATAATCTGCTCTTGTCCTACCTCCTACCTTGATCACAGAATTTCCAATTCTGGTTCCTGCAAACACTAAGGCCTCTTTCTGTGTTCGGGTTTCCCCGCACTACTCAAAACAGAATGAGTTCTTATTCTAGGTAGAGAGTGATCCACACCGAGGCACAACTATTATATAAAATATACGAAGTTATAGTTACTGCATAATTCTATATTCTATTCAAAGGGAAAAATGTTTCTCTCAGATACATCTCCTGGCCTTTTTAGCCATTCATACACATATTCGATTTTTCAGACAAGAGATTTTTCAGACAAAAATTATATCCCTTCTGATCGGGATTATCTGTACTGAGCTTTTTCCAGCCAAAAGCTGTTACAAGTTATCTATCTTTGGCGGCCTCCCAAGACTTAATATCATTGTCGGATCTAAACAGATTGATCAAAGGATAATTTTAAACCAAAAAGAAAAACAAAAGAGATTGAAACAAAAAGATATGACCGAAAAGAAAGACCCACATCCCCTTTTTCCTGAGCGGACTAATTTTTTGGCTTCTTTTCCGAGGACGGTTCCCCGATCTTTTTAACCTTTTCCAGATTTCTCCCAATATATGCCCTGCATAGAAAATCTACGGGGTTCTTCTCGCAACAGTAGATGCATACCTTCCCGAAATCACAAATCAAAAGGTTATGTTGATAGTTCGATGACCTTTGTATTGCAGCATGAACCTGTAATCTGTTGAAGCACTGCATAGTTCGATCCATGTCTTGGCGCCTCACCGAGTCATTCTTGTCGCCTAATACTCCTAGTACTTCCAGCAATCCCAGGGTATAGCCACTATCTCACATGGACTGTGCATGATGAATTCGATCACAGTAGAGACAATGGACACGGCCGCAGCTGATGCATGATGGCAAGCCTCTGCTCAGGCACATACAACTGTCGAAGCAGATGCACCAGGGATTAAGCTCCTCAAGGTCTGGATTGAATGGCACCGTGAGGTTGCCCGGTGTGCCAGAGCTGGAGCGCTTCTTGCCGACCTTCTTCTCCCCATCTAACTCCACCAAAACTTTCTTACCTTTGTCCATCAATGTTTCGGAGCTGGGCCGAAGGCTGAGACGTGTTGGCGCTTCCCTGTTTGGCCTAAATTCCAGAGCTTGAAGCGCTGAGGCGCTCAAGGGCCGGAAGATCTTGAATTCTAAAAATGATCTTCACGCTCACTCTTTCCTTCGTTATAACTGTTATATAGACTTTAGGGTATTTAGGGTTAAGGGCCGTCCACCTTAAATGCCAGTCTTGTCTTATTCTGTCACAAGGACTTTCGTCTGCTAATTCCGGCCCCTTATCCCTAGCCCGTTTGCTGACACGTGTACACTTTCCTATTTTCCCTATATTTTCATTATTATGACTATCGTAGTTACATGATTACTACTATCCGTCACGTCTAATCATATGCACTAACTCCGGACGCTCTATATTTCATATATTCTTACATATTTTCGGTATTATCAGCACGTTTTCTATCCCGCCTCTGCCACGTGTCCCCTCCTTTGTCAGTGTACTTATCGATTGGCGTTCTTTCCCCACTATGCGTTCCACCCCCTTTGTTTCCCAAATTTTTCAGATTTCCAATTTATCTATATTATTTATTTTATTTTATTTTATTCCTATATCTATTTCTTAACGGCTCTGAAATTTTGAAATTTTTAAACCGCCCATCGCCGGAATCTTGAGCTCCTCCCCCCCGACGTTCCTCATCTTTTACATCCTTAAGTTCCATCCAATTGCAATGATCTAGCATTCGAATGTTGTAATCATACCCAGATATCTATCTATTCCTTCTCGACCCGAGCATGCATTCTTGCATATTATCTAGATTATTTTCTAAGAAAGATAGACGTGCTCTAATCCTTTACATGAATAATACTAATAGATTAAGAGTCCGGGGAGTGCACTTAGCTGGTTATCGCCCATCGGTTCATACGCACTCGCCCTCGTCGCCCTCGTCGCCCTTGTCGCCCTTGTCGCCCTGTTGTATTGATTGATAAATTTTACAATAATAATCTAGATAACTCAGACATACAAAATCTCTCCTGCAAATCTTTCAGAATGAGTCAAGCCACTGAGTAGCAGGGCTGTCGATGCCCCCATTTCCATTGCAGCCCTAAATAAATTCTTTAGGTAGGACCCTAGAAAAAGTCCCAGGCTCCAATTCAAGTGCCATGGGCTCCACCTCGCATTGCATCATATACCGAGTGGTTCATGTTGTTGTAGTAGTTAAAACAAGACCTTTAATAAGAAAAAAACATCCACATGCCAAAACGATCCTAAAATGTGGTCCTTCACTGGAAATCGATGATGAAATCCAGTGTCTTATCGATGGGCACGAGGTAGATTTGATGCTTGGAGAGTTGTAAAAGGGTTTAGCATAGATATCCCAATTGAAATTCTGGATTTGAAGGAGTTTGCAGGGGTGCTCGAGACATTCATCTTGCAGATTCAACGTCATCTATTCCTTCTAGAAACGTACGTATTCTAGTTTCTTTAACATTTCTTTGATTGTTATATTTTTATTCCTCCATGTATTGTATATATTACTAATATAAAAATTATGCAAGTTGTGGGACTTGTTTTTATGCTTCAACCAGATGGAGAGAATTTGAAGATTTGCTCAATCAACTAATCCAAAAATAGCATTTGACATCATGAGCTATCCTTTCTTTCTATAGGATGTATTGCAAAGATCCAGTAAGGCTGGAAAGGTAAATCAGCGTAAGAAATGTAAGTTTCTTACTGCAGCAGACGAGGCGCTTATCTTAGCTTTTGAAACACATCAGGTTAATATGCCATATGGCTTGCAAAGATGGGTTTGGATACTATTGCATGTCTAGATTTCTTGTGCGAGGTGGAAAGAAGTTAGCAAAGTTATGGGATGTCATGTTTTGGTTTGATGAAGATGCTTTTAGTAAGCATTTTGCATTTTTCGAGACTATTAGCAAAAATCACCATTGGTGAGAACCATTTCAAAGCGGAAGATTTTAGGGCTACTATAAAATGTAGGGAAAGTTATATCCTTTATACTTGGGAATGTCTTGAGAGCCATTTAATGCTCTATGAGATGGATGATGAGTTTAGTGGCAGGTATTGTTTTTAACACCGATTAGCAGGCATATCTCTCATGTCTGAAAGAACAATAAGGAAATGGCTTAAGCAAATGGCTATGAATGTCGGATTAGGTGATGATTGTGACAATAAGGCTTGTAAGGCATCTATCACTTGATTTGCAACTCAGTTAGATCAAGCTCAGGAAAAACAAGTTGCATGTCTTATTTTTATTTTATCTTTTTATTCCATATAAAATTTGCATTTGGTCTTAGCATGCATGCATATTGAAGCTATGGATCTATCTCATTACGTGCAGCTCATATCTAGTTCCTTGTGTTTCCTGCATGCATCTATTAGAATCTCACAATTTGAGGATCATGCATGCATCTTTTTTATTTTTGTTAGATAAGACTTTTTAATTTATTAGGAAGCATTTCTCGATCACATCATATGGAACCACTAATGCTTCATTTGAATGACTCTACCATTGCCTAGAAAGGGGCTAGTCTTAATGGTAGAATAGCGATAATAATAAATCTAGTGTTGCTCCCTTTTTCTGTGCATTAAATTTGGTTTCTATTCATTTGTTGCAGTTTAATTAGAAAATAGAGATGAATCTTGCAACATCCATTCATGAGTTCAAGACATCTAGCGGTTTTCCAAATGAAGGTCGGGACCCAAATTCTACATATTGGAATGAATGCACCAAAGCAGACTTCTTATCAGTCTGGAAAAATGATGTGAAGGACAATAAAATTAAATGGCATCTAATCAAGCCAGACTTCCATGAAGTATTGCAAGAATTGGTGAGGCAAATCTATCAATTTGGGTTGAAAAATAAAGAAGGCCAAACTAAGTTCGTAAGGGCATTAACTTGGCAACACACCACACAAGCTCTTTCTAATCCTGATGCTTACAAGGTTCACTGGGCGAGATTTGCATTTGATAGCTTGCAAATCTCAAAATGAAATAACGAAAAGAGAAGCAACTGGGAAACAATGTTGTTGTCAAATGTTGTAGTCGCCATATCCATTTGGAAGACCAAAATGACAAGCTAAAGTCTAAAAATTAAGCATATGAGCAGGATATGAAGAGAAAGGAGAGGTTGTTGGAGAACACTATTGGCATGTGTGCCGGTTTACAGATGGCAACAGAATCTCTTTCAAAGAAGATTGAAGATGCGAAAAGTAAATTTCAGGCTTTGAAAGAACTATCTCCTAAGGAAACTGTGGGCTTGGATTATTTGAGTCAAGAAGAAGACTTGTTGGGACTCTCTGCTAACAATTCTAAAAAACAAAGATGAGACTGATAACAGAATAGACATTGAATATGAGACTAAGAGAATAAACATGAACCTTGATGTGACTAGAGAAGGAAGTGTAGACTTGGAATCTAGAGTGCAAAATCTGAAACATTTGAGAGATGCTTTTATGACGACAACACTAATTAGACCAAGTATTGGAAACATTAGGGTTTTTTTTAGATTAAAAAAGGGCCTTCAAAACATGCCAACTAAGCCAAACGAAGATAAATGAACTACCAATCAGAAATCAGAGCCTGACGGGTCCAGTCAGCAAAACTATTATAACTAACTCACTGGATCACATTTTCTAGCATAACTATTGATAGAAAAGTCCAAATGAGCTCTTGTTTAGTGCAATAGATAGATCTCGTTGAGATCTTTCCAACCTTAGGTGTTTGCCCATATTTTACCGACTTATGATTGTCAAAACTCCAAAAAATATGGTTTTTACCATTTTTTACTATCCTACGGGACTAAAAGATATACAAACCACCCAAGGTTGGAAAGATCTCAATGAGATCTATCTATTGCACCAAACAAGAGCTCATTTGGACTTTTCTATCAACACTTATGCTAGAAAATGTGATCCAGTGAGTTAGTTATAACTGTTTTGCTGACTGAATTACCAGTTCTGTTTTCTGATTGGTAGTTCATATAGCTTAGTTAACAGTTCTTAGAAGGCCCTTTTATGATCTCAAAAAATCCCTAATGTTGGCTTGTCCTATATAGGGAAGCATGCTATGCAATGTGGCTTTAATTTCAGTGACAATTTCAAAATGCATATTACGTTGTATTGTACACACAAGTTCCATATATTTTGTTTCCATCTTTGCATGGAATTCATGCATTGCTTAGTTTGCAGAGTGGAGTTACTTGGTGATCTTTACCAAGAGTTAGGTTACACGTGAGTTTGCAATTCCAAAGGAAGCTGAAGTGCCAAAGTGGTGGAGGCACTGGTACTACCAAGGCTAAGCTGGCAGTAGCCATTTAAGGCTGCAATACGAAAACGTTAGGCATGGATTTCCCTGACTAACGAAGACTAATCTTTCAAGTAATCCAATATAATTTGCCAGTTCATGAAAGCGTATTTTTATTACAGAAGATTTAGATGGTTTAAGGGTATATTGTATGAAAAAGAGTATGAAAATAGGGGAAAGAGGAATCTATACCGTTCATGTATTTCTGGAAGTGTTTCTTTGGGGTCGAGAAGAATGGGGTAATAAGTTGAATATTGTATGATCTAGGTCGTTTGAGCTGCTATGGAGCTTCTGATTTCTACCATTCAAACATATGGTTTCATATCCCTGAATATAAATTGGAATTTAAATGAATATTTTTTTTCCTATCAATTCTTTTATACTCACTACTATTCTTTCTATCATTGACTAACTTATATTTATGTATCTTTTGAATATGATCATTAAACACGATTTTGTTTTTCATCTTGACATATTGAAACTCTTTCAATGTCCTAATCTTTTATAGAAGACAGATAACTATAAGATAAAAGATTATATTTGTACCGCTTGTTAGGTTTCCACGCAATCTTGCATGTTTCTCTTATTTTCGTTGCTCTTTATTTCTTGCATGAAGAGTGATCTCTGATTGATGAAAATCAAAATTGTGTGATTTTGTGTTTTGCATTTCTTAAAGACTTGGAAAACAGAAAAAATAATGGGACAATCAATGTGTGCTTGCATATGCATGGGAATATCCCCTACACTTTAAGAGCGGGCAGACTGCTTGGAGCTGTGCATTGAGCAGGGAATTCAAATCCCCCAACCTGTTGCTTCATTATACTTGCAGGTGGCGGCATATTGAATTGGTATATTGGCTTCCCAGGTATGAAAGATAGTCAAATTATTCAGTAGGTGCGGGCACAACACAAATTCGTGTGTATCTGTTGTGTTCAAGCATGTTTGTGGCCTTGAAACTTGTGGCACAGTCTAGCCGATGCTAATCAGGGATTGGAGTCTAATTTTATATTGTTGCTATTCTGAAAACAACATGAAATGGGATTGTTTTCCAATGCTTGTCGAACACCCTAAAAAATAGAGCCGCCGAGGTGTTTGACCCCATCTGACGCTTAGGTGTAGGGCTTTGATGCTCCCAGAGGGTATATCCATGGGAATGCCCTCATCAACGATAATATCTTTCAAGTAATCCAATAAGAGCTCAAACAACCAGTAAGATTGTTATAGTAAACTATAGGAAAATTTACTAAAATAACCTTAATTGTTGATTTAATTCCCAAAAAGCCCTTCGTATTTTTGAAATTCCCAAACTGCCCTTAATTCTTAAATATTTTTCCGAATAGCCCTTTCTATTTTAAAAATCACCAAAAAGCAGGTATTTACAATAGAGGATCATTTTCTAAGAGGAAATGTTCCTTACAGATGACAATAATTTGGAAAATAAATTTCAGAAAATCATTATGACAAAAATATGCAACGAAAATGTCAAATACAATTTCTGCAACTGCCTTCATTATGCCTGGCATTACCACAATGTGTGCACTTGTACACACGCTTTTCTCTTTCCCTGTCTTCTGTCCTATCCCATTTGCTTTTTGGCTTGCCAGGAGGACAACATATTGTAGAAGGTAGCAATTCATTATTTTCAAAAAGTTCAATATTTAAAGGATAACAACGGACAACATATGAATAGCAAAAGGAGCTCTACAAATAACCTGTATGGGTATAAAGCAGCTTCTCCACAATATGCCCACAAAGCTTCTCCTTTAGTACGATTTTTGTAAAATCATTTAGTTGTCTATTTCTAGTATTAGAATGATAGATTTATCTCTAGCTTTTGGTGATTTTTAAATTACAAAGGACTATTTGGAAAAATACTAAAAATTAAGGGCGTCTTAAGAATTTAAAAAATATTAAGGGCTTTTTGGAAATTAAGTCAACAATTAGGGTTATTTTGATAAATTTTTCTAAACTATAACAATGCTTGAATATGCTTTGAATTTGAGATTACCAAGAGTCTTTTAAATTTGAGTAGAAGAATTAAAAAGTTATAAAAAAGAGACTGCATTTCTTCATTGGGTTAAAGAGCACCTATAGGGCACTCTCACAAAGAGACAATAGTGTCACAATTTGCAGCACATTCTCCAAGACATTATTATGACCATGACTTCAAATGGTTTGGATTAATGGCTCACTAAAATCCTCTTTACAATTGAGGAACTTTTAATGAGATGCAGTAATGTCTAGTCTTCTGGGGGTTGACAATGACCTACATGGCTTGGAAGGTGTTTTACGCTTAAGTGCACAACCAATGGACGCTGCCTTAATTATGACCAAAACAACTTTATAACTATCAATAAATTCAAGGCACGTCACAACTATATCTTTGCTACACCCCAATTTCAACAGCTTGGTCAAATATCCCAATTCTGCCACTTTCGATGTACCTTCTCAGCCACATCAACAGCTAAAATTTCACCTTCCTCTCTATTCTAGACGGATGTTGCATGCATCTATTCATGCCCATGCATGTTTCCCACAAAAAATCAATGGTCGCAACTGTGTCACCTCGTTGTCCCACAAGGAAACGACCAAGATCAATCATTATATAGAAAATTCTATATCATAGGAAATATTATGGTATACTTTGATTCTTCGTATCTAGTTTCCTATGCACATTAAAATCCAACAAGAAATAACAAAATGTAGAGAAAATGAAAGAACTTGATGCATATTGGAGACACCCCTTAAGTCGCCTTCTTAGTCACATCTCTATTGTTCGAGGAGGTGCTTATTAGACTCCACCCTCCACCACTATTACTAGTGGAACCAAAGTCATACTTTTTCATAGTGGTGGAGGTTAGGCCTTCAGGTTTGGGTGTCTTTCGGGTTCAGAACTCACTACTATCATTGGGCTGGTGTCCGAGATATGGTTTGGACATGGAACTCTCATATGTCCTTAAGGATGTTGTTATAGTGGAGCATAAAAACTTACTAACCATTATACTAGATACTACTAAAAATAAATAACTATCTATCCATGTATGAACTCAAAAATAATGTAGAGTCCTGTGGAAGTTGAAAAGACTACTAAATAACTAAATATATGTACAAACCATGTGTCAACTTAAAGCAAGGTCAGTCCTAGACCTGTGAAAGTTGAATCGTCTTTAATAATGATGTCTACACTTGGAGGATCTGAACCACCACTAATGATTAATGCTAAATATTTGCAGATGTTGTGGAATGTGAAGATGTAGCAAATGATACAATTCATTGTTTATGGGAAGCTAAACTACTGAACAACAGCATCTTATTTGAAGATCATTATATATATCACAGACAAATACATTGATGAGCATGTTTAACCACCCAACCGGGTCCACAGGGTTATGGCAATCATCTGGCAACTGGCTCAGCAAACAGTATCTGGCTACTCCGCGTAGACCATGCGCAAACAATATCTGGCTACTCCGCGTAGACCATTGGGCAAAGACAATATCTAGCTTATTGGCCCTCCAGGCTAGTCTAGCTACTCCACGTCGCCACACATCATAAAAGCAATTGCAGATCTGTGAAGTCGCTATGGCAGTAATTTGTGACCCCCTGTCACCTTTTCGGCCATTCTGCCCCAATTCGGAAACTAGACTCCGAGATGGTTCCAAAAGGTAAAAGTCGCTGCAATCCGACCTCGGGTTGCCGAGATATATCCAACTGAAGTTTCGGTTCTATTTATAGATCTCTCTGCGACTTTAGCCTTTTTTAGCATGCAGTTGCCTTTTTCTCAAAATATCTCCTTACCTTTAATTAGATTATATGACTTATCATATGGATATTATCTATGGCCTTTTTGTACAAAATAGTCTACCCTTTTGCTTGATCATTGATTCCCTTTGATATCTCTCCAACCAATGGTTCTCGACCCCATCCTAGATATCACAACCTTGCCATAGTTCCACAACTTTGCCATATTTTGCCATGCCCCATAACCCGGGGTGAACCACCACTCCCAGGTGCTATGACTCAGTATCGGTCCATCCCTTCTCAAAAGAGATCGTCCGCGATCGTTCGAAAGCGTTCGGTTTGGTCCATCCCTTCTCAAGGTGATTGTCCCATGTTCAACGTACACCTGGGAGTTCCTAGACCCTGCGAACTCAAGAATGGTTATGTAAGTCATTGTACTTCCACAGTACCTTATACCCATTGGAACCTCCACATTTCCATTATTTTAGATCCATCGGAACCTCCTCGTTTCCATTATTTTAGATCCCTGCAAAACTCTAGAAGCAGTTATGGATATCCGCGTACTTCCGCGGTACGATATTATCTTTCGTACCTCCGCGGTACGATATTATCTTTCGTACCTCCACGGTACTACTTGATTGTATCTCCACAATACAGTATCTTTCGTACCTCCGCGGTACGATATTATCTTTCGTACCTCCGCGGTACTACTTGATTGTATCTCCACAATACAGTATCTCCACGATACCAATCCACCATGGATACACACAAGAAATAAAATTCTTGTTCTCTATTCCGCATAAAGAAAATCAACTTACGAACTTTACCCATAGGAAATAATTTGAGATTCTGCATCCAAATTTTTGCATCCTTATCCTTGACAACTTGTATATAATGTGTCCTCCCCAATACTTAATACTAGGCAAACCTGCAATTAAGGTCAAGTGTTAGTATGACTTCCAAGGTCAAATATTTATACCACGGCCAACCGGCCTCTCAGATCACCACGATCTGATTCCGCAATTCCAAGCAAGATGCTTTTATTTATTCCATAATCCCCAAAAGAATCATAGAAATTTCCCCCAATCATCTGGACTCGTTCTCCACAAGTCGGTCCCATATGCTTCGAGCATTCTCCACGAAAGCATTGAATTTTATCTGCTACTGATGCCCCCAGCTTCACTTGCAGCAGTAGTCGTCCAATCCTCCTTACTTGGACACCACGCTCCAAGGATTCGCCAGTTCACTCTTATACTTGGCCCCCAACACACTTTTTGACGAAGTTCAACCCAACTGTCCTTGCAGCACAAACTTGCAAGATTCTCGGTGTTGATGAGCACATTTAACCACCCAACTGGGTCCATAGGGTTATGGCAATCATCTGGCAACTGGCTCAGCAAACAGTATCTGGCTACTCCGCGTAGACCATGAGCAAACAATATCTGGCTACTCCGCGTAGACCATTGGTCAAAGACAATATCTGGCTTATTGTTCCTTCAGGCTAGTCTAGCTACTCCACGTAGCCACACATCATAAAAGCAATTGCAGATCTGTGAAGTCGCTATGGCAGTAATTTGTGACCCCTTGTCACCTTTTCGGCCATTACTGGATGAACTAGAATATCTGCCACCCCAATTCGGAAACTAGACTCCGAGACAGTTCCAACAAGGTAAAAGTTGCTACAATCCGACCTCGGGTTGCCGAGATATATCCAACTGAAGTTTCGGCTCTATTTATAGATCTCTCTGCGACTTTAGCCTTTTTTTAGCATGCAGTTGCCTTTTTCTCAAAATATCTCCGTGCCTTTAATTAGATTATATGACTTATCATATGGATATTATCTATGGCCTTTTTGTACAAAATAGTCCACCCTTTTGCTTGATCATTGATTCCCTTTGATATCTCTCCAACCAATGGTTCTCGACCCCATCCTAGATATCACAACCTTGCCATAGTTCCACAACTTTGCCATATTTTGCCATGCCCCATAACCCTGGCGCCGTGGACCACTCCCCCGTGCTATGATTCCGTATCATCAAACTATTGGCAATCAATTATAATATTGCAAAGATGGTCACACTCTATGCCACAATCTTGCCGAAATCACAAACCGTATCTTTACAACCTAAGATTTTTGAAGGTTTTTTTTTTTTTGTATTCGTACCAGAATACCATATAAGCTTATGGTGCCACCCTGGATTCCAAACGCGAGCATCTAGGTTTCAGATGTTTTCTATTGCATGGTATTCTTGTCCTAAGGCAGCGATGGGCCTCGTAAAGGCGGCTAGGCGTCTGCCGCAATTGCATGTTGGGGTTTCCAGAAAAATCCTGTTAAGGCATGGCCTTGTTAATTCCGACAGATTTGCCGCTGAGCCATGGAGCATGCTGTGTTCGGCTGTATTCGGCCATCGTCTATTTTTTTTAGCTTGTCTCTTGTTGCCATCACAGATCCTGTCGAGCTAAAACAAGCACTCCATCCAACATTTTTTTGGGCGAAAAAGGGTGTCAGGCTTGAATCTGGTTTTGGGTAATGTATAGATGCCATCAGGGTTGCTGCTAGTTCCCCTTGATGTGGACTTGTAGTGCGATGCTTGCAGGAGCACCTTGGCATTCGAAAGCTCAATTTGATTGCTGGTTGGCTTGGTTGGCTTTGCATCACAAGGCAAAATCTGTTTTTGTGATTGTTTTCATTACAAGGCAAGATCTGTTTTCTTGGCAGGCACGATTACTAACTTGGTGGCTTTCTTAGTGGGCTTCGGCCCCTAGGCATAGAGGCTGCCCCTTGTTGGGGGTGGTTGTTATGCCCAGATGAGCATGGGAATCATGCTGGGGTTCAAGCCCCCAAGCTCATCGAAACCTCCTGGCAGTATATATGGCATTGGTACTATGCTGTAGTACACAGCAAACCATGGAATAGTTCATCTGTGAGGGGTAAGTCAAAAACCAGGGAGTTGACCCTATCTTGACCTGCATTGGAGGGTTGTCTTGTCAGGCCATGAGAGGGAAAATGCCGCAAGATATGCGAACATCTAATGGTCACAAAAACTTTAAATACACCCCAAATGATAATCTACGATCCAGATATTCTTGTCTAGATAGTTCTAAGCGCAAACAAAATTGGCTGATTGTAAACGAGGAAGATCCTCGAGGAATATAGTACTTTACATTTGAGAAGTCCATGAATATAGCCGAGAGACTTCCGGAGGTGGGAAAACACAAAGAGACTAGCTGAAAAACAGTCAAGACCTTCTATTGGGGACACAAAGGCAGATGCCAGACTTTGTGCTTGATTTACACGAGGCATTGTGGAATAAAGGAAAAATATAGAGTCAAGCGTTACCTAGTAAGCTAAGCATGAAGCAGAAGCAAAAAAGGTCATTTTTGGAAGACAATTTTATTTCTGCCTAATTGCATCGGGAGAAATCAAGGGCCCAATTTGAAGATCCATTTCTTTGGAACATGGCATATATATGAGCCCAACCATTTTATTTAAACTGGAATACACTGGAACACAGATTTCCTTCATAGAACCTGTGTCAAACCTCTCATTTGTTAATGCATGGCGATAAAAAATTAGTCTTCGCATACCTGGACTGGCAATATGAGCTTGTGGATTAACTTCCTAGGTTTTAATGGATGATGAAAAATGAATTGATAAAGCATGTATGTACCTACATCTCCGTGTTTTGTTTCTCTAGTTATACTGTTTTAACGTGGCAACAGAGTTTGGTTCAAGGCGTAGAGCATTCTAAAACTGTAGGTATTGCATTGTAAGCCAGGTAATTCAGAGGTTAAAAAAAAAAATTTATGTTCATTTACTTTTCCAATGGATTAGCAGAAAGGAGTAACTCATGCTTCAATCTCGAACATGGAGAGTTGAAATCCAAATGCTTTTTGTGAAAGAACACAAACAAATTATTATAATCTGATTATTTTATACAAAAGCGAGCATGGCAAATGACGTAATTAACGTAATTAGTTAGTGGTTATTGGTTAACAATAGCATAATCATCATCTTAAACAGTTGGTTGTGAATACTTTAGGCTGATACTTTCCCATTTCATTCAAACTACAGAATAGGAGATCAGTCAAATGTTTTTTCATTGCCAAGATGCTGGATAATATTCAGACACGCCTAACAAGGGTGTTCCTATGGACACGATTTAATGCAGTCTGTCCCTTCCACATGGAAAAGTCAATAATTCCAAGTCTCGGTTGAACCTGACACAGGACCTCTTGTTCGAAAGATGAGCCCATTGCATGCTGCCATAAGAAATGCTAATTGAAGTAAATTCCCGTCCATGTTCCTATCAAGTCCAATATATAGTAATTTGCCAATTCCAGAAATACTCAGTAATCTGCTAAGCCCTTCCCATATTGCAGCATTCCATTAAGTTCAGTATCTTCAACATTTGCACTGAGAGAACTTGCAGCACTCATGACACTGGAAGTGCCGAGACAGTGAGAGCGGCCAACTTAAAGAGAGTTTTCATGGTTTTGTCGTCCCAAGCATATTTCTTTCAACCACTCTTAGGATGGATAGTGTGATTGCTATCAGCTAGTACAATGCACGGTCTGCACTGTACCTGCTCTCAATCTGCTTGTTAAGTAATTTTAACTTGGTAACACTGCCATAGCAGGACTGATGCACGCAAGACCCATGAAGATTAAAAGATGCATAAAGTAGACCATGATGCCATTGAATACAGAAATCAATAGATTCATATAGGAGTACAACCTGTATGCATAAATTAAAAAGACCTCTTTTGTAATAAAACCATGTGGACACATCTATGGTGACAAGTTCCAGGAAAACAGCAAGGGAAATTTAGGGCAAATGACATGAAATTATGTCTAGAACATTGTCCAACCAAGTGACAACTGTTTTTCTCAATCTATATAATTCAGTCTATCACATGCTTGGCGTAACCTGACCTGAGCAACCTTACTGTTTAAGAGAAGAAGAGTTTGGCAAAACCCCTGTTGCACATAATATCACACAAATTCTATTCATTGCTAGGTTAAACTGCTGCACCTACGCTTTTCAATATCTGCAGTACACTAAATTATCTTGAACAACCTGAAAAACCCTTTGAAGCAAGCAAAGACCATGGCCCAAATAAGTTTCGAAAAGCCTTCAAAAAAACTAGTCTCGCCCTTATAGATAGTCACAGTCAGAACATCTTTCTGCAGCTTTACCCTTAAATCTTTCACTTTAGGACCTTTCGGAATGAGATAACTTCGTTTAAAATTCTCTTTTAGACTTTTCTTTCCATTAACCATCTTATTTTGTGTAGAGATTTGCAGAGTTCGACCACGGCCAAGTTCAACGGAGATGTCTTCTTCTCTATATCCTAGCTTTTCAACAAAAAATAGAAAGAAAATCCCAGAGAAGAAAATAAATGGACGAAAACTAAGAAGGGCTAAAAAAGCTCTGTAACTGACCTGCCATTTTTATCTTGAATGTGTAAGTTTTGGGAGTTTCCGTCCAAACTTCACGAGGCTGAGGAGATGGTGATGAAGACGGAGAGTAATTAGACACAATAAGCAGCAGCACAACTAAGATGGAAACGAAGATTAGGTACTGGTCGCCCGGATGCATTTCTTCGTCTTCTGCTTTACCATTTGCTTGAATAGAGAGTAATATCATCTACTGGTTTTCTACTGGACAATACTAGTTCATCTGATGTGACCTCGTGTTTGGCTGAATCTAGGTAATGGTGTTTGAGTTGGGGCGTTTTAGTAAAGCACAAAAACTCTAACAAACAAATGCCTGGGCCCCCCGCGAAGGGTGAAAATATCCTTACCCTGGTTTTGGTGATTCCGTCGCGGTGAATACTCTCCCGCGGAATCACTAACCCTCCTGCCCCGTTATCCGTACCCTCCTGCCCCGTTATCTGTACCTGCCCCGCTATCCGTGCACGGCAGGGCTCCATTTTATACCTTCCGGTGAATCACATCTGTAAAATACCACCGATTAATCACCACCGCGACGGAATCACATGGAATTGATCCTTCTGGTGGAATCACCATACATCGTAATATTCTTTCCGCGGAATCACCACGTCACGATAATATTCTCTCCCGTGGAATCACCACGTAAATATTCTCCTCCATGGAATCACCACGTAAATATTCTCCCCCGTGGAATCACCACGATAATATTCTCCGCCGTGGAATCACCACGTAAATATTCTCCTCCGTGGAATCACCGTGGTAATATTCTCCGCCGTAGAATCACCGCGTACTATTCCTCGAGAAGGAATCACATGGAATTGATCCTTCGGGGTGGAATCACCGTACATCGATTATGCCCGATTCCATAAAAAGATTATGCCCGATTCCATAAAAAGGTTATGCCCGATTCCATAAAAAATGGTTGAGGGCAGAAAAAAAAACAAGCTGAGAATACTCCATTTTGTGTGTGCATGTCCATTGTTATGCTCTAAACTGCCAAGAATTTTTCTGGTTGGGGATTTGAACCCCTTGCCAATATCGGCAGTGCCCCATTGTACATGAAAAGCTAACCTTTCCATATCTTTACATATCTAACAGCATATCCTTACATATCTAACATCATGTCTGTCATACAAAACAAGAGTAAGAAAATGTATGAGGCATATTTGCAGAAATATTTGCATGTTTTACAAGGAAATACAACAAAGCTGGCCGTTCAAGGGTTTGGTTTGCACAAGGAAAGTCGGGTCGAGCAATCCATTTTGTTTTAATCAGGCCCCTGTTTCAATCCGGCCCCTGTTTCTTTTGCCCTTACTTTATGCTGCAAAATCCTGTTTAATCCCCTGTTCCGATCTTGGATTCTAGTTTTATGCTGCAAAATCCTGTTTAATCCCCTGTTCCGGTCTTGGATTCCAATTTTATGCTCCAAAAATGGTGCATTGCAGTGGCCTTGCATTGGCCAAGGTGTCCCGTCTTAGCAAATTTTCTACCCGCTCCGACTCTAGGTTTATCTCCCCCGCTGACTTCGATGCCATCCCACTACACATACCAAAACCTTAGCTTCCATGATACGCTGGAGAAACACATCGCCATAGCTGCGCTTCAACTTGAAGATTCGGAGCCCTGTTTGCGCAATGCCTGCAGAGCCTTCAGCTTCCAATGCTTGCACACTCTTCCATTACAAACAACGCCAAAAACATCTATTATCTAAATCAAGTAAAGCGGATTTCCTCTGTTTAAGTAAGGAGAAAAGGTTCGCCACCATCACCATTCCATGATTGAAAATGGATAAGGATTTATGAATGCGCGGTTTCACCAAAAAGATTCACCAAAATCACAGGGGAAATGGGGAAATGGATAAGGATCCATGAATGCGCTCGTTGTCTTGCAGTGTAAATCTTCTACGGATAAACACCCAAAGCTTACAGCGCCACTCAATGAAAAAAATCTTGAAGCGTAAGAGAAGGAAGAACGCCTCTCTTTTCCGCCATATCTATCTATTAGGATCTGCACAAGAAAATAACGAGAACAAAAAAAAGAAGATCCCCTCAAACCCAGTCGCCATAGCCGGAGCAAGTCGCCATAGCCGGCAAGAACCTCCCAGAAGAAGATAACCTCAAAAATTTGAATTACAGGAATATTTTGGATGGTGATTCCGTCCCATAGAATAAAAAGGCCCCGTCCATCAGAAGGTACACCTGACGTTGTCGCATGCGATAACGAGGCCTCCTAACGGATCCCGCTTCTCCCGAGGGTTAGTGATTCCACCCGGAAAAAGTATTCACCACATGGAATCAACCAAAACCCGGTAACGATATTTTCACCCCCCCGAACGTTAAAATAATATTTATCTTGGCCCTGGCGTCGGCTTAGGATAGTCTTACCTGGATTGGGGATCCGGGAGGTGGTGATCCGGATTCTCCCGGATCACCATCGGGAAAAATCCCGTCCTCGGGATCACCGCGATCAAGCTGCGCTATTAATGGGTTCTTCTTGGTTTTAGGGCTGATTTTCGGCGGGATTGAAGCTTATCGATAACAAAAACTTTCGCCGATTCCTCCCTTGCTCCTACTCGCCTCTGATCCAGCCCATTCCGCCATCCTCGAATCCGGCCCCATTCGATTTGGTTGCGGATCAAGGGAGAAAATCCCACACTGAAATCTGCCCCATTTTTTTTTCAAGGGCCAAAAATTTAGCGATTCTTTGGGCATGAAAGGGGATTCGTCCTCCGGGATCACACGTCCTCAGGGATCCCGTCCTCTGGGATCACACCTCCGGGATCCCCCAATCCAGGGTAAGACTATCCTACGCCCCGGACGTCCTCGACAATTTTAAATCCTAACCATTGGATCTAGAATAATGATTACTTCTAGAACAGCCTCATAAACTATCCAAGCAAAGAATAATCAAGTTGCTGACAGATTGAAGCCTATTTTGGCCCTTTTTGCACTACTCCGCATATGCAAGATCCTTTCTGCTCAAAATATCGTAAGACTTCTGCGTTCAAATTTTGGCATTGCTCAAGCTTCGAAAGTTTTACAGCCGTGTTGAGTTTTGGGATGCAATTGGCAGGGCCAACAAAGGCTGCTATATTAGGGCTGCTATGCATACTGTGGAGAAGCGGACTGCCTAGAAGGATTTTTTGCCTTCAATCTGCTCTGCTTTATCAAATTCAATCTGAGGGGGCTTGAATCTGCGAAAACATTGAATATGGCGATGGCAAAATGGGGCTTGAATTAGAGGTAATAAAATAGCCCCGGGCCTCCTGGTAAAGGGGTCAAAACTCCATGCTCACCATTACGCCAAATAAATGGGCTTGCCATTTTTTAACATAACGGGCTCTAGTGGAGGTTTAACACATTCATCCATCTTATGGTAGGTGTACTATGCTAGAGCAAAATGTCTTGCTAAGTCATATGCCTAGTTTTTTTAAACAGTTGTATTGTTCTTAGGGGGTGAAAATAGCTTTACCCTAGTTTTGGTGATTCCATCACGGTGAATACTCCCCTGCGGAATCAGAGACCCTTCGGGAATGGGATCCGTTCTGGAGGCCCCGTTATCCGTACCTCACACACTTTCTAATGGATCGTAGTCGTCCGTCTGCAGGGTGAATCCTGGCCGTCCGTTTTATACTTCCCCGCGGAATCACAATGGCAGAATACCGTCGGACGGAATCACCGCATCATGATTCCACGCGATGGAATCACATTGCCTTGATACCGCCGGATGGAATCACGTTCTAGCATTCACCCTCGTGGAATCACCCGTGACTGATTCCACGACACGGAATATTGTGAATGATATCCCGCCAGGCGGAATCACAACGTGAAGAATTCCACCCGACAGAATCAGCAATTTGTAATTTCGCCGGACAGAATCACCAATTTGTAATTCCGCCAGATGGAATCACCGATTTGTTATTTCGCCTGACGGAATCACCCCGTTCTACTTCCGCAGGGCAGAATCACCATATTCTGATTCCGCCCGACGGAATCATCACATTCTGATACCGCCCGGCGGAATCACCACATTATGATTCCGTCGGCGGAATCACCACAATCTGATACCGTCGGGTGGAATCACCACATTCTAATTCCTCCCGGTGGAATCACCCCGATGGAATTGCGCCAGACGAAATCACCCCAGCTACGCAGTTGCATGTTCGACACATGTCAATATCGAGACCGCATATTATGAAGGACCAGATCAACGGCCATGGCGTCGTCGTGAGTCCACCCCACCGGAATTTTAAAAATTCTTATCCGCATATGGCTGTTCATACCATCCCATGGAATCACCTGCTCTGTTTTGCTCTGCCTCTGTTTGACGATGGCGGCGGGGAGCTCGGCATGGACTTGGACGAGAAGATTAAGGAGGTAAAGTGCCTGGAACAATTGAATTCCATGTCCTCGCAGCGGGGCAAGCTCTGATAACATTTTCAGTAACAGCTGCAAGCAGGCATTTGGCAAACAGACCCTGCAGAAGGGCATTTTGATTACAGTCGACTACCCTGGATTATGTTAGAGCACTAGAGTCCTGATCCGCAAGGGGGAGGTACTCAACTGGTGTGGGTGTGCCACATTCCCACCTCACGGGTTGGGGATTTCATTGGGGGGAGCAAAAAAGTGGGGAAGCACCATGCAGTTTCTACATAAGAAGCTCTCAAAGGAATAAAGAGCTATCCAAATCGGGCAAAGGTTCATATCTGACTTTGAAGAGGTGTGCATTTCCTTTCCCTAGCCTATGATTATTTGTTTGGATTTTAAAGCATGTCTGATTCATTCCTTGTGCAACAAAGGTACTAGTGTGCCTATGGGCCAGAAGACAAATTTGAGAACACCCATGTTGTGGAGGATCGACGTCCCCCTCCAGGCCAAAGAAAGAAGAGGGTTGAGAGGGGGGAGGGTGTTAGAAGGGGGTGCCAATGTCATTTTACTTTGAAACAGCTCTACCTTCTTCCCAATTGCACTCAAATTACCTACCACAAATGGGATCATGTGAACCAGCAAGGTGCAGTCTGCCATAATAAAGCACTACCTATTGAGAAGGGTTGAGGTATAGGCTAGCACCATGGCTCACGGCTGAAAAGAAAGAATGGATCAAACAGAAGCTAGTGCATTATATAACACCTAAAATGGTGATGAACATCCACCAGGAGATGGTGAACTTGAAGAAGGAGCTAGTTGGTTTGGATGGGTTGTGCAGGGACGACATGTTGAAGATGCATGAAATCTACAATATTGATAAATTGATGGCTCGAACTGTTTGGAAGTTGCATGAAGACCAAGTAACAAACATCCATATATGGGTGCAACAACACCAAGATAGTGTCTTCCACTACGAGCAAGGTGATATCTTTCAACTTGGGGTCATGACTCCCATTCAAAGGGATGCCATGGTGAGATTTGGAAAGGATAGAGCTATATGCCTTGACTCCACCTACAAGACAAATGAGAAGAGGTTTGGTTGCTCCTTTTTAGGTTCCTTGGAAATTAACTTTGCTAATATGGTCAAAATGGACCAAAATAAACCAAAATGAAAATGAGGATAACTAGGAAACATTGTTACCTTCTTTATTGCATGTATTTCGGCATCACAAGAATCAGTGATAAAACATGAGGGCTTCCATGTCGAGTCGAAGTTCAACCCACACTTTCATAGCTTCTAGCCATCTAGATATTGTCTCTTTCTTCTGGATATTCGTGACGATCCAAGCCAGTGGCATCCCATTGAAGTGGTCATCGAATCCAAGGAGAGTGAAGAGGTAATACCTTCAATGTAAATAGAAACACGCTTATATTAGACTGATTCTAAAAATACGGTAAGGGGTCTAGTTGAATTTAGATAATAAATTGTACAAATATAGTAGGGGGTTGGGAGGAATTTATAGAACAAAGTGTACATATATAGTAAGGGGTGTATCTAGAGTTTCTAAAAAAATCCGTATAAGGGGTATTTTTCTTAGTTTTTTAACCGTATAAGGGCCTTTTTCTTTAACCTTACGCACGCACATGCCATATAGACCTTACATTAGCTGCACCCCCGGGGTTTCATTCAAGATAAAAAAAGTTCAAGGCAGTTTAAGGAGATTCTCCATTCAAATCTTTCATTCTATCACCTGAAATGGGGGATATTAATCCTCATCAGCTAGGCACTGCAGCTGGGGCCGCCTCATTTTCTCTGCATAGTTCATGCAGTGACTTAGTTGCAGCAGAAATAAAGAACATCAAACTAATAACAGCGAAGACACACCTTGTTGGTAGACCAGTTAACCCTCCCAGAACTTGGGTCCTTGCAGCAGGCAACCAGGAACACAAAATCACCGTCATCTGGCTCGAACTCGACCTCCTCCTTCACTCGCTTTGAACCAGCAGAACCTTTGCAGCCAGACTTTGCAGAAAACTCCTTCGGCACTTCAGTTTCATGAATGTAGGCAAACAGATTCTTTGCCCACTCTTCATCGAATGTCTCGAGTAAATTCTATAATCCTGGGTGTTTTCCTGTTGGGGGACATTCAAAGAGACGCAGAAGGCATTGTGCAATCTCGAGGACTCGAAATTCCACCTCTTCGTAATGTCGGACACGAATCTGTGGCCAAAGGAATGAGAGGAAAGCAAAAATGGAATGGAAAGGGGCAGAATTAAATTTACAAAGTGGCGAAACAGTGCAAGCTCAAGTGCATGCCCGACATTGAATCCAAATGCAGCAACATTGGACAAGGAGTTTGGAGCTCCGGCATGCCTCTTGGTCTGAGACCAATATGAATAGGCTCCAGTGATTGCTGCCAACAATTGCACAACCAGTTTTTAGGGCCAATTGCCCATGAATGGATTTAAAACGGATTCTTTACCTGCTCATGACTGGGAAGTAATAGAAGCCCACGTTCTGCATCCGCCAATTCTGCCTGATAAAGGGTTTGGGTGGGATTAAATTAGCAAACATATCATATGCACCCGATTGACCTTTCAAACTATTCTACAAAAATAGGCCAAAGGCCGCGGGATGCACGAAAACATGCTGGGATCTTTTGTTCTGGGGAATGTCATGTATTAAGGCCCTGCAGATGGCAATATAGTCAGCGAATCAAAGCATTGCAATGCTTGGGTAGAGCTTAGAACCGTGACTTACAGGAGATAAGCACCGACACGCTCTTCATTGATTCTGCAATCCACATCATCTCCAGGACCAGGGACTATCATGAAATCTTGGGCAAAGTTGCCAGACGCGAAATTCTGCTGCTGATGATTTCTTACCCACCCGAATGGCTGTGCTGCATAGTGTCAGTGGGTATTTGAATGTGAAGTTACAGGTCCACCTCCTGGAAAGAAGACCTGATTGATAAGAAAACACAGAATTAAAAAAGCTGGCTTCCAGCCTATGCATCATGGGGATCTCAATTAAGGTGCCCTCCTCTTCCGATGAAGCTCTGGGGTCGCTGAGACCTGCTGATTGAATTGCCTCACGCAAATCCTGAATGTAGCTGGATATTTCAAATACTATGTAGTTAGGGGCTATGCAGTCCTCTGCTTTTTTTGTCCTTCTCTTCTTTCTTGGAGTTCTCGACAAGCTCCTTAGGAGGGGGAATGCAAGATCTCCTTCTGCCTGTGCCCATTCCTTGCTAAAATCATCATGATCTACCTGACCTTACTCTCTGGATAAAGAAATCTCGGTCCTCATCTCTTCAACTGTCAAACCAAACTTGCTGGCGATCTTTTTTCTAATTGATTCCCTCTTCTGCTCCTCCAGAGTTTCCTCTACCGCTGCCTATTGATTGACCTAGCAGTCCTCATAGCCGGATTAAGAAGTTCGTGCTCAATCTGCTCATCTTCCATAGCTCCGGCCCTTCGCTTGGCCCTCACCAAAATTCGTCTAAGAGTGTGTGCTGCCACAGGTAATCTTCATCCGCGCTCCGCTCCAGCTTCACTAATTCAAAGTTCCTCTTCCTCTTGCTCATTTCTGGAGCAATTGGTTTCCTGCCTCTTGCGACTACTGGCAGCTTGTAATCATTGGTCATGCAATGCTTAGTGAGCCTGTGGATCTCCAGATCCCATTTTTTGGAGTAAGTAATGCTGCATCCACCGAATAGACAATACCACCGGCCATCTCCCCCATCCAATTTTCAGTTTGAGATTTCATCCATGTATTCGGATTTTCCCGAGGAGGGTTCTCCATGGCATCCCCCCTGAAATCTATTTCGGGCTCCTTGCAATCAACCTTTTCTTCTGACTCCTTGCAATCAACCTTTTCTTTACCTGCTGCCGGAACGGACCTCGGGGATTCTAAGGGCTCCCCCCAAATACCTAGGAATAACTCGGCCGCTCGACTAACAACCTTAGCCTCCACAAATAGAAGATCCGCCATGGGACCTGCGCCTCCAACTGCCCCAAAACCTGCAGGAAATTTAGGAGGGGAGTCCACCTCCGAATCGACCCGTCCTTCCTGCAAGGGCTTGTTCGCAGGGAAGATGAAAGCTGAGTTAGCAGAAGATTCTGCCTGGAAGTTCTCATTAACTGAGGTTCCAAGGCTCTGATCCATCTGAACAGAGGGTTGTGATAGGAAAGGGACAAGAATTCGAGCAGGAGGAACGTAAGCGTCGGAACGAAGCTCTGAGATAGAATTCTGGTAAAACACAGAGAACGGAATTTTTTGGCGCTAACGGTTGTGATTCCTTCGGACAGGATCACTATCCTTTACTGTTGACATGGCACGCGGTGATATTGCAATGAGTACGGCTAATAATGGCCAGCGTCCGGCATTGAATTCAAAAGTTCCATCGAAAGCTGGGGCCCTGATTTTAAATAGGCTATAATAAAATAGCCACGGAATATACACGATAGATATCCCATGCCTACGTGGCTAGGACGGTCTGGATGTGTCCTTCAATGGCGGTGATTCCATCCGGTTGATTCACAGACCGGGAAGAATTACATTGCGATGATTCCGCCGGGCGGAATTATATTTTGGCGATTCTGCCGGGAGGAATTGCATTTTGGTGATTCCGCCGGGCGGAATTATATTTCAGTGATTCCGCCGGACGGAATTATATTTTGGTTATTCCGCCGGGCGGAATTTACATTTTGGTTATTCCGCTAGGCGGAATTTATATTTTGGTGATTTTGTCGGACGGAATTCCATTGTGGTGATTCCGCAGGGAGGAATTGAATTGAGGTGATTCCGCCGGGCGGAAGTGCACCGAAGTGATTCGGCTTGGTGGAATTGCAAATCGGTGATTCTGCCTGATAGAATAGTTCACGTGGTGATTCCACCAGGCGGGATATCGTCGATAGTAATTCCTCCCGTGGAATCCCCCCTCGTGATTCCACAGGGAGGTATAAAATGGACAGCCAGGATGCACCCTGCAGACGGATGGCTGCGACCATCAGAGAGTACACCTGACTGTCAGGTACGGATAGCGGGGCCTCCGGAACGGATCCTGTTCCCAGAGGGTCTGTGATTCCGCAGGAGAGTATTCACCGCGATGTAATCATCAAAACCAGGGTAAAGCTATTTTCACACGTTCTTAGGATTGTTGATGTTTCGCGTTCAAGTGGTCTCGTCTGGCATTGTTATACTTCCACTTCTTTCAGCAAAATGAACATGATTTTGACTAGTCTCTTCAGATGAAAGAAAAGACATATGATGATCGAACTACCCGCTAATCTAGATTATGTTCATGTATTAGGCAATAGTTCTTAGTTCATGAATGAAAAACATCTGAAATGTGAAAGTGGAGAGTCCAAATGCTTTTAGAAGACAAGTAAATTTGGATGTTGTTGATCCAAATGCGGCTCCGCCAATCAATCCTGATGCAAATGTTGCTATTATCATTGATGCTCCAAATGTCAATCTTCTTGAACAAGATCAAAAAGCCAGGTTAATTATTTCTTCAAGTCTCGAGGATACACCTGTACGCCTAATTAAAGGAGCGAATTTTGTCAAAGAAATGTGGAAAATCTCATTGCATCATTATGAGTCTACCCTAGCTGCAAATAGCCTGGTCTTGAGGAAATACCTGTATGAAATATATCTCTCTAAAGACGGGGATGTTCTTGTTGTTCAATGTATTGAGACCTTACTTCAACAAGGTCATCCACACTATACTGAACCATACAATCGAGATTGCAACACTCTTGTCCTCTCACTGCATCTAGGTTTTCTTTGGTTGCTGCCATACTTTCCATCCTTTGTAAGCACCTCTCACTTCTAACCCTTTTAGGCACATTTGGCTGCCCTTTATGAAACACGTAGTGCCTCTTCCTTATCATCAATGGATGCTCATCCATCACCAAGCCTTCCACATGGCCTGGGGACGGGGCTTCTAGGTTCTTCCCATCCTTGTGTGTAATATGTCTAATTGGCCATCTTTACTGAGCTTGAGACTCGAGCAACCCAGATCATATAATGCAATCACTAGAGGTCCTTTGGGACATGATGGTATCAACTTCGATGAGCAACTTTCCAATGCCAACACCCAGATGGTCATCCCCAAGCCTTTCATCATTTACACTATCAGATGGATCCACTGTAGTTATGATATCCTCTGCAAAGGTTGTCCCAGTGCACGGGTGCACCAAAAAGCAATCCATCTTCCTCCATTGTGGCCTAGGGCACTGCTTCACGATTGCCTTGCTTGTCTCGATTTCAATTTGAGTCGCTCCTTATATGAAAGAAGATTCCAAAGATATATTACAAATACAATATTGGATTGAAAAACCATGCACTAACATGGATCGTTTAACATAAAACCATTTAACATTTGACATGTACAAAGAAATAAAACCATAGCACTAGCATTACATAAATCATTAATCGTTGAACCATTGAACAACTAACCTTTAACAATTAAACCACCATAAATTAAACAATTAAACCATTAACTAATAGATCATTAAAATATCGGCCACGTGCCAGCTTCTCAACGCATTTACTGACATGGCATACGGTCAAACCATATGACACCCACATTAATTACATTACTTTGTCTCTCGGTTCGAGGGGGCAGCCCTGTGCCGATCGAATCGACCAACACCAAAACTGCAAGAATCAATTCCTTCTTGTAATGGCCGCTTGGTCCACGGATCTGACGCATCCAGCACCAAGGTTCTCGCCTAAATCATCTCTTCCAAAGGCCGTTACAATCTCAGAAGAAAGTGAGGGTTTGGTAATAAGTTTTATTCGCTATAAAATACTCTTTCTGTGTTGTTATTTCCATCTGACCCGATAAACCCCTACTCGCAATTTGCAAGTTCCTATTTAAAGAACGAAGCAACCATGGAACCGACTTCTTCTTCGAGCAAATCCAGTCGATACGTTCTTAAAGAGCCAGCTTCGATTTTTTTCTGTTTAGGTTTACTATTTTTAGGTAGGTCAAGTTCAAGAACTCTGTTTAGATGAGCCATGCTTATTATTTTTATCAGATCCTTGAATAAGCAAAAGGAATTGAAAGTGCTGATGGAAAGACACAAAAAAAGGAAAAGATTGCAGAACAAGCATTAAAGAACCTATAATGGGTTCATTGGATTGATCTGTCTAGGGAAATTAGAAAATTGCACTATCAGATCTAGCTAACTCAGAATACGTCATCCCTTGCAGGATTAGCATCATGGTTGCATTTTTCAAGACAGGCATGAGGCGGTCTGTTCTCGACCAAGCCTTAATCTGGGTGGAGGCATTCCTAACTGGCAAGTCGAGAATGCCGCACTGAAGCCAGCATCCGCACCTCGCTTGCATATGGTATTCTAGAACTATAGGGGCTTTTCCAGATAGAAGGAGGATAGTCTCAACTCTATCACTGCAGATATGGATTTCATCTTCTCTATAAAAACCTGGGAATATACTGCGTACGGGCTATCAGATCTGTCAGGCTATCAACACTACTTGTTGCTCAATGAGTGCACAAGCAAACGAGGACATGGGGGTATAGCCCACTACTATCAAATAGCCTTGGCATTGTTAGTCTTCCTACACAAGACGGACATATATATTTGCTGCATATGGGTACGAATGTAGAGTTCCAGTGGTGACCTCTTCTTTGTGGTAGCATGTTACTCCCACATACAGATTCTAACTTCTATCGACACCACTCTGATGTGGATAGGCTGAATATACATTTCGATCTGTATGATAACATTCTAGCTCTAAATAGGTGCTTGTATTATGCTCTGAAAATATGAAGATGAAACTCAAAAACCCTCCTCTCTTTATTTGAGATGGAACATCTCATCTTCAAAGAAATTTGTGAAGCATTAAAAAGAAAAACTGATTTCATTTCACAATCATGCCAATAAGGCATCTAGATGATAGACTATCTCTGTTCTCAGGTTGGGGAACAAAGCATTTACATTTTGCAGAGCAGAAGTAGAAGAATGGAGGGAGC
Source organism: Isoetes taiwanensis (assembly GCA_021234155.1). Lineage (NCBI taxonomy): Eukaryota > Viridiplantae > Streptophyta > Lycopodiopsida > Isoetales > Isoetaceae > Isoetes > Isoetes taiwanensis. Next base: position 6,666,534 of record JAJEKV010000016.1, on the reverse strand, counting down.
TTAAAGGGGCGAGCCTTCCCATCCCACCTAACGAGTTCCTCTCCTTACCCAATACAAAATCATGCGCAAATCCCAATCCACCCACATAAGAAAATACATGCGGGCAACCATGAACTATGTCAGAGTGAATTGGATGGATCAAAGTTTGGCTATGGCAGACTACGTGCAAGCAGCCCAACAAAAAAATAAATATAAAGAAATGACAAGGCGCTGAAGAAGCCATGCGGGTGCCTGTACAAATGCCACCACCATGTTTTTGCAAAAGCATCCTTTCGTGGGACGAAGCTTCTCCATGCGGCTGTGATCTCCTCCAAATATGCCCTTATCTCCCTCCACAGAACAAAAACGTTGCAAATAAAACTACGTATCCAATGGCCCACCATTTTTTTGGGAAAAAAAATGTAACAAAACGACTAAACCCGTCATTGCGCATTTGACCATGTTTGCACAGTCTTTGGTCACGTGCCGACCCGGTTTCCATGTGGTCTCCTCGCATTTGCCCCCACCTGGTCCTCGTTCATGGCGCTATGACCGCCCGCAGCCACCTTTGCCGCCCCAAGCCCGAGTTGACGGCCTCTCCCCCGTGCCAAGTCTGAGAACGGGACGCCTACCACATTAGCACGGGTGTTGGATGACATGGGGAGATGGTTACAACGTCGGCGACACGCCCTTTCACGCGTCCGACCCGCGCCGACCGGTTCACGCAAGGCCGCGCGGAGCGGCACTTGGTAGATGCGGTGGCCTTTACGGGCGTCTTTTTCACGCTTCACGGCTGATGGATCGTGCTGCCTGCCACATCACTCTGAATCTTGGAGACATTCCGATATGGTTTCCTTGTCATATCCCCGCATTTGCCCGCGCAAGATCCACGTTCACGGTGCATGACCGCCAGTAGCCACCGTTCGCCTCAAGCGAGTTTGGCGGCCTCCTCTTACGCGCCCGCCTGATTCTTTAGGGGCCCCGACATCGGCATGAGTCTTCCAAGACATGGGAAGATGGTTACCACGCCCAAACACGCCCTTTCATGCGCCGAACCCGCCGCATCGGCCAGCGGGACCGCCTGAGGCGGCACTTGGTAGATGCGGCGGCCTTTTCTGCACCTTCTCGCATTGTGGCTGATCACGGGAGGCCTGCCACATCACCACACGTCTTGGAGGACATTAGGATATGGCTTCCATGCCATATCCTTGCATTTCCCGGATATCGTTTGCGGTGGGCGACCGCCCGGAATACACGGTTCTTCGCCTCAAGCGAGTTGGCGGCCACCTCTTTAGCGCCCGCCGATAAGGGGAGGCGGCCTGCCACATCGGCCGGGCCTTTTACAACAAGGAGATGGTTACCCGCCGACGCGCCATTTCATCGCCCGGACCGCATCGACCTCGGCCGGGGGCAGCATGGAAGCGGCACTACTTGGTGGATCGCGGCGGCCATCGCCTCTTCTTTGGCGCGACTGGCTGATAACAGGTGACCTTCCACATCACTACGGGTTCTGGATGGCATTCCGATATGGTTTCCATGTCATATCCCCGCATATGCCCGCGCGAATCCGTGTTTGTGGCTCATGACCGCCCGAGAGCCATCGTTGCCCCTCTCCTCCCTAGGTATGTGAGTGTGAGCATGCACATTTGGGACCCTCAAAGATGGTGAACTATGCCCGAAAGGGGCGGCCGAGAGAAACTCTGGTGGAGGCTCAAATGGCGATCTTGGCGATGCAAATCGTTCGTCGGACTTGGGTATAGGGGCGAAAGACTAATCGAACCATCTAGTAGTTGGTTCCCTCCGAAGTTTCCCTCAGGATAGCTGGAGCTCGTTCAAAGTTTTATCGGGTAAAGCGAATGATTAGAGGCATCGGGGGAGAAACTCCCTCGACCTATTCTCAAACTTTAAATAGGTAAGGCGCCGGGGTCCATGCGTTAGTTGTTTAATATTTTTAAGTCTTTATGGTGTTTTTGTGCGTTGGGTGTTTTGTTTCTAGGGTGTTCATTCTAGAGTGAGAAGGTAAGGTTATCGTTCTGGCCGAGGCTGGTAATAAAAAATGGAGGACCGAGGTTGTACATTCGAGACTACGCATTTTTTGTTATCAATAGAGGCAAAGACCGGTAAGCACTTTATCGGGCTTATATGGGTGAAATAATACTGAAAATTAGTTATCAGTACTGGCCGATAACCAAAAATGCGTGACCGAGGTTGTACGTCCTCGGCCAGATATTTGGCACGTAAGGCCTCGGCCCGCCAGTACTAATAACTAATTATCAGTACTGCTCCAAAATGATAATTAAATATGGTGCTGCGCACGGAGGGTTGCCCTCCAGTGGCTCGAGAGTTGAATCTTCTTTGTTTAATGTCGAGCCTTGCACGGATTCATTTTCTTTGCCCAAAAGTTCTTTGGTTTATTTCATAAATTGAGGAGGTTAATTCATACAACTGGGTAGGAAGGAGAAAGTACTGATAACTTCACTCGGAACTGGACCTTCACCAATAGGGTCTTGCCTTAAAACTGACTATATGAACATAAGGGCACATAAACATATATGTCATTACTTATGAACTTAAAGGCACATAAATATAAATGTCATTAATCTTCGAGATTGATTCTAACTCATGCTCAAAAAATGCAACAACGGTTATAAGTTTCTTCTCACTTGTTTGTTGTAAGAAATTCCTAGTTGGAATTTAATCAAGTAGGTTTTATTGCTTGTACTTGGTTGGTTTCATAAATTTAGGCACAAAATGGTTTCATATGTCAATATTAAGTCCTTTGATAGCTGCTCATCTATTGAAGACTTCTGTGAAATGCAAAACTAATATGGAGATTTAAATTAAAGCAGACATTAAGACTATTTCATGTTTGCACTGGATGGTTGTAATATACCTTCATGCACAACATAACGCCGTCCATAGTAAATCCTACAATGTCATACTAGTCAAGATGGTTGAAACAAGATGTTAATCTCAGTGGTCAGAATAAGGGAAGTAATAGAAACAACCAAAAGATTTGAAATTTTCGATAATCTCGTGCAACTCATAAATGACTTACAATAAAGTTGCTTAGTATGTTCTTTGGCCTTGGATATCTTGTGCTTCAGAAGCTTATTGTAAAGCTTAGATATGTGGTTGTGAGGCTTGAAGCAATGACTACAATCAATCAGAGGACAACTTAGTACCCAATACACCTTCTAGCATTTTATCACATCCCCCAGCCAAAGCTCATGGCTCCTCAAAGGCTAGATTTGTCACTAGTTACTGGATGATCACGTTCATAATTTTGATTTTAATTAGTAGCTTTCAAATTAGTAGCAGTAATTGTAGGTATAGTTTTTCTAGTTTATCATTTTGATTTCACTTTGAAATTGATTTTGAATGTAGTATTTCACTTTGATTTTGTTGGACAGGTACGCCTCCTTTGCACCATTGCTAGTTCCCACTCTAAAATGAGGTATGCATGACTAACCGTTATGATTTCTTTTTGTGCTATAAAAGGCAAGATGCCTTGTAGAATTCCTTTTGACTCAAAAAAGCATTTCAACTTCAATGTTCTTAAGTTTTATTTGAGCTGTTTAGAGGTGTTCTCTTATTTCTCTCCACACGTTCCCCATTATTTTGTGACTATCAATGATGTGATCAAGCAATAGTAGATAAATTGAACTGAATTAAATTTGTTTTTATCGTCCATGGAATAGTGATTGATAAAGAGCTTGTTTCATCTGATCAGCTCGCCTCGAGGTCCTTTAGTCATAGGATTGATTTTATATCCACGAAGTCGAACCTACAGGATGGAATAGGTATAATCATTACTACTAGAATGATTTCATCTTGAAGACCATTAAGTATGGGCAACGGGGTGGCTGACGAGTGGTGGCAGCCACGAGTTGTGACAGAGTGGTTTTGTAGGGCACGTTTAGGTTCCACCAAAGCTAGAGGCTTGTACCACTGGATGTGCCCATTTTACGGTGGAATGATGCATGACACGCAACAAAAGTCTAACATTAGGTGGATGGTTGTCCCTTTATGGAAGCTGCCTGTCAATTACCAAGCGTAATGCATAGTTGGGGTGCAATTATGTCGTATAGAGGAGTTTACAACTAACATTCTATATAAAACATCATTCTATGTTATAATTTACAAGTAATTATGGAGTAACTAGACCCAACCATGCATTACTTACATTGATAATGCTTAATGTCCATGTCCATGTCCATGTCAGTGTCAGTGTCACTGGGATGAACTAAGCATGGCATACAATATTTATTGTTAAGCATAAATATTCTTGGCATTTCTAGATTAATTAAAAAAAATGCACATAGCATCCCCACTAAAGATTTGATGAAGCTCATTGTATTTACCAAAAAAAAACCAAGTTTTAATTGCCACTGTAATTTTCGTATTTCTATCCTCTCTCATCCATCTCTAACAAATTCTTAGCAACTTCTCGACTTTTAGGTCATCTAACAAAATGAAAAATGCATTTAGATAATTGTAGGGGCATTTTGGTTTAAATTTTTTGCCATCATCCATTTGAGCGGGCACTAGGCTAATTGGTGTTGTTTCATTTCCTTGTCACTAAAATTCTTAGTTGGTCCACTATTCCTGCCAGAATTGAACTTTATTTCTACCATTGGCGTTGCTCCCCTATTTGGTATGAAAACTTTTTTGCATAGTGCTCATTACCCCTGGCGCCTCCTCCTAGCGCCTCACCCTAGCGCCTCACTGCCCTTGCATAGAGCCCCCTTGCCTCTTTCTGGCTTTCTCTCTCTAGGGTTTACAATCTCTCTCTCTCTCGCATCCGGTGTCGGATTTTCATGTGCTTGGGCTTGTTGGAAAGCTGGTTCAGAGATCTTTCCAACGGTGTATGGTACCTACATGCTTGGCTTTGTTTTGGTGTTCAAATTGGCACTTTTCTGGGCTGTGTAGCTAGGGTCTGTGGCAATCGGTAGACGCCGGCCGACCGTGTATCTCTCACATCGATTGTCAGTTTTCATGTGCTTGGGCACGTTCGAGCACATAAGGGGATTAGTGACCACATCTTGGCTCCCCTAGGCTAATCAGAAGTCATACAAGCATTTATGAGAAGCAGTGGCAGTGAATGAAAGAAAGAGAGACAAAGCATAGAAGTTGAAAAGTAGTGGGCAGGTACTACCCGACGTTACTTTCTCGCCCGAGAAAACACTTGATACCCTCCCGCCCACCACTTAGGGTTTTGGGACCCTCCCAAGACCCCCACACCCCCAAAAGGTGCTCTGCCCGCGTTTTTGAGTCCCCAAATTGAATTCTAAGCACCCTTTCCGCAGCCAGAGACCCCTCAAACTTTGAAAGTCATGGCCCACGAAAGGCGGGACAGCTGGGAAACCCAAGAGGGCGCCCGCACAAACGGTCCCGTCGAGAGTCATCCCTCCATGAAGAAGGAGGCTGGGGCTAAGGCTAAAGCCCCCTCAAAGTGAGGCCAGCCCTACTGGAAGGGATTGATTGCTTTCGGACCACATAGGGAACTCCTGCCTCGGCGGAGAATTGGAGCCATGTCAAAGCCGCAGAGTGGAGGCTAACGGTGCTACGTATTGAGGCTATACGATCTTGGGCTGGCCGGCATGGCCGGTGGAGATGGAGTCCGGCATCCCATGTGCTCAAAAGGCAAATGGTGGTCGAGAAGAACCGCATCCGCGTGTCTCCGAGACCCGACGCCGGGCATGTGGAAGATGGCCTTGGTTCCGCACACTTCGAAAACAAAGCCGGCGGGCGGGAGGTCGACATCTTGGACCCCTGGACCTGCGTGTTCATCACCAAGGACACCTGTTGACACAGGAGAGGGAGCGCAATCACGAGGAGACAATGGTCCTGGTGTCTCGGGCCCGGTCGGAGGTGGAGGCGGCCACCACCACCGCCCGAGCACACGGTAGGCTCTTGCGAACAGCCCGGGAACCTGACCCGAATCTTGAGTAAGGTTGGAGCACGCAAACCGGCCCTCGGCGCCCGTGTCGGCACGGGCTCGAGCAGCCTTTCTACGCTACTGAGCTTGGAGCTCGGGGGGTTGCGGGCAACCATCCATAAACAGGCAGGAACCCACTGCCGGGGTTCATAGTCGGTATTTCTGTGATCGCGGTGGGAGATAGCCAAAGCAGCGGCCGAGGCCACGCAGAGGCTTCCGACTTCACAAGGCGAGAATCACGGCTCCGGCCCAGCTACCACATAGCCTCCCTCCACGGCAGCCCATCGGGCCCCCCAGCTAGCACTTGCGCCTCAACCACTCCCGCCCATTCGGCTACCACCACCCACCCCCAGCGGGACCCGGCCCTTGCCCACCTTTGACCATAAGGCCTTGAGAACTCGGGGTTGACGGAGACCCGCAATCTGGTGGTTCGAGGCATGCGAGGAACAGCGAGGGGAGAGTCACAAAGCCCACAACATTGAACACACATTCTCGACCGGATGACATTCCCGGGGCAGTTCACATTTTCTCAGTAGCGTCCATGGGGCTCGGCGGCCGGATCGCATTGTCATATTCACGCGGTTCGGATGTACGTGCTGATGCCATATTGCACCCGAGGGCAAGATGCTCAAGGGGACATCCTTTGCGTGGGCCGGGACCTCACGCCCGCAGCGAGGCACGCAGCGAGGGGAGCTTGTCAGGGTCAGAGGCATTCGCCACCAAGGGGGTGCCGCGGGGATTGGAGTTCGGCGGGATGCACATTTTTTCTGACAACCTCTTTCTACTGCTGCAGACCCCGCAGCCCCAACCGCAGCTGCACGTGGCCCTGCTTCTGCTTCTCCTACCACGGCCCCCCCTTCTCCTGCTCCTACTCCTGCTCCCTCACGACCCATGCCCTCTCAGCCACATGCTGCCTCCGCTCCATCTACTTCTCACTCAGCCTCTGCTTCCCGTCCTCCCCCCGCGGCTCAGGCTGCATCCATCGGCTAACAAATAGGGTGTGCCTCGGGTGGTCTCATGGGAATGTCGAGGCTTCCCTTGCGGAGAAGGGGCCAGTCCCCGGAACACCGTGGCAGCCGATATGGATCTCATCTTTCTCATGGAGACATGGGAGCATGCTGGGCACAGGCTACCTGATCTGCCGGGTTACCAACATTTCTCGGTCTTCAATACCTGTACAGGACAGAGGGGTCATGGTGGAGTGGCTTGCTACTACCGGACAACCTTGGCACATTCGGCAGACAGACACAACCGGTACTTGTGGGTTCGTGTGCATAATGTCAATGGCAACCCTCTTTTTCTGGCCGTCTGTTATTTCCCTCACGCAGAGAGCACCTTCTATCGCAGCCACCCGATGCGGATAGGATGGACCCTTATGTCGATCTATATGATGACATCACAGCGGCCAGCCCGGTTGGTAGGGTTGTCCTTCTTGGGAACTTCAATGCACGGACAGGAGTAGAGCAGCCCATGCGACTTGACCCCCTCGCTGACGATGTCCTGCAGCTATGCCCGGCAGAAGCAACCTGGCCGCGAGGATCGGATGACAGCCAGGTCACTCGCTTTGGCAGACAGTTGCTCCTGCTATGTGCTATTTTTGACTTGGTAATTTGCAATGGCCTGTCACAGTGGCCCGATTCTCGCAAGTGCACATGCAGACATGACAATCGAGGGGAGGGTCTAGTGTGGTAGACTATCGCTTTCATGGTTAAACCAAAGATATGCATCTCGTCGGTCGTTTAAAATTGAGCGCAGTCCGGGATGAGGAGAGTCGACTTCAGACCACCTCCCACTTTATTTGGACTTGGTTTGGCAAGCCGCCCGGAACCCCCACTATGCCAGCCCCTTATGCGTCCCTCGGTTGAGACTAGATTATGGCGAGAGGACTTCTTCGCTGAGATGCTCATGGGCGCCCTCCCATTAGTGCGGAACCTCCACACTATAGCGGCGAGCAAGAACCGGTGACTTAGCTATTACGGAATCACGGCGGACGAGGTGCTGGCGAGACCCCCTCAGCGTCGCCTTTCGGGAAACATTCATTCCAGCCCGGATGGTTTGTCACGAGTGTAAAGAAGCAGCGGCGGCTCCGTTCACGATGCGGATCCGGTACCCGCTTGCGGGCCACCACACACACGCGCCCATCCCGAAGGAGACAAAGCGGTACCTTTATAAACATATGGGGAGATGTTGACCTGCTTCCACACTCATCCTCGAACCTTTTGGCGGTGAGTGCCCAAAGCGGCCCGGCCCTGAGGGGGACATCACGCCCGAGGCGTGGGAGCGGTACTGCCGGCGGCTCTATGACCCGCCCGGGGCAGCGTGCGCCCATACCCCGCGAGGATGGCCCCCATTGGTTCTCGTGGAGGAGGATGTTGAGGAGGGCCTACAACGGCTGGCCAATGGGAAGCGGTTGACCTCCCCGATGGTATCACCGGGCGAGTTACTCAAATGGGCAAGGCAGCAGCTTGTCGTCGGTCCTCACTACCATTCCAGCGGTCTCCCGACAATGGACCACAAGCGGGGGCTGTTCCCATTCACAAGGCCCAGGCGACCCACCTTTGTCCGACCAATTACCTCATGGTCAGCTTTCGATTTTGCCAAAGCTGGCGGCTGGCATTCTGGGCAGCGATTGACCCCGGCAGGCTGAGGCAGAGATGTCGCGAGCCCTCACAGGCCGGGGCTTTAGACCCGCCACTCCAGCGATTGACCATATCTTTGCTGAAGACGATTGTGATTGAAAGCGAGGAATCATCGGCGGGACTTGTATTAACGCTTTACGTAGTGCCAGCGAAGGCTTTGTCACAGTTCCACAGGAAAAGCGTAAGGCTAGGCCCCAAGTCAACTAGGGCTCCCGCTCCACATCGCGAGAATGCCATACTCTGGTTGTTATGAGAGTTGTTTTGGCGAGGATGCTGTGAAGCGGTGGCATTCAACCATTAGTATCGAGGTCCGTGAGTTGCCCCTCGCCAACACTTTTGGCTCCCATATTGATAGGTCGAGCCACGGCTGAGCATGGGGGATGTATCGGCTTTGCCGGAGTCATCCATGACTCATCTATGTGGTGATGTTGGCCTTTCTGGCGGCCCTACCAGCTGACTATACGGTCTCCTGGATGCCCTAGACGCTGTCGGGGCTACCGACATCGCGGCGTGAATCGCCCAGGAGCCGGGGTGGTTCTCATATCCTCTTCCGTCACCCATGCCTCCGCACTCACATATGGGGCTGACACGTGAATACGCCCACCTACAAAGTATCTGGGGAACCCAGAGTTCCCTCTCGCTCTGGGGCGTCTATCCGCTTAGGTGGCAGCAATTTGGAAGAAGATGCTTTATGCCATGCGAGAACAACGATGCATGACTGACTCTATGATTGGGGCCATCGATCCACATCGTTACGAACGCTGGTCGGGAACTGTCCTTACAATGCTGAGATTAGAGGTTTGAGAGACTGCGTCCGTCTGCTGGCGACATGGAATGACTTGAGCGGTCTGAGAGGCATTTTGCAGCGCGAACGCAGGGTGAAACCTTGGTCCCTATCCCGGATTACTGCTTTAGGCGGATACTATGCCTTCCGGTGAGCGGTATGATATGGAGCTTACACTCGTCTATTTCGGGGAAGGTGGTTACTATGGGTGATGCCGGCTCCGCGCACGGCTTACAACTGACGAGGTATACGTGGCGGCTTAGGTTTTATTGGAGGGTAAGAGATGCGATGGTTAAGCGGATAAGGCGTCGCGAGAACACCAGTCGCGTCGCGGTGGACCTGACGGCCGTCGTGGCGACTGCGGGAGTACTAGGCGCTTGTTTTCCTTGGCGAAGCTCTGGGACCACAGCTCTAGAAGCGGGTCCAGCGGCTCTGTTACAGGCACATCAATACAATGTTAGCGAGGTTGCATTTCCAGATTCCAGTGCCACGAAAAGCGTACCTTGAGACTCATTGCGCCTCCGTCGCGCAAGATGCCCACCATCTTACGCATCGGGCGGGGCGGGTGGATTGGAGAGCCCGCCGGGATAGGCTCTGTCGATCAGCGTCAAGCGGGTGCCATTGAGGGATGGGTCTCACGCACTTTCGGATTGCCCGGCGTTCGGTCGGTCCGGGCGGATATACCTTAGTCTTGGCGGACTTGCCCTTACATTTCTTTGATGAACACCGGTCGATGCGTTATACGGGGTGGTTACCATTCGAGAGGACTGCCGAGGGTCACCTTTGCCCCGGCTGCTGTTTCGGTGATTAGGCCGCCGGGTCGTCGGTGCATGGCTTATATATTTGGGTGTTTCTGCATTTTCGTATGTTGGTTTATCCAGCCGGTGATTATACCCACGGTTTCCCTCGAAAACCCCGCCGAGGAGGGAGTTTTCATCCGAGGCGATAATCCGGCGCACCGTTTTGTATTAGGTCCCATGGGCGGTTGGTCTCGTGGGCCTGATAAAGTACCTTCCTTCCTTCCTTCCTTCCTATACATTGAGCTTGAAATAATCACTTTGTGGTGATTTGCATTTGAACATATCTTGGTGGGACAACATTGTGTCATTGTCATGGAATGCAAATGATTATAAAACATATAGGGTTTTCAAACAAATAGACATAGAGTTTCAAAACAAATAGATAGATAAAACAATGTGATATGCAAAAATGCACTAATACGAGGTTGTGTAGTAGAGATGAACACGATGTATACCTTCAATTATGAAAATTTGAAACATTTCTTTGAGGTTGCAATTTCTTATATTGCTTGGGATTAGAATCCGTTGCTCTGGTTTGAATTCTCGATGACTAAATGAGAATATGTCATTGAATGTAACACTTACACAAGATTTTTCAAAAATTTGCGACAAAGCTCATTGAAGGTTTGTTCAAACTTGTTGTCTCTTGATGCCTTCCTTCACTTTAGGAAACCATTGACGGCGGCTAAGGGATAAAACAAACCGAAGCTACCATTAATTAGGCTAAGCGTGATAATAGATGTGGGAAAGCGGAGTTTTTCGTATCTTGGCTGAATCCCCATGGAATGTATACATAATAGTTATGGCGACGACAATTTGCCATAATTGTTTTAACCCGTGGATATTGCCTACAGCCAAGAGGGGCAAAATAGAGCATTTGCTTTGTCAATATATCCTTGAATAGCAGTGCAGGTCTTATGTGAAGATCATATTCCCTAGAATGTCATCCTAGCGGGAATGTAGTATCCGCATTTTTTGTGAGTGTTGATAAGGTCACTCAAAATTGCTTTGCAAGCATTCAGTTAAAATATGTCCTCCATGCTTTCATCATTACGTTTAATGGCAATTATGAGTAGCATCATCGATAATGCAATCGAGAATGGAACCTTGGATTGAAGAGTATCACCCTCTGCGATGCCTTTCAGATCTAATCATGGACTCACATAGTAGCCGACAATTTCATTTCTTCTTTTTATCTATGTCGACTGGGCATAACTTAATTGCCTCCTCGTCCCTTAACTATTAGTGTTTGGACTATCAGTTATGTGTTCTACTGTTGGATATATATTTGTTTCACAACCTTGCAAACTTCAGCGGAGAGTCCATCATTCATCAAGATAAGAATCCAAACTCGTTGCTACTCAGACAGACTGTCCCCAGGTCCCTTCACTTCGACCAGCTTAGCCTCTTCGCCAATTGTTAGTAATTTCTTGACATCCCATTCTGCATTCTTGTTTTATGGTCTTTTAAATCATTGTTGTTTTACAAACGAAGCCATAAGAGATCAGGCATGCCAGCGGTCCAATATGAATAATCTTACGCGCGGTTATTTGCAAACAACATCACAGGCCACTTTGCTCGATTGCATCACTGCTATATCCTTCAAGTCTTGAAAGGAATGCCTCTCCCAATCTACACGACAAAATCAAAGAATAGCAGCAACCGAGAATGGAACCCCTTGTCAGAAATTTCCAGAAACTGTGTTCTTCCTTTGTTATAGAACTCGAATTTGCTGTTCCTTTTCTTCGTGCAAGAGCATCAAATAAAAATTCAGCAAATTCCTTAGAACTCTCCATGCCTGCATGGTGGCGAAACACTGCAGTTCAAGATCAAAACTACCCACAAAGGGTCTAAAATAAATCCATAGTTTCATCGGATGCTTCCATCTGTAACACATCTAATCTGTAAAAAAATGCATTTTGGAACATGCCTTCAAAAGATAAAAAATTATAATATTAGTGAAATCTATCATTCCATTTTTTCTAATGGTACAAACAACCCAAACCTTCAACATCCTTCAACATCACCTTTTTGAGTTGGCTTTACTACTAATGACTCTACATTTGGCTTCCCCATTTTGACCCTTCCCAAATATGGGAAGCATGATCTGAACTCTGCACCCCAGAGTGTCTTTGAAATCCTGAACAAGTAATGACACACATGGGATCCCTTTCGCCCTCTCAGAAGTTTAGGAACTAGGCTGTGTACTTTCATTCAAACTTCACTAGGACCTGCCAAAGACACCTATGCTTTTTGTTTGATATCGGTCAGCACCCTTCTAACACTATATCACAAGCCTTCCGAAGCTATTCAACCAACTCTGTGCCCTTTCCTGACTGCTCTCCAATTCCTCTGTAATAAAAAAATATCGACATTATTTAGATCTCAAAGACTTTTTCTTAGGAGGCAAGGGGAGGGGAGTTGTTCATAGTTTTCCTCAAGCTGGTCTAGAATTGTTTCCGAGTAGGCGGTGTGTGATCAAACTCGTGTTATTGGATTGTCCATGTCTTTCTAGATGACCAACAATGGAGTGGCTTCGCAACTAAAAACTATGAACAAGTAGGCCTACCAAGATTGACAAATTTTCAACTGCTTTCGTCCACAAAAATGAAATATTGTAGCTCTCTTGAGTCTAAGCTTTTAGAGATTTGTGAATAAAATTTAGAATGGCTGCTAATGCAGGATGATAGTTATACAATATATTCCTTTCTTGCTTCCCTCAGCACATCAAGCATCTTCATGTTGTATAAACCCTCCTTTCTAGATGGATAATGTGATTGAACATCAATTAAGAAAGGGAGCACTTCAAAAGACAACAAATACCTCAACAGGGTATTAAGCTTGCTTTCCACAGCCTGAAGCTCGAGGAAAGCAGGCATTGCAACGCTCAAGTCTGTCATTGAAATCACAGTACCATGTTCATTAGACAGACACATTGAGATGACAAGAAAACCCATGAAGAACGAACAAAAAAAAGGAGCATAACCCACTTTGTACAGTTCATTTATGCAATTATCCCACCAAAATTTGCCTTTTTCGCGAAGATCTACCCCAATAAATGGAGAGGAAAGAGGTCTCACGGATGACACTTTCAAGTGTCTAAACAAGTTTAAAGTGTTGATAAACCGACCATGATATACCTGCAGGAAAATAAGAATGAACCAGAATTGTAAACAAAATGGGGCATCTTGTCTTTAAAGCCTCCTAAATGTTGAGGACTTACTTTTAGTACTACTTTCTAATAAACTATTTAGCAAAGGGTGACCAATGCAAAATCTCTAAAGGTGAACAGCTCATTTTCTCAATCACTACACTCAAGACATCCGGCCACAACTTGCATGGATAGTGAAAGAGATTAGAACTTATGAGGAACAGCACAGCAACACCACCATGCAACAGCACAACAGTACGCATTATCGCCATTTTCCCAATGTATCAATGGTTGCTTTGAAATCATTCTTGGACCAAATCTTCTTACTGCTTGCAGATCAATGAAGTATATCAGAAAAAAGCTCTCCAAGCATCTTCTCACAATAACAATGTAATTTTAAGGTGCAATGATGATAACCATGATAATGGTGGCGTGTTCTAGTCCATTCTAACAGGGATAGGCCAAATCACTCGAAATTTACCTGCAGTTGCATGCCATTATCCGGTTGAAACACCAGCGATTGAGCACACGAGATGACTGCCAATTTACGGGGCCAGTGGTTTGGGCAGTCTGTATATCCTAAGTATATTCCGGCATATACCTAGGATATGCACACAAACAAAACAAGGGTTTTGCCCCTAGGGGGCAACTTAAAAACTAGGACTTACTTTACACAAGAGGGATCAGACAAGGGCCAAGATTAGCGATAAAAGTACAAGGTTTGAAGGGGACCCACGTGGAGAAGCATAGAGATAATATTCAGAAGAATAAAGATAAATGTTCACAAGAATGAATAAAGAGATAATATTTAAAGATTACATTTTTGGTTTGCCCCTGGAGGGCAAACCACTAATTTATGTGGGTTTATGGCATATCCTAAGGTATATGCTAGAATATACCTAGGATATCTTGATGGCCTCCAAAATCTACTATTATTTGTAAACTCTCGGTCCACTGGTTGTGGATCGGGGATGCTCCATCAGGAGTAGCCCCGCAGGCGGGCCAGAAGATTTCCCTTTTAGGGCGGGGCCGGGAGCTTTGTTTTAGTCCCCAGCCGCCTGGCTTTACCAACGGGGTTTACGAAGTGGGTGGGGATGTTCTGAAGAATTGGAGGTTGAGGGTTTGCAGTTGGTTGTGGGTTGTTGAAGGAATCGGCTCTAATCCTCATGATCTGTTGCTTTGGCGGACTTTGAGTTGTTGGTGGGAAAAACTTGAACCCTTAAATGGTTGTTGCCAAAGAGATGCATTATGTTGGCCGGGTCTGGGGTTAGGAACAGAATCAATAATGAAGTAAATGTGTTCTGCGGGGTTGGTAATGAAGCTTCGAGGGTATTAAAGCTTAGAGCTCAAGGTTCCAACCCTTAATAGGCGATACACGAAGGAAAAGGCTGTCTCCAAGTAAAGGGCTCAGTGGGTAGCCCATTGTTGAACAAAATCATTTGTACTTTTGATCCTCTTTCTGTGATCGATGCTACCCATTGGTATGTCTTGAGATAATAACGTCCAACAATTTCCCTGACCCAAAATTTGGGTTGTTTGCACGTTTGTCTTTATTTTTCTGCCGGTTTTCTAGCGGGTTGAAGGAAAGGATGTTGTGAAAGATCACGGTCCAACATATATTTTTGGGACTCACGGGGTATGTTATGTTCCAGTTTTGGATTCAATTTGATTTATCGATCAATTTCTAACCATTGCAATTTATGCCGCATGAAACAATCATCGTCGAGAAACCAAGCGGATCGCCGATGAGAAAGGACGGCCTATATTAGGCCATTGTCGGGTTTCAGCCAGTTATCGGCGTCTTCTCCCGCGGCGGCATTCTTCGTTCTCGTAGCTTCAATTTTCCTTTGCAAAATCCTTTTCCCGTGTCCACTACCATGATCCCATCTTCCTTTTCCAATCCTTTTCCACGACTACGGGTTGGTCCAATCTTCCCTTTCAATCCTTTTTTCACAGCCCGACTCCACCATGACCCGGTCCGTCCTTGCATTTTGGGTATCTTCTTAGATTTACGCATGTTGTTATGACATCCATCTGCGGCGATTTAGCAAAGGTATGGCTCTCACATGTTTTCTTGCGGGGTTTTGGAAATCAGCTATAGGTGGGGCTCTCCGGCTTCTTGATTTCTCATGCATGTTTTATTTCTAGTTTTCTTGGAGCTTCCATATTGTCACGAGTTTATAGCCAATTTGACAGCCCCAGTTCTTTAGACTTCTGGATATAATGCAATTGTGCATATTGCCTCGGGGACTATAATGCAATTGTGCATCTTGCTTGTGTTTTTATTTGCGTTTTTAGATTTCATGCGTGGCGAGGCGATGTTAATCGAACAGGCGGGGCTGAACTTGACGCTGAAGCCGGATTGGATACAAGCGGCTTGCTGACGACAAAGGCGATGATGGCACTCACTCACATACTTGATTCTACGGCGGCTGGATTCCCACTTGTTCCACGACGGCATGCGGATAAATACCCGGGCGGGAGAGCTCACGAACAGGTCCACCATCTGACGATAGTCCCCGTTTGGAGATCGACCCGCAGGCCATGCTTTTGATTTATCCCTTTGGATCATGGAAGTGACCTACCACAGAACATTCTAGGCGAACCCATTATACAGATGGATTTACGGTCCACACCCATTCTATAGCAGATGTGAGGGAAAGCGTCTTGGGGTAATATGAACTTGGCGAAGGCCCGGTATAGCGGCGGAAGGGCCGGCCGATTGGGAGCGATATGCGATTGGATATGCGGTGGATTTGGATCCGAACACATTGACGCCGTGGGATCGATGGCTAGGCGGTTGTCCTATGATAATCATTCCCCATCGGCAACATCGGTATGGAGATTTTTGGCGGAACGTATTCGATCTTTAATTTCATGGTTTCATCACTGGCGGTTGATACTATCGGTGTATGCGGAGACTTTCCTTAACTAAATTCTTTGTCTTGAGATGTGGTAGTCACCCCATCTTGCGGTGACATTTTAAGTTGCTTCATTAAACGATCTGCGACCACGAACCCGACTGCTTCTACACCATCCGGACCTGCTTCACACCATCGATCCACCATGGCTCTGGCGCCTCTCGAACAATAATATGGCTTTGCCTTGTTTGATCGGGTTTGCAGCTGCCGACATCATTGATTGGGTAAGCTTCTTTCAATGATTATAACGACCTTCTTTTAGGCTATTGTTTTTTCTCGACAGTTTCTTTGCATTGGCCCTTCTATAATGCATTCAATTTGAATATATACATGGCTCGATTTGCATTTTCTAGATGGGGTTATAGTGGGATTTGCTTGAAGGGTTACAAAATGTTGTTGAAAGGCGGTGTAGATACCTTAGAAGGCCCGTTATGCTATTACCATGGCTGGAACACTACTCTAGTTAGGGTTATCACGGTATCAATTTGATAATTTCCTAATTTCTCTCTAGTCAATTCGATCTCTTTATTGTATTTTCGAGGAAGATGTTAGGGGTCTTGGGTATGGTTTTCTTTTTTGGCTTCATGCATTGCCCACTGTATTGGCCGTCTTCCTTGTTTCTCTCATTGCCTCATCATTATTTTTTCAATTTCTATGTTTATGTCGGACCTATTTTTTGGGCATAGCTTTGTGGGCATTGATTTCCTTACAATGAAAGGGTTTTATGATATTTTTTACCGCTTATTATTACTAGGTTCCCTCTTGCATCTGCCCGCTTTTATGCTATATTTTTCTAGAAGCTCCATTTGCTCAACTCGGTTGACATCATTTACGTTTTTAGGGCTAATTTTCTTATCCATACGTTTGCGTTTCTTTTTTGCATTTGGCTTTGTGTGCTAAATTTCTTCACTAACAATATGTCATTGAATTCTTTTTCGATTATTGAGGGTTTTAATGAGTATTATCCACGGTTTCTCTTCTTGTTTTCACCTGACTATCAATTTAATTTACTCGTCATTTATGCACTCGAGTTGCCTTGACATTGCTAGGCGTAATGGGACCTCGCTTTGGGTTTCTTGTGTGTAGAATACGATCAATGGACACATTTTTGGTGGCTCCTCCATTTTGCTTAAATCGGGCACTTTTCTATGTGTTAGATGTTTTTATTCTTTTAGCGTGGTTCTTTATTGGCTATTCTGCCCTGGGTTACGCCATATCCTATATGAGATCCGGTGTGCACTCGATCTTTCGGAAGGCGGTCTGCGCAGCTCGGTCGAGGCAAAAGGTAAAGACTAAGGGACACCAGGGGGAAAGCATCTCGTTAGAACAGACGGCTTTTTACCGGTGGGTGCCATTCAGGCTTCTCCTTCCCATGACGAATCTACTTCTCCCTCCGCGAATGCACTCCATGAATTAAGCTACATTCTTGGTGACTCGCCCGATATATGCGCTTTGTTCGAGGAATATTTTCAAAGGCAATATTCTTGATTAACTCCAATAGCGCTTGTTTTACATTGACTGTCTCGGTTCGTCCTTGTCTCTTAGCCTTTATGTTTCGCCAAACTCACAATTTTATATTGTTCCAGAATAGTTTATCATTTGATTCCATTTGCTGCCATATTCATTTTATCATCTTTGATCTTATCAATTTTGTGTTTCCTATGGTTGTTTTAGATTTTTTCCTTTGCATTTGTGTTTTCTATCGGATGTTGATGCCTGCGCCGAGGAGATTTTGTAATGGGTTTCTCGTTTGGGTGGTGTATATCTTTTCATCTGTTCCCTTTTCCATTTGGGTTTCGTTTGCCGGAGGTTTCTTTGCCTCAATCGCATGATCTTATACATTTTCTATTTTCCCCATGGTGGTTCCGGATTTTTCTCTTTTGCAATGTGTTTTCTTTTGGATGTCGCTCTTATTAATCATAGGCATTCACATGGTTTTGATTTTTATGTTGGGCATCGATTTCTTACGATGTATCACACTATTTTCAACGTTATATTTCTGTACATTATCATGGTTTGATTTTTCTTTTCGTGTTGTTGCGTGCTACGGTTCAAGTCGATCTTGTTGTGAATCTTTTGCAATGTTGTTATCGAAACGTTGTTTTCCTTTTGAGCATACGGTATTACGGTGGTTTCATTTTCTTTTCACGTTATTGCACATGTCATGTTTCCAATTCTGGCACGCTAGCTAAGCTGCGATTTATTGTATGGTGTTTTTCGATTCTGCTACCTAGCCTTTTGGGATTTATTGTTCATCTACGCAGGGTTGGCGTCTTGTCTTTAACGTTTATGCATCTTCTTCCTGACCATGGGTTGGCTTTTCTCTTCATGTATTGCTTTGTATTGGGTTGTTATCATTATTGACAACGGGGTTTTGCATACAAGTGAGCTCATCTTTTGCATTATATGCATTGATGATTGGTTTCTTCTTGTGTTTATGCATTATACGCAATTGCATAACGAGTTGTTCCTACTTAGGCGGATATTGCCTTTTATTTCGGGTTGCATTCTCTTTCTTGGCGTTGATTCTCCGTGCCCGATGCGCCCTTAAAGGATTCCTCATCCACTGAGGACTTGACTTGTTTTGGCCGAGGCGTCCTCTTTTTAGATCTCGAGGGGCTAGCGAGGGCTCTTTAACACCATTAATTTTTTGTTCTATAATGTATTTCCTTTCGGGGTTAGTGGCGTGCAGTCTATCGCGAGACCCTTCCAGCCTCTTCTCTGCGGGTTCACTTTCTCCACCCCACGACTACCGTTGCTTTCTTGGTCCTCGTTCGTCAACTGGCAGCTTCCGCTTTTCCTCGAGCGGACTCTTTGGACACCGGTTCCTTTCTCCCAGGCCTCTCCGGTTCCGCCTCTTGCCGTGCCATTTTTACGCCCGTTTCTCCTTATTGCGGGAGCTTGACCCTTGGCCCGGGCCACACTTGAGCACTCGGACATCGGCGGTTTCCGTTCTAAACTTTCGACCCGGCTCGTATGCGCCCTTCTACCTCAATCTCCTCCCTATTTCGCCAGCACACATTGGGTTCTTGGGGGTTCCACATGTGATCTGCGTCTCCTGGGTCGTTGGCTCCTCCTCTTCTCACTTTTGCTACGTGGCAGGTGACCCAACTCAGCGCTGGGGTTTAAGTGACTCTCTCTCTCTCTCTCTCTCTCTCTCTCTCTCTCCCTCTCTCTCTCTCTCTCTCTCTCTCTCTCTCTCTCTCTCTCTCTCTCTCTCTCTCTCTCTCTCTCTCTCTCTCTCTCTCTCTCTCTCTTGGGTTTAGGCAGGAATAGATCCACACTAGACCGCTGGCATTAACGAAAATCATCATGGACTCTGTTAAAGGTACTAAAAAACTGTCTATATTTCATTTGTTGATTTTTAAGAAGGCGTTAGATAAGGTTCGAGGAAAGCTATGGGGACGGATGGAGGAGTGCGGTGCCTAAGTTCACAGGAATCACGGTTCAGTACTTTATGAGAAAGGTATTAGTTCTTCTCAAACCACTTTTCTCAAGAGATTCAGAACATGTAAGCGATAATAGGTGTGAAGCAAGGATGTCCGATGTCTCGAGCTTTATTTAGCCTATTTATTGATGCTTTAGATGGCCCAGCTCGAGATATCATGGGGAGGAACGGATGTAAATGGGTATATTGTCAGTATTAATGTCCAATTGAGATGATGTGGTTATGTTTGCCGGACAAAGAGACCACATGCGGCAACATTTAATTCATTGGCTAGTTTTACGTGAAGAAAAGGGCATGGAAGTAAACCTTGAAAAAACAAAAATCATGGCCAGGTTAAGGGCACTCGAGACAAGACCATCGGTTTAAATACAAAAGATAAAATTGTAGACATGGGCCAAGGGCCTATAAGTATGGGATTGATAATCCACCCGAGAAATCATAGATGGAACACTTGCATTATCCGTCAGAGTGGAGGGAGGCCCGAGGCCTATGCGATCACGAGCATGTGCGAGAAGAATCTCTTTGTGGTCATGGCTAAAGATTCATCTTCAATCTTTTAGTCAAGTGTTGTCGTCTGTATGGTTCTGAGATTTGAGGGACCGGGTTTGCCAAAAGGGTTATGGGATGATGTTGAACAAGTCCTAAAAGAAATTCTGCGTCTAGAATGGGAGTGAAGTTGGGGACACTTAAAATGATGCTAACCCGGATGCGAGATAATGCCTCTTGAGGCGATGCTTTCGGATGCATTCGATATTTGGAAGAAGATTAGGAGCATGGATAACAATAGGATACCATATGCCGGGCTGTCTCTGACAAGTGAGGATAAGGGTGGTTTTAGGACTTAAAAATATGAGCTAACCGGTGGGGGATTAGGTGGGATGATGGGGTTTATATGATGGTGATATTAGACAATGGGTTTATGGTCAGGTGAAAAAAGAAAAAATATGGCGGACCCTATGACTAAGATGTTCCTATACAAGCAAAAAATGAATCTGGTTGAAGGTTGCCAAAACATTTCTTTGGAGGACATATCGGTTAAGAAGAGGCATACAATTAGCGAGGATGCGACTGAGTTCTCCACCGGCATTGGTGGGGCGATGGGAGGGCATTCAGGAAATGAGAGAGGTGCGGTATGTAGGGAGTGGTGATATAGAAGATGAAGAACATGTTTCTTTGAAATGTCCGGTACAAAGGCGTCTGAGACCGCTTTGGGATTGAAGAAGAATGATCTCTAACATTCTTCTCACTTCCGAGGATGAATAGGATCCTTCATGATTGAAGTGTTATTCTCTGAGAGAGACCAATGTGCGTGTGTAAGCAATTTGTTGGATGAAAATGATGATGAGAGTGGAGGTGTAGATGAGGCGAGACTCATCTACTTGTTTTATGAAGATATTAACCAATTTTGTTGTCTATAGGCTGTAGAGGCCTCCACCAGGACATAATACATTTCTACATTTCATTTCATTTTCTTTCTCTCTCTCTCTCATTGTGCAAATGTGGTTTTAAGCGTGCTCCTATTCTTTGCATTTTGCTCCCATGTCCATTTCATTTCAGTAATCCTTAGCATCATATTTTGGGGTTATTTGTTACGATTCATCTTGTTCTGATTCAATTTTGTTCGGACATCGTCCTTCCCCGTTGGTTTGGAATTTCTTTGGGATGATGGGAGAGCATTGGTCTTTTGCACTTATGGGTGCATTTGTATGGGTTTCACTTGATCATTCTGGTGTTTTCATAAGGTGTGTTTACGCGTGTATATTCTTGTTAGCATAGAGGCGTCACGGTCCGTGTGGCATATTATCCTACATGTATTGTCCTTTTCATCTCGGCACCTTATGTTTTAGTCATTCTTGTTGTTTACCTTGATATTATCCCTATATTGTATTCATGTGATCTATTTTAACTTTTATGTTCCATGATCATTTCACTTTTGCCTTTTTCTAATAGGGTATGGGGTCCAAGTTTGAGCTATGATATAATTGCCATTTTATTTGGGATATAACCTGCGTGATTTTACAAATTTTAGACCTTTTTTCGACATTTTTGGATGTTGTCAATCTCTTGTGTTTGGAACCTTGGTGCCTAGGGCTTTTATTCCACATTTACGTTCCCTTCCTCACAAATTTCATGCTTGTTAGGGTTCTTAGGATGGTGCATGAGGTATTATCTTGGCGATTTTATTTTTGTGCATGGTGCTAGTCTTGGGGAATTCCTTTCTAGCTGGTTGTTCGCGATTTTTTCACTATAAATTGTGCTCTCTTATTGCAGTTACTTGTTATTCTTTTTTATTATTTATCGTTATTGTTGGATTCATGATGAGGGTTCCGTTTCCTCGTTTTTTGCTCACTATCTGGGGTCCACATGTTGAAGTTCAGACTCACGGGTCTTTGGCGGTCCTCGTCCTCTCGGGCTTGCTAAGTGTTTTCCGCTACGCTTGGTCGATTATGCCCCTCTTAAATCTCACCCTGCGCTTCGTTAGCCCGTGCCGGATCTCGACCCTTGGAGTTTTTGCTAGGCTTATAGTTTATCGAACCAGCCTCATTTTATTGTTGTTACTCCCGTTAAGCTCGCTTAGCCATTGACCAAACTCCGCGGTGGGTTTCGGCGACCTTCTCTCTCTCTCTCTCTCTCTCTCTCTCTCTCTCTCTCTCTCTCTCTCTCTCTCTCTCTCTCTCTCTCTCTCTCTCTCTTCTTTCTTTTTGTCGGTCGCCCTTTTACGTCCCATTCAAGTATTTTGTGACATATTTTCCACCTCTTTGTCCTTTGTGGCTACATTTCTTCTTGTATATTCTATATTTGGTTTATCTGCGATCTTGGGACTTGAATATTTGGGGATTACATTTAAGATTTTTCTTCTTTGGCATGATCATCGGGGAGCTTTAGTGTTTGTTGGTTCCTTTGTTCACTTTATTGGTGCACTTATTTGTTGTTTCACGGTTGTATTTTCTAATCTGCGACCATGGTGGCCAGGTGATATTGGTTGATTATTGCAATTTTATGGTTTGGGAGCTTCTTTGTTTTGTTCAGCTCCACTTTTGTCATGTGTTCGGGCAAGGGGCTATTTTAGGCGCATAGCTTTGCTCACTATATATGATATGATATTACATAATCATTGTGTCGGGGTTTTGAGGCGTTAGGCGTGGTTGACTTTTCATGTTCTTTTAGCCCATAGTTTTTATCATTCTTCCCTCCGTTTCCTCCGCTTTTTGCTTTCGATATGCGGGGTCCACATGTTGAGGTTCGTATGCTTCACGGTTGCTGGCGGTCCTCGTCCTCTCAGCGCCGCTTCGTGGTGTGCGACTCTCCCTCAACATCTCCATGTTTCATTCCATCTTTAGGTCTATGCATTTTTACATTCCTATGCGTTCCTTTGTTCACTTATCTCCCTCTAGATGTTGACCATGTTCGGCGGCATAATGGCCACATTCACGGACTTCCGTCCGTAACCGTGATTCATATCATATGTGCATTGCACGCGATTAACGTGGTTTGTTTTTCATCGCCTTTGTTGCCTTGTTAAGCCTCGGCTTTATCATCCTCGGATGTCTCCTTCCTCCATTTCTTTTCGGCCTCGGCCATATCCTTTTCATCAAATCTTCAACCTTCCCTCCTCGATCCCCCCTCCGGTATTCTTTTTCGCTCCTCGCCTTCTTCTTCGTCCTTTATCTTATCCGACTTTCGGGGTGGTGGCGGGAGTGTCTTCGGCTATAGGCTGAATCCATCCCAATATGGTACTCATTCGGCTCGGTCGGGAGGAGCTTCGGCGAGCTGCGTCGGAGTTACGCATGAGGCCGCTGGCGTGCTCGCGGTCGGGCCGGCTCTTCTTCTTCTCATACTGTTATGTGCCGCGATCCGACTCAACACTTGGAGGTGTCGGCGTGGCTGGGCTTATAGTGGAGAAGTCCTTTGGTAGTCGGCGGTTTTGTCTCTCTCATGAGTCCTTTTCCCGAAATCCATCGATCCGAGCCATCGGATGCCATTCCCCTGAAAGAAAGACTGACATAGGCCATTGTCGGTTTCAGCGTTATTGCTCGCGTCTTCTCACAGCAAAGATTCTTAGTTCGTAGCTTCCCCCCTTCCCCTCTTTGCGTGGAAATATACCTCTTTTCATTTATATATATTTTTATTTGTTCATGCACTTTTTCCACTTGTGGGTGTGGCTTTTTCCATGTTGTTGTTTCCTTCAAGATTCTACTATGTTATTCTCCACTTTGGATGTTTCTATTTTTCCACCTTTGGCGGGTGAGGCATATTTTGATATAGTGAATTTCCACCACTGGTGTCGCTTTTCCACCCTAGGGGTGATGCTATCTTTTTCTTTTGTTATGTTCTTTTTTTCTACCTATTTTTATTTCTCGTCTCTTCGGTCCTTTGTTGATCCAGTTTTTTTATGGCTATGCTTGTTTTGTGGTTCTAACCGTTACGGGTGTTTTTGGGAGTTCTTTGGTCTTGCGTGTTTTCTTATATTCCACCGCCTCGACTTGTCCGCGTTCTGTTAGGTCCTCCTCTTTCGTTACCTTTCGGGATCTCACCATTGGTCAATCGCTCTATGTTCACCTTCGCTTCCGTCCGGTTTTCTCTCTGTTCTCCAGGCAACACATTCGAGGTTGGTGGCGACCATTTCTCATTAGGGTTTTCCTCGAAAACCCGAAAGGGCGGGGTTTTTTATCCCGATGAGAAGTTGTCGCCATTGCCCTCCTATATTGCCTTGGCATATTTTCTTATGGGTAGTTCGATATTGTTCCTATGGTCACCTACCCCTCTTCCAAACATTGTATACCGCCGGATGAATGACAAGCCTATCTATATCTATCGGCCGGGTTTGTGTCTCTCATGAAGTCCTTTCCCTGCATTGTATTAGCTCAATATTGATTATGTATTAGCTCAATATTGATCAATCAAAATTTATCAACATGAGAGCTCCCTTACCTTTTCCAACTAGGACTCTCTCCTCCCAAAGGCAAATGTTAAATTAAGAAGCCAGCCAGAGGGTCCCGTGAAAAGCTAAAGAAGCCAGTACTATCATAGCGTAATTTGTCGCAAACAAAAAACATTAGAGGATTGCATGCAAAGAAAAGGTTTTGGCGATGAATTTACAAGAATATATAACATTGGGAACAAAATGCTAATTGGGGATGCACAGATGGCCCAACCATGATTGGCTCCAACTATGAGGTGGCCGGGATCTGAGGGATGTAGAGTTATCATAGCCGGACCATTGTCCTTCGCAAAAATAGATATAGTGTTGGCAACAAAGCTAGGTCAGAAATTACTTTGATCCAAGCGATTGTCGTTCGGGTCACCATGTATAAAGATGGCTGGAATAAGCAGCTCATTTTGGTTTGAGGTTTTCAAAATTATGTTGGAAATATGCATGCCCATTTCTATGGTTACACGCATTCATGTTATTTTAGTATTGAAATAGGAAAATGGAACACCAATAGCGGAAGAAATACTGAAGCTAAGCATAGACAAAGAACGTGGTTGATCGAGCTCTTTGAAGCCAAGGTTGGTCGGTCCACGCTTTTAGGACGGTGCGAGGTGCACGACGATGAGGATGCAAAGAGCTTAGGGTTCCGATTATCCCATTGGTCCGCTAGTTCTTCCAAGACATCCTCTCGTAACGCTTAAAAATCTGATGTATCACCGCAGAGATCATGTGCATGGTCTCAACCATTTTAATGCAAATGAAATGTATTAAATCAAGGCATTCCGGCTCTTTTTTAGTTGTTTTAGAAAGGCATTAACTTTCTCCACTTTTGTAATTTCTTCAATTTCCAATATGATTTGAGGGATTTGAGAGACATATGTCGCTAAGAACAAGCCTTGCTAGGCTAAGGTTCCGCATATCAATTGTTTCCATAAATCATGCCATAAATTTAACTATAAAGCCACCCTATATTGCATGCTTGAAGGTATGGTACAACAATAACTAGCATTTGCCCCGCCCCTGCCCAAGGTTTGCATCCCTCGCACTCCCACACACGGGTGAGATCTAGGACATTGCCGTAATGTGTGATTAGAACCGTAAGGTCTCAAGGGCGATCTTAGATTTGTCTAGCGTAATACTACCCATCATAGATATTCTTACAAGCACCAAAAAATGGTGGTGATACAATATGAAGAAACATGGTAGGATGTGCCTCCCCGACTCTTGAGATGAAGGTAGGTTTTCTAAGAGCTATGTGGTAGAGCACTTGGTTGGCAGCAGGTTTTAGTTTGCTACCCTAGAAGTTAAGGTCATCTCACTATTTTTACATTCATGACATCTCTGATTTCGCATCAATGGAACAGCCATTAGACAGCCCAAGACATCACCCTTTGACACGAGTGTGCAAAGGTCATAATGTAAATATAATGTAGGAAATTCTAATACATGCAATATGTTACGCACCTTGTGTTATTATTCTTGTTGCAATATTCTATTGGGCCACCTCTTGCCTTTTGACCCTTGTTCAAACTTGATGGGAACTTTGCGTGTAAACTAGTTTTTGAAGGAAAGATTGAGCACTCCTTTAACATAAATGCCAAAGGCAATCGATAAAGGATTTACTACCGAAAACTCTACCGTGATGTGATCAATAAATCCATGATGAAGACAAGAACCTTTGCTGTGTATGTGGCATATATGAGCTTAGTTCGTACTTCACTCATTGCTTTGGCTTTTTGATGGGTTAGGCTCCAAATGGTGTCTCATCCGGGTGTTACAAAATGACCGAGGATGATAACGCCTCCCCCAAGACATGGTCTATTCAAAAGGTTAGTTCAAAAGCTTATTAGTGTTTAAGCATCACATTATGTCATAATATCCAATGGTTGTTTAAACTTCAGACAAAAAAATTGCTTTACCGCAAATAAAGGGCCCGAAGGAAAACGTATATGCAAAGAGCGCAGTGAACTGGAGGATATTGTGTTCATATTGTTTGAAAGGCAAACCAATTGGGCGCAATTGGGCGTTGAAACAACTTGTGCGTAAAATGCACTACCAACCGCTTGTAAGCTTCTTCCAAAGACAAATTAACGCCTACAATAATAATGATGCATCTTTTGAAGAACCTCTCATCTACGTAAATTTGTTGCCATTGTTCAAGTGGAAGTTCTTCCCTTAGGCCCAATTTTTTTGGCGTAGGGCATGCGCCTAAAGCCGCCTCTTAGTAGTCCGAAAGTGCTAATTTGTATTTCAGATGTGCTTTCTTGAAGGAAATTTTGAATGACTTATGCATTTCGCGAAAAACATAAACCAACCAAGGCATAATGAGATCAAGCCCGAAGTTTCGGGCGAAGCATCTACCGCTTGAAGAAGCAACAGAGCCCCAGAATAGGTTAGAGGTCGTCTGTGGATAGGTTCCTATGTATGAAACTATTTTTTCGTGACGATAAAGTGCAAAAATACGCATTTTGGGAAAAATATTATTTTTTGTATTTAATACTAAGCCGGCCGAAAAAGGTTTCGCTTTAAACCTTCCTTTCGCTTTACGCCGAACTTTCTTCGCAGCGTGGCGAAGTCTATTTTTGCCACGCTGGTCCTCACGGCCACAGAAGTGTTTAAGTTTTAATTGTCACACGCTGAACTCTTTCAGCGTTTAAGCAGTTGTTCTCACGCTGAAACTTTTTGTTCACAGAAGCATTCTTTATGTTTAAACGCTGGCTGTTCCGCTTAGTTTAAGCGGTTACCACGCAAGTTTTCTATATATATTTCGGTCGCCGTCCAAAAAAATTTCGCTGCAAGTTTAACTTGATCAAGCTTTCGCCACGCTGAAGATGTTTTCGCTGCAGTTTAAACAGCCTCATTTCGCTTACGCCGAACTATTTCGGTTCGCAGTTTAGAAAAATCGCTTTCGCTGAACCGACCGCATCGAACTAGTTTAAAACAATGTTTTCGCTTTCACACGGAAGTTTTCGACGCCGAATTTTTTTAGCAGATTTTTGACGATTAAACGCCAAATTTGTGTCAGATCAAACTAAAAAATACGATTGGCGATAAAACGTGCTACGCATTGAACCTATCCCCGAGGTCGTACATAGATGGATCTTTTTGTATACTATCAAGCTTTGAAGGCAAAGACTATACATGTTTTTTGATTGACATTTGTACCATATAAAGTAAACAATGCATTTTGGAATGAGATTAGCCTATTTGACTGTTTCTAACTAGTGGCATATTGGTTCCAGCTATTTGTTTTTTGAATGTGTTAGATCATGCAATAAAAACTACAAAGTAAAATGTATAAATTGTAAAATGGCTTCTTCTAGCATCCAAGCCCCGAGATTGGCACTTCTCTCAGATAATATTTTAACAGTGTATGGTCTTTTCGAGTTTACAGGCAACAGGACAAATGAATCCATAAGCCTCGCCTTTTCTAGTTTATGTTTTTCTTAGTAACTCCATACAAGTACTCTTGTGCCATATAGAGTTGCCAGTAAATTGTGATTAACTCAGCATTCGCATTACAACGGCATGGTACAATGTGGCTTCACATAGTTGACAATTTACATCGGAGGATAATGTTTAGCACAAAGGCACATGATCCATATATATGAGAGAAATAAATAGTTAGACCTTGAATTTAGGTTCTACTATGTTATAGAAAGATGCGATCACCAAAAGAACTGTTTGCATTACCCATGTAATTGATATCAAGGACTGTATTTCCAAAGTCGGCTGCACATAGAGAAGGCCATAGAGAAAGCTACAATTAAAAACTTATCCAAAATATGATCAAGTAAATTTTAAACTTACAGTAAAATGATCAAGTAAATCATAATCCATAACTCACCTTCATAAATAGTGCGGACAACGTCGACCCATTCTGGAACAAGTAACAAGTTCCCTGAAAATGACTCCATCTGGACGTGCATCAAGTATGGTCAATGAACCTAAAGTCATAAAAATATGTCAGGATACTCTCTTGAATGGAACCTGATATAATGACGTTATCTTTCAGCTATGAGATGTTCCAACAAAGGAAGTTAGCTAATCTTAAATAAAGGTGGATGCACTCTTACAAGATCCCAAGTCTGTTAGAGGCATAAGCTAATAAACCTGCACAGCTTCGAAAGAAAACTCAAAACTCCTGCGCTAAGAAAATGGCACCCTCTGTTCATAGCATTCACACGGCACAAAACAAAAAAGATCCAACATGAAAAAACGAAATAGAAACCATGGAAACACATTTCCAACACGAAAAGACCAAATAGAACCCACCAAAACACATTCTCAGGCCATCGGAGGGCAACCTCTCGTGCGCAGCACCTTTTTTGGGTTGCCCATAGGGGGCAACCCTCTTGTTGGAGGGTGGAGTGACGTTTAAAAGGCCTTGATTTATATGCCATAAAAAATTCTATATAGGCGGTTGCGATTGCTTGTGCTTTTTTAGGGTTTTGTGAGACTCAGTGACACTTAGACGGCCAAGATTCATTTGGGATGTTTAACGGTAGACGGTAGAGATTGTTTGGGATGACTGGCATGGGCGAGGGCAAAGATGTGGGGCTCAGCTCCGGCTTCTTGTGGCGATTTGGGGATGATTGCTTCAACGGTGCGAGATATGTTTTAGGGATGAACGAAGACTATCTACCCTGTTGAATATTATAGTAAGAAAGCGCAGGAGTTGCGGAGACTTATGATATAGGTTTCAAGCTGCAGATTTTAGATTTCAGGGCTTACGACGGAAGAAGTAAACAATTTGCTTGAATTTTAAGGGAGCTTTATCCATCTGCGGGGTCGGAATGATGACCCTATGCCTAGAAATCCATAAATTTGGCCTCGGATCAGACATCTAAAGGTTGTTCTATTAGCCAACTTAGAGGCATGAAATCAGATATTTGAAGCCTGTATGATGTGCCCACAGCCTAAAACCCAGCAAATCGGGTCTGGTAGCTGCAAATCCAGCTTGATGGGGCTTAAAATCGGCCTCTGTACTCTGTTCTTCTTGATGGGTGTTCAAATTCCGCATGATATTGATGTTCTGTCTTTTCATTCAGGTCTTTTGTATCGATTTGATTTGGCATTGCTTGTCAATTAATGGATTAATCGCTTCTGCAGATCATTAAGGTTGAAGAAGCATTGACAGCTCTGCCTGGTGCCTGCAAGGTTTATGGGGAAACGGAACTTGCACTTAGATGCTTTTGGCAGCTAGTCCGTATCACAATAGTCTGTAATTGTGCATGGCTCAATGGCTCCTCTAAAGGGCAACCCATTGATGCGTTAGCATCTTGTTTTGGAATACAAATAAAAGAAGTTTGTTTTGGAATACAAATAAAAGAAGTTTCTCTTTAGAGAAACAAGACAAAGAAATAGGTCGGTTCAGGAGGAGCTGGAAAGCAAAGCAAGAGCGCCCACCATGCCGGAGTTGACGTAAGTGGCCGGTTCAGACTGTTCGTAGTTTGATCTTTCGTCGGCATACGCATCTGTCCGAGAACTGGGACCTCCTACAACAGCTCCGTGCAAGATATTAGGGTTAGGCTTGCTGCTCTGATAATATGTGAAGCTTTGCCCACAAGGTATGTGCTCTGGATGAACCTTAGTTGATGGAATTGAGGAGCCTCTATGATGAATACGTTGAGGAAAATTTTTCCCAAATCCCACCATGTATGAGTAGTTTTGTGGGTTATTTCCTAAGATGTAATCCACCTGCCAAATGATATAGAAAGTTAGCACTTTTGCCACATTTTACTTACATTTAACCAAGAATTTGATTTAGATGGTTTTAAATAGAATTGGCCTGTTTCACACCAGTTAAATGTTCCTAAGTATCATTCGGGTCTAGACTACGTTTTGCTAAGATTTGATCTAGTTTTGCAGCTTTGGATACCTGTTGTTTGGCAAATGCAATAAGACGGCTGGGTTGCACAACTTGGCCTTCACATAAGACTGTTTTTTTGGCTGGGATTAGGTATTTTGCATATGCCAAAAGAAGGAACGCATCACTTGTTACATATTGGAGGTTTGTACCGGACATGATGAATAAAAGCCCTCCTGCATAATGCGTTTAATTATGCAGCATTAGATATATGTTCTAAGCTTATACAAGAAAAGTGATAGAGTATTCTTGTGTAGTACCTGGAGTAGTCTTTTCTTGAGTCATCCTAGTATTGGGAAGAATGGAACACACAAAATCATCCGCTTCTTGCTTGTATCCTTGCAACGCCGTGTTGTTTGTGGTAAAAAGTAGCTGCATTTACAAGCAAGAAGAAGTTAACGTTTGGCAGCCTATTAGCCTTAAAGGGTTCCTGGTAAGACAGATCTAGATTATGCAGGAAAGCTTTACCTGGGACACCAAAACTTGTAAGCATGGATATTTGTTATCCCAGTCACAAGCTGTAAATGTTGTTGTGGTTCCTCCTAATTTTTCACCGTTTGACATCAAGTAATCTAAGTACTTGGATTTTCCTGTAGCCTTCTGAAGCCAAGCACCGGCCCAAAGTAACTCATCCTAATAACACAAGTACAGCACAAAATCAATTTGTCTGCTTTAGCAAAAAGTATATACAGAGCAAAGGAAACAAGTTGATGCACTTAAGTTTCAAAAAGCTAAAAGATGTAAAATGATTGTTGACCAATACCTCATAACCCGAATACGACTTGTAAAATGGAGCAACTACTTCAAGAGAATCACTGTATCTGCCTTTATACTTGTTTGCAAATTCAAAGAGCTGAGAGAGGAAAAACAATTCACAGAATTAATCAAATCTGATGGTAACTGAAGGAGAAACATTACAAAAGGATCATGTATGAAGCCAAAAATGATAAAATGTTACCATCTCAGCTGTCCTTAGTAGAGTGGCTGAATATGCTGGATCAGAAGTTGTAAAGACAACTGAAGCAGCAGCAAGAGCAGCAGCTGTTTCTGCGGCAGCATCGGAACCAGGTTTTTGAGGAGTCAGGGCATAGGCGTTTCTAGGAGTATCCATCAGTTCTGGTCGTTCCCAACATTGATGATCACTCATGTCACCAACCTGAGCAAAACCCACAAATTAAACAAAGTTCTGACAATCTAAACAATTTATTTATGGCAGAACGGTGCCCATTTGGATTATAATGGTTTAACCTGAACAAAACCCACAACTTAAGCAATCCATTGAAGGAAAAAACTTAAGCAATTTGGATTACAACGGTACAACCTGAACTACTTAAACCCAAAACTTACGCAATCCATTGAAGGCAAAATTATGCCAATTTGAAAAAAAAAGTGGCAATTTGGAAGAGAAAAATGGAATACCTGTGCCCAAAGAGTTTCTGTGGCTGGATTATACGTTTTGAGAAGAAAATCAGTCGCCCAACGTACAGCTTCTTGTGCATGAATAAGCTCTCCTGCCTGTGCTAGCTCTGCTTTGCCTTCTACTACGCTCCAAGATAGCAATGTAGTTGTAAACGCCATTGGAAAAAGAAATTTAATGTTGTCTCCTGCGTCATAATATCCTCCAACTAGATCTACCTGCATTAAAATCAACCATTTTTCTGATCAGTCATGATTCCAGCACAAAAATCACTTCTGTATGATCCAAGTTGCAAGTTTTAAGAGTAATGCATTAATTTTTACCACCCAGATCCAAATTTTGATATTTAAGTTAAACCATTGTTCATGATTTCTGGAGATAAAATGAAGGCCTTACTCCTTGTTTTTTGCCATCCTGTAGTCCCGAACTGCCTCTCCATTTCATCCTCTGTGTGGAAGGCAATGGGCCAGACCTCTGGCCTTCATAGAACAGAATTGACTTGGTTAAAGCATCCAGGTAATCTGCACGTCCAAACGGAGCAGATTGAACGTGCTGTACAGTGCAGAATTTGACAATGCTGAGGATGAAAATGGCGGCCATTTTTGTGCGGGAGACACAGTAATTTTTCGCCATTTTTGTTGGTGAACGAGGTGATCAATGCAGTGGGTTTTTTAGTGAAATCTTCCATTGATCTGGGCAGATAAATAGCAGCCTTCTTTGAATTTCCAAGGAAATGTTTTTGTTTCGATTTGCAAGGAAGAGGTGACGGCTTAAAATACGCCATTCCTTTGATTCGAATTCAAATATAATGTGACGTGTTGTTACCAAACTCCACGCAGATAATGAGCGAAGTTCCACAGCAAATTTTGGTGAAGTTATAATGTTATGGGCTAGATAGTTATGGGGCAGGAAACTGCCGAGGCCTCAGATTCTGGGAATACAAAATTCTGGGACAGGGTGTTAAGGTGTAGATAATGCCCTGGTGGCCTCAAGGCATTATGGGAAAAAAAAATGTAAGGTCCATATGACGAATATTTTTGTTCCGATTAATGTCCGGGCAGAGCGTTATCGCTCTTAACCCCTCCTTCTAGGGTTTGCTCCATTAAATTGAGCAATAAAGGCAAAGCCCCTTCGGTGTTATGTAGGCCGTTGTGGTAACTCTGTCGAATAGGGTGTTGTGGCTTGTAAACCTAAGGAGGAGGACGTTAAGGAAGTAGAAAATGCAAGGGCTTAGGAGCCCCAGGTTCGAGCATAGTGGCATTTTGAAAAAATGCCATGATATGCAATTTCTTTTGTTGGAGCTTCTAGTTCGGCCTAGATTAAAGCTTTTATTCAAGAGGATATCCATCAACAATCCATTATGCCAATAAAGAATGGCTCAAAGCGGGTTGAATTACTATATCATGATTTTGCCGTGGATGAAAGGGAAAATAGTGAACATCCTTGCTTGGAGTATTGATTGTTTGACGATGGCCTCCCAAAACACTCTGCCAATTTTTGGGTCTTTAGATGATTGTATGTTCTTGGTATTCATAAGGTTCAATAAGAAATTTAAAAAAAAAAAAAAAAGTGTGTAGGCCCTCCTTGCTTGGCTTTGTTGGAAGAGGTGCGAACCCAGAGAGCTGTGTGATGGGTTATATGAAATCGTGCTTTTCCATCCAATCTGATAGAATCAACATCTCATAGTAAACCAAGACGAAACTGCATGTTGAAGTGAAGCGCTTCTTACTTAGCCAAACATGGACCTCTATGCACGACACATTTTAAGATAGATAGATAGGTAGGTAGGTAGACAGAATGTTAACATCTACTAAGCCACAAAAAGACTATGGGGTGGTACAATGAGTAGGGCATTAAGCCCAAAATAAAACAAATAAGGGGCCAAGGCCGCATCATAAAACAAAATGAAGTAAAATAGGGGCAAAGCCGCAATACAGAAGAACAGGCATATAGGCCAAATAGTCACAAGTAAATAATAGAAATAATAGGAGGCTACATATAATCTTTCCAAGGATGAGAAGGCCAATGATCTATAATAATAGCCTTGCTTCTCTGATGTACTACTCATTTCTTTGCCTGACGTTCATAATTCCTCCCTTCGTATGCAAAGTTGAGCTGGGGTAAGATCCTCCTGGACTGTGAAAATGGTGCGTTCTAGATAATTCCCATGTTTTAGAATATGAAGCCTAGAAAGAGCATCCTTGAGGTGAACCGAAAGATGTCGAGGATGGTTAGATCCTATTGCTCTAAGTCTAATAGCCGAGATGATACCACTAGCCTGTATATGCATCACCTTAGTGAAAAAATAAATTGCCTCATCTTAACCAAGCAATCATTCTCTTTTTCACCCCCTGTGACGCTCCCTGCTAAACATACGGCGCCCAGCCGTACACTCGGCAGGAAATCCCCCGTCCGGCTCAACCACCGCACGGGCCCTTCGTCTACGCCGCACTCTGAGACGACCCCTAGTGCGGGAAGGGAATACGAAGGTGTCTTGCGCGCCCTTCCCCTATATAACACGTCAGAACTAGCATCAAACATATAAATACTACCTCGAAGGGTAGTGCATCACACATAGATCAATACAAGGATGATAAGCACAAACCATAAAACATGAGAGCTCCTACCCAGGCTCAGACTCATAGGGAGGATGACTGACCGGCTAGGCCTCAAGATAGAGCAGACCGAGTCATGGCAATGACGAGGGCTGGCATAGAACAATGGCCATTAGGGATTTTTTGAGATCATAAAAGGGCCTTCTAAGAACCGGACTAAGCTATATGAACTACCAATCGGGAAAAGGCTGGTAATCGGTCACAAAAGCAGTTATATCTAACTCAGTTTGGATCACATTTTCTAGCATAAGTGTTGATAGAAAGTCAAATGAGCTCTTGTTTGATGCAATAGATAGATCTCATTGAGATCTTTTCAACCTTGGGTGGTTTTGCATATCTTTTAGCCCTCAGAGGATAGTAAAAATGGTAAAACCATATTTTTTGGAGTTTTGACAATCATAAGTGGTTAAAATATGTGCAAAGCAAAATAGGAAAGATCTCAACGATCTATCTATTGCACTAAACGAGAGCTCATTTGGACTTTTCTATCAATAGTTATGCTAGAAAAATGTGATCCAGTTGAGTTAGTTATAACATTTGGCCGACCGGACCCAAAACAAGAGCTCATGATTTTTGATTGGTAGTTCATTTATCTTCATTTAGCTTAGTTGGCATGTTTTGAAGGCCCTTTTTAATCTCAAAAACCCTAATGCTAGGGTTGACCACTCCATCCGCCTCCTCATGTTGCATACTTTGCGGATGGGCTAAATCAGCTCGCATGACTCTAGCCTTCGGATATGCAATCCCATGGCATCACCCATCGGGGACTACTCCAGGTTGCATCTCCCTGGTCGATGAGGCCAGGGAAGGGTTGCATCTCCCCTTCCTGGGGTCTAGAGGTTCCGGTGGGCGGCTAGAGAATCGTGGCGACACATGATTCGTACCCGACTTAACCCCCCAAAACGAGAGCCATGCCAACACTTGCAGCTCTCGAGAGGCAGGGCGACACCATTGCCCCAGGAGGTGTGGGACCCATGCTGGCCCCCACAGGTTAAGTGACCGACCATAAGCCTAGCCCACTATGGGATCCCCCCGAAGCCCCCACTTTCGGGGGGATCCTCCCTCCACATTCCCTCTAGCCCCGGTTGTGTGGTGTAGAGTCATATCATAGCCTCGATAGCACGGTGGGCTCTTATGCACAGGCCGCAACTAATAGGAACTAAGGGATCTACTCTAGGAGCATACTACATATGGCCCTAGGTCTCTACCCCCCTTCCCAAAACAAGAGGAGCAACATGATCAACCATCATCACATAATCATCACATCATGAGAATAATCATAAGAAGAACATCTTAACCTAATCATACAACTAACTAATGGTTAGGGTTCATTGATTAGGGTTCAAGATGTTGAGTACGAGGTTCTAGGATGGCTCTACTCTAGATACAAGATACTAGCACATCACGGAATGCTAATTCGGATGAGCTATCACAACTACTACCCTAAGTGCACATCACGATGCTCTCCCTCCGATCCGGTGTGCCTCCATGGTCTTCGACTCACGGATGCTGCTCTTGCTCCAAGAACGAAGTCTACCTGGCGGGAGCGCATCACCGCCTATGCCACGACAAGCGATATGCGTGCGGGGTTCAACGCAGTAGGTGAGTCTCGGGTGCTAGAGTCGGAAAGAGGCCTAGGGTTAGGGTTCCGACCCTATATAAGTTAGGTCCACCTAGGATGCCACATGGCACCAATCGGGTGAGTCATGTGTGGCGGGTGTCCCAATAGGTTAAGGCCACGTGGATAATGGTCTAACCCCATGGTTGGCTAAGGTATGAGAATAACTTGGCCATGCCCCTAGTGCCACAATCTAGGGTATACAAGGCTATGAAGATAGAAAATAGTGATCGATCCGAGGAATATAATTATTTATGGCGTATATTCCCCGGACCGGGCTATCACATTCTCTTATCTAGGACAATCTTTGTCCTCGGCATTGCGCTAAAGTGATTAAACCTACCTTTATGCACGCAAAAGAAAGAACATGTCATAGCCTTTAGCTTAGTTTAACAATAAAAGTTTCATTAGTTAAAAGTCGAATTTAGGCTATATTTGTACTTATACAAAATTATATAGCCTTAACAATAAATTATTTCTTATAATAATTCAAAATACTATTATAAGAGTTATTAGGGTTCATAATCTAAATTATGGCTCCCCTATCTTCTAAGTAATGCACTCCTCGTTGAAGTCCCCTTCTACTTACCGCAAAGGGTTAACATTCGTTAGTTTAGTTAATAATTTGTGGTTTTAGGGGACCACCCCTTACCTCCTTGAGCCAAACTACCGCGGCTCAAGGTTGTCTACCTTGCCCAAGATCATGGCCCTTCGGTTTGAGCTTAAGGATCATTTAAGATGCTCCCATCATCAAAATACATGATGAGTGCTACCTTGTACTCGATTTTGGTAAGTCCAAATATACCCCTAGTGCATCATGCCCAAAAGGTTTGAAGCTAGGGAACGTCTCCGCATCCCATCGCCAAGCATGATCACTTTAACCTTCACCATGACCCTCCACGGCTATTAGGTGCGTCCCCGCGATCGTGGCATGATCGATGTCTCATCATGCGCCACCATGCTTCATTCCTCACTCACATGACCCTAATGGTCATGCGCACCTCTTTGCGCGCGTGTGGCCTAGAGAATGCCTAAAAAGCGTATCCCATCATCAAAGCCCCGCGATCCAAGGTTACGGCACATGCACCCCACTACTAGAATGCATGCGCCGGGCTTAAAACTAACTAACAACATACTAGCTAACCACCGGCAGGTCGAGGAATGCGACCAAGCTCGGAGGCGACTAAGCCCATCAAACTCCTTCATAAACTCAGGTATTGCTTCTCCAAATCTTGTTTCAATACCCATGTGGCGTCTTCCATGGGTAAGTGCTTCCACTTAACCAAATATTGGAGGAACTGAGACCTCCTAGTCTTCTTGAATGACTTATCAAGAAGTAATTCAGGCACTATTTCTACTTGCTCCTCCGTCATTTCCAACAAAGTTGGGGTATCCAAAACCTCCTTAGGGTTAGGATTGTGCCTCTTTAATAAATTTATGTGGAAGACCTTGTGAACCTTAAGATGGGCGAGAAGATCCAACTTGTAGGCTTGAGAGCCCACTTTCTCCAAAATCTTGAACGGACCAGCCCACCTAGGGGCAAGCTTCTTACAACTCCCAATCCGAGCTTGGCTTGCTTCACCTTGATCTTCAACCAAAGCGCTATAAGCCTACCTTGAACTCTCTTACGGTCCACATTGCACATCGGCTACACTCTTCTGCCGACTTCTTCTGCAAATAAGTAACCCCTTACTTCTTCCACTAGGCTTTGCATGTCCCCTAACATCGGTGGGATACTTCCACCTTCGACCGCGAGTTGTGCGGGTATCAGGGGTTAGGCAATTGGTACCCGTAATTTACCATGAAAGGAGACATCGAGATGACTCTGTTTGGCAGCTAATGTAAAATTCCACCAAGTGGATGTACTCATCCACTTGGACTGCTTATTCCACACATAACCCGAAGCATGTCTTCAATGATCCGATTCGTCCTCTCCCGTGCGGCCATCTGTTTGGGGATGATATGTGGTGCTCATCGAGCCGATGCGAATGGTGCTAAAGAGATCTGCCAAAAGGCACTCATAAACTTAGAATCTCTATCAGATATTATCTCCCAGAGGCATGCCATGGAGTCTGAAAATCTCCTTCACAAACAACTTGGCGGTGTCTAATCGCGGTGTCGGTAGTCTTGCAAGGCACAAAATCGCCATCTTAGATAACTTTGTCTCACGACAACCATCAATGCATCCTTGCCTCGAAGAGTTAAGGGGAGACTTGTGATGAAATCCATGCTTATGACCTTCCACTTTGCATTTTGGCACCCCAATGGCTCAAGAGCACCTAGAATCGAAGCTGCTTTCGGCTTTGGTGGTGACATAAGCGGCAATCTCGAATATATGCAGCTATCGCTTCTTCATTCTGGCGAAGTAACTACTTGAATCTTGAAATAGGTCTTCATGAAGCCGGGCATGCCACATATTGGTACGTTATGTGTGTCATGAAGAATTAACTTCCCTTACCCACGAAGATTTGGGCACACACAACTTATGCTTGTGGTACAACAGGTTGCCTTCCTTCTTATAATGCTTGAAGGCTTCCAGCTCTTTATCTCGTTACGGCTTCCCACGGAGAGGCTTTCCCACATCTCCTTGAAGTCCACATCGGTTGGCAAGAACTCTTCAATCTTCTTGCCAAACTCACTCAAAGAGTGGAAATCGCATTACAATGCGTCCTTGTGCAGGTTGGTCTCACGGAGAGGGCATACGCTACAACATTAAGCTTGGGGCTTGTATATAATATCAAAATCATACTCCTCAAGGAATTCCATCCACCTCCTTTGCCTTAAGTTGAGGGTGGTTTGGGTGAAAAAAAGATCTTGAAGACTCGGTGATCGGTTATCTGGCGAAACTTCCTCCCGACAAGTAATCCCTCCATATCCTTAATGCTCGACAATGGCTAGCGGCTCCGATCATGGGTTGGGTAAGCGTTGCTTTCGGCGTCGTTCATCTTCTTGAGTCGTTAGGCGACTACCCTTCCTTCTTGCATCAAGGCTGGCTTCACCAAGCTATCTTGCTGCACATTTGCTACCAACTTATCTTTGCACTTTTAAGGAGGGAACAAGCAGCGAGATGCTGTTGTTAAGGCCTCCTTAAGCTTCTCAAAGGAAGCTTGGACTTTCTCTAACCAATGGCTAGTCAATCCTTGATCTTCTTGGCCTTGGTGAGGGTCCGGAGCCGCCGGGGCCACTTAAAAGTCCTTCCACGAACTTTTACGTAATATCCCAGCCAGCCGAAGCTTCTAACTTCTGCCACATTCCTTGGAGCTGGCCAATCAACTATTGCCTCTATCTTAGATGGATCATGGAGATTCCCTTGGATGTTACTACATGCCCCAAGTATTCCACTTTCGACTGTTGCAAAGTGGCACTTGGAGAGCTTCCCATACAAACCTATGGCGTCTCAACTTTTCCAACACTTTCACGAGATCTTTGCGACAATGTTCCTCAATGGACTTCTTTGTAGATTAGAATGGCGTCGAAGAAGACAATAACAAACTCATCTAAGAAGTCCCACGAAGATGTCATTCATAAAGGCGCATAAATGTTGCGGGGCGTTTGACAATCAAAGGGCATTCGCGTAAACTCAAAATGACCATCAGCGTTACGGCGGTCTTATGGATATCCTCTTCTTTTATCCTTATCTGGTGGTATCGACCTCAAATCAATTTTAGAGAATACCTTTGCTCCTTGTAACTGGTCCATTAGGTCATCGCCCTTGGCAATGCATACTTATTCTTTATCGTGCAGCTTATTGAGAGTGGCGATAGTCTATACATTCTTAAGCTCCGTCTTTCTTCTTCCGCGAAGAGTATAGGTGCTCGAAAAGGAGACACATGAACCCAAGCTTCGAGCAATTCACGGAAATTTTGCTTCTTGAGCTCAATCAATGCAGGGTGCTCATTCTATATGGCCCTTCTTGGTAGGCTTATCACGGAGCCAATGTGATCTCACATTCCACACCCCTATAAGGTGGCGTTTGCGGTTTCATCGGGAAATACATCCTTGAATTCTGAAATAAGCCTGGCTATCTGCTTGGGTGTTTGTTTCCCCTTTGGGTCACTTCCATCACCTTGCACGGCTCGGTGATTCCATCCTCAAGATGTAGTCCACCTTATTCCTTTCTATACTCTTCCTTAGGCTGCTTCAAAGGAGATACAGCATGGGAGAATCTACCTTCTTACCTTTCACTATCAATTTCTTTTGCCGTCTGAGGTGCGTCATGGTGACTTCGTTCGGTGCGCCAATCAATCATGGCTTTAGCTGGCTTCAAAATTCCATCCCACTATGAGATCATATCTACCAATATCCATGACTTCGCCCCCATCGGCCCACTTAGCCCCCACTAAGGTCTATGTCAAAGATGATCCTCCTCCCCTTAGTGTGCGAATGGCATTTCATTTGCCATAATAGCGGCCTTGGCTTAGACTTCAATACCTTGTTCTTCATTAGGGCAGCCAACCTAGGAGATGCAAAATTGTAGAGAGCTACACGTATCTATGAGGTCTACATATGGATTACTATCTATGATCCCATCAGTAGCGATGGCCGGCGTGATTCTCAATATCACGACTCAATGTTTGCACATATATGGCACTCATCATCTATGAAGTCACGGGCCTCTGGCGGTGCGAAATGCGTCTTAAGTCAAAACTACGTTGGAGAGTCCCAATCCATAAGTTACGCCAAAAGTATTTGCATGGCGAATGGGCAATCATGTGTTGATTACGGCTGGAAAACACAGAAGCATAACTTTTTCTCAATGCATTCTGTCTCTTTTTTTCCTTGGCCGGTGTCTGGGAGGCGGCTTGAGCGCCCCCCGATGCGTTAATTATGGCTACGGTCCCCAAAGGCTTTGTTAGACCCTTACCTTCTTTCTGCTGGCCTCGATGGTGTAGGCTGGCATTTGCTTACCACGATGTTGCCCACGATCGCCACGAACTCTTACCCACGAAGGTTATTTGTTTCTCTGCTGGAGTTCTTTGGTGCTTCCTCCAAACTTATAGCTTTATCTTGACCTCTGCTTGTGTGATCTTGGGTTGATTGCTCTAACAAGCCTCTTGATATTGCTATTCAACCCCCTCAATGTAGGTATCCAGCGCTTGCCTTTTTGAGACTCGGGGACATGCGGCTGAGCCTCATGAATTCTTGGTTATGCTTAGCTCTTTTGTCAAAAAGCTACCACAGTTCAACTGTAAAAAGCTATTTGGATCGCCTACTAGTATGAGACCTTGGCACATAGTTAGCTGAGAAAGCCTTCTTTGAAGGTCTTAAATCTACAATTGTTCCTCTTCAGCTTGTTGGACTTAGCATATCCCTTCCACGGATCCTTTGCAGGTCCGATAAGGTTAAGCCCGGTAGCAACTTTCCCTATATCCTTGTCTTTCATGCAGGTAGGAGTTGCTAAATTCTTCCATTTCATCAAGCCATGCTTCACTTCCATGCGATCTGTCTTTCCACGAGGCCCCGGCTTCCTTGTCTTCCATACATTGCTCCTTAGCACTATCCACCTTTTTACGGTAGTCATCGTCTTTCTTGCCCTTTTTCTTGCCTTAGATGTGCCGGTATTTATCCGGAGCTAGAGCTGTCCTCCTTGGAAGAACTATCGATGTCTTTGGAGCTAGATGGCGATGGGCTCTGGTTCTCCTCTTCCTTCTCCTATCCCACTGGCGTGCCCACAGTTTGCCCTCCCCTCCTGGCGGGGACTTAAGTCACCACGGAAGACAAGGTGGAGGTGGAGTGAGGACCATCTTCTGCTCATTCATCGGAGGTCTTGCCCAGATTGATCGGGGTTTTGCATCGTTTCCTCATGCGCACCAGCCTTGCGTTGATTGCCTCTGGTGACATATCACGCTCAAAGTCTTCTTGTTCTCGCAAAACAAATTCCTTGGTACCCAATTAGGTGGTTGGTGCTTTGGTCACGAGATCACACTTGGGTTCCTTCTTTGCAAGGATCGATCATCAATACATGCTATTAAGTTAGACAATAGTCATTTTTGCTTACAATTAAATTGTTTATTTGGTACAAAAGAAATCACATGAAAATTTCATTTACAAGTCAAAATCATGGTAATACATTAATTAGTATATAGGGATACATTGATGAATTACATGATGATAATACTTAAGAAGAGTTACATGTACTTTAATTACTTAACAAAACAAGTCTTCCATCAGCGATGTCGGCAGAAGTTCTTGATTTTCTTGAATCTGTGCCCTTGCCCATGTTCTGCGGGATTACGGCGTGATCCTCCCTCTCCTCTTGCCACAATGCTTACCGCCCTCTTGACAAGTCATCCACGAGGTGGTGCTGGGGGCATTACAGTCTGTTGAATCTTTTGAAGAGTTCACATGGTCCATCCCGAAATCTATCGGCATGGTGTCCAAAGCATTTTGGAGTGCTATGAGGGCGCCCGCGGCTTCTTCACCCTTGGGCTACGAACTCCTTGTGGAAGACTATCATCGTCCTTGGCTAAGGGCGGGAAGATAATTACGATTGATTTACCCACAATGCGGCCCCGTGGCTCCATACTCTCTTCCTTTGAACGCCTTCGCCAAACACATCTATTCTTGATAAGATCTTCGTGGTCTCTCCACATAGTTGTTTGATTCTCAAATTGATCTTTGCTAGATGATTCACGCATGCTCTGGAAGCCTTTGAAATTTGTGAGCTTGGGCCTCTTCGGCTTGTACAACTTGCTTTGGATTTCACTAAAACTCTTCTTCTAGGATGATGGGAGTTCTGCTTTGGAAACATGTACCTAATCTCGATTGTTGTCTTTGGATGTCGGAGCATAGTTTCCCCACCTTGCATAGGGGTGTGGCTTCGGCTACCTCCCGGTGGAATCTCTTGGTAGGGTAATTAGATGAAGTCACTACCACTTGCTTTGTCTTTATAAACCTTAGGAGCTCATCGATCTGAGGCCCTCCTCTGGAAACAATAGGGGAAGATTGAGGATATGGAGTTCAGAATATATACTCCTGCGCGTCGATGATCCAGGGGTGGTAAGTGATACCATTGGTGGCTCGAAATCCCGCCTTAGTGCTTCCTGTTGTCGAGCTAGACGCCTCTCCGTCCTTCTTGCCTCCCTCATCTCCCCACTTGGGTTCTCTTCCTCCTCCCTCTTCGTAATCCTGCTCAATCTGCAACATAGGTGCTTCTGATGTGTGGAGCCGTAATGCTCGTAAGTAGTCACCGATCTCATGGATGCTTATCTGGGCTGCGCAGAGTGTCGAGAGGTGCCAAATCCAAAGGTTGGTGTGGCGGCTCCCAGGTTGGTTAAGCGCCCACCATCTTTGCATGAACAATGCTAAAGGAATTTGCTGGCTTGAGGGTACCTATGCCTATGATGCTTCACGGGTCATGTGATGGGCATGTTTTACGGTTCTATCCCGGCTTGTTCTTGGATCCCCACCTGTGGCTTGAGCAAAGTCTGAAAACCATTTCCCTCCCCTAGGTGGCAAGCCAACTTCCGAGGCAGAATTTGGCGATCATATTGGCAAATGATGTCGGTGTAATAAGGAGTTCCTGATCAAAGTGGCATGAAGATCAAAGAATGTCGAACATGAAAGGCTTACTCATGAGAGTTCCACCGGATGTGATTAAGTCATTGTACCATCTATCGCTTGATGGCGCCATTGAAGCGGGTG
This sequence comes from Isoetes taiwanensis, assembly GCA_021234155.1. Classification (NCBI taxonomy): domain Eukaryota; kingdom Viridiplantae; phylum Streptophyta; class Lycopodiopsida; order Isoetales; family Isoetaceae; genus Isoetes; species Isoetes taiwanensis. The sequence goes on along the minus strand of JAJEKV010000016.1, from coordinate 6,622,775 downwards.
GCTATGAAAAATAGGCCCGTGGAAATAAAGCAAAAGGCCTAGGAAATGCGCCAAAGGGGTGAGTAGTTGATGGGAAAATGACAAATGAGACCCTTTTTATAGACTAGGGGTGCCTCGGAGTTCCCGGGTGCACAAAGGTTCTTGGTGGGACCCGGACCTTGAGGTCTATGGCCATGGTTGTCAAATGAGCTACCCGTGAAATTACAATTCTAGACAAAACAAAGCAAGAAACACTACATGAGTTTGTTGGGTCAAAATTAGTCAACAGAGCAAAATTTGGCGTCGACGGGTTTTTCAGGTCATTCTCAATTCTCGTATGAAAGGTTTTTGGAATTTAAACATCCTAACATGACTTTTTCGGCATGCTTCTAACCTAACTAACAACTTTTCTTACTTAAAATGGACCGCGTATTAGTATCAAAATGCGAAATCGTTGGTGGCGTCCTGAGAAATAGCTCTATGGCGTCGGTATGACGGTTTCCTTCGACCGGTTTTTCCGCCCGGTTTGGCAATTTTTGACTAATTAAGCTAGGGTTTCTAACTAATTAATTTTTCTTTCTACATTCCAATTTCAATGGGTCAAAACTAAAAGTAAAATTTGAGCTACTTAAACACATTTTCATACAAAATTAAGATTCAGGTTTACCACAAAATTTTTGTATGTATGGGAAAACTTAATAATTACATTAATTTTAGACAAAAGCATCTTCAAAGGGGTATTCCTTTGCGGATGCATGGCGTCAATGTATGTCCAGGGCATCAAGGTCACCCTCTTCGGCGTGGATGCCTTGAGGGTTCCCTTCCCTCGAACAAGCTGGGTGAGCTTCGGCCTCGGCTACGCAACACGGTTGTGGCGGCGTCACCTCCCACACATGATGGTGAACTCACGCATCACCTCTCATGAGCGCTCGAGCGGTGCCTTCCCTAATCCCGGGTAGTGCAGCATTGAAAGTGCTTAATCTCACGGAGAAGACGGGGTGTATCGAATTAGGCGTGATGGACCTTCTTACGGCTTCTACGGTGGTGGCGGTGGCGGCGAAATGTTGAAGTTCTTAACGGGCGCCCCCACTCCCGCGTAGCGGTCGGCGTTAGATGGCAATGCGGTCATTACCTCTTCCGCAGGCCGGGTATTCTGGTATGCTTTGGTGTCGAGCAGCTCCTCGCCGAGCGAGAGCGGGGCCTTCGCGTATGCCTTTCCATGACCACCCAACCCAGGTGGCTTGGGCCCCTGGGTAAAGGTGGTCTGGCGTGTCAGTTTGAGGGTTTCCCGTGGCTCGTCCTCCACGTCTTCTTCCTCTTAGACCTCCTCTTCTACCTCCTCCTCGGATTTCGGTTCTTCAATAAGCGGTCTTTTGCGGTAGGTCGTTCCTTCTCTTAGTTCTTCTCTCTTCTTTGCCCTAACTCCTCAGTTCCCTCTTCTTCCTAGCGGCCCTCTCTTGGCCACTTCGGCAACTTTCTCCTTGCCCTTCTTCTTGATGCTGGAAAGGGGCAGCCTCTTCTACGCTCTTGACTTGCTCTTCCACCCGGCTCTTCCATGCGGTGTCGAGTGGGGCCCAAAATGGCGGGACTTCGTCGGTTCTCACGGAGTGCCCATGCGAAAAGCCCTTTGCTGTTGGGCGGCGTCTCCCTGTGTCGTGGTAGGTTTTAAATCGGTAGCGCTAGAGGGAAGCTGCTCTTCCCCTTCTTGGAGTCGAAGGTGCTGGGATCCTCTTAATTATGTCGACCCTGCTGTTTGCCAGAGCCATCAAGGTGGGTCGCTTCGTTGTAATTCCTAAATTTGTTTGCTTGGTTCTTGCCATGCTTAGCGGTGGAAAAAGCAGGATGGCCCGGTAAGGCTGATCAAGAGATAAAGATAGGAGGGAAAGTTTGGAGAGGAAAAAATTATCGGGGAATATTTATTTAAAAAGGGGTCCCACGAGAATATTCCCTACCATTAATAGGCCTACTTATTTATTTTATTAATTACTCTATAGTACCCTTATTATTAATGTATATTTAATTTTTTATATCTTGAAATTCATATTATACCTTTAAAATTTTCAAATTCCTAATGGTTTGAGGAATTTAGTATGGATTTGCCATTTCCTTTCGGATCTAGGTTGTTTTCGATTCTTGACCCATTTTAAGTGAGTACGGTACAGATGCATAATTTTCATCCAATTTTACTAGAATGCATTTGACTCATTTCATTCGCCGTCTAACACTTAACCTACCCTTTTATCGTTAGGATTGATTTTATATCCACGGTCGAATCAACCCACAGGATGGAATAGGTATAATCATTACTACTAGAATGATTTCATCTTGAAGACCATTAAGTATGGGCAACGCAAGGTGGTCGACGGTAGCATGGCAGCCACGAAGTTGCATTGCAGTGGTTTTAGAATGGGTTCCACCAAAGCTAGAGAGGTTTTGTACCAATCGGATGCCCCATTTTAATGTGGAATGACATGACACGCAACAAAAAGTCTAACATTAGGTGGATGGTTGTCCCTATGGCTTCCGCCAATTACCAAGCCGTACCAAGGTTGGGGTGCAATTGTCGTGAGATATAGAGAGTTTTCATAAATAACATCTCTATATAAAACATCATTCTATAAGTTATAATTTACAAGTAATTATGGAGTAACTAGATCCAAACCATGCATTACTTACATTGATAATGCTTAATGTCCATGTCCAACCATGTCATGTGGGTGTCCGATGAATAGACTAAGCACGGCATACAATTTATTGTTAAGCATAAATATTCTTAGCATTTCTAGATTAATTAAAAAATGCACATAGCATCCCTGTAATTAAAGATTTGATGAAGCTCATTATTTGCAAAAAAAACCAAGTTTTATTGCAATTGTAATTTTCAGATTTATCCTCTCCTCATCCATCTCTAACAAATTTTAGCAACTTCGACTTTTTAGGTCATCTAACAAAATGAAAATGCATTTAGATAATTGTAGGGGCATTTGGTTTAAATTTTTAGCCATCATCATTTGAGCGGGCACTAGGCTAATTGGTGTTGTTTCTATTTCCTTGTCACTAAAATTTTAGTTGGTCCACTATTCCCTGAAATTGAACTTTATTTCATTACCATTGCTCCCCTCATTTAGTATGAAACCCTTTTTTGCATAGTGCTTCCATTACCCTCGGCGCCTCCTCCTAGCTTCACCCTAGCGCCTCTCCTTGCCCTTGCACAGAGCCCCCTACTCTTTCTCTCTTTTTCTCTAGGTTTCATCTCTCTCTCTACATCGGGTGTCGGATTTTCGCATACTTAGGCTTGTTGACTGGTTGGAATCTTTCCCAGCAGTGTATGGTGGTTATGCTTGGCTTTGTTTTATTCAAATTGGCACTTTTTCTGGGCTGTATAGGGTCTCTGTGGCAATCGGTAGACACTTGACAGACTGTCTCTCGCTCCAGGTGTGATTTTCATGTGGCAGGCGCGTTCGAGCTATAAGGGGATTGTGCAGCCACATCTTGGCTCCCCTATGACCTAGCCAGTCATACAAGCATTTATGAGAAGCGGTGGCGATGAATGAAAGAAGAGACAAAGCATAAAGTTGAAAAATGGCATTAGGCAGGTACTACCCAGAGCGTTCATGGCGAGCGCGATACCCTCTGCCCCACCACCGCCAGGGTTTTGGGACCTCCACAGACCCCTGCAAGGTACTCACCTTGGCGTTTTTGGTCCCAAATTGAATTCTAAGCACCCTTTACGCGGCGGAGACCCTCAAACTTTGAAGTCCATGGCCACGAAGGCAGGACAACAGGAAACCCAAGGCGGTATGCTGGGTCCCGTCAGAGGAGTCATCCTCCATGAAGAAGGAGGCTGGGCTGAAATAAACCGGTGAGGCCAGCCCGGCCTGGAAGGATTGATTGCTCAGACCACATAGGAACTCTGCGCCTCGGCGGAAGGGTGAGCCATGTCAAGCGAGTGGGAGCTAACGATTGCTCTGTGTGAGGCTAGTGATCTTGGCTTTGGCTGGCGGTGGGAATGGGTGCAAGCCCATGTGTATAAAGGCAAATGGTGAGTGAAGAACCATCCGCGAGTCTCGAGACCACTACGCGGCATGTGGAAGATAAGCACTGATGCAGCGCACGCCGGCGGCAACGAGCCCGGCGGGAGGTACGACATCTGCCGGACGCCTGAACTGCATGTTCATCCTACAGACACCCGCCCAGAGGGCGCATCCCGAGAACGCGTGAGTCGCGATGTCGGCTTCGGTCGAAGGTGAAGCGGCCACCACCGCCTTGCGAGGAAGCGCGGTACTCTTGCGAACGGCAGACCGCAACCAGAATCTTCGGGTAAGATTGGAACAGCAAACCCCTGACCCTCGGCGCGTGTCTTTCGGGGCTTGACCGCTCGCTTCTCAGCGACTTGGAGCTCCGGGGTTGGGCAACCATCCTGACGAGGCAGGGGGTCTCCCTGGGGTTCATAGTCATTGCCAGTGCGGTGGGAGATGGCCAAGCAGCGGCGGGCCTGCAGGCTGTCTTGAGCTTCCTGCAGGGGCCGGTCGGCTCGGACCTGCCCGCCATAGCCTCCCACGCCCGGCAGCCCGGGCTTCGCCAGCTCGCGCCCCGCTTGCTCGACCACTCCATATTCCGGCTACCACCACCACCCCCGGCCACGGGACCCATTTCCTCGCCACCTTTGACCCCACGCCTGAGGCGCGGAGAACTCGAGGCGCGGAGAGACCACAATGTAGTTCGAGGCATGCAGGCTTTCTTGAGGGAGAGTCTGCGCCACAACATTCGAACACACATTCTCGATCGGTGGCATTCCGGGGCAGTTCACATTTCAGTGGCAATCATATAGGCTTTCAGGCGCCGAGCCGTGTCGCATTGTCCGCCAGTGGCTGCGGTTCGGCGCAGGTCGTGATCATATTACCAGGGCCACAGATGCTCAAGGGACATCCTTGTCACGTGGGCCAGGACCTCACACCGTGCAGCAGGAGAGCCGCGAGGCGGAGCTTATCGAGTCGGAGGGGCGTCGCCACCGAAGTGCCAGCGAAGTTAGTTCGAGGCGGGATGCACATTTTGACGACTGCTCGCCTTATGGCCCCAACCGCGGCTACGTGTACCTTACCTTCTCCTACCATGTGCCCCTTCTCACCCATCTCTCCTGCTCCCTCCCGGCCCGCCTCGGCCCATGCGCCTCCGCTCCATCTCGCCTCCTCAGCCTGCTTCCGTCCCTCCCTGCTGACTCATTGGCGATACCATCCCCGGCTAAATAGGAATTGCCCCTGCGGTGGTCTCATGGAATTGTCGGAGGCTTCCTTGGCGTAAGGGGACGTACCAACACCGTAAGGTTTTATATGGATCTCATCTTTTCATGGAGGTGGGGGATCTTTGAGCAATAAGGCTACCTTGATTCTTGGTTACCAACATTTCTCGGTCTTCAATGCGCATGCGGAGACCCGGGGGGTCATGGTGGAGTGGCTTTTGCTACCGGGGACAACCTTTGCACATTCGCCTGCAGGCGGACCTAGCCGGTAATTTGTGGGTTCGTGTGCGCAATAATGGCAACCCTTTTTACTCGTCGGTTTGTTATTTCCCTCACGCAGAGCACCTTCTATCGCAGCCACCTCGATGCGGATAGGATGGACCCTTATGTCGATCTATATGATGACATCTGGAGCACCGCTGATTGGGTAGGGTCGTCCTTCTTGGAGACTTCAATGCGAGGGACAGAGTAGAGCAGCCCATCGGACTTGACCCCACGCCGGCGATGTCCCGCTGCTATGCCCGGGCAGAAGCAACCTGGCCCCGTGGATCGATGACAGCCGTGTCACCGCGGCGTACGGTTGCTCCTGCTATGTGCTATTTTTGACTTGGTAATTTGCAATGGCTTTTATCCGCGGTGGCCCGATTCACTTAAGTGCACATGCGGACGTGACAATGAGGGGGAGGGTCTGGTGTGGTAGACTATGCGCTCATAGTTAAGAAGATATGCATCTCGGCCAGTCGTTTTCGGTAGGCCTGGGGACAAGCGGGATGAGGAGGTCGACTGGAGACCACCTCCCACTTTATTTGGACTTGGTTTGGCAAGCGCTTTAACCCCCACTATGCCAGCCCCTTGTCGCCCTCAGTTGAGACTAGATTATGAGCAGGCAGAGGACCACGCCGAGATGCTCATGGACGCCCTCCCGGTAATTGCAGACCTCCACACTATAGCAGCCCAGCCCGGACCAGCTGACTTCGCGGGCTATTAGCGGAATGCTGGCGGACCCCCTTTGGCGCACTCGCCGGTCGACCAACATTCCTTGCAACAGATGGTTTGATGCGAGTGTAAAGAACGCAAGCCGCGGCTCCGTCACGATTCGGATCCGGTACGCTTGCAGGCCACTACCGCTTCATCCGGAAGGAGACAAAGGCGCTGGCACCTTCGCCAAACATCGTGGGGAGATGTTCTACTCTTTGACACCTCATCCTCGAACCTTTGGGCGCAGAGTGCTTCAAAGAAAGCCCAAAATTTTGCTGTGGGACATCACACCCGTGCGGGGAAGAAAGATTGCAAAGAAATTTATGACGGGCCAGTGGACGCCAGACGCCCATACCCCCAAGGATGGCCCCCATTGGTTCTCGTGGAGGAGGATGTTGAGGAGGGCCTACAACGCCGGCTGGCCAATGGGAAGGCATTTGACCTCGATGGTATGCGTGCCGAAGTTACTCAAATGGGCAAGGCAGCGCTTGTGGTCGGTCCCTCACTACCCGTTTCAATGGGTCTCCGACAATGGACCACAAGCAGGTTGTTCCATTCACAAGCGGCGACCCATAATCGTCCGCCACCACTCATGGTCACTTCAAAGATTTGCCAAACCGCTGGCTGGCATTCTCGAAAGCAGCAGTTGACCCACGGGCGTAGGCAACAGATGTGCGAAGCCCCTCACACAAAGCAAAGTTTTAGACCCCCTTTTACCAACGATTGACCATATTTTACACCGCGGGCAATCGATTGAAGACAGTTCTAATCATCTGCTAGGACTTGTATTGTCGCTTGTGTACTTCGCCATGTTTTTGATACGGTTCCCTCGAAAAGTCAGGCTAGGATCAAGGCCAACTAGGGCTCCCGGCCCCGTGCGTAATGCCATATACGTGTTGTATGAGAGTTGTTTTGGCAGATGCAACCGACGGCCAAGCATTCACCAAAGAGTATCTGGTCCCAAGGTTGCCCTCTCGCCAACACTTTTTGGCCTCTATATTGATCGCTAGGAGCCCGGCCATCGAAAGCATGGGGATGGCATACGGCTTTGCACGTGTCATCCATCACCATCTATGTGGATCGATGTTGGCCTGGCCGCCCACACCCCGCCAGCTATGTCTCACCCGGATGCCCTAGACACATTTTGTCGCTACCGACATGCGCGTGAATCGCCAAGGGGGGGTGGTTCTCATATCCTCTTCACGCCACCCCATGCCTCCCGCGACTCACATATCGGGGCCAACTGTGGACGCCACGCCCACCTACAAGTATCTAGGGGTGGAGTTCCCCCCTCGCCTGGCGGGAGGCGTCTATCCGCTATGGGTGACAAGAGGCCGGAAAGTGCTTTATGCCATGAACAACGGTCGCCAGCGTGAGCTCTATGATTGGGGCCATCGGTCCACCGTTTCAGGCATCGGTCGAGGCCCCGGCCCTTCAGACGGGTCGAGGTTTGGGGCCCTGGCCGCTCTTTGGCGACATGGAATGACTTGGAGGTGCGTAAGGCATTTTTGGCACGCACTTGGGTGAAACCCAGTTCCCTATCAGATTCTGCTGCAGGAAACCGGATACTTGCCGCCGGCAGCCCTTTGATAGACACATCGCCTATTTTTGAAGGTGGTTACTATGGGTGATGCTCGGCTCCCGCACCTGCTTACACCGTGACAATGAGTCCGAAGCGGCTTAGGGGCCTGTTGGAGGGGTAAAGAGAGACGCTGGTTCGCCAGATGGAACGCGGAGCACGTGGGAGCGCGCAGGTGGACACAACGACCATCGACGGATACTGGCTGGGAGTACCTTAGACGCTTTGTTTCGCTCGCAAGCTCTGGGACCCCGGGCGCCTAGAAAGGTGTCAAACGGCTCATTACAAGGAGCACATCAACCCATGTGTTAGCCCGGGGCCACGCCTCTACCGGGCGCTCCGCCTGCCCCGAAAAAGCCGCCTTGAACTCATTGCCTCCATTCGCATAGGTGCCCACCATCTTCGCGATCGAGAGGCGCAGTGGATTGAGAGCCCCGCCAGATAGGCTCGCGATCTTCGCCAAACGGGTGCCATTGAGGATGAGTCTCACACTTTCCGAAGTTGCCTGCTCGTTTCATCCGATCCGGGGCCGGATATGCCCCTTAGTGCGGCCGGACTTGCCCTTACATTTGCTGATGAACACACCGTCAGTACGTGCCCTGGGGTCGTACATTCAGGAGGTACTGGACCTGCGAGGTCACCTTTGCCCCCGCCTGGCTGCTCGCTGATTAGGCACTGCGGGTGCGGTGCATGACTGTATATATTTGGGTGTTTCTGCATTTCGTATGTTAGTTTATCAGCAGGCTGATTGCTGCCACGGTTTTTCCCTCGAAAACCCTTCGGGGCGGGGGTTTTTAAATCCGGGCAGTAATCCGCTTGCTGCGTTTTTGTATTGGGTCCCATAGGCCGATTGGTCTCCGTGGACGATAAAAGTACCTTCCTTCCTTCCTTCCTTCCTATACATTGAGCTTGAAATAATCACTTTGTGGTGATTTGCATTTGAACATATCTTGGTGGGACAACATTGTGTCCATTGTCATGGAATGCAAATGATTATGAAACATATAGGGTTTCAAACAAATAGACATAGAGTTTCAAACAAATAGATAGATAGACAGAAATGTGATATCTGCAAAAATGCACTTGGCACGAGTTGTGTAGTAGAGATGAACCTGATGTATACCTTCAATTATGAAAATTTGAGAACAGCTGCTGAGGTTGCAATTTCTTATATTGCTTGGTTAGAATACGTGCTCTACAATTTGAATTCTCGATGACTAAATGAGAATATGTCATTCTGAATGTAACACTTACACAAAGATTTTTCAAAAATTTGCTGACAAGCTCATTGAAGGTTTGTTCAACGCTGCTGTCTCTTGATGCCTTCCTTCACTTTAGGAAACCATTCTGACGGCTAAGGGATAAAACAAACCGAAGCTACCATTAGTTAGGCTAAACGTGATAATAGATGTGAGACTGAGTTTTGCGTATCTTGGCTAGATCCCCATGGAATGTATACATAATAGTTATGGCACAGCAACAGCTGCCATAATTGTTTTTTAAACCCGTGGATGTGCCTACAGCCCAAGGGCCAAAATAGAGCCGCTGCTTTGTCCAATATATCGCGAATAACAGGTACAGTCTTATGTGAAGATCATATTCCCTAGAATGTCATCCTAGGCAGGAATGTAGTATCACGTATTTTGTGAGTGTTGATAAGGTCACTCAAAATTGCTGCACAAGCATTCAATTGAAAATATGTCCTCCATGCTTTCATCATTCTGTTTAATGGCAATTATGAGGCGCATCATCAGTAATGCAATCAGAATGGAACCTTGGATTGAAGAGTATCACCCTCTGCAGTGCCTTTCCGATCTAATCATGGACTCACATAGTAGCCAGACAATTTCATTTCTTCTTTTTATCTATGTCGACTGGGCATAACTTAATTGCCTCCTCGTCCCCTTAACTATTACGTGCTGGACTATCCAGATTATGTGTTCTACTGTTGGATATATATTTGTTTCACAACCTTGCAAACTTCAGCGGAGAGTCCATCATTCATCAAGATAAGAATCCAAACTCGTTGCTACCGCATTTACATTGCCCCCGTGTCCCTTCACCCGACCAGCTTAGCCTCTTCATAATTGTTAGTAATTTGCTGACATCCCCATTCTGCATTACTGTTTTTATGGTCTTTTAAATCATTGTTGTTACAAACAAGGCGCCATAAGAGAAGATCAGGCATGCCAGCGGTCCAATATGAATAATCTTCTGCCAGTTATTTGCAAACAACATGCAGGCCCTTTGCTCCAGTGCATCCTGCTATATCCTTCAAGTCTTGAAAGGAATGCCTCTCCCAATCTACACAACAAAATCAAAGAATAGCAGCAACCGAGAATGGAAACCCTTGTCAGAAATTTCCAGAAACTGTGTTCTTCCTTTGTTATAGAACTCGAATTTGCTGTTCCTTTTCTTCGTGCAAGAGCATCAAATAAAAATTCAGCAAATTCCTTAGAACTCTCCATGCCTGCATGAGGCGAGAGCACTGCACAGTTCAAGATCAAAACTACCCACAAAGAGGTCACAAATAAATCCATGATTTCATCCGGATGCTTCCATCTGTAACACATCTAATCTAGCCAAAAATGCATTTTGGAGACATGCCTTCAAAAGATAAAAAATAATAATATTAGTGAGGAAATCTATCATTCCATTTTTCTAATGGTACAAGCAACCCAAGCCTTCAACATCCTTCAACATCGCATGGCTTTTCTGGAGTTGGCTTTACTACTAATGACTCTACATTTGGCTTCCCCATTTTGACCCTTCCCAAATATGGGGAAGCATGATGCAGACTCTGCTCCCAGAATGTCTTTGAAATCTACTGAACAAGTAATGACACATGGGATCCCTTTCAGCCTCTGAGAAGTTTAGGAACTAGCTGTGTACCTTCATTCAAACTTCACTAGGACTGCAAGACACCTATACTTTTGACAGATATCAGTCATACCCTTTACAACACTATATCACAAGCCTTCAAGCGCTATTCAACTTCTGTGCTGCCTTTGCTGACTCTCCAATTCCTCTGTAATAAAAAAAAATATCGACATTATTTAGATCTCAAAGACTTTTCTTAGGAAGCCTGAGGGGAGGGAGTTGTTCATGGTTTCCTCAAGCTGGTCTAAATTGTTCCAGAGTAGAGCAGGTGTGATCAAACTCGTGTGTGTGGATTGTCCATGTCTTTCTAGATGACCAGCAATGGAGTGGCTGCAACTAAAAACTATGAACAAGTAGGCCTACCCAAGATTGACAAATTTTCAACTGCTCGTCACAGAAATGAAATATTGTAGCTCTCTTGAAGTCTAAGCTTTAAGAGATTTGTGAATAAAATTTGGGCCAAGCTGCTAATGCACAGGATGATAGTTATACAACCATATTCCTTTCTTATGCTTCCCTCAGCACATCAAGCATCTTCATGTTGTATAAACCCTCCTTTCTAGATGGATAATGTGATTGAACATCAATTAAGAAAAGGGAGCACTTCAAAAGACAACAAATACCTCAACAAAGGTATTAAGCTTGCTTTCACAGCCTGAAGCTCCAGGAAACAGGCATTGCAACGCTCAAGTCTGTCATTGAAATGCAGTACCATGTTCATTAGACAGACACATTGAGATGACAAGAAAACCCATGAAAGAACGAACAAAAAGAAAAGGAGCATAACCCACTGTACAGTTCATTAATAAATTATCCCAGCAAAAAATTTACCTTTTCTCTGCTTGAAGATCTACCCCAATAAATGGAGAGGAAGAGATGGTCTCACGGATGACACTTTCAAGTGTCTAAACAAGTTTGCAAAGTGTTGATAAACCGACCATGATATACCTGCAGGGAAAATAAGAATGAACACAGAATTGTAAAACAAAATGGGGCATCTTGTCTTTAAAAGCCTCCTAAATGTTGAGGACTTACTTTGGAGTACTACTTTCTAATAAACTATTTAGCAAAGGAATGACCAATGCAAAAATCTCTAAAGTGAACAGCTCGCTTTTCTCAATCACTACACTCAAGACATCGGCCACAACTTGCATGGATAGTGAAAGAGATTAGAACTTATGAGGAACCTTTTAACTTAACACCACCATGCAACACAACAAGCAAGTACCGCATTATCTGCCATTTTTCCCAATGTATCAATGGTTGCTTTGAAATCATTCTTGGACCAAAATCTTCTTACTGCTTGCAGATCCAATGAAGTATATCAAAAAAGCTCTCCAAGCATCTTCTCACAATAGCAATGTAATTTTAGGTGCAATGATGATAACCATGATAATGGTGGCGTGTTCTAGTCCATTCTAACAGGATAGGCCAAATCCTGCTCGAAATTTACCTGCAGTTGCATGCCAGTTATCCGGTTGAAACACCAGCGATTGAGCACGCAGATGACTGCCAATTTACAGGGGGCAGTAGGTTTGGAGCAGTCACAAGTATATCCTAAGTATATTCCGACATATACCTAGGATATGCCACAAACCTTAAACAAGGGTTTGCCCCCCTAGGGGCAACCCAAAAACTAGGACTTACTTTACACAAGAGAGTCCGACAAGGGCCAAGATTAGCGATAAAGTACAAGGTTTGAAGGGGCCACGTGGAGAAGCATAAAGAGATAATATTCACAAGAGATAAAGAGATAAATGTTCACAAGAATGAATAAAGAGATAATATTTAAAAGATTACATTTTTGGGTTGCCCCTAGGGGGGCAAACCCTTGTTTATGTGGGTTTATGGCATATCCTAGGTATATGCTAGAATATACCTAGGATATGCTGATGACTGCTCAAAATCTACTATTCGCTGTAAACTCTCGGTCACCTGCGTTGTGGATCCAGGATGCTCCAACCGAGTAACCTGGCAAAGGGCATCAAGATTTTCCTTTGGGCGCAGAGTCGAGGCTTTGTTTTAGTCTAGCCTGCATTTTGCTACCAATGAGGGTTTTACGTATGGGTCGGGAATCATTTAAGAATTGGAGGGTTGAGACTGGTTTGCCAGATTTGGTTGTGGGTTGTGAAGGAATGCGCTCCTAATCCTCAACAGTCTGCTGCTTTGACGGACTTTGAAGGTTGTTAGGTCAGGCTTGAACCCTTGGGCAGATTGTTGCCAAAGGGAATGCATTTATGTTGGCGGGTCTGGGGTGTTAGGAACAGAATCAATGAAGTAAATGTGTTGCCGGAGTTAGGTGTCATGAGCTTCCACAGGGTATTAAACAAGCTTAGAGCTCAAGGTTCCAACCTTAATGGGCGATACCTGGCAGAAGGAAGCTGTCTCTGCATCCAAAGAGGGCTCCGGTAATGGTAGCCCATTGTTGGGCAAGATCATTTGTACTTTTGATCCTCTTTCTCGTGATCCTGATGCTACCCACGTGGTAATTATGTCTTGAGATAATAACTTTGTCCAACAATTTCCCTGTTAAAATTTCGGTTGTTTGCACGTTTGTCTTTATTTTTCTGCAGTTTTCCTTGGAGTTGAAGGGAAAGGTTGTTGTGAAAGATGCAGTCCCAACACATATATTTTCGGACTCACAGGGTATGTTATATTCAGATTTTGGATTCAATTTGATTTATCCTGATCAATTTCTAACCATTCGCAATTTATGCACGCGAAACAATCCCATCGATCCGAGCCATCGGATCGCCATTCTGGGAAAGGACGAGCGCCTATATTAGGCCATTGTCGGTTTCCGCCTGGTTATCGGCGTCTTCTCACAGCAGCATTCTTCGTTCTCGTAGCTTCAATTTTCCTTTGCAAATCCTTTTCCCGTGTCACTACCATGATCCCATCTTCCTTTCCAATCCTTTTTCCACGACTCTGGGTTGGTCCAATCTTCCCTTTCAATCCTTTTTTCCTGTGACTCCACCATGACCCAGTCCGTCCTTGCATTTTTGGGTATCTTCTTACTGGATTTCTGCATGTTATTATGACATCCATCTGCAAGCGATTTAGCAAGGTATGGCTCTCACATGTTTTGCGGGGATTTGGCCAAATCAGCTATGAGGTAGGGCTCTCCGCTTCTTGATTTCTCATGCATGTTTTATTTCTAGTTTCTTGGAGAAGCCATATTGTCTGAGGTTTATAGCCAATTTGTCAGCAACTGGTTGCTGCGACTCTGGGATTATAATGCAATTGTGCATATTGCCTCGGGGATTATAATGCAATTGTGCATCTTGCTTGTGTTTTTATTTGCACGTTCTTTAGATTTCATGCGTGAGCAGGAAGCGATGTTAATCGAACCAAGCTGGGGCTGAACTTGACATGGAAGCCCAGGGTGGATACAACGCTTGCAGCAGCAAGGCGATGATGGCACTCACTCACATACTTGATTACGAAAGGAGCGGCTGGATTCCCTTGTTCCGACATGCAGATCGCTGCCAGGCAGGAGCTCCTGGGCCTTGAGGTCTACCATGCGGCGATTAGTCCGGTCGAGAATCCGGCACAGCCATGCTTTTCGGGCCCCATCCACTTGGATCATGGAGGCGACCCTTGCCCGCAGACATTCTAGACGCCGGAACCCATTATCTTTGAATCGTTCCTGGTCCACCCATTCTATAGCAGATCGGGGGTGAGGAAAACGTCTTGGGGTAATATGAACTTGGCAAAGAGGCGAGCAACAGCGGAAGGGGCCGCCCGATTGGGGCGACCATCTTGAGACCCAAACCTGATTGGATAATCTCTTTGTTGGATTTGGATCGGGCGGCACATTCGGCATGCGGGATGCGATGGCTAGGCGGATTGTCCTATGGTAATCATTCCCATCTGGCCAACATCGTATGATTTTTGGCGGTAGACATCCCATTCAGTCTTTAGATTTCATGGTTTCATCATCTGCGGCAGTTCAATGCTATCAGTGTCACGGACTTTTCCTTAACTAAATTCTTTGTCTTCGAGATCGTAGTCACCCCATCTTGCAGTGAGCATTTTAGGATTGCTTCATTCGCTTGATCTGCAGCCCCGAACCACCGGACTGCTTCTACACCATCCGGACCTGCTTCTACACCATCCGATCCACCATGGCTCTTTGCCTCGGGCAATAATATGGCTTTGCCTTGTTTGATCGGGTTTTAAAAGACACGCCGCCATTTGACCGATCATTTGATTGGGTAAGCTTCTTTCAATGATTATAACGACCTTCTTTTAGGCTATTGTTTTTCTCGAACAGATTTCTTTGCATTGACTGCTTCTATAATACGTATTTCAATTTGAATATATACATGGCTCTGATTTGCATTTTCTAGATGGGTTATAGTGGGATTTGCTTGAAGGGTTACAAAATGTTGTTGAAAGCTGGTGTAGATACCTTAGAAGGCGAGTTATGCTATTACCACATGGCTGGAACACTACTCTAGTTAGGGTTATCTGGTATCAATTTGATGAATTTCCTAATTTCTCTCTAGTCAATTCGATCTCTTTATTATGTATTTTTGAGGAAGATGTTCAGGTCTTGGGTATGGTTTTCTTTTTTGGCTTCATGCATTGCCCACTGTATTGACGTCTTCCTTGTTTCTCTACGTACCTCATCATTATTTTTTCAATTTCTATGTTGTAATCGGACCTATTTTTTGGGCATAGCTTTGTGGGCATTGATTTCCTTACAATGAAAGGGTTTTTATGATATTTTTTCAGCTTGTGTACTAGGTTCCTCTTGCATACGCGCCGCTTTTATGCCTATTTTCTAGAGCGCTCCATTTGCTCAACTCAGTTGACATCATTTCTGTTTTTCGGGCTAATTTTCTTATCCATACGTTGCCGTTTCTTTTTGCATTTGGCTTTGTGTGCTAAATTTCTTCACTAGCAATATGTCATTGAATTCTTTTACGATTATTGAGGGTTTTAATGAGTATTATCACAGGTTCTCTTCTTGTTTTCACACAGCTATCAATTTAATTGCCTCGTCATTTATGCACTCAGAGTTGCCTTGACATTGCTAGGCGTAATGGGACCTACTTTTGCCGGTTTCTTGTCTTAGAATACGATCAATGGACACATTTTTTGGTGGCTCCTCCATTTTGCTTAAATGCAGGCACTTTTCTATGTGTTAGATGTTTTTATTCTTTTGGCATTGGTTCTTTATTGGCTATTCTAGCCTAGGGTTCTGCCATATCCTATATCAGATCCGGTGTGCACTCGATCTCGGAGCAGATCTGCTTGGCTCGGTCAGGCAAAAGGTAAGACTAGGGACTGCTGGGGAAAGCATCTCGTTGGGAACACGGGCAACTTGCGGAGAGGCGGGTGCCACCAATTCAGACTTCTCCTTCCCATGACGAATCGCTTCTCCTCACAACGAACCGCTCCATCGAATTAAGCTTCATTCTTGGTGACTCTGCTCGATATATGCCGCTTTGTTGAATATTTTTCAAGGGCAATATTCGCAATTCCAATGTGGCGTTTTTTGTTTCGTGGCTCTGGGTTCGATCCCTTGTCTCTTAGCCTTTTATGTTTCCTTAGCTCACAATTTTATATTGTTCAAGTCGCTTTATGTTTTGATTCATTTGCTTACATATTCATTTATCGTGGCTTTGATCTTATCAATTTTGTGTTTTCCTATGGTTGTTTTAGATTTTTTCCTTTGCATTTGTGTTTTCTATCGGATGTTGATGCCGCGGGAGATTTTGTAATGGGTTTTCGTTTGGGTGGTGTATATCTTTTCATCTGTTCCCTTTTCCATTTTGGGTTTCGTTGCGGGGAGGTTTCTTTATATGTCGCATGATCTTATACATTTTCTATTTTCCCATGGTGGTTTTGGATTTTTCTCTTTTGCAATTGTGTTTTTTCTTTTGGATGTCGCTCTTATTAATCATAGGCATTCACATGGTTTTGATTTTTTTATGTTGGGCATCATTGAATTTTTGCGATGTATCACACTATTTTCAACGTTATAATTTCTATGCATTATCATGGTTTGATTTTTCTTTTTTCGTATTGTTTGCACGTGGTTCGGTTCAAGTCGATCTTGTTGCTGATCCTTTTGCAATGTTGTTATCGAACGTTGTTTTCCTTTTTTAGGCATACGGAGCATTACGGTGGTTTCATTTTCTTTTCACGTTATTGCCTATGTCATGTTTCCAATTCTGCTGCCTAGCTCGCTTTTTGCGATTTATTATGTCGTGTTTTCGATTCTGCTACCTAGCTAGCTTTTTTGGGATTTATTGTTCATCTGCAAGGTTGCGTCTTGTCTTTCTAACGTTTATGCATCTTCTTCACAACCATAGGTTGGCTTTTCCTCTTCATCTTATTGCTTTTGTATTGGGTTATTTATCATTATTGACAACTTGGGGGGGTTTTGCATAAGTGGGCCTCATCTTTTTGCATTATATGCATTGATGTGGTTGGTTTCTTCTTGTGTTTATGCATTATCTGCAATTGTATAGCTTGAGTTGTTCCTACTTAGCTGGATATTGCCTTTTATTTCGGGTTGCATTCTCTTTCTTCGCGTTGATTCTCCGGTGCGGTGCATATACAGGATTCCTCATCGAGGACTTGACTTGTTTTTGTCGGGCGTCCCTCTTTTTAGATCTCGGGGCTAGGGGCTCTTCTTACCATTGTTTTTGTTCTATAATGTATTTCCTTTTTCGGGTTAGTGGTGATGCGAGTCTATCGCGAACCCTTCCAACTCTTCTCCTCCTGAGTTCACTTTCTCCACCACGACTTCGCTCGTCTTTCGCTTGGTCCTCGTAGATCAGCATAGCGCTTCCCTTTCCCACAGGCGGGACTCTTTGGACACCCAGTTCACTTTCTCCCCAGGCCTCTCCGTTCCGCCTCTGCCCATGGTACCCATTTTTTCGCCCGTTTCTCCTTATGCGGGGGGCTTGACCCGACCCGGGCCACGCCGGGCACTCCGGACATGGCCGGTTTCAGTTCCTATAAACTTCTCGACCCATTTCGTATCGCGCCCCTTCTACCTCAATCTCCTCCCTATTTCACTTCGCACATTGGCAAGGTTCTTGGGGAGTTCCACATGATCTTTGCGTCGCTCACGGTCATTTGGGCTCCTCCTCTTCTCACTTTAGCTACATGGCCCGTGACCCAACTCAGCGCTTGGAGTTTTTCGACTCTCTCTCTCTCTCTCTCTCTCTCTCTCTCTCTCTCTCTCTCTCTCTCTCTCTCTCTCTCTCTCTCTCTCTCTCTCTCTCTCTCTCTCTCTCTCTCTCTCTCTCTCTCTCATTGTGCAAATGTGGTTTTAAGCGTGCTTCCTATTTCTTTGCATTTGCTCCCATGTCCATTTCATTTAGTAATCCTTAGCATCATATTTTGGGGTTATTTGTTTACTGATTCATCTTGTTCTGATTCAATTTTGTGCGGACATCGTCCTTCTGTTGGTTTGGAATTTCTTTAGGATGATGGGAGAGCATTGGCCTTTTGCACTTATGGGTGCATTTGTATGGGTTTCACTTGATCATTCTGATGTTTTTTTCATAAGGTGTGTTTACGCGTGTATATTCTTTGTTAGCATAGAGGGGCGAATCGGTCCAGGTGTGGCATATTATCCTACATGTATTGTCCTTTTCATCTCGGCACCTTATGTTTTTCGTCATTCTTGTTGTTTACCTTGATATTATCCCTATATTGCATTCATGTGATCTATTTTAACTTTTATGTTTGGCATCATTTCACTTTGCCTTTTTCTAATAGGGTATGGGGTCCAAGTTTGAGCTATGATATAATTGCCATTTTTTATTTGGGATATAACCTGTGATTTTACAAATTTTAGACCTTTTTACGCACATTTTGGATGTTGTCAATCTCTTGTGTTTGGAACCTTGGTGCCTAGGGCTTTTATTCCACATTTACGTTCCCTTCCTCACAAATTTCATGCTTGTTAGGGTTCTTAGGATGGTGCATGAGGTATTATCTTGGCGCATTTTATTTTTGTGCATGGTGCTAGTCTTGGAATTCCTTTCTATTTGGTTGTTGCGATTTTTTTCACTATAAATTGTGCTCTCTTATTGCGATTACTTGTTATTCTTTTTATTATTTATCGTTATTGTTGGGATTCATGATGGGGGTTCCGTTTCCTCCGTTTTTTGCTTTCGCTATCACGGGGTCCACATGTTGAAGTTTCGTACTCACGGGTCTTTGGCGGTCCCTCGTCCTCTCGGGCTTGCTACGTGTTTTCAGCTTCGCCCGGCAGGTCGTTGGGCCCCCTCTTCGTCTCACCCCTTCGTTCGTGCCCGGTGCCGACTTCGACCCTTGGGTTTTCGCGGCTAGGCTTATAGTTTATGCGATTCGCCTCATTTTATTGTTGTGCTCCGTTAAGCTCGTTGCATTGACCAAACTCCTTGGCGGCTTGGCGGTTTCTCTCTCTCTCTCTCTCTCTCTCTCTCTCTCTCTCTCTCTCTCTCTCTCTCTCTCTCTCTCTCTCTCTCTCTCTCTCTCTCTCTCTCTCTCTCTTCTTTTTTGTCGTTAAGCCCTTTTCTGTCCCATTCAAAGTATTTTGTGACACATTTTCCACCTCTTTGTCCTTTGTGGCTACATTTCTTCTATGTATATTCTATATTTGGTTTGGTCGATCTTTGGGACTTGAATATTTGGGGATTGCATTTAAGATTTTTCTTCTTTTTGGCATGATCATCGGGGAGCTTTAGTGTTTGTTGGTTCCTTTGTTCACTTTATTAGTGCACTTATTTGTTGTTTCCTGAAGTTGTATTTTCTAATCTCGACCATGGGTGTGGGTGATATTGGTTCGATTGTACCAATTTTATGGATTTGGGAGCTTCTTTGTTTTCGTTAGCTCCACTTTGTCATGTTGTGATGAGGCTATTTTTAGTGCATAGCTTTGCTCACTATATATGATATGATATTACATAATCATTGTGTCGAGTTTGAGGCGTTAGGCGTGGTTGACTTTTCATGTTCTTTTTAGCCCATAGTTTTATCATTCTTCCCTCGTTTCCTCCGTTTTTTGCTTTCGATATCGAGGTCCACATGTTGAGGTTATTTTTACGGTTCTTTGGCGGTCCCTCGTCCTCTCGCTTTCGCTTCGTGGTGTGCGACTCTCTCCTCAACATCTCCATGTTTCTCATTCCATCTTTAGGTCTATGCATTTTTACATTCCTATCGCGGTTCCTTTGTTCACTTATCTCCCTCTAGATGTTGACCCCAGGTTGGCGGGGCATAATGGCCACATTCACGGACTTACGGTCCGTGTCCGCATTCATATCATATATGTGCATTTATGCGCGTGCGTGGTTTGTTTTTTCATCGCCTTGTTGCCTTGTTCGCCTCGCTTTATCATCCTCAGATGTCTCCTTCCTCCATTTCTTCGGCCTCGGCTGGCCATATCCTTTTTTCATCAAATCTTCAACCTTCCCCTCCTCGATCCTCCCTCGGTGGCCCCTCTTTTTTCGTTCCTCGCCTTCTTCTTTTCGTCCTTTATCTTATCCGTCCCCTTTTCCGGGGTGGTGGTGGGGAGTGTCTTCGGCTATAGGCTTGAATCCATCCCCATATGGTACTCATTCAGCTCGTCGGGGAGGAGCTTCAGCAGCTGCGGCTCGGGGAGTTCCGCATGAGGCTGCGCGTGCTCACGGTCGCTGGCGCTCTTCTTCTTCTCACTCTCGTTATGTGCTTCGCGATCCGACTCAACACTTGGAGGTGTCGCGGCGGCTGGGCTTATAGTGGAGGAAGTCCTTTGGTAGTCGGCCGGTTTTGTGTCTCTCGCGAGTCCTTTCCCAGAATCCCATCGATCCGAGCCATCGGATCGCCATTCTGGGAAAGGACGAGCGCCTATATTAGGCCATTGTCGGTTTCCGCTTGGTTATCGGCGTCTTCTCCGGCCCGGCATTCTTCGTTCTCGTAGCTTCCCCCCCCTTCCCCTAGCTGGCATTAGTATACCTCTTTTTCATTTTATATATATTTTTATTTGTTCATGCACTTTTTCCACTTGTGGGTGTGGCTTTTCCATGTTGTTGTTTCCTTAGCATTCTACTATGTTATTCTCCACTTGTGGATCTTTGCTATTTTTTCCACCTTGAGGGGTGAGGCATATTTTGATATAGTGAATTTCCACCATTGGGGTCTTTTTCCACCCTAGGGGTGATGCTATCTTTTCTGTTATGTGTTTTTTTCTACCTATTTTTATTTCTCATCTCTTGGTCCTTTGTTGATCCAGGTTTTTATGGCTATGCTTGTTTTGCGGTTCTAACCATTCTGGGTGTTTTTGGGAGTTCTTTGGTCTTGCGGGTTTTCTTATATTCCACGGTTCACGGGGACTTGCCGCGTTTACATTCGTCCTCCTCGCCGTTACGCCGGGGATCTCACCATTTGGCTGGGGTCGTGCTCTATGTTCACCGCCGGCTCTCGTCGGGTTTCTCTCTGTTCTCCGGGCAACACATTCGAGGTTGGTGGCGACCATTTCTCATTAGGGTTTTCCTCGAAAACCCGAAGAGCGAGGTTTTTATCCCGATGAGAAGTTGTCGCCATTGCCCCCTATATTGCCTTGGCATATTTTCTTATGGGGTAGTTCGATATTGTTCCTATGGTCAGCTACCCCTCTCTCTTCCAAACATTGTATACTGCTGCTGTGATGAATGACAAGCCTATCTATATCTATCGGCCCGGTTTTGTGTCTCTCGAGTCCTTTCCCAATTGTATTAGCTCAATATTGATTATGTATTAGCTCAATATTGATCAATCAAAATTTATCAACATGAGAGCTCCCTTACCTTTTCCAACTAGGACTCTCTCCCTCGATGCAATGACAAATTAAGAAATGAGTAGGTCCCGTCCGCGCAGCAAGTACTATCATAGCGAGAATTTGTCGTAAAAGCGGTGATTAGAGGATTGCATGCAGCACAAAGGTTTTGGCATGAATTCTGATAATATATAACATTGGGAACAAAATGCTAATTGGGGATGCGGGAGATGGCCCAACCATGATTGGCTCCAACTATGAGGTTTTGGGGGATGATGGATGTAGAGTTATCATAGCACGGACCATTGTCCTTTACGCAAAATAGATATAGTGTTGGCAACAAAGCTAGGTTTTGTAAATTACTTTGATCCAAGCGATTCTTTGTTCGGTCACCATGTATAAAGATGGTTTGGAATAAAAGCTTGCTACACGGCTGGTTTGAGGTTTTCAAAATTATGTTGGAAATATGCATGCCCATTTCTATGTTTACAGATTCATGTTATTTTAGTATTGAAATAGGAAAATGGAACACCAATAGCGGAAGAAATACGGAAGCTAAGCATAGGCAACAGCGTGGTTGGTGAGCTCTTTTGAAGCCAAGGTTGGCATGGTCCACGCTTTAGGGCCGGTCAGGGAGGTGCTGACGGGATGAGGATGCAAAGAGCTTAGGGTTACGATTATCCCTATTGGTGCGCTAGTTCTTCCAAGACATCCTCTCGAGCGGTTAAAAATCTGATGTATCAGATGCAGGAGATCATGCGCATGGTCTCAACCATTTTTAATGCAGCGAGAAATGTATTAAACTGTTGGCATTCCGTCTCTTTTTTTAGTTGTTTTAGAAAGGCATTAACTTTCTCCACTTTTGTAATTTCTTCAATTTCCAATATGATTTGAGGGATTTGAGAGACATATGCTGCTTAAGAACAAGCCTTGCTAGGCGAAGGTCTGCATATCAATTGTTTCCATAAATCATGCCATAAATTTAACTATAAAGCCAGTCCTATATTGCATGCTTGAAGGTATGGTACAACAATAACTAGCATTGCCCTGCCCCAAGGTTTGCATCCCTGCACTCCCACACACGGTGAGATCTAGGACATTGCCGTAATGTGTGATTAGAACTGTAAGGTCTCAAGGGCAGATCTTAGATTTGTCTAGCAGAATACTACCCATCATAGATATTCTTACAAGCACCAAAAATGGTGGTGATACAATATGAAGAAACATGGTAGGATGTGCCTCCTGACTCTTGAGATGAAGGTAGGTTTTCGGTAGCTATGTGGTAGAGCACTTGGTTGGCAGCAGGTTTTAGTTTGCTACTCCTAGAAGTTAAGGTCATCTCACTATTTTTACATTCATGACATCTCTGTGATTTCGGCATCAATGGAACAGCCATTAGACAGTTCCAAGACATCACTCCTTTGACACGAGTGTGCAAAGGTCATACGTAAATATAATGTAGGAAATTCTAATACATGCAATATGTTGCGGCACCTTGTGTTATTATTCTTGTTGCAATATTCGGTTGGGCCACCTCTTGCCTTTTGACCCTTGTTCTGAAACTTGATGGGAACTTTGCAGGTAAACTAGTTTTGGAAGGAAAGATTGAGCACTCCTTTAACATAAATGCCAAAGGCAGCGGCGGTGGCGACTCGAAAACTCTCGAGTGTGGTGAATAAATCCATGATGAAGACAAGAACCTTACGGTATGTGGCATATATGAGCTTAGTTAGGTACTTCACTTTCATTTGTTTTGGCTTTTTGATGGGTTAGGCTCAAATGGTGTCTCATCGGCGAGGTGTTACAAAATGTAGAGGGATGATAGCGCCTCTCCCGATTACATGGTCTATTCAAAAGGTTAGTTCAAAAGCTTATTAGTGTTTAAGCATCACATTATGTCATAATATCAATGGTTGTTTTTAAACTTGGGACAAAAAAAAATTGCTGCTTTGCCGCGGCCGAAAGAACTGAAGGAAAAGCATTACATACAAAGAAGCGTGGTGAAGCTGGAGGATATTGTGTTCATATTGTTTGAAAGGCAAAACCAAGACAGCGCAATTGGGCGTTAAAACAACTTGTGCGAAAAGCAGACCAACCGGTTGTAAGCTTCTTCCGGCACAAATTGCGTCTACAATAATAATGATGCATCTTTTGAAGAACCTCTCATCTGAAATTTGTTGCCATTGTTCAAGTGGAAGTTCTTCCCTTTAGGCCCAATTTTCACTGCGTAGGCATGCAGCTAAAGCGTCTCTTAGTAGTGCGAAAGTGCTAATTTGTATTTAAATGCGGGCTTTCTTGAAGGAAATTTTGAATGACTTATGCATTTTACATGCTTGAGGAACCAACCAAGGCATACGAGATCAAGCCCGGAGTTTCGTGAGCATCTACGCGGAAGAAACAGCAGCTTTCGGGGGAATAGGTTAGAGGCTGTCGGGGATAGGTTAAATGTGATGTATGAAACTATTTTTGGGGCGTATAAAGTGCAAAAATACGTATTTTTGGGAAAATACGTATTTTTGTATTTAATAGCCCGGTCGGAAAAAAAAAAAGTTTGGCGCCCGAAAACAACCGATTTAAACGCAGCGAACTTTCTTTCAGCGTGGCGAAGTCTAAGTTTTAAACTACGGCGAATCCCTCGCGCCGGCTTTCGGCGTAGCCGAAAGCCTTAATGTTAAACTACGCCGAAACTCTTTTAGCGTGGCGTATAAGTATAAGGTTAAACGCGAAACTTTTTGTTAGCGTAAGCATTCTTTGCGTTTAAAACTTGCAGCGAGAAGAGGCGGTTCCGTAAAAGCCCGAGGTTTTAAACACTTCACCAGCGAAGTTTTCTATATATATTTCGGCGTCCCAAAAATTTCAGCGTAAAAGCGAACTTAATTTGTTTAAACTGCAGCGAAGATGTTTTCGCGTAAGCGAAAGCAGTTCATTTCGTTTCACAGCGAAACTATTGGCCCCACGGTTCGGGCGTGGCGAAAAATCTTGTTTAAACACAGCGAACCGGACTTGGCGTAAAGTTTAAACGGTTATTTTCGTTCGTGAAAGTTTTCGGCCTTAAATTTTTTAAGCGTATTTTGGCGTATTAAAGCGTCAAATTTGTGCCATTATCAAGCGAAAAATCATTATTGCGTATAAAGCGTATCTGATATTGAACCTATCCACGGAGGTTTTGTACATAGATGGATCTTTTTTGTATACTATCAAGCTGGAAGGCAGCACTATACATGTTTTTTGATTGACATTTGTACCATATAAAGTAAACAATGCATTTTGGAATGAGATCAGCCTATTTGACTATTTCTAACTAGTGGCATATTGGTTCCAGCTATTTGTTTTTTGAATGTGTTAGATCATGCAATAAAAACTACAAAGTAAAATGTATAAATTGTAAAATGGCTTCTTCTAGCATCCAAGCCTGAGATTGGCACTTCTCTGTATAATATTTTAACAGTGTATGGTCTTTTCGAGTTTACAGGCAACAGGACAAATGAATCCATAAGCCTCGCCTTTTCTAGTTTATGTTTTTCTTAGTAACTCCATACAAGTACTCTTGTGCCATATAGAGTTGCCAATAAATTGTGATTAACTCAGCATTCGCATTACAACGGCATGGTACAATGTGGCTTCACATAGTTGACAATTTACATCGGAGGATAATGTTTAGCACAAAGGCACATGATCCATATATGAGAGAAATAAATAGTTAGACCTTGAATTTAGGTTCTACTATGTTATAGAAAGATCACGATCACCAAAAGGCTGTTTGCATTACCCATGTAATTGATATCAAAATTTGTATTTCCAAAGTCGGGTGCACATAGAGAAGGCCATAGAGAAAGCTACAATTAAAAACTTATCAAAATATGATCAAGTAAATTTTAAACTTCTACGGTAAAATGATCAAGTAAATCATAATCCATAACTCACCTTCATAAATAGTGCGGACAACGTCGACCCATTTCGGAACAAGTAACAAGTTCCTACGAAAATGACTCCATCCGGGCGTGCATCAAGTATGGTCAATGAACCTAAAAGTCATAAAAATATGGGGATACTCTCTTGAATGGAACTGATATAATGGCGTTATCTTTCATTTATGAGATGTTCCAACAAAGGAAGTTAGCTAATCTTAAATAAAGGTGGATGCACTCTTACAAGATCCCAAGTCTGTTAGAGGCATAAGCAGTAAATAAACCTGCACAGCTTCGAAAGAAAACTCAAAACTCCTGCGCTAAGAAAATGGCACCCTCTGTTCATAGCATTCACACGGCACAAAACAAAAAAGATCCAACATGAAAAAACGAAATAGAAACCATGGAAACACATTTCCAACACGAAAAGACCAAATAGAACCCTGAAAAACACATTCTCGGGCCATGAGGAGGGGCAACCCTCGTCTTGTGACACCTTTTTGGGTTGCCCATAGGGGGCAACCCTCTTGTTGGAGGGTGGAGTGACGTTTAAAAGGCCTTGATTTATATGCCATAAAAAATTCTATATAGGCGGTTGCGATTGCTTGTGCTTTTTTAGGGTTTTGTGAGACTCAGTGACACTTAGACGGCCAAGATTCATTTGGGATGTTTAACGGTAGACGGTAGAGATTGTTTGGGATGACTGGCATGGGCGAGGGCAAAGATGTGGGGCTCAGCTCCGGCTTCTTGTGGCGATTTGGGGATGATTGCTTCAACGGTGCGAGATATGTTTTAGGGATGAACGAAGACTATCTACCCTGTTGAATATTATAGTAAGAAAGCGCAGGAGTTGCGGAGACTTATGATATAGGTTTCAAGCTGCAGATTTTAGATTTCAGGGCTTACGACGGAAGAAGTAAACAATTTGCTTGAATTTTAAGGGAGCTTTATCCATCTGCGGGGTCGGAATGATGACCCTATGCCTAGAAATCCATAAATTTGGCCTCGGACGGCCTCTAAAGACATCTAAAGGTTGTTCTATTAGCCAACTTAGAGGCATGAAATCAGATATTTGAAGCCTGTATGATGTGCCCACAGCCTAAAACCCAACAAATCGGGTCTGGTAGCTGCAAATCCAGCTTGATGGGGCTTAAAATCGGCCTCTGTACTCTGTTCTTCTTGATGGGTGTTCAAATTCCGCATGATATTGATGTTCTGTCTTTTCATTCAGGTCTTTTGTATCGATTTGATTTGGCATTGCTTGTCAATTAATGGATTAATCGCTTCTGCAGATCATTAAGGTTGAAGAAGCATTGACAGCTCTGCCTGGTGCCTGCAAGGTTTATGGGAAACGGAACTTGCACTTAGATGCTTTTGGCAGCTAGTCCGTATCACAATAGTCTGTAATTGTGCATCGCTCAATGGCTCCCTAAAAGGGCAACCCATTGATGCGTTAGCATCTTGTTTTGGAATACAAATAAAGAAGTTTTTCTCTTTAGAGAAACAAGACAAAAGAAATAGGTCGGTTCAGGAGGAGCTGGAAAGCAAAAGCAAGAGCGCCCACCATGCCGGAGTTGACGTAGTGGCCGGTTCAGACTGTTCGTAGTTTGATCTTTCGTCGGCATACGCATCTGTCCGAGAACTGGGACCTCCTACAACAGCTCCGTGCAAGATATTAGGGTTAGGCTTGCTGCTCTGATAATATGTGAAGCTTTGCCCACAAGGTATGTGCTCTGGATGAACCTTTTTAGTTGATGGAATTGAGGAGCCTCTATGATGAATACGTTGAGGAAAATTTTTCCCAAATCCCACCATGTATGAGTAGTTTTGTGGGTTATTTCCTAAGATGTAATCCACCTGCCAAATGATATAGAAAAGTTAGCACTTTTTGCCACATTTTACTTTACATTTAACCAAGAATTTGATTTAGATGGTTTTAAATAGAATTGGCCTGTTTTCACACCAGTTAAATGTTCCTAAGTATCATTCAGGTCTAGACTACGTTTTGCTAAGATTTGATCTAGTTTTGCAGCTTTGGATACCTGTTGTTTGGCAAATGCAATAAGACTGGGTTGCACAACTTGGCCTTCACATAAGACTGTTTTTGGCTGGGATTAGGTATTTTGCATATGCCAAAGAAGGAACGCATCACTTGTTACATATTGGAGGTTTGTACCGGACATGATGAATAAAGCCCTCCTGCATAATGCGTTTAATTATGCAGCATTAGATATATGTTCTAAGCTTATACAAGAAAAGTGATAGAGTATTCTTGTGTAGTACCTGGAGTAGTCTTTTCTTGAGTCATCCTAGTATTGGGAAGAATGGAACACACAAAATCATCCGCTTCTTGCTTGTATCCTTGCAACGCCGTGTTGTTTGTGGTAAAAAGTAGCTGCATTTACAAGCAAGAAGAAGTTAACGCCAGCAGCCTATTAGCCTTAAAGGGTTCCTGGTAAGACAGATCTAGATTATGCAGGAAAGCTTTACCTGGGACACCAAAACTTGTAAGCATGGATATTTGTTATCCCAGTCACAAGCTGTAAATGTTGTTGTGGTTCCTCCTAATTTTTCACCGTTTGACATCAAGTAATCTAAGTACTTGGATTTTCCTGTAGCCTTCTGAAGCCAAGCACCGGCCCAAAGTAACTCATCCTAATAACACAAGTACAGCACAAAATCAATTTGTCTGCTTTAGCAAAAAAGTATATACAGAGCAAAGGAAACAAGTTGATGCACTAAGTTTCAAAAAGCTAAAGATGTAAAATGATTGTTGACCAATACCTCATAACCCGAATACGACGACTTGTAAAATGGAGCAACTACTTCAAGAGAATCACTGTATCTGCCTTTATACTTGTTTGCAAATTCAAAGAGCTGAGAGGAAAAACAATTCACAGAATTAATCAAATCTGATGGTAACTGAAGGAGAAACATTACAAAAGGATCATGTATGAAGCCAAAATGATAAAATGTTACCATCTCAGCTGTCCTTAGTAGAGTGGCTGGAATATGCTGGATCAAGTTGTAAGACAACTGAAGCAGCAGCAAGAGCAGCAGCTGTTTCTGCGGCAGCATCGGAACCAGGTTTTTGAGGAGTCAGGGCATAGGCGTTTTAGGAGTATCCATCAGTTCTGGTCGTTCTAACATTGATGATCACTCATGTCACCAACCTGAGCAAACCCACAAATTAAACAAAGTTCTGACAATCTAAACAATTTATTTTATGGCAGAACGTTGCCCATTTGGATTATAATGGTTTAACCTGAACAAAACCCACAACTTAAGCAATCCATTGAAGGAAAAACTTAAGCAATTTGGATTACAACGGTACAACCTGAACTATTTAAACCCAAAACTTTACGCAATCCATTGAAGGCAAAATTATGCCAATTTGAAAAAAAAAAAAGTGGCAATTTGAAGAGAAAAATGGAATACCTGTGCCCAAAGAGTTTCTGTGGCTGGATTATACGTTTTGAGAGAAAATCAGTCGCCCAACGTACAGCTTCTTTGTGCATGAATAAGCTCTCCTGCCTGTGCTAGCTCTGCTTTGCCTTCTACTACGCTCCAAGATAGCAATGTAGTTGTAAACGCCATTGGAAAAAGAAATTTAATGTTGTCTCCTGCGTCATAATATCCTCCAACTAGATCTACCTGCATTAAAAATCAACCATTTTTCTGATCAGTCATGATTCCAGCACAAAAATCACTTCTGTATGATCCAAGTTGCAAGTTTTAAGAGTAATGCATTAATTTTACCACCCAGATCCAAATTTTGATATTTAAGTTAAACCATTGTTCATGATTTCTGGAGATAAAATGAAGGCCTTACTCCTTGTTTTTTGCCATCCTGTAGTCCCGAACTGCCTCTCCATTTCATCCTCTGTGTGGAAGGCAATGGGCCAGACCTCTGGCCTTTATAGAACAGAATTGACTTGGTTAAAGCATCCAGGTAATCTGCACGTCCAAACGGAGCAGATTGAACGTGCTGTACAGTGCAGAATTTGACAATGCTGAGGATGAAAAATGGCGGCCATTTTGTGCGGGAGACACAGTAATTTTTCGCCATTTTGTTGGTGAACGAGGTGATCAATGCAGTGGGTTTTTTTAGTGAAATCTTCCATTGATCTGGGCAGATAAATAGCAGCCTTCTTTGAATTTCCAAGGAAATGTTTTTGTTTCGATTTGCAAGGAAGAGGTGACGGCTTAAAATACGCCATTCCTTTGATTCGAATTCAAATATAATGTGACGTGTTGTTACCAAACTCCACGCAGATAATGAGCGAAGTTCCACAGCAAATTTTGGTGAAGTTATAATGTTATGGGCTAGATAGTTATGGGGCAGGAAACTGCCGAGGCCTCAGATTCTGGGAATACAAAATTCTGGGACAGGGTGTTAAGGTGTAGATAATGCCCTGGTCGCCTCAAGGCATTATGGGAAAAAAAAATGTGAGGTCCATATGACGAACATTTTTTTTCCGATTAATGTCCATTAATGTCCGGGCCAGAGCGTTATCGCCCTTAACCCCGTTTGCTCCATTAAAGGCAAAGTCCCTTGGGTGTTATGTAGGTCGTTGTCCTGGCCGCCTCAAGGCATTATGTAGGTCGTTGTCCTGTCCCCAGATTTTCATTCTAGGAATGAATCTGAGGCGTCCGATCAAGCATCAAGAGGGCATGTATGGCCCATAACATCTTCCCCTATTTTGTTATGACCATAACACTTTTTGTTATGACCATAACAGCCTCCACAAGACACGTGGCCGAATAAAAATCTGTTGCCAGGGTGTTAAGGCTGATTGCGGCCTCGGCAGTTTCCTGCCCCATAACGGCCCTTGGAGAGGCTGTTATCTAGCCCATATGACAAACATTTTTTTTCCGATTAATGTCCATTAATGTCCGGGCCAGAGCGTTATCGCCCTTAACCCCGTTTGCTCCATTAAATTGAGCAACAAAGGCAAAGTCCCTTGGGTGTTATGTAGGTCGTTGTGATAACTCTGTCGAATAGGGTGTTGTGGCTTGTAAACCTAAGGAGGAGGACATTAAGGAAGTAGAAAATGCAAGGGCTTAGGTAGTAGGAGCCCCAAGTTCGAGCATAGTGGCATTTTGAAAAAATGCCATGATATGCAATTTCTTTTGTTGGAGCTTCTAGTTCGGCCTAGATTAAAGCTTTTATTCAAGAGGATATCCATCAACAATCCATTATGCCAATAAAGAATGGCTCAAAGCGGGTTGAATTACTATATCATGATTTTGCCGTGGATGAAAGGGAAAATAGTGAACATCCTTGCTTGGAGTATTGATTGTTTGACGATGGCCTCCCAAAACACTCTGCCAATTTTTGGGTCTTTAGATGATTGTATGTTCTTGGTATTCATAAGGTTCAATAAGAAATTATAAAAAAAAATGTTTGCAGGCCCTCCTTGCTTGGCTTGTTGGAAGAGGTGCAAACCCAGAGAACTGTGTGATGGGCTATACGAAATTGTGCTTTTCCATCCAATCTGATAGAATGGGCAACATCTCATAGTAAACCAAGACGAGGTTCCGCATGTTGAAGTGAAGCGCTTCTTACTTAGCCAAACATGGACCTCTATGCACGACACATTTTAAGATAGATAGATAGGTAGGTAGGTAGACAGAATGTTAACATCTACTAAGCCACAAAAGGACTATGGGGTGGTACAATGAGTAGGGCATTAAGCCCAAAAATAAAACAAATAAGGGGCCAAGGCCCCATCATAAAATAAAATGAAGTAAAATAGGGGCAAAGCTGCAATACAGAAGAACGGGCATGTAGCTCAAATAGTCACAAGTGAATCAGAAATAATAGGAGGTACATATAATCTTTCCAAGGATGAGAAGGCCAATGATCTATAATAATAGCCTTGCTTCTCCTCGATGTACTACTCATTTCTTTGCCTCGACGCTCATAATTCCTCCTCCCTTCGTATGCAAAGTTGAGTGGGGTAAGATCCTCCTGGATCGCGGAAAAATGGTGCGTTCTAGATAATTCCCATGTTTTAGAATATGAAGCCTAGAAAGAGCATCCTTGAGGTGAAAGAAAGATGTCGAGGATGGTTAGATCCTATTGCTCTAAGTCTAATAGCCGAGATGATACCACTAGCTCAGATATGCATCACCTTAGTGAAAATAAATTGCCTTCATCTTAACCAAGCAATCATTCTCTTTTTTTCACCCCTGGACGCCCCTCGCTAAACATACGGCGCCCACCGTACACTTTCGCAGAAATCCCCGTCCGGCTCAACCAACCCAAGACGGGCCCTTCGCCTACGCCAGACTCGAGGGGCGACCCCTAGTGCGGAAGGGAATACGAAGGTGTCTTTGGCGCGCCTCTTCCCCTATATAACGCGTCCCGGAACTAGCATCAAACATATAAATACTACCTCGAAGGGTAGTGCATCACACATAGATCAATACAAGGATGATAAGCACAAACCATAAAACATGAGAGCTCCTACCTGTGCTCGACTCATAGGGAGGATGACCGACCGGGCTAGGCCTCAAGATAGAGCACTCGAGTCATGGCAATGACGCAGGGTCGGTATAGAACAATGGCCATTAGGGATTTTTTGAGATCATAAAAGGCCTTCTAAGAATGGCGACTAAGCTATATGAACTACCAATCAAAAACAGGACGGTAATCGGTCACAGTAAGCGAGCTATGATTATAACTCACTCGGATCACATTTTCTAGCATAAGTGTTGATAGAAAAGTCCAAATGAGTTTGTTTGGTGCAATAGATAGATCTCATTGAGATCTTTTCAACCTGGGTGGTTTTGCATATCTTTTAGCCCTGTAGGATAGTAAAAAATGGTAAAAACCATATTTTTTGGAGTTTTGACAATCATAAGTGGTTAAAATATGTGCAAAGCAAATTTAAGGTTGGAAAGATCTCAACGAGATCTATCTATTGCACTAAACGAGCTCATTTGGACTTTTCTATCAATAGTTATGCTAGAAAATGTGATCCAAAGGAGTTAGTTATAACATTTTTTGCCGACCGGACCTCACAAAGGCTCGATTTTTGATTGGTAGTTCATTTATCTTCATTTAGCTTAGTTGGCATGTTTTGAAGGCCTTTTTATCTCAAAAACCCTAATGCTAGGGTTGACCACTCCATCCGCCCCCGTGCATACTTTGCAGATGGGCTAAATCAAAGCTCGGCATGACTCTAGCCTTCCGGATATGCAATCCCATGGCATCACCCATCGGGACTACTCCTGTGTTGCATCTCCTCAAGGGTCCGATGAGGGAAGGGTTGCATCTCCCCTTCGTGGTCTAGAGGTTCCGTGGTGCTAGAGAATCGTGGGCGACACATGATTCGTGACCACTTAACCCCCAAAACGAGAGCCATGCCAACACTTGCAGCTCTCTCGAGAGGCAGTGGCGACACCATTGCCCCAGAGGTGTCGGACCCATGCTCGCCCACTAAGTGACCGACCATAAGCCTAGCCCACTATGGGATCCCCCCGGCCCCCTCCTCAGGGATCCTCCCTCCACATTCCCTCTAGCCCCGTTGTGTGGTGCTGAGTCATATCATAGCCTCGATAGCCTGGTGGGCTCTTATGCACAGGCCGCAACTAATAGGAACTAAGGGATCTACTCTAGGAGCATACTACATATGGCCCTAGGTCTCTACCCCCCTTCCCAAAACAAGAGGAGCAACATGATCAACCATCATCACATAATCATCACATCATGAGAATAATCATAAGAAGAACATCTTAACCTAATCATACAACTAACTAATGGTTAGGGTTCATTGATTAGGGTTCAAGATGTTGAGTACGGGTTCTAGGATGGCTCTACTCTAGATACAAGATACTAGCACATCTGGAATGCTAATTCCAGATGAGCTATCACAACTACTACCCTAATGCACTGCCTCCCCCGATGCTCTCCCTCCAGATCCGTGTGCCTCCATGGTCTTCGACTCACGTGATGCTGCTCTTGCTCCAAGAACGAGTCTACCCTGCTGGGGCTGCTGCACCAGTCTATGCCACAGCAAACGATATGCGAAACGGGGTTTCGAACGAGTAGGTGAGTCTCTGGGTGCTAGGGCTGGAAAGAGGCCTAGGGTTAGGGTTCCAGCCTATATAAGTTAGGTCCACCTAGGATGCCACATGGCACCAATCGGGTGAGTCATGTGTGGCGGGTGTCCCCAATAGGTTAAGGCCACGTGGATAATGGTCTAACCCTATGGTTGGCTAAGGTATGAGAATAACTTGGCCATGCCCCCTAGTGCCACAATCTAGGGTATACAAGGCTATGAAGATAGACTTGTATAGTGACGGATCCGTGAATATAATTATTTATGCATGATATTCCCCGGACCGTCACATTCTCCCCTTAGGACAATGTCGCTGTTCAAAGATTGGCGCTTAAAGTGACTTAACCTACCTTATGCCTGCAAAAGAAAGAACATGTCATAGCCTTTAGCTTAGTTTAACAATAAAGTTTCATTAGTTAAAAGTCAGAATTTAGGCTATATTTGTACTTATACAAAATTATATAGCCTTAACACCGTTATTTCTTATAATAATTCAAAATACTATTATAAGAGTTATTAGGGTTCATAATCTAAATTATGGCTCCCCCCTATCTTCTCGTAATGCACTCCTCGTTGAAGTCCCCCCTTCTACTTACCGCAAAAGGAGCACATTACGTTAGTTTAGTTAATAATTTGTGGTTTTAGGGGACCACCCCTCTTACCTCCTTGAGCCGAACCATCGCCTCAAGGTTGTCCTACTACCTTGCCCAAGATCATGGCCCTTTCTTGATTTGAGCTTAAGGATCATTTAAGATGCTCCCATCATCGCCCATGATCGAAAGTGCTACCTTGTACTCTGGTTGCAAGGTGCCGAGTACCCCTAGTGCATCATGCCCAAGGGTTTGAAGCTAGGGAACGCCTCACGATCCCATCATCGGCGATGATCACTTTAACCTTCACCATGACCCTCCTACGCCCGGTAAGGCCCCCGCGATCGTGGCATGATCGATGTCTCATCATCGCCCACCATGCTTCATTCCTCACTCACATGACCCTAATGGTCATGCGCACCTCTTGGTGCGCGTGTGGCCTAGAGAATGCCCTAAAGGCGTATCCCATCATCGCCACACGATCCAAGGTTCCGCACATGCACCCCACTACTAGAATGCATGCGCCGGGCTTAAAACTAACTAACAACATACTAGCTAACCACCTGGCAAGTCGGGGTCGACCAAGTCGGAGACGACTCGCCCATCAAACTCCTTCATAAACTCTGGGTATTGCTTCTCCAAATCTTGTTTCAATACCCATGTGGCGTCTTCCATGGGTAAGTGCTTCCACTTAACCAAATATTGAGGCGAGACCTCCTAGTCTTTTTGAATGACTTATCAAGAAGTAATTCGTGCACTATTTCTACTTGCTCCTCCGTCATTTCCAACAAAGTTGGGGTATCCAAAACCTCCTTAGGGTTAGGATTGTGCCTCTTTAATAAATTTATGTGGAAGACCTTGTGAACCTTAAGATGGGCCAGAAGATCCAACTTGTAGGCTTGAGAGCCCACTTTCTCCAAAATCTTGAACGGACCAGCCCACCTAGGGGCAAGCTTCTTACAACTCCCAATCCGAAGCTTGGCTTGCTTCACCTTGATCTTCAACCAAACGCTATAGCCTACCTTTGAACTCTCTTACGGTCCCAGGCTCTGCCGGCTACACTCTTCTGCCGACTTCTTACTGCCAATAAGTAACCCCTTACTTCTTCCACTAGCTGGTGCATGTCCCCTAACATCGGCTGGGATACTTCCACCTTCGACACAGGATTGTGCCAGGTATCCGGGGTTAGGCACTGGTACCCGTAATTTACCATGAAAGGAGACATCTGAGATGACTCCTGTTTGGCACTATTGTAGGCGAATTCCACCAAGTGGATGTACTCATCCCACTTGGACTGCTTGTTCCACACATAACTTCGAAGCATGTCTTCAATGATCCGATTCGTCCTCTCCGTCTGGCCATCTGTTTGGGGATGATATGCCGTGCTCATCGAGAGCTTCGTCTGAATGGTGCTAAAGAGATCCTGCCAAAAGGCACTCATAAACTTAGAATCTCTATCCGATATTATCTCCCGAGGCATGCCATGGAGTCTGAAAATCTCCTTCACAAACAACTTGGCAGTGTCTAATGCGGTGTCAGTAGTCTTGCAAGGCACAAAATGCGCCATCTTAGATAACTTGTCTACGACAACCATCAATGCATCCTTGCCTCGAAGAGTTCTGGGGAGACCTGTGATGAAATCCATGCTTATGACCTTCCACTTTGCATTTGGCACCCCCAATGGCTCAAGAGCACCTGGAATCCGAAGCTGCTCCGCTTTGGTCTGCTGACATAACTGGCAATCTCGAATATATGCAGCTATCTGCTTCTTCATTCCTGGCCAGAAGTAACTACTTCGAATCTTGAAATAGGTCTTCATGAAGCCGGCATGCCCTGCTATTGGGCTGTTATGTGTGTCATGAAGAATTAACTTCCTTACCCCTGAAGATTTGGGCACACACAACTTATGCTTGTGGTACAACAGGTTGCCTTCCTTCTTATAATGCTTGAAGGCTTCCCGCTCTTTATCTGTTCTGGCTTCCCTAGAGAGGCTTTCCCACACCTCCTTGAAGTCCACATCGGTTGGCAAGAACTCTTCAATCTTCTTGCCAAACTCACTCAAAAGAGTGGAAATCGCATTACAATGCGTCCTTGTCTGAATTGGTCTCCTGGAGAGGGCATCTGCTACAACATTAAGCTTGCCGGGCTTGTATATAATATCAAAATCATACTCCTCAAGGAATTCCATCCACCTCCTTTGCCTTAAGTTGAGGAGTGGCTGGGTGAAAAGATACTGAAGACTCTGGTGATCAGTATCTAACTGAAACTTCCTCCCCAGCAAGTAATCCCTCCATATCCTTAATGCTCTGACAATGGCTAGCAGCTCCTGATCATGGGTTGGGTAGCGTTGCTCGGCGTCGTTCATCTTCTTCGAGTCGTAGGCGACTACCCTTCCTTCTTGCATCAAGACTGCGCCTCTCGCTATCTTGCTCGCATCTGTTGCTACCAACTTATCTTTACTCGGGTCCGGGAGAACAAGCACTGGTGCTGTTGTTAAGGCCTCCTTAAGCTTCTCAAAAGAAGCTTGGACTTTCTCTAACCAATGGCTAGTCCAATCCTTGATCTTCTTGGCCTTGGTGAGGTCCGACAGAGGGGACGCCCACTTAGCAAAGTCCTTCACGAACTTTCTGTAATATCCCGCCAACCCGAGAAAGCTTCTAGCTTCTGCCACATTCCTTGGAGCTGGCCAATCAACTATTGCCTCTATCTTAGATGGATCTGTGGAGATTCCCTTGGATGTTACTACATGCCCCAAGTATTCCACTCAGCCTGTTGCAAAGTGGCACTTGGAGAGCTTCCCATACAACCTATGACGTCTCAACTTTTCCAACACTTTCCTGAGATGCTGACAATGTTCCTCAATGGACTTGCTGTAGATTAGAATGGCGTCGAAGAAGACAATAACAAACTCATCTAAGAAGTCCCTGAAGATGTCATTCATAAGGCGCATAAATGTTGCAGGAGCGTTTGACAATCCAAAGGGCATTACTGTAAACTCAAAATGACCATACCGCGTTCTGAAAGCGGTCTTATGGATATCCTCTTCTTTTATCCTTATCTGGTGGTATCCTGACCTCAAATCAATTTTAGAGAATACCTTTGCTCCTTGTAACTGGTCCATTAGGTCATCTGCCCTTGGCAATGCATACTTATTCTTTATCGTCTGCTTATTGAGCTGGCGATAGTCTATGCACATTCTTAAGCTCCCGTCTTTCTTCTTCACGAAGAGTATAGGTGCTCCGAAAGGAGACACATGAACCCAAGCTCGAGCAATTCCTGAAGCTGCTTCTTGAGCTCAATCAATTCTGGGGTGCTCATTCTATATGGCGCCTTACTGGTAGGCTTCGCATCTGGAGCCAATGTGATCTCACATTCCACACCCCTATAAGGTGGTAGCTGCCGGATTTCATCCGGAAATACATCCTTGAATTCTGAAATAAGCCTCGCTATCTGCTTGGGTAGCTGTTTCCCCTTTGGGTCACTTCCATCCTGCTTGCCTGGCTCGACTGATTCCATCCTCAAGATGTAGTCCACCTTATTCCTTTCTATACTCTTCCTTAGCTGCTTCAAAGAGATACACTGCATGGGAGAATCTACCTTCTTACCTTTCACTATCAATTTGCTGCCGTCTGGTGCCGTCATGGTGACTTCGTTCCGGACGCAATCAATCATGGCTTTAGCTGGCTTCAAGAATTCCATCCCCACTATGAGATCATATCTACCAATATCTATGACTTCCGCCCCCATCGGCCACTTAGCCCCACTAAGGTCTATGTCAAAGATGATCCTCCTCCCCTTAGTGTGCCGAATGGCGCCATTTGCCATAGCCACTGGCCTTGGCTTAGACTTCAATACCTTGTTCTTCATTAGGGCAGCCAACCTAGGAGATGCAAAATTGTGAGAGCTACCTGTATCTATGAGGTCTACATATGGATTACTATCTATGATCCCATCAGCCGCGATGACCGTCGACTGATTCTCAATATCACCTGACTCAATGTTTGCACATATATGGCACTCATCATCTATGAAGTCCTGGGCCTCCTGCTGGTCGTCGTCTTCGTCCGCTTCTGTTGGAGAGTCCCAATCCATAAGTTCTGCCAAAGCTGACTGCATGACGAATGGACAGTCATGTGTTCGGTGCCCTGACTGGAAGCACCTGAAGCATAACTTTTTCTCAATGCATTCCTGTCTCTTTTCCTTCGGCAGACTGTCTAGGAGACGCTTGAGAGCACTGCCCCCTGATGCATTCTGTGGCTTACGGTCCCTAAAGGCTTTGTTCTGACCCTTACCTTGCTGCTGGCCTCCTGATGGTGTAGCTGCTGACTGCTTACCCTGATATTGCCCTGATCTGCCCCTGAACTCTTACCCTGAAAGTTGGATTGTTTCTCTCTTTGGAGTTCTTTGGTGCTTCCTCCAAACTTATAGCTTTATCTTCGGACCTCTGCGGTGATCTTGGGTTGATTGCTCTAACAAGCCTCTTAATATTGCTGTTCAACCCCTCAATGTAGGTATCCACTTGCTTGCCTTTTTGAGACTCCAGGGACATGCAGCCTGAGCCTCATGAATTCTTCTAAGATACTTAGCTCTTTGTCAAGCTACCCTGGTTCAACCTGTAAAACTGCTGGATCTGCCTACTAGTATGAGACCTTGGCACATAGTGCTTGCGGAAAGCCTTGCTGAAGGTCTTAAATCTGCAATTGTTCCTCTTCAGCTTGTTGGACTTAGCATATCCCTTCCACCAGATCCTTGCCGGTCCGATAAGGTTAGCCGTAGCAACTTTCCCTATATCCTTGTCTTTCATACCGTAGGAGTTGCTAAATTCTTCCATTTCATCAAGCCATGCCCGACTTCCATGCGATCTGTCTTTCCTTGAGAACTGGCCCAGCTTCCTTGTCTTCCATACATTGCTCATAGCACTATCCACCTTTTTCTGGTAGTCATCTGTCTTTCTTGCCCTTTTTCTTGCCTTAGATGTGCCAGACTGACTGTCGGAGCTAGAGCTGTCCTCACTGGAAGAACTATCTGATGTGCTGGAGCTAGATGACGATGGGCTCCTGGTTCTCCTCTTCCTTCTCCTATCCCTGACGTGCCCTTGGTTGCCCTCCCCTTCCTGCTGAGGGACTTCGTCACCACCTGGAAGGCAAGGTGGAGGTGGAGGACCATCTTCCTGCTCATTCATCAGAGGTGCCGCCCAGTTGATCAGGTTTTGCATCTGGTTCCTCATCTGCACCAGCCTTGCGTTGATTGCCTCTGGTGACATATCCTGCTCAAAGTCTTCTTGTTCTCTGCCAAACAAATTCCTTGGTACCCAATTGCGTGGTCGGTGCTGGTCCTGAGATCCTGCACTTGAGTTCCTTGCTGCAAGGATCGATCATCAATACATGCTATTAAGTTAGACAATAGTCATTTTTGCTTACAATTAAATTGTTGTTAGGTACAAAAGAAATCACATGAAAATTTCATTTACAAGTCAAAATCATGGTAATACATTAATTAGTATATAGGGATACATTGATGAATTACATGATAATACTTAAGAGAGAGTTACAATGTACTTTAATTACTTAACAAAACAAGTCTTCCATCAACGATGTCGCTTGAAGAAGTTCTTGATTTTCTTGAATCCTGTGCCCTTGCCCATGTTCTGCAGGATTCTGGCCGCCGATCCTCCCTCCAATGCTCTTGCCACCTGTGGTGCTGGAAGTTCTGGTGCAGTTGCCGCCACTACTGACAAGTGCGCATCCCTGAGGTGGCCCCTTGCGAAGTCGAGGGCATGAAGGGCTACAGATCTTTTTGAGGTGTTAATTATGGATTTGCGCCATTTTTCACTCGGGTCTCCGATTGGTATGATTCTTCGACCCATTTTAAGTGAAATTTGATGCAGATGCATAATTTTCACTCCAATTTTACTAGAAGGTAAATTTGACTCATTTATTCCTTCGTCTAACACTTAACCTAATTCCTGACCCACTACCTAGGGGAAAAAATTTTCCCCTATTTTCGCGGTTCAATGGTGGAAACGTTTATTTCACACCCTATAGGCCTGTTAGACTACTTTCATGGTTATGGTCAGTGCTAGTTCTTGGTCAACCAAGAACATCGCTCTGATACCATTGTGACGCCCCGCTAAACATACGGTAGCCCGGTATTACACTCGGCGAGAAATCCCGTCCGGCTCAACCACCGCGACGGGCCCTTCGTCTACCCCAAGACTCTAAGGCGACCCTAGTGCGGAAGGGGAATGAAAGGTGTCTTGCGCGCCCTTCCCCTATGGGCTCCTATAACAGCGGAAGCGATAACACGTCAGAACTAGCATCAAACATATAAATACTACCTCGAAGGGTAGTGCATCACACATAGATCAGTACAAGGATGATAAGCACAAACCATAAAACATGAGAGCTCCTACCCAGGCTCAGACTCATAGGGAGGATGACTGACCGGCTAGGCCTCAAGATAGAGCAGACCGAGTCATGGCAATGACGAGGGCTGGCATAGAACAATGGCTAGGGTTGACCACTCTATCCGCCCCTCCTGTGCATACTTTGCAGATGGGCTAAATCAGGCTCTGGCATGACTCTAGCCTTCTGGATACGCAATCCCATGGCATCACCCATCGGGACTACTCGAGTTGCATCTCCCCGGGTCCCGATGAGGCGGGAAGGGTTGCATCTCCCCTTCCGGGGTCTAGAGGTTCCGTGGGCGGCTAGAGAATCATGGCGACACACGATTCGTACCCGACTTAACCCCCCCAAAATGAGAGCCAAGCCAACACTTGCAGCTCTCGAGAGGCGGCGACACCATTGCCCCGGAGGTGTCCGGACCCATGCTCGGCCCACTGCAAGTGACCGACCATAAGCCTAGCCCACTATGGGATCCCGAAGCCCCCCTTTCGGCGAGGGGAACCTCCCCGGGTAAAAGAAAGCTAGGGTGTCTTACATTTGGCCAAATGTAGAGTAAGAGATGTATCACATTTCAAATACATAACCATTTTTTCAGTATGTACATAATAGCTATATTATGGAATCTTTTTTTTCGAACTACTTGCCACGTCAATTAAAACGCTAATCATGAAGCGATTTCAATTCCCCGCCCATTTGTAACCACTCCAAAAACGCCTGAGCGTTAGGAGAATTTCCCACTTTACGGCTAAAACTTCGCTTGACTCAGGATTTCCCTCCTTCTTGCCGAATTCCTCCGGCTACCCTAAAACCACGCCAAGAACCATGATGAACAACGAAGGAACAGAAATGGCGCAAGAAGATTGCAATATCGGGAATGTGACAAAGAAAATGAAGCGTAAGATTGATGAAATTTGTAAATTTATATATGATCAGGTTCAAGATTTACGTCTTGTGCAAAGGAGAGCTTTAGCGAAGGAAAAACCGCTCGGGATGAAAGGTGCGCACTTCTTTTTGAACGCCATTGGAAATCCAAAATAAGCAATTCGAAGGATACTATGCTAAAAAATATCCGTGAAGGTCTGCGGGGAAGTGAAAAGAGCAAATAGCAATGATAAATTAGCAGCCTAAGCATTCCCTGTTATCAATGATTGTTGGTGAGAATGGAAAACTCGGGCAAAAAGGAGTAGCCTCGAATTCTTCAAGTGCAAGCAAGAAACCTCACAAAGCTGCAATTAGAAGAAAGCGGATGTCATTATCGTGCTAATATGTGGGCAGCGGCAGAAGGCAACCCAGTATGGACATGCTTCCGGAATCAACCAAACAGGTTGGTAAATGAGTTTTGGTTAACCCACACAAAAACTTCTCCAAAGTACAGAGGGGATGTCGGGGGAAGAAAAGGACACTTCAATCCGGTTTTGGACATGCCCGGGTCAGTTTTAAGTCTTTTAATCCTCTTTCTTGCAAGCTTGATAGAAGCTAGCTTATGTGCATCTGGATAAGTTTAGTAATCCTATTTGCATTCCATGTAAAGGGATGTATCGATATACATTGTAGTACATCCAACTACAATAATTATATTTTTACACTTGGAGGTCTTGAATGGGCTATGTTTAGGGGAAAAGTACTTGGATGTACTTCCAGTTACATCCAATGTGGCATAAGGCAGAAAATGTGTTGAAAGTCAGGCTGTGTTATTATAGTCTTGCTTTTTGTAGTTCCCAAGTACATTATAGTACATTTTAAGCCTTTCTGATCTCAGGATAGTCTTTAAAGATAGGGTGATACATAAAAGTATTTAAATGTACTTCCTTCCATAAGAAAAATATGAAATACATACATACATGTCTGGTTGATACTTGCTGTGACACTGGTTACATATTGAGTTTTTTTATGTACATCTGGAACTCTTTGGAGTACATTATTTATACATTTGTACATATCATGTACAGGGTATGTATGATGGTGTGGTATAGTAGTTGAATGTATATCAAATCATGATCTGAGTGCCATAGAACTAATGCAATGTCTGCAACATCTTTGAATTCGTAAGTAGTTCTAATTTATATCTTACTTATACATGCCATTTTTTTCCTTGCAGAGTGAATTGTATGAGATGTTCAAAGATGAACATCCTGAAGTGAAGATTAGCATCAGAAAGTTCGAGCTGCTTAAGCCTACGTGTGTGAGAAGGTTGAAAGAGAGGAACACATGCTGCTGCGTGAAGCATGAACAAGCTGATCTATACAGGAAAGCTTTTAAGCGTCCCGAGGAGCAAATTTCATGCCAACCGTACATGTTCTTGTGGTGTTTGTGCGCGTGAGATGAGAACAATGGCGTCCCTAAGCTCCTTCTAAAACATTTCAAAATGTTGGTGCTATGTGGAGAGCTACGGTCTGTGATAAGGAAGGCGAAGAGTGGCATAGTTTGGACTGTGTGAAGGGAGAGTGCCAGAACTGTGGCACTGAAAATATTCAAATCTGTCCTAAGGAGAAAGAGTCGCAGAATGAGAACATTGAATGGCAAGTTTACAAGTACGTGAACGAACCTTCCAAAGCTGGCACTTCAAGGAGGTTGAAGCTTGTTACTGAAAGCGGGACTCCAGGTACATTGCTTGACAAGATGTTTCAGCACCTTACAAAGTTCACTATTCACAACTTTTCAGCAAGTTGGCAGAGCAAACAATTCAGGAAATCAGTGCAAAATTTGAGGGATGATTCTGTTTTTGTCAATTAATGGACTTTTTGAGAGAACTACACTTTGCGACCATTCGAGGGAAGTTCAGTCCGAGCATTGGAACAATGACCCGGATAACTATTCGGTGCATATAACCATGATGAAAGTCAATGGCGAGCTGAAAAAACTGTTCATTTGTATGTTTCCGATGTTATGAAGCATGATGCTTTCTTTGTTCAGGCTGCACTCAAGAAGCACCATATTTGGATGATGCAAAAAGGTTTTGGCCACATCAAATACCATGTCATGTGGTCTGATGGGTGTCTTTTGCTGTTCAGTTTAAGTGTTCTCGAGCCTTTTATTTGAATGTGGCCCAATATTATAACGGGTATAAAATTAGGATGCGATGGAATTATTTTGGCTCGAGGCCATGGAAAAGGAGAACATGATGGACAGTTTGCTTTGGAGAAAAAGGTTCCTAGCGAGGCGAGCAAAGGAAAGAGAATGGTGTTCGATTTTGGGTGCCAACTCGCTTGCACTTTCTTTGAGACAAAAGAAGTGCAAAATGGACAGAGTCATATGGGAGGTGATAAGACATTAACAGGGGACCCTCGTTCAGATTGTGAGACATTGCCCCTGTACTCTAGCTATACATTGTGTGTGCGCTATTAATCCAGCTGACCCAACACTTGTCATGTATAGATCCCTGTCATGTTTTTGCAATGGTTGCTTGAATTTCAGATGGGGAGAATGTGAGAATCTCGAGCATTGTGGTGCATGGAAGCTGCACAAACTGGAGCCTAGTTCGGCCCAGGTCGACGAACAAGAAGAGCTAGTTGGTTTTTATGCAGCTGATGAGCAAGAACTATCCGATGTACTCCAAATTGGAGACATATTTGCATCTTTGCTGCCCAGGGAATCATGAAAATGTTCCATATGCCGTCCTCCTATCGTGAAGGAGATGCATATTCTTGAGGGAAGATGTGATTGGCGACTATGGAAATAGAATCTTTGGCTGGTGACGGGGTTATAGCTGGTCATTACTATCAACTGCTACAAGGCACAAAGCACAAGTACAAGTTCTTTGGATGACAAAATAGTATTGGTACCAAATTGAATCGTAATTGGAGCAAAGTTCCGCGATCGCGGCAGTCAAGCATAAGTTGAAGGGGCACGTCTGATATATATGATCACACGAGAGGTGCATGACATGCTTATATCAAGCCTACGAGATTGTTGAGTGCACATGACTAAGTTACGTACAAAGGAACTTTCATATTTGCCATCATCTTCGTTATGTTGAGAAAACTAGTCGATTCTTTGTAAGTTTTTTGTTATTTACTTATTTTTAATCTGAAGTGCATTTTGATACTTCAATTTAGGTATCCTGAGAATATCTTACGTGACCAAGCAAAATGTATATCATAAAGTACAAAATGTTTATCAATTGTTGCATGAAGAAGTTAAACTAGTGCGTGTTATGTTGAGAAAACTAGTCGATTGCTGCAAGTTTTTTCTTATTTACTTATTTTTTAATCTGATGTGCATTTTGATACTTAAATTTCAGTATCACACAA
Organism: Isoetes taiwanensis; assembly: GCA_021234155.1. Taxonomy (NCBI): domain Eukaryota; kingdom Viridiplantae; phylum Streptophyta; class Lycopodiopsida; order Isoetales; family Isoetaceae; genus Isoetes; species Isoetes taiwanensis. The sequence goes on along the minus strand of JAJEKV010000016.1, from coordinate 6,578,152 downwards.
TATCTTCTGTTTCCAAGCACAATGTATATCAGAAAGTACAAAATGTTTATCAATTGTTGCATGAAGAAGTTAAACTAGTCTGTGTTATGTTGAGAAAACTAGTCGATTGCTGCAAGTTTTTTCTTATTTACTTATTTTTTAATCTGAAGTGCATTTTGATACTTAAATTTCAGTATCACACAATATCTTCTGTTTCCAAGCACAATGTATATCAGAAAGTACAAAATGTTCATCAATTGTTGCATGAAGAAGTTAAACTAGTCTGTGAACTTGTTATATTATAATGGATATCAATAGCTTTTCTTTTGATTCATGAAACAAAGAAGAAAGTGGAACATGTATGGAGACAAAAACTCTTGTATTACATATCACAAGATATACAACCTGGTCATATCATATATGATGCCAATATATACAAGTCTGTTGTTCATGTTTTATATTAACATTAATTTACATTCAAAATCTGGTCACAGCCGATGTGAAGCCAGTACATACTATTCTGCTGTTTTAATATGTTACTTTCTTGCAAAAGCTTGTCCATAGCTTTGGACATGCCATCTCTCATCCTTTGTAGCCCTCAAAGCATTTGCCTCCAAGCGGTTGTTGTTAGTACATCGGATGGATTGCGTAAAGGATTACGCTTCATATCTTTTTTTTGCGGGTGCGGTGCTATCAACAAACCCTCTAGCCATGGTTTGAAGTGTCAAAGAGACTGTGTCTTCAACATCACTTTCCGCGCCATGAAGGTGGGCATATGTAATTTTCGTTGGGATTGAAGAGCATCTTGTACTCGGAGTCGTCTACTATTAGTGTGTTCTTTGTTATTTCACAATGCGGATACTTCATTATATAAACTCAATTGGCTTGGATACAAAGGTTTATCTTCACTTGCTGCAATCCGGAAAAGGCGGCTCCAAGCGTGGCTTCCATCAAAGGTGAACCTTAAGTCCCTTATCTGCGTCATTGTCAAGATTTTATCCACTACTCTTAATAGGTTCCATGGAGCTATTGATGACCATATTCCTACTTCAAAGTGTTCAAATACAAATTCCGGAATTCGTCTAGGTGGGGCCTTAAAAACAACACTTTCTTGCCTATTATGTCATAATTTCCAACTAGTGATCATCGATGCAAAGTCCTATGTATTTGTTTTGCCAAAACATTATTGATATCAAACACTATCAACCTTTTACGTACACGATATGAAAGAACATGCAATTTATCAATAAAGTATGGTGGAGTTGAATAAAAGAGATTCTAGAATGGGACTCATGAAGAAACCAACAAAGCGCTAGATAGATAGGCTTCTCATTCATCTCAAAGAGATTTTCTACAATGGTGGGCCGATTGGGTAGCCGCACACATGCGAACTACCCACGAAAATAAAGGGAAAATCAATTATATCATTTGGACCCCAAAACAAATACAATGCTAATAGATGAGTGGCTGATGTACTGAAAGCTTATCAAGGGATTAAAAACCCGCCCTTTCGGTTTTCGAGGAAAAACCCTAGTGATAAGCCTTGACAAGGGGCTCGAACAAGCGTAAGGCATAGAATTGCTCCCAAAAACCCCGCATGGAGAAGTCGAAGCGGATGCATTTCGCCAACTTGTACACGCACATCACCAACACAACAAACGAGAAAACATACCAGAGAATAGCATCACCCAGCGGGTGGAAAAAAAAGCATCACCCAGCGGGTGGAAAAACATGATAAACAGAACTTGTACAAAATATAATAAACAAAGAAGGGGGGGAGGGTGGGTTCAAAGAGAATAAGGTACTGCTGAGAGAAGAGGAAGCGCCGATGAGACGTGGATCGTAAACGCTTGGCGCTGAAATAGCGAACTCCCAACCAAAAGCGGGCATGCGCCGCATGCATGCATGACATGCATGCTCGTCCCATTCTAGAATGGCGATCCGATGTCTCGGATCGATCGCGATTCTAGAATGGGACTCGCAAAAAAACCAACAAACCGCCCGACTACCAGAGAACTTCCTTACAAACTAGGATCGAGGACGAAGGTCACAGGACGAGGCCAAAGGCCGGTAAAGGATAGCATGAAAGATACGCCAAATTGGCTAAACCAGGCAGGAAGAAGCCCCTCCCCTGCCTGGAAACAAGTCAAAGAGAATAAGGTACTGCTGAGAGAAGAGGATGCGATTGTATTCAAATTCAATGAAAAAATGTGTATTTTATAATCAAATAGTGTTTAGCATTGACAATAGGGAGAGGCTGTTTCTTAGCAACATTTATTAGTACCAGGTGGTCTAATAGGTTCGGGTGCGATTTGAATGTGGTCTAACTCCTGAAGTAGTGCTCGGGTGAGAACATCACGACGATCAGATGCATACTTTGTCAAGAACCAGTTTCGGGTAATCTGCAAATGTGACAACAATACTTACATAATAAGTATTAAAAACCATTTGTTTGCAAGACAAAAGAAGTGAGACACTCACATTGGTAGTTTTACCACACACGATTGTGTCTACAAACTTACGCATATAATTTTGCAACATAGAGGCCACATGAATCCCCATCTTTCTGTTGTGGACACTTATGAATCTTCACAACTGGTGAAGGATTTTGTCCATGCTTCAAAAAGTGGGACACTTTCGACAACCCGCGTGCCATAGTGAGGATATGGAGCCCGCAAAGACCGGATCTATTTTGTAGCAAATGAATGAAAAGAAGCTGCTAACATGGTATCAATCTACTCAATATTAATAAAAGGAGATGTGAAATACAAAATACCTCTTAAGTGCAAGCATGTCAGCGTCAATGTCCTCGGCGAGAATTGAAGATCTGAATGTTGATGGTGTTCTTACTCTTAGTAAGTGCCATGTTGAAGATGGCCAAAGTGTGATGTTCAGTAACTCTACATAGCATTGGAATCATGATCCATCTGCACTTCAGCCAATTTATCCCTGTAAGAGCTACCTTTACAATATCTCTTCCATTTCGGAGGCTGCCATAGATTTATCTTTTTCGCTTGCCTTGGCCCATCTTTTGCAAATTCCATGAAAGCTGTCGGTGGGAAGAACCAGGGCGTCGGCCTTTTATCATCACGGAACACAGAGCTGCGGTACCTATAACAAGTTGAAAAGGATACAATTACTAACTTGACTTACACATACAAATGAACAAGTTCAAAGTCCAGTACCTGGCATACATATCCACATGCCGGTTGGAAAATTTCCCCACATCCATGTCCAGCACATCTTGTTCAAATAAATAACACTCCATTTCGGGGCAAAGATCACGGGAAAATCCTTGCCTTCTTGAGCTTCATCATTCGGTTCGACAAGGCATCATTATGGCTGTATTCAGAGCTGCGATCGGGTTCAATGACCGATTACATTTACACAAATCATCTACATTAAGTCTACTACTATCCATATTATTTTAAAGTTTTTAACTTGGATACTAGATGTAGAAAAAATGTAAGAAATGTAGATCAAGTTACTGTAGAGATCATTCTTACGCTTTCTGTCTTGTTTTTCAGTCGATTATCCATTTCCTTCCCTACTTTTTGGTTTCCTCCTCAGATTCTTATTAGGTCGGAATCCTCGTCACGCAACCTCTTCTGATTTCTCATTGTCAGGAATTTCAGCGTCCTTTGCTATGTCAGAAGCAAGTTTTGACACAAACTTAAAAGTATAGGGCTCTACATCTTGATGCTCGGAATATTCCTCTTCATTAGGACCTGTAAACATAGGATGTCATGGATTTCTCAGCTGCTGTACACTAAAATAAAATGCTTTCTTACCTGTTTCTACTGCTTCAATTATCTTCTTCTGTGGCTTTTTAGGCGTGGAGTTCTTCTTTGGAGTCACATCTTCTGCTGCTGCCTTTACTTTTGAAGATGTGGCCTTAGCACGCTCCCTCAATCTCGAGTTCTGCTCATAATCACGGAATGTCACCATGCGGACTGAAGTGCCGGCCTCCTCAACTTTGTATCACCCATGCGGGGAATAGTGATTTTGCTTTTTCCTTCAATCTTTGCTTTCTTTCCTCGGCTACATCTTGCACCTCAATTTTCTTTGGAACCTCAAAGCTGTGAAAAACCAACCAAGAATAAGAAATTGCTTCCTCGACACAATGCAAATCGAATTTGAAAACAAAGCGCGATGATCGTGGTGTAATTTACGCTCGATAGTTTTTTTTGGCACTTTGAAGCTACGAAAATAAATCACATAACAGTCGGATATCAGTCTCAAACTAATCGGTCTCTAGCTACATTACGTACATATCAATTTGTACATATTACTAGAACTAATCTACATTGAAGTACTTTGAGTACATACATATGTAAACAGCTATTTATCCAGATGGAATGTACATGTAATGTACATGAATGTGCTCCAATGTATGCACATGTACACATCACACAGTACATAAAATACCTCTAAATGTTCTGCCACAAAACTCAGTACACAACTCCTAATTTTATGTATTTAAGTTCTACATTTAGGACCCTACACTGTGAATGTACAACATGTATGTAAGAAACACATATATGTATGACATGCAAGCCAAGGAACTATAAGTATAAAATAACCAGTACACTCCTACATGCTGTAGCAAAACCTTAAGTGCAGCAATCTACATGTAAATGGATTCTACATGTAAATGGATTCTACATTGCAGTAATCCTGGGTGCAGCAAATTGAACATAAATCATGAAATACTGCTTACCTCCAGTGTACACACCCAAGGTCTTTGAAATGTTATCGTCCCATTTGCATGCAGAAATAGAATATGAAAAACAGAAGATATGAAATGAATGCTCGCATGGAGCAACTAGGATAGGTTCATTATTAGCAAAGCCATTACTGCAAAACACACATCCATGCACAGATATGAATTTTTCTTCAGCTGGAGAGATCACTAAGCTTGTTTTGGGCTGAAGGAGAATCGCTGCAGAATGCATCATGTACTTATGCATATCATCAAGCCGTCTGCAGCACTCAAACTGAACTTTGTGGGCCTCCTCAAGTTCTGCAATCCTCTTTTCACATAACTCCTTCTCCCGAATGGCTTTCTCCAATGGCTCCTGAATTCTCTTCAGCATTTCTTCCTTCCTGTTTCTATCTCTCATCAAAAGGTCTACCTCCTGCTGCACAGTCTTGATGTCTCTCTTATTCTGCTTAGCGTCGTCGAGAACACTATTGATGTCTTCTTGTATCTGTGCTAGGTCCTCTTCATGTGCATCCTTTCTTCCTGAAATCTTATTTATATTGTCACGTAATTACATGCTGCTTTGGATTTTTCGGTTCTTCAACCTTGGATGTCTTTGCTAATTAACTCTCCATGACAACTTCTGCAGCTTGAGTTTACGCAAATTCAAGCTCTTCCTTAGGGTAAAATCCTTGCTGAAATTTAGGAACCTTGGATGTGGATTTAGAGGTCCCAATTTCTTCGTAACGTGATTCTTTTGCCCCTCCCTTTGCCAAATCTTTGGCCCAAAACTTTAAAAAGTATCCCAATCTACTTTTTACTGTCAATTGAAGGGCAAATGCCACGAGCAAAGTACTTTCGGGTACATGGCGATTTGTGACCTCCAGCTTACCAAAAACAATTTCATAATGTTTGTAGAAGTTCTCGATTACTCGGCTTCACGCTAGATTCTTTGAACCCCCGTATGTCTTTGGGCCCCCTTTGCTTTCGTCCATTATCATTTGTAAATCTGGAAAAATTTCATGCGCATTGACACATCTTACATGCTTTGCTTCCACAACGGCGGGTTCTTCACAAATAAGTCTTCTTTTTGGCCCTGGTTCCTCGGAAGTTTGAACCTTCCTCTTGTTTTTTCGGCTTTCTTGCTAGAATCGACTATTTTCAAATTTTTGTTTTAATCTGGGTGACTTAGGGAGGCAAAGGCGTCCATTGCTTGGATTTGGGCAAGGATTTGAGGAAGAAGAATAGTTCTGATCGAATTACGCCGTTGATCACTCACAAACACAAAAATTGGAGCGGGGCAAATTTTTTTTTTTCCTAAGCAGAAAACGCCGCAATCTCCCTCCGAAAAATTGCAATGAAGGTCCGTTTCTGGTTGCCACTGCCACTCACAATTTTGAATTGCTGACGTGGCTACTCCTAATCATTACATATCCCAACTAACTAAAATTCAAAAAAATAACAAAAACGGGTGCCTACATGCCCTACATTATACATAATGTAAGGGCATTTTTTTTAGACACCCTAGCTTTCTTTTACCCCCCTCCACATTCCCTCTAGCCCCCGTTGTGTGGTCTTTGAGTCATATCATAGCCTCGATAGCTGGTGGGCTCTTATGCTGAGGCCCGCAACTAATAGGAACTAAAGGGATCTACTCTAGGAGCATACTACATATGGCCCTAGGTCTCTACCCCCCTTCCCAAAACAAGAGGAGCAACATGATCAACCATCATCACATAATCATCACATCATGAGAATAATCATAAGAAGAACATCTTAACCTAATCATACAACTAACTAATGGTTAGGGTTCATTGATTAGGGTTCAAGATGTTGAGTACGGGTTCTAGGATGGCTCTACTCTAGATACAAGATACTAGCACACGGAATGCTAATTCGGATGAGCTATCTAACTACTACCCTACGTGCACTCTCGATGCTCTCCCTCGGATCCAGGTGTGCCTCCATGGTCTTCGACTCACGTGATGCTGCTCTTGCTCCAAGAGCGAGTCTACCTGGCGGGGGACTCTTTGTACCGTCTATGCCCACGACAAGCGATATCTGAAGCGGGGTTTTTGAGCGAGTAGGTGAGTCTCTGGGTGCTAGGGCTGGAAAGAGGCCTAGGGTTAGGGTTCCAGCCTATATAAGTTAGGTCCACCTAGGATGCCACATGGCACCAATCGGGTGAGTCCTGTGTGGCGGGTGTCCCCAATAGGTTAAGGCCACGTGGATAATGGTCTAACCCTATGGTTGGCTAAGTTATGAGAATAACTTGGCCATGCCCCCTAGTGCCACAATCTAGGGTATACAAGGCTATGAAGATAGACTTGTATAGTGACGGATCCAGGAATATACGTATTTATGGCGTATATTCCCTTGGACCGTCACACCCCCATAATACTTAAGAGTGTTTGTAAATCTAAAATGGGATCCTTTATTCATACTTACTGCCAACGCTGTCACAAAACTTCATCTAAAGTTTGGCTAGAAAAGTCCACCCTCTCATAATCACAAGTGCATGTCTCTGCTTGTCTAATCCTATGCTGCAACAACTTCTCAGTCAATGTTTATGCGGACATGTCCATCCTTTCCGCATCATTCTGCATATTCCCTTCTAATAGCCCTCTCTAATCAATCATTGTGACGTTCCACCTATTTATATAGTATACATATACATACTATGACACGTCATCCGAGTATAAGTGGACGCTTATGGGTCATTAGGGGATAACTTGGGTTAACCTAAAAAGGTTTTTCTTAGCTATGCTATAATATTAGTGAGTAAATAACCTAATTAGGCTAATTAGGTTATTAATTAGTAAAAGCCAGCCAATTAGGTAGTGCCACCTAGGCCAAATCGATTGGCCAAGGGGAACTTTCTAAGTTTAGAGGGCAAATTGGGGTCCTACCCCCAATTCTGCCCCAAATCGATTTGGGAAGAGTTGGAGGAAGGAGGAGCTATCAGTTACTGCAACCAGACTTGAAGAATGGAAGCCTTTCGTGACAATAGCTCTAGCCAAGAGGCCGGTTAGTCCCTAGATAGTCTGTGCTTCAGCTAACCCTTCTCTAATTAGATGAATGGTTAATTTCTCTTTTATGTGTTACTAAGGGGATGATGGATACTTGGATTATAACTATGATTCTCTATGTTTTACAGGTTTTGGGGGTCAAATTCTTCATCTATTCTACTCTTCTCTTCTCTTAGGTTTAGGATGCTATTCATTTAATCATACAAAAGAAGTGGATAATTCTGAGTTCTATTCTCTCCTCCCCCCCTCCCTCTCTTTCTTTTATATATTAGATTTACATTTTCTATTGCAATTCTATAGATGTCTAGATTTTTGCTAATCACTTCAGAAGTAGAACATCAATTTAAGATTCTAAAATTACAGCAGAACCTTAGCCAGCTTGTGCATGATTTAGGCTAAGCAAAATTTTAAGCATGGTTTGTGCATATTGTCGTTGTTTATTTCATAGCTTCTTATATGGTGCATTAATTATTTGAGCACTTATACTTCTCACTGTTTTTGTAGATTATGTCCTCAAAGCGTTCTGAAATCAGTCCGATTATTTTGCGAAATGCAAAAATGGCACAGGACAGTGGATTGATTTGCACATATCCATTGGTCCTTGAGTCACCATGAGGCCTAAACAATGTGGTCATCATGCAGTGGAGAAGCGCAAGGTCAATGACTTGAGTTCGCATTGGAAGGCCCACCCATGTGCTTGGGTTTGTGACCAGCCAAGGTGGAAAATGCGTGGATCAGCTTATTGTTGCACATGCATATGGGGCTCAAGACATGATGAAAGAAGATATTTCCAAGGTTTCGACATTTCCAAAACTTGATGTCAACTGTCTATGCCCATTTGACTTCAAGGATAGAGTTTCAGCACAAAGCATCACTAGCGTCTTGGAGGTACACCATTATGCGATTGGAAAGTTGTTTCCTGATTATCCATTGTCTTCTCTTAAGGCTCAGGGCATATGATTCCACAAATACCATTATACGAAGGAAACCAAGGTTGGAAAGTTAACAATAGTCAATGCTCCAACATTATCACTTTTGTGTAGAGGAATCAGTGCGATGCATACTCTTACTGAATTTCAACTTTCATCGACAAGAGAAGTAGCTAAGTTAATGACTGAAAGAGGAGGGGTTCAGGGTGGCATGACGGCCTTTATTTCCATACACATATTTGCATTTATGTTCAAGGATGTGGAGGCACTAAGAGTTGCACCTCAAACGTATACCTTTAAAGGAGTTAGAGAAGAATCCCTTGACCAATTGTTTTATGGACAATGGAGGACTAGGACTCATGAAACTGGTGGCCAATTAACCAAGTGCCAACTGGTCTCCAGCAGCTTTATATTCAGGTAAGTTTGTATTTCTTATTTGCATCTACTTTACAAATGATAGTGCATGACATCATTTTTTTCAGGTACAAGCTGCCAAAGCAAACATTATACTATAATTTTTTTGTTGAAAGGTATAAAAGACAGTGGGAAAATAATAAGTATGTCTAGATAGTAGTAGTACGGGAACATTGCATTAAAACTAGTTTTATGGATTTGACTATACATATGGAAAATGGTTCTGTGCAAACTTTGGATGTGGAAGAAGAATTGACGCTGGCAGAATGTAGAAAGTTACTAAAGTCACACACTGGATATTCGGAGTTTCATTTCTTAGTAGATGACAAGAAGGATGGATATAGAAGAGAGTGCATTGTGACATGCAAAGATTGCAGGGTTCCACATCTCGTGAGAATCAAGCATGATATCTGATGTATTGCTGAATTTAATAGGAAAAAAAAAAGGAGCTATTCCTGGTTTATTTTGGGTTTAACTCCCAAGGGCAATACTCCTTAACTTTACATGCTATCCTAGTTTCTTGCATGCCATCAATCCGAAATGCAGTATATGAGAAGAATTAAATTGTTGATTGGTTTGATGCTAGCCTGGGCATAATCAGAGGTAAGTTTTTGCTTTCATAGGGTAACTTCTTGGCACTGTAGTTGGTTGATGCTGCACAGATCTGCATTTTACATGGTCTATAAGCTGGTAATGTATAGCTATTCGAATAATGAAGTAAAGTGTATAACTTCAAGGACTGGATATGGAGGAGTTTGCCTAACAAGGGAAACTATGGAAATGGGTTATGTTTATTCAAGGTGCTGCAGTATTAGTGGACTAAGATATGAGTTCTCTGATAATTTATTACTACTTAAGTTAATGGCTTAAAACAAATAGAGAATTGTGTCAATCTTATGGTTTAGTAGACATGTAGCATGAGTGTACACTTAAGCCTAGTAGGACGAAAGCAACAGTTGTGCATTAAGATACTGAAGTTGTTTTCAAACCAGTAGGGAATCCAAAACCTTAAAATTTCAAACTCAACAATGTTGTCAGCATGAGCTTAAGCATCTGGTCTTCTTGTTTAATGTTAGCCATCAAATGTATAATGTCACTAACCAATAGAACTTTGGCATTGCTCTTAGTGTGAACTTTCATTTCCAATAGAAACCAAGCTCTTTATGTGCCCATTTTCTCATTGTTTAATATCTGTAACAATTCACTCAAGGGATTAACAGATCAAGGCAGAGGAAGTTTTGTCTAGGGACACATTTCATTTGAGAGAGATATGAAGTTTGGTTTGCATTATATGTGCCCACATAAAAAAGAAATCCAAAATATTAAAAAAATCCTCGAGTAAATTGGCTTTTCTTTAAATTGGTGATAGCATTGTTCTAACATTGTCGCTACAATCTCTGGGACTGAAAGCCAGTCCTTTCAAATGCAATGATGGCATCTGAACATGGATATCCTTGAATGAAGTAGTTAGTTACACATTATAATAATATACTAGGAATGGTGCCCAGCGTTGCTGGGCATAAGCTGAGAACCTGTAAATGATACACTATAGTAATGAGAGAAGAGAGCATGAATAACCCAAAAGTACTCCGTTGTTAAAGTAATCGACGTCATTTCTCTGCGCCTATGCCATTTGCTCTACCCCACTTTCACCCTTTTTTCTTCTTCATTTTCCTTCTTTTTCCTATTTTCGTTTTCTTTTTTTTCTTGTTTTTCTTAAACATTTCCTTTTCTTCTTTCCATTTCTTCCTTTTTTCACATTCCTTTTTCCTGATAATCTTTTTCCTTTCCCTTTTCCCTCTTTTCCCCACCCTTTTCCTCCTATTTTGGCGTGCACTTTTATCCTTTCTTCCCCCCACTTCCCCCTTCATTTCCTTTTGACTTTTCCCTTTCCCATGCCCTTTTCAACACATTCTTTCTCGTCTCTTTTATGGATCTCTTTTCCTCTTTTCCGCATTCTTTCCCCCCTCCCCCCTTCTTTTTCTTCCCTTTTCCCATTCTCTTTTCTGCTTCCCTTTTTCCCTTTCTTTACCTTTTTCTTCCTCCCCTTTTCTCTGTGCCCTTTCCCCCTTCTCTTTTTCCGATTCCCTCTTCCTCGTGCTCTTTCCTCTTCCCTTTTCCCGTTTCTCTCTTTCCTTTTCCTTGTCCCCTTTTTTCTAGATTCCATTTCACCCTTTCTTTTGCCTTTGCCTTTCAATTTTCCCATGCCATATTTCAGACCCTTCTCTCCGTCCTTTTCCTGTTCCCCTTTTTCCCTTCCTTCCTCATTCGTTTTATGTCTCCCTTCTTCCCTTCCCTTTTTCGCCTCTCTCCATCCTTTTCTCTTCCCCTTTCCCGGTGCCCATTTTCTTTCCCTTTTTTGCCTCACTCCATCCTTTTCTCTTCCCCTTTCCCGGTGCACATTTCCCTTCCCTTTTCCCATAACTTTTTTTCCTTTACTTTTCTTTTTCCTTTTTTCATTTTCCATGTCATTGTTTCCTTCCCTTTTTCTCCTTCCTTACCCTGTCACTCTTCTCCTTTTTCCCATGCTCTTTTTTCCCTCCCTTTTCTCATGCTTTCTTTTTCCCCTACCTTTTTTGTCTTCCCCCTTTTCATGCTCCCTTTCCCCCTTTCCTCGTCCCTTTTTCTTTTTCCTTTTCCTTTCCCCATGCCCTCTTCTCTCCACCCGTTTCCTATTACCCTTTTTCCCCTCTCTTTTCTTCCTTTCCCCACCTTTTCCCTATTTGCCTTTTTCCCATGGCCTTTTTTTCCGTCCGGTCCCCCTTTCTTTTTCATTTATCATTGTCATGCCATTTTTCCATTCTTTTTCCCCTTTCCTCACCTTTTCTCTCATTCCCATTTTCCCATGCCCTTTTTCCCCGCCCACTTTATTGGCTCCCGAAACCGAGTTCGCGAACCAAGCGGGTTCGCCCAGGCGAACCCGGAAAAGTCGCTGCAGGCCGGCGTGGCGGGGGCGTCGCCCGAGGCGAGGGGCTCGGCGTGGCCTTCCCTCACGGGTTCGCTGGGGCGGAACCGGACAGTTGTTGCGGGGTTAGCGAGGGTGCGGCGAGGGGCTGGGAGTACGTGCGAGGGCCGGATGCGGAGTCATCTACCGGGTTAGCTTGGGCGAACCCGAGGAGTGCGACGACACGCAAGGCGTGACGTGGCGGGCGTCCTTTGAATCCGTTTGTTCGGATCGAGAAAATTCAACTCAAGAGAATTAAAAAGCGGCTAAGCGTGATTTAGCGCCGGGAAGCTCAGTGCAGGGATTTGGGTGTGTATAAAGGGATTCTTCCAAGCGGGCAGCTTGTAGAAAAAGAAAAAGCTTGATGCAATTTCGATTCAGTATAAAGAGAGTTCCAAAACGAACTTTCTATCATGCAAAAATTGCGACTTCAAAATTCGTTGTGGGTTTGATCGGATTTTGCTCTTAGGCGATTTAAATGGTAAGAAATTGCTTTGGTTTATGAATATATGGATCCGAGGAACAGGAATTGTTGTTTGATGTGGGCGATTTGTATCGGGCCTTAAATTGAGAGCCGATTTGGGATTATGCTTGATTTGGCACAAAGCGCTTGATTTTTGCATTCAAAATGCGATCCCCCGATTGATTCACTGCGATGTGAAGCCCAAGAATGTGTTGTTGGATCAAGGATTGAATCTAAAATTGCACCACTTTTGGCGAGGTTAAAAGCGAGGCAATCGCAGCCGGGCGCATTCGAGGGTTTGATTGAGCAGAAAAAATTCGATGTCTTTGGCCCCGTGGTTGGGTTCCCCAAGGCGAACCGGTAGGGCACAATCAATGCTACGCCAATGCTCTGCGATCTTGCCCGTGTGGCCCCGCCCGATGGGTTGGCTTAAGGCCGAACGGCGAGGCATCAATCCGGATCACGCCATGCCCGGCATAGATGCATTACGTCGGGTAACCGGGTTTTGGGGTTCGGCGGTAAGGCGAACCGGTATAACGCCATGCGGGCATCAGCCACAGGGGCGCCCCGCCACGTCATTTTGCGGGTTAAAGCATTGGCGAATCGGCCAGGTTCGCTGGGCAAATTTTTGGGTTCGCTTAGGCGAACCGGTTGCAAACTCAAGTTAGTTTAGGGAGCCGATCGAAGCACCGCTTTTTCCCTTTTTCTTTGTTCCCTTTTCCCCTTGCCTTTTTGCCCTTCACATTCCCCCTTCATTCTCCCTTTTCCTTTTCCTCCTTTTTTTTTTCCCCTTTCCTCGTAAGAGATTAAAGCTTGACCATTCACGGTGGTGGGAAGTTGTGCAATAAATCTCGGCCTTGGGATGCACTCAAATGATCTCAACCATTTAAATTAGGGCTTGATACAACACGCTAAAACATTATAATATAAGATAAAACACCAAACTAAACATTCAGAAATCTATACGGTCCACTTGTTTCAAGCCCATTGTGTTGCCAAATCACTTCTGTTCAAATACCTGGCACAAAAGAAACAAAACATTATTTCCATCAAATCCAACTAAATTTTTATCTATGAATACATGGAAAATGCAATAACATATTTTTTTCCTGGGCATGTAGTGAAAGAATAACCTCAAAACACAGTCAGACAACTTGCACGCAAGGTTTTATATTGAAGAACCTTGCGACTATAAACAGTGTCTTGAAGGAACTTTAATTAATTGATACCATAAGCTTTTGGCTGTCATCCCTGGAAATAAGCCAGATGACCACCATGATTTGTACCTCACAATAGAACATTAGGATTTAATCCGCATTAAGCAATTCTTTGTTAAGTGTTCATGCTAAATTTTATACAAATTTGCTGAATAAATAAAAAAAAAAAAATCTTAGAACCTGCACTCATTCCATGGAATTGACTCCTTTGCACAAAGCGGATCAACTTTAAATTTTATACATACAAGAGCGGATACATCTTTGGGGTCACCTCAAAGTCTCTACTAGTGCGAGTAAAATGATCATCAAGTTTCCTGTCTTGAATGGACTGTAAAGCATAAAACAGAACACAAGTTCTTATAGGTGGCACCAAATTAAATATAATATCGCATGTATAGGATCAGAACAACATACCCTTCTTATGGCATACCAATTACGCAAGGTAGAGGTTGTAATTTTATGTCTGCACAATACTGATATAACCATCATATCAAGAAACAAAGGTTAGCCCAGCATTGTAATACTTGTCTGACTGTGAAAGGTTAAATCTTTAGTGTTTCCGAAGTCACCATGACTGCATAAACTTACTCACGCTAAAAGATACTCCCCCATGACCTCTGTGATTTGCAACTGGAAATGCCCCAAGCCAAATGCTTGATATATTGCACATGAGATAACACGAAGATGCATCATTCACTTATGTTGCAAAGATCAACCCAAGGGATATTAAATCTTGGGATGCAAATTTAAATGTAACGTATGAAAGATACATAATTTCCTCATGTCATTAACTTAATATGTAGCAAAGATAAACCAAGGCCATCTATAAGACATCTAACGTCTTCTTACACAGCTGACAGAGCAGCTGCTTAAGCTTGGTATGATGATCACAATGGGGGTTCCATCCACATGCTGCCTACCATCAAGCTTGGTGTCTGGCAAATGATACTCAAATTTAATCAATATTTTTTAGCCTTGCAATAAAAAATGAAGCATTGTGACAATTGGCTTACAATCTTGGCTCAACAGTGCCTCCATCTGGGGCGACAAACGCCTCTCTGCAGGATGGTACTGCATGCATTGAAGAACTTGAACCAACTAAGTGTGGCATCTGAGGGACAACCCTAACTTCATGACCTTTTTCGATTTGCTGGATCCTTGGCACTGCAAACAAAAGAAACATATTATAAGAATCACAGACCAGCTTGAAAAGATGCAAGTTGCAACATACGCAGCACATCTGAAAGTTGCAGAAGGCGAAGGCAGTCTATCTTGCAAGCACCCGAGGTTCTGTGGTAAGACGTTAAACTGCCATACCCGAGGTCACGGGTTCAACGCCTCATTGTGAAAGTGGCCATGCAATGTAAAGTTGGTGGGGGAAGGACCCATTTCAGCAATGTAAAGTGGTGGGGGCAGGACCCATCTGGGTGTGTTGTAAAGTGTCACATGTCCGATAGGACGTTGCCTTGTGGCGTGACGTATCTGGGTGTGTTGTAAAGTGTCACATGTCCGATAGGACGTTGCCTTGTGGCGTGACGTTAAAACCTCTTCTTCTTCTTCTTCTTCTTCTTCTTAAAAACTTTGTACAACTGAAGGATAATCCCCCTTAACTAGGACCACTATACTATCTAAAAGGCTTCTCACTACTAGCAGATCATGCAAGCGCCTAACCGTCCTATACACACTCTTCACAAGCAAAGCACATGCCAAGCAGACCTTATGGCAGTGTAACTACAGCAATAAATTATCTGCAAAAGCTAAAGCCATGCATAGCCAAAACGGACTAATATCTCTGAACCTATAGCCTGCATTCTATCCAACAGAAATAACATATTACCCAAATGCAAACTGCCAAAGCCTGTTCCAGAGATCAATATACTCATTTCAAATTAACGAGTATTGGTACACTCTTACCAGTGAATGGTGATGTTGTGTAGTGATAAAAATATTGACCCTGACCAGTACCTTCCTTCATCTGCATAGATCTTACGTCTAGGAAGTAGCCCAATTACTGTCACAACATGTTTTATTGTGCAGGGTCTGGTAATGCTCATTATTGTGACCTAAAAAAGGAAAATTAGCACAACAATCATGTTACGGAACAAAGGTATAACAGAACTGAGAAGGGGGTACAGTGCAAACATTGAACTCATAATTTCTATGTGGAATATAACCTTGCAAGTTTCTGAGACCTTGCACAAGAGTGTTGCCACAAGAGTGGACAATATGGAGAGCCTATAAATCAGTTAACAATATTAGAACCAATTAGCACAACCAAAATGAACATAAAAGAACATGCGCTTACATGTTTGATTAGAGTGCCTCAATATATTTTCGTCCAACCCTTACACGCTTCATTCTCCACTGCCTTGGTGTTTCATGCTGTGAACTTCTCCCACAATTCTCTTCTGCGCTTCAGTGGAACTTTTCTTAGTGCATTGTCCAAGCACAGAGCTGCTCTTCTTCTAACATTCTTCTCGTGCCTTGCCAGTAGTCTTCTATAGAACCATGTTCCAAGTTGACAAAGTGGCTTGGACATTGAAAAAGACCCTCCTCGTTGCGTAGCCCGATGGAATGCCATTTTAGTTTGTTTATGGGACTTTTCCATACCTTGAGTATTCCAAACCGCAATGCTGCCATATTCCGTGACAATACACGGGCCATGAGCATATAATATGTGGATGCAGTGTGTGACCTCACTTTCACTCCATGCCTTGATATATGCATCTGTCAATTTAGTCACAAGCTCCTTGAATTGTACCTTCTCATCATTAGTGAAGCTACTTTTTTGTAATAGACCATTCAAATCTGAGAATGCAGTCCATGCATTCAACTTTTTTATCGTAGAGGTACCTCCGTTTGTCCTGCCTATTTCTGCCTCAACTAATCTTTTCCCCAAATCAAACGACCCTTTCCTTTTTGAATTTGCATTCTTCAAGAAATGCCTGGCTTTATTCCCCCCTCCCCTCCACAATGAGACCTTATTTGGGATTGAACTGTTTCCCAGCCATTTCAAGTTCTTCTTCCGGCTATGGCGCCTGTTCTTCAGGCTATGGCCTCTACACGCTATGGCGCCTGCTTAGCCCATTTCGACTGAGGCAAGAAAGGAGATACATTCCAGCTGAGTAAGACTTCCCATTCTGGTTGACCTAAGGTACAACTTATTCTGGTATGGAGGCTTGTGCAGCTCTTATCTATTTCGGATGCAGGATACAAGAGCATCTCTATCCCATTTCGGTGCAAAAGGAAGGAAGGAAGGAAGGAAGTTTATTTTAATGTCCACGGAGGCCAGAGGCCTATGAGATGGCACAGAACAGGCAAAAAAGCCAAAAACCCCAACACCAAAAACAAACAATGTAATCAGCGGTAGAACCCTACTAAGGGATGAAAAAACCCCCACTTGGGAGGAAAACCCTAATGAGGCTCTCAAATACCATGCCCCTTAAGAGCAAGTCCGACGCCGGCCGAAATCTGCGGGGATGTAAGCTCCCGGTCCGGCTACCATAGGTGATGCGAGTAAGCGATGTAGCGGTGTCGAGAGCATCTAAGATCGGTGTACCTTTGCTTTTCGGACATGGGCATATCTTTGGCCTTACCACTGGAGGGCATGGTGCTCATCCTCTATCACGTGCATCTCACAACACCGACATATCCTCTCCTCCCCTAGGGATCCGTGCCGCCATTCAACCCCGGCTGACTGTCTCAATTCGAGGTAATGGGAACCCGTCCTTATGGCGGCAATAGCTCTCCGTTTCTTCCACAGAGATGTGTGCTTTCAAGTACCGATGGGGTCCATGCTCAAGGCGGGATTAATGAGGCGTGATAGTGCTCTGTCTTGGGCTTTGCAAGAGTAGAGGCATCCCCAGTGGCAGCATAGCCCGCATTCAATTGCCCATTTCACAGCATCGAGTCTGCCCGGTGCCACCATCCATTTGGTAATCCATAGACCACCTCCTAAACCATCCCTTACGATGCTCGTGCCATACCCTCTTGAGTTGGGGGCCTGCGTTAACAACACGGCTGTGGGGCCAGCGATGCTCATCCATCCCATCCACCTTATGGAAGCAAGTAAGATGCCTTCGCGCCATAGCGAATCTTTGTAAAGGCGAGACCCCGTCTCATACAACAAAAATCGATGCGATGCGGTGTCCTTCACTCCCAAGCTATATGTCAAGAAAGCTTTCGCACCCTTTCCAACCTATCCCACGTATTTTTGCTAGCTGCTAGGCCCCAAACCTCCACCCCATATAGCGGCACGGCTCAACCAAAGCCCTAAGCGGTGTGCTCTCCACCGATGATCCGCAGAGATCTATCCCAAGAACACGCGTTTTGCTTTGCATATAAAGCCTTCCAGCCATCGCACTGGCTCTCCTCTCCACACACTCATCCCACAGCATGTTAGTAGTGAAATCAATTCCCGGATACTTGAAGCTCCGCACCATCTCCACTTCCATCCCCGCAATAGAACTCGGGATAGGGTGTTGCAGGACAGGATCGAGAAGCTTAGTTTTGTGCAAGTTCAGCTGCATCATTCCCGTTGCCCCACGTAACCCCCGAGGGCATCCAAATCTTTGCCTGCATCTTTGCTGGCCGTGTGAGCTAGCAAAGCTACATCATCCATATATAATGGCGGCTCACACGAGGTCGCATCGGATAATTGCACCCGGCTCCCCATGGTGCCGCATCCCGTCTCAAAGCTATCAATGTACAACCCAAAAGCGTTGGAGACAACGGGCAGCTCTCGCTTAACTCCCATGGTGCTAGCTACGCCCGATCCTCATAAAGGCGGTTGCAGCATAAATCCCATCATAAAGCTGGTGCACAACATTACGCAACTCCCGTGGAACTCGCAATTCTTGCAACCTCGCCACGGTATGTCTCAGGGGGCGGTATCATATGCGATCTTAAAATCTACAAAAGCACAATACAAATCTGCGGCTCATTTCGCTTGCCTCCATCAACACTCTCAAAGTGAAGATATGGTGGAATTAGGTGAGGTGGGCTTAAAGCCCGCCCGCCAATTGCCGCACCCACCGCCTCCTCGGCCCACTTAGTAGTTTCTTCTCCACCACCCCGCCGGGAGCTTTGCAAGCAGCCCGAGCTTACCATAATCATCCGTGTACCACGGGCCTCATCAGTATTACCAGCTTTATGAGCGGGGAACAACCTTACTAACCATCCACTCTGGGGGAGCCCTCGCTCGAGCCTGGTTAATGATCACCGATTAGGGGCCCTACCACCGGATGGGCCACCCCATTTCAACAACTTCGGCTGCAGCCCCTGCCAAATCCTTTGCCTTGCCATTCGCCGGATGCGAGACCTGTTTGAACATCCTCCAGCGTGAAGCTGCGGCACCTCTCCTACCGATCCGGGACCACGGCATTAGCTCTTGGCGGGTCATATAACTCCGCAAAGTGGTGCATCCATTGCTCCACACTTACATTACCGACCACCGGGCTTCTTATATATAACACCTTACGCCAAAAAGCTTTTGGCTCGCCATGAGCATGTCAAGCAAAGCTCCCGGGTTTCTTCCATGTATCTCCCCTTCTTGGCTTTTAGGAAGAGCTTATAGTCTTGCAGGGCTGTGGGCGCAATTTGTGGATCTATGGCCTGCGCTTTGTTGGCTCTTTTAGAGCCTTGCAATCAGCATCAAACCCGCGGGTTCTACCGGGGAAAATCTTGGTGTCCCTCCTTGGGCGCCCTTCAGCGCAAAGGAAGCCTCGGCCCGGTACAAAGCGGCGCCCTCACCAGCCATGCACACTGTCTTTGCAATTATTGTAGAAGCTATCAAACCCCAGCGTAATTCCGCACCAACCGATTCATCTTTGTCTCGCTTCGATAGCGTGGGATGTATGGTAACCCTCCGCGCCCCCTTTTGCGGTGTCTCCACTATTGAGTGCTCCCAATTCAGTGACATAAAGCGGGTAGTGATCCGACAAAGCCTCCTCATCCCACGTGCTTGTGCCAATGGAAAAGTGTGTAACCATGTCAAGTGTCGCTACCACGGAGCGAGAAGGTAATCCAACACACTAGCTCCCCATCCCGCCTATCACTCCCGCAAGTAACACCCCGAGTGTGGCCATCGGCCGCATACCATTACAAATTACCATGTCAAAACCCGGCAGAGCTGGACCATTTTGCACGCCAAATGGTCTAGCCACCATATCCCGGAGTGCCGTGGTATTCTGAATAGCGGCTATCTCAAGCCAAAGCGGATCAGCATTATCGTCACCTTGGAAGGTCACCCGCAAGAATCAAGGCCAGACGAGCATTGAAATCTCCAAGCAAAAAACACTGCCCCTCGCTGATTATAGCGGTCTATGTCATCATACTGAGTTCCCTATATCGGCATCCGGACATCCGTGGTAATGCATCATGTACCGGTAGAACTTAGAGCCCGCATGGGGAATGTAGCGACTAGCAAGAAACAATGGGACATGACCGGGCTCTAATACCATTACCCACATGTAGCGGTTAAACACATCGGACTTACGAGTGTGATCTTGCATGCTAAGGCATCCCTAAAGTAGCAAGCCACTCCACCCGTACGCGTACGCCGCCATGGCTCATTAGCAAGTGAGAAATGCCGATATCCTCGAGATAATGCGGCAATCGATGCCCTTCATACTCCCATGTCTCCTGCGGGGAAGGCGATGTCCATGTCATCCGCGATCCCATTCAAGCCATCGCCCTTACGCCCGCGGGAAGCCCCTACAATTCCGGGAAACAATCACGAAGACACTTTCCCTATGCCGCATTTGCGGTACGTGGATCCATCGAGTGCCCGAGGGCGGGCCAGCGTAGTTGGAATAACTTTCGGGCAGCCTGCTCCGCGGGACCACGATGGATGTGATCGCTTGTGGAAGGCCTCAATCCGCCCTCTCCACGGCTTCGCGGCACGATGATGCCCCTGGACGCTCTGCCGGCGACGCATTTGTTAGTGTAAGTCTTTGCCTCATGAATCGTCGGCGAGGAGGCACATATACCTTCATCTTGCCATTAACCAAACCAGCAGCCCCTCCACTTTGTCGAATCTCTCTTATCTTGACCAACTCTTGGCTTCTTTCCCCGTTGTTGCAAGTGGCGTGAGATCCACATCCGGTATATGGACGTACCTTTCAAGCGGCCCAGTGCGTTGCAACAACAAAGATTTTGCCTCCCAATCCAAGGCGCAAACTTAACTAGCGAGGTCTCATGCTCGGTCCTCCGATCTGATTGGACTCTTGATAACCAAATCGTGAATTGGAGCTTTGCAAGTACCGGTGGTGGTAAGCTTACGGCAAATCCTCGCTTTGCTCCTCCGGCAATCCCCGCACAATAAGGTTGGAGGCGTGCGGATGTCTTGCTCCTCACGAAGTACCGCTGATTTCTGAGCCACCTCGGCCTCTGGGTATGGGGGTGCTGGTGCGCACGGACCGTGGTACACTCGGACTTCGTTGCACCTCCATTCTGGAGGTCCTGCATCTCTTCTTTGTAAAGTGGGCCATATGGTTCTCTATATGTGAGCATCTTCACGACATCTCCTGCTGTGCGCCTTTGCTTCATCAAAGGAATTGGAGCCTGCCCCACCGCTTCCACATCCTTTTCCTTAGCATCTATCGGACCAGCCATGCTTGTGACTTGTACAATCTGCTTTGGAGCAACCCCTTCATGTCGGCGGTGCTTGCGCCATGTCTTCCATCCCTTGGCTGGTGGACCTTATCCAAGCGGTGCCCCATCTCCGTGACTAGCTGCGTTGTTGCTTGTATCTCCCCTCTTATCCGGTCATCAGCCTTTTTTTGGGCTCCCCCCGCAATCATAATCCCCAAGCCGAACTTCCACAAGGGAAATTCGCTCCTTCCGCTGGAGAAGCCGCTTGAGCGACCTCGGCGGATGGTCCGTGATGCCTCAAGCTTGCCCGGCTTAGCACGGAGGGAATCGGCCTGTTCTCAGACAACCCCGATTGCCTCAGCCCGAGATACCGCCACGATGGGGACGAGGTGTCCAAATTGCGGGCTCTTTTCTTCAACGCATGCATGCTGTCAGAGGTGGCCATAGAGGGCCGGGACTGTCAGGTGGATTCCGGCGGCTAAAACAAAGGAAACACCATACAAATCACACACTGACGGAAAGCTCGTTCGATAAGCTTTCCAACGAGCCCAAGAACGAGCAGTTCTTAGCTATTTTGGATGCAAGGGAATCGATTATTGTGCATGCCTTTTCTTTGGGTCTTATCTACAAGATTTATTGCGAGGGAATCGATTATTGTGCATTCCTTTTCTTTGGGTCTTATCTGATTAGGTTTCGCTGATCTTATCCTCATGAAGAATGTCCACGCCCAGTATATTCACGGTTAGTTGTCAAACTCCAGTTGTTTTATGCAATACAACTGTAATAGCATCGATCCGAGCCATCGGATCGACATTCTGGGAAGGGACGAGCTCCTATATCAGGACCGTTTCTCTTCCGGCTCGGTTATCGGCGTCTTCTCACAGCAGCTCCTTCTTCTATTTCCATTGCTTCCCTCCTTTCTCCGACTAATGGAATTCCTTTTGGGCTTCTCCCTCGGTTCCTATCTCCACGTCCTCACTCTCGGCATCTTCCTCGCGAGTTTGCTTACGCTTCTTTGGAAGGTACGCCCTCATCTCCTCCTCTTCTATTTGTTATGTTTGGAATCTCGCACATGTATTCTCGTCGATTTCTTTGCTCTGTTGTTTTCCGTGTTTGCAAGGCTTGTGGAGGTATTTATATGTTCAATCATCATGGTTTTTGACGATTTCTTTTGGTTATTGTTGATATCTTCGCATGTGGAATCATCGTTCATCTTCTAGCTTCTTTGTTTTATGATTTTCCGCTTGTGCGGTATTCGCATGTTGCATCCTGCTCATTATGTCTGCAATTTTCTCTCTTCCTCGGGTAAATTTTTTT
Organism: Isoetes taiwanensis; assembly: GCA_021234155.1. Classification (NCBI taxonomy): domain Eukaryota; kingdom Viridiplantae; phylum Streptophyta; class Lycopodiopsida; order Isoetales; family Isoetaceae; genus Isoetes; species Isoetes taiwanensis. Next base: position 6,555,565 of record JAJEKV010000016.1, on the reverse strand, counting down.
GATTCTAACGTTTTCATTGTTCGCCCACTTTGTTCCGGTATTTGCATGCGGAAGCTCCATGATTCTTGTCGATTTCTTTGTTCTGTTGTTGGATGTATTCACTTGGTCTATTACCATTGCTCGCGTAGATTTCTTTGTTCTCTTTTCCGCTTGTTGCGGTATTCGCGGGTTGATTCGCCTGAATTCTGTAAGTTTTCTTTGTTTTACTGTTCCCTGTAGTCGCATGTTGAATCGCTCTTCCTCTTGTAGATTCTTTGTTTGTTGTTTTCCGGGTTGTGTGGAGATTGTTTCCTTGGCATCGGCTGCTCTATCTTGGTGCTATGATTACGGTTTCAGTGTCCTCATGATTTAGCGTGATCTCGGTTTTCTGCCTTGCTTATGTTGATTCGATTTGCTTGAGTCTTGCTCTTTGTTGGGTCTTTTGCTCGGTTTTTGCTCCATCGGGTCTGTTCATTCTGCTGTTTCGCCTTGTTCGTCCTTTCTTGGGTACGGTTTCCTTCTCTTTAATTCTTTTCTTCGGCCTGCGACTGTCCGCAGATCCTGCCATTGGTCTTTTTGGCTTTTCGGTTGCATCCCCGCAGGGCTCCCTCTCTGATTGACTTGTGATTTCAGCTTTCTTCGCCAAGCTTGGCTTGTGTTGCTGCTCCTTAGCTTCCGGTTTCCCCTTCTGTCTCTGTTTTTCTTCCTTCTAGTTCCTTTTCCGCTCAATCTCTGCTTGTCTCTCTCGCCGCTTCCCTCCTTGATAACCGATTGCTACCCTTTGGCATGCCGATAGATGCCGGTTTCTTTGCTTTTGCTTGGCCGATCTCAGAGCTCTGGCTCTATCTACTCTTTGTTCCTTCGCTGCCCACCGCTCCTCTGCTGTAATTTTGGCTCTCTTTTCCTGAGGCCAGCTATTTTTACTTGATTTGGGCCGCCCATCTTTCTGATCCATGCTTCTCTTTTCATCCTGCTTGCATGTGGTTTCTGGCCGTTCATTTTTCCTTCTTGTTCCTGTTCATTGCCTTTTTAATCCCTTCTGCCATTGCTCCTTTTCCACCGGACTTTGTTTCCCCTATCGTTTCCGTTCCTTGGTTGTTTCTTTTGGGCCTCCGATGCCGTTCCCTTGCCCCCTTTGTTCCACTCAGATGTTCCCTCTTGGATTTTTCCCTCCGTTTGCACCTCCTGAGATTCCGATGACTACTCACCACCTTTATACCTCTCATTTGCATGCTTTGCATCCCTCCGCTAGCAATGCATTACAGGTTGCACGGACGGATGTTGATTGGCCTGCTGAGTTCTTCCGGGCGCTTCGTCTTTATGCGGCTTTTTCTCCTTCTGTCCGTCGAGTTTTCCGCTCCTATAAGCTTCTCGACCCCGCTCGTGCTCGTTTCTTGGGGGATGTCATTTTGCTTTGGGGATTTACATCTTTACGCCCCATTCAGTTGCGGGAATTTTTTCTCATCATGACGGAGTATCCCCCGCAGTTTCTTCCCACTTATCCGGCGATCTCGTTGGGAATCATTGCGTGATTGTCCTTGTCTCTGGGCCACAGTTTTGCTCGGTTTTTGGCCTTTTCTGGCTTTTGACACCCTTGGATGAATAATCTTGAATAAAACTATTGTCTTTTTCATGTTTTTGCACTTTTAACGTGCTAATAATGCAATTTTCATATGGGTTTTTAAGTGCTTTTCTTTGTGCCATGTTGGGGTTCCCGTTTTATTTGTTGTTGGTATTCTGTATACTGTATACGGCAATTGTGGTTTTCTATCGGATATCGTTGCGTCTAGGGGAATTTGTGGTGGAATTGTTGATATGGTTGGGTATATCTTTTTATCTATTCCCTTTGTACCTTTTTTGTTTTCGTTGCTCGGTGGTTTTCTGTGTATGTAGCATGATCTTCTTCATTTTCTGTTCATGTGGTGGTTTCCGATTTTTTCTCCTTTTGTATTTTTCTTTTGGCTGTTGATGCAACTTGGGGGTCTGTCTTGGGGTTTTTTATGTGTGGCATGCTCTTCTAGATTTCGTGTTTTCCCCCGCATGGTTTCGGATTTTGTCCCCTTGGCAATTGTGTTTTCTTTTGGATCTCGATGTAACTCAGGGCTTTGTTAGGGGTTCTTGTTGGGGTTGAGGATACTTTTTCATGTCTCCCGTTTTACACATGTGGGTTTTTCTATGTAGCCTCATCTTGTAACGTTGGTGTTTTCCCATGGTGGTTTCGGTTTTTTCTCTTTTTCCCTGTCTTTTTCTCGTTGCTCCCTACGGTGTTGTGCTATTTGGATTATGTTTCCTGTTTATGTTTTTGGCCGTGTTTTCCTTTCGTCTTTTGGTCTACGTTGTGGTTTTCTTGCAATCGCCATTGTTATTCTACTCTGTCGTACCGTGGTTTCCCTTCTTTTTCTTCTCTATATTGTGTTTTTCGTGCTGCTATCTATGACGCTTTGCTATTTTTTCACGCTTTTCTGCCCGGATGCTTTTGTCTGTTCTTTACCTTTAGGCCTTTACACCTTACGCTGAGTCGTTTTTTCTTTCCTCTTCATCTTATTATTTGGATTCTTTATCATTCTTTTGTGTTATTGATCACTCGCGGGATTTCCTGCATATGGGCCTCTTCGTATTCATTTTTTGCATTTCCTCGCTTGGGTTCTTCTCGTGATGATTTCTTGCTTTACGCACATAGACATTTTTTGGGTTTTCGTTTTTTATTGTCTGGTTCCTCGCTTGGTTTCTTCTTACGTTGTTTTTTCTGGGTTATGCATATCAGACATTTTTTGGGTTTTCTTTTCTTTTCTTTTCTTTTCTTTTCTTTTCTTTTCTTCTCATTGTTGTCTTTCTCGTTCGCTGGCTAAGGCTTCGTCTTCGACTCGTCATCGTGGAGGGCTGGTTTTGTTCTTGTGGCGGCGACCTTTGTTTTCCTCTCGTGGCTCGCGGGCTTTTCTTGTTCTCTAATGTACTTCCTTTTTTCAGGTCACTGAGTTGATGCCGTCTATGGCGAGCACTCCCAGCTCTTCTCCCTCAAACCCGCTTTCTCCCCACGGCTCGCTTCGTCTCTGGCAGTTCGTCGTCAGCGCTGAAGCATCTCTCTACGCTGAGCCCGATTCTTTGGACCCCAGTTCCTTTCTCCCTCCGGCTTCTCTGCTTCCGTTTTCGTCTATTTTCTCTTTTTGGTCTCCATCGCCTTTCTTTGCTCCTTCCTCTTCTTTATTCTTTGCCACCCCGTCTTCTCCCACCCGGATGGCCCCTCTTTTCTCTTCTTTCGCACCTATCTTAGCCTCGGCTCTCGCCCGATTCTTAGCTCCCTTTTCTCACGATGCGCCCAATTACTCCATGAGCTTGGCGGCCGGGCCACCCCGGGCCCTCCGGACCCGATGACCAGCCGGTTATGTTCCGGACCCGGCTTGAGCATCTTGACCAAACGACATTCGTGGCGGGCGCTTCGCCCTACTCACGCGCTTTGATGCATTGACTCCATGCGGCATTATTATGAGTTTCGCGTCGCGCGCTATGGACCGCAGCGGTTTCGATGGATTCCGCGGCGCCTTGCTATGTTGTTCGCTATTCGAACGATGTACTTCTGATCTTTGGAAGAAGGTAAAGCGTTTGGCGGACCAGGAGATGAAATTTGTCCTTATCATTTGTCGGCCGCGGTTCACGGCGTTGCTTTGCAATTTTGTGAGTCTCCTTGTTTGAACTTTTCTTGGACGAATCTAAGCGCATCGGGCTAAGAAATTCGCCCAAGAGGCGCTTATCTCGTCTTGGCGTGCCGCCGTATCCGATCATCACGCCACTCTTTCTTCTTCCGCTTCTTCCCCTGCCAATCCCTCCGCCCTTCGCTGTACTTTTTGTGGTCGTTTTCGCCATACTGCTGAGAATTGTTTTCGTCGCCAGTTCGCCCATAACGCCGTTCCTCCGTTTTCTCCACCTTTTCCTCACTCTGTCCCCCTCAACCCTACTCCTTTAATGGCTTTGCCCTCGCAGCCACATCAGCCGGCCCCTCCTCCACCTGCCTCGCCTCCACATTGGTCATCGTGAGGAGTTTTCATTGATTTTCACTATGTGTTGTATTTGCTTTTGATCATTAATAAAGGATATTATTTTCTAACGCGTCTTTTTTTGCAGATTGCCAAGTTTTTTCCTCTTCTTTACCCCATCTTCCCTTTGATCCGGTGGCTCTCGACTCCTATTATGCTACTTTATCTGTGCGTGGGCGTCTTCTTGCGGCTTTACCTTTTTGGCGCTCTATTTCTGCCAATCCTCTTGTATTGTCTTGGATCCAGTTTGGTTATGCTCTTCCCTGGGCCCAGGGTCCTCCACCTCAACCCTTTTTTCGCCCCAACCTTTCTTCTCTTTCCTCGCATATTCCTTTTGCCCGTTCCGCCATCCAGGACCTTTGCGCGTCGGTGCCGTTATCGGAGTTTCCTCTTGCCCTTTTTTCTGCTCTCCCCTCGGTGTTGTGCCCAAAGGCGACCATAAGTTCCGTTTGATTTTAGACTTGCGCTATCTTAACTCCTTTTTGTCTGTTCCGTCTTTTCGTTACGAGTCGCTTTCTGATGCTTTGGCTGTCCTTCAACCCCAGGATTTTCTCTTTACCTTGGATCTGAAATCCGGTTACCATCATGTTCCTATCTGGCCTCCTCATCACACTTTTTTGGGTTTTCAGTTTGAGTACCAATTTTTTGTCTTCACCATGCTTCCTTTTGGTCTTGCCTCTGCCCCCTTGGTCTTTACCAAATTGATGCGCCCTCTAGTCCGCCATTGGCGTGCCGCCGGTATTCGTTGCACTCCTTATATGGACGATTTTCTTTTTAACACTCAGCATGACCCTTGTTCTCTTCAATATCGCATCATTTCCGATTTGCAATCTGCAGGTTTTCTCATTGCCTGGCCTAAATGTCGTCTGCGTTTGTCACATCGTGCTATTTTCCTTGGTTTTCTCCTTGATGCTTCTGCGATGATTATTTGCCTTTCTTCCAGGAAATTCGCCAAGTTTTTTCGCCTTTCCTCTTCCCTTCTTTCCTCCTCTCGTCTTACATCCCGTCACCTTGCCCGCTTCTTGGGTTTTCTCCAATCCCTTCGCATTGTTTTTGGTTCCCTTGTTTCCGCTTTAACCTTCTTTTCCTATCGTCTTCTTCAGCCTTCTCAATGGGATGCTCCTATTTCTTTGTCTTCTTTGGCCCGTATGGAAATTGTGTTATGGGAATCTATCGCCTCTTCTTTGAGTTTTCGCCCTATTTCCTCGCCCCAACGTCCTTCTGCCGTCCTTGGTTTCGGCCTTGATTCTTTTGGTTGGGGGTGGCTCCTTCTCGGGTCGGACCCTTTGGATTTTGTTGGCCTTTTTTCGAAGTCGGAACTTTCGTTCTTCCACTTGGCCTTGAACTCTTGGCTTTCTATCGGGTTTTGCTTTCGGCCTTGCCATTCCTCCATACCCGCCTCGTCCTTTGTTAGGTGGAGATAATTTAAATGTTGCAACCATTCTCCAAAAGGGGTTCTTCTTCGCCCAGATATTCATTTTCTCACCTTGGAAATCTTCCTCCTTTGTTTTCATTTTTCCATCTCCTTAGAACCTGTATGGATTCCGCGCTCCCAAAACGAGTGGGCTGATTATCTTTCTCGCCTTCCTCAATCTGATGAGTTTGCACTTGCCCCGTGGTGTTTTCGCTATATTGACTCTTTGTGGGGCCCCCATCATGTTGATCGTTTTGCTTCTCCCCTTAACCACCAGCTTCAGGTGTATAATACTGGGTCGGTTCGCATATCCACATCGCATTCCCCGATGCTTTTTACTTATGATTGGCACCTCTTTAACAATTTTTGTTTTCCGCCGCCCTCATTAGTTCCTCGCGTTTTGCATCATGCGGCCGCGTGTCGTGCTCGTATTACGCTCGTGGTTCTTCATTGGCCTTCTGCACCTTGGTGGCCCTTACTCTGGACCGGATCGGCGTGGGCATCTTTTATTAAGGATGTTATGTTTTTTGATGCATTTTCATTGGCCTTATTGCCTCATATGTCGGCCACGTTTATTGGGTGTCGGCGTCATGTAGCTCTTTATGTTTTTCGTTGTCAATTTGAATAAAGTTAACATGTTTTTATGTTGTTTTTGGCAGCTTCTTTTCGCTTACTCACTCCTCAGGAGGTCCCCTTGTTCTTTTCGACTTTGCCTCTGGTCTTTTCCTCTCGCGCTCCCTCTACTCTCACAACTTATTTTGCTATGTTCCGCCGGTTTGTTATTTGGTGCCGGTTACATGCTGTTTCTTATCTTCCTGCTTCTCCCTTTGTCGTTGCCGCATTTTTTGCCGCTCTTCATCACCCTCAGATGTCGCCCTCATCCATTGCTTCAGCCTCGGCAGCCATCTCCTTTTTCCATCAACTTTTCAACCTTCCCTCTCCTTCCGTTTTACCTTTACCATCTTTGGCTCGTCAGTCCATTTCTCGTCGGGCCCGCCCTCCTCGTACCTTTCTTCCTCTCTTGCCTCAGCATGTACGTTCTATCGTTCTCCACTTCGCGCATCCCTCGGCTCCTTTTTCCTCGTTGGCCCGCGCCGCTCTTGTCGTGCTTTCCTTTGCCGCTTTTTTGCGCATTTCCGAGGCCCTGGCTCTCAATTGGCGTGATCTTTCTTTTTCCTTGTCTCATGTTGATGTTCTTATTCGCCGTTCTAAACGTGACCAACTTGCTCGCGGCCATACGATTTCCTTAGCCCGCTTGCCGTCGCTCGCCTGCCCGGTCACTATCCTCCAGCGCCTGATTTCTACCGGTTCTTACCATCTCCTCGATCCTCCGTCTGGCGGCCCGCTTTTCCGTTCTTCTCCTTCCTCGTTTCGTCCCTTTATCCTATCAGCTGCGGTGTATGGTGGATGGATTGCCCTTCAGCGCTATTGGCTGGATCCCCTCGATATGGTACACATTACGCACCGTCGGCGGGCTTGGCTGCGGTGGCGTTCCACATGATCTTTAGCGAGTTCGATTCGTTAGCGCTCTTCTTCTTCTCATTCTCGCTTCATTGCGTTAGCGGCGACCCTACTCAACACTTGGAGGTTTCCCGGCGCCTCGGCTTATAGTTAAGGAAGTTCTCTGGTAGTCGGCCGGTTTTGTGTCTATTGCGAGTCCCTTCCCAGAATAGCATCGATCCGAGCCATCGGATCGACATTCTGGGAAGGGACGAGCTCCTATATCAGGACCGTTTCTCTTCCGGCTCGGTTATCGGCGTCTTCTCACAGCAGCTCCTTCTTCTATTTCCATTGCTTCCCTCCCTTCCCACCCTGTTATGTGGGGTTTGCGTCTTTTTTGTCTACCTTTGTTGTTCATGCACTCTTATTGTTCTCCATCTTTGAGTGTTGTTCTTATCATGGTTTCTTTTCATCGGCATTTTGCCGCATTCTTTTCCACCTGCGGGTGATGCTGTTTTTTACGTTGAGAGTGCTGCATGTTTCACATATTGTTTTCCACCCGTTGGGTGCTGCTTTCCACCTTAGGGGTGATGCTATTTCTTTTTGTTGTGTTCTTTTCTGCTCATATTTGGGATCTTCTTGGGCAGGATGGTTTCTCCGCGCTGGGCATGTTGTTTTTCTAACCTTTTTCACGGGTATTTTTAGGGGTTCTTTTGTGGTTCTTGCAGGTTTTCGTCCTTTTCGGGGGCCCGGTTCTTTTCTTCTCACCCACGGCCCAATTCCTGCACTTCTCCCACCTCTCCGGTTTCGCCGTCTTCGGGGGTCCTGCTTGATTCGCGTTTGCTATCAACCCTCTTGTTCTCCAGGCAACACATTTAAGGCTATTGGCGACCATTTCTCATTAGGGTTTTCCTCGAAAACCCGAAAGGGCGGGGTTTTTTATCCCGATGAGAAGTTGTCGCCATTATCCTTCTATCTTGCCTATGCGCATGTTCTGTTTGTGTGGTAGTCTGATATTGTTCCTATGATCGGCTATCCCTCTATATTCTTCAAACCATTGTATACTGCTGCTGTGATGAATGACAAGCCTATCTATGGCCGGTTTTGTGTCTATTGCGAGTCCCTTCCCAGAATTCATGGGTAAATATATTGTGGTTTGTATGTAGAACTTGTATGAATGTAGTGTAGCATTGTTTCTAACCCACTTTGTCAACATTTCAGGACTGCAAAAGGAAAATGAAGAAACTGCGGGATTTTTTGACACCAAAGTCTCAAAGAGCTACAATAGCAGATAGGCGAACTGATTAACAGTAATGGCAACAAAACATATCTTCGTATTCTTAGTCAGTATCGTCTTCCATCAATCTGTTTTTACAATCCCCAATATTTGTTGAATCTGGATTAGTGGACTTGGACTTAAAAAAGCAAGCTGTATTCTGCAGGGCATGGAAAATATGGAGCTACAATACCAAATGGCTATTAGAGACCAAATTATTCAAGATCAGAGAGCAGCTTTAAATAATATGTGGCGCCTTCTTGAGAGCTCTGGACTGAATCATGATCAGATAGTTGAAGTTGTTGCACAGCAGGGGATTATGAAAATGAGAATGAGAATGATTTTTTATCGTCCATTGAGGCCAATCGGCCTATGGGACCCATAAGGAGCGCAGCAAACTTATTACTGTCCGGGTTAAAAAAACCCCCGCCCCGAAGGATTTTCGAGGGAAAAACCGTGGCAGTAATAAGAATGCTGTCAAACTGTACAAGTATACATCAATGTTTATATACATGTCAAGTGTGTGCCCGAGGACATAGCTGATCTCGCATGTCCATAACCTCCTGAAGATATGATCCCAGCACCCGTACGGATGCTGTGCTCAATGTCACATGTAACGGCTGGCCAGGCCTGACCAACTCAGCATATCGTGTCCGAATTTGATCATATGCTGGGCAACTTTGAAGGGTATGAGATTCATCCTCAATGATTCCCATTTGGCAGCATTGACAGAGCCTGTCCTGGCGTGGCTCACCAATCCATCTGCCTGTCTCAATTCGAAGATGATGTGCCCCTGTGCGAATGGAGGCAATAAGTCTGCGCCTTTTCATGGGCAAGTGGGTACGCAGGTAGCATTGCGGGCCTCGTTCCAATGTGGGATTTATGTGGCGCTGGTAGTGTGTTGTCTTGACCTGTTCAAGGGCATTGGCATCCCAAAGCTTGCTGAGGAAGCAATCATCAAGATATTGCCTCAAGCTATGGCGATCTGCCTCTGTTTGCACATGTATGCACATGTGCTCCTGCACATTCCATCTAGCCAACCATTGAGCTCTCTTTTCCCTCCAACAGGCCTTGAGGCGCTGCGGCTCCATTGCCATGATATAAGCTAGTTTAGGGAGACGAGCATCGTCCATATTGACCACCTTCTGAAAATAGACAATATGGCGATCAAGGGCCGCCCTCTGAAGAGGCAAGAATCCTGTCTCCTGCAGTAGAATTTGATATGGGACTGTGGACTTCACCCCTAGTGCTCGTACTAAGAAGGCTTTCTGGACCTGCTCCAAGTCATTCCAAGTAGCAAAGAAGAAGGCATGCCCCATGGCACTATCCCATCACCCGGAGAATACAAGAGAGCCATTAACTCTCCTAGCCTTCATTCTTCCACCACCAAAATCTCCAAAATTTGACTAGAAGCAAGTGAAGATTGGGGCCATAAGCTCAGCGATGAGTACAAGTTCGCATCTTTGTGCTCTCCTCTCCCCAATGTCAAATAGTAATAAGGACCTTTCCCCATAAAGATTTAGTGAGATCTGCAGACAAGTTCTTCGTCAACAACTTTGGACAGCCTAAAGCCCAGGGATGAGTTCGATTTTGTGTCCGAAACTATTCTGCTTGAGTCGGAACCATGTTGCTTGAGTCGAAATTGTTGTTAACCATGTTGCTCGAGTCCAAAATGTTGGTGCTAAATCGCGCCAAGCGCGATTTCTAACCATGTTGCTCGAGTCCAAAATGTTGGTGCTAAATCGCGCCAAGCGCGATTTCGGGTTCAAGACTATATTTTTGTGTTCCGATCTATTGTTAATCAAGCCGGTTACCTGTTGATTTACCTCCTGCAAAATTAATGGAACTGTATTTTTGTTGTAAAATTTGAATGTCAACTATGACGTCCACCTTCATATTTCTATAAATACTGCCTCCAAATGTTGGAACAATTAACTTCTAGTTTAATTAAATTCCGATATTAGCTGTATATTTGCATTATTTTCACACCCCATAGATAACATAGACGTTAAAAAATGGTTATTTTTTATCATTCCATCTCATAAGAAAATGTGTTAATAGTGCATTAATAAGACTTGTTTCTATGAGTAAATTGAATTAGACTACTGAGCAAGTGTTTCTGAGCCAAATTTTTGGTGAATAAAATAAATGTAAAAACACCATAATTGGTCATTATACATGCTAAAGTGGCGCGATTTTGGAACAGACATAATCCCAAAATAAATGAATGATGGTTAAGGTATTAAATATATAAAAGCAGATAGCTAGAATGATCCTAATCAACACTATGTAGCTACGCTTTATGGAGCCATCTGGCAAAATATTTTAATTTATATGCATTACTCTCTCGGTTGACCAAGAGGTCGCGCTTGTTGTAAAAAGAGCACAGTGAGCTAAAGGTAGCCAAACCATAGGTTATGAGGCCATTGTTCTTAGATAATAGCTGTGCCTCCCCGATACACTGTCCACTTTCGTTGTAGCCTAGCCTCTCGCACCTTACACAACTCCTGGCGTTGTCTGGTCAGCTAAAGCGGAGAGAGATCCTCCTGAACTGAGAACTAAGTGTCTTTCCATGCTGAAGGACTTCCAGCTCCGCACCAGGTAAGTTATGGCGGCGTTGACAATGCTTAGCCATGAGATATTGGAGTAGTGGGGCTTTGGCTTGCAAGTGTGTGTCTATGCTAGCCCAACTGGGCTGTGTAAACTCTAAGCTCTATGCGAGTAACTCAAAGCTCTATGCTAGTTAGCCAGAAATTAACGCTAGGGGAATGGCCTGTGAAGCAAAACTGGACACACAACTGTCCAAAATAATTCAAAGCAACCCAAAACCTGATAGCTATGGCCGAAATTGCGGATCAGAGTCTTTGTTGGCCTTGGGGCGTTGCTGCAGAACAAGACCAAATCCGAACTCTGTAACTTGGTGTTTACTCCGACAGGGAGTTACTTGGGCATGGTGCACAAGGCCTTCGAGATCTAGGCGCACAGGGCGGCGCCTTCAGGGGAACATTGTAAAAGACTTTTTGCTAGATTTTCTCCATTATATCGGCTAGTGACACTTCTGCACGAACTTAGTCATTTTTACATCAAGAAATTTATGTATTTCTGCTTTACAATGTCACCTCGTTAACACTTTATTGACGTAATCACATGATGTAAATGCCACAATAGGTAACAGAACATTGATGTAAAACTGCTGATATGTTTGACAAAATGTAGATGACACGTATCTTTTTCAAAAGGTGACAAAAAACAATTACAAAATGACACAAATATCTAATAAAACTTTACAAATGATGACGTTATAGTTGACACAAAAGTATTGATGTATTTGACTCTAAATTTTGTCACAACTTTGACATAATATACGATGCAATCAATATCACAAGAGCTCACATAAAAGTGCCAAAAATTTGACACAAATCTTTTGCAAAAGTGGCATTGCGGTTGATACAACTACATTGACACAAGTTATGACGCAATCTAATAAATTTGTGTCACTTTCGAGCTACTGACACAAATTTGATAAATCTTAAAATGTAATGACGCAAGATTTGACGCAAAAACCCTATCCTCTTGTAGTGTGATTTGCTCAGGTGCTTAGGCACTTTTCCATTCTATACCACAAACATCTGCTATAGGAGCTTGCATTAAGATAATGATAATGGATAGTTTGCCCTTTTGCGGAATTTGGCCTACACAGATGCTTCGGATTCTTCAAAAATAGGGAAGGCAGGTGTTTAGTTTTGTGGAGTTTGTCCTTTTTAAGCACAAGCTGTCGAAGCTTACTGATCTTGAACAACAACAGAATAAGGTTCTTCATTGAAACGGAAACCAAAGGACTTAAGATCAGCTATTCAGGTAGATAGCTTTGTTTCGGTTTCTTTATGCTGTTGTATTCTGTTTCCGGGTGGTCCAAATTTAGTAGAAGTTTTTTGTATATTGTAGAAACTGCCACAGAAGGTTCTGGAAGGTCCAGCTTTCTCCAGGTCGGTGTTTGAATCAGAAGGCCTTCGAAGCTTTCAATTGTCTCTAAACTTGGGCATCTCTGTTTTGAACTAGATTATCAAAGATTTTTCAAAGAGCAATTAAAATCCCTTTAAGGATCAGGCATAAGAATCCCTAAGGCACAAGAAACGATTACATCTTGGTGTACCATTAATTTTCCCATGCACATTTGTGCGACACTTGAAAAGAATTTTTTTTTATACAGTACTAGTACTGCTTACTGCTCCAGTAGAATGACAATGGTAATTCTAGTATGACAATGGTGGGAGGAATTACGGGGCGTCTCGGCTTTTCTTTAAAGGTATTTTCTTCAATTTGTCAATTGGATGGTTCCACAAAGGTATTTTCTTCAATTTTTTTTCTTGTGCAAATCCATTACACTCTGTGTGTATTAAATGCTGCCTTGATGTGTTTTGCTTCCTTGTGCTTTATTCTACAGAAAGAGCTTTTAAAACAATATGAATGTTTAGACGAATTTTGCTCGATTTTGCAGATTCTGCAAAGAATATGATGTACAAGCTACGCTGCTTGTGATATAATACTGCCTATGATTGCTACTCTAGTTGTCATATAACTTTTCTTCTGATGCAAACTTGCGATTGAAGGTGTTACTTTGTCGTTACTTTGTTGTGCTAAATTTTGTGCATTTAAATGCTTTTGGCTGTTGACAAATAGATCAGACGATTGAATATGCCATAAGGTCATCTATGGGATTTGCTATTTGCTTTGAATAGCCACAAGATAAAAGTGCCCAATGATGTAGTATCTCTAGGGAGCAATGTGCCATACACAAGACACGTTTCTTTAACAATCATTTTTATAAGACATACCACTATGTCCATATTTCTACAAAACCCATGCAATTTTTAATTTGATGTTATTCAACTTAATGAATCATAGCATTGGAGGCCTCTTTAAGATTGTTATAGTTGTGGCGGCGATTGCCGCCGTAATAAGTTCTTGCCGCAATAAGTTATTGTAAAATTAAACATTGCCCAGCGTTGTTTAACTCTCGGCGCGCTAGTAGGCTAAGATTTTAGAGAATTTAAAAACCCTCCTTTCACATTTCAGAATCCACGATCCGTTAACTACGGACGCCGAACACGTCTGCAGTCATGGCATAAAAAACGGTGAGCATCTTTAAGGAAGAAATTTCGAAGCATTGAAAAGAAACAGGACCTCAGGCGGCACGACACAGTTTACTAATCGCTGCTTTAACTCCTCTGCACGTGAAATTTGACAAAGCTTGGCAGGAGGAGCAATCATAGGGATTGTATACCGATCTTCTTTCTGGACGTTCACCGGATCTTCGTGCTGAATAGTTTATGAAATCAAGCAGTTCTTACTAGGTGTGTGTGCTGCTTCTCAAGCTTATCCTCTCTAAAATTTCTGCAACTATGGCTGCTTCACCTCCTAGTTTCCGGAAGGACAAAGTCCCATACAGGGTAATTGATGTGGACGCAACCTTGCTTAGCAATGGCGGGTTCAGGTTTTGCAAGGCAGATAGCATCTCAGATTTCTGTGTGGTCTCTCACAAGTGGAACGACCATGTTGTGGCGCTGATGAGAGGGATCAAAGAGGCTGCTGCCACAGAGGAGCTGAGCTACCCGCAAGCAGTGACAAATAAGAACTGGGCTCATGTCCCTGCAATGGAGCATGTGTACCAGAGCATCAGGGAATTCCTTGAGGTTCTTCAAGTGCAAGGAGTGAAGAAAGTATGGATGGATACACTATGCATCGACCAGAGTGAAAATTCTACAGAGACAACTCGGGAGATCCCGCTCATGGGGGCGTACTACCGCCATAGCAGTGCATGCTATGTGCCCATCAACGGATTTGGATTCAACTACCAGCTTCAGATGGGACAGCAAGTGACGAGGATAGAATGGCTTAACAGGGTGTGGACTCTTCAAGAATTTTTGCTTCCTGATAAGGTCTACTTCCTTGTTGAGGTAGAGCCGTGGATGGAGAAATGGCTGGCACTTCGAGTGGCCACGGCCGGCAAGGATCTGCCACACTTTTGTAGTTGTTGCGTAGGGGAATTCAGCTTCATTTTGGAGGTGCTGAAGGAGATGTCCAAAGAAATGAAGGATGTTAATTGTGAGGTGGAGAAGATCAGGCAGGCCGACCTCAACCACACTTGTCAGTACTGCCGGCAACCGCCTCTCCTGAGGAGAGCTCAGAAACTTTACTTGGTTCAGCGAGAGGCAATATTTGCAGTAGCCTTGTTGGCACAGTTCCATACCCGAGTGCAGACCAATTCATGGGAGGAGACACCAGAAGAACAGCAGGAGAGGTGGAATGAGGACTTTCCATTAATGGATAGGAACGAATGGCTGCTTCGGGTGATGCATGTGAGGAAAGAAGGTGGCTGGTTCAACTCGTTTGATATCTTCAAAGAGATCTGCAAGAGGCAGTGCACAGAGGAACGAGATCGCATTCTGGGAGTTCTGGGGCTCCTTGGCGTGAAGGCAGCTACTAATAAGGAACAGGATGTAAAAGAGGAGAAGGGTCCTATTAAATTTACTGCAGCCACGCCAGAAGAGCAGCTGGTAGAGCTAGCATCCTCAGGCGAGTTCACCGAGCAGATGCTGGTGGAGATTTGCTGGATGGATGATCATAGCGGACGGTTCATGCCGCAGATGTCCTGGATCCCTGATTTCACCGGCCTCGTGTCCGCCACCGGCATCCCAGTTTCCCGCTACAAGGATGAAACTAAGAAGTACCACAGCATGGCAACCGATGTCTCTGTATCCCCCCAAGGATCAATCACCTTAACTGTGAAAGTGCTCAAAGGATACGTCACATGTGTAGATCCAAAGAACCTGTCATGGCAAGCACAAGGGCATGCTATGGCCGAGGACCATCGCCTTCACTTCCAGCATGGCTCCCTCGTTTATCAGCAGAATGACGACGACGATTTGTTTGCTTATCAAAAGCAATTTGGTCATGAAGAAGTGCAACTATACAATAAGGAGCATGTGCATCCTGATGTAGTCAGAACCTTTGGTGGCTTTGATGGGACTCATGAACTCACCTTCGACGAAAACGGTTCCTTCAGAGTCCCCTTTGAGAACGTTGCCTCCTTCAAAGGCTTCGAAATGTGGTTGTTGTATCTTGGTCACTACTGGGGTATGGCCACTGTGTTGCTTTGCCTCCACAAGCGTGGCTTTGGGAATGAGGTACACAAGATTGGAAAACTCCATGCATCTTATATGGGGATGCGGAAACTCTTGGACAATATAAAAGACCCTCCTCAAGCTATCACCATTGCAGGTTATGGGAAGTACTTGGATGACCATGTGGATTCTTGAAAACTACCTAATAATAACTAGTAACTAGTAAATCTGCCCTGGTGGGCATAAGTTCCGCCTCTAAATGTTTTTAGTTGTAACTTTTTATAAGGTCTTAATTTGAGCATGCTTTGAGGTGACGCTATTAACTATAGTCAAAGACTACTAGTTCTGCCATGGGGAGGTAGCTGCAGATCTTCATAGTTCTTGGTGTTTACTCAATAAGGGAAATGGACTTGCTTACAAGCTAACTATTTCGGGATCATAAGGTGAAGGAAATGCCACAGCCTTCGGTTGTATTGGCCACAGCAGGTTACGACCATACTATATGTTTCTGGAAGGCTACAAGTGGCCGCTGTTATCGGACACTCCATTCACTACAAGGCACAAGGGTCTTTTGTCATGGGCAAATTTGTCACGCCAATAACGTTTGTCACGTATTCTAATTTTGCCACTCGTGACAAAGGCAAATCTTTTTTTGCAACTCATGACAAAAATTCAAACTCAAAAACCGTGATAAAAGACTAAAATTTGATACACGTGACAAATATTTGTCATGCGTGACAAACCTTAATAGCTTTTGTCATGCGTGACAAATATTTGTCATGCATGACAAACATTTGTCACGCGTGACAAAACCTTAATAACTTTTGTCACATATGACAAATAATATAGCCGTTTATTTCAATTTTAAATCTGTTCATTTCAGCTCTCTTCTTATGCTCCTCTTCTCCTAGGTGCTCTGTTTGGTGCTTGGTATGGATCCCAACCTTTTTAACAATCTGCCTCCTAGTATTAGGAGGAGGAGGATAAAAGAGTTTATAGATGCAGGTTTGCTACCAGTCAGCGCAGCTGAAACACGTCGAGGACACCATGCTGGTGAGTTTGAACCTTGTTGGTGTCAGTCATGTGTAGCACTATTCAAACTAAGCTTGTCATGAGCACGGCTTACCACCCATAGACGGATGGCCAAATAGAGCGTACCAATCACATAATTGAAGATATGTCACGTAACTATGTCTGGAACAAGCAATCCCAATGGGCAGATTATATCCATTTAGTAGAGTTTGCGTATAACAGTACTAAATAGGAGTCTTTAAGGACGTCTCCTTTTATGATCAACTATGGCTATCAATGCCTTACTCCAGACACGTGGCATAATCTGGTTTTTAAGGTGGAAGTGTCTCAACAATTGCTTATGGATATGCAAGCCCTAGTCGAAGAAGTTCGAGGGTATTTGTTAGCTGCTAGAGGTCGGCAAAAGAGCCTTGCCGATAGACATCGGACACCACGAGAATTTCAAGTTGACGATTCCATATGGCTGAAGATTAAGGTGAAGCAAGCCAAACTCAAAATTGGCAATTGCAAAAAGCTTGCATCTAGATGGGCGGGACCCTTTGAGATAACCGAGAGGATAGGGTCTCAGGCCTACTGGTTGAATCTACTTGCGCATTTGAAGGTCCATAAAGTCTTTCATGTGAGCCTTCTCAAGAAGCATAACCCCGATCCAGAAGAGATCCTTGACACGCCGACACTTCTGGAGATGGCGGAAGATCAATTGGAGATTGTGCCTGAGGCTCTCCTTGATTGTGCAAATAATCAAACCTGCAGAACTCAAATCTTACAGTATTTGGTTAAGTGGAAACACTTCACACTCACCCCGGTTTTTGGTCCACTGTTGAAAACATCAGTTTTGGTAGGTCTACATGTCCTGTTTTCCAAGAATCCTACATGTGGATTTGTGGAGGTATGGTTTTATTCGATAATGGTGTTCTTTTTTCAGTGGACTAAAACATCCACTGTTGTTTTGTAGTTTCTTCTATTGTGACATGTCATTTTATAATACAATCCACTGTAGGAAAGAATACTTGAATTTCTACATGTCTAATAATTCTATTGTCACATGTCTTTATAGATGTAGGAAAGAATATTTGATTCTCTACATATCCTATACTTCCATTCACATGTCTTTATAGTAGTAGGACAGAGTACTTTATTTACTAAGGCATTGTAGCAAAGAATACATGAATTACGACATGTGTAATACTTCTATTGTCACATGTCTTTATAGAAGTAGGAAAGAATACTCGATTCTCTACATGTCCTATCCTTCCATATCACGGGTCTTTATAGTGGTAGGACAGAGTACTTGATTTGCTACATGTGATGCACGTGCACGATCACATGTCCTTATACTAGTATTCCATGTAAGACAAGTTACTTCAACTACTTCAATTACTTAACGCCTATTTTTGCATAACAAAACCATCAAGAATTTTATTTGTATTCCTTGAGGGGCGGGACCAAACGCAACAAATCCCTAAGCATTAATGTCATAGGACCACGCAAAATCCTAACAATATCCTAACATTTTGGATATTGTTAGAGAAAGACCATTAAACCACGCCTACATTTTTGCATAACAAACCATTAAGAATTGTGAGATGTATTTCTTTATGGAGGAAAGGATCATTGCAACAAATCCCCAAGCATTAAAATGGCAAGACCATGCAATATCCTAACATTATTCCCCCATTTTCGATATCGTTGGTGGAACACCGTTAAACCGTTCCTACATCTTGGTATAATTTAGACCATTAAGAATTTGAGATGTAATTGTTTATGGGGAATAGGACCATTGCAACGAATCCCCAAGCATTATAAAATGGCAAGACTACTTAATATCCTAACATTATCCCCCCATTTTGGATATCATTAGTGGAACACCATTAAACCATGCCTATATCTAGTTGGTACTAAGGTTCGCTATAGACGATCCAATAGTTATCCACGTCATCCAATGGTTTTAATTGTATCTAATTTATCTTATCCAATGGTTCTTTCTAAGAATGCAATGGTTCTTTGAAAAACAATATAACTTATTGCACTTAGACGATTTGCACTAAGAATCCAATGGTTCTTTGAAAAACAAGATAACTTATTGCACTTAGGACGATTTGCACTAAGAATCAATGGCGAAGTCAAATCTCCATTCGGAGCTTTTTATGCTTGCCCGAACGACAAAACACTTGGGTTTCTACACGGTCGATTGCAGGGCACTTTGCGGCTTGATATGTTCTCCTGGACAGATCTTGAATTTTTTTGAGCGTGCTCAAAGCAAGTTACTTGAATGGAGAATTCAGCGGTCGGATAGGGAAACCGGGTTTTGGGAAGGAGGCATTGGCATTTGCCCTCCGGAGGAGCACCGGTAGGAAAGCCACGCCTCGGTAAATCCAAACCCCATTTAAATGGGGTTTCTATTGCTTCTTGTTTTCAACTGCGGCTTCTCAACCATGTCTCAAGTGCAAGCGAATAAAACTTCGACCTCCATAACGTAAACCCTACAATAATCTAGCAACGCCGCGGGGTTTACGTTTTGGAGGCCATACCCTAGTCAGATTGGACCAGGATCTTGCACAATGTCATGAGATAGTGGGAGGGCGTTGACGCCAAAAGTCGGGGCCCTAAAACCTTCCAGAAGAAGTTCAACCCAACGGTCCTCTCTGGAAGGTCCCTGGCCACGGACGGGCAACTCTCCCACCCCGGAACTGTGATTTGACTCTGCCAACGGACTCAAAACATCGACATTACCCTGGAGACCAAGTTTCGTGAGCAGAAGACCACCCCTGCTCCAGGAAGCGCCAAACTAGCTCATGTCCAACACGTTCGTAGTGAATTGGCCGTAGCGGAGGGTGCGGAATACTGCCATGTAGAGGGTTCGTGTTTCTTTTGCTACAAAAAATGACAGTGTAACTTGGTCCCTAGGGTAATTTCGCTGTTTCGGACGACATGGCGAAGTCAAATCTCCATTTTGGAGCCTTTGTACTGCCCGAACGACAAAACACTTGGGTTTCTACACGGTCGACTGCAGGGCACTTTGCGGCTTGATATGTTCTCCCGGACAGATCTTGAATTTTTTTGAGTCTGCTCGAAGCAAGTTACTTGAATGGAGAATTTTGGATAGGAAAACCGGGTTCCGGGAAGGGAGGCATTGGCATTTGCCCTCCCGGAGGAGCACTGGTAGGAAAGCCTGCCTCGGTAAATCCAAACCCCATTTCGTCAGTTTCTATTGCTTCTTGTTTTCAACTGCAGGTTCTCGACCATGTCTCAAGTGCAATTGAATAAAACTCGACCTCCATAACGTAAACCCTACAATAACCTAGCAACGCACAGAGTTTACGTTTTGGGGGCCATACCCTAGTCAAATTGGACCAGGATCTTGCACAATGTCATGAGGTAGTGGGAGGGCGTTGACGCGTGAAGATCTGGAGCCCTAAAACCTTCCGAAAAAGTTCGACCCAAAGGTCCTCTAGACGGAAGGTCCCCGGCCACAGGGACGGGCAACTCTCCCACCCCTAACCGTGATCCGACTCGCCAAGCGGACTCAAACATCGACATTACCCCTCGAAACATCACTTAGGCTCCAACATGCCAAGGTGGCTCCAACATGCCACCTAGGCTCAAACATGCCAAGGTGGCTCAAACATGCCACGTGGGCTCTCCACCATGCCACCTAGGCTCCAACATGCCAAGGTGGCTCACAACATGCCACCTAGGGCTTAAATATGCCAAGTTGGCTCAAACATGCCACCTAGGCTCCAACATGCCACAAGTGGCTCTAACATGCCACCTAGGCTCAAACTTGCCAAGGTGGCTCAAACCTGCCACATGGGCTCCAACATGCCACCTAGGCTCCAACATGCCAAGGTGGCTCAAACATGCCACCTAGGCTCCAACATGACAAGGTGGCTCAAACATGCCACATGGGCTTCAACATGCTACCTAGGCTTCAACATGCCAAGGTGGCTCAAACATGTCGTGGGCTCCACCTAGGCTCCAACATGACAAAATGGCTCAAACATGCCACCTAGAGCTCAACGTGCTCAAACATGCCACGCAATGGCTCCAACATGCCACCTATGCTCCAACATGCCAAGGTGGCTCAAGCATGCCACGGGCTCCAACATGCCACCTAGGCTCTCACATGCCAAGGTGGCTCAAACATGCCTGCGTGGTCTCCAACATGCCACCTAGGCTCCAACATGCCAAGGTGGCTCCAACATGCATGCCTCAAACCTAAACCCTACAATAACCCTAACAACACCATGTGGTTTACGTTTTCAGAGGCCAAAACGTGGTCGTTTTCTTGGATAGCTAGGTGCACCTTTGCTAAACACACATGCGGAGCCTCCATGAATCAAATAATGGAGTTTGGATCCATTGGCCATCCCTGAATGATCCCAAACAATTTTGCTGCTTTTGCAAAAGGCGCTCTTGACTTCTAATTGCCATATTGGGAGGAGGATAACCCAAACCCCATTCCATCAGTTCCTTTTTGCATCATATTTTCAATTGCGGCTTCTCAACCATGTCCCAAGTGCAACCGAGCTAAAACTTCGACCCCCATAACGTAAACCCTTCAATAACCTAGCAACACCACTGGGGTTTACGCCGGAGGCTACATCCTAGTCAAATTCGACCAAAATCTTGTACAATGTCATCACATAGAGGGAGGGTGTTAATGCTTAAGATGGACCTTTAAAACCTTAGGGGAGGCGGTCACCCCCAAAGGTCCTCTCCCAAAAAGAAGCCCGCCAGGCGGGCAACTTTCCTACTGAAGTGTAAACCCGACCGCCAATGGACTCAAAACATTGACATTACCACGGAAACCAAGTTTAGGTGGGCGTAAGACTATCCCTTTCCAAGAAGCGCCAAAGTAGCTCATGTCCAACATGTTAAGTAGTCAATTGGTCTAAGAGGTGGTGCGAGAATCACGCCATGTAGAGGGTTAGGTGTTTTTTCGTTGCAAAAAAATGACCACAGTAACTTGGTCTCTAGGGTAATTTGCCGATTCGGGATGACATGGCGAAGTCGAATCTCCATTCGAAGTCTTTGTCTTTGCCAAGAACAACAAAATGCCTCTACCAAAAATTCCAAAGGTTATCATATTTCTTGCATGAAGTCCTAGTCATCATGCCCACATGGCATGTTTGAGCCACCTTGGCATGTTGAAGCCTAGGTGGCATGTTGGAGCCACCTTGGCATGTTTGAGCCTAGGTGGCATGCTCGTGCCTAGGTGGCATCACCTTGGCATGTTGGAGCCTAGGTGGCATGTTGGAGCCCACATGGCATGTTTGAGCCGAGTGGCATGTTTGAGCCACCTTGGCACGTTGGAGCCTAGGTGGCATGTTGGGAGCCCATGTGGCATGTTTGAGCCACCTTGGCATGTTGCAACATGCCACGCGGGATCCAACATGCCACATAGGCTCCAACATGCCAAGTTGGCCCAAACATGCCACGGGGGCTCCAACATGCCACTGAGGCTCGAATATTCCAAGGTGGCTCAAACATGCCATGCGGGCTCCAACATGCAAAGGTCGCTCAAACATGCCATGCGGGCTCCAACATGCCAAGGTGGCTCAAACATACCACCTAGGCCGTAACATGCCAAGGTGGCTCAACATGCCATGTGGGATCCAACATGCCACCTAGGCTCCAACATGCCAAGGTGGCTCAAACATGCCACTTGGCTGAAACATGCCAAGGTGGCTCAAACATGCCACGCAGGCTCAAACATGCCAAGGTAGTTCAAACATGCCACGTGGGCTCCAACATGCCACCTAGGCTCAAACATGCCAAGGTGGGTCAAACATGCCACTTGGGGGGCTCCAACATGCCACCTAGGCTCCAACATGCCAACGTGGCTCAAAAATGCCACCTAGGCTCAAACATGCCAAGGTGGCTCAAACATGCCACGCGGGCTCCAACATGCCACCTAGGCTCCAACATGCGAAGGTGGCTCAAACATGCCAAGGTGGCTCAAACATGCCAAGGTGGCTCAAGCATGCCAAGTGGCTCAAACATGCCACCTAGGCCCCAACATGCCAAGGTGGTCATAAAACATGCCACCCTAGGCTCCAACATGCCAAGGTGGCTCAAACATGCCACCTAGGCTTCAACATGCCACCTTGGCTCAAACATGCCGTGGTGCAAACATGGCAAGATGGCTCAAACATGCCACGCGGGCTCCAACATGCCAAGGTGGCTCACAACATGCCACCTAGGCTCCAACATGCCAAGGTGGCTCACAACATGCCACCTAGGCTCCAACATGCCAAGGTGGCTCAAACATGCCAAGATGGGTCCAACATGCCAAGGTGGTTCCAACAAGCCACCTTAGCTCAAACATGCCAAGGTGGCGCAAACAAGCCAAGATGGCTCAAACATGCCATCTAACGGGCTCCAACATGCCACATGGGCTCCAACATGCCAAGGTGTCTCAAACATGTCTAGGTGGCATGTTTGATCCATCTTGGCATGTTGGTAGGTGGCATGTTTTGAGCCACCTTGGCATGTTTGGGCCACCTTGGCATGTTGGAGCCTAGGTGGCATGTTTGAGACACCTTGGCATGTCCGAGCCACCCGACATGTTGGAGCCCACGTGGCATGCTTGAGCCAACTAGGTGGCATGTTGAGCCCACGCGATGGCATGTTTGGCCCACCTTGGCATGTTGGAGCCTAGGTGGCATGTTCGAGCCCATGGGATGTTTGAGCCACCTTGTCATGTTTGAGCGTAGGTGTCATGTTGAAGCCTAGGTGGCATGTGGGAGTTTGGGTGGCATGTAGGAGCCTAGGTGGCATCCTCGAGCCACCTTTGACATGTTTGAGCCTAGGCGACATGTTGGAGCCTAAAGTGCATGTTAGAGTCTAAGTGGTATGTTGGTGCCTAGGTTGCATGTTTGAGCCACCTTGGCGTGTTTGAGCTTAGGTGGCGTGCTTGAGCTACCTTGCCATGTTTGAGCATAGGTGGCATGTTGGAGCCCACATGGCATGTTTGAGTTAATATGAACACGAAATTAGAATTCAGATTTAAGTTGTTAATATTTTCTACAAACAAGCATAATCAAGGTCCGCCAACATATAAAGCGGTGCATTTAACATTTGGCTCGAACATTTTTGCCCACCATATGTCCAATATATGCCCAACTATTAGAGAACCACAGTCTCGCCCTTTCTATAAGCTCGAGATAATAATTTTGGAGTGATCTAATACTTAGGCAATCAAATTCCATAGCAAAAAAACAACTTCCCTTTGTGGCTAATCTAATTAAAGAGATTTAAGCTTCAAGGCAAGACCAAATAATGCTTGACCACAACAACTCGGCAAAGCTATCTAACCCAAAAGTTCTTATTTTTCAAAACTATCACAAGCACCTGTTATGCAAGTAGCCATTGAGTCAAAATAACCTATTGCTTGGGTAACACTCGATAATCCGAGCATGTTTGCTGGTAAACAATATATGCTGAAAATTAAAATAATGCTTTTGCTACGCATAAACCATAAAATAATACTGTAGTATTGTATTCAACGGCCAAGGTAATTAGCAAAGATATTGATCCCAGTCCTATAATTTTATTGGTTCTAGAATGAATGGTGGAGATTGACGAAGAGATCAACGGTAGAGATCGTGATCCGAGTCCTCTAATTTGATTGGCTCCTTGAAGGGCTACAATTAATGACATCTACCTATGTCCTATTTTTTCTTTCCCACCCTCGGCTATGGCGACACTCCCTTTGCCATGGTAATGGCAAATTCGGCCATAGCCATAGCCTTTGCCCCTCTTTTCTTCGATCCATAGTGGCGAGCGGGGGCGCTTTGGCGACCAATCCCGGCGATGGCGGAGGAGATGCCGCAAGCCATCCGGCCGCAACAATAGCCGAGGCACAGAGGCCGGAGGCGGAGGGAGGCTATGGTGATGGCTATGGTGTTAGGCTATGGTGATGGCAATTGGGGTGGCATAGCCCCTCTTTTCTTCGATCCCAAGAAGCGGGTCCCTCTTGTCTTCGATTCGACCATTTGAACTTTGTGAATGCGAGCTACCTAGTCTCGCCATATCCGCTTCTACCTAGTCTCGCCCATATCCTTGATCCGCTTCGCCACATCCTTAATCTTCCTTAATCTCGCCATATCCGTAATCGGCCATATCCCTAGTCTCGCGCCGTCAATCGGATCTTCTTTGGGCGCTGACACGTCCAAAGAACATAGAGAATCTTTTCCTCACCGCCACAATAAGAGGCAAGATGAAAACCTTTCTTCATCACATGACCGGTTTTTCTGATTCAAAGCGAGCTTCAAAGCTTCAAAGGTAAGTGATGTTCTTGGTTTGCGCACCGATTCATTTTATTGCATTTGTTTCTTTTCTTTTACTTTGTCCTTCTTGTTTTGTGCAAGCAGCATGATGAGGCCAAGGTGTATGTGATTCCCTTGCTAGTTTATGAGACCGGTAGCATTTTGGTTTATGAGACCGGTAGCAAGCATATAATGGAGGTATTTTCCCTTAATACCTGGCTGGGCAAAGCCACAATCGATGGGGTAGAGGTTCATTCCTTACTGAGGTTAAATTCCTCCCGCCATTCTTGTTTGGTGTTGCTAAAAAGCTTCGCCGTAAGTCTTTTCCTCCGCTAAAACCGAATATGCTTTTTATTGTATGGGGAACTGATCCACTTCTTCTGCGAGTTCTTTATCCGATGGTTACTCTACTTTTCTTTGGAAACCGAGATGTACAAAGAACTACCCTCTCAAATGGAGAAGAGCTTCTAGTTTGAAGCGGATCACGGGCTACACATATTGTTTGTTGCAAGATGGCGAAGCCAAGCCCGCTCCACAGATCATCGAAGAAGTAATTTACTCTTATAAAATTGTAATTCTATATTGATTTGGAGATCCCAATGTGGTGAATGGAAGTATAAAATATAAATCTATGTCATACTATAAATCTATGTCCTCTCCTGAAGCTCGGGGACATAGCATTGCACTTGAACCATCTACACCAAGAGGTTTGATCAAAGCCCACACTGTCAATTATGCTACATTGTTTTTAACCACAACCATTAATTCAATTTGTTTGAAACCTTAACCATTGAATGTTATAATCTCACGTTAAAATTTAGATTGCAATCCATAGTATGCCTTATGGACTTGTTTGGGTTCGATTCCCAAAAGGCTTTTTTTTAACAATTAAAAAGATAAATGAAAAATTCATAATATATTAGCTTTTAAATTGTGGTTTATAGTAATTTTTTATTTTAATGTGTGCCATGTGTCAACATTTGATTTGATAGAAGACATATTAGAAACAATACTTCTTTTTCTACATGTAATAATAATGTTTTTTTTTTATTTCAAAAATATGCCACGTGTCCATACTTGATTAGCTAGAATAATGTTTTTTTATTTAGAATATGCCACGTGTCAAAATCTCATTAGTTAAACAACCACATTAGAAACACACATTTTTTCTACGTGTTATAATATTATTTTTTACATGTCCTTATTTTATGAAAACTATAGCTAGATTTCAATAACACATGTAGGGTTTCGTAAATTAAAAAAAGGCCATACGTGATTTTTTTTTAATTTCGCAAAAACAACACTTGAAATAACATGTCCATATTGCAAAAAGAACACTTGAAAACATCAATTTTTTATTTCCTACGTGTTCTTTTCTTTGTTGTGTTTTATTTCTAGTGTTGTAATTTAGTTTTTCAGGTGTAGTAAAATTAAAACCTACATGTGCTATTTTAAAGATAAACAACACATGGTTCCGGCAAAAAACAATAGTGAAGGAAAAAATTACACGTTGACAAAAATTCACAAAAACCATGTCAATTTTTTCTACGCGTGGATTTTTCTGCCAAAAGACCACTGTCTTTTTGTGCAAATCCGGATAAACAGGCCACGTGGACTTTTGGGGCCATTTTGGTGTTGTTTTTGGCATAAAACAACACTTCTGTACAACAAAAAAACAACTGTGGACCAAAAATTGGGGTCAGTGTGCTTGCCAACAGAGGATGCAAGCGAGATTTTTAAAGCGGATTTGGACAAGGCTTACCCAGACTTTATGCGAGAATGCCAGGGCCGAACCATTCAGGATGCGATCGACTCCAACCCTAATGATAAGCAATGCATTATGGATCCGACAACGATCATATAAGAGTTGATTGGACATGGATCATTTAAGGGGTCGGGTTACATGCATCCTAAATGGGGAATTGGGCATATAGGCATTCATGATAGGACGCATTCGTCTACGGCTAATGGGAACAATGCCATTCCTTACGCCAAGACGAAATGCAAGCCTTAGGCATCATAGGATTTCCTTCATTCATATTTGTTTTCTTAAAGGGGTGGCCCCTTCAACCACACTATTTTAATTATTTCATAGGTACTGATGTACTGTAATTCTGCAGGCCAGTAGCGCATACTGCAGAAGGTTCTAGGCCTCAGTATGGGGCCATCTCTTGTTATTTAACTGTTATTTTGTATGTGTGCTCCTATCTAATTTTGGTGATATGGTATGTATTGTCCATACTCAAGAAACTTTGGTCCTACAACAACTTTATGTAATCATGTATTACTTCAGCAAATAAATTTATCTTTTATAACTTAATTGTCTTTTTAGTAAACTAACCCCAATGTTGAGGACATCATTATTCCAATGGGGGGAGAATACGAAGTTCCACGTATTTATATAGTATATGATATGTCATCAGAGTATAAGTGGACCCTTATGGGTCATTAGGGGATAACCTGGGTTAACCTAAAAGGGTTTTTATTAACTATGCTAAAATATTAGTGAGTATATAACCTTATTAGACTAATTGGGTTATTAATTAGTAAAAGCCAGCCAATTTGGCAATGCCTCCTGGCCCAAATCGATTGGCCAAGGGGAACTTGCTAAGTTTGGAGGGCAAATTGGGGCCTTACCCCCAATTCTGCCCCAAATCGATTTGGGGAGAGTTGGAGGAAGGAGGAGCTGTCAGCTAATGCAACCAGACTTGAAGACTGGAAGCCTTTCATGACAATGGGTCTAGCCAAGAGACCAGTTAGTCCCTTCTCTGATTAGATGAATGGTTAATTTCTCTTTTATATGTTACTAAGAGGATGATGGATACTTGGATTATGAATATGTTATCTCTTTCTGTTTCTCATGTGTGTCTGGGGACTCGTCACCGAAGTAGTCGACATCTAACAAATAGGTGAGTGGAAGGTAGATTAAGAAGTCTACTTCCGACACCACGGAAGTAGGCAAAATTGAGAGATAAGAGGTCATATTGGATCGTGCATTGATAGGAAAGCACCTCTAGTTTATGCCCACTTACGGGGAGGATGCCATCCTCCATGCCAAGGGCAACAAAAGGTGTAGGCATTAGACATCATCCTAGGCATTATAGGGCGCTGTCTCCATGGCTATGATGGAAGAAGCATCCTCTTCCTACGCCGGGAGATTAGTCTTGCATCCATGTAGTTAAATTGATTGTAATTAAATGGGTGGTTCCCTAATAACCATCTTTATAATAATTAAATATGTACTAATGTAGTGTTGGACCTCTAGACCAATAGAACGATCTAAGGGGCAGGTTGCAACATATATTTTGTCATAATGTTGTGAATATTAAGTGCTAATTTAAGTAAGGGTTGGGAAATTACCTTACTATAAAAAGTTATGAAATAAAGGATGTGATCATAATAATTAACTTAAATATTACCTCGAGATAATTGTTAAAAAGAATTGCAAAATGAAGACTTGTCCAGTTACAGTTGATCCCTCTGGTGTGTAAAGCCTACCGGGGAACACTGTGGGCTAGGCCTAATAGTTTGCCACTGAGTGTGGGCAAGGTATGGGCTCGACACCTCTTGGGTGATGCATCACCTTCAATGGGGTTGAAGTCGTAGATGAGCAGTGGCTCTCTAGCTCGCATGTGGCTGGCATGCATCTTCTGGAGGGGAGTGATCTCCTCCTGCCTCATTGGGAACTGGGGAGATGTAACCCAGTAGTAGCCCCTTTGGCTATGCACCCGGCAGACTAGGCTCCAAGACTTATCAGCCTATTTGCAAAGTATGTACAGGAGGGGCGGATGGAGTGGACTACCCAACGACCATGTTCTTATGCCAACCCAATCCATTTGCCATGAATTCTGTCTTCATTGACTTCTGGAGACCCAAGCCGTCAGTCGATCCCCATGAGTCTGAGCCTAAGATATGATTCCCCTTACGTTGATGTTACTAATGTTGTTGTTACATATGTTATGTTATGGTGAGCCACCCTTCGAGGTGGATACGTATGTTATTTGATCCTATGTGCTCATGTTTGATGTGCTTCTGCAGCTAGGTAGGTCCCGAAAGAGACGGGATGAATGACACGTCCATTCTTCTCCATTGGATTTTTTACTGTTATCAAGGATCTAATATTAGGTGGACGGCCTCATGTCAGCAAGGGCGTTGGCAGGAGGGATGGACTCCAGTTCTGTACGATGGGAGCATCGTATATGAGCAGAGGACGTCACACTTATTAATGGGGAAGATGACACAGCCGAGAAGTTCATATAGGAATATAGGAATTTTTTTTTTTTTGAAGAATATAGGAATATATTAAACCACTAGAATGTGATCAAGTACAATGATAAGTGTGGTGATAAGAAATGAAGTGCCCATCATGATTCACAATATGTAGGAATGTCGACCAAATTTCCCGCTTAACTGTGCCAGACAAGCTTGAGACTTGGTAAGCCTGCCACAACTTATGCCTCAAGATCGGAACCAACCGAAAAGGGCTAAGCACTGCATTCTGGAAGACCTTAGGCTCTCAGTCTTTTCCAAATCAACCACAAGCCAAGCTCAAGATAAATGGAACGCCTTCCGCCGCCTTGGCCGACTAAACCGCTAGGAAAGACTCCCCATGAGAAGCTTCGACCGCCAGCTGAAGACCCAAAGAGGGCTCTCACCCGGACCAAGCTGCCCCTACCTGCATTGCATAGGACAGCAAAGTGCTCAATGGTCTCTACGCCTCCCACATAGAGGGCATGTTCCGCTACCGAGGCTTGAACACGGTATTCGGACATTCACCCCGAGGCTACGATTGCAAGAATCGCCATAGAAGGGTACGGATTTTAGGAGGAGGCAATGTATTCCACGCCCACTTCCACATGGCGGGCCACTTACTCCCTCGGAAGCTTAAGTGACCACTTATCTGGAAGCGGCAATGTGTCCTGTTTGTCAGAGTGCATATGTAGCACAATAACGGGGTTACTTTTTAGATTTTTTATTTTTTTTTCACATGGTTTTTCTATGATTTCGTTGTTGTATCTACGTTGAGGTGTACTAAAAAAGTATTTCTAGAGTGCACCCTTTATGGGGTCAGTTGATTTTCATTGGTTGGAACAATCCGACGGGCTGTTGTCTTTTCGCATGTGTTTGTGCATGAACATTGCGCATGTGGTATGTGATGTGCATGTGCACATGCATGTGCATATGTGTGCATGTGCATGTTCATGTGCATGTGCATGCATATGCATGTGCATGTGTATTGTGCATGTGCAAGTGCATGTGCATGTGTGCATGTGTGTGCATGTGTGCATATGCATGTGTACTTGCCCTCTTGGATTCTTATTGCCAGAGTGGATTTTACTACCACGAGATGGATTTTTTGCTCAACTTACAAAGGTATTTGTTTTTTAATGTTTCTTCAGTTAGCATAATGTTTTTTTTTTATAAGGTATTGGTTCCCTGATTCTACAATGTAGTGCTCCTTTTGTTTCCTTCCTAAGATTTGCTGCAGATTCAAGTTTAGGCCCTCTGTTTGCTTCCAACTCTTGGATATTTCTGGCTGCCGGATTGTTCATAGCAGCCAGCCTTTAGCTTCAATTACAAACAGATTCTTATGCACACAACAGACGGATTATTCCACGCCCTTTTCCATGTCACGCAGATCAGTCAAACAGTGGCTACAAGAATGCATTTATATTGTAGGTTTGGAACTTTAATTGAACCATAAGGTGAATCATGCATTACCTTTAAGCTAGAGATGGAGCATCCAAAATCATATGGATTGATAAACAATGGTGTCATTGTGAAAGAGAAATAATTGTAGCGGAAGTAACAATATGTAGCATAATAACATGGGGTTTTTTTTGTGTTGCAAACTTTATGACTTTTAGAATAATGGGATCAATCTGCTCTATCTTTATGGTAACTTTTACTTATGTTCTATTTGTTTTATTGTGATCAAATTCAAACGCTACAGGTGATGAAAGCCTCAAATGAATTCTAGTTTTTTTCTGGTTTGAATTCTAAATTTTTTGTCACACCCGGGGGGGAGGGGGGGTGATGTCCCTAAGGCCCCGAAGGGGCCAAAAAAATTTTTTTGCAACACAAACCATTAACATCCAACATATAAAAATTAAACCCCCCAACACATAACAACCATTGACATTAACAACCGACACATAATTACCATTGACATTAATTAACACAACCATTGGGTCCAACACAATCCCCCTTAAACCCCCTTTGGTTTGGGTGCATATTCACACGGGGGGTGACGTAGGGCAACGAGAGCTGTTGGATAGGCATATTCACCCCTTATTCCTTAATCTATACCGTACGTAAAGTTCCTCGTTTGTGGGGTATGCAAGTACAAAATTTGCTATACTGTTATGTGTTGATTGTTATGTGTTGGGGGGTTTAATTTTTATATGTTGGATGTTAATGGTTTGTGTTGGATGTGCATGTTAGGCAAGTTAACTAGATTGTCATTTACCAAATCCAAGAAAAGGGTGGGTGAAGGAATCTCTTGATCTTATTTATACGGATTTATATGGACCATTAAATGTGGAAGAAAAGGCAGGTAAAGGTATTTTATATCTTTTATTAACGATTTTAGCAGAATGGGAAAGCGTTATCTGTCTTTATCTTTAAAATGCATTAGGTCTGATAGAGGTGGTGAATATCTTTCGAAAAGATTTAAATATTTTTGTTGTGGGCATGGAATCAAAATACAACTAACATGCAGGTATTCACCACAACAAAATGGTGTTGCAAAAAGGAAAAACATGACAATATTAGATGATGTGAGATTAATATAAGGTTTGCAGGCTTACCAGATTACCTTTTGGAAAAAGCAGTTAAAATTGTGTTTTTTATACAAAACACATTACCATCAAGTAATCTGAATGGTGACATTCCTAAAGAGCTCTGGTCAAGCTTTAAATTAACTAGGTCATATGATTATTTTAAAGCTTATGGCTCTCTAACATATATCCATGTTCCAGAGGAAATAAGGCTCAAACTAGACGATAGAGCGGAAGTTAGTTTCCTCGTAGGGTATGACGAGGAATCAAAGGGTTATAGGGTATTCATGCCAAATACCAAGAAAATAGTGATTAGTAGAGATATTGTCTTTGATGAAAGTAAATTCTATAAAGATAGGCATGAGATAGTAAAGGAAAAGGAAAATGAATCTGAGTCTGATTTGATTCATAATAGTTCTAGTAAAACTGATGTAATGGCTGACGTTGACTTTGATGAAGATGTCGAGGATGATTTTTATAAAACAGATAATGAAGCAGATAGAGATAGCCCTGCAGAGACAAGGCAACACAAAAGAAAATCTGAGGTAGACAAGCTTAAAGATACAAGTATGGACTACAATCCAGAAATGTATCGTAGAAATGACACAGGAAAAACTAGGAGAATAGGAGAACCTCAAGTTAGATATCCTTTGCTTGATGGTTGTGTTTGAATCTGGTACTCCTTTGTCGTTTGAAAAAGCTATTAACTCAGAAACGGCATCTGAATGGTTAAAAGCAATGCAAGAAGAGATTGAATCATATAAGGATACATGCATATACGAACTAGTAAAATGTCCAACAGACAAGAATTTGGTAGGAAACAAACAGATCTTCAGAATAAAAATAAATAATGATGGGTCAAAAAGATTTAAAGCCAGACTAGTTGCCCAAGATTTCTCTCAAAAGAAAGGAATCGATTATGAAGAAATATATTCTCCTATTATCAAATTGACAAGTATAAGAATTATATTAGCCTTGGCTAATGCTATGAAACTTGATATGCACCATATGGATGTAAAATAGAATAGAATATAATAGAATAGTTTTTTTAACGTCCACGGAGACCAATAGGTCATGGGACCAATACAATGGGCTAGTACAATCATTACTACTAGGATTAAAAAATCCCTGCCTCGAAAGGTTTTCAAGGTAAAGACGACATTTCTAAATGCAAAACTGCAGGAAGAAATATATATGAAACAAGCTCCAGACTTTCAAGAAGGAGATAATATGGTATGGTAAGGAATATTAGTCCCATATCATCTTAGATGATTTCATCAAAGTGATTCTCAACCCTAACAAATTGACCTTTATGCTTTTCTCTTAGTTCAATTCATCTTTTCTACTCATAGAGGATAGCCGGAATCGACGCCAGAATCTGTACTGTTGCTTTGTAGATTTCGCAAAGGCTTTTGACACAGTGCCTCGGGATAAGTTGTGGGATAGATTGAGACAGCTAGGGACCCCCGTCGACTTGCAGAATGCTATATACAGACTATACGAGGCTTGCTCCGGTCGTCTCACCATAATCGCCTGGGGAGCCCGTTGTTAGTAGCATTGGGGTGCGCCAGGGCTGACCTCTATCCCCGACGCTCTTCGGTTTGTACATTGACCAGCTAGAAGAATGGCTAGCCGAGCACCGGGAGGGCTTTCGGTTGATGCACCACATAATCCCAAGAACTCATATATGCCGATGATGTTGACCTGCGCCGCGATATACCCGAGGAGGACATGCAACGCCACACGGATGCTTTGGACACTTTACGCCAATTCATCGACATGAGAGTTAACTTGGCCAAGACAAGGTCTTCTGCTGGTCCCCATCATCCGGCACTCCACGCCCTCCCTCATTCACTTACGGGGGCAGGTAGTGGAGGTGGCTCGGGATCTTATAAGTATTTGGGCATTGAGTTTTCTACTACCACACATTGGGATGCATCCATCGTTATTTACAGTCCGCAGCCGGAAAGCCTGTATGCAATGCAAAACAACAAATCAAGGCGTAGTCTGTATGCATGGGGTCACAGTGCACACTTGTTGGGGGCCTTGGTTTAACCGGTCCTCCTCTATGGGGCAGAAGTGTGGGGGCCGGTGATATCCCTCACCACTTGGAACGATCCGGGCACTGGGAGTGAAATCCACGGTCCCATATCAGATCTTGCTCCAGAGACAGGCTTCCTTCCATTTGAAGAGATTTGGAGCGTCACATTATTTACTTCTAGAAGGTGGTGGCTATGGATGAAGCCCTACGCCCAACTTTGCTTTGGCGATTGGCGATGGGCCCTTGACGACTCAAAGCTTCTTTGGAAAGACAAGCAAGCCCAATGGTTCTCGCTATGGAATGTGCAAAGTACGAGATGTGGACCGGTGCATACACCGGAAGGAACGCTACCGCCTTGAAGCGTGCATTGGATGCTTGCTTCATGGCCAAGCTTTGGGATGCAGAGGCCCCGGTCACATGTCAAGGTGGCAAATTATCGACGGCGGTGTTAATCCCATGCTCACGAGGGCCCACCACTACTGCGCACCCATCTACCCATGAAAAAGCGCGGGGTGATTGCTTCCATTCGCGACAGGGTCACACCACCTCCGCATTGAGACAAGGAGATGGATTCGGAGCCGCGGAGGACAGAGTCTGTCGCTGGCCGCCAGCAGGCGCATTGAGGATGAAAGTCACGCCTCCAACTGTCCGCTGCACGAGCATATCCTGCCTCGGTGATGCTCTGTTAGTTGTGCCCCATCGGGCCTTGCATGAGCTAATGGCACACGACCTCAGAGGGCTTGTTGGGATCGTGACCAGGGAGGTAATGGATACGCGGACACAGTTATGCCCCCCGTCCGGCATTAACCTCGGTTGTACTTGTGATTATGTATATAAGCAAGTATGTCAGCATCCTTATTGCTACTAAGGTTTTTCCCCCGAAAACCCTTCGGGGCGGGGGTTTTCTAATCCTGGTAGTAATATACGCCTGCTGCTCTCTCTTTGTACTTGGGTCCCATAGGCCAGTTGGTCTCCGTGGACGATAAAATCATATTCTATTCTATTCTATTCTTGGATTCCACTTGATAAAAAAGAAGAAATATCTAAAAAGAAGAAATATCTATAAAAAAAAATGTATCATGTGTGGAATTGGTCAGTTAAACTAGGTTTCTTTCAAAAACAAATCATATAACAAAGTTTAAAATGAAACGCACTTATTTGCTCCAAATGCACTTTAAAAGGAATCTTTGAAAGATTCCCTAAAATTCCCTCAAAAAGGTCCCTTTTCGAGATAAATTTGTGACAAGTGTGACAATTTGAATATTTTAGGTACTACTTTTGAGGGGCTAATTCAACTTAGCTTCCATGCAAAATTGTTTGGTACCCCTTTTTAGCCCCATAGTTTAGCATGAAAAATAGTAGCAATTTTAGAGACTAAAAAAAAATAGACATTGAATAAAACATCAAGTGCATTAGAGCGACAAAAAGGCACTGCATTTAAAGTTTTTGAAATCACTACAAATTTTTGAACAAAATTGTAAAAAATGTGTAGATTTTTCATTTTGAACAAAGTTACACTGCGGCTAATTCAGAATGCATGTTGTCGTCTGACATGTTGAGACCATGGTCACTAGAGCTATTCGTGTCCTCTGCCAATGAGTATACGTTCCTCAGCATTGTCTACCAATGAAACCGCAACCCGCATGCTAACCTCAGTATCGTTTGAGCCACAACATGCAACTTGTTAGCTTCGCCTTAGAGTTGCTCCAAAATGTAATCATACAACATGGCCAGGTAATCATACAACATGGTTGTTTCATAAAAGGTGTTTTTTAGTGTTAGTTCGAAAGCTTTAATGTTCCCCAAGTTATTGGACGGTATAAATTTATACTGGGTGAGTTCAAACAATACAACGAATTTATCAAACGTTATAAATTTATACCATGTGAGCTCAAATTTCTACCACGTGAGCTCAAGCAGTACACAGGGAAAGAACTCGAGTGGTATAAATTTATACCGCCAGTGAGCTCAAACGGTATAAGTTTATACCTTCTCCCCACATGAAAATGCTGAGAGCAGTATAAATTTATACCGAAATTTTTTAAAAAGGAAGTCACGGTATAAATTTATACCATGAGATCTCTTGAAAAACATTTCCTTTTAAAAAAAATACATTATCTTGAAAAACATTTCCTTATAAATTCAATAACATAAGAAATTTCTTGTAAACGGAATTTTATTTATGGTTATAACTTGACCTTTCATGGATATAACATGATTTTTGCCTGGCTAAAACATGGCGGATGCTTTTTGGTATAAATTTATCTAGAGGCTAGGAAAACTGTGTGTTGGGAAAAACTTTAGGATTGTGATAATCGAATGATTTAGGTGTTTTATTGTTGCGGCATCAGTTTCTTAGTGATGCAGAAGGTTTGTTTCTTAGTCTGAAGAAGCTTTGAAGAAGATTTTTTTGTTTTTTTTTTAGGGTTTTAATCGGCCCAGCATCTTCGTCCAAGTTTTCTCAGAGCTGATAAGGTCATTGAAGCTAATGAGATATACGAGAAAATGAAGGATAGAGGTCATAAAGTAGAAACATTCACTTATGAGCAGCTTATACGTGCAAACAATAGGATGAAAAATGCAGACGTAGTTTCCATGATCATGAAAGATATGGATGGTTTTCTATCTGAGGATGGCGATTAAGAACGTGTTGGAAAGCTGATATGATGTGAAGTGACCAATTTTAAAATTTGGTCCCTAGACTTGGCAATCTCAACATGCGATCCGAAAGTACAAAATATGGCGATTACGGGTAATCTCGGTTTGTAAGTCTTTAAATTATTTATGGTCAACGAGAAAACTTCAGAGGCTTATTTAAGCATTCAATTTGTCTATGGCTCCCGGTGCGAGAACTCCAAGATAGCATGTTGGATGTAGTAGAACACGCAAACTTTGTGTTGGGAACACGCAAACGTTTGGTAGTGGAACCCGCAAACTATTTGTTGGTAATTGGAACTTAATGCCTGCTGATTGCTTCAACGGAGCAATGTTGGTTGGTATGTATTCTGTAAATCATGAAATAGTTAGGGTGAGGCGTACCAGCAACTGGATAATTGATGCAAACCATTCCTGCTTGATGGAGAAGCGTGGGCAAAAGAAATGGACACATGTAGAGATGGACAAAGACAAAAGCAGAAAGTTTATCTAGGGTCAAACTGGACCTGGATGTTATACACAGACGTTCCTTCTTTTCTACATATATTAAAATTCCTAAATGTATTTTGTGAAAACATAACATGAAGTTTGTACATGGCATTGGAATTTCCATACTGGAAGTAAGCAAGTTAACAGTTGGATTCCAAAGCAAATCATGTTTGATGCTTTTATCTTTGGTGTTTGGAGCCTAAAGCAGTTATAAAAGGAAATCAATACATCAGCAAGCATACCTTGTACTCATCCAAAGGACATGAGTTATCATGAGTGCAGCAACCTGGGAGCAGTTGGATTATTTCTGCTGCGTTTGCAAGGTCAAATATTTTCAACTTCTATTCAATGCTTGAGTTATTGCAACTTGCGTAGTTAATGTGGATCCAGAATTATTGCAAGCTCCACCTATATTTAGTACTATAGTTGGAGCATCAAAATCTGGAGTGATCTAACACTATATTTTTATTGACAACTTATCCTTCATGACTACGGCAAGCCTTGCCACAATTATTAAACTTAGGGTGTCATTATGCATTCTTCTTATATACCATCGGTTCACTTTGTCTACAGAACGGAAGCTCATAAATAGTGGGAATGAAATCATGCTTCGAATTCAAGAAGTTTGATAGGACAACAAAGTTACCATGGGATATGCTTAAGCGCTTGGATGGAATATTCAACTACGGATGTTCTCAACTCCTCAAGTAGAAATTTATAGCCCATTGCCTCAATGAGATAAAATTGCACCGTTGTTACAGTAAAGATGGAGATTAAACATTGTGGGCCATGAATAGGTACAAAATTCTTGGTAGCACACGATTACAAAGCGAGAGCACATGAAAGAAATGAGGAACACCTGCAAATGCAATGAAACTTAAATTATTCGATTAGAATCAATGGAAAAAATGTACATAGTGTTTATGATGGAACCATAGATCTTATTGCTAGCACAAAGTTGCGTAATTGCCTGATGGGTATCTACCACTTCCCCTGCGATTTGTACTTTTACCAAAACATGCTACGTCTAGTTAATTTATAAGACTTTGTTAGAATTTCTTCCTTCATATTCTAGAGTTCTTCACAGATCTTCTCAAAGGTTGGACGTTTAGAAGCTTTTTTATGCCAACAGTGGCGAATCAAGCTATCAAGTCTTCTTGGAATAAAAACTACAGAAGATTTAATAGGGTTCTTCCATTGTAGTTTCTTGGTAAGCTCTTTTTGTCGTCACAAGCTCCAAAAAGTGCTAAATACAATGTCGGCTAATTGTTAAGATCAAGCTTGGACGAGGCAACTCTAGTTTTTGACATCAAGACATTGTGACTTGGACGTCTATTATTACAATTTATGGTCAATACAAGCAGGCTGAAGTACTTCAAATTATCAAACAAATGCATACAGAAGGAATGCATACAGAAGATAAAGATAAAGATAAAGATAAGTTTTTATCGTCCACGAGAACCCTATCGGGTTATGGGACCCAAACAAAGAGAAGAGGGCGTGAGCCCCCTACAAAACAAAAAGGCATAAGCCTAAACAAAGCACAACATGGAGACAAAGCCCCATAACAAAACATGAAAGAAATAACAAAAAGAACTAACTAATAAGGCACTACACGTATCCCAGCCAAGGGTTCTCAGGCCAATGGTCACGAATGATAGCCGTGCCCCCTCTATACACTGCCCATTTGCTCTGCATCCGAGCCTCTCGAACTTTGCACAACTCCCCCCTCGCCTAGTTAACTGTACAGGGGAGAGATCCTCCTGAACAGAGAATCTAGTACTCTTCAAATGATCGCCGGGTCTTTGGAGCACATGTAATCTGTCCCGAGAGGTGCTAAAGTGTACGACTATATGACGAGGCAATGCGGTCTCACGGGCCCCAACTTCACCGGGCGTGGCAATACTAGGCTGCTGAATATGCATGATATCGATTGAAAAACTTTTGCGACTGCTCAAAGATCACGAGCAAGAATCATTTCAAGTAGCCCCACTATCGCAAATTGAGGCCTCTATCTTGCTCTAGATCCTCTATCGGTGATGGGACACGCTCCCCATGCTTGTGAGAAGGCTAGCGTGCGTTAACCACGAACACGGGTTACGTACATCAGTCATAATAGTGTCCTTGCATGAGGCTGGGCCGTCTCGGATTCGGCATCTGTGCTCATGTTAGGTCCTAGATCAATCTATGTGCATTTCGGCCTATCTAGGTGTAGATCGATCGTATCTTGCTATCTACGCCATCTGCGACACAGGGAAAGGGTGGGGGCTCTATAGAGCTATTCGGCAGGGGGTCTTGAAGAAAGCATAATCAAGATTCAAGGAACTGCTTAGCTTCTATCATAATGAAGGGGCAAACATTATGCGTTCTAAGGCGAGGAGATAGCATGTCATGTTAACTGCTGGCGAGAGACATGGGCAAAGTTTATCTCTAATTTCAAGGAACTGCTGGAGAAGATCCCCACCAGGTGTGCTAGCATTTTTAGACCGAGCCCGTCTGGTCATAGCGTAAAACCTTTACAGGCGAGCGTGCCACTTGCTAAGCTAGATTAAGCTCGCGTAACTTCCTGGGCATAAAGGAAGCTTGGTTCCAATCTAATGTAATATGGCAGGCTGTTTGTTGCCGTGGACAAGGGCAACTATTGGTCTGACAACAGCAAAAACCCACCAACAATCCAAAATAAAAATAGCACACAATCCGAACCTGATTCTGGCAGGGGCCAAACCGAACCGGATTAGCATGGCAAAAGAATTGGGCTGAAGGCTCTTGCTGGATCTGCAGGTTATGGCTAGATGTGCTGCTCTATGGCCTGGTGCTATCCCTTCTATACTCAGAAGTGAGCGCTGCAGTCGAGACTTGAAGACCCCATCATCATGTGCTAACCGATCTCCCTGAAACTGGATGCTAACCGATCTGATTCCCAAATCACGTTGATGCTGAATCCTCCGGCGTTGATGCTGGACGTTCACTAAATCAGGTTGATGCCAACGCTAAACCCCTCCGGCCCTGCTGTTGCTTGATGCTGGCCCCTGAAGGGGTCGGGGCCTGGCGCCTTAGGCTGGGCGGTGGCGCCTTAAGAAGAACGATGCTGGAGAGATCAAGGAAAACAAAATCTCAAGGTGATGAGAGTCTTGTGGACTGGGTGGACCCACCACCTATGGTATAAATTTATACCGACAGGTTTTCATTTCAACCTGTCGGTATAAATTTATACCGCTGCACCTGACTATTTCTTACTTGAAACATTCTCTGCAAATTGGCTGTGACATGCCCTGTTATTTAAAGACCTTATACAGATAGTGCTATGTAACAACTTTTGGTAACACTATTTAATATGAACTAGTAAACGTGTGCCCGGCGTTGCCGGGCTAATGTCCTAGTACATGTTTTTCATTTTTTGCCTTTAATGTCCATATTATATGCAATTTTTATCAATAGCACATTTTGATATTCGCAAGAATGAACATTATTTGCTTTTGTGATTATTTTTATTATTGAAATTGTCTAATGACAATATCATCAATATAACAACTTTGCACTTATGGATTTTAGTAGAGAAAACGATGCTTCATAAGGAATGTGGGCGATTAAATCTACCTCTAAAGACGAAAATCTAGAAAGACAGACCAAAACTTATGCTCAAAATGTCACCCTAAAATGCACTACCATTACATAGTCCAACACATATGACTTCTCTTGCCTCTAAAAACGCCAATTTGCAAATGCACAATGTCGTTTGCTATCTGATAAAGGTTGCATTGTTCTACCCCATGCACATTAGATTGGTATTTTTGTTCCCAATGATACCATTACCTATTTTTTGTTCCCAATGATACCATGACCCAAGAGCGCGCATGACAAAAATAACACTGGAGGGCTTCGCATACATTATTATTCTAGTACGCTCTACGCAAGTTATTCATCTTTAGGCGTTAAGGTGTGTAGTTAATAAGTATGATATGATAGAGAAATAAGAAAAACATGCATACACGAAACTTAAAACCTTGTAGTTATTCTCCACCTATCCCTCTCAAACCAAAATTATATTGTGAAATAGAGATAAAATTTGAGGATATCTCTTTGGTCAAATATGCTTCCTAAGCTACATATCTATTATCATGAGCGCAATATGTGTCCAATGATGCAGACACATGTTTGGAATATTAATCCAGCAAAAGGTTCATACTATGCATTAAATATTTTCAAGTTTATTAACGTATTTGCAATATATTTTGCATATTTTAAAGGTTTTAAACCTTTGATGCGTCGCAATAGCAATTGTCAATATGTTGGCATCAAAATCTGAGATGCATCTAACAATGGAACTAACTTGCCTTGATGTTTTGATATCTTACATACTTCATAATTCATGAAGAGGCAAGGGCATGGTTTGCACTATTAGGTTCTGAATTTAAATTCAAGGTGCATATAATTATATTAGGCCCATGATTTAAGATATACTTTTATCAGCAATGGTATAACCCAAGGTTCATGAAAGCAGTGATGGAAACTGTTGCAGAGATTGCAGAAGCTGCAAATAACTTGTAGCTTTTCTCCGTTATGCTTTTTTCCAATTTCTCTGCTATGGAGCAGCTTGATCGATGTCGAAGCATTTGTACGATGAACCACTGCAATGAAACCAGTAATCATCAGTGCTCATAATATCAGTAAGCGCTCTTACAAATACAAATGCCAAACGCAATAATACAAAATAAGCTTAAGAGCCACCAAAATGCCTCAAATCAATTTGCTTGATCTGCTTATGGAGTGGCAAAGCATTTCCTATGGATATACTAAGTGCTTCAAATGCCAACTGCTCAGGAACTGGTGTTGGAGCTTTGTTGCAATAACAAAACAACAATGCAGTTGGAAATATAAGGCTTTGTAACCATATTCATAAAATATCATTATTTCTGCATTACCTACTGAGACAAAGTGGGTACAACCCGATTCACAGGAATGATCCAAAGGCCACAATAGAAGTACATGTAATAAAAGGTAATTTAGAAACAGTTCATTGAATTGACTAAACTGTCTTTTGCACGGTCTACCTTAGTGCCGAATCACGGGACCACAGTTTTATGGTGAAGACTTGACACAATAAAGAAGAGCACAAACAAATTAAGAGAAAATGCCTAGGGATTACTTACATAAAAACTCAATGTTCTTTTTGGAGTAGGTTTACTGAGGAGTTGTTGTAGCCATCTCCTTACCTGGTACCTAATGTAGGAGTTGTTGTAGCCACCCACCCGGAATTCCAAGATCACAGTATAACAAATAATATTAGAGACGAAGTGAAGAAGCAAGCAATGTCCTTCCTTAAACTGCAAGCTCACATCCTTTTCTTCTTTGCAAGTATCACGATGGGCGAAATAAATGCACAAAACGAAATGCACAAAATACCTCTAAAACACTTACCTGAAGATTTGAGAGTTTTAATAGTAGCCATCACCAAGGAATGAAAGAGCAAGGAATATTATCTGAATGGCATTTAAAAGCTAAAACGAAAAATGATCATGAAAGTTACCTTGACAAATACTGTTGGAATGGGATGCATTGTTCAATGGCGAGATCTTCAACATTTTGTGATGATGTTTTGATCGGGGTTTATGCACAGGACAAAAGCTACCAGTTTTTGCCCAAAAGCTGCCACCTTCAAAGAAAAACCTCATGTAAGGGCCACCATAATACACATTTATAAATAAGCATAAAATCTACAGAGAAAGAAGTTACAAACCATCAGCTTGAAATTAGTTCTCAACTCCTCAGTAGAAATTTATAGCCCATTGCCTCAATGAGATAAAATTGCACCGTTGTTCTGTAAAGATGGAGATTAAACATTGTGGGCCATGAATAGGTACAAAATTCTTGACTGGCACAGTTACAAGCAGAGCACATGAAAGAAATGAGGAACACCTGCAAATGCAATGAAACTTAAATTATTCGATTAGAATCAATGGAAAAAATGTACATAGTGTTTATGATGGAACCATAGATCTTATTGCTAGCACAAAGTTGCGTAATTGCCTGATGGGTATCTACCACTTCCCCTGCGATTTGTACTTTTACCAAAACATGCTACGTCTAGTTAATTTATAAGACTTTGTTAGAATTTCTTCCTTCATATTCCAGAGTTCTTCACAGATCTTCTCAAAGGTTGGACGTTTAGAAGCTTTTTTTATGCCAACAAAGATGATGTGAATCAAGCTATCAAGTCTTCTTGGAATAAAAACTACAGAAGATTTAATAGGGTTCTTCCATTGTAGTTTCTTGGTAAGCTCTTTTTGTCGTCACAAGCTCCAAAAAGTGCTAAATACAATGTCGGCTAATTGTTAAGATCAAGCTTGGACGAGGCAACTCTAGTTTTGACATCAAGACATTGTGACTTGGGCGTCTATTATTACAATTTATGGTCAATACAAGCGGTGAAGGACTTCAAATTATCAAACAAATGCATCTGTAGGAAGGAATGCATACTGAAGAACGATCTTTGGAGAGATCAAGGAAAACAAAATCTCAAGGTGATGAGAGTCTTGTGGAATTTGGGTGGACCCACCCACGGTGGTATAAATTTATACCGGCGGGTTTTCATTTCAACTGTCGGTATAAATTTATACTGTACACTGACTATTTCTTACTTGAAACATTCTCGCAAATTGGGCGTGACATGCCCCTGTTATTTAAAGACCTTATACAGATAGTGCTATGTAACAACTTTTGGTAACACTATTTAATATGAATACTTACTTCAAATGCTTTCTTCTCTTATTTCTGCTAAACGATGTGTTCTGCTACCGTGAGAGTATTCATGCACGCTTTGCAACACAACCTACTTCAATTGCATGTATTTTGGCAATGGAAATTCTATGGCTCCCGTAAAATTCTGCTTGACCCCCCTAAATGGCTTCTTTTTTTTTTTGGTCCTATGCTTTTAGAGTATTTTTCTTCAAAAGTGTTGTTTTCATGACGGCTTTGCAAACATCATATCCAAAAAACTTGAATGCCTCTATTTTTTTGCTCTTTTTAAAAATTTCTAATTTTTTTGAGGGAATCTTTCAAACGCGCTTCTTAAATAAGTGCGTTTCATTTTAAACCTTGTTATATTCGATAGACTTTTCATTTATTGACATGCAATGGTAAAGTGAATAGGAATAGGACCCAAGAAGCAATGTTAATGTGGTGCGTGTATCCCATGGACTAGTTGCTTTCCAATGGATGCTGAAGGTACTTTTATTCTAAATTATTCTATTCATGAAATTTAGTGAACTTTTCTATTCTACTAATGAGATATAGCAAACTTTTTGCATTACATGAGATATGCCAAATTTTGTTCATCTAAAAATGTGGCACAAAGTCTAAATAGGATGATATATTACTTGAATAATCTGCTATTCAAGTTTTTCCAGATTAAAACTTTCTAGATATACCTTTGACGTTCAAAGCTTCCACTGTATTGCCAAATAAAAAGCTCAATCCATGAACAAAATGCTTTACGCTCTGCAACGCCTACATCCATTTTTTCCGGTATTATTGGTAACTAGCTTGTCCTATATAAACCAATATTACTCCATATAACAACC
Source organism: Isoetes taiwanensis (assembly GCA_021234155.1). Classification (NCBI taxonomy): domain Eukaryota; kingdom Viridiplantae; phylum Streptophyta; class Lycopodiopsida; order Isoetales; family Isoetaceae; genus Isoetes; species Isoetes taiwanensis. The sequence goes on along the minus strand of JAJEKV010000016.1, from coordinate 6,511,452 downwards.
TATCCTATATAGACCAATATTGCTCCATGTAACAGATTCCTCAGCTATCTCGCTTCCCCCGTTGACACAAATCTTGCCTTCATTAGCCTCATATTGCTCACTGACCTTAATGTCTTTGCTCATATTAAGCCCAATTTATCCAATGCAGGCACTTCTCTATTCATGAGATTATGCAACTTCAATCAGATAGTTGTCTGCAGAGCAAAAATACAACATCCAATTCTTTTGAGCTGCTGGGCTGCGACATTCAATTATGCTGCCATTGCTCATTTGAAATAGCAACATTCTCTCCCTTCAAAACAACATGTTTTGCCCCTCTTGATGCTCGTTCTTCCCCTCTTCCCCTTCCCTCTTTGTTCTCATAGTGCACACATCGTGCTCCAGCAGACCAGACTATCGACTAGGTCTTTGACCATGTCTCTTAATAGTTTGTTCATAGCAAATTACTAAGCTAGATCATTGATGCTTTTAACGACATGTGAACAAATAACCTGATCCTCAACTATTCGAATTTTCGATTTGTTCATTCCGGGTTGCGCATGGATTGACGCTTATCGCTTATATGGCAAGAAGGCGATATCGTAGAGCTACGACTATTGAGAAGATCTTTTCTAGCCAAGGTAGGAATAAACAGGCGAGAGCCATCCTTTCCAAGCATAAGAATGAAGGGAATGTGGTGGATAAATGTTTTTAGAATATCATAATTTTAAACTCTCATGCATTTGTTTTAGTAATGAAAACTGCCTTATGTCAAATAGATGGTTTGAACTTTCGGGCAAGACAATTTAAGCAGGCACTGGATACCGACACGGACCCTCTATGTTGCCTTCCATAGACTTCTGCATCAAAAAAAAAAAAAAAAAAAAAAAAAAAAAACTTTGGTCTGTTTGCCTAAAGACAACTAGACTTAAGCTTATTAGCCCGTATGGATCTAATAGTCTTTAATTTGCAGTCCTAAATATGACTAGGTGTTTGTCATATCATAGGCCTTGAACAGAGCTACCAAATAACTCAATCTTTCAATATAAATAAATCAAAACATGATGTTTGTTTGAATAAATTTACAAGAGCCACCACAACAGATTTAAAAGCATTGTTTCTTTGTTATATTGAAAATATAAGTAGCAGCTATAGAAAGAACAGATTTAAAAACATTGTTTCCACGTAAAACACTCTACTAAAGATATTTTCACTGTTTTATACCATTAACCAGAAGTAGAAACGTTTTAAACATGCTCAAGATAGTTATAGAGTTCTTAGAAATCCAATAGCAATATTGGCCACATAAGTAGACCCACATAGAAAGAGTTTTCAGATATCACCAATTATGATCTCGCAGTGTGAGCAATAAATTTGCTCGATTTCACACCAAAACATCACCATACGTAGGGATAAGTTCGGTTACCTGCATGTCAACCATTGAAGAATTAGCCTAAGAAGGGTAATCTCAAAAGGACAAACAGGTAAGCAAAGAACCCATCCGGCTTAACGCCCTTCAACATATTTTAAGGGATGTAGAACTGAAATTACGTTACTATACAGTATTAAAACAGAGCTACGCAATTATATGGCAACAATTAATGAGTGGCCATATATCAAGAATATGGCAAAGCAAACTGCCCTGGACAATATCATAATCAGCATGTAATTATTAAGGTTCAACTAGAACGGCTAAAAAACCCACTAGTTCTTCAAGATAGGCAACATCTAGACAAATTACGGAATAGGCATCTAACACAGCATAATAGTACAGGTTCATATTACATAGAGTTAGGGTCACCTAACTATAGTGCACATTATATCATAAGCTTTCAACCATACAATATGACATGCATAATACGATCTGCAGCAATATCCAGAACTGATGACACTTTAACCAACAAAAGCAAATGGAAATGGTTCAAGCATAAAAGTGCTGAGATAGATAGCCTAGAAGCACCAGAAGACGCTGTATTTAAAACCAAAAACATCTTAAAAATACAAGGCCAAATTAGAATCAAATTTTAGGTGGAGTTTTAAGGAAAAACAGAATGATTTACACTAGATAAGGAAATAATAGAATAAGAATAAGAATAAGAATAAGAATAAGTTTTTAGCGTCCACGGAGACCAATTGGCCTATGGGACCCAAACAAAAGCGACAAAGCGTATTCTTGTGAGGATTAAAAACCCCACTGGAAGAAGGGTTTGAGAGGAAAAACCTTAGCGATAATAAGCATGGCTTTAATCACACAATTGCATAGGGCGGTTCAAGGCGAAGTCCGTGGGACACAAAGCGAATCCGTGCATCCATAACCTCACGGAGGTATGACCCCAACAAGCCCTTGGCCCGTAGTCAATAAGCCCGATGATGCGGCTGGCCGGGCACCAATGATCGAACATACCTCTCGGATATGGGCAAATCTTAGAGGCAGATCTCGGAGGGTATGACATTCATCCTCAATCGCTACGATGGCAACACCGCAAAGCCTTTGCTCTCGTGCTTCGAGCCCAGCGCCCGTTTCAATGCGAGGCGATGTGCCCCGTCTTGAATGGAAGCTATAAGTCTCAAGGCTTCTTCATGGGCATTTGGGTGTACAAATCTTGGTGTGGGCCTCTTGTGAGCCTAGGATTGACTTCTTTGTTGATAGTGTGCCCGGCTTAGCGTCGCCGAGAGCCTGCATCCCGAGCTTGCGAAGGAAAGTAACATCTAGGTACGAGTTTAAGTGCCTCGCGATCTTTCTTTGTCTCGACACGGGCCGCATCTGTTTGCACCTGCGCCCAGTGAGAACCAGCGAGCTTGCTTATCTTTCAAAGCGGGATTTCAAGGCGTTGGGGCCCCATCGGCGGGCCAAAGCAAGATGGGGCAAGCGTGTATCAGCCATAGCGACCACCTTTTGAAAGTAAACGATATGGCGTTCCAATGTAGCCCGTTGAAGGGGTAGAAAGCTGTCTCTCTGGAGTAGGATGCAGTGCGGGCTGTGGACTTCACCCCGGGGCCCGTGCCAAGAAGGCCGCACCGCCGAGGTCATTCAGTGTTGAGGGATATCGCCGGACCCCCACGCCCCCCCATACAAAGGACCGGCTCAACCAAAGCCCGAAACAAATGTGTATTTGGTGGCCCCAGCGTTACAACTCTGCCTTGTGGTCATTTGTTACGCATGGCATAGAGTGCTTTCCAACCCGCCGTGACCCGCAACCACGATAGCCGCATCCCAATGGGTGGTAGTTGAGAACTCAATCCCCAAGTACTTGTAGGCGGAGCCACCTCTACCTCTTGCCCCCTGGTAAGTGAAGGTGGGAAGCTTTTCGACGGACGATGCAACTAGCAAACACCCTAGTTTTGGCCAAGTTAACTTCGCATGCGATTGAATTGGCAAAAAGTGTCAAGAGCATCCGGTGTTTGCATGTCCTGGAGTATAGGCCATGAGGTTGACATCGTCGGCATATATGAGTTGCGGATTGTGTGATGCATGAGATGTGCGCCCGCGCCTCCATGCTCAGAGAGCCAATCTTCCAACTGATCAATGTATAGGCCAAAGAGTGTGGGGGAGAGGGGGCAACCCTAACGCACTCCAATACTACTGATTCTTTGGTTGTTTTGCCGCGGTGTGATACGGCTGAGCATGCCTCGTCTATATCCGCGTGCAAGTCCGGGGGTCCCGGTGCGCCAATCTCCCCGAGCTTCTTTGCGGGAATGCGTGTCGAATGCTTTTGCAAAATCAACGAAACAACGATGCAGTTTCTCGGGCGATTCACGCTATCCTCAATCAATGTGCGCAGAGTGAAGATATGATCAATGGTGGAATGTCCGGGTCGGAAACCCTTTTTGTGTAAGAGCTCGCACCTCCGTTTCCCTCTGCCCATATTGTCATTTGCTCAAGGATGCGACCAACGGTTTTGCAAGAGAGAGCTGACCATGATAGTGCGGTAGTTGGCAGGGCATTGAGGGTCCCCTGCTTTGTATATGGGCACGACTACGCTTGTGGTCCACGCGTAGGGGAAGCCTTCTCGCAATGCTTTTTATTGAACAAGGCCAGTGAGGGCGAGGCACCGATGGAAATTTGACCCATTTCAGAAGTTCTGCCTGCATGCCATCTAGATCTGTTGCCTTCCCATTAGCTAAACATTTGTAGGGCCCATGATAACATCCCCTTACGTGATAACCCGAGCCATGCCTATCGTGGAGGGATTGGTGCGGCCCCGGCGGGTTAAATACGGTATTTGCAAATCTTTGTACCCATTGCTCGAGGTGATGTTCCACGTGGGGTATCGCGGGCTTGCTCAAGACCCTTCTCGAATGTCTTGGGGTGCGGTCCGGGGAGACCAAACATCATTCTTTGATGCTCTGCGAGGTATCGGCCTTCTTGTTCTTGAGAAAGGGCGGTATTGTTGATGCTTTGTGGGCGAGAGATGGGATCGATGACTTGCGAGTGTGCGTTTAAGCTCCCGACACTCATCATCAAACCATTTGTTGCGGGGAAAGGTGGTAATGCCTGTGGTCTGCCGTGAGCGGCCTCTCCCAAAGCATCATGCCCGTCGAGCCGGTGGAGTCGGCTCAGCATTGCTCTTGAAGTGGGAAAGTTGCGGCAGATTCCCGCGGATCATGCTCAAGCGGTGGGCATAGGTCCCTGCCGCGATTGCCGTAGTCCAGGCTTGGTAGGGCACGGTGTGTTGAAGCAGCAGGTGCACGGGGAGCCTCCCAATGGAGATGCATGAATAGGGGCCGGTGGTCCGAATCTACTTCTTCGTCCCGGGTGTCTGTCCCGATGGAAAAATGAGTAACCAGGTGCAGAGCCCGTTCCTCAACCAGCAGATAATCGACCACACTGGAGCCGCCCCCTTGGTTCTCCTGTCTACAAGTGCAGCAACTGGAAGACGGCCATTGTGCCAATCCATTACAAATAACCAGGTCAAAGATACTACCAAAGAACAAAGAATCACGCCGCCGCTTGCGAAATATAGGCATCATCGATATCCTTGACCAAGCCACCTCTGCGGGGTTCAGCTGCAAGACGTCCTCTGCCAAGGGGTCAAATTTCGGAACCTGTTCGGCTCCTGTGCGTGCATTAAAGTCGCCAAGCAACATAACCTTGCCCAATTGTTTGTGCTGCTGTATGTCATCATATAGATCGACATAGGGCTCCAATCGATCCACATCCGAATGAGTGTTATAGAAGTTGCTCTCGGCATGTGGAAAGTAGCATGCTGCTATGAGGAAAGTGTCGCCCGTCATGTCATCACGCCGCACACCCACAAGTAGCGATTGCTCGCCCTGTTTTGTTGCAACGACCGAAGTGCCTCAAGGTTGCCGCGGTAGTAGCGGGCAATGCCGCCATGCCCTCGCTTGCCTGTGCACTCATTGAACACCGAGAAATGCAGATAGCCTGGGAGGTCCGGTAATCTGTGCCATGCATGCTCCCATGTTTCCATGAGGAAAATGAGATCCATATCTGGTGCAATAGAGTTGAGACTCTCGCCTTTCTGCCAGGGGAAGCCCCGGCAGTTCCAAGACACCATCCGGAGGCACAGTTCCTATTTGGTGGCATTCGGCGTGGGCCTTCGATGATCTGCCGATTCTGAGGGGCGGTGTCGCGGCGCTGGCGAGCAACGGTCGGGCGGCGAGAGCGGGGAGGTGCGGTAGGGAAGTCGCAGCGGCGGCGGCAGCCGGCGAGGAGGGAGTGGCGGCGGCGGCGCATTGCATCGGCGACCTCAGCAAAGAGACCATTAGCCAGATCAGATTATAAGAATGGTTCCCAGCTAACATAGATTATAGAGGTCAGAATATTATCCAGCTACTCTCATAGCCATGCCGCAAGTTAACAAGGTGTATCACATGGCTACAAGCATAGGGAAAAACATAGCGATAGCAACTTAGCATTATGCTAATAAAGAACGCACCTTAACTTCATTACCCAAATAGGGTTTAAGCCAAGAACTAGGAACTAATAGCTCAATACGACCAACAATCACATAGCCAAGTCTCATGCCACAGAACAGGAGATCAGAACAGATGTATTTAATGTAAGGGAACTGAAATTATCCAAGAAGACCTGACATGATAACGATAGAGCCACTTAGAAACTGCAAATTACAGTACCAGATGTAGGGAATTTATAACAGGGGTACCTTACCAACAAGCAAATCAATCAATCATACACTATAGGTCACTTAGAAACGTAAATTAATGGAATTAGAATGGGTTAAAGAAACAGTATAGCAGCCTGAAATTGGAGGTTTCAACACATGGTATAGAAGGATGCCTTCAAAAAATTAGCTAAAGGTAAATTAGAAGCTAAAGAGAAACCTGATTTGCATAGCTATAAGGGTTGTCCACTTGTGTATCAGCTGGAACAGAAGGTCTTGCAGCATTTCCAATGAGAGGCTCCATAGGATAACTAGGAAGATTTAGCAACATAGGTTTAAGCCAAGATCCAGGAACTAATGTGTAAGAGGTAGGCATATTGTTACACACAGAGCATAAAAACTCAAGGAAAATATCATCAAACTAGATAAAAATTTAGACCTCCACAAATAACCAGCCAATCCAGTCAGAACCGAACAAGAACAAAGGATTAATGAATAAGAATTATGCAAGCTGTTAGAATACATGAATCAGTTAACTAGGACGCTATCATCAATATAGAGATATTGCATGGCTGCTATGAACTTTAACCATTATGTTAAACACTGCATGAGAGCTCAAGAATCTAATCTACGAAATTGAAGATCAAGATATGGAAAAGTACATCTAAAAAATGATGGGAAACCTGATTGTTCATGGTGGTTCTAGAGCGTTGTACAGTTGGATCCGGTTCATTTGGAGACATCGCATTATCATCTTCAGCATTATTCACGGTTTATGAATGGCTTTTGAAGCCCTCTTTCTGTTTATCCATCTGCGGCATTTCTGAAGCCATTGTATATCCGTCCAAGTAGCATTCTGCCTGCTTGCAGCTTCCATAGGGTTTAGATGAAAAATAGATCCATAACCTTATATAATCAGAGAACATTGCATGCGGCCATCCAATCTGCATCCTTCAGTGCCTGGGCAGTTTGTATGCTAACTGAATCCAGCTGGTTAGTGGAGATAAACCCTAATCGTTAAGCAAGCAGAGCTCTTCTGGTCGGGATTAGGGTTTTGCCACAAACCCTAACCGTCCACATTTTGTAAATGAAACAAAATACAAGGAAAACTCGAAAAGGTAATATGGAAATGAATGTATTTTAAAATACAAGGAAAACTCGAAAAAGTAATATGGAAATAAATGTATTTTAATTTTGTGTGACAAAAATGGATAAGCTCAAACCGACCCTATAGCAATTTCTTCATGGTGCCTGGCCATGATATTAACCACATCTTAATACAACATGTTGATTCGTCAGACAAGACATGTTAATTCGACAGACATGTTAATTAAGTTGGTAAATATAGAGGTGTATTGAGTAGATACGCTTCTAAAGGTCAAGTATTAGTGGAAATATGTGAGAGAAAATCCAAAGAAACTATAAGGTAGAGAGTGAGAAAGATGATGTATCAGGTCGTAGTGGACAATACCTTGATTTGTCTAGGAACTCAGAGTTTGCGAAGACCAGTCAACCAAGTCCAGTGAGTCAACCAAGTTTAGTGAGGCAGTTGAACTCGTAAGATTGCAAGGCTCTATAGTTCAGTAACCATATTTCTGGGTAGATAACTAACTCTATAATTAGCACAGGCTATACATAAAAAAAAAAAAAACTAGCAAAAGGCACACCAGAAGGCTTTGACAAGGATTTATTTAATTAGGTGTATAATCTAAAGTTAATTGTGGTTTCTTTCAAAATAGACGATTCAGAAGCCAAGAAGATGAACTTATTAGAACCTATGGAACACATATCCACAATGACTTTCACTAATGTGGATTGTGGAAGATCCCGCCTAGGCAAATTCATCATGGTTTGGTGATCTAGGCTCTATGTAAGTACATTTTTATTGATACCACTTTATGACTTTGGACACGTTGGTTGATTCATATTATTGTACATGATGTTAGGTGATGAGCAAATAGATATTATAGAGTATATAGATCATAATGAGGCAGCCAAATATCTCAAAGTAGTACAAGAGAGATGATTTTTTATTGTGCATGGGTGGTTTTGCCTAAGGGTTCCTATTGTTTTCTTAAGTTTCTAGTTTTGTACTACATTATCTATGATGTATATTGATTTTCATTCATGAATATAGTCTTTCGGCATTTAGAAAGAAAAAACGCTAGTTTCTTTAAAGCTTAAATTTAAATGGAAATGTTATCAACAAAACCATTTTCACGTAGTGCTATTTTTTAAGATCATTGAACCAAGATGCTATCACTAATGGTATGAAGATGCTAACGAATGACTCCCCTTATGGCTAAGTTGTAATGCTTATTGTTATTTTAGCAGAGTACTTTGTGCTTTTCCAAACGTCTAAAATTCCTTAAATCTATTGCAACTGAAATATTGAGCTCCCTTTCTTTTCTTTTCAATTCCTACTTATTCCTTCTGTTTTACAATGATTGAACACAACGTGCTTGATGATAATTTATAAACTAGTATTTTCACCAGTTTTTGTTCGGCTTACCTTAGCGGGTTGTATAATGTGATAATAATTTACATTAGATATAGATTGTTCAAGAATGGCAAGATCGAGCTATTCAATTTCTTGCATAACATCCTGCAAAGATAAGAATGCAAGAAATAAAAGACAAAGCATTAAACTCAACATATATTGACAATGCCTCCATGAATTTTAGTTTAATTCCATTTAATGAATTTACAACTTCTTAGGAGTAGATTGAGAATTGTGAGAAAAACTTCAAGTTTAGGCATGCTAGATGTTTCCATATAAACATTATATTTGATTGGATGTAAGAATGGTAACCATGTACCTTTTCAAGTCGGGTGACATAGGTTGCAGCAATTATGGTTGCCAGAAGTCCTGTACTTAGGTTGCAGCAATTATGGTTGCCAGAAGTCTTGTTCCAAGTACAAGCAACTGTTAAAGATCCTTCAGGAAATGCTAATTCTGAATCCTCCTAAGAATAACGCCCACAAATTAGAAGGCTGCATCATGAATGTTCTTTGAGTTCTACTGAGCCAATCTTACAAGCCGGGGTAAAAGCTTTGAGTCGTAGGTTAGTAAAGTTTACGCATAGGCAACAATAGTTCATGTTCTAGCACAGTGCGAGGCTGAATTGTCATGTTCAGTGCATGCGAATAATAAGCCTCGAGTTGGCTTGCCTCAAATTATATCCAACCAACATACACGACATGACTGCACAACACCCCTGTCCAAGACACACGGTTTCAAGAATGTGTATCTTCCAGTACATGATAACTCTTCATACCTTGCATATCTTGCAATAGTTGTTATACAAAGGAGCTTTGGCAATTTTCAAAACAGTTAAAGCCTTAGACTTTTTATATTATAGACACAGACCAAACACAACTTATATTCACAAGCATCTCTAACCAGTGTATGTGCCATGATTAGCACTCAAGGTTAACCTTCTCCTGGTTCTTTGGCAAACTAATGATGCATTGGCCTAATTATTTCAGGTAAAGGGACCAACTGTCTGTGGGATTACATCATTGGGGTATGATCACATGGGCGTTTTGGGCAGGCTTCATAAACTGTGTTTCAGTTATAGATGATAATGAGGTCTATTAGCGATCTTTAGTTACATTCAATAATGGGCTATCATTTTCATTCAGGTAACACTCGTATTCAGGAGCACTCTTGCTAAAATAGCAAACTATTGGCATTTATGATATTAATAGTTGTGGGGCGTTCTGCTATAAGCTAACTTAACAAACCTAAAAGCCATGGGAGCTTTGCGCAAAAGAGCTCATCAGCTGGATATAACTTTCATTTCTATAATTTTGGACTTGATCAAGATAGAAATGATCAAGTCCTTTTTGTGCAAACCAGCTTATGGTTCCAAAATCCAGCTAATTTCTTGCAGTTTGGGATAATATTTCTACATTTTATATGATTTAAAGATAATTGAGCATTGTTTGCATGTTTCTTGATGATCTATCAGAAACAACGCTGAGAACTCCGTGGCTGAGAAAATAAAAATAATCCTGGAACAATCAATCGTGGAGCTTTAGGAAGGGTTTATCCTCCGTCGTTTTAAAGCCGAATCACATTACTACTTTAGAGTGCCATCATCTCGGTTGTTTGCCACTATTTCGAGCATTATATTCAAATGATGATTATACATACACGAAAACCTATTTAGGTGCATTAGAGGGCTGATAGCGAAGTTACTTCTTTATATATATTATTTGCATCAATAGGCATTCTACTCATAGTTGTGTCAAGCTCTAAAACTGCTTCTTGAGTCCCAAAAGTTTATGTTCTCTTACGCAAGTCCGAGAGTACTTATAAGGAATTGCCACCATGCCGAAGCTTTACATAGGCAAAACGCAGGCGAGGAAGCTTGTAGTCTTCTTGAGAACTTGTAGTCATAAAAAGCTTTGATCTTTTTGTTTATCATGCCGTCTGCCTGTTTATCAAGACTACTGCCTGTTTATCATAATAAGTAGGCCGCTGCCTGTTTATCTAGCTGTGACAACTAATTACGGCCTGCTGGTTAAGAAACAGGTAATCGAGATCCTTAACAGAGATAGCAAGTAACTGACGTAGGCTTTGCAATCTGCTATTGCATGGGCTTTTAATGATGTGCAATGGCAAATCCCTTGGCACTACTCATAATAGCCAAGAGCAATATCTTGATAACTAAGAGCTCTATCAATTCTAAATGAACTGGCATTCAAAGAGGAGCTTGAACTCCGTTAAAACATTTTGGAAGTAATGTGCAATTTAAACTGAGTCTTGTCCAAAAAGCCTAAATATGATTCCCTATTGTACCTATGTTTGTCATAAATACTTGTCAATCAGGCACATATTAACATATGCACGAAATATTTCTATGCAATAAAATGGTGCGGTGGACACAAGTTTCCTGTAGCATAAAAGATGAATCACACAATAGGCAATATCATCATGGAAGAAAAATACAACAAGTCTTCTTAACTCTGCCACAAATGATGCAGGTGCTCATACGAAAATTCTTGATACCAATGAACCCTTGGATGGAGTCAGCATTGCTATTTACCAACTACTACCACAGAAAACTAACACTTATAAAAGAAGAGAAACAAAATGAGAGGAAAGTTGAGGTTTGTACCAGAACGGAACGATCTCCTTAGGTTAGCACTAGAAATATATACAGTTCCGAGCGAGATTCCATGCAACTTAGCATTGCGAAATTTAAGAACGGCTACTAAAAACCACTTGGTACAAACTGCTTTACCACAGAAGATTCCAATGATGGACTGCCAAATCCGACTGTTTTGGTCAAGGAAAATATAGATTCGGGCCTTTTACTATAAAAGAAGCGAAACGAAATGAGAGAAAAGGTGCGGTTTTTACCAGAACGAAATGATCTCTTAGCTTAACGTGAAAGCAGAAAGCACATGCAAGGAGTTATTCCGTGGTCTTTTCCATATGGTTTTGTTCCGCTGGCATTAAGTCCAATACCTGCAAACCATTCGGAGCTATCGAAATCCATTTTGCTGGGCCTCTGCCGGAGTTATGGCATAAAAAGTCCTATTCTTTGGCCGTTGTTATCTCGTTGTCCTTCTAAAAACTGCATCTGATCTGTTAATGGAGCAACCATCAAGTGGAGATTCTTCCGAATACCTTCACCAAAAAATGTATTAAAGAAGTAAAAGCTCCGAATGCGATTAGGTGGGCATTGTGCATTGCCAAGTTCAGAACAGCAAAGGAACAGTAGCACATAATGTGCTAGGGCCACGCCGAAAGCTCTTCGGCAGAGCTTCAAAGGAAAAAAAGAAAAAGGAAGTTTCTCCGTGACCCTTTCCATCTCCGTGCCCATTTTTGGAAGATTTTCTAATTTCCCTGGCCTTAGATTTGCAAAAGCCAAGATCTGATGGTGTAAAATAAGGCACATCAGATTTTGATGACATGGAAATTACACGTGGATAGGCTAGAATTGCAAGAAAGGCTGTAGGCCCGGTAGGGCTGGTGTGCTAAAAAAAAAAAAAAAAAAAAAAAACCTTTAAACCTGTACAAACAGACTTCAATCCTTTAAGACCTTTTCAAGAAAATAAAGGATTCAATAGGCAGTCCTTTTATTGAGTAGGTGATTTCAACAAAAGGCCAAAATCTGGTTACTTTTTTATACTTAAAATAATATGTACAACAGTCACATAATACTGCAAAACTCTTAGAAGAAACCTTTATCTTAACACTAGAGTCGTCACATGATGAACCAGAAAAGGTGCATTTGCACTGTTTGCTTTAAAATTCATATAAAATCAAAGGTTCAATAATCAGTCAAACCCTTCTTATATGTTAATATATAGCAGTCACATTGCATGGGAAAAATATCTAAAAATCTATTGGTCCCCATTTATGAGAGTTACACTTAGGTAAACCCAAGGGGGTCAAGTCTGTTTCGCTACATGTTTAGATAAAGTAAAACTGTCTCGGTAAGATGATTTTTATGATTTTTTTCATTATTTTTGTATTTTTCTACACGAGTTAGAGAGTAAGACACAAAAAGCGCACCTCAATCAGAGGTGCGAGAAGGGAGATAGGGTTGTTTGAACATGAGGGTCAAAAGCTCTTTGCTTGTCTTACGTGAACCAATCTTGGTTTCAGAAAAGTTTCCCAAATCAAATCTCTAACTTTTATAGGAAAATGAATTTTGACCCAAAATTTTGAATATAAGTATTAGACAACTTGCTTTATCTAAGAAAAATGTCCATTAGCCTTGATGATGAGGTTTTGATTTTCTTTTATTTTTTCAATTACAAGTGAAGGATAACTTATGTCTATATAGGAGTAAAATGATTCAAAGTCATCCATAAAAAATTCACATTATGAAAGGTTACCACGATATGGAATCACCCCAAAAACAAACACGTAAAAAGCCATAGCGTTTGTTTTCAAGAAATCAAGAAAGGTTAAGTATTACTGAAACCATTACCGGTCCACCTTCTTTTTTAAAATTAAGAACTCCCTCATGTTAATCAATTTCGGTTTCAATTGCGGGATATAAGCACCTCATGAGCTAATCTATTCATTAAAAAAATAATCAATGCTCGATCTTGAGGTTTAGCATAAACTTTCTAGTGTTCATTCAAGTTATCTGTTAGATCGGCGTTCCATGGATTTCATAAACCTATGTATTGAATGGTGAACTCAAAACTTGTATTTTTTATCTTCTCAAGTTGTGGAAGCAATGCAAAAGAATGAAAAACAAATATAAAAAGCTAGAACTATGAAAAATAAAGATAGATCTATATCTGTTTCCCATAACTTGGATTGGGTTCCGTGGGACGTTAAAATTTTCTTCCTTCCTTCCTTCCATTCTTTGGTCCACATGGCTTATGATCATTCAAGAAGCGGAACATCCTCATCTTAATTAGTTGGTTGCTAGAATTGCATTATTTAATGGTAAAGTTGAAGCACAAGCAAACTGAACCTATATGAATCTCCACTCACCCTTCCAAAAATTATGTTAGAGAATGTAGAAAATTGCCATATCATTGTATAAGTGACAAATGAACAATAAATAAAATTGGTAATCATAATTAGAGATTTAATTCTATACCCAATTAGTTAATTGTGGACCATAATGGTCCATGCCCATTTATATTCAATTTTTACATATAGTAGTATGTTATTTTTAACATCAAATTGGAGATCTATGTTGCCAATGAAGCTTGAACCCATAAAAATTATAGTCTATCATGAAAGACAAGCTAAAGTTACTATTATTATACCTAAAGTAGGAACTCTTAAGCGACAAACACGTGTACTAAGTTTATGATAGTAAAAAAATAAGAAGATTTCATCGTGTGTTTTGCACTAAGGCGATACAAACTATATTTTAAACTTCTATCACATGTTTAGATCAATCATGAGTTGAAAAAGATTGCTATCTTGCTTTAAAATATGGCAAGCCTAAAAGTACAAACCAGAAATGGTCCATGTCTATTTTAAATCAAATCTTGTACATAATATGTTACTTTAACATGAAATTCAAGATCTATGTTGCCAAGGAAGGGTGACATTCATAAAAATATTGCCTACCATAAAAGATGAGTTTTTTTTGTATTATTACCTTAGCTAAACTCTAATTTTGTGTAGTGGCAACCACTTCTAAATGTAAAGAATACATGGTTATTCACCATATTTAAGTTCATAAAATTCTTTATTATGAATGTATAAGTGGAATGAATGGAGTGCATCATTTATTGCCTTTAGAAAGCTTATATATAAGTTTAGTTAAACCCGTTAGTTCTATTTTTGTCACGGATTACGTATCGAATCTTCTTTAGTGAAAATTGAGATCAACGTGACTTATAGACATTTCAAAAAAATTATTAGACTATAGCTCTTAGAGTTGACAACTTATGGCCGCAAGTCTTACATCAAAACTTGTTATAGTAAAGGAGAAACAATTCACAACCTCAAAGCGACTTTTTTGAGCTAAAAATGGTTTGACGACTTCATATAATGCCATCTAATAGCAACGAAACATGAAAACATGTAAATCAACATGTTTTATCATAAAACGTAAATTATTTTCAATTTTAGAAACGTTTGGACCCCTTTATGCTAGAAAGTTTGAAGAATGGAGTTACGGCTGGCGTAAAAACTCTTTGAATTCAATGAGGTTTGGGCAATCACCACAACATATCAGTAAATCTATTGGTCATGAAATTCTCCACGGCCATAAAGAATCGAGTGAAGATTCCAAAAGTGGTGGTATCTTGTGAAATGGAATTTTCTCTTGTTAGATACCTGGGTTTAAGTGGCAGAGGGTATGCTGGACCAATTATGGTGGATGAACCCAGAATAGTTCCAGTAACAACTCTAGTGTTAAGGTATATCCTTTGAAGGCAGTCCTTCTATTGAATAATGACTTCAATAAAAGGCCAAGATCTAGTTACAAATTTTCATTAGATATTATACGTTCAATATACAAGAATCATGTACTGTAGAAATCTGAAACCTTTTACCAAATAGTCATTTCTTCTTACAATACAATATTAGTGCGTCCAATCGTTATTTTCGTCCAGATCATGTACATTCGAATATTCCTAATAGTCATATCCAGAATACATTAGTTCATTTACAAGCCAGATGTCACAATGCACCTAGAATTATAGTAACCTAGATCATGGAAAATGGTATAACCATAATACTGGAATTAGAACAAAAAAACCTTTAAACCTGTCTGAAGACAAGCTTTAATCCCTTAAGACCTTTTCAAGAAAACAAAGGATTCAATAAGCAGTCCTCATACTGACTAGGTGCCATCAATACAAGGCCAAGATCTGGTTACAATTTTCCTTAAACTTGATACCTTAATAGAATTGTTGTCATAAACTGAACAAGGAAGAAAATCATTATTATAATGTCATTACACCTTTCCCACAAAAGTTTGAATAAATACCTTATCATCAGATGATTTTCAGCATAAGATTCAACCTAAGGGCTAGTTAACCCATCCAAAATGCACTATAGATCTCACCAAACAATCTTCAATGATTGTCTAAGTCCAATTTACAAGAATAAGTCCTTGATCTTAGACGCACTTCCATTTCTTGAAAAAAACATAGCAGGGAGTATAAGATCCTGTTACCTGCATGTCAACCAATCAATAGTTAGCCTGAGAAGGGTAAAATCAAAAGGACATGCAGGTGTCATAAGATCTTATAGGTTTAATGCCCTTCACCCTACTTGTTTAGTACAAACTTATCATTGGGTAAGGTCACATTCGTATTAAGACAGTAGAAACAATTAAACATTAGATCCTGCTGTCCTACATAAATAGCTAGACATTAAAACTCAAATGAGAGGCCTGTGGTATAACTGTGAACAACAGCTAATCTAACTGCCAGCAAGTACTCATTGCATAACACCAAACAATTTTAAGGCAGAATACCTATAAGCATATTCAATAATGTTTCGGTCTAAATCTCTTACTATGCAAATCTCAAAAACATAGTGCAGAGAGCAATGCATGTAAGTCAAATGCAGAGAAAGCAGATAAACTTTACAACTCAATCTGCAATCCTCTTTCCCATCTGCAAATTAATGAATGCATGAAGATGAACAAGCTTCACCAGCTAGGCTAGACTTATTACTAATTGGAAAGGCACATGTATTGAAGAGAAGCATATGCGTATGCTTTGAACTATATTGAACCACTAACATGCAAGAAACACTGCCCGCATATCCGGGTCTCCAGAAAGCATGCCAAAGTTTTCAAAAATGCTCAATAGAAATGAATAGACCAGTAATCAATGAAAATCTCATGCCAATCATGCTGCTAACTAAAGGTATGCCCTCAACCAGTACATCTAATGTAATGTGAGCCATTATGTAAGCATAACCCTGTCATTATGTTACAGATCTGTATGGCTTTTTGCCAGCATTTCTGACAGGATTCAAGAAGCAATTAATTTAAGAAAGCATTAATTATGTAATGAGCTAGGACCTAGGCAAAGCGTGCAGCTACCATGTAGTTCATTAATGAACTCTCTATGGATTTCATAGAATCTTAGACAGAAAATAGTACACAACAAACATCAGAGTTTATGTCCAATCCTAGAACTATTACAATAGATGCATAGTTCTACCAAGGCATATGCTTGTACCTATATAGGCAATCTAATCCTCAAGATTATTCAGGATCTGTACATCTCTTAAGCATCTAAATGCAAATATAATCTCGAACCTGAGTATGACGTTGAAGATTGGATGATTTATGCATGGAATCATTCCTGGTGCTGCATCCAGCTTGCTGGTGTTTGCCTCAAGCTGCAACGCTGCCTTCTCCATAGAAATTTTCCAACATGGTTCTTATGAAGGGATGCTAAACGGCATACAGTTCCAGGCAGCTTCTTAGATTAAAAGCTTTTTCTACTAACGGAACACTCTCAAACATCAATAAGTCATCATAGGCAGCCGTCATCTTTACCATGTGGTCTAGCAAGGAGAACATGTTACGGCCCGAGCTTTTTGTTGGCCAGATTTTCATCCCTGTTACTCAGCATGACCCATTTTAAAGCTTTAGTTAGGGCAAAATATTAGGTTTTTCCATAAACAATTTTTCCTTCAAGTTTTAATTGCATTTTTTGGCTAGGGTAAGGATATCATCCTTTTGCAAAAATATATACTTCAAACACGTTCATGATGAACTCGTAGCAACTTAGTGGTCAGATTTCCCACAAATAGAGGATACTGTATTTGATCATTTGTTGGTGTAGACATATTTTCATGGGTCCAATCAGATTCAAAGTGTCCCACTATAACTTTTGCAAGCATTGCAGTGCTTGGAGAAGTGCATGGAATTGTGGATAGAGAACTGATATATAAAATAATTAAGCTTACTTACCCCAAGGCTTTTATCCAATGGTGTACCTTAGATTTTTTATCCCTTTCAAGCTCATCCTCTTAGAGAGGGTCAGTGGCCACAAAAACCATGTATCAATAATAAAAAAAAAAAAAAGGAAGCCGCCAAACACCCGACGGTACATGCGTGCGACCGGATCCTAAAAACTATGAAGTCATAAGAGCTTGCAGATCTATCCTCCGCGAAGAGAACTCCAAATAGTCAATTGAGTTGATACAATGGTCATATTGAGCACATGATTAGCAGCTCCAAACCCACAACTAGTTTACTTGTGAACAAATGCTTCACGCTCTGCAG
Source organism: Isoetes taiwanensis (assembly GCA_021234155.1). Taxonomy (NCBI): domain Eukaryota; kingdom Viridiplantae; phylum Streptophyta; class Lycopodiopsida; order Isoetales; family Isoetaceae; genus Isoetes; species Isoetes taiwanensis. The sequence continues at coordinate 6,493,694 of JAJEKV010000016.1, read as the reverse complement.
GGCCTACATCCATTTCTTCTGGTATTATTGGTAACCAACCTTCCCTATATAAACCAATATTGCTCCATATAACAGATTCCTCAGCTACCTCACTTCCCCTGTTGACACAAATCTTGCCTTCGGTAGCCTCACATTGGTCAATGACCTTAATGACTTTGCTCGTATTAGGCCCAATTTATCCGATGCCGGCACTTCTCTCCTCATGAGATTTTGCAATTTCAATCAGTGTCTGCAGAGCAAATATTCAATATCCAATTTTTTTGTGCTGCTGGGCTGTAGCATTCAGCTTTGCCGCTGTCACTCCTTTTAAATAGCAACATCCTCTCCCTTCAAAACAGCAACATATTTCTTATACAACAACAATCTTGATTTAACAAGAACCAATAAAGCAGACACTGCATACTGACACGGACACTTCATGTTGCCTCCCAACGGATGTGTGGTGAGTTGGTATAGGTCTAGTAATGCCAAAATAAATATAATTTTTACAGTCACTTACACATTTGCTACAATGGTAATGGTACAAGCATTTTTTAATCCAAGATGGTTTTTGCTTGTGTTCGCTGGCATACACTACATTCTTGATTGCTTGCAACATTCTCTCCGTGAGCCATAAAAGTCAATTTAGTTTGAAAAAAGATAGTTACGAAAATCCATTATAAAGGGACATCAAACTTTCTAATAGATACATCTTTTGTTCCGTCTTTTTACTAGTTTTATGGTAATTCAATTCATCTACCTGTCTTTTTACTAGTTTTATGGAAATTCAATTCATCTACACGCTCATAATCCATGAAGATTGGTCATTAATATTACTTTCTATGCTCCCAATTACGTAAAAATAGGGTGTCCCATTTTCTGCCCTATCCGCCTATTGTTGTCTGCCACGTGGCAGGCATTCTTTCCCAGAATCACTCATTCTCAAACATTTTTTTAGTGTGTATTTTTGCAGTTGATCAGACAGAAATCAAGAAGATTACAAAGTTATTTCATCGTTATTTCATCAGAGATATTCATCATTATTTCATCAGAGATACACAGGTAAGTTCGCATAATCATAAGACTTTTGCATTCATAAAACTTTTCAGATCCATTAAACAAGTGCCATACTGCTGCTTGGCTGCAAAGACAAGATCATAGGATAGCTAAAAATTTGAGGATGCTTCCAAAACCCATTTGAAATCCTGAGCTTCACTACCAGGAACACCAAAACTACTGCATGCATCCTATAAAACTACTGCGAAACCCCAAAAACTGAGTCTGCTACAAAAAAAAGCAGGGCCTGCGAAGGAGATAAGCCAAGATTCGCAACTAAGAAAGCCAAGATTGCGAACCTATCTCCTCCAAATCCTCTGCATCCCTTAAAGATCTCCCTGACCTGCATACACGCAACAACACACGATTAAATACAAAGAATACATGCAAATAGTGAAAAAAATCATGGGACGGCAAAAAAGTCATGCAAACTGCGAAAAAATCTGCGAAAACAGTGGTCCATGCAAGAAAACAATCGTTCTAGCACTCTGAATACCTGAATCTGTGAAGAAAATGAGAAAACCGCCAAGAATCTCTGCTTAATGACCAAAAACGGCCTCCAAGAACAGTGGCGCTGCACTTAAAAACTACATCAAATTGATGCTATGGCCAAGGGGCTCCAGAAGAGCTCAAGAACGACGTCATCGCCGTAAGCAAGTCGCTGGGCGCCAAGAGGTCGCCATACCTAGGAGCTCGTCGCAAACAGAAAAGAAAATGCCAGGTCAGCCGAAAATGGGACACACCTATTTTCACGTTACACGAATGTTTAGGTGTCGCAAATTCCGGCCAGAAAATTGGCCTCCGCGCATCCGCGCGCCGGCCAATTTTCTAGGCCGGAATTTGCTCCACCTAAACATTCCTATATACAATATTTGCATATGCATATTCCATTCTTCTGGACAAATAGGACCAGTTTTCGGTCAACCAATATTTGGTAGTGCCACTTCTCTTTCAACACCAAACATAATGGTTATTGTGTCAACATCTCCAATGTAAAGGGTCCCCTCCATTCTTTCCTCCATAACTACAACAAGGTGCCAGGGCCCTATGACAAGTGACATAGATATCATCTATATGATTAGATTTTATGCTTGAAGATGCTAATCGTATTAGCCATTGAGATATGACTAGAATCGAGATAACATATGATGTCTCTAAATTTGTCGAATCTAAAACCTTATTACCCATTGAAATTTTAGTATGCTAGAAAATTTATATTTCCATGATTTTTTTTGGCTAGGATCTCAAAATTATTTTTCAATGGATCTTGTCCTATCTCAATGCTTCTTTTCGATGGCTAAGATCCACCAAATACAATCAACTTGTGTCCAACTTGATAGGTGTTTATTTCTCGTACATACAAACTATGCAAATATGCAAAAAGACAAAATCACAACCATCATATTTTATATTTCCCCATCCGCCTGACCTGCTTAGTAGAAGGGGCCAAGTCATGAGAGTCCTTAAACACTTGCCAAGAAAAAGCCCAATTTTTACCACAAATGAAATTTATATAAGGGTGTTTTTTCTTGGGACCAGTCCCATTTGGGGACCATCTATCGGTTAATTCTGAGCACCGTTTGAAAATGGTAAGACGAAATGTGTGTGAAAAGTTCGTGCAAACGCCCAGACAAGGAACACGGTAATGGCCAGGTACGGATCCGGTACGAGTGACCAATCCCTTTGAAATTCTTAAAAAAATGTGCCCTGATGCATCATTCAGGCCTGAAATGAGGAAGCAACAGTGTATTTACCTTTTAAGTAGAAAATTTAATTGATGATGTTGGTCCCTCGTAAGTGACAAAAGGGCCCTCTACGTTTTTGGTGTCACATGATGTCAAAGGAACATCATTTTCAGCCAAATTTCACTGACATTGAAACAACTTATTTGGCATCATATTTCCCGTGTACCATTCTGACAGGATTCTGATTTGTAGAAAAGAAAAAGGGAAAACTTCAGCCCACTTCTATCTAAGAAACAAGTTGAGATTTTTGTCAAAATTTAAATGACCGCACTTCAAATCGAAGTGCAAATAATAAGAATATTCCCAGATACAAAATTTACAAAATGTTGCCCAGTAAGAACAGATGTTTTGCTAGGCAGATAATATAGTCGGCCAGAGTAAAGTATTGGCTATAGATGTTCAAAAAATCTATTCCACTTGGTTTCTTGAGCTTAAAAAATAAATAGGCTGTATTCTTGACTTCAGCACACAGAACTCAATACATCTGTACAGTTGTGGGTCATCCAAACAAAAAAAGGTTCCTCTGGAGCTCAGTACCCTGAGTTACAGCCTCATACTTAAGGGAAATACCATATCCTGGAAAACTCCTCCAACAAACTTACACCTGCTTTCTTTGATCCTGCATTATTTATCTCTCTTACAGCAGTTCAGAGATTTCAATGGCTGCAGCAAAGTTGTTTGCACTGGCCATTAGCAGGATGAAAGCTTTCAAAACAGAATTGTTTTGTTAGTGAAAAGGGTGCATTTACATATGCCTTGTCGTGTGAAGGCTTGAAACCCTTCTTACTTGTCATTAAAATATCATGTAAAACTCGCATATGGACAGTTTATCTCGACACAAAACTTCCAAGCCACATATACAGCAGTCCTCTCTACTCTCGCTCCCTGTCCAAAGAAGGATTTTCAACAGTAACTGGGGAGCCAACCACCCCAGCTCCATTTGCTATGTCGCTAGCACCTGTAGGACTCCCATGCTGACTTCCATTACTGCTGCTGCTGCTGCCTCGTTCTCTACCAGGACGCATTCGGACATTCACACTAACAGGAAAAGGCTCCTAAAGTGTATGCAAGGTAATAGTTACAAACGTGTAAAACAACCAGTTCCATAACATGTCATTCAAGATCTGAAGGGGTCAGATAAAGACATGGAAGATGGAAGGCTAAAAAGATTCATCATTACCTGATCGCCCATGTTTGGTCCATCAGAATGGAAAAGGATGGGGCGGCATCTTTTGTCTTCATTCATCAAACTTGAATTCTGAAAGTGGGCTACAAGTGCTGCTTTTCCTTGTATTCGAGCATATGCCAGAAAAGCCACCTTCTCACTGTTAAATTTCTCCCACTTTTTGCCATGGAATGCCTGTCATAAGAATGTCCAATGCCATCACATGTTGCTCGCAGAGTTTATGCAAAATTGAACATTTCGGGAGCAATTAAAATACCTGGTAGAAAGGTACGATAGAGGATGGAGATATCATGTTGATGAATGCATATCCAACATTGCATTTGTTCTGCAATATAATGGCACTATTAAGAGATGGGCTCACAGAAATCTATGCATTTATGTCACAACTGTTCTACCTTGAAATCTATTGGGAGGTAGATAAAATCATAAGTTCCACGATGATGCTCGTCTATTGCAGCAAGGAGCATCTTGGATGTATACCTGCATGAAAAAAGAAAATTATATAGATAAAATGCAACTTTAGTATCGGGTTTACAAGACAATTAACTTACTTGTTAGGAATGTTTTTTATCATAAGTGTTGTTCGGATATCTTCTCCGCTGAGAATCCGATCTATATCAAGCTGATACTGCTTCTTGTTTTCAGCTTGGTTGGAGCTGTTATCTCCCCTGCGCCCTCTACCACGGTCATTGAAACCATCAATATATGAAAGTGAACCCCCAGCAGCAGAAAACATTCGTGTCCTTTGATGGGGGGAAAGCATTGCCAGACTTGGGGATGCAGGACCCTGATCAGGATTTCCATTCCTCATTGCAGCTGTGAAGTTGATCAAGCCATTGCCGCCATTGATGTTCATAGGATGTGTAATAGCGAGTGATGGCCGCACCATGGAAGAGATATCAGGGGAGTCTGGAAAGTAAACATGGCCCCTCTCCATGATCGAGTGCTCTGAAGGAGCTGAACCAACATGGCTACCATGTGTAGAAAGTACCGTACTAAATAAATGATTGTGAGTTCCTGAGAATGAGTGAGGATGCCCATTGTGGTTGAATGGCTGACCAACTGGAGATGGCGGCCACATGGCTGGAGAAGAGCTTTGAATACTCTGGCTGTAATGGTTATGATTTCCCCAAAGAAATTGTTGACTCGACAAAGACCCTTTTGGATTTGAAGATGCATGAAGAGTAGATCCACCTCCAGTTACACGGGCTGCATAAGTAATGGATATACATGAGTTTCTGGCACACACAGACAGCGCAGATGGCGCTTCTGAGCTAATTAATAATTACCTCCGATTGCATTTCCATAATTAGCTCCATCACCCAGGCCAGTGCTGGTCCTTGAAAAGTGGCTTCCTTCAAGTCCCTCGCTCCTAAAAGCTGCTGGAGATGATAAAGCTGGTCCTGAAGGACTAAACGGAAAGAGTGGGTTCATCAAGCTGCTGTTGTATTCAGGGAGAGAGTGTGGATGTGATGGAACTTGATGCATCCCAGCCCCTGCGTGCCCAACCGGAGGAAGTCCCACGTGACTTGGTTGACCAATATGGCCTCCAATCACACCATTCTTAGATGGTGACGAGATCTGAGTGTTAATGTTTGGGGCGATTCCATTAACAGGCTTGGCCACTTTTGCTGCAAAGGTTGGAGTATGCAATCCTAAGGAACCATTATCGGGACTTGAAAAATTGCCCCATTGAGGGCCTGAAAGAACACCACTAGAAGATGAGAGATTTTTCATTTTGGCCGCTCGAAGATGTAATCTGAAACTTGAACAAACCTGGAGGCGAGTTTGTCCATGAAGAATGTGGCGGATGAGCATATGGACGATTCTCCTCCTGCTCTAGCTCCTGGGTAAGCTGTTGCATTAAGCTGTATGGAAAAAAGTAAATATATGCTAAAAGAGGCACATGTTAAGCTCATCGCCATTATGGTTTATAAGTCAGTCCTGAATAATTCTAAGATGGCTATTCCTCTTTTTAACCTATAGAAGAAAAACTAATCATTTTCAATACCCTAAGAAACTAGGACAAAATATTGTAACAATCACCTCCGTCGTGCACCACCAGGACGACTAGGTTCCAACTTTATACGTTTGCCAGCTATGTCACTCCTGTTTAATGCTCGTAAAGCAGCCTCTGCTGCCCTTACATCATAAAATTCGATAAACTTATGATGCCGCTTATGAGGGGTCTCCCGTATCTGAAAAAAGCCATGGATCAAAATCCAAACTATAAGAAGTGGATCATCTCAAGATATTTACTTCTTTTACTTCGCCATAGTCCCCAAAAATCTGTCGAAGATCATCATTTGAAACTGATGCGTCAAGGTTGAAAACAACCAATGTCCCCTGATTCACATCCTTGTCTGAGGGATTGTCCTGCAAAAGTATGGGCCATATAACCATTTAGTAAATAAATGCGACAACTTTATGCTGAATAATGGTTTATGCCTAAGAAGGCATGTTGGATATCCATAGAGCTGGCATGTACATTCAAACTCCCTTTAATGCTGGTCTAAAATGTTCTGCTACATGCTGACAAATAGAACATTTAGATGCAGTATCCCCAGGACAAGACAAGGGGAAAAGAACCAGAAAAGCCACCTTTGGGATAGAGAAATGGATATCCAGCTTGCGACGGCGCAAAGGCTTGTTTTGAAGTGCCCTCATTGCACTCCGCGCAGCGCGAATGTCATAATAAGAAATCATCACAAAGCCACGATGTTTACAAGCAGTGTAAAGTGTACGAATGTCACCGTATGTCTGCACATATAGAAAGCAACAACGCATGATGAGGTGATGCTAAAAGATCTACAATAAGAAGGTCCATTGAAAACAAACCTCAAACAAAGCTCGTAATTCAGTATCTTCAACATTGCTGTTTATGTTTCTAACGAACAATGTTCGCGATGGATGTTCGCCATAAGGATGTTCCCCCACCACAGAAGCTGGAGCAAGTGCATGTTGAAAAGAACCAATCAATGCATCCATTCTCTGCCCATTTGAATACTGGAGTCCATCCTGGCTACTTCCATCTAATTCCATCCCACCACCACTGCTAAACAGGTCAAAGTCTTCATATTCTTCTATGTTGGTTGAGGGCATGCAATCAAAGTCATCAATGATTCCTGCTAATAGCTCCTCCTCGTCATCAGGAAGAAGGTTCCCAATTGTATGGGATTCAAGTTCTTCTAATGATAACTCATCTTCTAACCCATCCTCGGCATTATTGACAGGTTCTGCTAATCTCACTGCATGATCAACCCACACCAGTACTCAAGTCATCAGCTAAAATTAAATTGCCTACATACTCATAGAGTCAGAGGACTTCTGTGAACCAACTTACATTTATTATGAAACAGGTTAGGAAGTGAGCTTGAGAAATGACTTGCATCACCATCAACTAAGTAAGGACTTAGACCATCAATTTCCCTCCTCGTTTGTGGAGAAGATGCTAGCCCTTGAAGCTTTGAGGGTTCAGATTTTTTTGCCCACGGACTGGATTTTACCATCGCATTCCCATGCCATTTGTCAGCATCCACTTCTCCATTCTGTGCTGGTCTATTAGACCAGTCCCAGCCAGAAATCCAATCGTTCTGTGTTTTCAGACACAATGAGGCATATTAAGTACTTGAACAAGGAAAATAAAATTTTCAATAAAGAAATCAAGAAAGGATGCAAACAGACAGCATGTTTATTCTACCAATGATGACTGGAACTTAAGAAAAGAGCATAAGATAGTACCTCCACAGACTGAGTATTGCCATGGAAAAAGAAAGATGGATTAGATCCTTGTGAGTGAATTGGTGCCGCTTGGCTCTGCATTGTCCCTAGCCCAGATAAATCTGGCATATTACTGCTAATTTGCCCTTCTAAGTGCATTGCGCCTGCTTTACTACCGTTCTACCCTTGATTTTTAGTAGGTACTCAGCTTTGTAGATCCACCATGTGGAAAAGGGACTTCGCCAGTTAAAGAAGTATGCCTGGCTTGCAAGTAAATGGAAACCTCCCAAAAAATACTGACTGATCACCGAGAGCTAGAGAAGACCAATTTCATGAATCTTAGCCTTGGCTATAACCTAAGCTTTCGCATTACAACTTCATGAAGAACTTGTTTTACAAGCGTTATCCGTTTACAAAGCAAAGGCTGTAAAATCTAGTGATGATCTGTGGCAATACATAACTTTCGTCTGCACTAGCGATGTTCATTCTCAAGATCAGCCCATGCAAAAGATTATTACCAAGCATTTTGAAGAAAAGTCGGCTTCTACCATGGCAACTGTGGAAAGTCCTCTGTAAATAGTAAATCCTTTGCTGCAAATTCCCTTTCGCTCCTGACCCAAAAAGCTTCCGCCGGCCCTGGATCTTTTGCAAATTTCGCAAGTTCTAAATGCTAAGACTTTTGCCAAATAGCTTCAAACAACTATGAATGCCGTAGATGGTTGTGAACACAAGGCACTGGGTCCAAGGGCAATGCCGGCCGTGCCCTGCTTCTCGAAATCAGGGCCAAAAGAGCTCCAAACCCAAGCCGGCCTTTTGGGTCACCAAAGCTGCCATAGCCAAGCTAAGCCGGTTGCTAATCCGTGAAAGCAGACCTGAACAAAGGGGTGCCGTCCTCATCTGGCGCCTGTTCTTCTACCCAAAGGACACGCCCTGAAGATTTGCCAGGGCAGGTTTGGGGGCAGAGCATGAGCTTGTAGGACGAAAGGAGATCTAGGAACCCAAATCCGAAGTAGATGTTGTTTGTCTGATTTTGCCCTTGATTCTTCATCCCCCTTGATGATTTTTGCACCAAAATTTCGACCGATTTTTGCTGCCCTGCCCCATATTTAGGATCAAAAGCTGATACACACGAATCCGCCGGATTGAATTGCCAATTGGGCCCTGCCGGAATGGATCGAAGGGAGAGGAAGGTGGGAGCAGAGGAGCAGAAGGGAGAAAAATAATAGAGGAGAGAGGAGAGAGAGTGTGTAGAAAATGAGCGGTAAAAAGGGGAAAAAACAAAGGGAAAAAAAATTATATAGAAAAAAGGACCAGAGGGGCAGCATTGACGGGCAGCACCCCATGCACTTGCCCGCGTACCCCTAAGCCCTGCCCGGTGTATTTATACGGTATATGGGCTGGGGTGTATTGTACGCGTATAATGCGGAGGAGACGGCGACGGCGACGGTAGCGGAGGATGAGACGATCGCCATCGCCGTCTGCAGAGTCGGGAAAAAGACTTTGTTTTTTTTGCGCGTGTTTTTTGGGAGCCTTTTTATTTTTTTTGCGTGTGGGTTTTGAAAGGGTATGGTTTGGAATTTGTTGGTCTATCTTGTTCTCACCTAGCTTCCCAAGACACGTCTTCCCTCATGATGACACTAAAAATTTTATAGAATAGAATAATGCCACCGACCACATTCGTCGCTCGGATAATGCCCTCCCGCGGGCTTCCACGTAAAAAGCCTCTGTTCACCCTGCCAAACATCTCGAAATTGTTTTCCCCTACAGTTTTCACATGCTAAACAGGAACCCTCAGTGAGTTTCCTGGTGAATTTCCCCATCTCTGTTCATCTATTTTTCCACTTGTCTATTTGTTCATCTGTCTTATGTTTCTCTAACCCTCTGCTTATCTACCTCTCCCCCCACATATCATACATAAAATAACCACCATCCAAACGTAGGAATTAGTATCTGTTGTGGCTAACTTAAGCATTACCTGTAGTTTTGCTTCTATTATCTAGAACCTCTTAAAGAATCATGTCAACATTGTGTGTGATCTCATAGACCAATGGTCTTGTTGGATGTAAAAAATGCGCATCATTTAAACATTTCTAATCATGCAGTAGCTCCTTAAAATAAATTACTTTATTCTATAACACAATTAGATCACCAATAATCTTTTAACGCAACAACTAATCTTGGCCAGAACACAATTAGCTCACCATTAATCTTTTAATGTAATTTTTTGTCTAGCCGCCCATTTTTAAACATATATACAGCTTATTAAACTGAGATCACACCTCATAATCACTTGAATAGCCTTGATCTGCAAGTTTATCTGTATGTGGGTAGATGTCACATGTTGTCGCATATGTGCCATGTAGAAATAGCTAAGATACCATATGGTGAGTCGACATCTAGTAATGGCTAAGATAACAAGTGCTCAGTCAACGTCGACAATTCCTACCTTGTACGCCATGTTTATCTAGTATGAAAATGGGCTTGAAGACGTGCAATACTTGTCTACATTTTAACCTCTCAATTCACCTCTATTTGCTATCAAGGAACATGCTCTTAGTAGATGTGCCTTGCACATCTTATGTTAGACTTGCTTTAATCAAAAGATAAAAACGCAAGAGACCAAGAATAGTTTGTAATTGTAGGCAAAATCCACCTAAAGTTTGGCTTGTGTAAAGATACGAATATGTCATAGTTCTCTTTTCACAATATTTAAAGCAAACATGTTACTTTTGAAAAGAAGGTTATATTTGAAAGGCTGTTCAGTTTTTCCATGACTAGAAGAAATATCTTTTGTTAGGAGCCTTTTGAGTCCAGAGCACATGTAAGATCATTGGCCTTGTGCATGTGATACTAGACTTCGTCTTTTCTCTTCTTTATATAGTTTTTACTAGAATCAACTTGCAAGATTTTTAAATCTCCAAACGTTTTAACATTCAGATAATTAGTGTTGACATTATGACAGGCCATATAGGCAAGTTAATATCATGGCGTCGATCAATTACTGCACATTGCGCATCAAAATTATTCTCGTGCATCATCTTATAACCTTCCATATTGCATTACTAAAATAATGGGTCTAGTGCATGACCGCTGGAATTACAATATTTTTCATTAGGTTTTTATGATTGAACCTTGAGCATTTGAGCGCTATTAAGAAGCTTTTCTTCTATTCCTCTTCTCTCAGACTTTATTAATAACACTAAAAAAAAATACATGAGATAATGCAGAGATAGGAATAAAAACCAGTGAATAAAAAGATCCAACTGAGCAGAGCCACTCATCCAAGCATGATAATAAAATGAAGTCAAGCTACTTTTCTTTTATAACAAAGAGAAGAATAATATAGTATGTATGTCTATGAATTTTGTATAGGGGAATGGAGGTTGGGACTCCATTCCGGTTTTTGCGGTGGGGTCCTCGCGGACGGCCACGGAGGCGTCATCAGAAACCGGAATGGAGGAGCAACCTCCATTCCCTACAAAATAGAAATAGGGAGCTATTTTTATTACGCGAAAGCTCCCCGCCATTGTGTTTTACACCGCAAAGATCTTCGTAGCACCGGTGAATAGATCTACGCTTTTAGAACAAAGTTTTACTGCGAAGATCCAGCTTTTTTTTAGATACAGAGTTTTCATTTAGAGTTTTAGAAAGGACATAGTTTTACCTGCAAGATCCACAACGGATGATGCGCAAGCGACATGCTACTGTGGCCGAAATTGAGAGCAATACGGGTAAACTCAAGTTTCGTGATGACCCCATTTGGGTCCGGTTCCAAATTTTACTTTAGCTCGGTTGGATTAGATGAAGAAAAATTGCATTACGAGCCTCTGTTGCGGCCCGGAGCTTGAAGAGGGATTTCTATGAACAAATCCAAAGCCAAAGGACATGGTTTTTACAAGAATAACGCCAGAAACGATTGCCAAACAACGCTTCGAAGAGATCTTTGTTTTAAGTACAAACTTTACAAAGAAGAGCGAGTACCTGCGAAGATCCCGGGTGACAAACAAGCCAAAAACTCGAAAAAAGGAAGTGCGGCGGTCTTAACCCTAAAGAAACTCTAGGAAAACCTAAGCAGCCGGTCACGCGGAATGAGTCGACCCGACTTCCATTCCGCTGTGTTGGGGACTGCCACGTGGCAACACAGTATTGCACCCAAGCAAAAAATAGCAACCCTATTTCTATTTTGTTTCATGGACTGGGATCCAATAACTAAGGTGAAAGAAACAAATAGCAACATTTGATTATACCATTTTATAAGCATTACATATTTAGTCATCCCTTTCTTGAGTCATAATGAGCATATAAAAATGTAAATTTATCGACCAAAGTATGATCTTCTAGCATGGTGGGGAAAGCTCTGCAACCGCCCATAGTAAAACAAGAGTTAGAAATGTTGTTAACTATAGGAGTCAAGCTACTTTTTTCTTTTATAACAAAATAAATAATGCATATCTTCAAAGGAAATAAAGTTAACCAGGCTGATATGCCACATACATGAAATCATTAATAACAATCCTCCCTTTTTGGCATCTTGATGCCACTCAAACAAAGTGGAGGAACATCCAATGTAATAATAGTATCAGACATGAATTAACGCAGCTTGGGCCTTCTTCATTCTTGTTTGCAAGCATTGTCCTGGAGATGAGAATGTTGGGCATAGATAACTTGAGAAGAAGAAAAATGGCTTTTTTCTTACTTGCCTCAAGTAGTAGGGCTAAACTTCTTCTTGCTTGTTTGAAGCAGCCTCCTATAGAGACTTTTCCATAAAGGTTTAATGGCATGGGATATTATAATATTCCAACATGATCAACTCCCTTATTTATTTGGCCTTGGTGTCCGCTTCTATGATTGTAAATACCATTTTGATTATGCTCTACTTTCATCTTATATTATAATGTTATACCGTAAGTGCGTAGTGCATCGAGCCCTAGATCTGACGGCCACAAATGACCCGACCAGATCGAATGGTCCAAACAAAGCTCCTTTTTTTAAACGTGATCTTTTTTTCAATGGTCCAAATGAAGCCTTTTTTTTTCCCTTTTTTTTTCATCCGCTGGAGCAGCACTTCGACTCTTCAAACCCCAAAAAGCAGGGGGCCTTCGCAACCTCGAAACGAAGGGCTTTTGCTTCTGGCAGCCACAACAGATCCTTTCGTGAAGGCTATGGCAAGTAATACCGCCGGGTTGTTTGTATTCATTCTAATTCTGCTCCTCTTCTTCTCTGTCTATGTTCTTCTTCTGCCTATTTTCTGGATATCAAATGTAACATCACTGCAAAGGGAGCTCTAGAATGGTCGACGTCCTGCTGCCTGTTCCAAATATGACCTCCTGCTGCCTTCTTCAAAAACGAACGCTGCCTTCTTTTATGAAGGATTACTTTTTATGATGAAAATTTACTTCTGCTGCAGTTGCGGGGCGCTTGGTAAGACGCCCTAAACTTTGTTCCTTCGTGATATATTTGTCTTAAAAGCTTCATTTCTTGCAAAGAAGCTAATCATCTTCTTTCAGCTGCTTTTGAATCAGAGCGTGTTTTTGGAGCCAAAGATGCGCAATCCATTTTGCAACATCCGCTGGTGAGAAATGCTGGGTTTCTTTCATCATGCAGCGTTGCATTTGTAAGGAAGTGCATGGTAAGAAAGGTAGGGTTTAGGGATCTTTTAAGAATGTTTTATGTTTGTGGCCAATCTGACCTTAGCATGGTTTATGACCTCTTCAGATTTGGACGTAACAGACTCCTCTATATTAAATCTTTTTGTGCTATTGCAGCAAAAACAGAGAGAAAATGGAAACGAAGAAAAGAAGAGTTAAACTGCAAATTTGTGGCAAATCTGGACATTTTGCTCAGGTAAGGCGAATGTAGGAAGCTGAAAAGAGAAAATATAACGGGTCTGTGATATTTGAAGGCATGGAAGTCTGGGCTATTGTGAAAATTTTCCAAGAACATTTGACTCTTAGATGTAGTAGTTATGCACCATTTGGGAGTCTAATAATGTTTCCCTTTATATCTTGCTAATTATTACATCATGCTGATTCTGCAACATCACGACAGCTAATCTTCTTACCTCTGATGATCCATGCAACCCAGGCAATCAGTTGCCAATCTCAGAGGTATTGGGTTCAACATATGCCTATTATGATGACACAAGCAAAAACCCCCGGGAATTGAATATTTTGCATCCTGAAAAAATGCCTTTCTAAGAATGTGAGCCAAAAAAGGAATTGGTAACGTTGAAATTGAAAGAATCTCTTTATATAAGTGGTTTCTTTATTCCCTTGGTTAGAGAGGGATTGAAGATGATCAAGGAATTGCCTTGGAAATTATTGCAGAACAGTTGTTACATGGCAGTTTCACCTTAAAATATGTTCTCCGCAGATATCCAACATAGTTTTCCATGCTGTTTTCGCAAGTTTGCACTGTAATATTATGGTTTTTAATGTAAATACCATGTTCTCTATAAGCTCCAGTTCAAAATCAAAATGTGTCATCAGATTTGGATGTTTATACTCTATCTCTTAAAGAAATATTTTTGCAAAGATGCTATAATGCCTTCTGATAATTAGATTTTCAGTCAATTGCAGTTTTGAGCGCAACATTTGAGCAACAGTTAGGCAATAGAATAGAGCAACTAGAATAGAGCAACTACCCTAATCCATTGCCACAATTTATGTATGATGTCTGTTGTATATTCCGACCTATCCTTTGGTATCCCATCGATCCGAGCCATCGGATCGCCATTCTGGGAAGGGACGAGCGCCTATATTAGGCCATCTCTGTCTTTGGCCCAGTTATCGGCGTCTTCTCACAGCAGCTCTTCTTCTCCTCTCGTGGCTTCCCATGGCTCTTCGATCGATGGATTTCTTCTGGAGCTTCTCCTTCGGCTCATGTCTCCACGTCCTCGCTACCGGCATCTTCTTCGCGAGTTGTCTTACCCTTCTTTGGAAGGTACGCCTTCTTCTTATCTTGTTGATTATGCCTGGAATTCTGGATCGGTGCTAGGGTAGATCTTGTTTTTCTATTTGGCTTTTGCTTGCGATTGGGTGCTTGCATGAGGAATTGCTATGATTCTTATGGATTTCATTGATTCTCTTGGTTTGGTTTCGCATGTTGAATCGCCATTCGTCTTGCAGATTTTGTGTTAGTTTGTTGTTTTCTCCTTATTGCAGCGTTCGCATGTTGAATTCACCATGCATTTTCTTGGTTTCTTTGTCTCTTGTTGGAGGTTTTCTGTTTGAGTCGGGGCCTCATTTGCGGCCTTTGGTTGAATTCTTTGGAATCGGGGCCATTTGGATTTTCAGTTTGCGCTTTAGCCCTTTTGCATCATAGACGGCGATAGGTTTTTAGTCAAGGAGCCATTCGGTTTTGGCACTTGAGGCATCAGCTTCCGGCCATCCTAGCTTGGAAATTGAAATCGATGCTTGGGCATGGAGCCCGATCCCAGCCCTGGTGGTATGCCTCCGCTCCCCGATTGCGCTGTCCGGCACCACGCTCCTCGTTTCGCCCCGATCGACCATGCTCCTCTTGGTTTGGTAGCTCCCCGCTTTATCCTTGTCTCCGCCCCATCCTAGCCACGCTCCTCTGTTTGCCCGATCCCAGCCACGCTCCTCTTGGTTGGTTCGCTTCCTGCTCCATCCTTGTCTGTGGGTTCTGTGCGGCGGATTCATCCTTAGCTATGTGTTTTCTGGATTCTCTGCTGTGTACTTGGGTCTTTTATTGGCGCTCCTCCTCACGATCTTTTCACCGTTTCTCTTCTTTGCCGATTTTGTCTTTCTGTTAGCGACTGGGTTTTGGCATCATCCTTTGCTTCATCACTTCTTCTTGTCTTTGTTTGGTGAATAGGTGTTGGCATCGTCCTTTGCTTGCTGGCTGGTTCCGCTCCAGGGGCTCTTAGTCTATTTATGCTGTTCTTACCATGTCTCTGCTGTATTCTGCAATGTTATCTTAGGAGCATCTATTTTCATCAGGTTTTGCGGCAGCCCCTTTTTTGCTTGTGCATGTTGTTCTCATCCATTATTTCTTTGCATGCTTCTCTAGCCCTTCATCGGCTCCTCTGCTCCTTGGTACTCATTTGTTGCATGCTTTTCTACCCATTAAATGCGCTCCTTCTTTTCTACCCATTAAATGCCTCCGCCGACTCTTTTTAGTCATTACGCTTTCGGTTTTCTTTTCTCAGTTTTGGTTCTTCATTCTCGTTTCTTCCTTTGCTGGTCTTCTTAGCCGCCATGCCGTTTCCTTGCCCCCTTTTGTTCTGCTCAGATGTTTCCTCTGGGATTTTTCCCTCCCTTTTCACCTCCGGAGTTGGCGATGACTTCCCACCACCTTTACGTCTTGCATTTGGCAGCCTTGCATTCGGCGGCTAGCAATGCTTTACAGGTTGTCCGGGAGGACATCGACTGGTACTTTCGGACGCTTCGCCTTTTTGCTGCTTTTTCGCCTTCTGTTCGTCGAGTATTCCGGGCTTATCGAAGGCTCGACCCAGCTCGTGCTCGTTTTCTAGGGGATGTGATTTTGTTGTGGGGTTTTAGATCTTTCGTCCTATTCAGCTGAAGGAATACTTTTTCATCATGACGGAGTATCCCCCTCAGTTCCTTCCAACTTACCCGGCTATTTCATTGGGGTTGCTCGCGTGATTATCTTTGTTCCAGGGCGTCCGTCGCCTCTGTCCTTGGGTATAATAGTGCGGTCTCGTTTTTTTGTTGAATAATATGCTCTCAAGCATTTGTCTTGTGTTTGTTTTTCATGTTTTTTGGATATTTAATAAGAATGTGATTTCTCTTGGGGATTTATTATGGGGTGCTCTTTATAAGTGATTTTCTTCCTAAGCGTTTTTTATGGGTTCCCTCGTTATTTGTTGTTTTCTCTTGTAAGGTACTTACGGATTTATAATGAGGTGCTCTTTATAAATGATTTTTCTTCCTAAGTGTTTAATGGCTCCCTTTTTATTTGTTGTTTTCTCTTGTAAGGTACTTATGGATTTATAATGAGGTGCTCTTTATAAATGATTTTTCTTCCTAAGTGTTTCATGGGTTCCCTTTTTATTTGTTGTTTTTTCTGGTAAGGTACTTATGGATTATAATAGGGTGCTCTTTATAAGTGATTTTTCTTCTTAAGTGTTCGGTCTGCTTCGGCTTGTTCTGACGCTTCCCACAGGCATTGCGCATTGAGGGACTTCACTTCCTGCATTAATTTGTTGTTGGATTTAGATTCATTCACTAGTCTCTTGTTGGATTGGGATCGCGCAGCGCATTCTCCATGTAGAGCATCGAGTCAGAAGGGTCACATCCAGTGTTGGGGTTGTGTCCACACTTAGAAGACACATTGTACATCGGGCCACTTCATTCCAGATTACATAAATTTGTGATGTTCCATCATTCAGGGAGTGCAGCTGCCACCATGGGTTTTGCGACTTCTTCTGGGGCGTGTCCTCTTCTTGTTTCCATCGCATCATTCCATCGGCTATCTATTATTGCCATAGGGATTAATTTTTGCCTTGTTTGATTCGGACTTGGGGCATACATCATTTATCGTGTTTTTATATAAGGTGAGTCCCAGCTGGGGTATTCGTTTAGGCTATTGTTTTTCTATCCTTATTGCTTGCATTTGAGTATGGTTACGGATTACTCATTGGATTGTTTTTTCATGAGGTGCATTTTTGCATGTGTATTTCATTTTTGAAACATAAGGAGGTGAATATGGTTCATGACTTGCTTTCATATGGAAACTTTCAATTCTTGTCATATGTACAATTTGGGTCTAAAAACAAACTTATACGTGCTCATATTTTGCCAATGTTCAATTTCTAATCTTGTGGTGCTCTTTTATTTATTTTTGGGTTCTTTCTCATTTGTGCTTTTGAGGTTGAGCACATTACTACGCAACACTCCTGGTAACTACTCTTGGCGGGTTTTCTACCTGGGCATATACGCATAGACCTTGCGGATTTTCATTGTGCAAATGTGGTTTTAGCGTGTTTCCTATTTGCTGCCTTTGCTCCCATGTCCATTTCATTTCGTAATCCTTAGCATAATATTTTGGGGTTATTTGTTACGATTCATCTTGTTACGGATTCAATTTTGTCTGGACATGTGTCATTCCTGTTGGTTTGGAATTTCTTTAGGATGATGGGAGAGCATTGGCCTTTTGAACTTATCGGTGCATTTGTATGGGTTTCACTTGATCATTAAAGTGGTTTTTCCATAAGGTGTGTTTTTGCACGTGTATATTGCTGTTAGCGTAGGGGGCGAATCTGGTCCGTCTGGCATATTATCCTACATGTATTGTCCTTTTCATCTCTGGCACCTTATGTTTTACATTTTTGGATGTTGTCGATCTCTTGTGTTTGGAACATTGGTGCCTAGGGCTTTTATTCCACATTTACGTTCCCTTCCTCACAAATTTCATGCTTGTTAGGGTTCTTATGATGGTGCATGAGGTATTATCTTGGGCGCATTTTAAGCTTGTGCATGGTGCTAGTCTTTGGGACTTCCTTTCTAGCTGGTTGTTGCGATTTTTTCACTATAAATTGTGCTCTCATTATGCATTGTGCATTATGCTATCTCACGAAGCATTTTGTCTTCTTTATATCTACGCATTTTTTCTTATCATGATTTACTTGTTATTCTTTTTATTATTTATCGTTATTGTTTTTTTCTTTTGGGGATCCATGATGAAGGGTTCCGTTTCCTCAGATTTTTGCTTTCGCTATGTCGGGGTCCACATGTTGAGGTCCGTCTTTCGCGGTTCTTTGGCCCGGTCCTCGTCCTCTCGCGCTACTACGTGTTTGCAGCTTACCGCCATTATACGCGTTCTTGTTCTCCTTAATCGCTCATGGGGTGCCTTCTACATGTTCCACTTCTTCTCGCGCTTGGTCATTGGCGCTCCTCTTCGTTTCACCCTCGCTACATTGCTTCGTGCCCATTTCGACCCCTGGGTTTTAGCGTAATTTGGGCTTATAGTTTATTTGATTCCGCCTCATTTTATTGTTGTGCTCCGTTCGCTACGTGCTTCGTGACCCAACTCCACGTTTCGCGGTTTCGCGGCGACTCTCTCTCTCTCTCTCTCTCTCTCTCTCTCTCTCTCTCTCTCTCTCTCTCTCTCTCTCTCTCTCTCTCTCTCTCTCTCTCTCTCTCTCTCTCTCTCTCTCTCTCTCTCTCTCTCTCTCTTGTCATTCGACCTTTTCTGTCCCATTCAAGTATTGTGACATGTTTTTCCACCTCTTTGTCCTTTGTGGCTACATTTCTTATATGTATATTCTATATTTGGTTTGGTCCGATGCTGGGATTTGAATATTTGGGGATTGCGTTTAAGATTTGTTTCTTCTTTTTTGGCATGATCATCGGGGAGCTCTAATGTTTGTTGGTTCCTTTGTTCGCTTTATTAGTGCACTTATTGGATGTTTCATGCGGTTGTATTTTCTATTCTTGCACATGGGTGACGGGTGATGTTGTTTGGTGTACCAATTT
Organism: Isoetes taiwanensis; assembly: GCA_021234155.1. Classification (NCBI taxonomy): domain Eukaryota; kingdom Viridiplantae; phylum Streptophyta; class Lycopodiopsida; order Isoetales; family Isoetaceae; genus Isoetes; species Isoetes taiwanensis. Next base: position 6,474,549 of record JAJEKV010000016.1, on the reverse strand, counting down.
TATGGATTTGGGAGCTTCTTTGTTTTCGTTAGCTCCACTTTGTCATGTTTGCAGTAGGCTTATTTTTCGTGCATAGCCTTACTCACTATATATGATATTACATAATCATTGTGTAAGTTTCGAGACGTTAGACGTGGTTGACTTTTCATGTTCTTTTAGCCCATAGTTTTTATCATTCTTCCCCGTTTCCTCCGTTTTTTGCTCGATATGCAGGGTCCACATGTTGAGGTTCGTACTCACGGTTCCTGGCGGTCCTCGTCCTCTCGCGCTCGCTACGTGGTGTGCGACTCTACTCAACATCTCCCTGTTTCTCGTTCCATCTTTATGTCTATGCATTTCTACATTCCTATGCGTAAGTTTTTCCTCTTTGCCTTATTATCTCAGTTACTTGTTATTCTTCCTTCTTATTTGTCATTATTGTTTATTCTTTTTGGGGATCCATTGATGAAGGGTTCCAGGTTCGGCAGGAATAATGGCCACATTCACGGACTTCGGTCCGTAATCTGCATTCATATCATATTATGTGCATTGTACGCATTAACGTGGTTTGTTTTTTCATCGCCTTGTTGCCGTTCTTGTTAGCATGCCGGGGCGCTTCCTTCGGTTCATCATTGTGGCGGCGTCCTTTTCTTGGTTTGTTCTCTAATGTCCTTTTCTTTTTCAGGTCCTTGAGCCGATGTAGTCCATAGCAGCTTTCGGTTCTTCTTCTTCAACCCGGCTTTTTCTCCACGGCTTCGCTTCAGCTCTTTGGTTCTCGTCGTCAACCGAAGCTTCCCTCTTAGCTTGAACCGACTCTTGGGACCACGGTTCCTTTTCTCCCCTTGCCACTCCAAATGAGACCAACTTTTTGTGCTCATCACGATTTCTTTAGCTTCGCTTGCCGCCGTTAGCTGCCGAGTCACTATCTTTCAGCGCTTAGGTGGCCCTCTTTTTCGCTCCTCTCCTTCCTCTCGTCCTTTATCCTATCCAGATTGTTTTGGGGGTGGTGGCGTATAGTTAAGGAAGTCCTTTGGTAGTCGGCGGTTTTGTGTCGAGTCCTTCCGAATCCCATCGATCCGAGCCATCGGATCGCCATTAAGGAAGGGGGCATATCAGGCCATCTACGTCTTTGGCCCGGAGTTATCGGCGTCTTCTCACGGCAGCTCTTCTTCTCCTCTCGTGGCTTCCCTCCCTTCCCGGCTTCTGCTGCGTCGGCATGAGTCTTTTCATTTGTATTTTTCGGGCACTCTTTGTTGTTCTCCACTGTGGGTGTTGCTATTCTCATGTTTTATTTCCCGCCACTATATAAAGGCTTTGTCCTTCAAAGACAGGTTATCGGCGTCTTCTCACGGCGGCTTCCTTCCTTCTCTGAGTTTCCCCCTTCACCACCTTTCGGTGGGACGCCAGCGTTTGTTTCATATTGTACTTTTGCATTTACTAGAATAATGTTTTTTGCATCATTATCATGTCATTTTTCATATGTTATTTTCCACCTGTTGGGTGATGCTTTTTCCACTTTTCAGGTGATGCTATCTCCACCTGGAAGTGATGCTGTTTATTTCCACCTTGAGGGTGATGCTATTTATTTCCACCGTGAGGGTGATGCTATTTCTTTCCACCTTGAGGGTGATGCTATTGTTTCCACCCTGAGGGGGATGCTATTTACTTCCACCTTGAGGGTGACGCATAATTATCACCCGCTGGGGGATGCTTTCCCACCTTTTGGGTGCTGCTTTTTATGTTCTAATTTGCTCTTCTTTGCAGGGTTTGATTGTGCGGCTTGCCCATGCCATGCATGTTAGTTTTCTGACCATTTACGGGTATTTTTAGGGTTGTTGAGTTCTTTGCGGGTTTTACTGCGGTCGTTTAAGTCTTGCTTTTTTGGCTTCGCCATCGACATGTCTCCTTCGTTTTTCCGGCTTCTACCATCTTATGGGGTCGTGCTAGATTTGTGTTCGCCATCACACCACCTTTTTCGGCTCTCCAGGCAACACATTCGGGCTTCTGCCGTCTTCTGGGGTCCTGCTATTTTTGGGTTCGCCGTCAATCCATCTTCTTCGGTTTTCCAGGCATCACATTCAAGGTTGTTGGCGACCGTTTCTCATTAGGGTTTTCCTCGAAAACCCGAAAGGGCGGGGTTTTTCATCCCGGTGAGAAGTTGTCGCCATTACCCTTCTATATTGCCTGTGCACATTTCTTTTTATGGGGTAGTCCGATATTGTTCCTATGGTCGGCTACCCCTCTCTATTCTTCAAGTCATTGTATACTGCTGCTGTGATGAATGACAAGCCTATCCGGTTTTGTGTCTCTCGCGAGTCCCTTCCCAGAATTTACATTTTCTACAAAAACAAGAAATCTAAATAGTTCATATTTATGCGAACTACTATCATTTTTATAAGCGAAACATTATACGTTACATATTATTTGCTCAAAACATTACATTTGCTAAATGAGTTTAGTTTTAAAAGATTGTAAATGATTTATTAAATTGGACCACCTAGATGACATTACCTTTGGACGAAGGAATGTTTTTGGGTATCATTAAATATTACAATCAAACTCCGCACCTACCAACTATGATTGCGATGCTATATAGCTTTAAGTTGTCTAACCTGGATCCTTATTATATATATCAAGGCTGCTTAATTGTAGATCTCCATTTACCACCAATGAAGTTTGTGCATGCTACACTACTCTAAAAAGCCAAATTCACACATAACCCTTATAGCCTAGCGATGTTGGGAGCTTGGTTTTCTACTAGATAAGAATGTTCATAAAAGATCCATCAAAACATAATGAACATATATATGTTCATGTGTGATGTTCTATAGTGGTTGGCTCATCATTTGCAGTTTTTCAATTTATGCCCAGCAACGCTGGGCACCTTAACTAGTTCATATATAAAGCAGTGACAATTTTCCAAACTTTTCCTATTTATTTGATGCCATTTATTTGAGACAAGCTCCTGCTGACACGTGGTAAAAAAAAAAAAAGGGGTTAGGGCAGAAACCTTTGCTTCGAAGCAGAGCTGACCCTGCTCCGGGGGAGGGCATGCTTCTTCCAGACTTTGAAGACCTTGCCGGAGTTCATTTCCTATATCATTCCTTTTTCCCACTTTTACAGCGGCCCACCTTGATTAAATGCTTCGTATTCCATTGAGAAAGGGGGGAGATTTTGCAATGAGACTTATTGGCGTGAAACCATGGGCCGATGGTTCCATTGGCGGTGCATTTTTTAAGTTTCCTTATTCTTTCCTTATTCATAGCGACTGCTTCGGCGAAAGCCATTAGTTTGCAAAGCTTAGTGTATTTCTTAAGTTTTCTTAGTTTTCTTATCGTTTTCTTATTGATTTCGGTGATTGGAGCGATTCGCTCGTGATTCTCCCGAGTGGCTAAGCCTCTGCCATTTGCAGGTGCAACAAGGTGCATATTATTTCCTTGGTCCTGCATATCAGGCTTCTTAATTCGACGCCAAAAGCTTCTTAATTTCTCTATTTTGAACTGTGAATCGCCATTCTTACGTTCCTTTCTTGCCGGAGGAGCGATCTGCGAACTATACTTTTTAGTAGTTGGATTCCAGACAAAACATGTTTTTTTCTTCTAATAGCTCCTTTAGATTGGACATTTCCTTCTCTTGCCAACTTCGGCTTTTATTGATGTAATTGATTGGGGCAGAATCATGCCAGTAGAGCCACTTGATGAAGTGAAAAACTCAGTAAGTGGCATTTGGAGGCAGAGCAATCATTCTTCTTTTATTATCTTTTCTATTCTTCTTTTATTATCTTTTCTAGAATATCTTTCTCTCGTGCAGGTTAACTGGGATGCACTAGAACACTATAGATGAATCATTGGACGGGTTCATGCACATGGGATGCGTGTCATGCTAACATTGTTTCTTCTTGCTCTGGCAACATTCTTGAGAGATATAATAAATCAGGTATGTTCCAATTTAAGTTCTAATTTGAGTTCCTCTTTTTGCTGTGTATGTACGACATTCATAATAAAGGTGGCCTTGAATTTAGAAGCAGTCTGGTTTATTTGACGTATTTACCCAAAGTGAATTTGAAAATGCATTACCTAGCGACTTTCTTAGATCATTCTTTCGGCTTCTCCCTCGATTCACGAAGCTTGGCATCCCCCGCTCATGAATTCCTTCATAGTGCTCCTCAATTTTGGCGATTTCAGTTCTACCAGATCGAAATCCGGCTCCTGAACAAGCGCCTCCTTCACTGCTTCCAGCAAGTTTGGCGGCCTCGCATCCAGTACTTCAAAGACATATTCTATATTATTTATAAGCCATGTCGCTAGAATCGCTAAAATCTTCCTTACCACAACCCTAAGTAGGGTCACTCCTGTGCATCTGGTGCCATTGTATATGCTATGAGTAAGGGAGATATTTAAGTAGTTTTTATTGGGCAAAAGGGTTTTATCAGGTTGATGCTAACAATGATATCTACAGTGTCGTTTCTATGGCAAGGTCCCGCTAATGTGGTGTTTGCTAAGATTTGGCCGACCGAGCACGCGTCGGGTGTTCTTAGGTTTTGATCATGTGATTGAGGAGAGTAAGTTCTTCCGCTTTGCTTTGTTTGTGTGGTGCATTGCAGCTTACCATTGTGAATCCAAGCAGTTAATCAATGAACAGGATTTTTGCATGCTTGTGATGACCTGGCTTACTCCACAATGCGTGATCTTTTGTTGAAGGGTAAGAGCTGAATTTATGTTTTATGGTTGCAATAGAGCTTTTGTTACTAACTCTGTTCTAAACAGATAATGAAGATTGGATATCAAGGTAACTGGGCATTTTCGGAGCTCTGCACTTTGAGGTTGCAGTCAATTTAGCCGATTAACACAAGATTTCAGTTGTAGAACCAAGGCATGTTCTTCTTCCGTCTTTTTCCCTGTGGGTTTTTAACATGCCAATTGATTGATCATCTTCATTTCAATGCAGCGAGCTCGATTTGAAGGGTCTGTGCTTTCTATGAGAGTCCCCTTTTTGAAACTTTAGCATAACCCAAGGTCTCTGCATCCTTCAATTTTATTTTTGGCTCATGGCTACAAATATATTAAAAGCTTGCAAAATCTACGTGATATGAATCTCCTGCAACACCACTTTGGATTGAGGAGTAAGCAGAGTACGATGATTTAAGCATGATCAAATTGAACTGGTTGATGCTCATGCCTGAATCCTCTAGGCACTACTTTCTCCAGGTATTTTGTAGAAGATTTTCTTCTATCAGTTCCACAAATGAATGCTTTTTCTATTTTCAATTAACATAGGCTCTTGCTGGCACCTGCCGTGCCAGTCTGGTTCTTTAGAGCATACATGCATTCTATCTGCAACAAAAAATGCGGAATTAAAAATGCCATAAAGTTTTCAATTGTACCAAGTTTTGGTAAGCATGGTAATATATTTAAGTGCATGTCCAAGTGAATCCAAAAAATTGTATATTTTTTAACATCATAAATTATAACAGAAGCTGGCATAGAGGACACATAAATTATAACAGAGGCTGGCATAGAGGACGCATCTTGTGCCTTTCTTATCCTCAATATTTGTTACAAAATCTTTTTACTAGCCAACCTTGTGCAATCGATGAGGAAGGCAAATGTGTGTCAAAAGGTATCCTGTGGCAACTACCACGTCTTACCTTCAGTCACTAACGGTACTCCAGATATGAATGCGTGTTATGCATGGGGCAACAATTTGTGTGGCCATTTAGAACTAGCAGATGTCGAAAAAAGAAACTACTAAAAGAAACTACTGAGCTACTCGACGCAGTGAAGGGATTGTGAAGTTATGTCAATTATAGACATAGCTTGCAGAGCGTTCCATAGTCCCATATTTACTTCCTGTCAAATCCTTTCAATCAAAGCTTTCCCCTCTTAGCCACTAGACATATGGAACGATAAGAATCTTATGTTGGTGTGGACATTTGGACTGGAAGGGAATCGTCAACTAGATCAGGGAACCGCTGTAAGCTTAGCATTGCATTGCTAGACATTCACATTTCCAGAGCTAAGCTGGATAAAGTAGTGGAAGCTTGGCCTCAAAACTGGCATAAATGATTGTTGTTATCCTAATTTACTTTTCAGCCTATTGAGGAGCCACAAGGATTATGATTGAATTTGCCATCCTAAGTTCTTAAAAGTTCTACACCAAAAATTTTGTGCTGACCATCTATTATACATTTCAACTTTCAAGGATGTTTCCAAGCATATCTACCATAGGGGATCATGACTCTACATGTAGGGCTCATGTTGCAATTGATTTTCATAATTTATTTGGTGGTAGTAAAACTCTGCTGCTTACCTAGAATTTTAGCTCATGATTTGTACCATTCACAATTTTCATTGTTTCATTTCTCAACTTGACGTAGCATGAACCAATCACAATCTGTCTTCATGGGCAAACAACCACCAAAAAAAGAGAGGAAGAAGAGATCATAAATCAAGTATTATAAATCAAGCATTTGTTGAGCAACTGAATGAATTTGGTGCAAGATAAATGGTTTAAAAATTGTAATGGTTAAATGGTTCAAAACCTAATAATGATATTATTTTCTAATGTAGATGTTGTTACTAGTGTTTGCATGGAACATTATATGCTCAACAAGTGAAGGAATCGCTAAAGAAGGGAAATGGCTTAAAATATAGCAATTTCAAATTTTTGTCTAACTACTAGTACAATAAATTTAATTTATTTTTGAGGAAAGAAACCAACAATATTTTCACATATAGAAATAGCTTTCCATAATGCGTGTTCTAGCGTGTATAGACGAGTTGGGGAAGAGCGCCATGCTACCATCCGCGATAAGTTTCTTGTATAAGTTATTGTTAGATGGATTGACATACCCACGGCCATAATGATGCGTGGGAATGTCATGACCTTAAAGCACAATGTGTGCCCATCCTTCCAACTTAAATTCTTTGAACATTTTGTCCATATGACTCATTATTGAGTCAATATATAGAGCTTTTTATAATGTTCTCTGTTTCAAACGTTGAAATTGGACCACGTATAGATCATGTATATGGTTGGTACATTAATGTTATATAATCTAACTACACTTATATAATTGATTTTAGCCAGATTCGATTCCTAGATGCCTTCAGATTCCTGTCCGGGGGAAAAATGGTGAGGGAAATTTTTTTTGAGAAAAATTGCAGAAGAAGCCACGTTTTTGTGCGAATCGCTCCGTCAAATCCTCTCCTTAAGGTTCTTGCTTTCTCCAGTAACTCTGATTATGGCGATCCGGTGCTCGGGGGCTCTAATATTTTATTTTTCCCTTTCTTCTTTCCAGCAGAAACCATGGCCGATTTTGCTTACGCACCTGCAAACTATGGCCTCTCAATGTGGATGGCGCCCTTCTTCTTTAATTTCTTCTCGATCATGATCAAAAGCAGGTACCATGGAGATCCGAAGCAGATGAGAGCAGGGAAAAAGCCAAATCTCTGCGCTCTGGCTATGGCTTCAAAAACTATGATTTTCGAATCTAAAAAATTTCTTTAATGCCATGGCTTTGGTGAAAGCAGGAATAGGGAAATCTGTAGTGGGCGATGGCATCTTTGAGCATGAAGGCATCCGCCTGTATGGAAGAAAGTGCCATGGAACCCAGCGCAGGGTTCTAAGTATATGAAAGTATGTCGTCATCCAAATGCAGAGCACTAGCCTCCATGTTTCGGGCTAAGCATGAAGATGCTTCTGTTTCCTTGGCAACGAACTGCCGCTTCGGATCTGCAGACATAGATGGACTCTCACTTAAGGCTCTTCGGTTAGGAGGCCCCCTGGCACAATGCAAATCCTAGTCTGATGCAATGCCTATTTCTTTTCTTATCTATGTATCACTGAAGAATGGGAAATATAGGAACGCTATGGCGCAGAGCAAGTATAAGTCCCAAGTGGAAAATACTAGACTGCTAAATGAAGATGTAGTTGTTGTTGCATTTCGATGTTGTGTCTAAATTAAATAACCATGTTTTGCTTAGCTTTCCATCTTTTCCATTATTATGAAAAAAAATAAACCCTTCAAGCTTTATAACTTCAACTAACGTTGAAATATGCTAATATATGACCACTTTTCTCCAATTTAACATGGTAAGTCACATGGCATTGCTCCATTGATAATTGATAGGGAATATTTTTAACCTACATGAACATTTCCTAATATCGGTGTTTAAGTTACATTCAAAGATTTATGTAGTCCTCGTAATAAATTACACGAAAAATAGGTCAATATATGAATCAATTCTCCTGCAAACTTCACATTGCCACTGTAAATCGAGGCCTAATAAAAGAGCCAAGGGGAAATTATTGGCCTTCTTTCATTTTGTTCATGTTAACCCTCTCCTCTTTTTTTAACTATTGTATATTTAACTATTGTTCATAATTCTTAGAAAATGTTTGTGTCTTTTGATTCGTTTTATTGTTCAACAGGCATTAATAAATGCTGATAAGTAAAAAATTTCTCTAGTGTGTTGTCTTCAAAATCGTCCCCTTCTTCTAACAAGCCCCTCTTTTATGAGGCACTAAACCCTTTGATTAAGGGCTCAAATGGAACTCTCTGGCCAAACCATAAACTTGGCACCTAGTCGATCCCTAGTTTGATATATTGTTATTTGCTTCTAACTTTCATTGGCGAAGTTGGCTTCCTTTTTTCTAAGCAAGCATTGCATTGTCAAACGTTGGACTTTAACAGTGGGTCTAACTGCACAGGTTTGAACTAAAGAAATGTTCACGGCGGCCTTGGCCGCCGCGATAATTTTCTTGTCTAAACATATATAAAGCAGATTGATTTGTTCTTTGATAGAATATTTCCGTCTCAAGAAAAAACCTGAGAGCACCACGTCTACTTTCAAAATATTGTTTAAAAAAAAAATTAAAAGGAGTGACTGACGTGACAGCTTAATTTAATGCTACATTTAAAGGTTACTGCATTTAATGAAGGGTCATTTCGATGCCATTTCCTGATGTCTGAATTGAGCTGCAATGCGGGACCATCTGTATGCGGATTCGACATAACCCACTAAGAATTGGCTATGAATCGGCTCAAATTTCTCACACATTAGGCTAAAAATTGGTAAGAAATGAGTTTGCAGATCGATCCAACAAACCTGTTGCCAATAATTGCATGCAAATCAATAATCAGCTGCTCTTCCGATTCGCTAAGAAGGCCTCTCTTTAGATCCGGCCTCAAATAATTCGTCCATCTAAGCCGACAGCTTTTTCCGCATCGAAGAAGACCTGCATGGATGGATTTACAAGCATGCAAAGAAGAAAAAAACTGTCTAGTCCGGTTTCTAATCACCTAAAACATCAAATTTGGCCAAAAAATTTCAATTACCTGCAAGTTTTGGCACAGCTCTCCAGCATCCGTGGCCATGGCGAGTGATAAAATTGATCAATTTCCGATCCTCTTCTGCAGTCCAGGGCCCCTTTTTCAAGCCCACCTTATCGCAACAGGGCTGTCTTCCCATTTTTCTAAGCACAGATTAAAATTTCTATCCGATTAAACAGCTAAACCATCAACCATTCTTCCAGATCGCGCATGATTTTGGCAAATGTAGTACCCGAAATGCCCTGCCAATCCGAACCCGAAATCAAATCCCAATTCAAAGCCCAATTCCTTACACATAATCGATCAGCACGGATCGGAAATCAGGACCCAATTGCAGGATTTATACAAGGGGGCCAGAAAAATTGAAGCCTTTTTGCAGTCACAGGCGTCCTGCGCACTCTTTCTATCTATCAGGAGCCCCATAATGAATAAAAACACATTTTTATGCTGCAGCGGCACCTTGCATCAAGCTTCTCGAACATTCACGCATCGATTTGGGCCCAAATTGATGCTGCAATTCATGAATAAAGGGAAGGGGAGAAATTCGGAATCATGCGCCCTGTTTTTTATCAGTCGGTTTAAGCCAGTTTGTTACATTTGGAGGGCCGATCTGGCCGGTGCCCACAGCAAAAAAAAGAAACCGTTTTCTGTCCTTCCATAGCCAGTTTCTCCAAAGCCAGATTTAGTCTGCAATTTTCCCTCTGTCCTGCCACGATGTCTTTTCCCAGAGAACGCCATAGCTTCAGGGCTTGGAGTTCATGTACTTAGTCCGGCCTCGTTTACACCTCAACGCCCGGGCATTATAGCCTTGGAATCTTTGCGTGTTTGCGCCTTTTTCACGTCATGCGCATCCTCCACGTGGCAAAATATTTTTCCACGTGGCAAAATATCTTACCACGTGGCTTCCACGTCACATTTTATAAACAAGCCTCTTAGGCTTTTTACAAATTTTCTTCTTCCTCATTCTACCCCCATTACGTGGACAATATGGCATGAAGGACCATCTCTATGATGCATATCATAAATTTGTTCTCTATGGAAAGCTATTGGGTTATTGGGTCATGTTTTATTCATATTCATCTTGAATAACCATTTTGCATAGATATATCGGCAACTACAGAGGTTATAATTCTCCATGTTCAAAACTTAGATTCTTTTGATTTAATACAAATCATCTTTCGAAACGAGTCATTATGGTCAGCATCCTTCTATCGTGAGGGCACTGAAGACAAGGCAAATAAATGCACGTTCGAATTGTGCGTCTTCTAGCATGTACAGACGAGTTGGGGAAGAGAAACGTTCGCGGCGGCCTTGGCCGCCGCGATAAGTTTCTTGTATCTCTAAATGATATAGGCACACAAATGAAAACATATGTTTCTACATCAATGAGAATTCGACATAATTAGCCAAAACCTTAACAAAATAAAAAAAACTTTAACATCCATGAAGACATTGGCAAATGCTTTTTACAAAATTTTGGTTGGGTAATAAAAGAGGAGTTTTTTTATGACCAGAACCTTTGAACAAATTCAAACCTGTAATTGAAGCCAAGTTTTAAGCTAAGTGTGCCAACAAGCTTTCACACAAGTGTTTTTTAGACGCATGAGAACAAAATTTGGCATAAATATTGTGGGGAGGCATTATATTATTTTAAAGTAGTATTAAGATAAGAAATGATTTATTAACCATTGGAAAAGGGTGAGCACCCTTAAATCAGGTGACTCACCAATTGTTGTAACCAACAGGATGGCCAGTAGATCTGTGGGGCAAAGAGACCTGACTGCAAACCGACCATCAAATTTACTTCCAACAACCAATTAGCCACCCAAATGCTACTACATGGCTTTCTCGCGTGGACAATAATATATCAATAGAAGAGGTAGTGGTTGTGAGAAGTTTAGAAATAAGAAGAGAATACTTGACGTGCAGCTCTAGACAGTTCCATCACAAATTTAGGGTTATACCGAAGCTCCCTCTTGCCATAGCTTTTTGCTGGATCTGCCCTTTTTCTTTGCCCCAAGCTCCATTTTTAGTTCCCCTACCATCGAATCTGAACCCAGTAAGGCTGCTTTGAGAGATTATGAACCAGAGACTTGGTATTAGCTTTCATAGATTCTTGATAGGAAAATTTTATAGAATCATTTGAAGATTGGAGCTTTTATAGCAAATTTAAGCCTTTGAAGGCGCAATTCTTGTAGTGGCAGAAGGATGAACTGAAGCTAACAGATGTGTTGCACTTGAACATGTTCTATTTTTAATATTCATACTTTGGTCAAAAGGCATCTTTACAATCTATAATTGATATTAAGGTTGAGCTTGATCACTTGCAAATTTGAGCATGTGGAATGTTTTATAAATTAACATTTATGTAAATGCAAGATTTTGCTCTCTGTAGGGTTCTACAGGCACTCGGGTTGTTGTACAACTCACAGACCCTATTGCATTTAAAAATGGCAATGATGGCTTTGATTACAATAACCAAGATGTATATAAATGTCCACGAGTGCAAGGATATTCAGGGCTAGACACCACCCTAGTTTTTGATGCAGAAGCCTATAGAAGGAAGGAAGAAAGTATAGGCTTTTAAGTTCTACCACGTCGGGAATCATCATCGTATACCCCTAGTAACCAATTTCCAAATATAAATAATATTGACAAGGTTTGAACCCATGACCAAATGTATATTTATTTTGGCATTACTAGACCTATACCAACTCACCACACATCCGTTGGGAGGCAACATGAAGTGTCCGTGTCAGTATGCAGTGTCTACTTTATTGGTTCTTGTTAAATCAAGATTGTTGTTGTATAAGAAATATGTTGCTGTTTTGAAGGGAGAGGATGTTGCTATTTAAAAGGAGTGACGACGGCAAAGTTGAATGCTACAGCCCAGCAGCACAACAAAATTGGATATTGAATATTTGCTCTGCAGACAACTTTCTGATTGAAATTGCAAAATCTCATGAGGAGAGAAGTGCCGGCATCGGATAAATTGGGCCTAATACGAGCAAAGTCATTAAGGTCATTGACCAATGTGAGGCTACTGAAGGCAAGATTTGTGTCAACAGGGGAAGCGAGGTAGCTGAGGAATCTGTTATATGGAGCAATATTGGTTTATATAGGGAAGGTTGGTTACCAATAATACCAGAAGAAATGGATGTAGGCCCTGCAGAGCGTGAAGCATTTGTTCACAAGTAAACTAGTTGTGGGTTTGGAGCTGCTAATCATGTGCTCAATATGACCACTGTATCAACTCAATTGGCTATTTGGAGTTCTCTTCGCAGAGGATAGATCTGCAAGCTCTTATGACTTCGCATAGTTTTAGGATCTGAAGCTGCACGCATGTACTGTTAGAAGTGATTGGCGGCTGCTTCTTTTTTTTTTTTATGTATAGCCTGTGCTAATTATAGAGTTAGTTATCTACCTAGAAATATGGTTACTGAACTATAGAGCCTTGCAATCTTACGAGTTCAACTGCCTCACTAAACTTGGTTGACTCACTGGACTTGGTTGACTGGTCTTCGCAAACTCTGAGTTCCTAGACAAATCAAGGTATTGTCCACTACGACCTGATACATCATCTTTCTCACTCTCTACCTTACAGTTTCTTTGGATTTTCTCTCACATATTTCCACTAATACTTGACCTTTAGAAGCGTATCTACTCAATACACCTCTATATTTACCAACTTAATTAACATGTCTATCGAATTAACATGTCTTGTCTGACGAATCAACATGTTGTATTAAGATGTGGTTAATATCATGGCCAGGCACCATGAAGAAATTGCTATAGGGTCGGTTTGAGCTTATCCATTGTTGTCACACAAAATTAAAATACATTCATTTCCATATTACTTTTTCGAGTTTTCCTTGTATTTTAAAATACATTCATTTCCATATTACTTTTTCGAGTTTTCCTTGTATTTTGTTTCATTTACAAAATGTGGACTGTTAGGATTTGTGGCAAAACCCTAATCCCGACCTGAAGAGCTCCGCTTGCTTAACGATTAGGGTTTATCTCCACTAACCAGCTGGATTCAGTTAGCATACAAACTGCCCAGGCACTGAAGGATGCAGATTGGATGGCCGCATGCAATGTTCTCTGATTATATAAGGTTATGGATCTATTTTTCATCTAAACCCTATGGAAGCTGCAAGCAGGCAGAATGCTACTTGGACGGATATACAATGGCTTCAGAAATGCCGCAGATGGATAAACAGAAAGAGGGCTTCAAAAGCCACACATAAACCGTGAATAATGCTGAAGATGATAATGCGATGTCTCCAAATGAACCGGATCCAACTGTACAACGCTCTAGAACCACCATGAACAATCAGGTTTCCCATCATTTTTTAGATGTACTTGTCCATATCTTGATCTTCAATTTCGTAGATTAGATTCTTGAGCTCTCACGCAGTGTTTAACATAATGGTTAAAGTTCATAGCAGCCATGCAATATCTCTATATTGATGATAGCGTCCTAGTTAACTGATTCATGTATTCTAACAGCCTGCATAATTCTTATTCATTAATCCTTTGTTCTTGTTCGGTTCTGACTGGATTGGCTGGTTATTTGTGGAGGTCTAAATTTTTATCTAGTTTGATGATATTTTCCTTGGGTTTTTATGCTCTGTGTGTAACAATCTTACACATTAGTTCCTGGATCTTGGCTTAAACCTATGTTGCTAAATCTTCCTAGTTCTCCTATGGAGCCTCTCATTGGAAATCTTTGCAAGACCTTCTCGTTCGGTGATACACAAGTGGGACGATCCAGAACCCTTATAGCTATGCAAATCGAGGTTTCTCTTTAGCTTCTAATTTACCTTTAGCTAATTTTTGAAGGCATCCTTCTATACCATGTGTTGAAACCTCAATTTCAAAGGCTGCTATCTTTGTTTCTTTAACCCATTCTAGTTCCATTAATTTACGTTTCTAAGTGACCTATAGTGTATGATTGATTGATTTGCTTGTTGGTAAGGTACCCCTGTTATAAATTCCCTACATCTGGTACTGTAATTTGCAGTTTCTAAGTGCCTCTATCGTTATCATGTCAGGTCTTCTTGGATAATTTCAGTTCTGTGACGCTCCCGGAATATATACGACCCTCGGACGTATACATACGGGGACTTTCCCCTCCCATGGCGACCATCTCACCATGAGCAGGGCCCTCCGCCTGTTTCGGGCCATCTATGAAATGAGGCCCGAAAGAAGGACACGAAGGGGTCATTCGGCCCACGCCTTCAATGGGACTCCTACGTCGCGGAAGCATGAATACAAGGGTTAGCACACAGCACAAATATACATAAATAACCACCACGAAGGGTGGCGCATCCATCCAAAATACCAACGGCATAGAATATGCATCTAATCCTAAGAAAACGCCCAAAACCCGGGTTCTACCCGGCTCGGACTCAGGTGAGGATCGGCCAATACTGGGCCTCAAGAGATCAGCAGACCAGAAGTCTTGGCATGGCGTTGGTGGCATAGAACATCGGCTAGGGTTGTCCATCCATCCCCCCCCTCCATTGCACACTTTGCGGATGGGTCAATTCATGCTATGGCTTCGCTATAGCCTTCCAGGAGATGCAGTTCAAGGGATCACCCGTTTGAGCCTACTCCAAGTTCATGACGCTGGTCCGATGAGGCAGGTCGGGAGCGTCCCCTTCGGAATCGCGGTGGTTCCATGGGTGAGCTAGAGAATACGTGCGCATCGGCGACCCCGCATTCTGTGCGGAGCTTACTCACCCTAAATCTACTCAAAGTGCAAGGTGCTCCATCTGGATCACACCTCTACACCAGTGGAGTCCGGACCCATACCCGGCCCTCGTGACCCGGCTATCAGGCCTAGCCCACTGTAGGAGTCTCAGGAGCCTTGTATGCTCATGCAAGACCCCACCCCTCATGTCACCACTGTGTTCCTTGTCTGGTGCTAAGCCAGACCATAGCATCTAGGACCCGGTGGGCTCTTGTGCACAGGCCGCATATAATGGGACTCTACAGGGCGCTATCTAGGAGCATACTACAATACACGGTTCAGAGGTCTCTACCCCCCGTAATCCCTTCGTTTCAGAATCAGATTAAACAAAGAACTAACAATCCATCCTTTCAGAGTAAGAACCAGAATTGAATATAAAGAGAACTTGCTTGTACAATCAAGGGTTAGTTTCTATGATTAAATCACAAAGAGAACAGAGAAACGGACACAACCAAGCGTTATCCGGAATTCACATAGCCACCTACGAGATTACGGGAATTTGGACTCGTTACCATGAAGCCTCCATCTCCTTGGAGTTGAGAATTCAATTTGTTTCCACAGGAGGGACCGGGTATGGTGGCTCTCTGCAGGTGTTGATGGCGCTCAGCTCCTTCTCTTCTTTGGACGAACTTCAGGAGTCAATCACAGGGATAGGGTCGAGTTGGCATCCTAACTTGGCAACCCCCATGTTTGCCTAATCGATTGGGGCGGTGGCGCTTCCCAAAATTAATTAGCCTAATTTCCTAAGTTATAGGTTATTATTATTAATATGTTAAATTAGCATAGCTAATTTAATCCTTTTTAGGGTAACCCCCTAGGTTACAATTAAGTTCCCATACCCCCATGGTGGCGTACCTTTAGGGGGTGACGTGCTTGTATTTGTACGTGTCCCGTATAAATACGGGGAACGTCACATTCTCCTCTCCTTAAAAAAATAATGCTGTCCTCAGCATTGGGGTTAGTTAATCGAATATATATACATAAAGTACTCAATTAGAAAATGAAGTTAAGAATATAAGATTAGTACGTTGAAAATATAGTATTTCGGACAGTAATACATTGAAGGTAAAATATCAAAGTACAAGCACCAAGGTGCCTTATACAAACTTATCATCAAGAGAGTTTAGGACCAAATTCCGATTTAAAACATTCCGACAACAAAATCACACATGTAGACAAAACCAATACGGGAAAAGTTGGGTCATCAGCAACCCTCTATACAAGGCAGGTGACGATCTGTTCACTGGCCTGCACACATCAATATACCCGTAGGTTAATAATATGATTAAATTGTGGTTGAAGGGACCACCCCCTATAAATAAAAGAAAAAGTATCTAGAAGGGAACCTATCATGTCTATGACTTGCAATTCATTGTGGCATAAGGAATGGTTCAGTTCCCCGTATAGCCGGAATGAACGCAGTCTCATGTCAACATCAACAATACACCACGTCCTAGAGAACACGAAGGTGATCTCATCATCGGTCATTATTATAATATACGATGCATCTACCCCTCTAGAACATGATTCTCGGCAAATCAAGCCTTCAAGCTTACCACCGGGAGCGGGGTTGATAGCATCGTTGATGGTGCGGCCCTGAGATTCCCGCATGAAGTCCGGATAGTGCTTCTCAAGGTCTATCTTCATCACCCAGGTAGCATCTTCCACTGGTAAGTGCTTCCACTTGACCAAGTATTGCAACATTTGAGTCCTTCTGGTCTGTTTGTAAGCTCGAGCCGGGCACTATTTCTGTTTTGCTCTTCAGTCATTTCTAGGAGGGTTGGGGTATCCAAACCTCCTCCCGGATCAGGGGTGTGTTGCTTGTGAAGACTCACATGAAAGACCTTATGGATCTTCAAAGCGGGGTGGCAAGTCCAAGCGATATGCTTGTTCTCCCACGCTGCCGCATAATCTGAACGCCCGGCCCATCCGGGTGCCAACTTCTTCTGATTACCAATTTTAAGCTTGGCTTGTTTTACTTTGATCTTAAGCCAAACCGATTAGCCAACGGAAGATTAGGTGGGGTTGGCTTATCCGCTAGACTCTTTCCTTGCGTCGGCGGCCAATAAGTAACCGAACTTCCTCCACCAAGGCCTGCATTTCTAAAAGGAGTTGTTGAGAGACCTCCACTTTAGAAACAGGGTTATGCCACGTGTCTGGAGTAAGACATTGATAGCCATAATTTATCATGAAGGGAGACATCTTTGAAGACTCCTGCTTCGTACTGTTATAGGCGAACTCTACCAGATAAATATAATCCGCCCATTGTGACTGTTTACTCCATACATAGCTTCCTAGCATATCCTCGATAATACGATTGACACGTTCAGTTTGACCATAAATGCGAGGATGGTAAGCTGTACTCATGGCAAGCTTGGTCTGGATGGTGGCGAAGAAATCCTTCCAGAATGCACTGACAAACTTAGGATCCCTATCTGATACAATTACTCTCGGCATCCCGTGCAACCTGAAAATTTCTTTTGCAAAGAGCAAGGCGGTGTCGGCGCTTGATGTCCGTGGGCGACATGGCAGGAAGTGAGCCATCTTTGATAATTTGTCGACCCACCGACCATTAATGCATCATATCCACGCGAGAGTGCGGGAAGGCCCACAATGAAATCCATGGTTATGACTTCCCACTTGGCGTTGGGCACATCCAAAGGTTGCAACTCCCCTGGAACTCTTAATTGCTCCGCCTTGGTTTGCTGACAAACCTGACACTGCTTGATGTACCTAGCAATATCCTTCTTCATCGAAGGCCAAAAATAGCTGGGCGGATCTTAAAGTAAGTTTTCATAAAACCCGCGTGTCCCGCTATAGGCTGTTGTGTGTGTCATGGAGTATTAGTTTGCGCACCCTGAAGTCATTTGGAACACACAACTTATCTTTGTGATACAATAAATTGCCCTCTTTCTTATATGAAGCGGAAAGCTTCACGTTCTTTATTAGTAGGGCTTCCTTACCCAAACTTTCCCAAATATTACGTAACCGGGATCCGTGGGCTGGTCCATTCTATCTGCTTCCCCAAACTTCGGGTGAGTGTGGAAATGGCGTTACAATGGGTTCGGGTTATGAAGGGATGGACGTGACAAAGCATCCATAACCACATTGTGCTTCCCCGGCTTGTATACAATCTCGAAGTCATATTCCTCGAGGAATTCTATCCATCTTCGCCGACGAGATTTAGATTTACCGGGTGGATAGATAGCGGAGACTCGATGATCCAGATATCCGGCTGAAACCTTCTACCAAGAAGGTAGTGTCTCCAAATCACGGAGAGCCGCGAACAAGCGCCGACAACTCGATCATGGGTAGGATATCGCCGCTCTGCATCATTCATCTTCTTTGAATCGTGAGGCAACAACTCTCCCCTCTGCATTAACACTCCACCCAGGTAGCTATCTTACTAGCATCGGTGGCTACCATTTATCCTTTTTGAGGATCGGGCAAGGTGAGGACTGGTGTAGATGTTAAAGCATCCTTGAGCTTCTGAAAGCCGACTTGGACTTTTGCTTTCCAATGTTCCATCCAATCCTTCACTTTCTCATGCCTTGTGAGATTAGTAAGAGGTGCGGCAATTGTTGCAAAATCCTTAACAAATTTTCGATAATATCCTGCGAGTCCCAAGAAACTCCGGACTTCTGAAACATTAGCTGGAATGGGCCAATCCTTTACTGCTTCTATCTTGGCTGGGTCTGTAGCAATTCCTTCTGCTGAAATAATATGCCCCAAATAGTCGACCCTCGGAGTGGCGAACTTGCATTTAGAGAACTTGGCGGAGAGCTGATGGCGCCTGAGCTTCTGCAAAGCCAATCGAAGATGTTGTTCATGTTGCTGCAAGGTTTTACTATAGATGAGAATGTCATCAAAGAAAATGACAACAAAGTCATCTAAGTATTGGCGGAAGATGTCATTCATCAACCGCATAAACGTTGCAGGGGCATTGGTCAATCCAAAGGGCATGACGGTGAACTCATAATGCCCATATCTGGTGCGAAAAGCAGACTTATGAATGTCCTCCTCCTTTATCCTTATCTGATGGTACCCGGAGCGCAAATCAATCTTTGAGAAATATTTTGCTCCTTGTAACTGGTCCATAAGATCATCTGCCCTAGGCAAAGCATAGCGATTCTTGATGGTATGCTTATTGAGTTGCCTATAATCGATACACATCCTTAAGGAGCCATCTTTCTTCTTGACAAAAAGAATAGGAGCGCCAAATGGTGAAACACTAGGCCGAATGAACCCCAGGTTTAGTAACTCTTGCAATTGTTTCTTAAGCTCCGCTAACTCTGGAGGACTCATGCGGTACAGGGCCTTGCTGGTAGGCTTAGTACCTGGTTCAAGAGTTATCTCACATTCTACCCCTCTGAAAGGAGGAAGCTTGTGGATCTCATCTGGAAAAAGATCGGTAAATTCTCGAAGAAGGGTAGCAATGTCTGGCGGTAAGGCGTCGATTACTTGCTTCTGCTTGGAGTCAGACTCAATGGAGGCAAGTGTAATGAGGCAAAGGAGTTCATTCCTGCGTATAGCTTTTTCTAACTGTTTTATTGACATCGACTGCATAGCGGAGTGGAATGAATCACCTTTTATAGTCACACGTGCTCCATTAGCAGCGTTGAAGGTGACCTCCCGTTTCTCACAGTCTATGTTGGCCTTGGCGGATGCTAAAAACTCCATTCCAACAATAAGATCATATTTGCCAATGTCCATTAACTTAGCACCCAAGGCAACTGGTGCACCGGGCAACTGCATCTTAAGGTTAATACGGCGGCCATGAGTGTGTCTGATCTTACCACTGGCCAATGTGACTGGCTTAGGTCGGGATCTCAACGTTTCCAGCTGCAATACATGGGCCATTCTAGGAGAAGCAAAATTATGTGTACTACCCGTGTCCATCAAAATTATGAAGGGCTTACTGTCTACTTGGCCTATTGTAGAAATAACGGAAGGCTGACTTTCAGCGTTGCCTGTTTCTATAGCGGCAAGAATATGAGACGCACCGTGAATGTACTCGGGAGCCTCGTCCTCCGCAGGGAGATTGGACTCCAGATCTTCCCAATCCAAGTCGGCCATGGCCAATTGAGCAGTCTGCGTGACGTACGGGCAATTCTGCATGAAGTGTCCAGGCCTCATACACCTGTAGCATGCCTTATCTCGGCGGAGCTGTTCTCTGGCCTCTTTAGGAATGGACTGTAAGAGGCCGCGAACTTCCTTACCGGCATTGTTCTGCTTATCTGGCGTGCTAAAGGCGACTTTCTTCTCCTGGCGGCCGTAAGAATTGTGCTGAGAGGGCCCCGGACTTGGCGAACGGGGTTTGTAAGGTGTGGACGGCCGTGGCTGCGAGTAAGGAGCAGGTCGCGGATACTGGTTCTTTGGCGCGTCCTCTTCGAGGCTTAATGCCTTGGCTTCCGCCTCTGCTACTGATTTAGGGTCTATGGCCTTGACCATGCGTTTAATGGATGGGGCCAACCCTTCAATGTAGCCCTCTACTGCCCTCTTTTCATTCATTCCCGGTACATACAACCTCAAGCACATGAATTTATCCGTGTAGGCCTGAACGGACATGCTCTTCTGTTCTAACCTGTAAAAGGTCTGAATCTGTTGGCATTTGTGCGCACGAGGCACGTAATGCGATTTAAAAGCCTTAGCGAACTTCTTGAACTTGCACCTGCTCCTGTCCAGGTGCTTAGCTCTGGCATACCCCTTCCACCAAATACGGGCAGCTCCGGTAAGGTTGGTGGTGGCGACCTTCCCTGTATCCTTCTCCGTCATTCCATAGGATTTCCCAAACTCCTTCATTTCGTCCAACCAAGATTCTGCATTCAAGCCGCCTCTGGATTTCCTATCAAACTGAGCCAACTTCCGGTTCTTCCATATACTAGTTATGGCTGTATCAACGGTTTTACGGTATTCCTTATCCTTACGCCTCGCATGGTCACTGTCTGACAGCGATGACCCCGAAGACACCGAAGTGGTTGAATGTGAGGAAGTGGCGCTATCCTTAGAAGAACTTCGGTGACGCTTAGCATGAGTTCTCCTTTGTACAGGTACAGGGCTAGCTCTGGGACAGGTGGACTCAATGATCGCGGAGGTAATTCCGGTCCGTCCGCCTGAGTTTGTTGCAGTGGATTGGTATGCAACACATAGGCCTGTAATTCGCCGAGTTGCCTTTTCATTAACATCAATTCCTGTTCAGGGGTGAGTTTACTGGCGTTGGAGGGTGTTTGCCAAGCAGCGTTACGTACACCATCTATAGGGAGCATTGATGAATATATAAGCAGATTTACATTAACGTACAATCCCTTTAAAATAATCGAGACAAAAAGAATATACAAACAGAAAACAATATTTTTATTTCATTCAAGTTGAGTACAACAACAAGTTGATTGGTACAAGGGTTGAAACACAAGTAGGTATGATACAATGGAAAGTTTTAAAGTTCTACTCGCACACAGCGTAACCGCAACAAAGAAAACATAACGAAAGAGACCAAGCCTAGGGGTTGGCGAAGGGTCTGAGGATCGTGAAGGGTACTCTCCGTCTGTTTCGGACGAGTTTATAAGCGTGCCCAGGCTTGGACAATGATTGCTTGGTATTCCCATGTCGGACTGATGATGAGAAGGTTGAAAAGCCTTCGCATAGCATAAAAGAGTTGCCAAAGGTGGTCGTTGGCGTCTTCGAAAGCCTCATGCCTGCTCATATTCCAGTAGTCCCAGGTACGACACAGGGTCATCTTCAGATCTTCGAGAGCTCGGTCCCTAAGGATGTTAACTATCTCCAGCCCTTTGTCAGGATCATAGGGTTCTCCTGGTGGCGGTGGTTCGATCTCATAGCCTTCCTCCCACTCTGGATATTCACCATATCTCTGGCCATAGTCTTGGTCCGGTGGTCCGGGATCGTCTCTCCTAACCATATCGGTGATTCTCTCCTCATATTCCCAAATGGTTTCCTCTGCAACATAGTTGGAATGAATAGAGAACATTTTGTAATTCCACTATATTCTAAACTTTAATGCTTTGGAAGAGGATGTCATAAAAAAAACAATTCAGTTGTACTCATCAAGAGAATTTTGTATTTAATAAGTAAATAAGGTACACTATGTTTCAATAGGGTCCATACAATTGCCAATCCAAAATCTTATAACACACGTATATATATATATAAACAAAATTGCATAGCACAATTAGTCTAGGCACTAGGCCCTGCTTCTTTATCCTTAGCCCTAGGAGGTGGTGGAGGCAGTCGGTGTCGCAGCAGAGTTATCCCAGGGTCTACTGTGGCAGCCGCAACAGATGCAACCTCCGGTGGATAGGCAACGGCCAATGGGGCTGCCGTGAGGAGTTTCATGCCCATCCAAGGCACAATATCCTGGCCCAAGGCCGTCAACGCGAGATCCCGTCGTACGAGTACATAAGTAAACGTACGATAGGGAAGCTTCTTGTGGCCGGCCAGTGTAGAGAGTGCACGGAGGGCCCACCATGAAGCTTCAGCCTCTGGCCCTAAATCCCGGGCTATGAAGAGGACTTGCCCATGTCGGAAGGCTGACAAAAAGAAACGGGTAAGGTGGTTACCCAGCACCTTCCCTTGCGGAGTCTCAGATGCTGCCACTTCCTTATCCAAGTCCATGGGGACTTCTTCCTCCTTGAGCTCCTGCTGCTCCTCCTTCTTGTGCGCAGGGTTATGATATAAATCTTCACCCTCATCATCTGAGTCGGAGGGAACGTCAACCATATTGATGTTTGGGACGTGAGGTCCCATAGCCGTGAAGGCATCTGGTGCAGGCTGCGAAGCCGGTTCCTACATCACGAAGTCTCGAAGGCGTAGTAGGGTCTCCGCCGGCTCTATGGTCTCCTGGCGGAACTGAAGCAGCTGGTGCACCTCCGAAGGAAGCTCGGTAGAAGTGAAGTCGATAAAATCATCCATACAATACTCCGCAAGCTCGTAAAGTACATGGTCTTTGCGTTTGCGTCGAAATCCGGCCACCATATGATACGTCCATATAATATCATCCAAGAGAAGGTACTCTTGCCCTTGGTGATATATGACGGGAAGGCCGTCTAACCCTGACAAGCCTATAGCTTGTTCACGGCGCGGTGGTAACTCCTCTGCTAGCTCTTTCCAACGGGCAAAGTCGCCCATACCTATATGTTCATCATCCCCCTCCTCGGAGGACTCTGGCAGTTTGCCCTTCTCTACAGGCAAGGTTTCATCCTCAACGTATTGGTCCATGAGGATGGCTAGGGCGAAAGTAGCTTCCAGATATTGCTGCCCCTGATGTTGGACCACTGGCAGGTGTTTACCCCATCGGAGTTTTCCCTTCAGGACGTCATAAGCATGTGTGTCCCTGCCTAACATCTGCCGGACTATCTCCCGCTCCAAATATAGTTGGGGAGGATCCCCCAGAGGCACACACAGAGGAAGCATTTCCTCCATGTAGAAATCAAGGAATCCGGCGTAATCCGGATGCCGCTGCATACTTGCGAGGAGGTCTATGCGTTGGCATAACAAAGGTTGCAGCAGATCGAAGGGGACTTGCGGATCCCATTTCTCTCCATCATGGTACCAGGCGGCAAGGTCGGCGGCAACCATGGCGCTAGAAGGGAGGAGAAAGGAAAAGAAACGTTTGAAATAACCTTAAAAGTCCCCTTTTAAACTCTTTTATTAAAGCTGACGTCAGCATTTTTTTATTTTATTTTTTTAACATAAAAACCGTTAAACTTTTTAATTCAAAATAAAAGTTCTTTATTAAATATTACAAAAAAATATTTACAAATGCGGACTCCCGCAAGTAGGCTAAGGTTGCTCCCTCCGTATCCTACGGGCGAGGGCTAGATCCTTAGGCATTATGGTGACCCTCTTTGCGTGGATAGCGCAAAGATTGGCGTCACCAAAAAGTGCCACCAAGTAGGCTTCAGCAGCCTCTTGGAGCGCCAAAATTGCAAAGGTCTGGAAACGGAGATCGGTCTTGAACTGCTGTGCGATCTCCCGTACCAGCCTCTGAAAAGGTAGCTTCCTGATCAGAAGCTCTGTAGACTTCTGAAATTTGCGGATTTCCCGCAAGGCCACGGTACCGGGTCGGAACCGGTGAGGCTTCCGCTGCGCCCCGGGCTTTACAGGTGGCCCCGACGGTGTTGGCACCGTCTTAGCCTTAGCAACTGGTCGGGAGCTGTCCACCCGCTGCTGCCTCCGGTCGGAGCTTGTCTTCTTCCCAAAAGCCCCGACAGTCATTAACTTCTCCTTGTATTGACTGCCGGACTTGTGGGCGACACCCTTCCTCCGGTGCTTAATGGTCTGATGCGTCGGGATGGGGCCCGGCCCACTCCCAGATGCTCCTCCATCCTGCTGGTCCTGCCGGTCTTGCCGGTCCCTCTCATCCTGCTCCATCTTCTCCCGTTCATCCCGGGCTCTCCTCAGATCTTCTTGGATCTGAGCAAAAAGCTGGGCTGCAGCACGACGGTTAAGTTCCGCGTGGTACCGGTTTGGCCGCAGACCCATATCTATCTGAATGGTGATCAGATAGTCTAAGCTTATATCGGGGATTTCTCCCCATTCAAAACTGTTGGACCCCTCATGCCAGTGGTATGGGGGAAGCTCAATGGCTCTGCCATCGATGACGGCAAAGCCGTCCCCGAGGTATCGGTACTCCCTTCCCCGGGCTGCCGTGTCGGCCCGCTCAATCTCCCGGTGATCGTCTTCCCTGGCCAAACCCCTGATACGGTCGGCCTCATCCCTAACATCTTCCTCCTCCATATGGCCTTCCTGCTCGGGAGGGTAGAATTTGATGAGCATCATCACCATATCAAGTTGCTCAACTATGGTGTAGGGGAGCTGGCGAAGGTTCAGCCGGATGAGGAATGGCTCTGAGAAGTGATAGATAGGATATGGAATCCTATCGTTGTTCTCAAACCTGTTCACCAGCTCGTCCAACAGGATGTCAATGAGGGCTGGGTCGGTAGCCATGTGCTTGGCAATCATGGCGTAGATCTCCACGATGCTCAAGGTAGATGGATCCGGGGCGCTCTTGGTGATAGCCATAGCGGATAGTGAGGCGCTGGCGGCAAAGGGGATGGCAAAGGGGGCGCTAAGAGGCACAAGGCACAAGGGCGCAGGAGCAAGGTCCGGTCTGGTGACGATGGCGGAGGGCGGCTCAGGCGGTTGGAGGCGCGGAAGCAAAAACAAATGACAAGAAACGGTTTGTTAAACGACCCGTTAACCTTTAAATTTTCAAATTTTTTTCTATTAACTTCGAAATTTTATTATAAAAAAAAGATTATACGGCGGAAATATGTGCCACATACGGTCGGGCGCCGGCTGCATTATACGGGGCTTCGCCGACCGAGTCGTCGAAAAGCAAGCGGCGCCGAAGTTGACTGGCGGGCGGGTTGACTCGACGTCGACGGTCGGCGCCGACAAACATTCCGGGCGCTTCTACCTTGACTGCAAAGTTAGAAAGGCAAGCGGCGCCCGAGTTTGTTTTTGGGCCTGCCCTTGACCATTTTTCGCCTCGAGTTGACTGTTCTAATGTAATTCGAGTACGCCCGATCCAATGGAACCATCATCTTCGTCATTTGAGCTACCCACTGACACCTGTTAGGCCTCCAATCTTGGGCCCTCCACTTTAAAGCTACACTTTCTCAACTTAACCTAACAACAAGCCAAACATCAAAGAGAACTAACGACACATTGACTTAGCCTCCTCCTACTACCGTGCTACGAGTTAGTGTTTGGCCAGTGCTATGATTTCGAGCAACCGAAATCATGGCTCTGATACCACTGTGGACGCCCCGAATATATATCGACCCTCGGACGTATACATACGGGGACTTTTTCCTCCCATGGCGACCATCTCACCATGAGCGAGGGGCCTCCCTGTTGTTTGGGCCATCTATGAAATGAGGTCCGAAAGAAGGACACGAAGGGGTCATTCGCCCACGCCTTCAATGGGACTCCTACGTCGCGGAAGCATGAATACAAGGGTTAGCACACAGCACAAATATACATAAATAACCACCAACGAAGGGTGGCGATCCATCCAAAATACCAACAACATAGAATATGCATCTAATCCTAAGAAAACGCCCAAAACCCAGTTCTACCCCCTCGGACTCGGTGAGGATCGTGGCGGCTGGGCCTCAAGAGATCAGCAGACCGAAGTCTTGGCATGGCGTTAGGCGGCATAGAACATCGGCTAGGGTTGTCCACTCCATCCGCCCCTCCCATTGCACACTTTGCGGATGGGTCAATTCATGCTATGGCTTCGCTATAGCCTTAGGAGACGCAGGTTCAAGGGATCACCTGCTTGAGCCTACTCCGTGTTCATGGCCTTTGGTCCGATGAGGCAGGCCTGGGGAAGCGCCCCTTCCGTAATCACGGTGGTTCCATGGGTGAGCTAGAGAATACGTGCGCATCAGCGACCCGCGCATTCGTGCAGGCTTACTCACCCTAAATCTACTCAAAGTGCAAGGTGCTCCATACGGATCACACCTCTACACCCAGGGAGTGTCAGACCCATACCCGGCCCTCTACGTGACCGGCTATCAGGCCTAGCCCACTGTAGGAGTCTCAGGAGCCTTGTATGCTCATGCAAGACCCCACCCCTCATGTCACCACTGTGTTCCTTGTCTGGTGCTAAGCCAGATCATAGCATCTAGGACCCGGTGGGCTCTGAAAAATATCCAAGACACTATTAGCAAGGCAACTTGATCACTATTATTCAATGATTAAAACCTTCTCACTAAATGAGATATTCTTGATCATGAAAAATCTCAACTTTGCATCACAAGCTAAACAAACATCAAGTATTGAATATACCAAGTTCTTGTGCAACACATATGAATTTCTAACTCAACATCTTAGTGATCATATTTGCAGTACACTTCACACTTTTATTGCATGAACACAAACCATAGGAAATAAAACTCGAACTAGATCGAGAGCAAAATCCTCAAGGCCGTTCTTTACTGTACAACCTAAATTTTTTGTACATCTTGAATTTATTGGGCCGGATCCTACCGCTTCGGCTAGGTTCCGACCTTCATGGAATTCGTGCTGATCTCTCCTTGCAAATAGGAGATACTATTATTTGAATTCATTTGCCTCCGTTTTATTTTCATATTTTCGTTTTCCAGCTTCATTCTACCATGGTATAAACCATTGGTTTTAACTTCAATGTTCTGCACTTAATAAACAATGGTATGAACCATTGCATTCAAGCTCCATCCTGCACATAATTTAATAGTGTCCTTTTTCTACAACCTCTGAACATCTGTGCTCTGGGATAACCTGTGTGATGACAACTTGTCATATTTCTGCACATCTTACACTCCTCCTTCAGCACACAGGTCTATCACATTTAATTTATTCCTGAAGCCTGTGAATTTTTTCTCCACTAGTGCTTTAGTGAACACATCAGCAATTTGTAAATTTGTCTGAATATAAGACATTTGAATGTAACCTTTCTGTGCCATATCTCGAATGAAATGCATATCAAGCTCGATATGCTTTGTTCTCTCATGCTGGACTGGGTTTTTGACAATGGCTATGCAGCTCATACTGTCAGTCATAATGGCTGTGGGCTGATTTTGTTTGAAACCAAGTTCCTCCAATAATCTTCTTAACCAAACAAGTTCTTTTGACAATAATGAACTGGCTGCATACTCAGCTTCTGCTGATGACATTGCCACAGCCTTCTGCTTCTTACTCCTCCATGTTATCACTCCTCCTCCAAGAAAAACAACATAGCCTGATGTGGATTTTCTTGTGCTTCTACCTCCTCCCCAATCTGCATCACTAAAGCCTTTTAAATTCAAATCATTAGAGGTAAATGTAATTTCATGATTAACTGTCCCTTTTAAATATTTCAGAACATGTTTGGCTGCTTCCAATGCTTCCTTGTTGGACTATTGCAATATCTGCTCAGAATATTCACTGAGTAGCTAATATGTATGGTATATTCTCCATACCTTCTGTGTTTTCATTTTTCTGGACAATATCAGTCAGCCTATGACCTACAGCAATAGGAACCTTTGCTATTCTTGCATCCTGCACATGAAACCTTTTAAGCATATTTTCAACATGTTTACCCTGTTTTAGTGACAGAAAACCTTTATCTCTGTTTCTCACTACTTCAATTCCCAAAAATTGTTTTAGTTCACCAAGGTCAGTCATCTCAAATCTGTTTTTCAAGACATCTTTGCATCTTGTCAAACAACTTTGGTTATTCGACACCATTATACAATCATCCACATATAATGCTATCAAACAAAAGTTTTCTCCGTCTCTGAATTTGTACAAATTCCCATCATTTTGCATTCTTTCAAAGCCCTGAGCTCTTAGAAAGTTGTCTATGCAGAAGTACCATTCACGTGGTGATTGTCTTAAACCATATACCGCCTTTTTGAGTTTCCAAACACTTGAATTTCCTTCCTCATAACCAGCAGGTTGCTTCATGTAAATATTTTCCTTTAAATCTGCATTTAGAAAAGCAGTTTTAACATCCATATGATGTATTTCTAAATTCAATGCGTTTGCAATTGCCAAAAGTACTCTTAAGCTTGTGAGCTTGACCACTGGAGAGAATATTTCATTATAATCTTTTCCTTTCTTCTGAGAAAAGCCTTGAGCTACTAACCTTGCTTTGAACATTTTGGTTCCATCACTATTGGTTTTAATCCTGTAAATCCACTTATTTCCTACCACATTGATATTTTCTGGTTTATTCCCTATATCAAAAGTTCATGTGTCTCTGAATGACTTCATCTCCTCCTCCATTGCTTTAATCCAGCACTCTTTCTCAGTGCTATTAATTGCTTCATCATATGAAGTAGGAATAACATAATCTTCGAGAATTGCCAGGATTTGTTCTTGGTCTGGTAGTTCAGAGAGCTTTTCAATTCTTTTACTTCTTCCACTTTCCATCCTACCATATTCCCCTTCATTTAATGGTAGGTTTTCTCTTAACTTTTCAGTTTGAGTTTTCCTTTTCTTAATTTTTCCTTGCTGCTCATCATGCATAGTCTCATCAGTATCATTCTCTTGTTCTTCATTTGTGTTTGTTTGCTTTTGTTTCATGTCAATCTCGGCCTCAATAACTTTCTCATTGTCATTCTCATTTTCATCATATGTAAACCCTGTATCAATATGACCAGCCTGTTTACAATTTTTTCCTTTGGGCTGATGTCTATCTTTATAATAAGAATGCTCATCAAAAACAATGTCTCTGCTTATCACAATTTTGTTTTGTTCAGGTATGAACATTCTCCAACCTTTGCTTTGTTCATCATATCCAACAAAGTATCCTATTTCAGCTTTATTGTCCAGCTTTTGTCTTAATTCCTTTGGAACGTGAATATATCCTAAACATCCATATGATTTTAGCACATCATAGTCTATACTCTCTTTGTTACTGGACCACATCAATTCTGGAATATTGCCTTTCAAACTAGATGTTGGAAGCCTGTTTTGAACATAGATTGCTGTTTTTAAAGCCTCTTCCCACAATTTATTTGGCAGACCTGAGAATTTCAACATTGATCTTATGGCATCAAGCAGTGTTCTATTTTTTCTCTCAGCAACTCCATTTTGCTGTGGAGTATGTCTACATGTTAACTGTCTTCTGATACCTTTAGCCCTACAGAAAAACTCAAATTGGCCTGATAAATATTCTCCTCCTCTATCTGACCTTATGCACCTGAATTTTCTATTTGTTTGCCTTTCCATTTCTGATGCATACATTTTGAAAGCCTCAAGTGCTTGGGATTTACGTGCCAAACAGTATCCTTTACACTTTCTGCTATGATCATCAATAAATGTTATGAAATATCGTTTTCCATTTCTGCTTCTAACATTTAAAGGTCCACAAAGATCCGTGTGCACTAGATCTAATACTCCTTCAGCTCTTTTATGGGATTTTGGAAAAGGCAATCTAGTAATCTTTCCCAACATACACCCCTCACATATGCATTTGTGATTTTCTGGTATGTTACATTTAATCAGCCCCTTTTTTGCCATAAACTTCACATTATTATAATGTGTGTGAGCAAGCCTGCTATGCCATGTCTCCATATCAGTCATTAGAACAGCATTAATTCCATCCCCAAGATCATTTTCAAATTGAAACAAATTGCCCACACGATTTGCCAAAAACTTCAATTTATTATTCATAAAGATCTTACATACTTTCTTCTCAAAGAAGATTTTATATCCCAAGTCTACTAGCTGGCACACTGACACTAAATTTTTGATCAAACTAGGAACACATAACACATTTTCAACATTGACAACATTGCCATCAAGATCTAGCAGTTCTAACATTCCACATCCTTCTATAGCTTGCAAATCTCCATTTCCAACTTGTACATGCTTTGATTTGGCTGATGTTTGATTCTTGAGCATGTCCAGAGATCTCACTACTGATCTCTCAGCTCCACTATCAACTACAATAACAGAATTCTTGCTATTAGTTCTGGTGCCAACATCATTTAATGAACAAACACAATTTACCTCATCATCACTTGGTTCTTCCTTTTCTTTGACTTCTGATTTTTCTTGAGCTATGTGAACACCTACATGTCCTCCTCTTTTTCCAAATCGTCCTCTTCCTCTTCCCCTGCCATATTCCTTTTCTTTGGGGCTAGGACACTTGGCAGCTATATGACCTCTTCCTTTGCAATTATAACATATCACTTCTTGCTTAAGTTTAGGACAATTTGGTTTAATATGCCCTGCCTCATAACAGTTATAGCAAACTGTCTTATCCCCTTGAGTTTTCTTCTTCTTGCCCGCATAAAGAATTTCAGTATTTTCTTCCTCTCTCATTAACTTATTTTGCTCAACTTCAGTTTTTAACATGTTTTCTGCCTCTTCTCTAGTTTTGGCAACATTTCTAATCAAAAGAGAAAGCTGAGAGTTTGCACTTACTGCTCGAGCAATTTGCAGCACTATAAACCTTTCTGATAATGTCACTCCTGCACCATCTAGGTCAGCTACAAGATTGTCAAATTTGTTAAAGAAATCTGACACCTCCTCATCCTCATTATATTTCAGATTTCTAAGCTCCTTTTCTAACACATCTATTTGTGATGAGCTTTTGGTTTCATATTGTTTGAGCAAATAACTCCACATCTGCCTAGGTGACATACCTCTAAGCTTAAGTTGAATGGTTGGTCCCACTTTGCTTGTAATTATGCCCCTTGCTTCCTTGATCTTGGTAGTCAATGCACTGGATGCTGGTACAGTGCTACCTTCACCTGCAACAGACCTACTTCCTGAGGTCACCGAGGTTGAATCACCTCCTCCTGCTGCTGAGTTCACAGCTCCCCTACTACTAGATGCTGCACCAGCACTAGTAGCTACTACTTCCATTTGACTTGGATCTACAATTTCCCATAACTCCTCAACATCCAGAATATGCTGAATCTGGTCTTTCCACACTTGAAAACCAGATCCGCCATTGTAAACTTGTACTGCACTTAATAAACCTGCTCCAAACCTTGTTGCCATCAACCTGGCTCTGCTACCAAATGAAAAATATCCAAGACACTATTAGCAAGGCAACTTGATCACTATTATTCAATGATTAAAACCTTCTCACTAAATGAGATATTCTTGATCATGAAAAATCTCAACTTTGCATCACAAGCTAAACAAACATCAAGTATTGAATATACCAAGTTCTTGTGCAACACATATGAATTTCTAACTCAACATCTTAGTGATCATATTTGCAGTACACTTCACACTTTTATTGCATGAACACAAACCATAGGAAATAAAACTCGAACTAGATCGAGAGCAAAATCCTCAAGGCCGTTCTTTACTGTACAACCTAAATTTTTTGTACATCTTGAATTTATTGGGCCGGATCCTACCGCTTCGGCTAGGTTCCGACCTTCATGGAATTCGTGCTGATCTCTCCTTGCAAATAGGAGATACTATTATTTGAATTCATTTGCCTCCGTTTTATTTTCATATTTTCGTTTTCCAGCTTCATTCTACCATGGTATAAACCATTGGTTTTAACTTCAATGTTCTGCACTTAATAAACAATGGTATGAACCATTGCATTCAAGCTCCATCCTGCACATAATTTAATAGTGTCCTTTTTCTACAACCTCTGAACATCTGTGCTCTGGGATAACCTGTGTGATGACAACTTGTCATATTTCTGCACATCTTACAGGCTCTTGTGCACAGGCCGCATATAATGGGACTCTACAGGGCGCTATCTAGGAGCATACTACAATACACGGTTCAGAGGTCTCTACCCCCCGTAATCCCCTCGTTTCAGAATCAAATTAAACAAAGAACTAACAATCCATCCTTTCAGAATAAGAACCAGAATTGAATATAAAGAGAACTTGCTTGTACAATCAAGGGTTAGTTTCTATGATTAAATCACAAAGAGAACAGAGAAACGGACACAACCAAGCGTTATCTGGAATTCACATAGCCACCTACCTGAATTCTGGCTGGACTCGTTACCATGGGGCGCCTCCATCTCCTTGGAGTTGAGAATTCAGCTGTTGCTTCACAGGGACGACTGGTATGGTGGCTCTCTGCAGGTGTTGATGGCGCTCAGCTC
Organism: Isoetes taiwanensis; assembly: GCA_021234155.1. Lineage (NCBI taxonomy): Eukaryota > Viridiplantae > Streptophyta > Lycopodiopsida > Isoetales > Isoetaceae > Isoetes > Isoetes taiwanensis. The sequence goes on along the minus strand of JAJEKV010000016.1, from coordinate 6,441,894 downwards.
CTCCTCTTCTTTGGACGAACTTCAGGAGTCAATCACAGGGATAGGGGTCGAGTTGGCATCCTAACTTGGCAACCCCCATGCTGCCCAATCGATTGGGGCAGGTGGCGCCTTCCCAAACAGTAATTAGCCTAATTTCCTAAGTTATAGGTTATTATTATTAATATGTTAAATTAGCATAGCTAATTTAATCCTTTTTAGGGTAACCCCCTAGGTTACAATTAAGTTCCCATACCCCCATGGTGGCGTACCTTTAGGGGGTGACGTGCTTGTATTTGTACGTGTCCCGTATAAATACGTGACGTAGACCGTATAAATATGGGAAACGTCACAAGTTCCCTTACATTAAATACATCTGTTCTGATCTCCTGTTCTGTGGCATGAGACTTGGCTATGTGATTGTTGGACATTATTAACACAAACCATTGCATTTAACACATTTAAAATAAAATCCCCCTTAAACCCCCTTTGGTTTGGGTGCATATTCACACGGGGGGTTACTCCGGGCATCGAGAGCTGTCAGACGGGCATATTTGCCCTTTATTCCTTGATCTGGACCGTACATAGCAATCCTCGTTTGTGGGGTATACATGTACAAGTTTTTGTATACTGTATATTGAGATTTGCAAAATACTATAAGGTTTGAGAGAATGTACTTAATGGTGTTAATTCTGTACATGTATTATAAATATTGTTTTGGGGCTCTCGCTGCCCTACATAACCCCCCGTGTGAATATGCACCCAAACCAAAGGGGGTTTAAGGGGGATTTTATTTTAAATGTGTTAAATGCAATGGTTTGTGTTAATAATGTTAATGGTAGTTGTGTGTTGATTGTTATATTAAAAAAACTTTTGGGCCCTTCGGGCCCTAACTAAAGCAAACATAGGTAAATTTTTTGGGCCTAAATATTAATTACTAACACAATAATATCAAGACGAACAAATTATTTCCATTGCAAACAACTATGAGTACATTTTGTAATCTCAATTCCCTGCATTGCATACCAGGAGCCACCCAAATAGCCACCCAAATAGTCAATGCAGACATACCAAAAACCGGAATAAAAACTGTACAGACAGCAAACTGGATATAAACATAAGCATGCAAAGGCCAAATGCAAAGCTTGACCCCAAAGAGACAAACACCAGGAAAGAAGCATTGCTTGATTCGATAGTGTGATTACTGCAGTTATATGGTGTCCAAACAAGATTGGACTAAAAACAAATATGACAATTGCAAACAAGCAGCATATCTGATAGTTCCAGCAATAGAATGAGGCCAACAAGATCAGGTTATGGATAGGCAAATACCTGAAAATAAACATAAGCAACGTAAAAAAGTATCAAAACAGGCAGGATTGCCCAAAGTGACACTGTATTCACAATGCCAATAAGCACAAATGTTGACATAAGTTGGAAAAACATATTCAAAAACATGTTTGCCCACATCGCAACATTTCGATCAATATCGCCTGTGTTTTGCAAATTCATTTATTATACGACCAATCGGATTCGAATGGAAAAAGAGCATTGGAGCTCTTAATATTGATGTAAGCATACTGATATGAACGGGTTGTGCAGCCGTCAGGCTTGACAAGATAAGCCAAAAGGAATTGGATAATGTCAAGTGTTACCTGCATATTGTTGTCCTCTAATGTAAAATTATGTAAGAAAAATGGAAACTTATCTAGAACTACAAACATCTCAAATAGATACAGTTCACACCTTTACAACATGGATTGAGGAATCGGTATATCATTCCAATGCTACAAGATGGTTCTGCCAAGAGCAGAACAAGGGAGGCTTCTCCGCTCCAATTACTTCGGCCACAGGAATAAGTCACAGCTCCAGATGCCCTTGCCGGATAAAAGGATTGCAGGGGTGGTCGATGCTGGCTGCCAATATGCTGTCCAAAGAGGTATCGGGAGCTCTGCTCTGACAAATCGGAGCTTCAGGAGAACTCAGAGTTGAGGAAGCTGCACAACCTACATTATGATAGTAAAGACACTTTAATAATATGGATAAAACACCATGCGTTTAGGCATATATACCAGAGAAACAGTCTCGAAGGCTGTCCCTTCTTGCCATGCTAGAAAATTGCCAAACACAACTATATCATTCTCAAGTAACGACCAATGTTGTTTAATAAGCTCTGCCTTTAGACTTATGCATATACCATGCCGTAGGTCAGGCAATGATATAGATTCTTCATCTTCAATTTTTACAGCAAAGTTCTGCAGTCCGGTGCTGGCCCTTGCTACTTCGAAATTGATTCTTACCTACTTGCCCTCCTTTCACAAATTTCGGCAGTCTGCAAGCTTGTTCCGGCCCACTATAACCACTGCAGCTTGCCCCTCCTTTAATGAACTCCGGCAGTCTGCAAACCCTTTCGGCCCACTGTCCGACCCATGGGATAGTGAAACAAAACCAGGAGGTGGACAAATTTAGTCGAAGTTCATCTGTTGCTCCTGCCAGAAGGAAAAACCTAAGCTGATTTGTAGAAACCAATTTGTTGCAGGCTGCCGCCCCAAATGATCCGATCTCCCCAAATATCTTCTCAAACAAAAGATTAGCCTCTTTTGTTTCAACCGGTAAGCTTCTACCTGTTCTTTCCAGGCCAGTCCTCTTTTGGGCGGAGTGTTCGGCTGCTGTCGGCTCTACTCCACCCACCTATGGCCGACTTAGCTACCCGTTTCTACCCTGGCCCAACAGAAATCTCCTACCGGATCTAAATGCTGGTGGCCCAGACCTGGAAGCAGCTCTTGTGCAGAAACAAACTAAACTACAAGCAAATCCGAAACCCTAATATTAACCTAATATTTGACAAACCTAATATTAACAATAAAAGCCCCACAACCACACGATTTTCCCTCTTCCTTAAAATCAATGGCTAACAAATGAGTGCACTCTAGAAATACTGTTTAGTACGTCCACGTGAATACGCCCATAAAATCATATGAAAACCATGCCAAAAAGCGTATAAAATCACAAAAAAAACCCCCTGTTATAATGCTACATATTGTAGCTGTGTGATACACCTTGTTAACTTGCGGCATGGCTATGAGTGTAGCTGGATAATATTCTGACCTCTATAATCTATGTTAGCTGGGAACCATTCTTATAATCTGATCTGGCTAATGGCCTCTTTCTATTATTTCCTTATCTAGTGTAAATCATTCTGTTTTTCCTTAAAACTCCACCTAAAATTTGATTCTAATTTGGCCTTGTATTTTTAAGATGTTTTTGGTTTTAAATACAGCGTCTTCTGGTGCTTCCAGGCTATCTATCTCAGCACTTTTATGCTTGAACCATTTCCATTTGCTTTTGTTGGTTAAAGTGTCATCAGTTCTGGATATTGCTGCAGATCGTATTATGCATGTCATATTGCATGGTTGAAAGCTTATGATATAATCCCATCGATCCGAGCCATCGGATCGCCATTCTGGGAAGGGACGAGCGTCTATATTAGGCCTTTTCCGTTTTGGCTCGGTTATCGGCGTCTTCTCACAGCAGCTCTTCTTCTCCTCTCGTGGCTTCCCTCCTTTCCTGCCTTATCTCGGATCTTCTAGCCTTTCCTTGTCCATTGCTTCTTTCTTCCCAGCCTTATCTTGGATCTTCTAGCCTCAGTTTGCCTTCCTCCTTTTCTCATATGCACAGCTCTTGAATTACAAAGTTTAGTTTATTTGGCTCCTCGATTGGGCGTTTGCACGGTATCGCTTATGAGCTTTGGTTTTCTTTTTTCTCGTTTCGATGCATACCAATCGTCCTATAATTTTGAGGTATGGGTTTCTTTTCGATCATGTTGCATGCTAATAGTCATGTTCCAGCGGAAGGTTTGGTGGAATCTTACTTGTTTCTGGTTAATTTGCCTGATCCAATTTTGCTTCAAAGCCATGTTTGCCAATTCTTTTCTGATCGTTGTTTTATGCATTAGGCGTGCACTTTTTCTTCTCACAGAGTCTACAAGCGGATTGGTTTTGCAGAGATAATGCACAAGTTCTATTATGCTTAACATGCTTGGCCGGTGGCTGGAGTTCCACGTTAATGATCATTCAACGGCAATCCGCTAAAGGAGCGAGTCTATCTTTGTGTGTGATCTTGTTCCAGTCAGCATGCAAGGGCTTCATCCTGCTCGATCCTTGGGAGGCAGTGGATCTCTGGCTACGCTTGGCATTGGTGACTTCTTATTTTGCACCAGCTTGGATTTCACCATGGTTTTATAATTATGCACGTTCTGCTTCCTATGGATTTGGGCGCCCTTTTTATTTGGTGGAATGGGTTTAAGCCATGCAGTCATATGGCTTATCTAGCCTGCGATTCTTGCTTTTCACCTCTGATTCAGCAATGGGTAATATTTTGGCTTCGATTCTTGCTTTTTCGGCCGCTTTTGCTCCATGCACTCCTATCGACCGCCATCGGCTCCATGGCATTGTGATCTGGTCAGCGGTTCCGCAGTCGCCCTTGTTCTATAAATTCTCTCCTTGCCATGCGGATTTTCTCTGGGTTTCTATTGGCATCTTATTTGACATGTTTGCAATTTGTTTGTTTTCCTGGACAGCAGATCGGCCAATCTCCTTCGATGTTTTTTCTCTGTGCTTCTTTGCTTTTGCGAGGGGCCGGTTTTACGGTGGGCCGGAAGGGTAGCCGGATTCGTGTTCCGGCATGCAGATCGCTGCTAGGCGGGGACTTACGGGCCGCCGATCCGCCTGCCACCTTCGGCTGGTTGAATCCAGCGTTTTTTGCCCTTATCTCTTTCTGAGCCTGCCTGATCCGCCCTGCCTCCTTCGGCTGGTTGAATCCAGCATTTTTTGCCCTCATCTCTTTCTGAACCTGCGATAATGCCTTATCGCAGCTGCTTCTGGTGGACGAAACCCTTTTCTAGAGTTCTCCATGATCTTTTCTCTTCTACCGTCACCTTTCCTACTTCGAACCTAAACCTAAACGTCTTTCTATAGTTCTCCTTGTTTTTTTCTGTTTCTAGCGTCACCTTTTCTGCTCTGTGAGCTCCCTTTATCGTGATAGGCCTATAGTTTATCCATCAGTTCTTGTTTGTTATGCCCCTATCCTACTTATCATGGCCTTTTCATAGCTTTTCATATTTCATAATGGTTACATAGGTTATCTTATGTCCACTTTACATCTACCCTTGGAAGGCATTTTGAGTCGCATTTACATTATATTTTCCATCATTTGGGTGGACCCTTTCCATGTTTGCTCCATATCATTATTTTCAATCTTGCTATATGGTTTGTGTTCCAGGTATTCCGTATGTTGGGGGTTTTTTGCTTGGGGTCATGTCGATATTTGTTGTTCACATCTTTACTATGCGATCTTCTTGGATTGGTGTTTTCCCGTTCGACTTAACTCCAGTCAGGTCTCCGGGTGCAGGATCCAAATCGTTTTTCCGTTCTTCGATTCAGACTGCAGTGTTTCATCTGATCTGACCCGTCTATCACATCTATGGAGGAGGCCTGTGGAATCATTTGCCGTTTGCATGCAGCCAGCCGCTTTACATGCCGTCGCAGCCTCTTCTCTGCTTTATCTGCTTGGTAAGGTTGTTTGCCTGCAATCCTATAGATTCAGGTTCGATTTTTGTCTCCTGCAATTGTAAACTTTTCTTTTTCTTTGCCCTCGTATATGTTTAAGGTGATTAATTGCAACCTTTTCTTTTTCTTTGCCATCGTGCATGTTTAGGATACTTCTTTTCTTGCAGTATTAGTTTTTCAATTTTTCAGTTTGCCGTCATAGGCATATTGGTGCTATTGGTTTTTTGTTTCCAGTTTGCCATCACAGGCATATCGGTCATAGTTTTTTTCTTTTGCTCTTGCACATCCTTATTGTATCAGTTGCGGTTTTCCTACGTTGTGGTAGTCTTATGCAGGTCCATCTGGTGTGCTCTCTCGTTATTTAAGATATGATATTGCTTCTAGACTGGTGGATCTCATCTCATTGTTTTTGTTATTGTTGATTGACTTGGATAGATGTCTCTTAATCGGGTGTATTTGTTGGCTTGCCCTTGGGCTAGGGGTTAGTTTCCGGTTTCAGGAGTTTGTCAAAGTCTTCTATTTGTCAGAGTTTTTGCTTAAGGGTATGTCGACAGTTTTTTGTTTGATCATTTTCTACGTCAAAGTCCTGTTGTAGCATTTCTTCCAACTATCGAATTTCTTCTCGTTTCTGGGCATCCATAGAGTGATTGCCTCGTTATTTGTGCTTCTAGCATTTTTTGGGATTTTTCGGAGCACATTTTATGCCTGGTGCTTTGGCATGGTTTTTAATTAGTAATTTGCAGTGTGTTTTCTATACGATGTCTTTTTGCAAGTATAAATTGTTTTTGACTTATAGAGTGCGTTTGGTCATTTGTGGCATGCTAATCTGGGAAATGGTATACTTGTTTTCTTATCTGGTGTTTGCCCATATTAGCTTACTTTGGTCCTCCTATTAATCTTTGAATAATTATTTTCATTGTGATATTAGTTGTTGCTCTTATACTTTACGTCTCATTGGATACTTACGCACATTCGTTTTTCTACACGTTGTTTTGCATGCTCATTCACATATTTCTATGGGTTTCTTCGCCTTGATCAATACGTCGAGTTGATTTTAGACCGCATTTCTTCTATGCACGTCCTCGATATCAATTTTTGCATCTGGACTTATGCCTGGTTTTCCATTCGGTGGGCATTTAATTGCAGCTTATTTTATCATTATACGTCATTTGGGTTTGATCCTTGGTTTTGGTATCCTTGACATTGATGTGGTTGATGTTGTTTTTGCGCTAATATGGTGTTATTTTTGAGGCATTTTTCCTTGCCATAGATGGCTCCTCAGTCTTAGTTTAATTGCACTTTGATTTGTCCTTGGCTCGTCCATTGGAAGAGGACCCTTTTTGCACCTCCGGAGATGGCGTTAACTGCTCACCACCTTTATACATCGCATCTGAATGCATTGCTCCTTTATCACGGTTGTATGTTCCTTTTTACCTTTTTCGTTTTGGTTGCCCGGGTGCTTCATTTTTACGTAGCCTGATCTTATCAATTTTGTGTTTTTCCTATGGTTGTTTCCGATTTTTTCCTTTGCACTTGTGTTTTCTATCGGATGTTGATGCCGCTAGGAGATTTTGTAATGGGGTTTCTTGTTTGGGTTGTGTATATCTTTTCATCTGTTCCTTTTTCCATTTTGGTTTTAGTTGCCATGAGGTTTCTTTATATGTCGCCTGATCTTATAAATTTTATGTTTTCCCATGGTGGTTTCGGATTTTTTCTCTTTTGCAATTGTGTTTTTCTTTTGGATGTCGATGCAACTATTTATATGTCGCTTGATCTTATAAATTTTACGTTTTCCCATGGTGGTTTCGGATTTTTCTCTTTTATAATTGTGTGTTTCTCTTGGATGTTGATGCAACTAGGGGATTTTGTAATCGGGTTTCTTAATTTGGTTGTGTATATTTTCCTATGGTCTTCTCATGGGTGGTACCCTGTATTACCGTGGTTTCATTTCTTTGTATTCCCTGTACTGTGTGTTTGATGCTGCCACCTATGTCGTTTCCGATTTCTTGATGCCTTTGTGCTCGGTTGCACTTTGTCTGTTTTTACATTTATGCATTTTACACATTATGATGCGTGGTTTCTTCTTCTTCATCTTATTGCTTTGGTCCTTGATCATTATTCCGTCTCTGCGGCATATTGTGTCTGCCCTATGCCCAGTGTATGCCGCTTCCACACTTTCCTAGGATAAGTTTTCTTCTTTATCTTATTCCTCCTTGGAGCCTTGTCTTGCTTCCGGCTGCATTTTTACCTTGTCTGCATTAACATGGTTTTCTTTTCTTCTCGTTGTTGTCCTTTCGTTACTTTCTTTGGGGTGTCTTCTTGACTTCGTCATCGTGGAGGACTTGTTTTATGGGGGCGACCTTTTTCTTCGTCTCGTAGCTGGCGTTCTCTAATGTCCTTCCTTTTTTTTTTTAGGTCAGCGAGGCTGATGTCGTCTTCGCACTTCGGCTCTTCTCCCTCAACCGTTTTTCTCCCCACGGCCATTTCGTCTTTGCCCATTTCGTCGTCGCCGCCAAATTTCATCAAAGTTTTCAACTTCCCTCTTCCGCCATTTACCTTTACCCTTTTTGGCTCGTCGGTCTACCTCTCGTCGGGCTCGCCCCTCATTACCTTTTTCCTCGTGCCTCGGCATATGCGGCTCTTTTGTTCTCCACTTCGCGCATCCCGCGGTTTCTTTTCCCTCTCTGCCCCGCGCTGCTCTCGTCGTTTTTTCCTTTGCCGTTTTTTTGCGCATCTCGGAGCCCCTTGCCCTCAATTGGCGTGATGGCTGCTGGCGGTTCTCGTCTTCTCACGCTCACGACGTCAACTTCGCCATGTTTCTCGTCCGATCTTTATATCTATGCATTTTTACATTCCTATGCGTAGGTTTTTTCCTCTTTGCCTTATTCTCTCAGTTACTTGTTATTTTTCCTTCTTATTATCGTTATTGTTTTTTCTTTTTGGGGATCCATGTTGAAGGGTTCCTTTGTTGACTTATCTCCATCTAGATATATTGGCCACAGGTTCGGGAGGAATCATAGCTATATTCACAGACTTCAGTCCGTAGCCACATTTACAAACTTCGGTCGTGATTTGCATTCATATCATATGTGCATTGTACGTATTAACGTGGTTTGTTTTGTCATCGCCTTATTGCCGTTCTCGTTGGCATGCCAGGGCGCTTCCTTCGATTCGTCATCGTGGCGGCGTCCCTTTCTTTTCATTGTTTTTGTTCTCTAATGTCCTTCCTTTTTTCAGGTCATTCTTGATGCCATCCGGTAGGAAGCTTCCTTAGGGTCGTCATCGTGGCGTGCTTTTCTTTTCATTGTTTTTCTCTAATGTCCTTTCCTTTTTAGGTTATTGAGCTGATGTCGTCCGTAGCAGGCGCTTTCGGCTCTTCTTCTTCAGCTTCGTTTTCTTCCCCACGGCTTCGCTTCGGCTTCTTTGGTTTCGTCGTCAGCGTGTAGCTTCCTTCGCTTGAACGGACTCTTGGATCTGGTTTACTTTCTCCCCCTGGCCGCTTGCCTTGCTTCGCATGCCCCGTTATTGTCCTATCATCTCCTCGATACTCCGTTCGGCGGCCTTCCTTTTTCGTTCCTCTCCTTTCTCTCTGCATCCTTTATCCTATCCGACTGCTTGGCGGTGGTGGCGGGAGTGTCTTCTTGCTATCGGCTTAAAATTTTGGAGGTTTTAGCGGTGCCTAGACTTATAGTTGAGGAAGTCCTTTGGTAGTCGGCGGTTTTGTGTCTCTCGCTGAGTCCCTTCGAATCCCATCGATCCAGGAGCCATCGGATCGCCATTCTGGGATGGGGGGCGTCTATAGGCCTTTTCCGTTTTGGCTCGGTTATCGGCGTCTTCTCACGGCTCTTCTTCTTCTCCTCTCGTGGCTTCCCTCCCTTCCATACTGTTGGCCGGCGCATGGAATCTTTTCATTTGTATTTTTTGTTGTTCATACCTCTTTGTTTGTTCTCCACCGTGAGTGTTGCTATTGTTATGTTTTGTTCCATCGCCCCTCCATTGTGTTGTTCTCCACTGCGCGGTGATCTTTGTTTATTTCCACCTCGAGGGTGATGCATATTTTTACATAATGGTTCTCCACCCATTTGGGTGATGCTTTATCTTTGTTTATTTCCACCTCGAGGGGTGATGCATATCTTTACATAATGGTTCTCCACCCATTTGGGTGATGCTATCTTTTCTGTTATGTTCTTTTTCCTCTGTTTTCATTTTGGACTTTCTTGGTGCAGCTTGTGCTATTTGTTTTCTTTGACCATTTACGGGTTGTTCTTTTTTGGGTTTTTTGTTGGTATTGCTTGCGGGGATTCGCCGTTTTTTAAGCCCGTCTCTTTGGGGTCTGTTCTATTTACGTTCGCCATCACCCCTCTCCTTCGGGTTTCCATGGACACATTAGGGGTCGCTTTGCCGCCGTTCTTTGGGGGTCGTGCTCTATTTTGCTTTCGCCATCAACTTCGTTTCTCTCCGTTCTCGGGCAACACATTCAAGGTTGTTGGCGACCATTTCTCATTAGGGTTTTCCTCGAAAACCGAAAGAGGCGGTTTTTTATCGATGAGAAGTTGCCGCCATTACCCTTTTATTTTGCTTTGGCACATTTTCTTTTTTAGGGGTAGTCGATATTGTTCCTATGGTCGGCTATCCCTCTCTCTCCTAGTTTTCCACACATTGTATCTTTCTTTCTTTGTGATGAATGACAAGCCTATCGGCCGGTTTTGTGTCTCTCATGAGTCCCTTCGAGAATGTGCACTATAGTTAGGTGACCCTAACTCTATGTAATATGAACTTTGTGTACTATTATCTTTGTGTTAGATGCCTATTAGTAATTTGTCTAGATGTTGCCTATCTTGAAGAACTAGTGGGTTTTTAGCGTTCTAGTTGAACCTTAATAATTACATCTTTGATTATGATATTGTCAGGCAGTTTGCTTTGCCATATTCTTGATATATGGCCACTCATTAATTGTTGCCATATAATTGCGTAGCTCTGTTTTTATCTTGTATAGTAAGCGTAATTTGATTACGCATCCCTTAAAATATGTTGAAGGCGTTAAGCGGATGGGTTCTTTGCTTACATTTTGTCCTTTTGAGATTACCCTTCTTAGGCTAATTCTTCAATGGTTGACATGCGGTAACGAACTTATCCCTCGTATGGTGATGTTTTGGTGTGAAATTGAGCAAATTTATTGCTCACACTGCGAGATCATAATTGGTGATATCTGAAAACTCTTTCTATGTGGGTCTACTTATGTGGCCAATATTGCTATTGGATTTCTAAGAACTCTATAACTATCTTGAGCATGTTTAAAACGTTTCTACTTCTGGTTAATGGTATAAAACAGTGAAAATATCTTTAGTAGAGTCAATGTTTTTAAATCGGTTCTTTCTATAGCTGCTACTTATATTTTCAATATATCAAAGAAACAATGCTCTTAAATCTGTTGTGGTGGCTCTTGTAAATTTATTCAAACAAACATCATGTTTTGATTTATTTATATTGAAAGATTGAGTTATTTGGTAGCTTTGTTCAAGGCCTATGATATGACAAACACCTAGTCATATCTAGGACTGCAAATTAAAGACTATTAGATCCATACGGGCTAATAGGCTTAAGTCTGGTTGTCTTTAGGCAAACATACCAAAAGGTTTTTTTTTTTTTTTTTTTTTAATATATATAAGGAAGTTGATTCAATCTTACCTTGTTATATCCTAATGCAAATCTGAGATTTAAGCTAACATGAAAACAGGGCCTTGCCGGATTTGTTTAAATATCCTCTTAGCTATTAAGTCCATTCAACTTCCCCTTGGTTTTCCCTTGATGTGGTGTTCTCCTATCCTTTTAATGTTTAGAAAAAATACTGGATTTCTTATTGTTGGGCTTACCAAGCACAAGCACGTTGACCATTAAAATACCAGTTTCGCACTTGTTACTCTTTTAGGGCTTCAACAAATTAGGTTTTGACTGTTGCATAAGGTTTTGGCGCTTCACGTCGCCATGGCTGCCGACGTTTCCCTAAACCCTACAGTCATGGCACTGCATTCTTCCTTCCCATCCTTGGAATTCCGGCTCATGTCTGCTCTGTGAGCTCATGCTGGTTAATGAGGAGAAAGAAAGGTGGTTTTAATAGAGCCACACTAGCTAAGATGGCAGAAGAAAAGAGCAAAGCAGAAAAAAGGAGAAGTCTCTTCGATTTCCACAGACCTGCAAAGGGCTTGAATCTGGGTTCTAAAAAATATCCCATCAGTGTGGAAGGCCAAGAAAGCTCCACTCATGCTGCTACAGGACATGCTTTCATGCAAGTCGAACATTGTGCTCATAGTCTAATGGCTCCTAAGAATCTTTCTATTACCCCTGAATTACCAAAAGATCAAGATCCGGGTACAGATCTGCATGTGAACTGCTCCATAGACCCTGAAATGACGACCCATCCAGATCCGACCATCACGAATAAGGTTTTTTAGCTGAAAAATTCATTTTGTTCTCATAATCATGCTTATGCCTGACTTGGTTTCTCTTCTCATTTTTTAGCTTCTTCAGTACTAAAACTTCATTGAACCTATTTTCTATTCTAATCTTCTGATCTTTTAGTTAACATGCTAGCCATTTCGGACTATGCTAATCACTGTTATAGAAATCTCCTTTGAGAAGGTAGTTCTGTAACCTAAACAGGTTTTTCGGAATTGGGTAAATGTTTTGCATAATTTATGCTATAGGAATTCCAGCTTGTCATCCCTGCGGAACTTATATCTAAATATATTATTCCTGATCCTGGTGAGAAATATGGGTCTATTCATTGCTACATATTCTAAACGAGGTGCACCCTTGACTACCACAGTCGTCGGATCTGTCAATCCTACGGCCCAGACTGTATGTTGGAGCCTCTGGACACCTCTCGTTTCAATTATGCTCAATTATGATTGGGGATGCCTATGATTTTAAGATGTCGAATACGAGTTTGCCTAAGGTTTTGATGGTATATCGAACCTCTATACGATTTCGCTTAAGCTTTTAGAATATGAAATACGGGGATTCGAACCTCTACCAAAATAACTCAATGTCCTGATAAGACTACGTTAACCAATCTAACCAGTGAGGTAATGTGATTATTTTTTATCTTAAATCTATATTTTTTTTTTTATAATAACCCATTGAATTGTTTTAGGGATATAGTCTATGGTTTCAAGAATTATATCTATATCAAATCCCCCTGGAACCCCCTGTTATTTTGCTACATATTCTAAACGAGGTGCACCCTTGACTACCACAGTCGTCGGATCTGTCAATCCTACGGCCCAGACTGTATGTTGGAGCCTCTGGACACCTCTCGTTTCGATTATGCTCAATTATGATTGGGGATGCCTATGATTTTAAGATGTCGAATACGAGTTTGCCTAAGGTTTTGATGGTATATCGAGCCTCTATACGATTTCGGTTAAGCTTTTAGAATATGAAATACGGGGATTCGAACCTCTACCAAAATAACTCAATGTCCTGATAAGACTACGTTAACCAATCTAACCAGTGAGCTAATGTGATTATTTTTTATCTTAAATCTATATTTTTTTTTTTATAATAACCCATTGAATTGTTTTAGGGATATAGTCTATGGTTTCAAGAATTATATCTATATCAAATCCCCCTGGAACCCCCTGTTATTTTGCTACATATTGAACTCTAGATTCTAGTTTCTTTACCAAAATGTTATGATCCAGAAATACAGTAATAAGTTCTGAGTTACAAATTAAAAGCTTGTAGTTTGCCAACATCCCTCTTAATATCCTTACATTTATATAATCTTAGATCCTTATCCTTTTGTTTCTACTTTATAAACTTAATTCTGGTCTACAAGTTTTTCTTATTATGATATGTGAGCTCAGTTTCAGGCAAAAATTCTAGTCCCATTGTTGTTTACTCTAACTTTATTGGCTATGGCATAATTAATTTGTGTATTAACTCTATAAGCTGTGATTATCACCAAATGATTTACAGTAACAATAGATTGTGCTTACGAGCATTAAAATTAAAACATGTGGTACCAAATAAATAGCCTCTTTATTGTTTAAACTTCATGTTCTGCTTTAGGAAGATCGCATTTCAATTTAGTGCACATGTGAACATACAGTGGGACTGATGCATTATCTGCATATATTCTTTGGCTTTATACTATTGATATCTTTTAAGATTTGGTTGGTGAAGGGCGTTAAGCCGGATGGATTCTCTGCTTACCTGTTGGCAACTTTTGATGTTACCCTTTAGGCTAACTATCGAATGATTTTGCTGCAGGTAACCGAATCTGTCCCTCCACATGTTATTTCATGGTTCAAGTATTTACGAGGAACTTCTGCTCAAAAATATTCTGGATAATTTTTTGGACATGGTGTTTACATCAAGCACTTGTTTCTACAAAAACTTTGCATAATTAGTGTTTTCTGAATATTGAATACTGGTGATACCTCTACTTTCCTAGTTTAACGGGTTTTTTTCAGTTTAAAGCTACTATTTCTATATATGACATCTGGTTTTACTGACTATATGTTTAAAGTTTGCTGAAGCAAGTTTCTGTTCGTATGTATTTGCTACATATCTTCTATTATTTTATTATGGTGGTATCAAGTCATTTATATAGCTTGTCCATTTTGTTCTCATTAATTTCTGTTGTTTCTATATCATGGTATTCTGTTCAAAAATCTTACTTTATTTTTTTTTTTTTTTTTGAGAGAATGGGGTTTTTTTCATTAATTATAGAAAAAGATACATTAGTGTGAGTGAGCCATAAAGTAGGCTACTCAAAATAGAACTTGCAAGCAAAAGTGACATAAACAAAAATAGCATAAGTAGCTGCTATGTAGCAGGAAAATTTATAGTTTTGAAGTAATTGTCTGCCTTGTGGAAGAAACTGCATTGCTACAGCCAAAATGATCGAGTAGTAAGCATTGGTACAGTGCAGCTGACAAGATAATGTTGACCAGAAACCTGTAGACAAAAAACAAGAGGATTTGGAAGTGCTCGGATTGGTCTTAAGGGTGGATGAAACAGGAAGATGAGATCAGATTAGAAATGATAGGATGTGAGGTAGTCAAGGTTTGGCTGAAAGTCTGGCTGCAGAATAAAAAAAATCTTACTTTATCCCTTTAAGTTCCTTTCTTCCAATAACTCCTTCATAATAGGTCAAATATTGTCTAAATTCTCTTGACTTACTAGTTCTACAGTCCCGGTCTTAAGCTTCACATAACTTGGGGCTGTTAACTTTTGTCTTAGTTCTTTTCTTATTAGCCACTAGTAAATATGTCTTGTCATCAGTTCTCCCCAATTTCTTTCATTATAATGTCCTTTGTTGATTTTTCAATGATCTTTTTGATATCTAAAATATGAAATTTCTTCCATGACTGCTTGTTATTCTTATTTATTGGTTTTTTGGACTCAAATTTTCTTTGATCTCAAACCAAGGCCTAAATTAGACTGACACCTAGTCTAATTTGGGATTGCACTTGAAAGTCTAAGAGTTTCACATGAATCTATTAGGCTTAGGTCTGTTTGTATAAACTGACTAAATGGTTTTTTAATGTTACCTCAATTTTCGGGTTTAACCCGGGACTTTGGTTTGGGGTTTAGGTGTCTTATAATGGTTGACTAATTATTTTTATGATATTTTACAGAAGAATGAACTGAAATCTTCCACTGATGGGGGGGATATCAACTCCAGTTGGATCAAAGAACTTGCTGCTCTAAATTATGACAAATATGGTATTTCCAGTCCCAATTTCGCTGTTCAGACCCTTATTGCCTGCATAAAGAACAAGGAGGTACATGATTTTATTATACATAAAGAAACCGTACTGCTGGACAAAAATAAATCTCCAGTCAGCTATTTCGGGTTTAATGGTTGGTTTGAGATTTTTGTCAAAATGAAAAAGTCAAACTTTAAGTTGGAGATATGTAAAACGTTCGTTTCAAAGTTATATGCTAATATGGACAGTATCTTATTTTCAAGAACATGCTCCGAGGATGAGTTAGGAAGAAAATTTCGGACTGGCCTGTCTCATTTGAAAAAGTCACACAACATGAAATCCTCACTATTGGTTGAGGAGGAAGCTGAAATTGCTACAGGAGACTATATGAAAGATGAAGTTAATAATTGTGTGTTTTCCGAAAATGATCTCACTGATGAGGATTTCCCTGGTCTAGAAGGCAGTAGCGGTATGAAAAATGAGTCAAATGATGATAAGGATGAACAAGAGGAAGTCCCCACCCTGACTTTACAAAATTCGGCCAGATTCCCTATAATTCCTGAACAAAATGTGGAGTGTTATGCTGCTGCATGGGAACATGCTATTTGGAAAAGCCAGAACTTCGGGGCCCTTGCTCCTATTAATCTGGACACTTGGAAAGCTCTCACTGGCATTGTCGATGATGAAATCCGGTTTGGAATTATCAAAGCTGGAAAACTGGAAAAATATTTTACCAAAAAAGAAATTACACTACCTTTTGATACTGGTTTCTTTGGTGAACCCTGCATCAAAGGGACAGGTACACATGTGAGCCAAAAAGGGAACATGGCCTTTTCTGATGACAAGAAAGATGGATTTTACTTAAAAAAGGTATGGAGGACTCACTGCCCGTTTATTACATGTGGATGCAATAAGTTCCTCAAGAAGAGTGAGAGAAATTCTGATACTGAGTGCAAGAGTGGCATTATATGGCTGGACCATGCATTATGGTATATACTCAACAATCTCGAAATGATATTTCCTGACACAACTCCTATGGCTAAAATGGTATGTTTAACAAAACTATTACATAATGTTTTAAAGCCTGCTGTGTTGGCATTTCTGTCCTACTTGGAGGTTAGAAGGGTTCTTATTGAAATGACCCTCCAATATGCTGCTGCACCTGACACAGATCTGAAGGTTGCTTTTGGAAACAGTAAACTTGCTGACATTTGTGAAAAAACTCTCAGGCCTATCTCTTTCAGGCAAAAACAAGCTAGCAAGAATAAAAACTTTACCTTGGGTGGACAAGGAAGTACATCAAGCAATGTTACCAGTAGTTTCTTTTCACCCAAAAGGCCCCCCAGGGTCACCATGGACCCAAAATTATATGATTCTAACAGTCTGGTACAAATTCTGAAACCCGCTAAACGTATTCAAGACGGTTCCAACGAGGATGAATACTCTGTCACGAAGGGAACCAACAAGATCATATCTCTTGAAGATAGTGTTCCAGTCAATCTGCAGTACGAAGAGGATTCTAGGTCAGTTCATTACTCTTTATGATTATGATTGCAAGTATGTCTCTATCTTTTACATACATTAATTTGTTGTCAACCTCATGAACTGGTTTTATATATTTGTTCAACTATTAAAACTGATTGAACTAATTTTCCCAAACTATGGCCAAGGGTTTTTATGAAAAGACTCTTCCCTTGGTCTTTGATTATTACAAAAAAAGTCTTACACCTACCCTATCCCCTTGATCTCATTCCCAAGTTTGGTTTTGCAAACATTCTGGGTTCCTGAATAGTAAAAGACGAGACAGGTCCTTGGTTTTCAAGGTCTTTGTTTGAAATAATTCTCTCCCATTTAACTGATTTAGAATAACTTCTGTCGAGGTGAACACGATCAAAACCCGTTCTCTGAAGAGAGATTGCAACTCTAAACGACATCTTATTACTAGCTGCGACAAATCTAAAACCAAAGTTGTGCATAGCACTTTCTTCTCAAAATCCTTGGAGAAGTTTAGCGTTCGTGGGATTTTTAAGGAAGTCTTGAATCAAGAAATTCCACTGATAGCGGATGAACTATTGGACAGTACACTCTTTGGCTGGAAATATATTGACCAGATTAAGGACAAGGTGTATAAACCGTTTGATGTCTTTGCTATAGACAGCCCCAAAAAATGCCCTTGTAAGAATCCGAGCCTTTCTAAGTTCATTGATTCTAAAATTAATCATGTAAGAACCATGGACCTTGAAATTATCCACTGCCCAAACTCAGGACTGCTTTTTTAAATGGTCTCAACCATATCCCTGACTCTGGATTCTCATTGGATACATTTATGATTGACATTGAACATACATGTGATCAGTTTTTATCTACTCATCGTTTCAGCCTACTACACCTTAATGAATGTGAAATTGAAGTCATAAAACAAAAAGTGTTAGCCTTGGCTAAGGTCAGGATCACTGCTCACAAAAAGTGTTCCAAACCCAAGAGATTCTTATGGGATGATGGAGAAGTTAAGAAAAACTTGTTATGGCTGGAGAAAAATCTGTTTATCTCTCAATTGGATAAAGCTAGCAATAACGCTTCATTTATCTGCCAATGGCATATCAGGGAAATGGCCCTGCTTAGACTAAACAGCTCCGATTTTGAGAATATATCCCTCAGTCCTGATATGGTAAAGAATAATTGTCTCCTTGATATTTCAAATTATCTGTCCCTTCAAACACCCTTGAGTATTAAATTTCCATACCTTATGGGCATTTTTAAAGCCCATAAGGGTGAATACAGGTGGCTGACCAACGCACATAATACAATATTTTCTGAAGTCTCAGATTTTTTGACTGCTGTCTTGAATAGCTTTATTGATGTTTGGCCAGAAGTCTGTCATTGGAATACTGCCCAATTAAAAATTTGGCTCAAAGATAAGGTTAACCCGTGCTGGATGTTGACTTCCTCTTTTGACTTTGTCCTGAATCTCCCTAAGAAAATCTTTGATGTGTTCTCAATTGATATCACCAAATGCTATGAGAATTTACCCTTAGATGGTGAAGATGGTGTGATGGAAGTCATGAAAGATATAGCTAGTCTTGTATGGGATTACATGGCCCAAAAGACACCACTGGCCCAACTGGCTATCTGCAACTGGAATGGTGCTTTTTACACCAAATGGTTAAAAGTGGACAAGGACACTCAAACAAAATGGAAGACCATCTCAAGAGAGGATTTTGCCAAGATCAGTGATTGGTTATTATGCCATTGTTTTTTACAAATGGGTGGAAGGATCTGGAGACAAAAAAGAGGAATTCCCATGGGTTTTTCTAGTAGTCCAGCGTGGTGCAACCTATATCTAGCATGGTATGAACTTAGATTCATACTAAAACTTGCAAAACATAACAGAGCTATAGAGATTCCCAGATTCCAATATGCAGCTAGATTTATCGATGATTTGTGTATTTCTAACGGAGGGGATCTGAGTGAATTCTTCTCGTCAAACTCAAACATCACTATTTACAATCTGGAGCACCTAGGTATTAAGAATGAGACTATGTACAGGATGAACTCCAAAGTTGGATACAAGATAAATTTTCTTAATGTCACCATCGAAGTCATTGATCCCAACATTGGATTATTCCAGTTTTACAGATATGATAAAAGGACAAAATTAAATTTCGTGGCTAACAAATTCATAAAAGCCATTGGTTGCAGACCATATGGTCAGGCCTGCAAAGTGATTATCTCCCAAATATTTCCATATGTGTACACTCATTCTAATCTAGTGCGGGTGGCTGAGGACGTGGCAGATCTTATAGTAACTTTCTGCAACAATGGTTTTTTGAAAAAGGATATTATAAGAATTGTCCTGCACACTCTAAGGAACAACAACTTTCCTGGACTCCCTTTTGATATTGAAGACATAACGAGG
Source organism: Isoetes taiwanensis (assembly GCA_021234155.1). Taxonomy (NCBI): domain Eukaryota; kingdom Viridiplantae; phylum Streptophyta; class Lycopodiopsida; order Isoetales; family Isoetaceae; genus Isoetes; species Isoetes taiwanensis. The sequence goes on along the minus strand of JAJEKV010000016.1, from coordinate 6,422,716 downwards.
ATTCTCAAATCTATTTTGTAAGTCTTTTATATCTTTGCTGTTTGATACGAGTAGATACATACGGGTAGGGTAGGGCTCCTGTGTTACAACAGGGCTCTACTCTCCCTGGTGTAACAGATATTTCTTAAATCAAAATCTATGGGGGCCCCCTAAACTGTGGAAGGAGGTAGGTTTTTTTATATATAAGGAAGTTGATTCAATCTTACCTTGTTATATCCTAATGCAAATCTGAGATTTAAGCTAACATGAAAACAGGGCCTTGCCGGATTTGTTTAAATATCCTCTTAGCTATTAAGTCCATTCAACTTCCCCTTGGTTTTCCCTTGATGTGGTGTTCTCCTATCCTTTTAATGTTTAGAAAAAATACTGGATTTCTTATTGTTGGGCTTACCAAGCACAAGCACGTTGACCATTAAAATACCAGTTTCGCACTTGTTACTCTTTTAGGGCTTCAACAAATTAGGTTTTGACTGTTGCATAAGGTTTTGGTGCTTCACGTCGCCATGGCTGCCGACGTTTCCCTAAACCCTACAGTCATGGCACTGCATTCTTCCTTCCCATCTTTGGAATTCCGGCTCATGTCTGCTCTGTGAGCTCATGCTGGTTAATGGGGAGAAAGAAAGGTGGTTTTAATAGAGCCACACTAGCTAAGATGGCAGAAGAAAAGAGCAAAGCAGAAAAAAGGAGAAGTCTCTTCGATTTCCACAGACCTGCAAAGGGCTTGAATCTGGGTTCTAAAAAATATCCCATCAGTGTGGAAGGCCAAGAAAGCTCCACTCATGCTGCTACAGGACATGCTTTCATGCAAGTCGAACATTGTGCTCATAGTCTAATGGCTCATAAGAATCTTTCTATTACCTCTGAATTACCAAAATATCAAGATCCGAGATAAAGAGAGTCGCATGTGAATCGCTCCATAGACCCCGAAATGACGACCCATCCAGATCCGACCATCACGAATAAGGTTTTTTAGCTGAAAAATTCATTTTGTTCTCATAATCATGCTTATGCCTGACTTGGTTTCTCTTCTCATTTTTTAGCTTCTTCATTACTAAAACTTCATTGAACCTATTTTCTATTCTAATCTTCTGATCTTTTAGTTAACATGCTAGCCATTTCGGACTATGCTAATCACTGTTATAGAAATCTCCTTTGAGAAGGTAGTTCTGTAACCTAAACAGGTTTTTCGGAATTGGGTAAATGTTTTGCATAATTTATGCTATAGGAATTCCAGCTTGTCATCCCTGCGGAACTTATATCTAAATATACTATTCCTGATCCTGGTGAGAAATATGGGTCTATTCATTCTATTGAACTCTAGATTCTAGTTTCTTTACCAAAATGTTATGATCCAGAAATACAGTAATAAGTTCTGAGTTACGAATTAAAAGCTTGTAGTTTGCCAACATCCCTCTTAATATCCTTACATTTATATAATCTTAGATCCTTATCCTTTTGTTTCTACTTTATAAACTTAATTCTGGTCTATAAGTTTTTCTTATTATGATATGTGAGCTCAGTTTCAGGCAAAAATTCTAGTCCCATTGTTGTTTACTCTAACTTTATTGTCTATGGCATAATTAATTTGTGTATTAACTCTATAAGCTGTGATTATCACCAAATGATTTACAGTAACAATAGATTGTGCTTACGAGCATTAAAATTAAAACATGTGGTACCAAATAAATAGCCTCTTTACTGTTTAGACTTCATGTTCTGCTTTAGGAAGATCGCATTTCAATTTAGTGCACATGTGAACATACAGTGGGACTGATGCATTATCTGCATATATTCTTTGGCTTTATACTATTGATATCTTTTAAGATTTGGTTGGTGAAGGGCGTTAAGTTGGGATGGATTCTCTCGCTAATTGCTTGGCAACTTTTGATGTTACCCTTTAGGCTAACTATCGAATGATTTTTTTGCCGAGTAACCGAATCTGTCCCTCCACATGTTATTTCATGGTTCAAGTATTTACGAGGAACTTCTGCTCAAAAATATTCTGGATAATTTTTTGGACATGGTGTTTACATCAAGCACTTGTTTCTACAAAAACTTTGCATAATTAGTGTTTTTCACGAATCTTGAATCCGGTGATACCTCTACTTTCCTAGTTTAACGGGTTTTTTTCAGTTTAAAGCTACTATTTCTATATATGACATCTGGTTTTACTGACTATATGTTTAAAGTTTGCTGAAGCAAGTTTCTGTTCGTATGTATTTGCTACATATCTTCTATTATTTTATTATGGTGGTATCAAGTCATTTATATAGCTTGTCCATTTTGTTCTCATTAATTTCTGTTGTTTCTATATCATGGTATTCTGTTCAAAAATCTTACTTTATCCCTTTAAGTTCCTTTCTTTCAATAACTCCTTCCTTGTTTTGATTTATTTATATTGAAAGATTGAGTTATTTGGTAGCTCTATTCAAGGCCTATGATATGACAAACACCTAGTCATATCTAGGACTACAAATTAAAGACTATTAGATCCATACGGGCTAATAGGCTTAAGTCTGGTTGTCTTTAGGCAAACAGACCAAAAGGGTTTTTTTTTTTTTTTTTTTTTGATGCAGAAGTCTACGGAAGGCAACATAGAGGGTCCGTGTCGGTATTCAGTGCCTGCTTAAATTGTCTTGCCCGAAACTTCAAACCATCTATTTGACATAAGGCAGTTTTCATTACTAATTTTCATTACTAAAACAAATGCATGAGAGTTTAAAATTCTCAAGTCCATACCTAAGCAAATTTATCTCCATTTTTTGCAGTCAAGATTGACCTTATGATATTCTAAAAACATTTATCCATCACATTCCCTTCATTCTTATGCTTGGAAAGGATGGCTCTCGCCTGTTTATTCCTACCTTGACTAGAAAAGATCTTCTCAATAGTCGTAGCCTGATATCGCCTTCTTGCCATATAAGCAGTAGCGTCAATCCATGCAGACCAGAATGAACAACGAAATTCTGGAATAGTTGACGATCAGGTTATTTGTTCACATGTCGTTAAAAGCATCAATGATCTAGCTTAGTAATTTGCTATGAACAAACTATTAAGAGACATGGTCAAAGACCTAGTCGCTAGTCTGGTCTGCTGGAGCACGATGTGTGCACTATGAGAACAAAGAGGGAAGGGGAAGAGGGGAAGAATGAGCATCAAGAGGGGCAAAACATGTTGTTTTGAAGGGAGAGAATGTTGCTATTTCAAATGAGCAATGGCAGCATAATTGAATGTCGCAGCCCAGCAGCTCAAAAGAATTGGATGTTGAATTTTTGCTCTGCAGACAACTATCTGATTGAAGTTGCATAATCTCATGAATAGAGAAGTGCCTGCATTGGATAAATTGGGCTTAATATGAGCAAAGACATTAAGGTCAGTGAGCAATATGAAGCTAATGAAGGCAAGATTTGTGTCAACGGGGGAAGCGAGATAGCTGAGGAATCTGTTACATGGAGCAATATTGGTCTATATAGGATAGGTTGTTACATGGAGTAATGTTGGTTTATATAGGACAAGCTAGTTACCAATAATGCCGGAAAAAATGGATGTAGGCGTTGCAGAGCGTAAAGCATTTTGTTCATGGATTGAGCTTTTTATTTGGCAATACAGTGGAAGCTTTGAACGTCAAAGGTATATCTAGAAAGTTTTAATCTGGAAAAACTTGAATAGCAGATTATTCAAGTAATATATCATCCTATTTAGACTTTGTGCCACATTTTTAGATGAACAAAATTTGGCATATCTCATGTAATGCAAAAAGTTTGCTATATCTCATTAGTAGAATAGAAAAGTTCACTAAATCTCATGAATAGAATATAAAAGTACCTTCAGCATCCATTGGAAAGCAACTAGTCCATGGGATACACGCACCACATTAACATTGCTTCTTGGGTCCTATTCCTATTCACTTTACCATTGCATGTCCAAGAGAACTCGAACCAGAAGCCATATGTCAATAAATGAAAAGTCTATCGAATATGATTTGTTTTTGAAAGAAACCTAGTTTAACTGACCATTTCCACACATGATACATTTTTTTTTTAGATATTTCTTCTTTTTTATCAAGTGGAATCCAAGAAGAAAAGATGAATTGAACTAAGAGAAAAGCATAAAGGTCAAAAGGTAAGTTAAATTGTAAAGATAAGTGTTTGTTAGGGTTGAGAATCACTTTGATGAAATCATCTAAGATGATATGGGACTAATATTCCTTACCAGACCATATTATCTCCTTCTTGAAAGTCTGGAGCTTGTTTTATATATATTTCTTCCTGCAGTTTTGCATTTAGAAATGTCGTCTTTACCTTGAAAACCTTTCGAGGCAGGGACTTTTTAATCCTAGTAGTAATGATTGTACTAGCCCATTGTATGGGTCCCATGACCTATTGGTCTACGTGGACGTTAAAAAAACTATTCTATTCTATTCTATTTTACATCCATATGGTGCATATCAAGTTTCATAGCATTAGCCAAGGCTAATATAATTCTTATACTTGTCAATTTGATAATAGGAGAATATATTTCTTCATAATCGATTCCTTTCTTTTGAGAGAAATCTTGGGCAGCTAGTCTGGCTTTAAATCTTTTTGACCCATCATTATTTATTTTTATTCTGAAGATCTGTTTGTTTCCTACCAAATTCTTGTCTGTTGGACATTTTACTAGTTCGTATATGCATGTATCCTTAAATGATTCAATCTCTTCTTGCATTGCTTTTAACCATTCAGATGCCGTTTCTGAGTTAATAGCTTTTTCAAACGACAAAGGAGTACCAGATTCAAACACAACCATCAAGCAAAGGATATCTAACTTGAGGTTCTCCTATTCTCCTAGTTTTTCCTGCGCCATTTCTACGATACATTTCTGGATTGTAGTTCATACTTGTATCTTTAAGCTTGTCTACCTTCAAGAAGCTTGTCTTGAAGCTTGTGTTGCCTTGTCTCTGCCATAGGTATCGACACTGCTGATTGTTCTCCAGGGCTATCTCTATCTGCTTCAAGACAACTATAGCTGGAATAATGCAGTTGAGCAGAGGACAGATGCTGGGATTAAGGCTTTTTACTCAATGCAAAGAGTATGCAATAAAAAAGGGATTATCGATTGGCATCTTAAAAAAATGCTTTATAACTCCCTAGTACGTTCTGTCATTTTATACGGATGTGAGTTATGTGACCAGGACTATCTCTAGATATGTGGATTAGAGTTGAGAAGATCCAAAAAAAGTTCTTGTTAGCAGAACTGGGAGTTAAAATGCAAACACCATACCAGATGATGCTTGCCGAATCAGGGCTATATGAATTGGAAATTGAAGCATTATTGTAGACCATAAAATATGTCAGTAAAGTTCAAGATATGGATCATGATAGATTGCCAAAAAAGGCCATGATTCAGAGCAGCCTAAAAGGGTGGTTTGCAAGTGTAGTTGCATGGTTGAGACGATGGGACACGACATTAGATGACATATCAGATGAAACTTATTAAATGAATATGTTTACGGAGCTTAATAAAGGGTGGAGGGCGTTAATAAAAACATTATCTCTCACACACACACACACACACACACACACACACACACACACACACACACACACACACACACACACACACACAGGTGGAGGCCTTGTCTTGGGACCAGGGTGTGATGTGGTTTTCTACATTGTCATTTACGTTTTATTGAATGCAATATTCGTTTTATTTACATGGCTTTCAAGGTTTTAGACTTTGGGATAATAATCATGCATGCTTGTCCACTTCCTTGTGTAAATGTGGTAGTGCAACATTGAGGTGCAATTTTTGTACTCTTAGTGCATGGTCCATTTGGGCACTTTGCCTAAGTGAATTTTGTTTCTCGGCCCATCTTGTTGTTCTAGCTTCTGTGGTTAGCTATGTTTTCATGGGTCTTGGTTTGAGTCTATTTTATTTGTTATTTTTCATTTAATTTTATTTTTCGCCCTTTTTTTTCCTTTTTTCTTCTCTTGCCTTTTTTTCTTAGTCCCTTTCTCTTTGTCCGGTCCATTTGACATTTTGCTTTCTTTGTTGCTTTGCTGGCTTCCTCCTTCAGGTTCGTTGTCTTCTTCTTCCCTTTTTTTATGTCTATTTTTCGGCCATGCCCCCTTGCGGGTTCTTTTTAATATTTTTTGTTGGTCCTTGTTGCTTCGTTGGTTATTTTACATTTACCTTTTGGTTTCTTTGGCCTTTTTCTGTTTTAGTTTGTGGTCCCATTAATGCAATGCGTTCCTTTGCCCGTTTGTATTGTTTCCTTCCTGTATGGTTTCGGTATGATGGCATTGGTCGTGGCTTCGGTATGATGGCTTTGGTCGTTTCTTCTCTGGTCTCCTCTGGTGAGCTGTAAACTTGATGGGAGATTATGCTCTAAACTGCTGCCTTGGGCTAGGAGAGCTAGCTCTGTAGCATAGCTACCGGGAACCAAGTTCCGAACTTGGTTCCCGTTCCCAACTCCGTTCCCGAGGGTCCAGAGTTCCGGGAACTCCTAGCCAAGTTCCCACTACATGTGCTACCGGGAACTACGTTCCGGGCGAAGTTCCCATAAATGGGAAGTTCAGTTCCTGGTAGCAAATTTTTTTGGGAACCAAATTTACAAAGGAATGAAAAAGAAGTGTCGAATATTATAAAAATGCAATGCTATTTTTTTCCCTGTTTCTTTAGGTTGTAGCGCTTTGGGTAGCCGACACTGATGTCGGATGATCAGATCTGCTGTTGGAGCTTGCATTCTGCCTTCTATCGAAGTACGAAGGGGCCTATCTTCTGGAGTGGAGTGCATGCTATCAAGGTCTGAAGTCCATTACTATCACTTGAAAATCCGGTGAGGCCACCACTGTTTAGCAATCCAACATAATGTTCATTTGCTCCAGAGTCTACTTTGCTAAGTTGTTTCAATATCAGTTTGCTCGGTTTCTTGTGGGAGAGACTAAGGCCATGAATTCGTAAGAGAGATTGCATATCTGCATGTGCCATTTCAAAACTTCTAAGGGGAGAGATAGCAGCATGTGAATATAAGTATGTAAGTAAGCTTGCATGATTGCCTGTTCCATTTTCAAACCCACTAAAAGCATTTGTTGGCCCCCTTCTCGCCATCCCTGCACCTTTTCATTTACATGACTAGTTATTTTTTACTTTGAGGAAAGAAGCAACAGAGGATGATGATGAAATGACCCAAAGAAAAAGGCCAACGATTCTATCATATATGACAGACCTGTGCACAGGAAAGAGGTTATTGGAAAGCAAAGAAGTTTTGAAGCAGAGCTGAATAGCCTTTTAGGACCGTTCCGAGAGGTCTGACTAGATTATTGAAAATATTAGAGTAACATAAGCTATTGCTCTATAGGTTTAGCATCTTGTGGTACTTTTGCAATGCAACTATAGTTTCTCTTGGCTGTCTCTCTCGAGTTTTGGTTGTTATGATCGGCATGTTCTATACAATATGCTCAAGTCTTTTAAGAGCATTATATGCGTTTGTTTTTGTCTTAAACAAAGTCTTGATGAGCATTAAACAATATTTTTACCTATTACATTCACAATATTTCATTTTTTTTCTATTCTAAGTGTTCTATGATGATATATATGCAAAGGGAACTCCAAAACTGTTTTTAATTTTAAAAAATTCGAAGGTTGGATGTTCCCGTTCCGGATTTTGGGTCCAAGTTCCCGTTCCCGTTCCCGTTCCCGTTCCCGTTCCGGGTATCTATGCTCTGTAGTCCTTCGGTTAATTCTCTATCTTGCTCTCTACTGAGAGTTTGCTGTAAAGGCCAGGTAAATTTTCTGATTTGGGCTTATTGAGCTGGCTCTATTGTCTTTCAGAAAATTCGCATTCTTGCAGTAAACATGCTGTAAATGCCTTGTAAATTTCTGGCTTGGGCTATTCTCTGACTCGTTAGTCCTTCATATGAGTCTCTATTTTGCATTCAATTGTAAATGTGTAAGATATTCTACGTAGACATTTTAGTGGAATCTGGTTCTATAATCCAGTAGGAATATGATGATTTGGAATTAGGTATTCAAATCATTGTCAAGATTTCTGAATTTGCATGTGTATGATATTCCGCTCCCTGCAGTATAACTAAAAGTTTGCTTTTAATTGGGAATGAATTATTCATGTTCGTGTGATGTCATAAACTTGTGTGTAGTTATCCAACTGCTAAGTTTGGACATCGATAACAAGTGGATTGATGTGTTGACGCCTGCAGTTCCCAAGTCTAGTTACTACTCTGTTACTAACTTAAGCTCTTGGATGGTCTGTAGGTACCAGCATCAATCCTTGAACTTAGGTTTTGGATTTGCGTACAACGGTTCTACTCATTCATTCTTTCAATGTTTTAATGGACATCTGTGCTTGCTGAATGTTTAAACAGTTTCAAATTGACTATTTCCATCTGTTATCATTTCATATCATCATATATGTCTCTTCCCATTAAATCTAAATCTATTTTCAGAGTTGGATTGGGATTTGTGATGGTTTTCCTATATTCTAGTTTGTTTAGGTGCAATCTAGATGGAAATGTATGATCTCTAAAACCAGTTGTGAGTCTACTTTAATTCCATTTTTCACTAGAGTGCCATGAAATGTTGTGGGTTACATAACTTTGCTGTGATTGTCTAGCTTTGTTATGTTCTGTTCTATTGTATTATGTCATGTTATGTCATAATACACACACTGTTAACACACACACGCTTCGCTGGAAGCGCCCGCCCCGTACTCTTTGGCCGGAGTACACATTTCATAGCATTCTAGTATTGCTGTAAATGTCTTTCTGTATCTCCACTGGTTTTAATATTTTTAATATTTTTTATGTTATTGGATATATATCAGATGGCTAACAGAAGGGGTGCTCCTCCCACTTGGTTCCCTGAACTCAATGTAATGGGTTATACGGATGACATCCCTGCTCCTTCTAAGTTCTCGCAGCTGCTTCTTTTATGGGTCAAGGATGAAGAATTCCATCAGTTTATGATTGAGCACCACTGGGAATCACGGTTCTTTCTTTGGTGAAAGTGTTACCTTTCTGAACACGATGGATGTCAATGGATGGAGTAACTGCGTTATGTCCATGTCTAGGGCGCAGAAGCCTTTGGATATCATTAAGCAGCTTTCTGGGCAATTAAATGATATGATTGATGGTGATTTTGAGGAATCCAAGCAGTGTCTCAATATACTCAACCGCTTGGAAAAAGCTATAGCCTTTAACACTCACGTGTAGCCGGTATCATCAACCCGATTTTACGTTCTTTAAAAGGAGCACCCTTTATCGGCTAATCGCCCCCCTCAATGAGGAAGCGGTCCATATTTTGAGCAAAGAGGACGAGGATGATGAGGTACTTCCTTATGAGAAATTTCGTAAATTTTATCATCCCGTTGTTCCTTCCAGGGTTGTTGAAGAGCTGGCCACTGACCATGACAACAAAATGTGGACGATGTGGTCTCTTCAGCTGCTTGCTCCATTTAGTGTTGACCTACTAATGTTTCTTAGTGGTGTCAAACTGGGAGGCCTGGATCCTGCTCATGATACTGTCAAAGTGGAGTGCATGAATGATGCTTTGTATGGGAACCGTATCCTTCAGGAGGTGACCCTTAGCCACATCACCATGAATATGTTTGATGCACGTAGGTGTTCGGCTCGGTAAAGCTTTATCTTAAGGGCAAAACTGAACCGGTGAAGGTGAAAAGAGGTGATGAGCATTATAAGCTAATGTGGGCGGCATCGTCAGGTTACATTAAGTGTTCTTGCACCTCATCTGATGCTCAAGCCAATCATGATGCTTGCAAAGGCGGTATTTTATGGTTTGACCATGTTCTGTGGTTTATGTTGCATCATCTTGATACTTGCTTTCCTAACTGTGATACCATTGAAGGGCAGGTTTGCAGCTTTCATAAAATGGATGTGCAGTCCTAATACTGGAATGCCCGTTCGGGCACTCATGGTTTTCTGTTTCCTTAGGAAATGATTTGCATGGTCTGCCCGGTATGCCATCAATGCTGAAAATCCGAAAGGAATTATGGATCTGTATGGGGATTACGAAGGGGCAAGGAATATTGAAAAAATGATTATTATGCCTCCTTCTTTCACCATTCAAGCACTGAAAGCGAGAAAAGCAGTTCCTCAGAAGCGTCAGCTGAACTTGAATGCACCTGCGCATAGCGGTGATAATTCAGCGGCGGTGCAAAAGATCCAACAAAGCGCAATTATAGGGGACGTGGTCGGGGTCACTCACGTGGTGGCCTCCATAATTCTCCATTCGGTCGTGGTCGGGGTTCTCCTTATCAGAATACTGGTTCGGCTTCCCATGATGCAAGGACTCCGCCTACTAATTCTCATCCTGCGACTGGAACTTTAAGTGGAGTTACTGCTTCTTCCTCTTCGCCTTTTATGGTGACTCCAAAGAGGCTCTTCTCCAATTTGAAACAGTGATCTTAGCACTATGCACGCCTGTTCTGACATTTGCAATGAGTAGAGACTAGTCATCACATGAACAACATGCTTTAGTTGATCTTCTTTTTGGTTCATCATACTTGCAGTTTTTATTTTATGTTCTAAACTTGTTTACTGGATTTTAATGTGTTTGGATTCTACTGGACATGTCGTAAAATATCTAAGCTCCATTTCCTTACATTCTTAAGCTTCTTTCTTAAGTCTGTTCTTGGTTATAGCTTATCTAACTTGTATGTGTAGTGACATACTATTTTCAATTCCTTTTAAAATGTCTTAACTATTCTATGCATGTCATAGCTGTTATGTCTCCTTACCTCTATATGCTGGTTCACCTTGGTGGTGTGGACACGTTGCTGTTTGCGGTCCATCTTGTATAAGTGCTTCAAATTCTTTTATAGGATCACAAATGTTTGGACTTTGTCCAGTCTTTTGATATTCGTTTTGCAGTGTAAGCTCCTTTTGATAGGTACATGGAGGAGACAATGGATGACTGGGATACCACGTGCCAAAAAATGGTCGTAATCAAACATGGCAGAAAGATCATGGTTAAGTCTGAAAGGGAAAGGTCTTTCTATGTCCACATTTTATATGTTAACCGTGCCATGGAACACTTAAATGTTCGTGGTTTGTTTGAGTATGTTCTGTCACAGTGCTCTACTATGGATTTCAGTGATATGATGTCCCAAGTCATATTTGGTTGGCGTTACAAGGAGAACTTGTCTGCCTTATGGTATTCACCATCGGATACTTTCTGTAAGTTTTCGTGTTCTGATATTTCGCCATGCTATTGCACCTCTTTGAAACGTTTCTTTCCATTCATTCGAAACTGTGGGCAATTTGGTAGTCATGTATTGACACTAGATTTGGATATTATCCATCACAAGTTATTGAAGCAGGATACGGGGAAAGGGTTGAATCATATTCCTCTGTCAAAACCGGATGTTCATGAGATCATCTCGGCAATTATTGATGGGTGGAATTCGTTATATAGTATTCTTTCCTCGCACTCCATGGTGCTTAATAATGAGCAATTGTACCGCATTGGGAGATTATTGAAATCTACCATAAAAGCCAAACTGAAAAAGAAGATTACAAAAGCTTCTAATTTATTGGATTGCAGTACTGCCATGGATGAGTTGCACTGGTTGAAATCCCACTTGTACGTTGCCGGCATTGATAAGTCTGCCATGACACCTTCCTTCATCTGTAAACGGTACCTGAGACAGTTAGCCCTTGAGAGACTATCCAGCAGTGACTTCGTGCCTTGCTTGGACTCTAATTTGAATTGGAAATCAGTAATGGATTGTGTAACTGAGCTTTCCTGCAATATAAGTGCACTTATCCCTGCTTCCCATATTGAAAACCTGAAATTGCCTTATTTAATGGCTATCTTTAAGGCACACAAAAATTCCATGAGGTGGCTGACCAATGCTGCTGGTTGCGTGTTCTCGCAAATTGCATTGCTTATTACTAAAGCTCTGCAAGCTATCGTTCCTTTATTGCGAGAGAAGTGCAACACACTTGATCAATCTGTTCTCAGATTCTTAAATGTCAAAACTAGAAGCTTTTGAGTGGTGGACTCCACTATGGAGGTTGCTTTAAACCTTCCGGAGAAAATTCAGAATATCTTTGTAGGTGACATTACCAGATGCTATGAGGTAATCCCTCTTTTTGGTACTGATAGTGTGTTTGAGGCAATATCATGGAGTATCACACACGCATTCAAACAGGCTAAACACAGTAATCCTTACCTTTGTGCTAAATTTTATGGTGATGGTAATGCGTGTTTTGAATGGAAAAAATCGGTTCCACAGTCTGAAATTTGGTCGGTGGTATCTGCATCGGACTTAATCGGGTGGAATGAATGGTTACTAGCGCATAACATTGTCAGACTTGGTGACAGAGCATGGCGACAGGTGAAAGGCATCCCATGGGCTTTTCCTGTTCACCGATTTGGTGCAACTTGTATCTAGCCTTTTATGAGTTCCAGTTTATAGCGAAATTATCTCGTTTGGGGAGACCGGATCTTCTTTCTTTATTTGCCAACACATACAGATTTATTGATGATCTGTGCTCTTTGAACAACGCTTATATGTTCAAGTTCTTACAGCCGGGGACTTGTGTGGATGCCTCGGATCCATTTACTATTTATCCCTTAGATCTTCTTGAGATCAAACCTGAAATGGAGGATGTGGTTCGATGTGATGAAACATCGCATTGTACTAATGCTCATTTTCTTAGCTTGGATATACAGATTACGGACAAGGCCAGTGGTGGTTTCTTACTCTCCAAATTTGATAAGAGAAGGTCTCTTCCCTTCAAATATGCGCAGTATATTTGGCTGGCATCTAACAGACCAATTAATGCAGCATATAAAGTGGTTATATCTCAAGTTTCTCCTCTACTATACTACTGCAATGATACTGAGTCATGTGTTCAAGAAATTATGATCATTATTGAAGCGTTTCATAGCAATGGATTCAAAAAGGATAAGTTGTTACGCATTGTTACTAACATGCTGAAAGCAAACAACTTTCTTGAAGCTAAGTGTGACCCGTCCACGGCAACTGATCATCTCCTATATCATAAGCATGCAGGTATGGAGTCTATTTCTTTGGTTTATCACATGCAAGTCGATTTTTTTCACCGTTTTTCAGAGTTAATCCGGGTGTAGCCTATACTTCTTGATTATTCTATTGTGGGCGGTGGCACACACAAACCCATGTAGGGAGTGGTGCTTTCCGCATTACTCACATTTATTACATTTTGTACCGTGAGGTGGAGGTGGGCCACACACACACACACACACACATATACAATTCTTCGTAACCTTCAATGATTTTGGGCCTTGTCTTAGGACACAGGTGATGTGGTTTCTACATTGTCATTTACGTTTATTGAATGCAATATTCGTTTTATTTATATGGCTTTCCAAGGTTTTAGACTTTGGGATAATAATCCGGCAATGCCTTTCATCCACTTCCTTGTGTAAATGTGGTAGTGCAACATTAGTCTTGGGATTTTGTACTCTTAGTGCATGGTCCATTTGGGCACTTTGCCTAAGTGAATTTTGTTTTTCGGCCCATCTTGTTGTTCTAGCTTCCGTGGTTAGCTATGTTTTCATGGGTCTTGGTTTAGTCCATTTTTATTTGTTATTTTTCATTTAATTTTATTTTCGTTTTTTCCTTTTTCTTCTCTTGCCCCTTTTTCTTAGTCCCTTTCTCTGCCTGTCGGTCCTACTGGGCGCTGCTTTGCTGTTGCTTGTACGGCTTCCTCCTTCAGGTTCGTTGTCTTCTTCTTCCCTTTTTTTATGTCTATTTTTCGGCCATGCCCCCTTGCGGGTTCTTTTTAATATTTTTTGTTGGTCCTTGTTGCTTCGTTGGTTATTTTCTGTTACCTTTTGGTCCGTGGCCTTTTCCTGTTTCGTTTGTGGCTGTGTCTGTCGTTCCTTTGCCCGTTTGTATTGTTTCCTTCCTGTATGGTTTCGGTATGATGGCATTGGTCGTGGCTTCGGTATGATGGCTTTGGTCGTTTCTTCTCTGGTCTCCTCTGGTGAGCTGTAAACTTGATGGGAGATTATGCTCTAAACTGCTGCCTTGGGCTAGTAGAGCTAGCTCTGTAGTCCTTCGGTTAATTCTCTATCTTGCTCTCTACTGAGAGTTTGCTGTAAAGGCCAGGTAAATTTTCTGATTTGGGCTTATTGAGCTGGCTCTATTGTCTTTCAGAAAATTCGCATTCTTGCAGTAAACATGCTGTAAATGCCTTGTAAATTTCTGGCTTGGGCTATAAGAACTGAATCTTTAGCCTTTCGGATTATTCTCTGACTCGTTAGTCCTTCATATGAGTCTCTATTTTGCATTCAATTGTAAATGTGTAAGATATTCTACGTAGACATTTTAGTGGAATCTGGTTCTATAATCCAGTAGGAATATGATGATTTGGAATTCTTTTCAAGGTATTCAAATCATTGTCAAGATTTCTAAATTTGCATGTGTATGATATTCCGCTCCCTGCAGTATAACTAAAAGTTTGCTTTTAATTGGGAATGAATTATTCATGTTAGGTGTGATGTCATAAACTTGTGTGTAGTTATCCAAGCTGCTTTAAGTTTGGACATCGATAACAAGTGGTTGATGTGTTGGGCTGCGGTTCCCAAGTCCAGTTACTACTCACATTTACTAACTTAAGCTCTTGGATGGTCTGTAGGTACCAGCATCAATCCTTGAACTTAGGTTTTGGATTTGCGTACAACGGTTCTACTCATTCATTCTTTCAATGTTTTAATGGACATCTGTGCTTGCTGAATGTTTAAACAATTTCAAATTGACTATTTCCATCTGTTATCATTTCATATCATCATATATGCCTCTTCCCATTAAATCTAAATCTATTTTTCGAGTTGGATTGGATTTGTGATGGTTTTCCTATATTCTAGTTTGTTTTATGTGCAATCTAGATGGAAATGTATGATCTCTAAAACCGGTTGTGAGTCTACTTTAATTCCATTTTTCACTAGAGTGCCATGAAATGTTGTGGGTTACATAACTTTTTGTCGTGATTGTCTAGCTTTGTTATGTTACGATTTCTATTGTATTATGTCATGTTATGTCATAATCGCACACACACACACACACACACACACACACACACACACACACACACACACACACACACACACACACACACACACACACACACACACACACACACACACACACACACACACACACACACACACACACACACACACACACACACACACACACACACACACACACACACACACGGAGGTTGGCCACATGATTGATAAAAATTGTCTCTGACGAGAATTTTTTATGCCGTATAGGATAGAGACCCCGAATAACAATAAATCTCGTTAATTAACAAGGTCGGGTTAAACAAATTTTTTCTTTGGATTTGGTTTTCTTTCTTGGACAGGTTTTACATGTGTTCCATGCTTGTTCTTAAGCGAAATGTGGAGCTCCCTGGATCAGCAGGTTTATCGCGAGAGATTTGCGTTCGGATCCATCGTCAGATCGATCCTGCATGCTGCTGCCGCTAAGGAGAGGAAGGAAGGAAGGAAGAGGAGGAGGAAGGAAGGAGGAAGGGAGGAGGAAGGGAAGGAAGGAAGGAGGAGAGGAGAAGGAGGAAGGAAGGAGAGGGGAAGGAGGAAGGAGAGGAAGAGGAGATTTTAATGTCACGCCACGAGGCGGCATCCCTATCGGACATGTGACGCTACAACACCGGATAGGTCCGGATGGGATGGTGCTCAGGTCAAATACGAGGCATAAGTATATTCAACATAAAGCGGTTGCTCCGCCGAAAATGCTCCTATAGATAGCGATTTGGGCCGGTGCTCTCTACCTCGATTAGTTGTGCTAAGATTTCTATTGGGGCTCTGTTAATTGGATAAACGAGAGCGCCAATTAAGAAAGGTCTGAAGCACTAACAACATGACTCTGTTTTTCGGCTTCATCATTTTTTTCATGTAAAACCATTGACAAGAAGAGCTCGGCATGCCCTTTTAGATTACCTGGCATGTAACTGCTCTAAGGGCGGATTCATTATCGAGAAAATACCATAAATAAAGCATTGCTTTTCCAGGCCATGGAAAGTTTTTGAGCTCACGAAAAGTTATCTAGCTGGAGGCAATGGGATATCATAATTATAGACCCGATGGCTTCGGATTTGCCTTTGCATCTTGTAAAAATTAAAGTAAACATCCATAGAAGCGAGTGGAAACAAGCTCCTATAATCTTTGTACTTTTGTTGCATGCCATTGAATTACTTTTGAGGCAAAATACTCCTGTTTTCTATTTGGAGCTGGAATTAGTGCATTACAGAAAAGTACGTAATGGAGTTCTATCAAAAAGGAACCCTAAATTCAAATCTAAACTAGAATTACTTTGTTTTGAGTGGAGAACACATCTATATTTGCAAAAATTAAAGGCTGTCAAAATTACCAAAATCAAAAGCAAGCAACTCGTCTTGAGATGTGTTGAATATGCCATAGCCTATACAAATCCGGTAGGGCATGGCTTATTTGAGTCCTTATTAATATAACCCATCAAGAAAATACCTCGAAACATGGCTTAATCTCTGAGAGGAAAAATGCTTTGTTTAGAAATCGATTCATTCAAAAAACCCTTGTTTCATAGGAAGGTCAATTCATTCAACCCCTATTTTGACATTGAAGTAATGTCGAACACCATAAGAAATGGAATGTTGCCACAATGAAGCTAGATTTTTAACTTTTGAAATTGTAGATAGTGGATTTTCTAAGTCCTATAGGGTGGAGATGATGGATGGTTTGGGGATTTAGCGAGATTGAATTTGTGATCCTCCTCCTGCACCAATCCAAATTATCCAACATCGATGTCTTGTATGCTAGAGAAAAAGGAAGTTTTGTTATTTGTTCTTGAGGCTGATCTAAAAGGATTAAAAAAGGTATACTATATGCCTATGTCCTATGTGTTTGATTGACTTAATGGAATTTAAGGAGTGGGCCAGCTACTTTATTGGGATTTTTTGAAAAACAAAAAATGGCTATTGGTTCTAGAAGATTCACAAGGAGTTGATTGATGTAGTTTTTAAATGGCGGTTTGCTTAGGGGAAGAAGAACTATCGCGAGAACTCATTCCTACTGCCTTTTACATTATTTTTCCTCTTTGAAATCAGGCCCAAAATTGACCCTTCTACTGCTCCTCGAAAGTTACCTCATCCTTTATTTAGAACTTCATCTAGTCCCTCTACACCTCTTAGGATCCACATAGTAAACTTTCACTTTTGCTTTCAATGCTATCGTTAAAACCAATATCTCTTTAGTCACGGTCCCATTAAGTTGTGTCTTGAATATTAGTATACGATTTTACAAATACTATTTTGGTTGGACATTATGATAAGCCCATTAAGTCTAGTTTGTATAAGCCTTTGGAGGTTTTTATGATGGTGAAGCTCTTTGTAATTGCGTAAATGCAATAGATTCAAAATCGAATCAAAGGTTAAGGAATGATGTTAGCAAGGACTAAACCATATTGTTATAGGCCGGGGATAGATTTTATTGATGTAGCGAAAACTTGCTTGCAGAGAGGATGGTACAAAGCTGATTGACATGTCGTCCTTGGATTGAGTCAAGTCAAGCGGCCATCAGGTCAAATTAGAAAACTTGCTATAAAATTTACTAAAGGCGGGAGTAAAGTTGGGTTACATACAAGAAATAAGTGTCTTACTATAATGAAGTCATATAGATGGTAGATAAGTTCCACATTTACGGTATTGATAAAGTCGATTTTGTCTTAATATGTACAAAAATGATACAAGATAAAGCTAGAAAAAGACTAAACACATTCAGACTTCTCTAAAATTTCTTCCATTGATACTTGGGATTTTGGTATTCAACGATAAGGTGATTTTGGAAAACGTGTTCCCGCATACCCTATAATTCAGCAAGAGTTCCCATACATACTGGGGATAGATGTTGAAAGCCGGATCGTCTGAAAATTATGGATATAAAAATCTGATGCATGCTTCTGATCTGCTGTGCTTAAACTATATGTCTGGTCTATGTATGAGACTTATGCTGTAATTATTTCCTATCTTTTAATAAATTTTTCTTTCCTTCAAAAAAAAAAATAATGGGGATATTTAAAACTGTGCAAGCCAGCTCCTAAATGCTGGTGGTTGCCCGTCTTGGGCATGAACTTATTTAACCTGATTTTTATTGAATTAGAGCCTTTACAATTTAGAAGGGTATGTGCTAAGCTAAGATAAGAGCCACATGTATTTCTTTAACAACAATATTAACCTTCTGGCCTTACAATTCAAGTTCCGCTCCTCCCTCCCTCCCTCCCTCCCTCCTCCCTCCCTCTCATGTGGCCCATCTCTCTCTACACCGCCAAAATAACCGTACTCAATTATCTCATTATTATTTGCATTTTATATGGGCATAATTAGCATTTTATTATGCAGTTGCATTATGGAAAATCACACCCTAGTAATTTACCAAATTCTCATGTGATTCTTTGGTTGTGTAATAAGTTTGAACAGGTTAAGGTTCAAAATAGAAAATTATTTCTTAAAACCTTGAATCACATTCCCCGTCCTTAAACATGGTTAATTTAAAGCTGACTTGGAGCTATTTTCTCATGCACCAAACAACATCTTCCACAGTATTTTTCTTGTGTCATGCTGCACACATCATGCCAAAACTTCTTTTACATTGTAATTTTTGGTGCTCTTATCCTTCTAAGTCGTGATTATATTGAAATAAATTTACAAATTTTAAGTGAGATAACTTCCCCTAGGATATCACGGCCTTCACGGGTGTCAATTTTCGGTGGGGTGCGAGAATAGATCTTGGGAGGATTGGATTACTGGGAGGACTTGAGGGCAAAAGCTACTTGGGTTTTAAGGGTCAGAACTTGGCATCAGCACCCTTTCTCCATCTGGTCAGGAAACACGATTGCAAGGTTGGTTAAAATCGACTTCGGGATAGAGCTTCCAAAACATAAACCTGTCTTTGATTCTTGGTCTTTTTTTACTTCAGAGCTAAGGCTGATTCTTGGGTTAAAGAATAGCAAGGGCGTGGAATGGGATGGAATCACAGCTCCTCCTCCCGCTAGCAATTAGAAATCAAGGACAGGTGAGCTGCCGAGGCAAAAAAAACCCTTAAATTTATTGAGCCAGGAATAACTACTCCCTCTATCGGACACTTGCCCACATTTCCTTCTTCCTGTCTCATTCAGCTTCCAGCTAAGCTATTTAGTCTTAAATCTTGATGCTGTGCACTTAAATAACATTTACTTCTTCTACTATAATCATCAATAAATGAAATTTAATACCTTGACCACCTAACGCGGTATATTCATTGATCCACACATTCGGTATGCACTAATTCGGATCACTTTGCAGCTGGCACTTTAAAAGGTATTCTTGTCGCTTTCCTAGCATGCATCCATTACAAACAAATACGTTTTCTTTTGCCCAGGCTATTTTATTAGACCTTTTCTTGACATAATCTCAGTATGGGCTGGTCTTTCATGCCACTCAGATGGTGACAATGTAGCATTCATTTAGTGTTTCTGCTCAAACAACAAGTCTGCTTGAGGCGCCATTTTATTATCGCACGTATCTTTGAAATTTTTGTTCAGGCTACTACCTTAACCCGTCTACTATCGACTTCATTAAGTTCGATCAGGTCATTACCAGATATATCTTCGAGGCTTCGGTTTGTCGAATAACTCTAGCATCTCTCCTTCAACATTGCAAGCTCCCATTCCCAATGAATAATAATCTTGGTCGAGATGTTCAACAAGTATATCTGGAGCTTACTATGGATTGCTCAACTCCACTGTCTGAGAATTATTGTTTGTTGCTCTTTAATACCAACGCAAAATCTTGGGCATTACCCACCTCAGTATCTTCTTCCAACACTCAGTGGTTTAACAGCTTATTCACCAGAGCTTGATCTCATTTCTTCCTCGTGGCTCTCTCTATTACCTATTCTTCCTTGTTTTTGGTTTCTAGAACAAGTTGAGCATATGACCTCTTCCACCCCACAATTAGCATGGTTTTTCTTTTCTAGTTTTGGACAATTAGCTGTATAGCACCCATTACTCATTTGCATACAAAACATGGACCAAATTACCTCCCTCTACACACGCAACCTCTCGTATGCTAAATTTCAGCCTTCTGTTTTTGCCTTTTTTAAATTTCAGTTTGAACTATCTTTTTGAAACGCTCTCCTGATTCTTTGCTAGAGCATTTGCTCATCATATCTTTGAAATAATGTCAGCTTCTTTGGATAACCTGACGCAACTTTTAGATCAAACACTAATCCTTATCCGAAGCTTTGAAAATATACTAGATTATCACCATCATAATCTGGAAATTATTTAGTTCTTTTCCGAAAACATTAATTTGCGAAATGACTTTTCATAATTTTAAGGAGATACAGCCATCTCTTGCGATAATCCTTTGGCCTCAACAACATCTTGGAACTAACTGCTACAAATGATACCTTTTACTGGGCCATTTTATTTTTACTTGAGGACGTACCGGAGATGTTTGGGAGCTTATCCTTGCCCTTCTTTTTTATTTCTCATGAAAACGGCTTCCGGCTTCTCGAACCTTGCCATCGCCTCGCAACTCATCTGCCCGGGCTTCTGGCATCTACAATCTTTTCAGTCGCTTCCAAGATTCTCTTTCCAACTTTTGGATTCACGGAATCGGATCTCGATATGCATCCGCGCACTCAGGGGGCGGCTCCAAGCCGTTAGCCATCTTTGATTGGCTGATACCAGCATCAATATTTGCAGTAGCCGGATCTTGACCAAACACTTTCACGATAACATGTGCACATGCCTCTACAAGGTTAGCAAATGGCGTGATCCCCCGCTGCGGTAATTTTTATACGGCTAGAAAAGCCAAAGCAAATAAAGCAGTGATTCCTTTGTACTATCTTGGCCAAAGCAAGCAAGGCCGCCGGCGGCAGCATGCGGTGGAGCAGCATGTCGGATTGTTCATAGCTATAATCGACTTCGTCGGATGATTGATTATACCTACAATAATTAATGATTCAATCAAAGATTTCCCGAAATTGTTTTCTCAAATAGGCTTAGATTAAGGAAGGGTTAAATGCTCTGGTGCGAACAGTCAGGCTTGGGAGTTGATGGTTATCTGAGAAGAGCCCGAGAGTTTGGAAAGCCGATCAAAGGAATAACAAGGGGCGTGGGTGCACTCGGGGCGGTCTGAAACAAGATGCAAACTACATCATGTTGATATGGCATACACAGGAGTTATCAACCCTCAAGTCGAGTTTTACTGAGAGGTAAAATAATCTACCAAATGGGAGCTAAAGATAACTATATATGGGCTGGGTGCTGGTTGTTGAAATGGGTGGAAAGCAGTCATTCAGCATTACCACTGGTAATAAATATGTTGCATGAAAACAAGGGTTTCCTGCTCATAACTAGTAGGTAGATCGTTAATAATTGGCTATCTGGGGAGATTTGGTCCCCGATGCTGGCAATTCTGGGACCTTGATGGTAGCCAGGTGCTCGAGTTGTTACATCTATTGTGGAAAGGCAGTTGAGCGATGTGGGCGCAGAAAATAATGACATACGAAGCACGAAGCTGGTTTGAGCAAATGGAACTGCATGGTCATTACTAACTCAAAACTGCTATGGATCAGTGGAAGGTACCGAAACTGTGTTCTCACGGTTGGCCTTTAGCCATTAGCAGCCAGATTCCGCGACTATTGGTCTCCATGGGCGTTAAAAAGGCTTGTTTCTATTCTGTTCATTCTGTTCCATTCAAATTTCATTCTCATTTCCTGTTGTTCTATTCCCATTCTCTCTATTCTATTCTGTTCCTGTTCTGTTCTGTTCATTAATTGGGTTTTAAGGTGGTACCCCGGCAACAGATTATGGGACTAAGAAATGGAATAATGAATAGAATTACCAATTACCGGATGAGACTTTGTGATGCGACAGTATTATGAAGAGTGTTGTTTTCAGCTCTGAGAGTTCCCGGATAAAATAGAAACTAATCAATTCAAGCACGGTGCAGGGGTGTCACCCTGTTTGTTTGGCCTATTCTATGAGCCAAGTTAAATTGGTAGAATGCATGAGATGGAATACTGATTATTAACGGTATGTCCTTAAATTTTTTATGCTGATGATAGTGATCTGCAGATCTAGGACACGCGTGCAGCGACATTTAGATGCACTCCTCTAGATTCTTGGTACAAGTGGTTCGGAGACGAAAGTTCATGGTGCCATTCTGGGACGAAATTTCCAGGTTCACTACTCTCTCAAGGGAGATGGTCAAATAGCCCGGCGATACAGCACGAAATGGCACTCGATTAGATGTTCCTGAGAGCCATAAGGGTGGAATTGGCATATGTCAAGAAGGAATGATAGAAGGAGGGCTCAAATCACTATATGCAATCACCTAGGAAGGTACGTTTCGCTGGTCATGGGATTTAAAGCTAAACTCTTTTACATCTTTGATACAATCATTTGGCCTTTACTTAAGTTGTGAGGATCTGAGGGGCTGGCAGATACTCACAAGGGTTATGGCATTGCAGAGGCTGAGGAAGGTCATGATCAAATTCACGGGGCCAGACGGGGGCACAAGGCCTAAACACCATATGCTATGATTCTTGCGAGAAGTGGACACTGCCAATGGAAGGAGGCTTTGTATAGATGTGTTAAGTACTTGAAGAATATGGCGGATGAATCATATAAGCCTCCCTCACATGGCAATGCAGAAGCTAAGCGTGAATCAAGATTTGGTTGCCAATGATGTCAAAGAATGGTTGGGAAGTGGGGGAATATTGGGAAGATTACTAATGGCACAACCGGGAGATGGAGCCGTTGGTCAAATGCTGAAAGTGATTGATATGGAGTAGCTCAAGACAAAAATGAGTATATATCAGGCCGAGGGCAGACCCAAGCACAGGTAATTACAGGAGGGCATTTGAAACAAATATCAATTAATAAAAGACATGTTGGCCCTGGATCCATCTTGGATTGAAATAGGAAAGTGGGCAGCCCCATTATGATATTCTGGACTTGTTGAGTTTGTGGATGTGGAGACATTGAAGATGAAGAGCATGTCTCCTTCTATGCTGCCCGCATATGAGGATTCAGGGATGGTTACAAGGTTCAACCAACCCACTTGCCAGTGCACTTGATGGAACCTTGAATAACCCTGGGTTCATATATCATTGGTGCCCCAATATAGAGACTCTATTACCCCAGAACAACTACATGATGTTTAAAAGGCCAAGTGATTGTGCCAGATGGGTTGATAGATGATCGGGAATGAAGAAGTCCGAGGACTATTCATATATGATTTAGTAAAATTTTGGTACAAATGGACTGTGAGAGGTCCTCCACTGGGGCCGTAATCGGCACTGCTGCTTCTCACCTCTCTCCCTCTCTCCCTCCTCCTCCCTCCCTCCCCTCTCTTTCTGTTGCGATTTATTGATATTAGTTAAGAAGATTAGTTATTGTTTTCCATGGTGATTTCCCTCTTTAGCATGTCATTGCCATCCTTTTTATATCTGAGATGATGTGTGGCTTTGTTTTGCGAACAAAGCTGGTTTTGAAGAGCATCGCGGTCTTGTCAACACCATTCAAAAACATGTATGATGGTGAACACTACGAACAAGGGTTGCTGATTGTTGGCACAAGGGCAAACACAATTTTTATACAGACATGCCATTAGGCCAGAATTTATTTGTGCTGGTACTTATGGGATCAATGCATAGGACAGCGATACAATAATGCGCTTAGGGCGTAATGTACAAAACATCATGGTAGGCAATTATATACTATATGACTTGGTATGGGCTCCAGGCTTGATGGCCAAGCTAGCAAGTAACCAACGTTACCACTTGGGGTTTTGTGATTTATCGCTTTTGGCATGGTTTTCATATGATTTTATGGTATTGGGCCGTACTAGCGATGTTCTAGGTGCACTCATTTGGTAGCCATTATTTTAAGGAAGAGGAAAATCGTGTGGATTTTGTGGGGCTTTATTGTTAATATTAGGTTTGTCAAATATTAGGTTAATATTAGGGTTTCAGCCCCAGCGCTGGTTTTAGTTTGTTTTACTTCAGTCTGGGCCACCAGCATTTAGATCAGGTGGGGTCTGATATTGGGCCAGGGTAAGCCGGGTGCTTCATCGACCATGGTGGGTGGAGTAAACCGGTAGAACACTCATAAAGAGGCTGGCACAAAACCGTTAAACTCTTTGGTTGGAAACAAAGGCTAATCTTTGTTTGAGAAGACCCAGGAGATCGGATCATTTGGGTAGCAAATTGGTTTCTAGGTAGCTTAGGTTTTCCATGGCAGGAACAGCGGATGAACTTCGACTAAATTTGTCCACCTCTGGTTTTGTTTCATATCCCATGGGTACAGACGGTGATGGGCGAAAAGGGTTTGGTGGAGTTCCCATTAGGGAGGGCAGAAACTCTGGGAGTGGTTATCCAGGTGGGCCGGGTTTCAGGCTTGCGGTTGCCGGGGTGTGAAAGGAGGGCAAGTAAGTGGGGTCAATTTGATAGCGAGGGCCACGGCCTGATTTATGAGAACTGGCATAAAATTGAAGATGAAGAATCTATCATTGCGACCTACGGCATGGTATATGCATAAGTCGAGGAGCTTAAACAACATTGGTGGGTATGAGAATGATAGTTGTGTTTGGCAATTTTCTAGCATGGCAAGAAGGACAGCCTTTGAGACTGTTCTCTGGTATATATGCCTAAACACATGGTGTTTATCCATATTATTAAAAGTATGTCTTTACTATCATAATATAGGTTGTCTTTGACTTCCTCAACTCAGGTTCTCCACAAGCTCGATTTGTCGGAGGCGAGCTCCCGATACCTCTTTAGACTGACATGTTGGCAGCCGGCCTTCGGCCACCCCACGAAATACTTTTTATCGGCAAGGGCATCTGGAGAACGTGACTTATTCACATGTAATTGGAGGCGGAGGCCTCCCTTGGTGATGCTCTTGGCGGAGACCATCTTAACGTGGAATGATATACGATTCCTCAATCCATGTTGTAAAGGTGTGAGCGCTGTCTGGCTTTGAGATGTTTTGTAGTTCTAGATAAGTTTCCATTTTTCTTACATAATTTTTCTTACATAATTTTACATTAGCGGACAACAATATCACGAGGTAACACTTGACATTATCCAATTCTTTGGCTTATCTTGTCAGGCACGGCGGTACAACCGCGTTCATATCGATATCTTACATCAATATTAAGAGCTCAATGCTCTTTTCCATTAGAATCGTTAATTAGTATAATAAATGGTGCAAAACGCAGTGATGTTGATCGAAATGTTGCGATGTGGAGCAAACATGGCTGCAAACAGCTTATGTCAACATTTGTACATTATTGGCGATCTGATTGTCGCTGGGCAATCACCTTTGTTTGTTGCGTTGTATGTTTTATTTTCAGGTATTTTGCCTATCCTTCTGATCTTGTTGGCCCTCATTCTATTAACGGAACTATGGATATCTTTGCTTGTTTGCAATTGTCATATTTGTTTAGTCCAATCTTACATTTGTTTGAGACACCATATAGCTACTTGATAATCTCACCTCTCCAGATCCAAGCAATGCTTCTTTCACAGTGTTTGTCTCTTTGAGGTCAAGCTTTGCATTTTGGCCTTTACATGCTTATGTTTATATCGATTCTTTATGCATGCGGTTTTATTAGGTTTTGGTAATATGCATTATTTTATTGACTATTTGGGTGGCCCTATTTGGGTGTCACAGTATACCATCTGAGGAATTGAGATACAAAAGTGTACTATAGTTGTTTGCAATGGAAATAATTTGTTAGTCTTGATATTATTGTAGTATTAAAATATTTAGGCCAAAAATTTACCTATGTTTGCTTTAGTTAGGGCGAAGAACCAAAGTTACAATATAGCAATCAACACTTTTCTTCCATTAACATTATTAACTTTGGTATTGCATTTAACACATTTAAAATAAAATCCCCATAAACCCCCTTTTGGTTTGGGTGCATATTCTGCGGGGGTTTATGTAGAGCGGCGAGAGCCCCAAAAATATTTATATCATTGTCTCTGAAATTAACACCATTAAGTACATTCTCTCAAAACATATAGTATTTTGCAAATCTCAACTCTGGTATACAAAAAAAACTTGTACATGTATACCCTAGAAAAGGAATGCGCTGTATGCGGTCGGATCAAGGAATAAAAGGGCAAATATGCGTCGGCGACTCGATGCGGGTAACCCCGTGTGAATATGCACCGGAAATGAGGGGTTTGAAGTTTATTTTAAATGTGTTAAATGCAATGGTTTGTGTTAACTAACAATGTCTTTCAGTTTCCTCATAATTATTAATGGCAAAATGTTGAGAGATTTTAATCTTTAATTTTGGGGTGAGAATGCAGAAATGCCATATCTGCGATGATGCTTGCAAGTGGGAATGCTACCTCTTGAGGAAGAAACAATGATTGATGCCTCTTACTTGCTCAAGTTCAATGTGATAAGTGAGATAGCCTTTCTAAGCTAAGATGTAATTCTTGCGGATTTCTGGAAATGGAATATCGATTATAGCGAGTTTGGTGGAGCAAAAGAGAGAGAATCAGTTTGATTTGTCAAAGTTTCAAAATAAAGCACGGAGCTCAGGTCAAGGGTAAGGCGTCTTTCACCAGCAATCCTATTTAACTTTAAGTGCTACGGTGTAAAGGCCGCATCGGGAGGCCATATCTCCTCAGGCCAGGCATTGCTTGCGCCTTGGCTCACTATTTGAAAATTGAAGTGTTGGAAGATGGTAGAGGATAAGTCGTGTATATGGCAATTGTCGGATAAAGCGAAGATGAGCGCACTTGCTTATTTATCTTGTAAGTGCTATGAAGACATTAGACTTTAGCCCTTTCTATACAAGAAAGTTCGTGGTTGCTGCGCTCTTTGGACTCTCAACAGCACTTGTGTTCTTATATAGATGAGGTGCTCTGAGAAAGATGTACTTGCTTGAAAGTAAAACATGTGGAGTGAGGAGTTGGAGGGTTTATGATTATGGTGATATATTGTGGTTTGTATATTTACCTGCATTCTATAGACCTGAGGGTCTACAGGGGCAATAATAAAACATTTCATTTCATTTCATTTCATTCATCTCTCCCTCCCTCCCTCCCTCTCCCGGAAACCAGGGTTTTGGCCTCTTCAACTGCCATGAGCACCATCTCCACTATATCTGCAAGGTGCACCACATGGATGATGTTAGATATCCTGTTCTTTTGCCACCATCTAAGCTGAATCTCCTCAAGCGTTTGACTTGATGTTGGAAGAGCATTGCACTACATGGTTTTGCGTTGGGCTGTGCAGCAGACCAGCACCACGATGCTTGCGTTCGATCGAGCTTTAACATAAATTTATGTGGCTGGCTTCCACCACGGGAGTCTCCACCATTTATAACTTTCGATTGACTTATACCGTCCCGGGATGACCGCTGTTAATCTCGAGCAGGTATCTTGATGCTCTGACGGAGATTTTATTGATAAGCGATTTTTAATGATGCGCCTTTGCCACAGGCATGCATCTATTCTTAGCCCAGATGGGCTGAATAGTTAAGCCTTGACGCTGGAGCATGGTTGGCGCTATTGAGAAAGGTGAAACATGAAATGCCACGTTTAACTGATCGTTATGAGCTAGCAAAACCATGTACCTGGATTAATTTGCAAACTTTGGCGTTGAAGATAGCGCAATAGAATCTGATCGTAGTGTCGATATTTGTTGAATTGCATATTATGGAATGGCCCACATACAGCTAATGTCAAGGCAGCAAATTCACATCCTAGCTGCTATGGGGTATAAGAAGACGGATGTGTCTATGAATTTCCATTTGTGACCAGAGATTGTTTGGTATCTTAGCTGAGAAAGCAAATGAAATTGGTAGTGTACTCATAGAATTTAGTGTTAGATATGCAAGCGAATACTTTATCTCAGCCAGACGGAGAAAGGGTTGCTCTTACGTGGTTAGTTCGATTAAGTGTAAATGGCCAAGACAAAAATTTAAAAATGCTTCTGAGGACAAGAAAAGTAATGAAAGAAAGAGATATTAGGTTGATCAAGGGAGATAAGGAGTATTTACATAAAGACATGCAAATGAGTCATAGAGTTGCTCGCTAATAATTCTAGATTTAAATTGAGAGCTAGCAAAATATTAGAACCACTTTTCTGAAGTGGAGGATCTAATGGTAAGAAGTTAAAACCTTATTTTCGGAGTTGAAACTTATGGATCACATATGGCAGCAGACCTGAATGTTGAACATCACATAATGACATGTTGGAGAACCGGAAATTATCAATAACTAAGTTGCTAGCTATTAGCCTTGGTAAGTGGTAGGTGATGGAATAGCAGATGCATTACCCAAACTCATTCAATTCAATGTTGAGAGGAATTTCTAGAGGATTAGCAGTGATTTTAATAGAGTACTTCCACTTTTATAAAATGAATCGATTTGGATAATTGTTACTGATTTTGATTGGTAGCTTTTATGCTAAACTTTTTGCTACTATTCTGAACTCTGAAATTAGTGCATAGGCAGAGGAGATGAATGTTAGAGCAATAGAGACAGCCGGGCTTTGGGCCTAGAAATCCACCATTGATCATTTATTGACGTTAATATTACTTTATGCTGAATAGATTTATAATTAGGAGGAAAGAAAGCACACTATGCCAACTGCTGAACTTGCTTGTGGAAAGATTGGGAAAATATTTTTATGAAAGCCTTTTGATATAGTGAACATGGAACATTTATGGATTCGGTTGTTTGAGTTACTCGAAGGGGTCAGGGCTTTGTCTGATGTAGAAGCTCTATCGAGAAAATATTTATTCAAGTTTCATTTCGGATGTACGTTGAACGAAAGGTAGAAAGCAACATGGGGGTGGCTTGATTCCCCAACCACACGTGTTTTGGACTTTTATGGGGAATCGGCAAGCTGGATTGAAGGAACTATATAATTGGATATCTTCTTGTATAGGTATGTTTTAACTCTTGCTATATGATCATATGGTTTTGCTCACATTAGCATAAATGGATTCTGAAACATTTAAATGCATTGTTCTCTTTTACGTGATGCCAAAACATGCATGTGGTCCTGGCTAAAACCAAAATTGAAGTCTTTATAACGTTCCACAGGCATGACGCCAACCAGCGGGTAAAACCGTCTAGGCGTTTAGCAGGTGGCTTCCTGCCATTTATGCTTCGATCAAAGGGCAGCCACGTTGGTTCGAATACTCGGCGGTCTACCATGGGTCACGTGCAATCTCACTAGAGACATGCTTGTCCTCCGGGCATCCAAGGCTGCTCCCACAATGTCCGCAGTGATTACCCAAGTCTTTGAAAATTACCCATGTGCATAGCACTCATAGAGACTTGAACTCGAGCCTGCTGCGATGCAAATGTTATGTTCACCGAGACATGCCCTTAACCAGCGGGCAAAGCGAGTCTAGGCGTTTATGATGGTCGCTTCTACCCCATTTGTATCTGGGTGTCTCGGGAATGCGAGCACATTCAAGGATTAAATACGGTCTACCATGTCTGTTACATCTTTGGGCATCCAAGTGGGTCGCATCTTGAGGTGAGCGGGTTGATTTATAGATTACTACAGAAGTGTCTTTGTGGTTTTGTGGTAGGTAAAACCCCAGTGGAATGGGATGTGGACAAAAATTAATCTGGGGCTTAAAACTTTATATGGTACGCTCCCATTGGCAAGACTGAAATTTTGAATTTCAGCATGAAAAGATGCTATATGAGTACGTTAATAAATCGGTCATATTACACGTTGTGTGGAATTTTGGGGACTGGATTAACCCGACCATGAAAAGGTAGAGAAAAGCCATACGATATGATGCTAATTAGTGCAGGTCTAACACTTAGGCGAGGGCCTTGTAAAACACTCAAATTGTCTATAAAATTCTATGCCGGAGGTAATAGTTTACTCTAGGATAGCTTTGGAGGGAAACTGGGCGTGATAAAGGGATTGGTTCTTGAGATGTGGAATTATTGATGGCAAATGGGATAATATGCACATGCGGGGACTTTTAACAAATAAAGAGATGACATAAGAAAATAGCAAAATAATGGGTGTCGAGCTTTTGATGCGACTGAAGGATGGTGGGAGTGAAGAGTTTTATAAAATTCAAATCAATCCTAATACACCAACAAAATTATGCAGAGAGAAACATGAACACCGGGCATAGACATGGGATTAGATTAGTCATCTGACAGGGTTGAGGTTGGTCAGGTTGAATAATATCCCACATGATTTATGCCTGCAGCAGGTCTGTCGAAGTCGAGCTTGAAGATGAATCATATGTTAGGCATTTCCCTCGTGCCTGCGTATCGGAGAAGCATCAATTCGTCACTTTTCCTTACAAAGTGTTTGACCTTAAGAACTGGCCCCATGAGATGATGTATAGGGGATATAATGGATTGTAGAGAAAGGACTTAAAGATATTGGTATAGTTGAATTAGTGCTAGGTTAGGCGAGGAGGGCTAATCATTTCCGGATGCATTTGTTGATGAATAATTGCCAATTGATGTATGAGAATGTCTCACACAGAGACATAATAAATACAATTCTGTTTGATTCATCTCTCTCTCTCGGCGTTTGGATTGCGCTGCAATGCTTATGTTATAATGTTATCTTAGTAAATTAAGTGTGCATCAGAGCCCTGGAGGTGGTGGGTTGGTTTAATCTAAAAGGTAGGTGTTGTGCACGTGCTTCTGCAGTGCACATGCTGATGCAGTGGGTATTTTCGTGTCACATACCTCGTGGCGACACAGCTTTAAGTTTCCATTACCAAAAAAAAATAGCAGTCAGATTAAAAATATC
This sequence comes from Isoetes taiwanensis, assembly GCA_021234155.1. NCBI lineage: Eukaryota > Viridiplantae > Streptophyta > Lycopodiopsida > Isoetales > Isoetaceae > Isoetes > Isoetes taiwanensis. The sequence goes on along the minus strand of JAJEKV010000016.1, from coordinate 6,391,878 downwards.
AAGGTATTGTACTTGCGTATGAATGCGTGCCGTGCCAAGATCGTGCCGTCTCCCAATTTGCAAGTTTGTTGCTCAAATTTTAGGTTTTAGAAGATCATGTACACTCATACCATATTTAAAATACGTGCAATACATCATATTGCAGGGTACTTTCTGTTTTGGACCATTAATTTTACTCAATAAGTCTACAGGCCCAGGGGTCCCACAAATCTGGTAAACATATAAAAATGACTTGGCAGTGTCCTCATGACCAAAACACAATAAAAATGTGCATCTTTGAGTTTTGCTGGTTTAGTTATAACGATAACATTAATCGGTTTAAACAAATTAGTTAACAACCATTTGGAGATTCTTCTACAGCAGAATCATTTTTGCTGATCACGGGAAGAATGACCATATGTTTTACCTTTCCCATTCACCCTGAAATTATACTGAAATCAAATAAAGCGAATTGATACACATTTAAAATATCTGACTAACTTTTCAAAACTTTAGATATGAATTGATTCTTAATTGATTACCCAATGCAATTGCTTTTGATTTAGTTGTTTTCAACATCTAATTACATAATTTCTAGATTATAGCTACATTACAGCATATGCTCTAACACACTATGTTCAATAGTGGAATGATTCGGCCCTTGCCTGCAGTCTGGGATCAAGCATCTAAAATCTTATCCACATTCGTGACTCTTGAGCTGAAGGTTTACTACATCATTTAGCAGAAATTTCAGTATGTGCACTTCTTATTTTTAATGTATGGTAAAATTTCTACAATCCATAAGTCAAATCAGCGTGAGGGATGTTAAAATTTTTGTGCGGATGTGATATTCATGGCATTAGCTCGGGCCACATGTATTCATGCAATTTTTCTTCTCATAGTCATTTCATGATTGAAGTTGGAGGTGGCCAGAAGATTATGTTAACTTCTACGAGACCATGGGTCTATGAGACCAATTCAAAGTGTTTTGCTTACTTCGACCGATTCCTCTGAGCAAACTGATGGGGTGTTCTTGGTGCCTTCGTTGGGCATTGTTCTGTAGGAATGAGCTTTTGCGCATTTTGGAGGGATATGGATAAGGACCATAATGCATACCATACGGATATGCGACTAATTGGAATTGGAGAATCATGTCCAATGGCCCGATTCTGCTAGACATAAATTTCTGTGAAAGCACTTGCTATGAAATATTTCTACATGGAAAAGTCATCTCATAAATCATTATACCATAGCCTCGCTACTACAACGAGTTTCGTCTGAAGCGAGCGAATAACCTAAGCGGTTTAACAACTTTCTTAATTTGGATGGTATCTCATGGGCATTTTTTCTTTAGCTACTTACTCATTTTGACCGCGAGGAAACTAATAATTTATCAATTAGGAAACTAAGTGAAAATTAAAACTATAGGAATAATTAGCGACTCACCTCTTCACATACATCAAGCAGTTTTGATCCGTTACATTCAATAAACTTCCCAAATGGATGATCTTCATGCACTATAATTGAAAGAGTGGGGTCTCTGCTCAAGCTGGACATCTTAAACCACAGCTCCCTAAAACAACAAATCTTGAACCCTAAATCTTAAAACCATAATTCTTGACACAAAATAATTGGAATGCAAGCACGACCTTTGCATCGAATGAAAATGGATAAAATTAGAATTCTTAGTGATGATAAAGAGCCACGGGATAAGTCCTTTCTCGATCTTAAACTACGCAATGAGATGATTCGTTACCTTTGATGGAAATCGAGATGTCTAAGCCCCGCGGACCCTAAAACCTGGACTCTCGAGTCTCTTCCTCATTAAAGGCCTTCAAACCATCAAAGCTTTGAAGCCAGGCACAATTAGGCCCAGGGCATTTTACAAGATTGAGCGTGACAAGCTATTCAGTGGTCGGTTGTTTAATGAGATCGGCCGAACAGCAGGGTGTTCGGCCACCCGGCCAAACCCTGGGGAGGAAAAATTGAAGCAACGTCAAAATTTTTATATTTTCTAAAATCATTATTCTAAGTATGGTGTAAATCATACCATAATGTAACGTCTCTTGAATGCTGTTGATAACATATTTACGTTTTTATCAAACCGTTAGTTTTAATCATCGTGCCGTGCTTCAGTATGGTATGGTAAGTGCCTGAGATTCACAAGTACCCATCACGGATCACGACCTTTGAAAGAGGTTGAGCTTTGTCGGCTAAAAGTGGCCTTGCCTTTTCTTAAAAGCCCTCTACATATTTTCCGGACGCTTTCCATTCCCTTTTAACCTAAATACCCGCTCCTCCTTCTATTCTATTCTTCTAAATAACCCGTTTCCTCAAAATCCGGCCTGTTGGATCCGGGTTGCAGAAGCAGGTGGAGGCCCGTTTCCTCAAAATCAAGCCTGTTGGGTCGATTTACCCAGAAGCAATTGGGTCGGCTGGGGATCTCTGAAGCGGTTACACGGGTATCGGTTTACCAAGCCGAAGTGGGGTGTACAAAAGATTTGTAATCTGTTTGTATGATGAACCGTCTGGCGAGCGAAATTCGTTTGCATCCCGAGCTGGGAATTAAGACACCATTTTAATCCTGTAGATACATGTCCTACTCATGCTGCAGTTATGAAATTGCATCCACATGCATAAACGCATTAATATTGAATCGTTTACAGTCAATTATCTTAGTGGAGCTTAACTAAATGAGGTGTTTGGTGAGCTAATCTCATCAATGTTCGGCGCAACATATGAAACTCTGCTTGAGAGAAACAAGGTATTGACTTTACTTCAACAGTGTTCTAGACAAATACTAAGGCAGGGAAATCAGATCTAGGGGTATTGATGCGTCCTGCATTGCCTCACATCAAAATAGCTACTCAGTCACCTGCATGTACCATTTCCTTTCAAGTTGGATTTGTTGGGAGGCAGTACCATTTTAGTTGGAATTGCTGGGACGCAGTTACGTTCAGCACAGATGGTGATGATGATTGGATATACGTAGTTTAAAATCCTCAACAACTTTATGCACATTTAGACTGCATCCTGATTATTAACTCTATCACCAAGCCTAATGAAAATAGAGACAGTGAGAAGAAATGCAAAGTTGCAGGGCTATATGAAAATGAGGAGAACTTTGATGAAATGAGGTGCAGGAGCTATAGTAAAACAACCGGCCTATGGTGCAACATTGACTACATTTATTTTAAAAGTTTGCCAGAATGGCCCTTTATTTTTGAAGAATCGACAATCCTGCAAAACTTTTGGTTGGAATCTGTAGCCAAAACTCATCTCCACGTTGATCCATATTTCAAATGTGTTAGTGTTGGTGCAGCTTATCACAGCACCATAAACTAATTGTACAAAATATTTTTTAACTCTTTACGATGCTCTGGCCTGCTACCCTTTTCATCTTTCAAGAGTAAGCGTAGCTGGAATCTGCAAGTCCTCTTGCTTACATGTCAAAATTTCATAATAACCTGTGCTCGTTTTTCTTTCATGATATGGTAGGAAAGGCTACAAGGCCACGTTCTTTCATGATATGGTAGGAAGAGCTACAAGGTCATAATATAGAAACTAAACTTGAGCACTCATGCATATTATACATTTTTATTCACACTTCATGGACGTTATGCCATTGCGTCCCAAGCTGGGAGAGCACAACATTAATCATTGATTAACTGCCTTTGTTATTGGTACGTTTTAGTAATGTTCGCATGGAATTTTGTTAGTGGGTTTGTTTTTCTTGCCTTTCCACCTTGATAAGAAGATGAATTACTATTCATCGTAAAGGATAGGAAAAGGCTGATTCAACTACCGCCCACATGTTACAAAACCACAGATCTAACAAGTTTGTAATAGTTTTGGACACATTAGATATGAAATCTTCATATAGCAATGAATAAGTCGATGTAAAATGGGTTGTGCACTATTTGCAATACATGACCCATAGTCATTATGTCTTGCAACAAAAGTCATACTTCTAATCCAAAAGTAAATGTCTATAACCATCAATTATTATAGATGCTATGCATTGCAGTATCATTTGACATAAATACCACACCTTCATAAATACATGTCTATCACATAGATCAACACAACATTCAAATTATTTCATGAAGATAATATCTAAAAGGACATTATCCTCATATGATCAGATATTCAACATTTAGCACAGCATACTGATTCAATAACACAAAGTTTTGTGGTATTTTGAATGATCAAATTATTGTTGCCTCCTAACGTTGAAATCTTTCAAGTCTTGATTATGTTTCCATTTGTCATTGGCGGGGCTAATGGTTATAACTACAAAGTTGGATTATTACTATGTATGTGCCTTCTCATTTCCATTGCAGCTGATGCTTTGGCTGTGCAGATTCTGGTTTTATGGCAAAGTTTAAGTTGGATAAGTGAGTTGTGTTTGGGACGACAGGGTGATTAAGTTCTGGGTGCTGGTAGAGCTACCAATGGCCACAAGTACCTTGGGATGGTGGATGGAGCCAAATCGAGACAAGTGGTGAACTTAAAAGTAATGGTGGCCTCAAAGCCTTTGTATGTGGGGTATGCTAAAAGGAGGTCGTCCATGGAACTTTAACTTGAAAAAGAATCTTTATATAACAAGTCCAATCTAGTTTGTATGGATGTAAATGGGGTCTGGATTGGCATTAGAGACTTGGAAAGGTTGAGAAAGTTCAAAAGAAATTCTTTCCGTCGACCTTGGAACAAAATACAAACTCCTATGATATGATGCTAACGGAAATCACAGGGATGCTTACTAAGTAGGCGCTTTGCAACTAATTATCACTCAGGTATTTATATGTGTATATGCGGAGAAAGTTTATCACTTGTCTTTTGGAGAACCGGGTTAAGAGGCTGGATTCTTGATGCCACTGGGTGGATCGATGAGATGTGAAGAATATATTTATGATTTAGCTTTCCATAAAGATGATATCTGCATGGGTCAAAATGAATGTTTCATTGCACATGTGGAGATGGAGCGGTAAAAGGGTTTATGGGACCCATGTTAATCCCATTGCGAGGAAATGGGAGAGTTTCCGCGAAACGTTGGCATCTGCGGGATGAGGGGCCAGGCTCATATGGGCTTGAGGTGTTGAGTAGGCAAGAGTGGAGCATGCATTCCTCCACGAGCTTAGATTGCATAAGAAATATGTGAGGGTAGGGATAGCAGAGATAAGGAATATGTACTTCTACATTTGCCATGCTTATAGAGATATTCGAGTATGATGTGCCATGTCAAACACTTTGTTCTTGATTTCTAGGATCACATCAGTACCCAGGAGATGTATCATTTGATAGTTTAGAGCATATGGATGGTATTTTAAAAACGCTAAAAGTAGATGAGTTAGAGATATGAGAGACTAGTAATGCATTTGCCAGTGCATTGGATGATTATTATTCATAATGTTAAGGTATGTAACTACAAGTTGAATGTCGATAGACACAGGAGTACTCACGGACACTGTAATCAATTTCATCTCTCTCTCCTCCCTCCCTCCCTCCCTCCCTCCCTCTCTCTCTGGCATGTCTTTGAATAGGTGCTGCAGGCCTCAGGATAACGATGCGGAATATTAACACGGTGACGACAAGGTTCTTAGCATGTATACAATTCTGAAAGTGGATGTTATTTGTTTGTGGAAACTAAGGAACATGACATGTATGCTCTTGGGATATTGAGGGATTCGAGATGATATTGATGCTAAGGTCGGAGACAGAATCTCTGCGCTTATTGGTAGCACTTTGCCTGAACCAACGTATGAAGATTTGATCACAGACATTAGAAAGGATAGAACCAATAGTACATCGGCTGGAAATAAAAGGATCATATCATTTCATGGCGTTACGCTTGCCCAAACTCTAAGCACACAAAACATGATGGTAACGGATGCATCTCATGATGACTTGATGCTTTGCTTTCTGGAGCAGACATTATGGATTTTCAAATCGAGCAAGTTAATGGTGGTGATTTAATAATAAGCGAGGGATTGGTACTCTACATGGAGACTTCTTCTCCACAGGAGATAAGGACCCATTGTTAATGGTTAGAAGAGATGGGGCGATCATGATATGCAACTCTTGGGAGGAGAAAACCCGTTCGAGGATCTAGCGCACTACAAAGTGGGCGGCGATTTCTCGGCTTATGTGGCAGGCGCCGTCGATAATATATATATAATGGGCTGGACAGATTTTCTCATTCCATGAATAACATATAGGAGCAAGAATCGCATGGATTATTTAGTTATGGCGGAAGAATCATGCATTGTGTGACATCCTGTTTTATAATAGGGAATGAGGTTTAGAATCCCAGGACCATACCCATTGTATTTCTCTCTCTAAATGTTGACCGACTGGTATCAAGGAATCAATATAAGCAAAAATACTTTAGGCCATCTCCATAACCAATGCTTGTGTTAGAGACAAAGCCAATCTACAATGGGGAAGGGATGCAGATAGCCATGAACAGCCAACTAAAAGCTTTGGGGTGGCACGAGGATCAGCATTCTCAGAAGGCTTACAGTGTAGGCGCAGTTGGGCAAAAGGATTGCCGAGATGCTAAAAGCGTCAGAACAAACTTATGTGATCGACATCTTAAGGTAGCGATTGCTATAAGGCGTGTTATAATTTAGAAATATATCAAGCAAAGCAGCAGATTTATCGAGATATCTAGGCCGAACTGCCGTTTTGGAATGGCCTCAAGAAACTAAAAGCAATGATATTCCATGAGCGGATCTGCTAAGCGATATCTTAATGGCTCCTACCATAATGCAACACAATAGCTTCAAACATTACAATGAGATCGTCGACCATAGTAATTCTGGGAGGCCAGGGATGGCATTATGCGTTTATCAAATGGTAAAAGCCACCAGGATCTAGATTCTCTTAGTCTTTGAACATCTAAAATGAAGTCAAACATTGTTCTACTAGCATCATTTCTCATATTTAATCTTGCACTAGCACAAGGCTTCCCATTCAGATTGGTCTTTGGCTCAAAGTGGTGCGATATTCAAGGGGATCTAGACAAGATGTAAACGCTATAGAACAATTAGTAGTAACATTCTCGGCTTTAAGTGGGTTGTGGGCGAGGTCAGTCAATAAAAAGATGGCCAGCAAAGTTAGGCCGGAGCGGATCACATTGGACCCGCATTCCGGTGATGGCGGTCTTTGGTATTCCCAAAGGAACTAAAACCGATTATACGTGACATTCGTTGAAGTTTCAAGCCTTTGATAAAATTCCCAATTATAGAAGACTCGGCGCTTAATGGCCACTTGCAGACTTAGAACCGCAATCTGGTGCTCTATGAAAAGTGCTTGTGGAATTATCACAACCTTTTTGATAGATGTTTTCAGCAGTGCGGGCCGGTACATTGGGTGAAAGCGAGGGGCTGCGGGTGTCTCCACCTTGTTGGCTTGCATTCATTGATAGTCTAGGGCAGCTGCATAATGGTGCTCGGGAAGTCTTGGAGCACAGGTCACATTCTGTTGCATTTGTTGCTAGATCCAAAGAACACATGCAAAACACCTAAGGATGGATTGGCTGCATTTTTGTGATCAAGCAGACATGCAAGTGAACTTAGACAAGACTTGAAGTCATTGTAATGATTGGGTGTACTCTCAAGCAGGGAACCCTATTTACCAGATATAAGGGGAGTGACTCTGGGTTCCTATGAAATATTTGGGCCTTATTTTCAGCGGGGAATCATAGATGGAATCGTGTATTCATAGCGCCAGAGGGAGCAAGAGCTTTATAGCCATTGCATAGCATGTGTAGAAGGTCCTCATTTTGGTCTTGGAACTATAGTAAATTGTATCAATCACTTGTGCAGTGTGATCCTGGATCTAATCACGGAAGCCAAGCATTCCACAATGTCTATGGATATTATAGAAGAGGTGTGAAAAGTTCTTAAGGCCGGAGTTGGAGTAGCTCAAACACCCTACCCTATGATGTTATTGGAAAAGTGGGCTCAGCTGCCACTTGAGGCTATTTTGAGGTGTGACCATATACCTCAAGAAGGTGTCGGCAATGGATGAATCTAGGCTTGCCTAGAAACTTTGGTATCAAGTAAAGGATTTATTTTGATGTATGAAATGGCTCAAAAATGGATATCAATGGGATGAAGTGATCTTGGTTGTTTCGGATCAGCGTGTTGACCTACTAATGTTTTCTTAGTGGTGTTGTCAAAACCGGGAGGCCCGATCCCTCTATGATATCAAAAGTGGAGTGCATGAATGATGCTTTGTATGGGAACCGCGATTCCTTGTGAGGTGACCCTTTAGCCACATCACCATGAATAGCAAAGATGCAGGTAGGTGTTCCAAATTTGCAGAAAAACTTTATCTTAAGGGCAAACTGAACACCGGGGTGAAAAACAGAGGTGATGAGCATTATAAGCTAATGTGGAACCCGCATCGCCCGGTGACATTAAGTGTTCTTGCACCTCATTCCCATGCCAAGCCAATCATGATGCTTGCAAAGGCGATTATTTTATGGTTTGACCATGTTCCCGTGGTTTATGTTGCATCATCTTGATACTTGCTTTCCTAACTGTGATACTCATTGAAGGGCGGTTTGGTGCTTTCATAAAATGGATGTGTACCCTAATACCCCACTGCGGTTCCTGCACTCATGGTTTCTGTTTCCCTTAGGGAAATGATGCGATGGTGCTGCCCAAGATGCCATCAATGCTGAAAATCCGAAGGAATTATGGATCTGTATGGGGATTACGGCGCGCGAATATTGAAAAATGATTATTTGCTTTTTCACCATTCCGGCAATCAAAGCGAAAGTAAAGCCTCGCGCTACCAACTTGAATGCACCACAAGATAGCGGTGATAATTCACCGACGCTGCAAAGATCCAACAAGCGAATTATAGGGACGTGGTCGGGTCACCACGCAGGGCTTATACCTCCATTCGTCGCGTGGTGGGGTTCTCCTTATCGTAATAATCGGTTCGGCTTCCCATGATGCAAGGATTCCTCACTTACTAATTCTCATCCCGCGACCTGAACTTTAAGTGGAGTTATCGCTTCTTCCTCTTCGCTTTTATGGTGACTCCAAAGAGGGCTCTTTCTCCAATTTGAAACAAGATCTTAGCACTATGCACGTTTGCTCACATTTGCAATGAGTAGAGACTAGTCATCACATGAACAACATGCTTTAGTTGATCTTCTTTTTGGTTCATCATACTTGCAGTTTTTATTTTATGTTCTAAACTTGTTTACTGGATTTTAATGTGTTTGGATTCTATTGGACATGTCGTAAAATATCTAAGCTCCATTTCCTTACATTCTTAAGCTTCTTTCTTAAGTCTGTTCTTGGTTATAGCTTATCTAACTTGTATGTGTAGTGACATACTATTTTCAATTCCTTTTAAAATGTCTTAACTATTCTATGCATGTCATAGCTGTTATGTCTCCTTACCTCTATATGCTGGTTCACCTTGGTGGTGTGGACACGTTGCTGTTTGCGGTCCATCTTGTATAAGTGCTTCAAATTCTTTTATAGGATCACAAATGTTTGGACTTTGTCCGTCTTTTTGATATCGGCTTTTTCTTGATGTAAGCTCCTTTTGATAGGTACATGGAGGAGAGACAATGGATGATTTGGGATACCACATTTGCCAAAAATGGTCGTAATCAAACATGGCGAGAAAAGATCATGGTTAAGTCTGAAAGGGAAAGGTCTTTCTATGTCCACATTTTATATGTTAACCGTGCCATGGAACACTTAAATGTTCGTGGTTTGTTTGAGTATGTTCTGTCACAGTGCTCTACTATGGATTTCAAAGGATATGATGTCCCAAGTCATATTTGGTTGGCGTTACAAGGAGAACATCCGCTTTTATGGTATTCACCATCTGATACTTTCTCAGAAGTTTTCGCGGTTCGATATTTCTCGCCATGCTATTGCACCTCTTTGAAACGTTTCTTTCCATTCATTCAACCTGTGGGCAATTTGGTAGTCATGTATTGGACACTAGATTTGGATATTATCCATCAAGTTATTGAAGCGGTGATACTGAAAGGGTTGAATCATATTCCTCATCAAAACCGATGTTCATGAGATCATCTCAAGAATTATTGATGGGTGGAAAGTTATATAGTATTCTTTCCTCGACTCCATGGTGCTTAATAATGAGCAATTGTACCCCATTGGGAGATTATTGAAATCTACCATAAAAGCCAAACCGAAAAGAAGATTACAAAGCTTCTAATTTATTGGATTGCGAAGACGCCACGGATGAGTTGTAATGGTTGAAATCCCACTTGTCAATGTTGCGGCATTGATAAGTCCGCCATGACACCTTCCTTCATCCGTAAACCGTACCCACTTGTGACAGCTAGCCCTTGAGAGACTATCCAGCCAGATGACTTCGTGCCTTTGCTTGGACTCTAATTTGAATTGGAAATCAGTAATGGATTGTGTAACCGGAGCTTTCACGCAATATAAAGTGCACTTATCCCCTCGCTTCCCATATTGAAAACAGCGAAATTGCCTTATTTAATGGCTATCTTTAAGGCACACAAAAATTCCATGAGGTGGTAGGAATTAATGTCAGCTGGTTGCGTGTTCACCATAAATTGCATTGCTTATTACTAAAAGCCGCAAGCTATCGTTCCTTTATTAAGTAGAGAAGTGCAACACACTTGATCAATCTGCTCTCAGATTCTTAAATGTCAAAACTAGAAGCTTTTGGAGTGGTGGACTCCACTATGGAGGTTGCTTTAAACCTTGGGAGAAAATTCGTAATATCTTTGTAGGTGATATTACCGGATGCTATGAGGTAATCCCTCTTTTGGTACCGATAGTGTGTTTGAGGCAATATCATGGAGTATCACACAATTTATTCAAACAGCTAAAATAAAGAATCCTTACCTTGTGCTAAATTTTTATGGTGATGGTACGCGTGTTTTGAATGGAAAAAATCGGTTCCACATCCTCAAAATTTGGCCTGCGGTATCCTGCGCATCGGACTTAATCGGGTGGAATGAATGGTTACTAAGCATAACATTGTCGACTTAGACAGAAAGCATGGCGATTGGAAAAGGCATCCCATGGGCTTTTCCCCTGCTCAACCGATTTGGTGCAACTTGTATCTAGCCTTTATGAGTTCCGGTTTATAGCTTAAATTATCTCGCTTTGGGAGACCTGGATCTTCTTTCTTTATTTTGCCAACACATACAGTTATTGATGATCCGTGCTCTTTGAACAACGCTTATATGTTCAAGTTCTTACGCCCAGGGACTTGTGTGGATGCCTCTGATCCATTTACTATTTATCCTTAGATCTTCTTGAGATCAAACCTGAAATGGAGGATGTGGTTCGATGTGATAAACATCGCGATTGTACTAATGCTCATTTTCTTAACTTGGATATACAGACTGGACAATAAGTGGTGGTTTCTTACTCTCCAAATTTGATAAAGAAGGTCTCTTCCCTTCAAATATCTTGAAGATATTTGGTCGCATCTAATAACCAATTAATGCAAAGATATAAAGTGGTTATATCTCAAGTTTCTCCTCTACTATACTACTGCAATGATACTGAGTCATGTGTTCAAGAAATTATGATCATTATTGAAGCGTTTCATAGCAATGGATTCAAAAAGGATAAGTTGTTACGCATTGTTACTAACATGCTGAAAGCAAACAACTTTCTTGAAGCTAAGTGTGACCCGTCCACGGCAACTGATCATCTCCTATATCATAAGCATGCAGGTATGGAGTCTATTTCTTTGGTTTATCACATGCAAGTCGATTTTACAGTTTTTTCAGGTTAATCAGGTGTAGCCTATACTTCTTGATTATTCTATTGTGGAGCAGCTGGCACACACAAACCCATGTAGGGAGTGGTGCTCAGCGTACTCCTGTGTACATTTTTGGGTCTGTGTGTATAGCTGTGAGGTGGAGGTGGGCCACACACACACACACACACACATATACAATTCTTCGTAACCTTCAATGATTTTGGGCCTTGTCTTAGGACACAGGTGATGTGGTTTCTACATTATCATTTACGTTTATTGAATGCAATATTCGTTTTATTTATATGGCTTTCCAAGGTTTAGACTTTGGGATAATAATCCGGCATGCACTGTCCACTTCCTTGTGTAAATGTGGTAGTGCAACATTGAGGTGCAGTTTTTGTACTCTTAGTGCATGGTCCATTTGGGCACTTTGCCTAAGTGAATTTTGTTTTTCGGCCCATCTTGTTGTTCTAGCTTCCGTGGTTAGCTATGTTTTCATGGGTCTTGGTTTAGTCCATTTTTATTTGTTATTTTTCATTTAATTTTATTTTCGTTTTTTCCTTTTTCTTCTCTTGCCCCTTTTTCTTAGTCCCTTTCGTTTCGGTCCCATAAAGCCGCTTTGTCGCTGTTTTGTAATGCTTCCTCCTTCAGTTAAATTTGTCTTCTTCTTCCCTTTTTTATGTCTATTTTTCGCCATACTTGCGCGGGTTCTTTTTAATATTTTTGTTGGTCCTTGTTGTTTCGTTGGTTATTTTTGCTACCTTTTTGGTCCGCGTGGCCTTTTCCTCGCTTCGCTTGTGGTCGTGGTTCAAATGCCGCTCCTTGCCCCGCTTTGTATTGTTTCCTTCCCCGTATGGTTTCTGTGATGATGGCATTGGTCGTGGGCTTTGGGATGATGGCTTTGGTCGCTTTCTTTCTCGTCTCCCTCCGTGAGTCAGAAACTTGATGGGAGATTATGCTCACAAAACCGGCCGCTTTGGGCTAGTAGAGCTAGCTCGTAGTCCTTAGGTTAATCTTCTATCTTGCTCTCTATCGAGAGTTTGCAGAAAAGGCCGTGTAAATTTTTCGATTTGGGCTTATTGAGTCGGGTTCTATTGTCTTTCGTAAAATTCTAAGATTCTTGCAAAACAGAAACATGCCAGAAATGCCTTGTAAATTTCTGGCTTGGGCTATAAGAACTGAATCTTTAGCCTTTCGGATTATTCTCTGACTCGTTAGTCCTTCATATGAGTCTCTATTTTGCATTCAATTGTAAATGTGTAAGATATTCTACGTAGACATTTTAGTGGAATCTGGTTCTATAATCCAGTAGGAATATGATGATTTGGAATTCTTTTCAAGGTATTCAAATCATTGTCAAGATTTCTAAATTTGCATGTGTATGATATTCCGGCCCCCGCAAAGTATAACTAAAAGTTTGCTTTTAATTGGGAATGAATTATTCATGTTCGTGTGATGTCATAAACTTGTGTGTAGTTATCCAACTGCTAAGTTTGGACATCGATAACAAGTGGATTGATGTGTTGACGCCTGCAGTTCCCAAGTCTAGTTACTACTCTGTTACTAACTTAAGCTCTTGGATGGTCTCAGAGGTACCAAAGATCAATCCTTGAACTTAGGTTTTGGATTTATGCATAAACGGTTCTACTCATTCATTCTTTCAATGTTTTAATGGACATCCGCAGGTTTGGTTTAATGTTTAAAAACAATTTCAAATTGACTATTTCCATCTCATATCATTTCATATCATCATATATGCCTCTTCCCATTAAATCTAAATCTATTTTCAGAGTTGGATTGGGATTTGTGATGGTTTTCCTATATTCTAGTTTGTTTATGTGCAATCTAGATGGAAATGTATGATCTCTAAAACCAGTTGTGAGTCTACTTTAATTCCATTTTTCACTAGAGTGCCATGAAATGTTGTGGGTTACATAACTTTGTCGTGGATTGTCTAGCTTTTGTTATGTTTCGGTTTCTATTGTATTATGTCATGTTATGTCATAATACACCACAACACACACACACACACACACACACACACACACACACACACACACACACACACACACACACACACACACACACACACACACACACACACACACACACACACACACACACACACACACACACACACACACACGAGGTTATTATTATGATTGATAAAAAATCGGTTTTACGAATTAGAGAAAATTTTTATACCGTGATAGGATGAGAGGCCACTTAGAGACAATAATCTCGCTAATTAACAAGGTCGCTTAGAGAAAAAACAAATTTTTTACTGGATTTGGTTTATCAGATTGGACACCGGTTTTTTTTACATGTGTTCCCATGCCTTGTTCTTAGCGTAAAATGTGGAGCCCTAGATCCGCAAATGTGTTTATACGAGATTTGCAGTGGGTTGGCGATGCCATGGTCCAATTGAAGCTGCAAAACATTTCAATCACAGCCTATGCTTAGAAGAAGAAGAAGAAGAAGAAGAAGAAGAAGAAGAAGAAGAAGAAGAAGAAGAAGAAGAAGAAGAAGAAGAAGAAGAAGAAGAAGAAGAAGAAGAAGAAGAAGAAGAAGAAGAAGAAGAAGAAGAAGAAGAAGAAGAAGAAGAAGAAGAAGAAGAAGAAGAAGAAGAAGAAGAAGAAGAAGAAGAAGAAGAAGAAGAAGAAGAAGAAGAAGAAGAAGAAGAAGAAGAAGAAGAAGAAGAAGAAGAAGAAGAAGAAGAAGAGATTTTAATGTCACGCCACAAGGCAGCATCCTATCGGACATGTGACACTTTACAACACACCCAGATGGGTCCAGATGGGATGGTGCTCCGTCAAATACAGGGCATAAAAGTATATTCAACATAAACAGATTGCTCCTCGAAAATGCTCCTATAGATAGCTTAGAATTTGGAGCGATTACTTTCTCTACCTCAGTTAGTTGTGCTAGATTTCTATTTAGGGCTCTGTTAATTGGATAAACAAGAGCATAATTGAAAAGGTCTGAAGCACTAACAACATGACTCTGTTTTCGGCTTCATCATTTTCATGTAAAACCATTCGGCAAGAAGGAAGCTCAGCATGCCCTTTTAGATTCTGCTGTAACCTGCTCTAGGGCCAGATTCATTATCAGAAAATACCATAAATAAGCATTGCTTTTTCAGGCCATGGAAAGTTTTTGAGCTCTGAAAAGTATCTAACTGGAGGCAATGGGATATCATAATTATAGACCAGTAACTCGGATTTGCCTTTGCATCTTGTAAAATTAAAGTAAACATCCATAGAACAGAGTGGAAACAAGCTCCTATAATGCTGTACTTTATTTGCATGCCATTGAATTACTTTTGGAGGCAAAATACTCTGTTTTTCTATTGGAGAGCTGGAATTAGTGCATTACACAGAAGAGTCTGTAATGGAGTTCTATCAAGGAACCCTAAATTCAAATCTAAACTAGAATTACCTGTTTTGAGTGGAGAACACACATCTATGACTGCAAAAATTAAAGCTGTCAAAATTGCAAAATCAAAAGCAACTCTCTGTCTTCGAATGTGTTGAATATGCCATAGCCTATACAAATCCGGTAGGGCATGGCTTATTTGAGTCCTTATTAATATAACCCATCAAGAAAATACCTCCGAAACATGGCTTAATCTACAGAGGAAAAATGCTTTGTTTCTGAAATCCGATTCATTCAAAACCCTTGTTTCATAGGAAGGTCAATTCATTCAAAGCCCTATTTTGACATTGAAGTGGCAATCGAACACCATAAGCAATGGAATGTTGCCCTGTGAAGCTAGATTTTAACTTTTGAAATTGTAGATAGTGGATTTTCTAAGTCTATAGAATTGGAGATGATGGATGGTTTGGGGATTTAACTGAGATTGAATTTGACGATCCTCCTCCTGCACCAATCCAAATTATCCAACATCTGATGTCTTGTATGCTAGAGGAAAAGGAAGTTTTGTTATTTGTTCTTGAGGCTGATCCTAAAAGGATTAAAAGGAGTATGCTATATGCCTATGTCCTATGTGTTTGATTGACTTAATGGAATTTAAGGAGTGGACGCTACTTTATTGGGATTTTTTTAGAAAAACAAAGAAATCGCTATTGGATTTCTAGAGAAGATTCACAAGGAGTTGATTGATGTAGTTTTTAAATGGCAGTTTGCTTGCAGGAAGAGAACTATGCGGAGCTCATTCCTACTGCCTTTACATTATTTTCCTCTTTGAAATCAGGCCCAAAATTGACCCTTCTACCTGCTCCTCGAAAGTTACCTCATCCTTTATTTAGAACTTCATCTAGTCCCTCTACACCTCTTAGGATCCACATAGTAAACTTTCTGCTTTTGCTTTCAATGCTATGCGTAAAACCAATATCTCTTTAGTCACCAGTCCCCATTAAGTTGTGTCTTGAATATTAGTATTGATTTTACAAATACTATTTTTGGTTGGACGTATGATAAGCCCATTAAGTCTAGTTTGTATAAGCCTTTGGAGGTTTTTTATGATGGTGAAGCTCTTTGTAATTGCGTAAAATGCAATAGATTCAAAATCGAATCAAAGGTTAAGGAATGATGTTAGCAAAGGACTAAACCATATTGTTATGAAGCAGGATAGATTTATTGATGTAGCCGAAAACCTTGCAAGAGGATGGTACAAAGCTGATTGACATCGTCCTTGGATTGAGTCAAGTCAACTGACGCATCAGGTCAAATTCGAAAACTTGCTATAAAATTTACTAAGACAGGAGTAAGTTAGGTTCTGATACAAGAAATAAGTGTCTTACTATAATGAAGTCATATAGATGGTAGATAAGTTCCACATTTCTGGTATTGATAAAGTCGATTTTGTCTTAATATGTACAAAAATGATACAAGATAAAGCTAGAAAAGACTAAACACATTCAGACTTCTCTAAAATTTCTTCCATTGATACTTGGGATTTTGGTATTCAACGATAAAAGGTGATTTGGAAAACGTGTTCCCGCATACCCCTATAATTCAGCAAGAGTTCCCATACATAATGGGGATAGATGTTGAGAAAGGCAGATCAGTACAGAAATTATGGATATAAAATCTGATCTGCATGTGATCCTTGTGCTTAAACTATATCTGGTCTATGTGAGACTTATGCTGTAATTCTTCCTATCTTTTAATAAAAATTTTCTTTCCTTCAAAAAAAAAAAAATAATGGGGATATTTAAAGCACACAAGTGCAACTGGCTCACAAATGCTAGTGGTTGCCCCGTCTTAGACATAGGGCATATTTTAACCACAGTTTTTATTGAATTAGAGCCTTTGATTAGAAGGGTATGTGCTAAGCTAAGATAGAGCCACATGTATTTCTTTAACAGCAATGTGCTTGCTTACTGGCCTTGCAATTCCAAGTTCCGCTCCCTCCCTCCCTCCCTCCCTCCCTCCCTCCCTCTCTGTGTGTGTCTCTCTCTACATAAAATAACAATACTCAATTATCTCCATATTATTGCCAAATGTTGCATTTTTACTCTTGCAGAGCATAATTCTGGCATTTGCTTATTTATGCCGGTTGCATTGTGGAAGAATCACCCTAGTGGTACCAATTCTCCTTGTGAGGATTTGAACAAAATTGGGTTTATTAAAATAGAAAATTATTTCTTAAAACCTTGGCAAATCCCATTCACGTCCTTTAACCGCATCCGTTAATTTAAAATGACTTGGAGCTATTTTCTCATGCACAAACACTGCATCTTCTAGTGCAATTTTTTTCTTGTGTCTGCACCGTCATGCTACACATCATGCCAAAACTTCACCTTTTTTTGATACATAATTTTTTAGTTATACTTTTTTTGCTTTTATCCTTCACAAATTCGTAATTAATACATAATAAGAAATAGAATTCTGATTTTTCGTCAGATAGCTTCCTAGGATATCACCAGCATACAAGTCAATTTTCAGAGTCGGCTGGCAGAGCCAAATCACGGTTACGGAGAGGGAAAGTTGCCCGTTCGTTACTAGAGCCTTCGAGAGAGGACTTTTGAGGCAAGCTACTTCTGGGGGGGTTTTAAGGTCCGAGCTTTGGCATCAACACTCTCCATCTAGTCAAAACACAGTGCAAGGTTCTGGTTAAATCTGACAAGGATAGAGCTTCCAAAACATAAACCCTGTGCTGATTCTTGGTCTTTTGCACTTGAAACTAGGCCAGAAGTTGCAGTTGAGAATATGAAGCAAGGGGAACTGACGGAATGGAGTTTCGATCTGTCCTCCTCCCGCTATGGCAATTAGAAATCAAGGACCGGGACTGTACCTGGAAGTGAGCTGCCCTCGCTCAGAACAAAAAAACCTTAAATTTATTAGACGAATATTCTCCACCTCTATCGGACCTTATACATTTCACCTTCTTCCTCGTCTCACATTCAGCTTCAGCTACAAACTGTTTAAGTGCTTCCAAATCTTGATGCTGTGCACTTAGAAAATAACATTTACTTCTTCTACTATAATCATCAATAAATGAAATTTAATACCTTGTTCCACCTATACTTGTTATATTCATTGATCCACACAAGTCAGTATGCACTAATTCCAGATCCTTTGCACGCTTATTGCTTTTCTTAAAAGGTATTCTTATACGCTTTCCTAGCATACATCCATTACAAACAAACTGACAGTTTTCTTTTGAACTGTTTATTAGACCTTTCTTGGCCATAATCTCAACATTTTTTACATGAGTATGAGCTAGTCTTTCATGCCATATAGATGGTAGCAATGTAGCATTCATTTCAAATGTTCTACTCTTAACTCAAACAAGTCACCAATTCTTTTTGCCAAGAAACCCATTTTATTATCACGCAATATCTTGCAAAATTTTTGTTCAAATACCACCTTATAACCGAAGTCTACTATCTGACTTACAGAAATTAAGTTTCTGATCAAATTCAGTACACACAAGATATCTTTCAGGCTTACAGGTTTGCCTTCCAAATCAAATAACTCTAGCATCCCTACTCCTTCAACTTGTTGCAAGCTCCCATTCCCAACTGAATATGTCTTGGTCCAGATGTTGAGCATTCAACAAGTATATCTGGAGAGCTTACTATGGATTGCTCAACTCCACTATCCATCACAAGAGAATTAGCACGAGTATTTTCTTTAATACCAACGCAAATCTTAGGCATTACCTCAGTATCTTCTTCTTGCTCAGTGGATTTAACAGCTATATTCACAGAGCTTGATCTACCTTGACCTCTTCCTCGTGAAGCTCCTCCTCTATTACCTGCAATTCTTCCCTTGTTTTTTGGACTAGAACAAGTTAGCGACATATGACCTCTTCCACCACAATTATAGCATGATTTTTCTTTTCCTAGTTTTGGACAATTAGCCTTTATATGCCCGTACTCATTGCATACAAAACATGGACCAAATTTACCTCCTCTACCTTTGCAACCTCTCGTATATAGAATTTCAGCCCCTTCATCATCATTTTTTACTACCCCTTTTTGCCAAATTTCAGTTTGAACTATCCTTTCGGCTTGCTCACAATTCTTTGCTACATTCCTCAGAAACATTGCAATTTGCTCATCATATGCTGAGAAATAATATCCCAGCTTCTTTGGATAACACAGCACCAGCAACTTTTAGATCAAACACTAATCATATCCAAACTTTGAAAAAATACTTCTAGATTATCACCATCATGATATTTAAGACGTCTTAGTTCTTTTTCCAAAACATTAATTTGCGAAGACGACTTACTTTCATAATTTTTAAGGAGATACAACCACATCTCTTGCGGTGATAATCCTTGCAACCTCAACAACATGCTGGAACTAACTTTGCTACAAATGATACCTTTTACTTCATTTATTTTTGCGGACGTACCAGATGTTCGAGCTTTATCCTTGCCCTTCTTCTCCTTTTTTATTTCCTCATCGCTTAGCTTCAGCTTCTCGAGCCTTGCCATCGCCTCTGCAACTCATCTGCATCTTTTGGAGGCTTCACAACATCCCACAATCTTTCAGTCTTCAAGATTCTCTTAACTTTGGATTCCCATGCTTGGAATCCAGATCCACCATTATACACATCCACTGCACTCAACAGGAACGCTCCAAACCGAGTAGCCATACTGAATTGGCTCTGATACCACTGTCAATATTTCTGTGTCAGATCTTCAGCAAACACTCTGATAACATGTGCACATGCCTCTCTACAAGGTTAGCAAATAACTGTGATCCACTGCGGCAGATGCCTTCTGGCTAGAAAAAGCCAAAGCAAATAAAGCTTAGTGATTCACTGCAGCAGAATATCTTCTGGCTAGAAAAAGCCAAAGCAAGCAAGGCCATAGGCGGCAACAGCATGTAATTGGAGCAGCATGTAATCGGATGTTCATAGCTATAATCTGACAATCAGATGATTGATTATACCTGCAATAGTCCGTAATTCAATCAAAAGATTTCCCGGGGTGTTTTCTCAGCAAACCCGATTCAAAGTTGATATCTGGTGCAGAACAATCAAGAACAGTTGATGAATGATTATCTGAAAGAGCCAAGAAAGTTTTAGAATAAATCAAAGAATAACAAAGGACGGTAGATTGCACTTTCCGGGGCTGATCTATGGCAGCAAGATCACAAACTCTATCATGTTGATGGCATACCTGGGGGAGAAAGAAAGTTATCTAACCTCACAGTCACTGAAGAGGAGGTTTTTGCAGGAGTAAATAATCTCCCAAATGGGAAAGCTAAAGATATATATGGGCTGGGTGCTGAATTGTTGAAATGGAGTGGAGAAAGCTTGATCGCTGCTGTTACTAGTATGTTAAATATGGCCATGAAACAAGGGTTTCCTATGTGCTAGTAGGTGAATCGTGTGGTGGCTATACAGAAAGGTGGGGATCCCAAAGATGCTAACAATTACAGGACCTTGATGGTAAGCAGTCTTTTCTCGAAGTTGTTCGCATCTATTGTGGAAAACAGATTGAACGTGTGGGCTGAAAATAATGACATACGGGCAGAAACACAAGCTGGTTTTAGAGCAAATAGAACTACCTTGGATCATTGCTAACACTCAAAACTGCTATGGATCTAGTGGAAGGTACAAAGAAACCCATGTTTCTCCCTGATTGTACTAGCCCATTGTATGGGTCCCATGACCTATTGGTCTCCATGGACGTTAAAAAACTATTCTATTCTATTCTATTCTATTCTATTCTATTCTATTCTATTCTATTCTATTCTATTCTATTCTCCTCTATTCTATTCTATTCTATTCTATTCTATTCTATTCTCCTTTTTGTTGATTTTAAAAAAGCTTTTGATAAAGTACCGCGCAACAAATTATGGGACAAAATGGAATAGATACAGGTACAGGTACCAGATGAGATTTGTGATGCCGTGAAAGTATTATATGAAAGAGTGTTGGTACAACTATCCTTTCCCCTCTCTAGAGAGATTCCAGATAAAATAGAAAGCAATGTTGGAGTCAAACAGGGATGCCCGATGTCACCTATTTTATTTGGCCTATTCATAGACAGATTAGAAGACTGGCTGAAGATACATGGAGATGGAGATACAGATATTAACGGGTATGTCCTTAAATTTTTAATGTATGCTGATGATAGTGATCTTTTCTAGATCTCAGACACACGTGCAACAGCATTTAGATGCACTATCTCGATTCTGTGATGATACTGAAATGCAAGTGAATTTCAGAGAAGACAAAGTTCATGGCAGTAGGTGTTCTCAGACAAAATTTCCAGTTCCACTATAAGGGAGAGATGGTCCAAATGTGTGATACATACAAATATCCCGGATTAGATGTTCACAGAAGCCATAGGTGGAATACTTGTATATCACGAAGAATAGAAGGAGGGCTCAAATCACTATATGCAATGCAGAGCAAATGTAGGAAGGTACATTTATGGTCATGGGATTTAAAGCTAAAACTCTTTCTGTCTTTAGTACAATCAGTGACACTTTATAGTTGTGAGATCCGGGGACCGAATATAGCACAAGGGTTATGGTAAGAGACTGAGAAGGTCATGATCAAATTCCTGAGACCGGAACTTGGGGCTAAAGCCTAAACACCATATGCTATGATTCTTGCAGAAAGTGGACACATGCCAATGGAAGGAGAGGCTTTGTATAGATGTGTTAAGTACTTGAAGAGAATATGGCAGATGAATCATACTCGCCTCCCTCACATCGCAATGCAAGCTAGCGTGAATCAAGGTTGGTTCAATGATGTCAAAGAATGGTTAGGAAAGTGGGGAATATTATGGGAAGATGCAATAGCACAGCAGGGCGATCTGAGACAGTGGATCAAATGCAAAGTGATTGATAAAATATGGGCCAACTCAAAGACAAAAATGAGTATATATCGAGCCAAGACGAACCCAAGCCTGGAAATGGTCGAGCATTTGAAAGCAAATATGTCAATTAATAAAAGACATGTTATTTGCCAGATCCATCTTAGTTCACATCGCCTGGGCGTTGAAATAGGAAGATGGAGCAATATTCTGCAGTATTTACGGACTTGTTGAGTTTGTGGATGTGGAGACATTGAAGATGAAGAGCATGTCCTTCTATGCTGCCCTGCATATGAGAAGTTCAGGGATAGTTACAAGGTTCCAGCAACCCACTTGCACCAATTTTTCTTGATGGAACCGAATAACCTAGGTTCATATATCATTGAAGTTACCCAATATAGAGACTCTATTACCAAACAACTACATGATATGTTTAAAAATGATGATTGTATAGATGAGTTGATAGATGAGAATGAAGAAGTCCCTGAGGAGGACTATTCATATATATGATTGGCGTAAAATTTTGGCGTCTAAATAGACCTGAGAGGTCTCCACAGACGTAATAAACACACTTCACTTCACCTCTCTCTCTCTCCCTCCCTCCCTCCCTCCCTCCCTCCCTCCCCCCTCTCTCTATTTGCGATTTTTATTGATGATTAGAAGATTGGATTGTTTTCCATGGTGGTTCTGGATCCCTACTGCTGGCATATGTCATTGCCATCCTTTTATATGCAGATGATGTGGCTTTGTTTGCGCGAACAAAGCTGGATTTGGAAAGGCATCTTGAGGTCTTGTCAACTTTTTGTTCAAAAACATGTATGATGGTGAACACTACGAAGACAAGGGTTATGATTGTTGGCACAAGGAGCAAACACAATTTTACTTACAGAGACATGCCATTGGAAACGTCAACCTCTTTTAAGTATTTGGGAATTTATTTTAGTAACAATTACTTATGGGATCAATGCATAGGACAGCGATACAATAATGCGCTTAAGGCATTATGTGCAATGCAAAAGCACTGTCATAAAATACAAACAATTATACTATATGGCTGTGAAGTATGGGCTCCAAGCTTGATGGCCAAGCTATGAAAATATGTAGCATTATAACAGGGGTTTTTTTTTGTGATTTTATACGCTTTTTGGCATGGTTTTCATATGATTTTATGGGCGTATTCACGTGGACGTACTAAACAGTATTTCTAGAGTGCACTCATTTGTTAGCCATTGATTTTAAGGAAGAGGGAAAATCGTGTGGTTGTGGGGCTTTTATTGTTAATATTAGGTTTGTCAAATATTAGGTTAATATTAGGGTTTCGAATTTGCTTGTAGTTTAGTTTGTTTCTGCACAAGAGCCGCCTGTGTCCGGGCCACCAAAGATTTAGATCCGGTAGGAGATTTTCTGATATTGGGCCAGGGTAGAAACGGGTAGCTAAGTCGGCCATAGGTGGGTGGAGTAGAGCCGACAGCAGCCGAACACTCCGCCCAAAAGAGGGCTGGCCTGGAAAGAACAGGTAGAAGCTTACTGGTTGAAACAAAAGAGGCTAATCTTTTGTTTGAGAAGATATTTGGGGAGATCGGATCATTTGAAAGGCGGCGGCCGCAACAAATTGGTTTCTACAAATCAGCTTAGGTTTTTCCTTCCGGCAGAGGAAAGCAGATGAACCGACTAAATTTGTCCACCGGGTTTTGTTTCACTATCCCATGGGCCTGACAAAGGGTAGAAAGGGTTTTGGATGCCGGAGTTCATTAAAGGAGGGGCAAGCCGCGAAGTGGTTATAGTGGGCCTGGAATAAGCTTGCGCGCTAGCGAGAAATTTGTGAAAGGAGGGCAAGTAGGTAAGAATCAATTCGAAGTAAGGGAGGGCCAAAGACCGGATCGCGTAACTTTCTTTGTAAAAAATTGAAGATGAAGAATCTATATCATTGCCTGACCTACGGCATGGTATATGCATAAGTCTAAAGGCAGAGCTTATTAAACAACATTGGTCGTTACTTGAGAATGATATAGTTGTGTTTGGCAATTTTCTAGCATGGCAAGAAGGGACAGCCTTCGAGACTGTTTCTCTGGTATATATGCCTAAACACATGGTGTTTTATCCATATTATTAAAGTGTCTTTACTATCATAATGTAGGTTGTGCAGCTTCCTCAACTCTGAGTTCTCCTGAAGCTCCGATTTGTCAGAGCAGAGCTCCCGATACCTCTTTGGACAGCATATTGGCAGCCAGCATCGACCACCCCTGCAATCCTTTTATCCGCAAGGGCATCCGAGTGTGACTTATTCCCTGTGGGGTCAAGTAATTGGAGCGAGAAGCCTCTTTGTTCTCGCTTCTTTGGTAAAACCATCTTATAGCATTGGAATGATATACCGATTCCTCAATCCATGTTGTAAAGGTGTGAACTGTATCTATTTGAGATGTTTGTAGTTCTAGATAAGTTTCCATTTTTCTTACATAATTTTTCTTACATAATTTTACATTAGCGGACAACAATATGCAGGTAACACTTGACATTATCCAATTCCTTTTGGCTTATCTTGTCAAGCCTGACGGCTGCACAACCCGTTCATATCAGTATGCTTACATCAATATTAAGAGCTCCAATGCTCTTTTTCCATTCGAATCCGATTGGTCGTATAATAAATGAATTTGCAAAACACAAAGGATATTGATCGAAAATGTTGCGATGTGGGCAAACATGTTTTTGAATATGTTTTTCCAACTTATGTCAACATTTGTGCTTATTGGCATTGTGAATACAGTTGTCACTTTGGGCAATCCCGCCTGCTTTTGATACTTTTTACGTTGTTTATGTTTATTTTCAGGTATTTGCCTATCCATAACCTGATCTTGTTGGCCTCATTCTATTCTTTGGAACTATCGATATGCCGCTTGTTTGCAATTGTCATATTTGTTTTAGTCCAATCTTGTTTGGACACCATATAATCAAAGAATCACACTATCGAATCAAGCAATGCTTCTTTCCCGGTGTTTGTCTCTTTGGGGTCAAGCTTTGCATTTGGCCTTTGCATGCTTATGTTTATATCCGGGCTTGTCGCCCCGGTGCATAGCTTTTTATTCCGTTTTGGTATGTCCGCATTGACTATTTGGGTGGCTATTTGGGTGGCTCCCCGGTATGCAATGCGTGGAATTGAGATTACAAAATGTACTCATAGTTGTTTGCAATGGAAATAATTTGTTCGCCTTGATATTATTGTGTTAGTAATTAATATTTAGGCCAAAAAAATTTACCTATGTTTGTTTTTAGTTAGGGCCCCAAGGGCCCAAAAGTTTTTTAATATAACAATCAAACACAACTACCATTAACATTATTAACACAAAACCATTGCATTTAACACATTTAAAATAAAATCCCCTTAAACCCCCTTTGGTTTGGGTGCATATTCACATCGGGGTTATGTAGGGCAAACAGAGCCCCAAAAAAAATATTTATAATACATGTACAGAATTAACACCATTAAGTACATTCTCTCAAAACCTTATAGTATTTTGCAAATCTCAATATACAGTATACAAAAACTTGTACATGTATACCCCACAAACGAGGATCGCTATGTACGGTCCAGATCAAGGAATAAAGGGCAAATATGCCCGTCTGACAGCTCTCGATGCCCGGAGTAACCCCCCGTGTGAATATGCACCCAAACCAAAGGGGGTTTAAGGGGGATTTTATTTTAAATGTGTTAAATGCAATGGTTTGTGTTAATAATGTTAATGGTAGTTGTGTGTTAATGGTAGTTGTGTGTGAAAATGTTAGAGAATTTGCAAAAGAAATCTTTGCGCTTTGAGCTGGGGGTGAGAATGCAAATGCCATATGCGATGATGCTTGCAGAAGTGGGAATGCTACCTCTTGAGGAAGAAGCAATGATTCAGACTGCCTCTTACTTGCTCAAGTTCAATGTATTAAGTGAAGATCGCCTTTCTAAGCTAAAGATGTAATTTGCTGGTTGCAGAAATGGAATATCAGTGTAACTGAGTTGGTGGGCAAGAGAGAGAATACGAGATTTGATTTGTCAGAAGTTTCAAAATAAAGCCTGGAGCTCAGTCCAAGAGGTAAAGACGTCTTTCTACCAGCAATCTATTAACTCGTCTTTACAGGTAGCAAAATACTTGTCAGAGAATATATCTACCTCAAATAGGCATTTGCTTGCGCGCACGCGATTAAGCTCACACTATTTGAAAATTGAGACTGGAAGATGGTAGAGGATAGAAAGGTCCGACTGTATATGTGAATTGTGTCCAGATGGCTTGAAGATGAAGCGCACTTCTTGTTATACTGTAAGTGCTATGAAGACATTAGACTTTAATACTCTATACAAGAAAGTTCATTAGTTGCGCTCTTTGGACTCTCAACAAAACACTTGTGTTCTTATATAGATGAGGTGCTACAGAAAAGATGTACTTGCTTGAAAGAGAAGTAAAAACATGTGGAGAGTGAGGAGTTGGAGGTTTATGATTATGGTGATATATTGTGGTTTGTATATTCTCATTCTATAGACCTGAAAGGTCTCTAAAGGACGTAATAAAACATTTCATTTCATTTCATTTCATTTCATCTCTCCCTCCCTCCCTCCCTCTCCCGACAAGAGACAGGTTTTTGGCCTCTTCAACATTCTGCCATGAAGCACCATCTCCACTATATCTGCAAGGTGCACCACATGGATGATGTTAGATATCCTGTTCTTGCACTTGCCATGGCTGAATCTCCTCAGCGTTTGAAACGATGTTGGAAAGAGCATTGCACTACATGGTTTGCCCGTTGGGCTGTGCAACCAGACCACTGCCTGATGCTTGCCAGTTCTGATCCTGAGCTTTTGCAACATAGAATTTATGTGGCTGGTAGCTATTTCCCACCACGGGAGTCTCCTGTTTATAACTCAGATGACTTAGATCGGGATGACCCCTTTGTTAATCTCGAGCAGGATATCTTGATGCTCACAGCACGACAGGAGAGATTTTATTGATAAGCGATTTTAATGGTCGCACTGCACAGAAACATGCATCTATTCTTAGCCCAGATGGGCTGAATAGTTGAAATGCTTGATGACATGGAGCATGGTTGGCGTAGCTATTGAGAGGAACAAGAAAGGTGACTTGTAGAAATGCCAGTGTAGTCGATTATGAGCTAGCAAAACCTTCTTTTTCTGGATTAATTGCAAACTTTGACGTTGAAGATAGCGCAATAGAATCTGATCATGTGTCGATATTTGTTGAATTGCATATTATGGGCA
Source organism: Isoetes taiwanensis (assembly GCA_021234155.1). Taxonomy (NCBI): domain Eukaryota; kingdom Viridiplantae; phylum Streptophyta; class Lycopodiopsida; order Isoetales; family Isoetaceae; genus Isoetes; species Isoetes taiwanensis. The sequence continues at coordinate 6,364,642 of JAJEKV010000016.1, read as the reverse complement.
AGCCCATACATGTCAAGGCAATAAATTCTGTCCACAAGCTTGCTATGAGGTATAAGAAGACGGATGTCTATGAACAAATTTGTGACCAGAAGATTGTTTTGGTATCTTGGCTAGAGAAAGCAAATGAAATTGGTAGTGTACTCATAAATTTAGTGTTAGATATGCAAACGAATACTTTATCTCAGCTAGACAGAGGAAAGGGTTGCTCTTGCAATGGTTGGTTCGATTCCGAGTGTAAGTAATAGAGACAAAAATTTAAAAATGCTACAGGACAAGAAAAGAGTAATGAAAGAAAGAGATATATTAGGTTGATCAAGGGGAAGATAAGGAGGTATTTACATAAAAAAGACATGCAAATGGTCATAGAGTTGCTCGCTATCCAAAGAGGTTCTAGATTAGAATTAGAACTCCGCAAAATATTAGAACCACTTTTCAAGTGGAGGATCTATTGGTAGAAGTTAAAAAACCTTATTATTTTTCAGGAGTTGAAACTTATATGGATCACATATATGTGAATATGAATATTGAACATCACACATAATGACATATTTGGAGAACTTCAGAAATTATCCAATAACTAAGTTGCTAATGCTAATGGCCTTGTAGTAAAGATGTTTAAGTGGTAGGTGATGGAATAGCAGATGCATTACTAAACTCATTCAATTCAGTAATGAGAGAGGAATTTCTAGAGGATTGGCAATTTAATAGAGTACTTCCACTTTATAAGGCAGGTGATGAATCAGATTTGGATAATTGTTGCATGATTTTGATTGGTAGCTTTTATGCTAAACTTTTTGCTACTATTCTGAACTCTGAAATTAGTGCATAGGCAGAGGAGATGAATGTTAGAGCAATAGGGCAAGCGGGCTTTAGGCCTAAGAAATCCACCATTGATCATTTATTGACAGTGTGTGCTATGCTAGACGGTTATAATTGGGAAAAAGAAACCACTATATGCTGAACATGGAAAAGATTGGGAAAATATTTTAGCAAAGCCTTTGATATGGTGAACATGGAACATTTATGGGATCGGTTGTTTGAGTTAAATGTACTCGAAGAGTTAAGACATGCAGTAGAGAAGCTCTATCAGAAAATATTTATTCAAGTTTCATTTCCAGATGTCAGTGAGCAAAGAGTAGAAAGCAACATGGGGGTGAAACAGGGGTCCCCCCTATCACCTACATTGTTTGGACTTTTTATAGAGATCAGCTTGAAAACTGGATTGAACTATATGGTGGGGATGGCATACTGCTATGTAGGTATGTTGTTTTGCTCTTGCTATATGTTGATCATATGGTTTTGCTTTCACATTAGCATAAATGGATTACAGAAGCATTTAAATGCATTGTTCTCTTTCTGTGATGCCAAAAACATGCATGTGAATCTGGCTAAAACCAAAATTGAAGTCTTTTGTAACGTTCCTAACCGACATGACCTTAACCAACTGGGTAAAACCGTCTAGACGTTTATGAGTAGCCGCTTCTACCCATTTATGTCGATGTCTCGAGAACGCCCCACATGCACATTCAAGGATCGAATACTCGAGCGGTCTACCATGGGTCCGTTACAATCTCTCCCACTAGAACTATGCTTGTCCTCGAGCATCCAAAGCTATACAATGTCACAATGATTACCAAGTCTTTGAAAATTACCCATGCATATAGACACTCATAGAGACTTGAACTCGAGCCTGCTCTGATACCAAATGTTATGTTCCTAACAGACATGCCCTTAACCAACTGGGCAAAACCGTCTAGACGTTTATGAGTAGTCGCTTCTACCCATTTATGCCGGTGTCTCGGGAATGCCCCACAGGCACATTCAAGGATTAAATACTCGAGCGGTCTACCATGTGTCTGTTACATCTTTGGAGCATCCAAAGTCGATCACGTACGGGTGAGCCGGTGGAGGTTATAGATTACTACAAGTGTCTTGGTTTTGTGGTAGGTAAAAACCCCAATTGGAATCAGGATGTAGACCAAAAAATTAATGCAGGGCTTAAAGCTTTATATACAATGCAACGCCATTGTGTAAGGGCCGAAATTTGGAATTTCAGCATGAAAAAGATGCTATATAGTACATTAGTAAGATCGGTCATATTACACGGTTGTGAGATTTTGGGGACCTGGATTAGCTTCTGATACATAGAAAAAGGTAGAAAAAGCCATACGATATGATGCTAATTGAGTCTGGAATGTTAACACTTGAAGCAGAGGCCTTGTGTAAAACACTCAAGTATGTCTATAAAATTCTATGCCGAGTAATAGTTTGCCTAGGATAGCTTTGGAGGAAACTCGTGATAAAGGTTGGTTTGCAGATGTGGAATTATTGATGGCAAAATGGGGGATATGCACATGCAGGACTTGCTAACAAATAAAGATGACATAAGAAAATAGCAAAATAGGTGTCAGGAAGCTTTTTTTGATGCAGCTGAAAGGATGGTGGGGTGAAGAAAGAGTTTTATAAAATTCAAATCAATCCTAGTATGCAAACAAAGTGTCTGGAGGAAAACATGAACACCAGGCATAGACATGCTATTTGCAGGATTAGATTGAGCTCATACAGACTTGGGGTTGAGGTTGGTCGGTTGAATAATATCCCACATGAGTTATGCCTCTGTCAGTCCTGTGGAAATTCTGAGCTTGAAGATGAATCATATGTTCTGTTGCATTTCCCTACGTATATAAGTATCAGAGAGAAGCATCAAGTTCGTGCGCACACACTTACAAAGTGTTTTGACCTTCCGAGCACAACTATGAGATGATGTATAGGGGATATAATGGATTGTAGAGAGAAAGGACTTAAGATATTGAGTATAGTTGAATTGAGTGAGTTAGACGAGGGAGGGGCTAATGCATTTCCATCTGAGGATGCATTAGATGAATGACTGTATAATTGATGTACTTAGGGAATGTCTCACAGACATAATAAATACAATTCTATTTGATTCTCTCTCTCTACGGCATTTGGATGCACTTTCATCTTCTTATATTATAATGTTATACCGTAAGTGCGTAGTGCATCAAGCCCTAAATTGGGCGGTTGAGGTTTAATCTAAAAGAGGTCAGTGTTGTACCGTACTTTCAGTACCTGTACGGTACAGTAGGTATTTTACGTATCATACCTCGTAACGTACCTTTAAGATTTTAACGTACCAAAAAAAATAGCAGTCCGTTAAAAATATCAAGGTATTGTACCTATAACGTACTTAAGATACGTACCGTACTTAAGATACGTACCGTACTCCCAATTTGCAAGTTTATTGCTAAATTTTCAGTTTTTAGAAGATCATGTACTCATACCATATTTAAAATACGTACAATACCTATCATATTGCAAAATTTTCTATTTGGACCATTAATTTTACTCAATAAGTCTGGAAACTGGGAATTCACAAGTCTGTTAAACATATAAAAATGACATGGTGTCCCATAACAGCAAGAAGCACAATAAAAAAAGTAATGCATCTTTGAGTTTTGCTGGTTTTAGTTACATAACATTAACATTACAGAAATCGGGTTTTAAGCAAATTAGTTAACAACCATTTGATTCTTCTACAACTAGAATCATTTTACTAAGAGTGCCGAGCACGGAAGAATGACCATATGTTTGCACCGCCATTCACCACACCCCACCAAATTATGCACCTGAAATCAAATAATTGATACCACATTTTAAAATATGCAATAACTTTCAAAAACTTTTAAGATATGAATTGATTCTTAATTCAAAGTTACCTTAGTATGTGTGCTTTTTGAGGTTAGTTGTTTCAACATCTAGTTACATAATTTCTCGTTATAGCTCAGAAAGCATATGCTCACTAACACACTATGTTCAATAGTGGAATGATTCCGATCCGCCACCGCATGCCGGAGGAATACCGTGATCAAGAAGCATCTAAAAATCTTGTCACATTTCGTGACTCTTGCCAGTGAAGGTTTTACTACGTCATTTGAAATTTCAAGATGTGCATGTATTTGCAATAGCATGAAGTAAAATTTCACAATCCACATAAGTGCGCCAACGAGGATGTTAAAGTGTCGCAGGCGGATATGATATTCATGTAGCATTAGCTCGTAATACATGTATTCATGTTCGTAATTTTCTTCTCATAGTGTTCATGATTGAGATTTGGAGGTCGAATTTGGCCAAGGAAAGATTATGTTAACTTCACGAGAGACCACTTGGGTCTATGAGACCAATTTGCGTAAGTGTTTGCCCTTACTTCCCCACAGATTCCTCCCGAGGCAAACCCGATGGGGTATTTCTTGGGGCTGCTTCATTCGCCCCGACACATTGTAATTCCCGTGAGGAATGAGCACCGTGATTTGGAGGAGGAAAGGGATATGGATAAGGACCATAATGCACTGTACCATGCAGATATGCAGCTGGTGGAATTGGAAGATCATGTCCAATGGCAGATTCTGCTAGACATAAATTTCCTGTACAAAGAAAAGCACTTGCTACAAAATATTTCTACATGGAAAGAGTCATCTCATAAATCCTGATATACCATAATATAATCGCTACCCTCGCTGAAGTTTCGTCTCAAACAGGGGAAGGTGCCACCGCTTCTTACAAGCAGTTTAGCAACACTGGCTGGATGGTATCATGGGCATTTTTTTCTTTAGCTACTTCTCATTTTGACACGAGAAACTAATAATTTATCAATTCTGAAACTAAAGAAGTGAGAAAATTAAGTATAAAGGAATGGTAAAGCAAAGATAACGTACCTCTTCCCTAAAACACTTGTCAAGCTTAAGTTTTAAATCCGTGCATTTTCCAATAAACTTCCCAAATGGATGATCTTCATGGCACTATGGTGAAGAGTGAGATTATCCGCTCAACCGACATCTTAAACCACAACTCTAAAACAACAAATCTTGAACCCATAAATCTTAAAACCATAATTCTTGACTACAAAATAGTGGAATGCAACCGACCTTTTGCTTTAAGCTCCTCGCATCGTAATGCAAGACCGAAAAATGGATAAGAATTAGAAGTGCTTTAGTATTGATAAGAGCCATGCATGATAAGTGCTTTTCCCGATCATAAAATGCAATGTGATGATTCGTTACCTTTGTTGCAAATCCATCGAGATGTCTATTGCGCCCTAAAACCCCGGACTCTCCTCCGCTCTTCTCTTGTTAAAACTAAACCATCAAAGCTGAAACCGAGCACAAACCGGCTCGGCCAAGGCATTTGGGTGTGAGCAAAGAACTATTTCGAAAGTGAAAATGCTTTAAGCGGAGATCGCCAAGGCAACAGTGGTGTTCGGCCACTACCAAAGAAACCCTACGGGAGGGAAAAAAATTGAGGGAAAAAAAAACCCAACGCCCAAAATTTTTTTATATTTTTTGTAAAATACGTATTCTAAGTATGGTATGGCTCATACCATAATGTAACGTACGGGTACGGTAACATATTGCATTTTATCACCAAAACCATTCATTTTTTAATCTGTACGTACCGTACTTCCAGTATGGTATGGTAAGTACTTGAAAGTTACCGTACCCGTACGGATCCAACACTGAAAGAGGTTGAGCTTTAATCTGACGGCTAAAAGTGGCCACTTGCCTTTTCTTAAAAAAGCCCCTCTACACTATTTTCGGACACTTTTATTCCCTTTTTAACCTAAATACCCCGCTCCTCCTTCTATTCTATTCTTCTAAATAACCCGTTTCCTCCAAAATCCGGCCTGTTGGATCGATTTGCAGAAGCAGGTGGAGGCCCGTTTCCTCCAAAATCCGGCCTGTTGGGTCGATTTGCAGAAGCAGGTGGAGTCGGCTGGGGATCTGCAAGCGGTTGCAGGTAGCGGTTGCAAGCGGTAGAGATTGTATAAGATTGTATAATCTGTTTGTATGATGAACCGTCATGGTGAGAAATTCGTTTGCATCAGCTGGGGTAAGACACCATTTTAATCCCTGTAGATACATAAATCCTACTCATGCTTTTCTACAATTATAGGAAATGCATCCACATGCATAAGCATTATGTGAATCGTTTACAGTCTCAAGAAATTTAATTATCTTAGTGGAGGAGCTTAACTAAGTAAGTGTTTGGTGCAGGCTAATCATCAATGTTCGGCACCAACATATAGAGCTCTGCTTGAGAGAAACAAAAAGGTATTGACTTTCTTCAACAGTGGCTAGACAAATATAAGGCAGGAAATCTAGATCTAGAATTATTGATGCAATCTTCTGCATTGCCTCCGACATCAAAAATAGCTACTCAGGTCTGCATGTACCATTCTTCAGTTGGATTTGTTGGGAGGCAGTACCATTTTTTAGTTGGAATTGCTGGGACGCGGTTACGTTCAGCACAGATGATGGTATTGATTGGATATAATAGTTTAAAATCCTCAACAACATGCACATTTAGACTGCATCCTGATTGTGCTCTATGCAGGGCCTATTAGAAAATGAGAGACATTGAAGAAAATGCAAAGTTGCAGGGCTATGAAAATGAGAGACATTGAAGAAAATGCAAAGTTGCAGGGCTATGAAATAAGCCGGCCTATAGTTGCACAACATTGACTACATTTTTGAAGTTTGCTTCAGAATGGCCCTTTATTTTAGAAGAATCGACAATCCTGCAAAACTTTTTGAGTTGGAATCTGTAGCCAAAACTCATCCTCACGTTGATCCATATTTCAAATGTGTTAGTGTTGGTGCAGCTTATCCTAAGCACCATAAACTAATTGTACAAAGTATTTTAACTGTTTGATGCTCTGTGCTACCTTTTCATCTTTCAAGAGTAAGCATGTGGAATCTGCAAGTCCTGCTTACATGTCAAAATTTCATATGCCTGTGCTCACGTTTCTTTCATGATATGGTAGGGAAAGAGCTACAAGGCACGTTTCTTTCATGATATGGTAGGGAAAGAGCTACAAGGTCATAATATAGAAACTAAACTTGAAGAGCACTCCATGCATATTATACATTTTTATTCACACTTCATGGACGTTATGCCATTAAGCTGGAAGGCACAACATTAATCATTGATTAACTGCCTTTGTTGTGAGCGTTTTTGTCAATGTTCTTGCATGGAATTTTGTAAGTGGGTTTGTTTTTCTTTACCCTTTCCCACCTTGATAAGAAGATGAATTACTATTCATCATGTAAAGGATAAGGCTGATTCCAACTACTATACATATTACAAACCACACCAGATCTAACCAAGTTTATGTGGTTTGGACACTAGATATGGAAATCTTCATATAGCAATGAATAAGTCAATGTAAAGTAGGTTGTGCACTATTGCAATACATGATATAGTCATTATCTCTTGCAACAAAAGTCATACTTCTAATCCAAAAGATAATGTCTATAACCATCAATTATTATAGATGCTATGCATTGCGAAGTATCATTTGCTAACATAAATACCACACGACCCATAAATACATGTCTATCACGCATAGTCAACACAACATTCAAATTATTTCATGAAGGTAATATCTCTGAGACATTATCCTCATACACTCAGATATTCAACATTTCGCACAGGCATACAATTCAATAACACAAAGTTTTATGACGTAGTATTTTTGAATGATCATTATTGGTGCCTCCCTAACGTTGAAAATCTTTTACAAGTCTTGATTATGTTTCCACTACATTTGTTCATCATTGACAGGGCCTAATGGTTATAACTACAAAAGTTGGATTATTACTACATATGTCTTCTCATTTCGGCCAAAATATTTACTGCTTCCAATGTATGCCCAGCAACGCTGGGCACCGTTACTAGTTATTTTATGACGCAAAAGGCATGCAATTTAATATGGGTAAGACCAAAGTGATTGTATTTGGGGCAAACAAGACTGGTCATTTAAAGTTCTAGGTGCTCGTAGAAACTACCAATAGCCACAAGTACCTTGGGATATTAGTGGATAGAGCCCAAATCGGAACCAAGTAGTAGAGCAAAAAGTAAATGATGGCCTCAAAGCACTGTATGCAATGCGGCATAGATGTGCTAAAGCAGAGATATGGAACTTTAGCTTGAAAAGAATGCTTTATATAACACTGGTCCAATCCGTAGTTTTGTATGGATGTGAAGTATGGGGTCCTGGATTGGCATTAGAGACTTGGAAAAAGGTTGAGAAAGTTCAAAAGAAATTCTTTCGGTCTGACCTTGGAACAAAAATGCAAACTCCCTATGATATGATGCTAGCAAAATGCAGGATGCTTACACTAGAAGTAGAGGCGCTTTGCAACTTAATTATGTCTATAAGGTATTGTATATTATGTCTGGAGAAAGTTTATCACGCTTGTCTTTGGAGGAGACACGGGTTAAGGGCTGGTTTGCTGATGCCACTCAGTGGATCGCATGATGGGGGATGAATATTTATGATTTAGCTTTCCATAAAGATGATATCTGCACATGGGTCAAAATGAATGTTTTTCATTGCACATGGAGAGATGGAGCAGTAAAAAAGGAGTTTTATAGGACCCATATTAATCCTACATTGCAGGAGGAAAAGTATTTGGCAGAGGGGATTTCCACGAAGCATTGGCATGCCATCTGCAGGATGAGGCTGAGCTCATATAGGCTTGGTGTTGAAGTAGGCAAGTGGAACGACATTCCTCACGAGCTTAGATTGCATAAAATATGTGAGGTAGGGATACTTGAAGATAAGGAATATGTACTTCTACATTGCCATGCTTATAGAGATATTCGAGAGAAGTATGATATATGTGCTGACACTTTGATGCTTTCTTTGATTTTCTAGGATCACGTATTGGGAGATGTATCATTGATAGTTTAGAGCATATGGATGATGTTTTAAAAACCTTAAAAGTAGATGAGTTAGAGATATGAGAGACTAATGCATTACTTGATGCATTGGATGATTTATTTCATAATGTTAAGTGTACAAGTTGAATGTCAATAGACCTGGTGGTCTCACAGACATAATAATCAAATTTCATCTCTCTCTCTCTCCCTCCCTCCCTCCCTCCCTCCCTCCCTCTCTCTCTGTGTCTTTGAATAGGTACTTACGGGAGGCCTCCGAATAGCGGTCTGGAATATTAACCGGCTGACTATTGACAAGGTTCTTAGCATGTATACAATTCTAGAGAAAGTGGATGTTATTTGTTTTGTGGAAACTAAGGAACATGACATGTATGCTCTTCCGGATATTGAGGGATTCGAGATGATATATTCAGTGAAAAATGTAAGATTCAGAGACACAGATACTGGCAATGGTGGCATAGCTTGCTTTGCTAGACCAACATGTAAAGATTTGATCACAGGCATTAGAAAGGATAAGAACCAATAGTACATCTGGCTGGAAATAAAAGGATCACATATCCCATATTTCATGGCAGTCTGCTATTTCGCTCCTAAGCACACAAAAACATATTCAGTAACAGATGCATCTCATGATGACTTGTTCTTTGCTCTGGAACAGAACATTATGGATTTCCAAATGCGAGGCAAGTTAATATTGACTGGTGATTTTAATAGCAGGATTGGTACTCTACAGACTTCTTCACTCACAGGAGATAAGGACCCATTGTGGTTAGAAGAGATGGACGATCATGATATGCAACTCTTGGGAAGGAGAAGACGGTCAAAGGATCTAACTGTCACTAAAAGTGGGCGGCGATTTCTCAGCTTATGTGGCAGCGCAAATCTGATAATATATAATGGGCTGGACAGATTTTCTCATTCCTTGAATAACACTTGTCGAGCAAGGAGTACTGTAGATTATTTAGTTATGGCAGAAGAATCATTGTGTGACATCACCAATTTTATAATAGGGAATGAAGAGCTAGAATCAGACCATACCCATTGTATTTCTCTCTAAATGTTGACCGACCTGTTATCAAAGATCAATATAAGCAAAAGAAATACTTTTTAAACCGCATCTCCATAACCAATACCGCACTTGTGTTGAAGACAAAGCAGCCAATCTACAATGGGAAGGGGATCTGAATGTCATGAACAGCCAACTATTAAAGCTTTTAGAAGATGCAGCACAAGAGATCTTTATCTCTCAAAGAGCGCGCAGAGGCTTACCGTGTAGAGCATGGTTCGACCGAGATTGCCGAGATGCTAAGCGTCAGTGGCAAACATGTGATCAGCATCTTAAAATGCACTATAAACAGTGCTATAAGCGTGTTATAAGGTGTAAGAAAATATATCAAGCAAAAGCAGCAGATTTTATGTCAGAGATATCTAGACGAGCCTAAACGTTTTTGGAATGGCCTCAAGAAAACTAAAAGCAATGATATTCCACTTGAAGCAGAGGATCTATGGCGATATGTAATGGCTCTCTACCATAATGCAACAGCCAACACAAACATTGTGAGATCGACCTTGGTAATTACAGAGGAGGAGGTAAGGGATGGCATTACATCGTTATCAAATGGTAAAGCACCAGATCTGAATTCTCTTAGTGCTGAACATCTAAAATGGGCAGGTCCAAGCATTGTTCCTATCATTACTCACATATTTAATCTTGCACTAGCACAAGGCTTCCCATTAGATTGGTGCAGAAACAAAGTGGTGCCGATATTCAAAGGGGGATCTAGACAAGATGTAAACAACTATAGAACAATTCTGGTAAGTAACCTGTTCTCTAAACTTTTTGCATCTGGAGAAAAAATTAAGTTTGTGGGCAGAAGTCAATAAAAAAAGGGTAGTAACGCAAGCTGGTTTTAGGCCGGGCAGATCCACATTGGACCACTTGTTGGTGTTGAAAACGGTCTTTGAAAATGTTAAAGGAACTAAAAAACCAGTGTACGTGACATTCGTTGATTTTAAGAAAGCCTTTGATAAAATTCCCCGGGTGCAATTATGGGAAAGACTAGAAGCGCTTAATGTGCCACTTGAGCTTAGAACCGCAGTACAGGTGCTCTATGAAAAAGTGCTTGTGGAATTATCACAACCTTTTTTATTAGATGTTTCAGCCCGTGCGGAAACTGACATTGGAGTGAAACAGGGCTGCCCGATGTCTCCCACCTTATTTGGCTTGTTCATTGATAGTCTAGAGGCTTGGCTACATAATAATTGCTCAGGAGGTACTGAATTGCATGGCTACATTGTTCAGTTACTGATGTATGCCGATGATGTTGTTTTATTTGCTAGATCAAAAGAACACATGCAAAAACACCTAGATGGATTGGCTGCATTTTGTGATCAAACAGGCATGCAAGTGAACTTAGACAAGACAAGTGTTATGACGGTGGGTGCTCTCAAACAGGAACCTATTTTCAGATATAAGGGGAGTATTGTGAATATATGCGATTCCTATAAATATTTGGGCCTTATTTTCAGCAGGAATCATAGATGGAATACGTGTATTTCGCAACGCATAGAGGGAGGGCAAAGAGCTTTATATGCATTGCATAGCATGTGTAGAAGGTCTCATTTATGGTCTTGGAACCTTAAAGTAAAGCTGTATCAATCACTTGTGCAAAGTGTAGTCCTATATGGATCTGAAATCTGGAAGCCAAGCATTCCACAATGTCTATGGGATGATATAGAAGAGGTCTTGAAAAAGTTCTTAAGGCTTGAGTTGGGAGTAAAAGCTCAAACACCCTACCCTATGATGTTGACGGAAAGTGGGCTCATGCCACTTGAGGGAGAAGCTATTTTGAGGTGTATTATATACCTCAAGAAGGTGTCGGCAATGGATGAATCTAGGCTTGCCCACAAAGCTTTGGTATCAAGTAAAGAGAAAGGATTGTTACATGATGTAACGAAATGGCTCCAAAAATGGGATATCCAATGGGATGAAGTGATCTTGGTTGACTCGGATCTAAGGCAATGGATCTCTAAAAAGATACTTATGAAGATGTGGAGGCAGCCCAAAACTAAGATGATCTTGTACAAGCAAGGCATAAATCCGGATTTGAAGCCATCTACACACTTACAGGAAAATATTTCAATACAAAAGAGACACTTTATCTGCAAGATCCGTCTTAGCTCCCACCATTTGGGGGTAGAAGTGGGGAGATGGGGACATATCATACCACGGGATCAAAGATACTGCAAGGTATGCGATTCAAATCAGGTTGAGGATGAAGATCATACATTGCTTCGATGTGGGGCCTATGGGGTCCGAGATAAATACGGTATTCATTATGATGATCTACCCACCCTTTTTACACTTAATGGTGATATGTTGGGGAAGTATCTGACTAAACTTCTTCAACATAGGGATACTTGTTTAAATTCTCACACTGCTATTAATGCTGATAATTCAGATAGCTTGAGTGAGAGTGATGAGCTAGAAGAGGATTCAGAAACTCATCTATTATTTTATGAAGATGTTTAAATGATTGTGTCTAATAGGCCTTTGAGGCCTCCCATGGACATAATAAACTCTCTCTCTCTCTCTCTCTCTCTCTCTCTCTCTCTCTCTCTCTCTCTCTCTCTCTCTCTCTCTCTCTCTCTCTCTCTCTCTCTCTCTCTTAGGTTGGCCACATGCTCGCCAAAATACCCGTCTCTCGTCACATATGACTCCTCCCAGAATTATACGTATTTTTTTGGGAGGAGAGGAGAGAAGGCCATCTCTCGAGCTCTAACAGCGGCCGTTAGGCCTCAAATTTTGGTTTCCCGCCGGAGAACTACTCCATCGAATCATTCCGGTAGGTCAAGTTTTTGTGGGATAATTCCCCTCCAATTTTGAATCGGCCTCCAAAATATGGGATATTTCTTCCCCGCTCCCTTTGGTAGGTAAGCTTTGTGGGATAATTCTTTTCTTTGTGTTCTTTGTGCGGGGTTCCATTTCCCTACCGTTCTATCATGGATCCCCGATTCTTGGGATGATTGCCATGCTATTGCGTGCTCGACAATCGGAATCGCATTCAAAGGTTCCGTTTGCGACACGGAACTAAACGAGCTTGAAGACCCAATGAATCTGTTCGATGACGATGCCTTGCCAGAAAATGATAGTATGTTCTTCTGTGCTGCCTCATCTTTGATGTTAGCCGGATCATGCCGGGTTAGAAGGCCACCTAGAAGATTTTGGATTGCTCCAAGGCAAATGACCCAATGGGATAATATAGATAATCACGCATGGAATTGTATAGCTTCTTTTGAAGATGATATGTGGCATCAATTTTCTGTAATGAAGAGGGCCAGCTTTGAGAGACTTGTCGGGCTCGTTGTCCCCTATTTGATTAGGCGAGGTTAAGGTTAGGGCTCCAGTTGATCCCGTGAAAGTCAGAGCCATGGTTCTTTACTTTCGGCACTGAAAGGATATGCCTTTGCATGTGGGTCAGAGATTCTATGTTGGAAAAGCTACAGTGCAGAAATATACTAAAAAAATCACACTAGTGTTGGCCTCCAAGACAATGCTTTACAAAAGGTTTGTAGCCATGCCTTCTGGAGCCAGACTGACTCAATGTATAAAAGAATTTCATGATGCAACAGGATTGCCAAATGTGTATGGTGCTGTTGATGGATCCCATATTTTTCTATGGAGGAAACCCAAGAAGAGTGACAAAGGTGATGACTACTACAGTCGACACAAAAGGCACTCATGTCTGCTGCAGGGTATTGTCACACACAGCAGGCTTTTCATAAATGTATGTGTGACTAGAACTAGATCAGTCCATGACTCAAATCAGTTCAAGAAGAGTTCCATATATAGAAAAATTGCATCCAAACTAATATTGAACGAACCAGTTGTAACCTTGAGTGGCAGAAAATTGAAGAAAGGTCAACCCACTGAAGACCAAATCCAGGTTAACATTCCTCCACTTTTGCTTGGTGATTCTGCCTATGCTGTCAGGCCCTTCCTCTTGAAAGTCTTTCCACAGAATCATGGACCTTATGGCAGGTTTAATAAACGGATTTGCAGGGGTAGGGTTTGTGTATAAAATGGGTTCGGGATAGTGAAGGCGAAATTTAGAATTCTAAAACATCTACCAGTGCATGTTGGCAAGGCTTCCAAAATAATACATGCTGCTTGTGTGCTTTGGAATTTTTGTATTATGGAAGACAGGGGATGGGGTATGCTGCCTTTGGAAGAAGAGCCTGATCCAGTTTATTACTATGAGACTGAAGCTATGAACAGAAGTTTAAAGAAACAAGGAGATCAGATGAGGCATGTGTTGTTTGAAAATTTGGATGGGCATGTGCTGTTGTAAAAGTTGATGGTTCTGTCAACTACTTTTTTCTGAAAATTTGTTCTTTCCTTCTTGACAGCAAAGATTATTGATTACATGTTCCTGGACAGGTATTAAGCCATGAACAATAAATTCAAGATTCTGCTAGAATAATTGAATGTTGCAACACAGATTTTATTCAATGTGAAACTGCAATACAAAAAAAGTTGGCCACATAATTTGGCCTGTCTCTTACAACTTGAAATTTCTGAGGTAAAACCAACTAAAAAGTAAAACCAGATACGTATGTAGTGCTCATCATTCTTTGCTCTGCAGTAACAGCCAAAAGCACAAAGTGAATATCAAAGATATAAACAGCCGAGACAACAAAGTGACACATTTTACGAAAGTAAAAACATTTTGTATTTCTTAAATGCATTGCAGCATTTTACATCATTGAGAAAACAGGAGATAGCTGATAGCTGATAGCTGAAGGGATTCACAGGACATTGTGCATGCAAAAAATTTTTGGCTTTACAAAAGACACAATAGGGAATTAAAAACAAAACAAACAAAAAAAACTCCAGAGGCAAGGAGATCTGTTATTCCTCAAGAGCACACTTCACATGGCTGGCTGATAGTCTTCACTTCGTGTAAAGTCCACTTCCCTGCATGTTGGATGTAAACGGTCTCCACATGAGCTTTCTGTTTTAGAGGAGCTCCCTCAGCCCAAGACAACACCTCGGGTTCAATTAGCACACCCATGTCCAAAAACTTCATCACTGCTCGCTGTGATAGAGAACAGTGAATGATATTGTGAGGCACGACTTCTACATCCTCGACTTCGGGTTCTGCCGCTGGTGAGGAGTCCTGAACCTCATCTGCATGAAAGGATGGAAGAGGAGGGGACGAAAAGGATTGTTGAGGGGGATCTGGCATGGGAGAAGAAGGGGCAGAAAACAAAGATGTAGATGAAGATTCTTGAACTGGAGCCTCAACAGAGGTTTCTGGCCAAGAGTCGTGATCGGAGTAATAGTTCTCCGAATCCGAAGTCTCGTGGGAGACTTCGGATGAATCGACAGGGCCAGAGTACTCCTCCCTTGAGTACTCGGAAGAAGAAGAAGAAGAACTGGAAGAGGAAGGAGAGCGTGGTCGCTTGGGCGCCATAGGAGCGTGAATTCTTGAAGGTGGAGGGGATCTTTAAATTGGGGAACTTGATAAGACTGCCATTTAATGCTCTATGCTACGAAATCTACATGCCTACATGAACGTACCAATCATTGAATAATAAGACAGTTAACCAATTTGAGACAGTTCGAAAAGAAACAGAAAGTGAAGTATAACAGAATGTATGAAAGTGAACATACCTTTATTCTTTGTTTTTTGCTGCCAATTTGGCAATTTCGAGAAGTGTGTCCTTTGTCATCTATATGCTTTGGGTCATTGCTGCCATAGATTCAGCAATCTTCAAAGAATTAGCAGATCTAATTGTCTCCAATTATCTTCTTTGCAGATTCTTCCTTCATGAAATCCAATTTTTTCACCTCTGTATCTCCAAAGGTGCTTGCCATTTGTGAGATTCCAACAGCAATATCTTCATCAATCGCAAACGGACTTCTTTACCGTTGGTTTTCCACAAACTCAGTTGATTGCATGCCGCAGATCTTGGGGAGGAGGAATCGTGTTGTTTCTGTGGGAGTTCGATTGCTTGGCATTTCATGAACCCTTGGGCTAGCTTGTATTGTCCATGTTGACATCGACATTAGGAATCTCTTCATTACTCTCAAAAAGGGTCATCAAAAGCGAGATCGTAACCAACCTGCCTCAAAGAAACTGGAAAAAAAATTAGTGTGCAAATCAGCCAGCCTCAAAGGCTTCATTCCCAAATTTCCCATCATCACCAGCCCCGGAATGGGGTTATCAAGTCACTCCATATTTGACTTCTTCCATTCTCATCAAACCATTGCCAACTTGAAGGTTTCGAACCGGTTTGAGCACAAGCCTCCTTCTCATCCTTGAACTTTGCTCGCAGCTTTTTTATCCCATTTGTTCTTCAATTGCCTGACTTCCACCAATCCATCTACAATTGGTTGCAATTTCACAAGAATTTCTCTCCATTGTGAATTAGAAAGATTCAGACTGCCATTAGTAACCAGTTTCATTTCATTTAGTAGATTCAGGAAAGTGGAAACACCCTGATCTGTCCATTGAACTGGAGCCTTCCTATTCTTTGTGTCTATTTGTTTTGGATTTTCTTTGTCAAGAACAACAATAGCCATTGAATTATCGGGCTGATGAGAATCACTCACATTACTTGGAGGTGCTTGGATTTCGCTGAGAACTCGTTTGCATCTCTTCTCCTTTGGTGGAGGAGCAATATCAATAGGCTCTAATTTGATTCCAAGCTCACATTCATTGAAATTTAGCCTGTCATCTTCCAAGGTCTTCCTAGGAGCCATTTTTTCAATTCGAGGAGGCACAAATGGTTTGCTGCTTGAAGGCAGAGCAGATCTGGTTGCCTTAGACATCTGATTCTATAGAAAAGAAACTAATCAAACAATAAACAATACCAGCCGGACTAGAATTCGACAAGAGAACAATGTAAGATTGATTTAACTTGAATTTACAAGGATCAAATGGCCTGAGAAATACCTGTAGACCGAAAAATCAATAATAGCGATGGAAGAATTTGGGGGAATTCAAGGGATTTGCGGTGTTGAAGACCAAGAAAGCGAGGGGAAAATGGGCCGGAATTTCGATCGCGCGGAAACTTTTCGGTCATCAAATTCAGGCGTCATAATTTTAGGAGGTTGTTTGGTTAGTGGATAATGGAAACGCCCCTAACGGCTGTTAGGGGCAAAACATCTCTCGAGATGAGAGTTAACTTTTCCCACTCTCACCCTTCTCTCGTCATCTCCCATCTCTCGTATTCTCTCTCGTCATCTCTAAGTCAGCATGTGGCCAACGCATCTCTCTCTCTCTCTCTCTCTCCTCCCTCCCTCCCTCCCTCCCTCCCTCCCTCCCTCCCTCCCTCCCTCCATCTCTGGAAAAATAACCTGAAATGTTTAATGTGGTAAACAATAAGAAGGGTTCCCAAAAAATATGGCAGATCAATAGGGTGGTTCCCATACATAAGTCGGGAAGTGAAACGGAAGCAAGTAACTATCGCATGATTATGGTGAGCAATCTCTTCGCAAAACTTTTTGCAACCATTGTAGAGCATAAGATAAGTGTTTGGGCAGAGACGCATGATGTACGTGCTAAAGTGCAGGCAGGCTTTAGGCCGAAAAAATCCACAATAAACCATTTGGTAACATTCAGGGCTATGATGGATTCAGTGAAAGGAACTCGAAAACCGTTATTTGCAGGCTTTGTTGACTTTACTAAAGCATTTGATCTAGTGAGTAGAGACAAGCTGTGGGAAAGCATGGACAGAATTGATGTGCCTAGTCACCTAAGGAGCGCAGTGAAACTGTTATACGAGAAGGTGTTGGTGCAGCTCTCCTTCCCATACATTGGAGAGTGTGATGAACAGGTGGAGAGTAATATAGGAGTGAAGCAGGGCTGCCCCCTATCCCCTACTATGTTTGGCATTTTTATTGATGACCTAGAAAGATGGATAATCACTCTTGGGGGAGGTGGCACCCAAGTAGCAGGGTATGCTATATGTATTCTGCTATATGCCGATGACATAGTTCTGCTTGCGCGCAGTAGAGAGGGGATGCAAAAACATTTAGATGTTCTAGCATCTTTTTGCGAGACAACGGGGATGCAGGTAAACTTGATGAAGACTAAGATTGTGCTGATTGGGACCACACTGGATCATAATTTTACATTCACATACAAGGGAGACAGGGTCGAAATAACACAGACATACAAATACTTGGGGCTGATTGTAGATAAACACTTCAGATGGAATCAAGCAGTGGAACAACGGGTAAATGGGGGGCTAAAGGCTCTATTCGCTATGCAGAAAAAGTGCTTGAAAGCAGAAATCTGGAGATTTGAATTAAAAAAGATGCTCTTTAGAACCCTTGTACAGGCTGTAGTATTATATGGATGTGAGGTATGGGGGCCAGGGCTATATCTAGAACTATGGCAAAAAATTGAGAAGATACAAAAGAAATTTCTACTACGACCGAGCTTGGAGTCAAAGTACAAACACCATATGAGATGATGCTGGCGGAATGTGGCATGATGCCCTTGGAATGTGAGGCCCTGTGCCGAT
This sequence comes from Isoetes taiwanensis, assembly GCA_021234155.1. Lineage (NCBI taxonomy): Eukaryota > Viridiplantae > Streptophyta > Lycopodiopsida > Isoetales > Isoetaceae > Isoetes > Isoetes taiwanensis. The sequence goes on along the minus strand of JAJEKV010000016.1, from coordinate 6,346,348 downwards.
ATTTGGGATATTTAAGTAAGCTCGGAGGTCTAGAAGAAAACAGTTATCCAAGGTTAGCATTGAGGGAAACGTTCGAGAAAGGGTGGTATGCAGATGGTTTGACCTGGATGCACAAATGGGGACTTAAGATAGAAGACCTCGGTGTTAACAAAAACAGAATTTATGAATGGGTTAAGGAGACGGCACTGGCAAGGATCTGGTATAGTCCAGGAGTGAAAATGTCACACTATAGGGAGAAGATGAACCCGTCCTTGCAAGAAATGAGCTATCTCAATGAGAGCATCTCCATGAGCAAGAGGCACGCAATATGTAGAATGCGGTTGAGTGCACATCACCTAGGGGTGGAAGTAGGACAATGGTACAATATACCACGGGAATACCGAACATGTCGGATGTGTGGAGCAGATCAGGTAGAAGATGAAGAACATGCAATCATTCATTGCCCAGCATACCAAACTCTGAGGGATGCCCTTGGCATACACATAAGCAGCATGCAACAGTTTTTTGATATGCCAGCTACAATAGCAGGTAGCTTCCTGATCGATTTGATGCAGATGAGAGAGGCAGGAATTAAGGCTATAGAAATGTACTTGACAGACGAGGAAAGAGAGGAAAGTGATGACGATCCTCATGAGGGGTTGTCAGATGATAACTAGAAATCTATATTATGTAATTGGTCTTATAGACCTGATGGTCTCAAAAGACGCAATAAAACACATCACATCACTTCACTTCACTTCACTTCTCTCTCTCTCTCTCTCTCTCTCTCTCTCTCTCTCTCTCTCTCTCTCTCTCTCTCTCTCTCTCTCTCTCTCTCTCTCTCTCTCTCTCTCTCTCTACCTAGTGAGGCAGCTACATAAACTATACCATATAGATGGTGTCGATGGAACCATGCCTAATGATGGGGCAAAGCTACAAATAACATTAACTGAGGTGGCCTTGGGCATAAAGATAGTTCCAATGGAAAAGCTGCAGATGCAACAGGCTTAGTTGCAGAGATGATCAAATGGTCCGACCTTACAATTTACAGAAAAATCACAGAAATGATGAACGATGCTTTAATGAATGGCCTTCCTGCTGATTGGCAAGTGAACAGAGCGACATCAATTTATAAATCATGGGATCCACATAACCCTGGTAATTATAGGATGATCATCGTAGATAGCATTTTTGCTAAGTTGCTCGCCACCATTCAAGAGCAAAAAATTAGCACATTGGCTGAAGAAAATGATATAAGAGCCAAAGGGCAAGCTGGGTTTCGCCCAAATAAATCCACTGTTGACCACTTGGTCACTTTTAGAGCAGTAGTAGATGCAATTAAGAAGACAAAGAAAACATGCTTTATGCTTTTTGTAGATGTTAACAGAATGGAAAAGTTGGAAGTACCTCTTGAATTAAGAAATGTGGTTGCTCCAATATGGGTGCTAAATCTCCAACCGTTTTTGGGCTTTATATAGATGAATTGGAAGATTGGATGGGACGCAATGGCAGAGATGGTACCTCCATTGCAGGATATACTACCTTTTGCTCCTATATGCAGATGACATAGTGCTTTTTGCTAGAACGGTTGCTGCTATGCAAAGACATCTAGATGCCTTACACGCTTTCTGCCAGAACTCAGAGCTACGAGTCAATCTAGACAAGACCAAGATCCTCATCTTTAGAATGCGGGTACACGTGATTGGAAATAAGGTACAAATTCCACATGCCTTGGATTGGGGTAATCCCCACCAGGGTTCAAAACCCACTGGCTACCATCGGGTGGGAGACGTGGGTGCGTGCAAGTCCCACCAACCATGCCTTCAAAAAAAAAAAAAAATTCCACATATCTATAAGTACTTGGGACTCATAGTTGATCATAATTATAGCTGGAATAAAGCAGCAGAAGAAAGAGCAGATGAGGGGGTTGAAAGCATTGTACGCTTTGTAGAGGAAATTTAAAAATCAGAAATTTTTTATTGGGGACTAGAGAAAAAACTATATTATGCACTTGTCCAAAGCATTCTCCTATATGGATGTGAGGTATGGGGGCCAGGTCTTTCTCTAGATGCTTGGAAGAGAATCGAGAAGATACAAAAGAAATTTTTGATAACAGAATTAGGTGGTAAAATGCAGACACCTTATCCTATGCTACTAGTAGAAGTAGGCATGATGCCCCTCGAAGCAGAAGCATTATGTCAGACATTGAGGTATGTGAAAAACGTGCTCAAGATGGACGACAATAGTCTTCCCCACCTTTCTATGAGTCAAAGCAGCCAACAAGGTTGGTAGAGTGGCTAATTAAATGGGGGATGTCCTTAGATGAAATGCCTAATGAAGGGGACAACATAAGAGCTTGAGTACACGCGAAAGTGCAATGGAAATTATTGCACACCGCTGGCACGAAAATGGGCTTTTATAGGAAGATCATAAATCCGTCATTGCAATAAGCACCGCATCTTAGCAGAAATCTCTCTCCATACAAAAGGCAAACTGTGTGCACAATAAGGCTTAGCTCTCACCATTTGGGAGTGGAAGTAGGAAGATGGGAGAACCTGTAGAAGAACATGCAAAGTATGCGGCTATGACGAGATTGAGGATGAAGAACATTTGATACTGCTTTGCCTCGCCTATCAGAACATAAGGCACATATTCTAGTTCATGAATGTTAAAATGCTTCATGAATTTTTTACGCTTGAAGCTACCACTATTGAAAACTTTCTAATAGAGGTGTTGAAAATGCAAGGGAGAGTCCAATGATGCCTCCATTGAAGGCACTTTGGAAATATAACTTTCATGATTGACGATTGTACATATTTCCGTACTGCTATGTCTTCTAGAACTGATGGTCTCAAAGAAGAAATAATCAACATTCTATTCTATTCTACTCTCTCTCTCTCTCTCTCTCTCTCTCTCTCTCTCTCTCTCTCTCTCTCTCTCTCTCTCTCTCTCTCTCTCTCTCTCTCTCTCTCTCTCTCTCTCTCTCTCTCTCTCTCTCTCTCTCTCTCTCTCTCTCTCTCTCTCTCTCTCTCTCTCTCTCTCTCTCTGTTCATTAAAAATCAGCAACAACTCTTATGCTTGTGATACTTAGATGAGCCGAAGCTCTTTTGGAATGCTCTAATAAAGAATAAATAGGCTGATATCCCTCTTTCAACACATGATATTTGGAGACATGTTATTAATCTATATCATAGTGCAGACATTCTCAGTGAGGGAGGGAGGATAAGGTCAGAACTGGTCATTACAGAAGAGGAGGTGGCAGAGTATAGCTTATTTAGCTAATGGTAAAGCACATGATGTCTTTGGATTAAGCACAGAGCATCTAAAATGGGCAGGTACTTGTATCCATCCTTTAGTTGCAAAATATTTACACTGGCTATGAGACAGGGGTTTCCACTTGATTGGTGTCGGAACAGGGTGGTTCCTATATGTAAAGGTGGGGCGAGGCATGATGCAAACAATTATCGAACCATTATGGTAAGTAGTCTAATTTCTAAGCTTTTTGCTACTATCTTAGAAAAAAGACTAGTAATGGTGCCCAGCATTGCTGGGCATAAGTTGGGAACCTATGTGGACGGAAACCTATTCAGCCGAGTCTTCTTTTCATAGACCAATATAATAGAAACCAAGCCCAGTGCTACTGAGCTGTAAAAGATTTTTGTGTATTTAATACCCTTCCCTTTGCTTTTTGCTCTATTCTAGTTTCCCCTTTTCCTCATTATCCTACATACTTTCCTTTTTCCTTTGTTCTTATTTTTCCTGCACGTTATCTTTTTCCCTTCCTCCCCCCCCCCCCTTTTTAGCCCCGTTCACCATCCACTTCCCTTCCCCTTCCCCTTTTTCCCTTTCCCTTTCTCTTTCTCTAATAGGCTTTTTCTCTTCCCTTTTCATCGTTTTCCCGCCCTTCCCATTTTTTCCTTTTCTTTTCCCCTTTCTTTTCCTTTCCTTTTTTCCTTTTCCCATGATTTTTTCTTCTCTTTTCCCCACCTTTTCATGTGGCACTCTTCTTCCTTTCCCACCCTATTCCTTTATCTTGTGCTCTTTTTCTGTTCTCTTTTCCCATTTCCCTCTCCTCTTTTCCTGGTGCCCTTTTTTCCCCTTTTCTTTTTTTTCCCCTTCCCCTTCCCACCCGTTCGCATTTCTCCGTGCCCTTTTTCGCTTTCCCTTTTCTCCTTCCTTTTCATTTTCGCTTTCGCTTTCCCTTTCCCTTTTCTTATGCCTCTTTCCGTTCGCATTTCTCCACCTTTTTTATGTGCCCCTTTTCTTTTTTTCCCCATCCTCCTCCTTTCCCATGCTTTTTTTCCCTTCATTTTGTCCCTTTCCTCATCCTTTATTCTTCCCTTTTTTCTCGTCCCCTTTTCCCCTTCCACTCTTCCTCTTTTTCCATTCCTTGCTCTCCACCCTTTCCCCACCATTTCCCTCTTTCTTTTTTTCTCGGTGCCTTTTTATCTTCCTTTTCTCTCTTTTTCTTTTCCCCTTTCTCTGTTCCTTTTTCTATGCCATTTTCCCCTTTCCTTCTCCTCTTTCCTCACATTTTCTCTCTAACCTTTTCCCTTTCATATTTCGATGCCCTATTTTGCTTTCCTTTTTCTCTTTCTTCACCCTTTCCCTTTTTTTGCATGCCCTTTCTGCCTTCCCTTTTGCCCTTTTTCTAGGTTCCCTTTTCCCCTTTCCATCTCCATCTCCCTTTTTCTTTTTTCCTTTCCCTTTCCCTTTTTCCATGCACTTTGTTCGTCCCCTTCTTCCACCCTTTTCCTGTTCAGCTTTTTCTCCACCCTTTTCTCACCCTATCTCTATTTCCCTTCTCTCGATGCCTTTTTAACTTCCTTTTCCCCCCCTCCTTTTTTTCCCGTCCCCTTTCCCTTTTTCCATGCCATTTTCCCCTTCCCCTCTCCTCTTTCTTCACCTTTTCTCTCTAACCTTTTCCCTTTCTTTTTTTGATACTATCTTTTTGCTTCCCTTTTCCTCTTTTCTTCACCATTTTCCTCTTTCCTTTTTTCCATGCTCTTTCCCCCTTCCCTTTTGCCCTTTTTCCTCGTGCCTTTTTTCCAGGTTCCCTTTTTCCCATTCAATCTCCCTTTTTCTTTTTTCCTTTCCCTTCCCCTTTTCCCATATGCTTTGTTCATCCCCCTTTTCCCACCCTTTTTCCTTACCTTTTTTTCCATTTTCCACCCTTCTCTTTTTCTTTTCCTTTCTCCCTATCTATTTCTATTCTTGTTTTCATTTTTTCCATGCCATTTTTCCCTTTCTTTTTCCCCTTTCTTTGCCTTTTTCCTTTTTCTCTTTTTCCCATGCCCTTTTTCCCTTTTACCCATGCTTTACCTCCCCTTTCCTTTTCCTTTCTCCTTACGAAATCAAATCATGACTAATCACAGTAGTGGAAAGTCGTGCGATAAATCTCAGCCTTCATTTTCAATCAGATGATCTCAGCCATTTAAATTAGGGCTTGATCCATTCAATATGATATAACATTATAATATAAGATAAGTATTTGGGCAGAGCATAATCAAAAGCGTCGGGAGTCACAAGCAGGTTTTAGAGCAGGAAGGGCTACTTTAAACCATCTATTAGTGTTTAAAAACTATATTTGACATGGTTAAAGGTACTAAAAAACCAGTTTACATGGCATTTGTAGACTTTAAAAAAGCATTTGATAAGGTGCCACATGACCAATTGTGGGAAAGGTTGGATAAGTTGAAGGTGCCCAAGGAGCTTAGAGATGCAGTCCGAGTTCTATATGAAAAAATACTTGTGCAATTATCTTTATTTTCATTGGATATCCAGGACCATGTTGAAAGTAATCTTGGGGTCAAACAGGGATGCCTGCTATCCCCCATATTGTTTGGACTTTTTATTGATGGTTTAGAGGATTGGTTGCTTAAGAATTGCCCAGGAGGAATGGAAATACATGGATATGTGATCCAGTTGCTAATGTATGAATATGATGTAGTCATTTTTGCATGCTCTAAGGATCGTATGCAAAAATACTTGGAAGGCTTCGCTGATTTTTGTGATCAAACAGGTATGCAGGTGAACCTCAAAAAAACGAGCATTATGACTGTAGGAGCGCTTAAACAAGAACCCATCTTCAGATATAAGGGAAGTGTGGTAAGTATGTGATTCATACAAATATTTGGGCCTTGTATTTAGCATGAATCATAGATGGAATGCATGCATCACACAACAAATTGATGGAGGACAAAGGGCTTTATATGCATTGCAGAGCATGTGTAGGAATAGAATAGAATAGAATAGAATAGAATAGAATAGAATAGAATAGAATAGAATAGAATAGATTTTTTAACGTCCACAGAGACCAATAGGTCATGGGACCCATATAATGGACTAGTACAATCATTACTTCTAGGATTAAAAAACCCCTACATTGAAAGGTTTTCAAGGAAGGAAGGAAGGAAGGAAAAATTTTAACGTCCACGGAACCCAATCCGGGTTATGGGACCAAGTACATAAGGGATCAAGTCCTGGATCAAGTCCAAACAAGAACATGGGTCAAGCCCTTAAACCAAAGCACAACGTGAGCTAGAACACAACCATCGACCCGGATTAAAACCACCGAAAAAAACCGTTGCCGGGATGACTATGGTCGTGCCACCGATCAAAAGTATCATGCTGTTGCACAAAAACACAAGCATACCTTCATACCTCCAGCAGACAAGGCTTCACCAAGCAGCTCGAACCGTAACCTCTTCTGGCCCAGGTGCTGGAAAACGAGCATTAACGCCAATCGCCAGGACGGGGAAGGCGGGCCGTAAAACCGCTCGAGGGGAAGTTCCCCATCGAGGTGCCTCCTCACCTATCCTCCAGACCAGCCTGCGGCGGCGCCAGGGGCATTCCCTTGGCGGACATCCCATCCTCAGTGCACAATAAGGTCACCATCCTTCCACGCCGCTGCTCCAACGCCATCCGCCAATGCGCACCGAAGGCAGGGCCTCAGGCAGCGCTCAGGTGGCGCCAGGCGCTGCGCCAGGCCCGGTAGCTGGGGAACTTTTGTAATAATGATGATACTAGACAATCTGAGATAATTACTACCGAGGGCTCAGTAATTGAAGACATTCATCTAGAACCTCAAGTATGTATAATGCCAAGTCATGCACAGATGGTGCGATGAGAAGTTGTGGAAGCGTGGAATGGAATGCTAAGGTCAAAAAATGATTCTGGACTATCTCAAAAGCAGGGCTGTGCTCACCTTGGAGGATTGGTATTGGGCTGGTCAGCTAGCTTCGTGGGAGTTCTTTCGAGCTTCGCCGCCGCGAGGGGCAAAGTGGGTAGGGCTATCTCGGGAGCACATGGCGGGAGTATTCCGCTACACATACCTATAGTCCCTCAGGATGATGTGGTGGTGCAGGATTTGGAAGGTTCATCCGGATGTTGTGTCTTCTTGCTTTGTGCGCTCTTCTTACCGGGTGCTGGCTATTCATGACACACTCCTTCAGGCAAGTGGTCTCTGCAGCTTCCGGGTTCTCGATGGCTTCCGGTTTGGACGTGGACATAGAGCTCACTTCCCCACCGGAAAGGTTAGGGTGCTTGTGGCGGGTGTGGTGCACCGCTGTATTAGGTGAATGCCCTTGTGAGTCGGTTTAGGGCCGGGTGTGCCCCCCTCGCCCTTGTTGTGACCTTCATCGTGAGACCGTGGAGCATTATGCGGTTTATGCCCTCGCTTGCGGGATGCCCAGGATTGGATTAGGGCTCTTGTTTTGGTGAGATTGACTAGCCGGCGATTCTTTGCTTCATGTGTATCCTGGTGCTTGGCCGCTCTTGTGGCAGCAAGCCTTGCATCTGTGCGTGGCTTGGTTGGTGTGGCTGATTTGGAAGCGGCGGCGGTTGTGGATCTTTCATGGGATTTAGCGACTGCAGCCTCTCGATTCCTCGACTCGGGGTACAAGCTATCTCAAAGCTTTTCGGGTGTTCCGGGAGTAGTAGAGCGGAAGTTTGCCATTTGGCGGGGACTTTTGGGTGTTGTAGATGGTGATGGTCGATTTGTTTGTAGCAAAGAGATTGCGGTTTTTTACGTGAGTTTGTTGTGGAGTGTCGAGGTATCGTTGTCTCTTTGGGGCAGTTCTCTTTCCTCCTCACTTGCTTTGTAACATTACCATTATTTTAATATATTGATGACACAGTTCTTGATGACACAATTCTTAAAGCAGGGCAACGCAGAAGAGTATGGCTTTCATCTTCAATAACCTTTAACTGGCAATAGGCACATAGTCTCGCTTGTCGCAGCAATTGCGGCCGCTCCCATCTACCTGTCTCAATCCGTAGCCTGTGGGACCCCGTGCGAATTGATGCAATAGCTACAAGCTTGTTCCTGGACACATAACAACCATTGACATTAACAACCAACACACAACTACCATTGACATTAATTAACACAACCATTGGGTCCAACACATTTAAATTAAAATCCCCCTTAAACCCCCTTTGGTTTGGGTGCATATTCATTCGGGGGGTGACTCGGCAACAGAGTTTGGATAGGCATATTCACCCCTTATTCCTTAATCTACACGTGCGTAATGTTTCGATTTTGTGGGGTATGCAAGTACAAAAATTTGCTATCTTGTATAACAAGATTCGCAAAATACTATAAGTTTTCAAACGTAATACTATATGGTGTTGATTTTGTATGCGCAAAATACAATTATGAGGGCTCTTGCTGCCCACGCCACCCCCGCGGTGAATATGCACCCAAACCAAAGGGGGTTTAAGGGGATTTTAATTTAAATGTGTTGGACCCAATGGTTGTGTTAATTAATGTCAATGGTAGTTATGTGTTGGTTGTTAATGTCAATGGTTGTTATGTGTTGGGGATTTAATTTTATATGTTGGATGTTAATGGTTTGTATTGCAAAAAATTTCACACACCCCCAAAGGTGACAAAAATTTTAGAATTCAAACCGTAAAAAAAAACTATAATCCATTTGAGGCTTTCATCACCTGTAGCTTTTGAATTTGATCACAATAAAACAAATAGAACATAAGTAAAAGTTACCATAAAGATAGAGCAGATTGATCCCATTATTCTGAAAGTCATAAAGTTTGCAACACCCATATACAAACATTTTTCAACTGGAATTTAACAACCACCTTTGGCCTCCATGGATTCTTGTGATGAGAAACCAAAGTGGAAAACTTTTCTGCTTGTTTTTTTTTTTTTTTTTTTTTTTGAAGAATATAAGAATATATTAAACCACTAGAATGCGATCAAGTACAATGATAAGGGTGGTGCTAAGAAAATTTTTCTGCTTGTTAGCACAAGGATCTAGAAGCCTTGGAATTTGCTTAATAACTGCCTCAAAATCTAAAAATGCATGGTATTTTTTTGCAAGCTTCATTCGGAATGAGCCATAAAACAATATCCGATAGTGCAATCATGTATTAATCAACTGGTAGGATGTGAAAGCCTACAAAACCCGGCCAAAAAATTGCTGTTTTAGCATAGATTAACCAAACATATCCATATCATACACTATCAAAAAGATCTCGGAGAGAGCTTTCCAACGCAATAGAAATCATCTCAAACAGAGCTCTGGATCAAAAGTTATGATAAGAAATGTGTTGTCGGCGGGGAAACTGCACTACATGCGCCCTTCAAGCCCTTCATCTGCCCATTATGCACCACACACACAAAAAGAGGGCTTTTGTTGTGAGCCATTGGTTGTTGACCATTGAAAAAAAAAGGCTAAAATCAATGGCCCTTCATGTGCCCATTATGCACCACATGCACAAAAAAAAGGCTTTTGTTATGAGCCATTGGTTGTTGACGATTGAAAAAGGCTAAAATCAATGGCTCATAAATGGTGCACTCTAGATGTACGCATTAGTACATCCATTTGAATACATCACGAAATCATAGGAAAATCTTAGTGAAAAGCGTACAAAGACACAAAAAAAACCCCTGTTATAATGCTACATATGGACAATGAAGCAAGCAAATAAGCTACCCTAGTTGGTCATAGAATCTTAAGGTGAGACTCTTTCAGTCACTTGTGCAGACCGTTGTCTTATATGGATGTGAAATTTAAGGACCAAGTTTGCCACAATGCTTATGGGATGATATCAGGGATAGGTTCTGTACGTACAAAATTATTTTTCTGGACGTATAAAGTCCAAAAATACGTATTTTTAGGTAAAACCGTACTGTTTCGCTTACCCAAAAAAATTTCGACACCGGATTTTTTTTTGCCGTATTTTTGACGTATTATACTTCAAATTTATGCCGTATCATTCGATAATATGTATTGAGTATAAAACGTATACAGTATTGAACCTATCCCTGGATGATATTGAGCAGGTCTTAAAAAAAATTGAGACTGGAATTAGGAGTTAAAGCCCAAACCCCTTGCTGACGTTAGCAGAATCTGGTGTTATGCCTTTGGAAGGGGAAGCGATCCTTAGATGCATTACATATTTTAAGAAGGTGTTACTCATGGATGACACTAGAATTACACGTAGGGCTTTGTTAGCCAGCAAGGAGAATGGTTTGTTTCAAGATGTCAAGAAGTGGCTCAATAAATGGGATATATAATGGGATGAAGTGGTCTTATTAAAGTCTGATTTAAGACAATGGATATCCAGGAAGGTAGATAAGAAGATGTGGTCGCAGCCCAAGACCAAAATGATTTTGTATAAGTAGAATATTAACCCCACATTGAAAATGGTAGGGCACCTGAGGGAAAATATTTCTATCCAAAAAAGACATGCTATTTGCAGGATTCGGCTTAGTTCACATCACTTAGGTGTAGAAGTGGGTAGATGGGGACATATTATTCCTAGAGATCAAAGATACTGTAAAATATGTGGGGAAGATAAAGTAGAGGATGTGGGGAAGAGTATTGTGTGATAAGTTTGGAATATACTACGAAGACCTGCCAACCCTTTTCACCCTAAATGGGGATATATTAGGGAAGTATTTGATTGAGCTTTTACAGTATAAAGAAGTTTGTATGCATAATCATAATGTTGATGATAATGACAGTTTGAGTGAGACTGATGAGCTAGATGAGGACTCAGAAACTCATCTATTGTTTTACAATGACATTTAAAATTGTCGTCTAGTAGGCCTTCGAGGCCTCCCATAGACGTAATACTCTCTCTCTCTCTCTGGAGGAACCAGAAATTGCTAGGCTGGGCTGGAGCAGACTGTCCACTGATCCGACAACCACCAAATCCAGGCGCCAACTGTTAAATCTCTGCACAAATGCGGAACTCCTGGTATGTAATGGAATGAATCGATTTCCTAAATCCAAATCTTGTACATGCAGATCAAAGAGTGTGGTGGACTACCTTATCGTATCCCAAAATGCCTTGGAGTTAATTACAGATTTCGAGGTTGAAAGAGAAAATCTAGAATCAGATCATGCATTCCTAACATTCTCCATATGTGAGAGCAGATTGCCATCCCTTGTGGAAAATGCTGTCCCGCAACCTATTTGTATGATCAGACCTGCTATGGCAGATGCATACAGAGCATACATTGAGGAACAAATAGAACAAAGTGCTTGGAATGACACTGCTGCAGATATGCATAACCAACTGATAAGAATAATAGCAGATGCCATACATCATTGTGAGCCAATCCGAGTGAAGAAAGGGCTTCCCTGCAAATCATAGTATGATGAGGAATGGCGTGCAGCTAAGAAACAATGGAAAGATAGCCAAGGAGAGGACATGAAAATTATGAGAAAGAAATATCAGCGAATTGTCAGGCAAAAGAAAAGATATTTTATCTTGTCAAAGCAGGAGCTTTTGATCCAGCAATGTCATGCAGATCCGAAAACATACTGGAAAAATATGAAGCAGCATAAGCATAAAGATCCTCCCATCTCTGCAGCCGAGCTTTGAAGCCAAGTCAAAAAGCTGTATTATGATGCTAACAGCCAAGCAATGCCAAAAGCAAAAGCTGATCTGATTTTCACTGAAGAAGAAATTACCGAAGGCATAAACAAGCTTGCAAATGGGAAAGCAAAAGATCAAAATAAGCTGAGCGCAGAACATCTCAAATGGGCCGGGAAGAGAATATATACAATAATAACGCGCATGTTCAATTCAGCGATGCAACAAGGGTTCCCTCAGGATTGGCAACTGAACAGAATCGTCCCCATACACAAAAGTGGATCTATGCTGGATGGAAATAATTATCGCACTATTATGGTAAGCAATTTATTTTCCAAGCTTTTTGCTAGCATAGTAGAGAAGAAAATCAGTGTATGGGCTGAATATAATGATAAGAGAGCCAAGACTCAGGCTGGTTTTCGTGCACATATGTCTACATTAGACCATCTGGTCACACTAAAATGCATTTTTGATACAGTAAAGGGCACAAAAAACCAGTTTATGTTGCTTTTATTGATTTTTGTAAGGCATTTGATAAAGTTTCACGGAAAAAGCTATGGGAAAGAATGGAATGCTTACAGGTACCTAAACAAATTGATGTGATGCAAAGGCGAGATATTATATGAAAAAGTTTTGGTGCGCTTATCGATGCCTTTCAAAGCGAAGTTCCAGATGTGACTGAAAAGTAACATTGGTGTGAAACAAGGATGCCCCCTCGCCTCTCCTACGATTTTTGGTCTTTTTCATAGACAGTCTTGAGGAGTGGTCGGAGGATAATTGTGACGGAGGCACTCCGGAGATATATGGATATGTCATCCAATTGCTTCTCAGATGCGGATGATGTAGTGCTTTTTGCACGCCAGCAGTGCACATGCAACAGCCTATTGGGCCATTTGGGCATTTTCTCAGGACAGACAGTGAATGCAAGTCAATTTAGAAAAACTAAGATCATGACGGTTGATGCTCTTAAACAGAATGTGGTTTTAAATATAAGGAGGATATAGTGGAGACGCGTGTGAAGCATACAAATACCTTTGGGCTTGTCATAAGCGGGAACCACAATGGAATCGTGCATAGCACAAAGGGTAGAAAGTGGACGTAAGGCTTATATTCTATGCAAAGCACATGCGTGAAGTCTCACATTTGGTGGGCTCTTAAGAGCAAGCTATATGAGGCATTGGTTCAAAGTACAATACTTTATGGGGCTGAAATTTGGGGGGCCGTGGACTGCCACGGTGCTTATGGGAAGATATAGAGCAGGTGCATAAGAAATTCCTAAGACTTGAGCTAGGAGTAAAGGCACAAACACCATACCCGATGATGCTAGCTGAGTGTGGCTTTATGACACTTGAAGGAGAAGTGCTGCTTAAGTGCATTAAGTACTTAACTAAGGTTAAGAAGATGAATAACACTCGCATTCCCCATCATGCCATGTTGAGCACCAAAAAGAAAGGATGGTATGCTGATGTTATTAAATGGTTTTCCAGGTGGGATATTGTTTGGGAAGATGTGCCCCAAAATGATCGCTTAAGAGCATGGGTTTATGAAAAGGTTAAGAGGAGACTTTGGTTAAATCCAAAAACGAAGATGCTACTGTACAGGATGCATATGAGTCCCTCATTAGAGACTGCTGCATACTTAAGGGAGAACATATCCGTGAGAAAAAGACACACTATCGGCAGGATACGACTTAGTTCACACCACCTTGGGGTGGAAGTTGGCCGTTGGGGGACTATCCCAAGACATCTGAGGTGCTGCAAGGCATGTGGTCAAGATGACATCGAAGATGAAGAACATGTTATACTCAAGTGCCCAGCATATAGCATGATTCGAGATAGACATGGCACACATTCACCTGACCTAGGTATGTTCTTTGAATTGGATGGAAACAGAATTGGATCTTTCTTAATTGAGACACTACAATTAAGAGAGAGATGTACAAAAGATGTGAATACAATGTTGAATGAAGATGAAACTTGAGTGAGAGAGGAGGAATTAGATGAGGAAATGGAGACTCATCTAATATTTTATGATGTAAATTAATTTTCTCGTCTTATAGGCCTGAGAGGCCTCCCAAAAGACGTAATACAATTCACTTCACTTCACCTCTCTCTCCCTCCCTCCCTCCCTCCCCTTCCCTCTCCTCTCTCTCTCTCTCTCTCTCTCTCTCTCTCTCTCTCTCTCTCTCTCTCTCTCTCTCTCTCTCTCTCTCTCTTCTCTCTCTCTCTCTCTCTCTCTCTCTCTCTCTCTCACACACACAGCCTAGATCGCCACCCGCGTGCTTCTAAAAACACCTCTCTCATTCTATATGAGTCCTCCCAAAAAACTGTATGTACTTTTCTTGGGGGAAGGGGGAGGAGGAGAGACAATTGTCTCTCAAGGTCTAACAGCCTCAGTTAAGCCTCAAGCTGGGAAAATTCTCCTTTGATCTCCGATCGGCCAAGATTTTATGGGATAACTCATCTGTAAATTTGAATTGACCTCCGAAATGTGCGACGTTTATTTTCCTATTAGGTAGCCTTTGTGGGATATTTGTTTTGTTGTTTTGTTTGTTTAGGTTATTTTTCGGCCGCTAAATCATGGATCTAGTCATTATTGGCATGATTGCTATGCTTCTCAAGGCTCTAACACTCATATTGGCCTTCCAAAAATATGCTCATTGAGCTCAACGAGCTTGAAGACCCAATGAATTTGTTCGATGATGAAAATTCGCAAGATAATAATGGTGTGTTCTTTCATGCTTCTTCAGCTTTGATATTAGTTGGATCATGTAGGTTCATAAGACCACCTAGAAGATTTCAGGTTGCTCCAAGGCAAAGAACTCAGTGGGATAATATAGATAACCATGCATGGAATTATCTGCCATCATTTGAAGACGATATGTAGCACCACTTTTACGAGATGCAAAGGGCTAGTTTCTAAGAGACTTGTAGGTTTAGTTCTGCCTTATCTAGTCAGGCCCAAGATTAAGGTAAGACTCCTTGTTGATCCAAGAAGAGCAGTTGCTATGGTTCTTTATTTTCTAGTACAAGAGAACATGCCCTTGTAAGTGGGACAAAGATTCTATGTTGGCAAAACCATAGTGCAGAAATATAGCCTCCAAAACAATGTTTTATAAAAGATTTGTTGCCATACCTACAGTAGCTAGATTGACTCAATGTATCAGAGAATTTCATGATGCAACAGGGCTGCCAAACGTCTATGGTGCAGTAGATGGTTCGCATATTTTCTTATGGAGGAAACAAAAAAAAAGGAGAGTCTGTGACTAGAACAAGTTCAGTCCATGATTCAAAACACTTCAAAAAGAGCTCCATCTACAATAAAAATGCTCCCATCCCAAACAAAGTCTGCAGCAATCTTTGAGTGGAACAAAATTAAAGAAAGGGCAACTTACTGATCAAGAGATTCAGGTCAATATTCCTCTAATTCTACTTGGTGATTCAACTTATTCTAGAAGACCATTCCTCTTAAAGTCTTTCCACAGACTCATGGTACTTATGGTAAGTTTAACAAAAGGATTTGTAGAGGAAGAATTCGTGTTGAGAATGACTTTGGTATTGTGAAGGAAAATCATTTTGAAGCATTTCCCTATGCATGTTGGTAAAGCCTCCAAGATCATACATGCAGCTTGTGTTCTGTGATGTTCCACATATTTTATATGTTATACATACAAAATACATTACAAGTCACCATGAGTATGTAACAGCGTATTGACCCTTTATGTGATTAATTAGGAAGGCAAAGTTAGCTAATGAACTTGCTAATTAAGGACTAATCAAATTGCTCCAAATCAATTTGAGGGAACTTTGGGAAGGAGGAGCTCCTAGTTCCAAGCTAGAGAGATGTAGAATTTAAGGGACAATGGTTCCCGCCAAAATACCGGTTAGTAAGCTTAGCTAGCTTGAGATTCTAGTTAAGGATTAATCTTTGTTTGCTTAGATGAATGATTAATCTTATATTGATGCTCTATTTGAAGTTATGAATGGATTTATGATTTATGGTAGTTCCTTTACTACACCTCTCATGCTTCTGGGATAAGGGAGGGTAGAGACCTAAAGGCTAGTAGGCATAGAGATGTTTCTAGCTAGAATTCTATAAATCCCAGTAAATGCGGCCTGTGCACAAGATCCCACCTGACTGTGGATGCTATGCCAAGATCGAGCACCATACAATGGACACAATGGTGAAGTGGAGGTGGAGCCTTGCTAAACATGGCTACTGGGGCTTCTATAGTGTGCTAGGCTTATGGGTCTGACACCCCCTGGGTCGCAGGTGTCGTCCCAAAAGGACGTCCTGGGGACACTATAGTTTCAAGTGATCCCGTGGATTTTAGATGTTTAAATCGGGTAACGATTTGGGTCCTCTAGCCACCCATGGAACCATTGTGCTCTGGGAAGGGATTTGTCCCCATTCCCGCCTCATCAGTTTATCCATGTTTAGTTTTGTCTTCAGCTGTCCCATTTTCTTAGGAACTATATGTAAAGTTTTGGCTATTTGCCATCACTCTACTCAGCAACGGTCATTTCTAGCTAGTTATCTCCTTCTTCGGATGTCCTCTTCTCCGAATTGAGATATCATCCTTCTCAGGATTATAAGTTTTGGTGTATTGTTTAGAACTAGAACTTCCTTTCATATATTCACTTTGCAAAAAAAAATTATCTTAATCTCCGTCATGATCTCTACTCTATTGTGGTTTCCTATAAAATAGTTAAAGTTAAAGAAAATATACTTTTGGCTCCTAAATATAGCCCTTCTACAATAGTAGCATAGTAAGATATGCACATGTACCTGATTTTTGTTTGAGTGCTATTTTTGTTTCTGCCCAGACCCTCCATATCTTCATGTTCCAAAGCAATATTCGTCTTTTTCTTCCTCGCCATCTCTGATCTGTCGTAATTTTCTGAAGAATTAGTGTCATTCAATGTGCAATATTCACACAAAGCAATTCAAATGGTTATCACAATGGAGTTAGTAGGATAACCACCAAAATTGTTATGGGAATGTTAACTTCACAATGGTTCAAATTTTATTCAATGTCGAAAGTTGCAATATCCATTTGCACTATAGCAAAGGGATTGACCAAAGTTGTGCTTGGATTGAGGTTGCTCCAAGTGTCGGATTTTCTTGTTCAATCAGATGTTCGACTTCAGATTATTTTCCTATATTTAAACATGATCAGATCCAGCTGATTTGTCACTATGTTCGGCTGCCTCAAGTTGTTTTCAATTTAAAATCATATTTGTCTAAAAGCTCTTTTTAACACATGTCATTCCAATATGGAAACCGTTTTTTCCTTAGAAAATGAACAATACCAATTATTAGGCTTTGGCCTCAGGAAGTATTTGGCTCCAACTTTTAATAATGGTCTTGCTTCAATCCTTGTGCAAATTTTCAATTCAGAATTATGTGATGAACTCCACTTCTCAATATTCAATACTCCTCCATCATCACATGATTTTGCAACCTGTAACTTGTCCCTGAATTTACAAAATTCTCCTTCAACTAGTGCTTTAATAAATACGTCTGCTACTTGCATATCTGTCTGAACACATTCCATCTTATATATAACCTTTTTCTGAGCTCTAAGTGTTCTTTCCTTTTATGTTGGACAGGATTCTTGACTATAGCTATACAACTTATATTATCAGTAAATAATTTTGTTGGCTCACTTTGCTTGAATCCAGTAACCTTCTCAACATACTAATTCCTTTGCAATCAGAGAGCTTGCTATATATTCAGCTTCAGCTGAAGATAATGTAGCAGACTTTTGCTTTCTAGTCCTCCAGGCAATTGCTCCTTCTCCAACAAATATTACATACCTCGATGTCGATATTCTCATGCTCTCCCCAGACAGCATCACAAGCTCTTAGTTTCAGATTGCGAGATGTCAATGTAATGCCATGATGTAAAGCACCTTTTAGATATTCGAGCAGACATTGGCTACCTCCCAGTGTACCTTTGTTGGACAATGATTGTACTTGCTTAACATATTTACAATATAAGCGATGTCAGGCGTAGTACTGTTTGATAAGTAGAGTGAGCATCCAACAGTATAGGACATCATTCTTGTTTAGCACATCTTTTCATATTTGAATATAATTGATATGGTTTAAGGGTTCTTAGAAATATTGTCCACTTAGATCAACAATTGAATAGACAGAAACAGAAGAGATAATACTTTGAGTTCTATAATAGCTCTTCTCAAGAGCAATTGTACAAGGTTTCCACAACCAGGAATGGAGCATCCAGTTACCACCCAACCGGATCCAGAGATTAAGGCAATTTCCCAAGGGCTTTAAGACGGAAGGAATTGATCAAGGCTTATTCCCTTTTAGCACGAGATCAATCCGTTACAACAATTTTGGGTTCATATAGGTTCAATCACAGCTACCAATGGTCAAAATTAGAATCAATCTCGGACTCCACAGATAAAGTTGCAGCTAAGGCTCCGCTAGCAGGATCTTCAATCTAACAGGATCTATAATGTCTGTCAGGTACTTGCATCTTAGGTTGGACCTGACTGCGACAGATAGAAACACAACAGATAAAAACACAGCCTATGAGGTCGGAATGAAAGGCAGCTCTGCTCTGGCCTGTTTACTGATGTCGACTCTGTTTAGACTAGTTGCTGGAGCCGAAACTGCTGGTTCCCTGTCTTTCTGATTAGCCCCGATAGCCACCTTCTGTACAAGTCCACCTTCTATATCAGGTCCGTCTTATTTTTCCCGGATAAGCACCTGCGCGCCAGCTTTTCTTGTCTCCACCAATTTTGTCCTTTTTCCCTAACGGTTGCATGAACTTCCTTTTAAAAATATCATCCCCTTTTTATAAAGATAGTTGCAAATATTGTAGACCATCAGATATTCCTATACTTTAGCTTCAATGGTATAATATATTCTCTTGCCCCATTTATTAATTCTTGAAACCATTGGTCCATTGGTCTTTACGCCCCATTGCCTTAATCCCTTACATTTGGATCACTCCCCCTAGCATGCTCCATATCAATAATCAACCAGTTTATGACCATATACAACCGGGATTTTTGCAATCTTTTCTTTTAACATATTAAATCTCTTCAGAATGTTTTGAATGTGTCTATTTTGAGTCAATGTAAGAGTCTTCTTCTCCATATTTCTATATATTTATGTTCCAAGAAATTGTTTAAGTTTCCCTAAATCAGTCATTTCATATCTTTGCTTCAGCATGTTCTTGCAGCTCTCAAGTTTTCAACATAATCACCAATCATTATGCAATCATCAACATAAAGAGCTATTATGCAAAAGTTATGCATTTATACAAATTGCCATCATTTTTTTGTCTTTCAAAGCCTTGTTCTCTGAGGTAGCCATTCATGCAAAAATACCATTTTCTTGGAGATTGTTTTAGTCTATACACAACACAATGTAACATCCACACCATATAATTTCTCTATTCAAAGCCATCGGCCTATTTAATGTAAATATCTTCCTTCAATAATGCATTCAAAAACATTGTCTCTACATCCATATGACGTAATCTCAAATTTAGAGCATTTACATTAGCTAGTAGTCTGATACTGGTCGATATCATTGTAATCTTTTACTTTCTTTTGTGAGAAGCCTTGTGCCACAAATCTTGCCTTGAATTTTTTGCTTCCATTTGCTTTTGTTTTAGCCTAAAGAATCCATTTATTTCCAATTACGTTTTTACTTATGGGCTTTCTGCTAGTTCATAGGTTTTTGTATCTTGGAAAAACATTATTTCTTCATGCATGATTTGCATCCACAATTCTTTATTTAAGCTATTAATGGCCTCTTCATATGTCTTTGGAAATAAGTATATCATTTAGGATGACCATGATTTGTTTTGATTTTACATCCTTTGTCATGTTTCTATTCGTTTGCTCCTGCCACCGTTGACTCTCCCATATTCAGTTTCATTTATATGCCTATTAGCCTTTAATCTTCAAACTTGGTCTTTCTTCTTATAGTGTTCTCTTGCTCATTATTCTGATCTTGCTCACTACTTTCAGTACTCCCTTCAATATTATCATTTGTATTGTCATCTTTATGAACTTATTTGTCATAACTATCACTATCTATATTTTCCACAAACTCAGTCTAACCGCCCCTTTTAATATGCTGCTCAACAACATTCTGCTCTGCAGCAAGCTTGGTTCTTGAAAATGGTTTCATTTTTTTTTTTTAATCTTTATACAAGGTTTGTTCATCAAAAGTGATGTCTTTACTGATGATAATCTTATTTAGCTTTGGCACGTACATCCTATATCCCTTGATTTGCTCATTATACCCAACTAAGTAGCCTATATCTGCCTTATCATCAAGTTTTTTCTTAACTCAGTAGGAACATGAACGTACTCTAGACACCCATATGCTTTGACAATATTATATCTAATATCCTTTGAATTTGATCATATGAGTTCGAGAATATTACCTTTTAACTTGCAGTTAGTAGTTTGATTTGGATAAATGCAGCAGCTTTTAGAGCTTCTTCCTAAAGAAAATTTGGTAAGCCTGAGAACTTGAGCATGGATCTAACAACATCAAGAAGTGTTCGATTTTCTCGTTTGACTATCCCATTTTGGTGAGGTGTATATCTACAAGTCTTTTGTTTTTTGGTACTACTAGCCATGCAAAAATGTTTAGATGTATCAGACAATTACTCTTCTCCATGATATGGCCTTATCCATTTCAGTTTCCTACCTGCTTGTCTCTTCATTTCCATACTATATAATTTAAAAGCATCTGATGCTTGTGATTTTTTGGCTAAGCAATAACATTTGCACTTCCTGCTATGATTATCTATGAATGAGATGAAATATCTCTTACCACTTTTTCCTCACACATTTAATCGGCTACATAGATCTGTATGTACCAAATCTAACTCCATCAGCTCTATTTTATTATTTACAGAAAGGTAGTATATTAATCTTCCCCAACATTTTTTTTGGGTTGCCCCTAGGGGGGCAAACCCTTGTTCATGTGGGGTTTTGGTATATTCTGAGTATATGCTAGGATATGCCCAGAATATGCCCAAAACTGCTAAAAACTGGCTGTCACAAGTAAATTGGCGGTCACCCCTGTTTCTGGTCGATGCTGTTCAAACCGCCTAACCGGCCATGGTTCCCGAGGTTATAGAAGTGATACTGCAGAGAATAGCGGGAAGGGCCCTTCCAGTCATAGGGTTCTCTAATTTTTGTCTCGTGTGCATCTCAGGATGAGAAAGAGGGCCAACTCTCCTTATCATTTGATAGAGTATTTTATGAAAACTCTTTTCAATAGTATTTGAGTTCGTGGCCAATGAAAGCGGTGATAGGTACCGTCCAACCTACGTGATATGAATATTACTTGAATTTAAAATGTTCATAGTACATGCATTCTGACATCTTTGCTTCCGATATGTAACATAGATGCTATGAATGCAATCAATGGTACAATTCTTAATGTTCATTCTGATCTTTTTTTCTCTATATTACGTTTTTGTCTTCTTAAGACTGTAGCTGGCAAAAAGCATGGAGGTTTCTTATTGTTATTGTGAGAATTTGTAAGCTACGGTGAACTTTGATTTTGAAAATTAGCATATTCCATGGTTCCCTGATCAGTTTGATGATGTGCATTCAGGAAGCTTTAATCAACGGGGAGAGCAACTAGGAAATGATGAAGGTTTACAAGACTCAGTGAGGCATACCATGTTTGACAAAGGCCAAAGAAAGAGAGTATGGGGAGAGCTTTATAATCAGGTTCGTTTGAAGTTGTTCTCTTAGCTTTACTATGCAAACAATCTAGAACTTTCACTTTCATCTAAATTTAATCCTGGCATGCTATGTTTTGGTTATGCATGGCGTAATGCAAGTTGGAACTATGTAGGTGTTAGATGCGCGCGACCCTCAAGGTACTCGATGCTTCCGCTTTGAAAAGCATTTACACGAAAATTGCAAACACAAGCATCTTATATTCTTATCGTACAAGGTAAGGTTGATCTCAAATAGTTCTGTCTTAAAATGAAACCCTCATTTTGTTTACGTTCATTTGTGTAGTGTGACCTGGTGCCATCATGGGCGACTAACGGCTGGCTCCATGTTCTTTCATGGGAATATCCGACACTTGCATTTCATACTAGTGTTATGATCCGTTTTGGCAAGGTAATATTGTCACTACTAGCAATGCCTCTTTGGGTTGCATCATTTGGTCTCATCTTATCTTCTTATCTTCTCCAGGGTTCTTTTCTCTGATTTTTAAGGCAGTTTGCAAGGCTGAAAAGCGATAAACAGGTTGGATTCATTGGCTACCCAAATGTTAGTAAATCATCGGTTATAAATACCTTGCAGACAAAAAATCTATGCCATGATGCACATATGCAACTTCTTCATTGTGACGATGTTTAGTTATAAACATATGAATATTTTTGGGCATTTAGGTCTGCAAGGTTGCTTATCAAATTTGCTTACTCCGGATTTTGCCATGGCCATATGTCGCACTCTGTCTTTCGATGGGCGCTACTAAGTAAGCATTGGTGGCTCCCTTAGCTGCCAACAGTCAAATCAGGCAACAAAGCAAGGATGAGATGCATATCAATGCAAGCATTGTGGACTTTGGATCCAGCATCTCACAAAGTCACTGCTCTCCTTGCTCAACAACATCCACTTTCAATCTGGAGCGGTGGCGAGGATGGAGCAATGGTTTGCTAGGGATTTTTTGCGCCCTCCAGATCCCGATTATCTTCAGCAGGTTTTATTCTCAGTTTGCTTTGTATATTGATTGTCTTATGCAACTGCTTAAAAATGCCCACTTGATTGCGAGCTAAATATTTATGCTCTTTGAACAATTGAGTGTGTTGTTGTGCACCAATATACACTTAAAAGGTACCAAGTAATTATAAATTCGGCCAAAGAACTGTAACATGTGATGGTTTTAGATTTCTAGATTTAATCCCCAGAGAGCAGACAATACCATGGCCCAACTTTGTTCCTTTGGACAGTAGTTTTAAACTTTATTTCCTCATTGTAGAATTATTTGATGAAGGTGATATAATACATCAACACATTGTTTACAAGATTCGTTTGGCATAATTGCCAAATCATTGTGACAATTAAATGATCATGGTTTATAAAGCCATTTATTACACCGCTAATACGAAGATATGATTGTATTTGAGGAATGAAAGAAAGATATTGAAAGGGGATGCCATTTCCTTATCTTTTGTTTTCTTAATTACGCCTAATTATCATAGAGCTACTTAGTTTCAAATTTGGTCAAACCACCGAATTGAGCTTCGACCCATTTGAATCTGTTGCCCGCCCTAACTTTCGGATAAATATATCGTTATAGATTTCCTTTCAAGCTTGTTCCTTGCATTTGATTTGCATGTTGCATGAATACTTCAATAGCATATCGTGCCACAAGTCACTCGAGAGAACCAAGCTATAAAGAGTAGCATCACCGTTTCTGTTCATTTGAATTTGTCTTGATTGGAAGTAGAATTTGTCCGAGTCTTTGGTGAACAACCAAAGGGAATCGAGGGAATTGTTTAGAGAGAGAACAGATTAGTGCCAATTCCCCACAGGCATCTATAAGAAGTACGATTCATATATCGATCATCGATGGGGATCCGCACAACCTTGCTTCCATAAAGTTATTAGGTGAAAGTAGTTGCTCTGTCTCTAGCAAGAACAATGTGGCTTCTCAGGAGAGCCATTACGATGATCAAAGGCAGGCTTGTATGGATCTTGGCAGTTGTCAAATATATGAGCAAGACAAGGCGTCAACGATTAGTTTAAATATTTCCATGGATACTTCTGTTGACAGTCTAAAGCAATGTCCCCCAATGATATCTAAGAAGAAAATTCAGTAGAAATAGCAAAACAATGCCGCCATAGTTGTTCTGTACTTCCCAAGCCTTGGGAGCGTGCTAGAGGTGGCAATACCACTCAGTCTTCCTTTGCTCCATCATTCATAGGAGGCAAAGCAAAGGACATAGAACAAGGAAAGGAATAAAAGCCATAATCGTTAAACTGCTCTTACTGTTAAACTGCTGCAGTAAGAGCGAGAATGCTCTGTTTAAGCAAATAATGTGTCTTTATTGACGTTTGAAAGTTATACATGCACTTTAATTCACTCTTCTAACATGTTTATAGGATCGAAGAAATCAACGGGGTCAAAACAATGTGCAAAGGCGTGGATGTGGACGTACTTTATCTTATCCAAGAACTTCTGAACATTGGATGCAATTTAGGTTGTGTTAATTTATCCTAAGAGGGACTTCCAGCCTTTGGTTTTGAAAGGTTGAAGAGGTTGAACCCGTAAAAGTTATATTGTTAGTGATGATAGCAAAAGGTGTATTTTCCGTGTTGCTTAAATCTTTTTTATATTGCACGCCAATGATATGTAGTCCTTTAAAGAGATTGAACTGTTTTCAAGCCTATAGAAACTGCACTGGCCTAGAAGCTTTACTAACAGATATGTATGGTTCACATTGTAGACATCCTCTGACATTTGCTCATGTATCCGTTTTGAAGAGATAATAATGCGTTTTTTACTACTACTATGCCGAAGAAACCATCTACATTCAACAAGCATATCCTTCCAGTAGTCTTTTGGTGTAATCTTGCTAGTTCGCTGTGAGAGCATACTAATAAGCTTTGCATTTGTTGCATTGTGCGGACAAGGTCGAAGGACCCCTATGTAGAGCAAAACTTCTTGTAATAACTTTATGCTTGTCTTGTTTTCTGTGACCAGATGCATCAATTGTATGTTTGTATGTTAAGTTTAGCCACTAGACTTTCTGATACATTCAGCTGTTATATTTCTCTTTGCACAGTTCTACATGGCATCTCAGTCTTTGTAGTTTGCATAAGCTCTTCTGGCTGTGTATGGATTGGCATAGAACCAAGTTTTAACTCCAACTTGCGTGCATCGAAGGTCTACAAGGCTGAAGTAAAGAGTCATAATCTGATTTGATTTGTTGGATTATAGTGAACAATAAGGTAAGCGTGTTTTCTTGCGTCTTTGTTTCAGTTAACCGTGGAGCTCTTGTAGAGCAATGAATTATTGGTCTTTATAAGCGGTAAACAACAATGTCAATCAATGAGGAAAAGTTCAAACAGCAGCTCCTTAATTCGTTTCAGCTCATGGGTTACCTTGTCACTTTTCGATTACCGTCTCGGTTGATTTGTTTGATGTCAGATAGTGGCCAGTTTTGAGACCAACCAATACCATTCCACCATCTACGACTTGTGAATGCTGCAACTTATGTACAGATGCACTAGACATAAACTTTTCCTGCAACTTGATTAGAATTTGTGAAAGGTTCTAGGGAGGCACTGGCCTGTGTTTCTTATTAAACTCGTGATGCTTGCGTAGGTCTATGATGTTACTTCTTATTGAAGAGTACCCTGGAGGTTACAGTGTCTTCAACAATTCAGGAGCAGACTCCATGAAAGGCTTCCATGGGTAGGGAGCATTTTATGACTAAGTGAATGCATTTTTTATGGAGGCTTGGCTAATCTCATTATAACCTTCGCAGGCCCCAGCATTTTTCAAGGGTCTTTGAGATGGTTGATTAATTTTATATTGATGACTTGAGCAATTAGAATTCTTTTTCATACTATAACTTGAAGCATGGAGTTTAGCACCTCAGACAAAGCTTTAAAATTCTGTGCATTTCTACAGTGATTTGATTCTTTTGCCTGCATCTCTTTGTTCAAAGATTTAAACTTGTCTTTATTACTATAGTCAATAACGATTCAAGAAAAGGATTTCCTCTCATTTTTTCTTTTCTTTTTTTAATGCACAAATGTTCAAGTTGTATTATGACAGTTACATGGCTGCAGGCAGAAAGGATAGTGGTGAAAGTCACATCATCCAGCTTCAAAGGATAGTGCTGAAAGTCATATCTTTTGCTTGCATGTCTTCAAAGGATGCCATAACAAGCTCAAACTTGGATATATCCATTCAGCAATCATTGCTCCCCGTGAGACCAGATTCCTACATGGCAGATTCTTAAAATCATTACACAATATCACAGTTGGGTCGCTGCTATTTCCGGTGGTGCATTCTCAGGCATCCACGTCGTCCCTGCCGATTTCAAGGAATCCTATTTCCATTCTTCATGCTTCAGCACCGGCTGCACAGGTAAGAAATCGTAGCAAATTTTGATCATACTAACCGGATCTTGCGCTCCCCAACTGTGATATTGTAAGGGTAGCACAATTGGTCCTGGATTCCCGGTTTGCAGCTCCCGGCTACGCTGGTCGCTGCCAAACCGGGAATCCAGTCCCAATTGTGCTACCCTTATACAACATAGTTGTAGATGCTGGCCAATACACAACATAGCCAGAAAGATAGTATCACCATATTTTAGGGCCATATTAAAACAAGTAAGCCCCTGCGGCTGGCTTCCTCTCCTCCCATGCTTCCTCTCTTTGGCTGATGAAGGCGCCATGTGGTAGCGAAATGTTCTCCCCCTGGGTGCGGACCAGGCTCGCCCTCTAACGAAATTGTTGAGAAGGGATGCCAAAAGAAGGGGTACCCAAAACTCACCTCCGCATTAAAGTGGGGGCCTCCACACCTAAAATTTGGAAAAGGGGGAGAGGGGTATAAACAATGTAAATAGCAATGTTTCCTTGCCGACAACAAGCTTGAAAATCTTGCATCTTCTTTTACATGCTTTTTAGATATTAGTCTTGCCATGATGCTAGCAGTCTTGAGGAGGCATGCGATGCTTTTAACAATTTACCAAAACCACAAGGTTTGTTGGCCCTGCAATATTTTGAGAAGATGCAAAACAAGGCTTAGAGCCCGATGATGCTATCTTTTTAAGTGTTATAAAGGCACGTGCCATTGTAGGAGCAGTAGGACATGGAAGCTTCACTTCGTATGGCATAGACTAGTCTTTATTCACATGTTGTTGTGGGGAACGCCTTGGTTGCTATATAGGCCAAATGTGAAAATGTGGAGAAGTCCCGTCACGTGTTTAGAGAACTACTTAATAGGAATATCAAGTGTTTTGAGAACTGCTTAATAGGAATGTGGTAACATGGGATGCAATGGTAGCAGGATATGCCCAACATGGAGGTGGTCTTCTTGCTTTAGAATGTTTTGATGAGATGCAATTGGAACATATGCCAAATGATGCATCTTTTGTAAACATTCTTATTTCATACAGCCCTTCAGGGCTACTTGATGAAGGTATTTGGCATTTCACATATATGGGAAGTTATCATGGTGTGACACCAGCCATTACTCATGCTACTTGTGTGGTTGACCTGTAGGTCGTGCAGGATGGCTAACATTGGCAAAGTGCTTGCTTTGGGCCATTGGTGAAACAAATATTATGAGATGGACAACTTTGCTGAATACTTGCAAAATGCATTATAATATTGACCTAGGAAGGAATTGTTTTAATACAATGACTAATCTAGGCCCACATTGGAGGATTCTTGGAGATTTGATCTACATAGATATTGTTTTGCTGGAAAATAAAAGCTCTGCTCTGCTCATGCACAAGGGTTCTATGTCAATTCAACTTCAAGGGAATTTTTGGAATCCTATAACAATTAAGGAGCATCAACTATTTAGTCGTAGGTCATGCAGGTCATGCATTGGAGGGCTTTGATCGTAACATTTTCTATAAGAAGGCCTAGACTGTCTGTTTCTAATAATAAAAGTCCTTTCAGCATATCACATATTGGAGGGCTTTGGTCAAACATTTTCTATAATAAGACGTACACTATCTGTTTCTACTATTTGTACTGGGGCATATCTTTAGTATTGTTTACTGCATAGAATACGTTTAAATTCTGTACAATAGCCTGCCAATGTTAGATTTTTATTTCTTTTTAATGTGATAGATTTCAATTTTTCTTTATATGTCATTAATAAAACATTTAAAGGCATATTTATTTGACAGAAACCCCTCTACTTCTAGGCTGATGCTTTAGGCTGATGCTTTAGCTGTTCTTTGCTTTTGAATTCATGACTATTAACAAGGAAAAGTATTCAGATTAAAAATAAGTTCTTTCCAGGAGTCGCGGCTGCTACAATGCCTTATCAAGGTAAGCGGTTGAAAGAGACAAATCAGATGGAAAAAACAAAAAAATTAGAATCAAATTCAATCTTAAGGAACGAACAACCAAATAGAAAACAAGAAAACACACTCTCGGGCCACTAGAGGGCAACCCCTCGTGCGCAGCACCTTGTTTTTTTTTTTTGAAGGACGAAAGCCAAAAAGTTTATTAATCAGAGAAAAAGTACAAAATTTACATGTCGCATCTAACTGTGTAAGCACACAAAGATGCCACAGGAGCACGAGCCTGGAGCACAATGTACTTACTCCAGAATAGGAGACTAATGATAAGAATCAATTCGGAGGTACTGAATCCAGATGCGATCCACCAGTTCTGAGTCAAGGGAAGAACACTCGTAAGCTGTCAATATCTTTTCCTGGGCCACTGTAATAACACTGTGTGCAGATGAATAATCTTCCCCAACATACATCCTTCACACAATTGTTTGTCACTTTCTTTTACATTGTAGTCAAACAGACCCCTTCTTTGTCATGAATTTCAAATTGTGGAAATGAGTGTATGCAAGCATGTTGTGCCAGGGTTCAATATCAGAAATAGCAACTGCATTTGTATCATCAAGAGAGCAATTTTTTTATGCAATACAAATTTCCAACTCAATTTACCCAAAAAAAAAAATAGTTTATTAGTGAGAAACATTTTACATGCGTTCGTGATGCTCCTGAACCTACACGATGCTCCCATCATATAAATATGGAAAATTCCCCTCCCATAGCAACTCAATCATCAAGGAAAGGCCCTCCGTCTGACTCAGACCACCTGTGATGGCCAAGTGTCCAGGTGAAGGGCCCGGAGGTGTCATTCGTCTTAGCCTTCTATGGGATTATCCTATATGGCGAAAGCGTACATATATATTAGCACTGGCAACAACACACATAAATAATATGCCACCACGAAGGGTGGTCTATCCATCATCAGAACGAACAACATAATACCAACATAACATATAAGACATCATAAATGAGGGTTCTACCCCGGGCTCAGACTCAAAGGGGGTCAACTGACGGTTAGGGGCTCTGGATAGCAACAGACAGAATCATGTCAATGGCATTGGCTGACATAGAACAATTGCTAGGGTAGTTCATTCTATACGCCCCTCATGTGCACACTTTGCAGATAGGCTGAAACATGCTATGGCATGATTGTAGCCTCCCAGAGATGTAATCTCATGGAATCATCCTCTGGGACTACTCCACATTGCATCCCCCTGGTTTGATGAGGCAGAAAGAGAGATGAAACCATTATTCAATTAAATTGGGATTATGTCTTAATTTTGGGATAAATTTTATATTGCACTTTTTTAGTAACTTTGTTAAATTCACTTTTTTAGTAACTTTGTTGCCCTTAGACTAGAATAGACGTTAACATATAATCACACACGGGAATATAAATTCACACCTTAACTTCAAATTACAAAATCATATATCATGAAACTCAAGTAGTACACAACTTTTATTAAAAGTGATTGATACATAGTAACTGTTTATCATTTTTCCACCAACATCCCCAAGGATATGAGAACCTTATTCCTTACATCCCGAGGTATTGTAACTCTCATTTGTTTTACTAGGAATAGTTTTTGGAGTCCATGAGTACAATACGGTTTCAATGTCTAGCCAAAGATCGGGATCACTAGGATTTCTCCTCCACCTCTTTGTCCAACAATCAATATCTTTCTTTATCGGTGACATTACTCAACTGATGTAATTGGACACCACCATTCCATAGCGCACCTTATTGAAGTTAACATCACCTTCTTCTTTGCAAATATCCGAGATAGTCCATCCCAACCACCTTTGGATAGGTCTCTAGATCTGCTGGTTTTACTACTACAAATTGGTGGCACTCCACGCCGAGAGAAGGTTCATAACAATCCATGCCTAGATATTTTGGCCTATCCTTCTTAGGACCAACATAGTGTTTTATCGATTGAGGAGGAGCATATGCCTTCACAATGCTACTAATGGTACCATCATCTTTCGTCACACCGACTAATGTTTTCCACTTACTTTTAGGGAACCACCCTTCCGGCTAATTTGCTCGAGGATGTGTCTACCTCATCCAACAAGTTGATCACCTTCTTCCAATAATCTATCAATGCGATTAGTCTCATCGAATTAGTTTGCCAATGCTTGATGTAGTCATTGATGCCATCCTTAGTCAAGCCCAATTGCTTGACTTCTTGATTGGTTTTAGAGCTTTTGGTTGACCAGAGGTATCATAGGCTTGCCATTTGCATCCCCTCGCCAAATTTCTGCCCCACCTCTCCACTTCTCCTCACGAAGGTCTCATTTTCCATTGCATGATTGGAATCCCTTCTCTCACCCAAAAGTGAATTGAAGAGGTCTAGAATGACCTTCCATGTCGAGAGCATAACCATCCACAAAACTCTTCCAATCGGGCACTTCTTCTATGATAGATCCTATAGGAGATGGATTTGTACATCCATGAAATATTTCCAATAGCACGGGAAAGTTGGTAACTGTCTGCTGTCTCAATACATGACTATATTTTCCAAACAATGCATCCACATCCTCATGAGTATGTCGGGCATTAGGAACCCCAAATTGACTCTTTCAAAAATACCCAATTTGTTAAGTAGGATAGGAAAGAAAACATCCACCTATTCTTATTTTGACCAAAGACAATTATCTAGTTGCAAGAGGAGCTTTCTGGGCAGATCTCGAGGTTTAGCACGAGATGTTGAAGCTCCAACATGTTCATTAGGTCCATTCCTCCTAAATCTTGCCTTGCTAAACTTTTCAATACTATTAGGGGTTCCATCCAACAATGCACTATGTAGTGCCTGGCTAGCTGTAGGATCCTGTAGGTGACCATTGTAACCCTTCTCATAGTTTCTTAAACACCTCATGATACTCCCAATGTGAAAATCTGGACCATCACTCCACAACTCTAAACTGAAATGGCCATAATAGGTCTGAGACTGCCCATGCAATATTGCCCCAGTCATTGAAATCTGCAAAGGGTATGATCTTCCACATGACTTAGGAATGTACTTGAATTGTGGAAGACAAGTCTTCTGTTGGTCCATTTTATCATGTATAATACATAGATAGTTATTAGGTTCCATTGCAGATAAGGTCCTCCACATCCAATAAGTTGATCTACATGATAGTTGATCTGTCATATGGTCCTTCATATGTTCCCTTATCTTTGCCCTTAGACTTGGTTGCACAGTCTTATCTAGTGTCTCCTTGAGCTTAGCACATAAATTGCACTTGGCAAAGTTGTTTGAAGTTGCTATGGTCACATGCTTGAAATGCTTATTCCATAGCCTACTAAAACTGGGTTGGGATATAGAGGCCACTCCAAGTTCCCGAAGCAATGCATTTATTTCCTCTAATATGCTCTTCTGGGTACAATGGGATGGCAATCTCTTTTCAACAATAACTCTACCCTGTTCATCCTTCTTACTCTTATGTGGCATGTTTTCTGCATTGAAATCCACATATCTTTCAAATATTTCCTTTGCAGCTATAGTTCTTGAGGTAGGCCTTACCAGGCCAGTGTTCCCATGCAATGCAATTTTACTACCATTTTCATGTCTCTTTTGCCAGTTGTGCCAAGAAGAGGTTGGAATTCCATGTATAGCCATCCATGCTTTTGAACATATCCACTTTCCATTCAATGGGAATCTTTTCTTCTTTGATCTTTCATCCTGAATTGCATAGCCAAATATGGTGTACATGAAATTCCTCCTGCTATCACACTTATGTTCCTGATATATAGCTCTTGCTCCCACCAACTCCTCTATTGTGAACATTCTAACACAAGAAGCCCAACAACATTCACCTCCTCTAACCTTCATCATAGCTTCAGGAGAACAATCATAATCTGACTTGCATCTTTTGGTGGGATAATGTTTGAAAGTTGGAAGTGGCCTCTTGCTACCTTTGTGTGAACATTGTTGACAATGGTTCTACATCTATAGGAAACGTGTAGTTCCCCTCCAGTTGAATACTGTCCCTAGGCCATGCAACAATAGTTGGAACCTCTAGTTGCTTCACACAAGCTAGGCATTCTTGTTTGCCTGAACCCTTTTCCTTCCAATTGTCATATAATTTTGAGATTGCCACACCTAACTTTGTCCTCCCCTAATCTTTCATCATTCACTTTGCATTGATAGGATCTGCTAGAACAATAATCCCTTCTCCCCTTGCCTCTCATTTGCATGCATGCAGGATCTTGACCTTTTTGTTTTTCCAATCGACCCGAGTATAAAGTACAATTTCCTTTCCTTTGGCATCATCCTTTTCATTTGAGGCCTTTTCCTTTCCTTTGCCATCATCAACATCATTTGGAGTCTTTTCCTTTCCTTTGCCATCATGAACATCATTTGAGGTATTTTCCTTTCCTTGGCCATCATGTTCATTAGTTGGGGATTTTTCCTTGCCTTGATCAGCATCATTAGGGGCTTTATTTTTAGCATTTTGCATGCCATTGACCTAGAATGCATAAAAATATATAGTAAGTTAGCATATCCAAATAACCTCTCAATAACATGTTCATAAATGAAAGCCTCATATGTCTTATTCTATTTGATCATTCTATATATGTAATGGGATTCCCCAAGTTATTTTCCTCAACATTATATATAAATAAAACCCTCTACTTATTAGCCTTATAACTTGTATCCTATAATAACCTTTGTAATAAATTTTAACCTTGTAAAAGGGATAACCCTTATGAGGGTTAACCTTAAAAGGTTAACTTAACCATTAAAGGGATAACCTTGGTATCCTATAACAACCCTTATAATAAATTTAACCTTATTATTACAAGGGATAACCTTGGTATCCTATAATAACCCTTATAATAAATTTAACATTGTTATTACAAGGATAAACTCGCGGTCCTTAAAACAATTAACCCGTGCAATAAATTTTCGCGGAAGTTATAATGGCGCGGTACGAAATTTTGAAAGTAGTTATTATTTCAAGTTAGCATTCGTTTTCGAACTTTTCTCTCTCACTTTTCGCTTCCAATTCCAGGCATTCCAGGCGCTTCCAATTTCTCGCTTTCTGCTTCCAATTTCTTCTCGGCTTCTATTTGCTTCAATCTGCTTCTCGGCTTCTATTATCTGCTTCAAACTTGGCTTCTGCTTCAATCTCGGCTTCTCGGCGTCTATCTGCTTTAAACTCGGCTTCTATCTGCTTTTTATCTGTTTTTATCTGCGCTTTCGGCTTCTACAATCTGTTTTTATCTGTTTTTATCTGCGCTTTCGAGTTTTTCTGCTTCTACAATCTTCTGCTTTAGGGTTTTCGGCTCAAAGGTTTTTTCGGCTAAAAGGTTTCTACTCGGCTTTTCTGCTTTTCTGCTTTAAACTCGGCTTCTATATGCTTTTCGGCTTCTATATGCTTTTTCGGCTCAATACAAGGTTCTATACAAGGTTTGTAGGCTCTATACAAGGTTTTCTGGTTTTTTTGGCTTTTCTGACTTTGAATAACTTTGGTTTTTTGTGTTAAAGCTTCTCGGCTGCTATTGCTTTTTCTCCAAATTAGCTGCTATTGCTTTTTCTCGGCTTCTTAAGGCTTCTCGAATCACTTCTTAAGGTTTCTCGGGTTAGTATTTACTGTTATTTACATAAAGTAGTTATTTTCCATAAAGCATGTTATTTACTTTTACATGCATCAGTTCTATTTCATATCATATCTGTTCTCTATCATATCATATTACTCTATCTGTTCTATTTCATATCTGATCTATGATCTAGATCATAGAGCAAGATCATAGATCTTCACTAGCTCTTCCTCTATCTGTTCTAAATAATGAACTAAAACAATGAACTAAATATTGAACTAAACAAGGAGTATTATTATTATATATATCGCTCTAAGCGGCTTTATATTTTGAATTCTCGCATTATTCGCATGATTCTCGCATTATGTATTTTGTTAGAATAATATGTTGGAATGGGAGAAATCGCGCTTGGCGCATTTCTATTTTTGGGTTACGTTTTCCACTAGGTTAATCAAATCGCGCCAGGCGCGTTTTTAGTTTGGCATTTCAATTTCATACGGCTCTATACAAATCGCGCCAGGCGCGTGTGAAATAGATCTGTGCTAATTACTTTCTCTCGTTCTAGTGCCATGGATTTTCCTTATGCATGGACACTGGCTGGTTCAAATACACCGGCCGGTTCTAGTTCCCCTGGGCGACCATCAACTCTGGACCACATACAAGATATTACTTGAGTGTCTTTGTTCAAAGCGTTCAAAAGAGTTGGAGAATCCATTAAAATACTGTATCGGGGGGGCCATGGGTACACTTCCATCGCATCTATGGACATATCAGACTCCTCATGCTCTTAGTAAGGCTCATGCCAACAAATAAGTACAAGGATTTGATTTATAGTATCAGGGATCGATACAACACTCTGGTTTGGAGACTCGACATCCTCAGGAAAGATGAGGATCCTGTCATATCAGGGTGGTTCAGGTGGGACTTCTTGCGGGATTGGGGGGATGAAGTGGGCCGGCCCGACATATTGTAGAGATAGAAAGAATTGGCGCTGGCGCATTTTTTTGCGAGAAGAAGAAATGTACATAACTTTTTTTTGGAATATGAATACAAACTTCGCGCTGGCGCTAATTTTGCACTATACTTTTACTTTCATTAGTTTTTTTTTTTTTATATGCAATGTCGAAAACATTGAATCTGTGATGCCCTCGGCCCGATTATGACCAACCCCAAGAAACTACATATTTTCATTAATGTGTAGTTTCATGGGGTTGATATGATGGCAAAAAGAGCATCAAAGAATACAAAATTCACAACATCATGAGATGATATGATATATTCTTTTTTTTTGAATATCCAAATATACATACCTTTTTCGGGACGTTCTTTTGGCCATGCTACAAATGTGCCCACGCTTTCACCAATCAGTATCGCCAAGGGATGTCTTCTTGGAAGAGCCTCATCTTCATAATTGCGGTTTAGAATAGAAATCTTACGTGAAACTTGTTCCAAGAGGAACACCATGACACATAGAACTTGGATTCAAATCTTGATTTTACACAATCCTACTTTCGGCGCTTCAAGTTTCTTTGTTAGAAGATAGCATTCTTCTCATTAATCGATAAAGAACCGTAATGCATTGTAAAAATAGAGGGCGAAAAATTGAGAACAAGAGAATGCATTGAATTCACCATAGTTCAGCAGACATCGAATGGGAATTGAAGGCGGCTCGATCGAATGGATTGAAGGCGGCTCGATCGATCGAATGGGATCGAACGGATCTTGGGCGCTCTGATAGTCGATTGTTCTTGGGCGCTCTGATACTAGGAATGATCTTGGGCGCCTCTGGTAGTAGGTGGCGATTAGGTGGTAGTAGATTGCCACATATCGTTTCTTGAAATTAATAATTACTTGTTATCTTGAAATTGCACTAAAAAAAAAACACAATGTAAATTTTGTAAATGAGCGGGACAGGCGGTTAATTAAGGCGGTATAAATTTAAAAGGACGCGAATTTGAATTCTGATTTGTAAATCGGCGGCCTAGATTATGAACATACATATAAGTTTAAACCAAAACCCCGGTCTCATACTATCCGCGACTTGCGGTTCTATGGCGTCTAGAGGATCTGGCCGCGGTAGAAGGGTAGAGGTGGGCTGACGACCAAAGCACAAATCCCAAGCACGGAGGGCTTCTTGAACAAGCAGAAAGTTTTGATCAACAAAGCGCCTCGGGTAATTGATCATTTTTGTTTTGTAATTGATTTACGTGTCCCTTTTATTGTTAGGTTTCTAGGATGTTTTCAACTGTGTATTTTTACGTATGTATGCGTGTCTCTGTGTATTGTCTACCTTTCATATTGTTTACGTGTCATTTCTCTTTGCTTTTACTACCTTGTTTTGTGTGTTTTTGTTATAATCTTCTCCTTTACTCCGATATGTTTTATGTTGGAACAATTCTCCATTTTGTATAATGTAGACCGTGTAAGTCTTTACTTACGTATTCTCGAGTTCTTTTGACAAGTCTTTTTTGTAGCCTAGTATGTCTCTTTATAAAAGAGAAGTGTCTCGTAGGTCCCCTCTTAAGAACGGCTATTCGCGCGATTTATAATTATGAGTGGTTTTGGTTGTCTCGCTACTTTCCTCGCGTGTACAATTTATGTTTTTGAAAGTAAAGGCGTCTATGAAAACGCTCGTAGCGATTTCATTACTCACCACATGATTGTAACTTTGGGATCTTCTAAAATGTGAAAAGAAAAGCAAAGCTGCGCTGAGGTCCGGGACATCCGCGAAAAAAACCAAGAACGGATGAAGATGTATCGATTGCAGATTTGGCACACGTTGTGACCATTGGCAATCGACGAAATAATGAAGGCTCGTGTAGAGCCTCCATGTCGAAGAAGATCTACGAGAGGGCTCGAATGGTATGTGGAGATCTTCAAGACTAGCGGAAAGACGATCGATTTTCATGTCTAGAGTTAAGGAAACAGATCAAATGAAGAAACAAGGTATTCGATCACATGCGAAGAACGGGACGATTCTTACCGTTCATTGTATTACTTGAAGCTGGTCGAAAAATAAAAAAGTATTGAAGAAGTTAAATTCTTGCAAGGTGCTAGTTCCTTTAAAGAGACTGCCCTAAGAACGGATGAGGCATGAGATAACCTCTTCAAATTTGGCTGGTCGGTGGTGATCTATTGACACCAAAAAAATATGTGAAGGTCTCTCACCGTGAGAAGAGCAATCAAGACAAGGCCGTCAGCTAGTACGTACCTACAAGCTTTAAAAGAGAAGGAAGATGCAAGTTCTAGAGCCGGGGAAACACGGACGTTCTAGGCATTACGGAGGATATGACTAGTGATGATGACAAGGGCGAGAGGCGGTTAGAGGCCATGAGCAAACTCAAGAAATATCGCGACAAGTATCCATTGGGCCTTAGCTTCACGCATCCTATCCATGTCGACGGGCTTTTCAGGTCCACGAAGGCTATGTTTGTCGCCAGAAGATTTGACAAGCAAAGACGAATGGAAATAGTCGACAAAGATGATAGAAAACCGGGTGCGGTGCCAATGCCGGCAGATGTGGTGCCTTTTGATATGAAGACGAAGAAGGTGTTGATATGGAATAAACTTGAAGATTTAACGGCAACCTCGATATTCACTTCATGATAATAGATGGCCAAAGATTCGCTGGAGGCAGTGAAGGTTTTGAGTCAAGCACAAAAACGGAAATCGGTTATTCTATAGATCAGATTCAAACCGTAAATTGCCGATTCCTCATTGGCTCCACAACAGCCAGCTAATTAGTCAAATCGGTAGCGCATCTTGAATGACATGGGAAAGACATTCACGTACAAAAGGTATTTTATGTTCCACATATGCGTTCCAAAGGCCAGCGGTAGCGTTTGCTTAATCACGATTTACAAGAAACGCCGCGCGGGCGCGATTTCTTCATATGGCTCGCGATTTTCTAAATCGTGATTAGCAAAACGCTACCGGGCGCTGCTTTTATGTTGTTATTTGTGTGACGGATTTACAAAGCTTGGCCTGGCGCCAATTCTTCATCATGAAGAAATCGCGCCAGCGCGTTTTTTGTAAATACGTTGATTAACTAAAACGCTACCGGGCGCTGTTTTTTTATATTGTTACTTTCACTTAACTGTTTTTTTTTTATCTAACGCCCATATTTTGCGGTCCGTATGTGGAGCGATTTGCGGCACGCCAGAATCAATGGATCGAATATGGAAAACCAATGCCGACGGACAAAGGGCAATCTAAGAGTGCCAATTCAAATTACTAGAAAGGACATCGTGCCAAACCATAATACAGACAAGAACAAGGCCACTAGATCAAAGAAGAAAAAGGGGATGCACAAGCCGGGCACGTAAGAGCAAACGGTGCCAAAGGATGCCCGCAAGATTGTTTTTTCTTCCCGACAGGTATGGGAAAAGTGGAACTAATTTTGGGACGCCTATTCGAAAAGAAGTTGCCCGATTCGTATGGCAGGTTTCCTCCAAGTAAGATACGCCTATTTTTGATATAGGTATCCGTAAAATGAGAAAGGCACAAGGATTGGATGATGCGTAATTAATCGTTTCTAGATAGTTGCATCGGAAAGGAAGTTATCTACAAGAAAACGTCTGCGAAAGAAAGCACTTGACATCTTCGAAGATGCATGCGAATCGATAAAGAATATGAAAGTCCGAAAAAAGTTTGTTGGTGAAGAAGCGCAAAGGCTCTCGGGGAGACATGATGTTATCGAGATAGGCTTAATGCAAAAGTACAACGATCTAATGATGACATTAAGAAATATGTATTTTGGTCAAAAGATTTTGTGAAGCAAAAGCAAAAGGCGAAGAATGTGGCAACTCTTAAGGGGATTCACACTAAAGTTCGCCCCGACCTAAAAAAAGAAAAGTTGCTTTGGTGAAGAAGACGCGAGAGACGAAGTCTCCTTTTTTCTATAAGGTGTCCACCGGGTTATAAGTGTGCCATGCCGTGAGGTAGGTGAAGGGCCAACCGACATCACTCTATTTGTTCTTGATAGCCGCGGGCACGAGATGGACACGGGATGATGATTACAGCACCTTCTTCAACACATGCGGTGGTTTGACGATCGAGATGCATTATACTATCGCGGACAGGTTTGCCACTCCGACATTTCCTACGATATGCACTAGCCTGCCGCAAATGATGTCGAATGCATTAAAGTGATGAGGCAAGCAAAGAATGATAGATGAAAACAAAGATAGTGAGTTTAGTACCCAAAAGTAAGATCTCACATGTGCTAGTCCTTATGATAGCCATTATGGATGATAAAGAATATGAAAGACTCAAGGGGAAACCAAGAAGATGAGAAGATTGCTTGGCATTAAGCTATCGGCTAGATGAACCCCTATTGAAGAATGTTTTTATGTCGAATCCATTCATAAGACAAAGACAAAGGGAAAGGGACTGCAGATGTGGATGTGGACCTGGACGAAGAGGAAGAGGAAGAGGAAGAAGAAAACTGGTCGACCTCGCCCTTAATTCACCAATCAAGTATGAGCTACCGACGGCCAAGATAAGGGGAGGCTGAATAAGTACGGTTTTCTTTGGCCCTTTCGAAGTTTTCTCGATTGAAGCCTTCTGCGCCTTAGAGTCTAC
Organism: Isoetes taiwanensis; assembly: GCA_021234155.1. Taxonomy (NCBI): domain Eukaryota; kingdom Viridiplantae; phylum Streptophyta; class Lycopodiopsida; order Isoetales; family Isoetaceae; genus Isoetes; species Isoetes taiwanensis. Next base: position 6,307,314 of record JAJEKV010000016.1, on the reverse strand, counting down.
GTGTTGGGAGTTTCATGTTGGAGGTTATGTCCGGGTGGGGAAGCTCAAGCTAGCTAGGAAATGCCAAAGTGTGGTCTCTGATGGTCAAGCCAAGGACTTCCTCGATATTTTTTTCGAGAAAGTGCTAGAGGTGGCACCTAGGGGTCCGCTAGGTAGTGCAAAAAATAAAGCTTCCAGCTCTAAGTCCAATTTTACCGCAGATCCGGGCCGCAGAGGGAAGAAATGAGAAAGCATATAGAGGGCATAAAGAAGAATATCGACAAGCAAACAGCGGCTTAACTATGCGGCCGAGAGCGTGCCTATCCTTCCAATCACATTGGAAAATCCTGGCGAGAAGTGGATGTAGGTAACGCAAACGAAGAAGACAAAATCCTAGATGATACAGTGGATTCGGAAAGCTCGAGTCAGGTTAGCATAAAGAGTAATGAAGTATCAACCATAGTTCAAACACTAAGTGATGTGGCTGACACTTCTCGCAGACCGAAGACAGCCGAGAGTAAGCTCATCATTGCGGATGTTGAACAGGAACCAGAAAGGTATGTTATTCAAACAGAAATGAAAATCGCGCCAGGCGCGATTTCAATTCTTCAAACAATTGAAAATCGCGGCCGGCAGCGATTTCAATTATTCCACAGATTGAAAATCGCGCCAAGCCGCGATTTCAATTTTCTTTTTCCTTGTCTCACAAGTGTGTGCTTTATTATTACGACCTAATCCGGTTTCCTCCAAAATCGGGTGTTCGATTTGAATGGAGTGCTTTTGCAAAACGTTACCTAAAGCACAATTTCCTTTATCATGGTATGCACGTAAACCATTTGAGACATATCTAAATGGGTATATCCATGCCATATCCGAAGGAGATGTTAGACCAAGCTTTCTTTTTATTTCGTTGTGCAATTTGGTCGTCGATGGAGAATAGAAAATATCTGAGGAAGTTTTGAGAGTAGTTCCCCGAGTTACATAGAGATTGGGCATCTGTTTGGGATCGAGCAAATGTAAGTCATTCAATAACCCAAAGGATCCTCTGTAAAAAAAAATATTTGTGAAATGCTTGAGCGACATGATGGATGACTTGGGCGCTCAGGAGAAGGAAGACATCATTATAGTTGATGATGACGCCTTTGAAGTGTTGCTTCAATGGATCCACGATCACTAAATCCACCATCCTATCATCCCGAGGATTTTGACAAAGATGACTTCTCGCTTCGTTTTGTCAAGATCTTGCAAGAAATAGCTACAGGTGAAAAAGGTCGAAGAGATACAAACACTATACCCGCAACTTAATCGGACAGGGAAATTGATGGGGACCTAGAGAAGATCGTTCTAGAAAGGGAACTTTTTTTTATATATATATATATGTATACTGAGAAATACACTTTCAAAAAGTTTTGAATATGAAATATACTTTACACCAAACTCTTTCGAATATATATTGTGTTCTTATATCAGCATTATTGGTTACGGTAATGCATTATTGTTCTTTTATATTACGTGTATGGTTTGCTATACTTGCAATAATTTGTATGTATATACCGTCAATAATTTAGGTGTCTATAAATAGGTATGCATGAAATTGGCAAACCATCGGCTTCGGCCTCCGCCTTCTGCTTGTTATTATGGCACATTCTATTACCTGCCAGATGAACCATGCAGACCTCTGCAGGTGCCGCGAGCTAGAAATAGAACTTCGGGACGGGCTTGATGTCGTTGCTATGAATCCCGGCCCGCTTCTATCCCCGATCCCTTTGATGTTGTAATCCATCTTATATGGAATCCGAGCATGGTTTGTTCATGATCGAAAGGATCTCAAAGACTGCCCGTAGCGGCGCTTTGTCGGCGATGATTCGGATTAGTTTTTAAAGTTTATGTTCCACTATAATACGTTATTTATGGGAATAAAATCGCCCGCCACGCGATTTGACCCTTGAAAAACTGCTCAGAAAGCAACTTGTTTTGCTGTTATTTATTCGTAAAAACACTACAATTTCAATGTTTAGATTTCGTTGTCGCCGGGTGATTATGCAATTAATAAGCAATTTCCTACTTTTATATTGCCAACATCCTTTCATAATATGGGTCATTTGGACCGAATATTTGGATGCCCTTGCATTTCAACATATAATGCATCTTCCTAGCCCGAAAATGAACTCAGTGCAAAAGTGTGGTTAATTCAATATAATGGTCAATAAATAGCTTATACGGCGCGATTTTGGAATAGACATAATCCCAATTTAATTGAATGATGGTTATGAACCTGTCCCCGAGCACAATGGTTCCATGGATGGCTAGATCGTGGCACCACTGGCACCCACGCATCCGTACCTGACTTACCCCCAAATCAATTGGTTGTCTCACTGCACCTATTGAGTACCTAGGACGTCCACCTACGACCCAGGGGGTGTCAGACCCATATTCGGCTCACACATGGTGACGACTATAAGCCTAGCACACTATAGGAGTCCCATTCGCCACGCATCATTGTGTCCATTATATGATGCTCAATCTTGGCATATCATCTACAGCCAAGTGGGTTCTTCTGCACAGGCCGCATTTATTGGGATTTATAGCTAGAAACATCTTTATTCCTACTAGCCTTTAGGTCTCTACCCCCCATCTGACAAGCACAAGAGGTGCAGCAAAAGAACTACCATAAATCATAAATCCACTCATAATTTTAAATAGAGCATCAATAAGGATTAGTCATCCATCTAAGCATACAAGAGTTAATCCTTAATTAGAATCTCAAGCTAACTAAGCCTATTAACCAGTCACTATCTCTTAGGTTCTCCATGCTCCTCTGGTTGAATAAGCTCCTCCTCCTTCTCCAATTGCCCCCAAATCAATTTGGGGCAAATTGGGGGTAAAGCCCCCATTTGATTGGCCAATCGATTTGGCCCAAGTGGCACTTCCTAATTAACCTAATTAATTAGCATATTTTAGTTATTAATTAACTAATCTTGCATAATTAGCTTATTTAATTAATGTCAATTTAGCATAGCTAACTTTAGCCCTTTTGGTTTATTTTATAAATGGTCAATGCACCATTACATCCCCATGGTGCAGGGATAGGTTCTATACGTACAAAATTAAAATTCATGACGTATAAAGTAAAAAAAATACGTATTTATTAATAAAATACGTATTTAATGTATTAAAACCTCGCCGGAAAAAAAAAAAATTTGGCAGACGCGAAAAGCCGGAAAGCCGCACGCCAAAACGCTGAAAACCACGCACGTGAATGTAAATTTATTGTTTTTTTTCGTCGCAGACGCTAAACCTTCATCAGATCACAGACGCGAAAACATTTTCGCGTGCACGCTTTCACGTTGTTTTTCGCGTCAGACGCAAAAAAAAAAAAAAATATATTTAAACTGAAAAAAAAAAAAAAAATGATTTTGCGACGCTGAATTCTTCCAGACGCGACGCCGGCGAAAATACTTTCGGCGCACGCAATCTGGAAGGTTTTCGCGACGCCGGATTTTTATTTTTTTATTTTATTTTATTTTTTTTTTTGCGTTTGCGTATGCGGTTCGTTTTGTTTTCGACGTCGAAAAAAATTTCACAGACGCTTTCACGTTGTTTTTCGACGCACGTAAAAATCTTCCGACATTTGGATTTTTTTTGCCGTATTTTTTACGTTTTATACGGCAAATATGTGCCGTATCATACAATTCATACGTATTCCCTATAAAACGTACAGCGTATTGAACCTATCCCTGCCATGGTGACGTGTCAGCACTTCCACAACAAAAGAGATATCAATTCTAGTGACTGTGAGATCTATCAACGCCCCTATCAAGCTTCCAAAGAGTGTGGAATCGCACTCCTCACCATCGAAATCAAGCTCAAGCCTTGTGCCTGGACCAAAAGGACTTGCCACAGCCTTGCAATCTTGCATACGGCACTGCTATAATATTTTCTTGATATATTTCTGTTGAAAAAGATAGATGCCATCTGAGTGCTGCCACACTTCTACGCCTAAGCAGTAATGCATAAGAGCAAGGTCAGTCATCGCAAACAATGAAGATAACTGCGACTTCAATGTAGAAATCAGCACATCAGCATCTCCTGTGATGATCAAATCATCAACATACAAAACCACAATGCACATTTGGCCTTCATGTGATTTGTAATAAAGATTGGGGTCTGCTGCACTTCTGTTGAACCCATGCTCAAGAAAGAAAGCATTAATTTTCGCATGCCAACATCTTGGAGCCTGTTTCAAGCCGTAAATGCTTTTCTTTAAACGACAGACCAGCTGCTTCTTCTCTTGAGCAACAAATCCTGGATGTGGAGTCATATAGACCTCTTCCTCCAAATCACCATTTAAAAAACCATATGTAATGCCTATTTGAAACATTGGCTAATTTTTCATCCCAGGAAGAGCTATAACTGATTTGATAGTGGACATTCTGGCTACGAGAGCAAAGACTTCATCATAATCTAAGTCTTCTTTATGTGCAAAACCATTGGCTACAAGTCTAGCTTTGTGCTTTGAAACTGTCAATTTGGTTTTGTCAATTTGCTTACCAACTGGAAGTTCAAACAACTCCCATGTGCCTTGCTTCAGCAATTGAGAGTATTCTTCTTCCATTGCATGCTGCCACTGCAGATCACTAGTTGCTTCATGAAAGGTTTGTGGATCAACATGATCCTGTAAAGCAAGGTTACGTGATCCATTAGACTTCTCATGTTTCTCCATCAGACGCGAGGTTCAAGCACAATTTCATTAAAATGAGAAATTTTCTGATTCCAATTAGGGACGAAATTGTTTTCTAGCCTTTTTTATTGTTAGAAAATATGAAGTTCATCACATATGTAGACAAAGAGAAGGTTGCAGAACAACATGGTCATCAGACATACAGACAAGGAGATTGTTGCAGAACAATTTTTATTAGGGTTATCTTAAGGTTCCATGTTTCATAAGGTAAGTAGAAATTTGTTATTATATGAAATTCTAATCCAATGGTCGGGGCCGTGGAAATGAACATATGCATGTGGGATATTCATGTGAAGAAAATTGAAAATAGTAAGACCAGAGATTACGGCTTGCCGAGCTCATGAATATGTGCCTACACCGACAGATTGTGTGGTTAAATAGCAAAGTATATAAGATCAAAAACATAGAGAGAAAATCCGACTATAATGAAGTCGAAATGGAGTTATTTTAAGTGCTCGGGTTTGAGCTATTTGTGAAGGAAAATTTGTATTCATATTGGTGTGTTCATGTCTTACATTTTTGAATTCTCATAAGCATTGGTTGTTTAGTTAAAAGTTGGGTCTACTCTAGCTTATTTAATTATTAAAGCTAGAGCATTGTTTGTTGTTAACTTGATATTCAACATTTGGTATCAGAGCAGCTTATACTTGACATTTAATCATGTCAAGTCGTTTTGGAGCAAGCCTCTTGAGCACTGTAGAAGTGTACAAAAGAGGACCTGGATTTTAGGTGTGGAAGGATGCTATTAAGCATATTTTGGAGGTAGAAGAACTATGGGATCTGGTTGATCCATTGGAAGCAGGAAGAGCTCAGTCTGGTGCTAATAATGTCACACCAACAACGTCAGTGATTGGTGGATCTTCAAATACTCAAAGTTATGTTGTAGCTGCAGGATCTGGAAGCACAAATTCTGGAGCAACTTCTGGAATAGTGAGCAGTGGAGGTGGAAGATCATTTTATGCAAGATCAAAGGAAGCTCAAGGTATTATTACCTGCAAGGTTAGTGCTACAATAAGGTTGAAGCTTAGAAACAAAAGTGTTAGAGAAATATGGATTTTCATGCTTAAACACTATGAAGAGAAAAGTTCCTCTCAGATTGATCTCCTTGAAAATGAGCTAAGGAAATTAAAGTTGAAAGAAGAAAATGATGTTTCGGAATTCTTTAATAGCTTTGACAATATAGAATAGAATAGAATAGAATAGAATATACATTAATGTCCCTTGTGCCGCGAGGCCCCTGGACTTGTGTAGCATGGGCGAGCTCCCTAAAAGGGCGCTACTAGCACATCACGCTTTATGATGTAGCCTTTTCTGAAGGCTGACTTTTTTCTATTATTACCAGCACCCCGCTTTACTTCGGCTTCGTGGCCGTGCAGTGATGCGTCGTTATCAATCAGCTTTTAACTGAACAATTTGTGTGGGGTTTATGACCCGCTTTTTGTACGGATCATATTACGAACCCTCTTTCACTGTGTACTTCTCTATGTCTGGTCATCATTCTCTGGATCACGTCTGCTAGATCTCGAAGCGATTCTGTCCTTGTCATCAGAATATATACTGGTTCCCCCCATCTTATATTTCTGTATTTGTCTCTGATGTCACCGTATATCGGACAATCGTTAATCATGTGATTCTCATCCTCTACTCTCCCATTGTCACAGATTCTGCATATCCGGTCCTCCTTGTCTATTCCTCTCCATCTGTCTTTTTCAATTCTTAGATCATGACTCCCCATCCTGAATCTAGCTAGAATGTCTCCCCTAGTTTTTCCCAGTATGTTATCCCGATACATCTGGTATCCTACTTGCTGATCTGGGTTGAAAACTGTTATGAGCCAGGCTGTCTTGGGTCCTGTGTGTCTTTGCAGCCATGCTCTTGTGGCTCTGTCTGCCCACTTCTCATTCCACTGCCCTTCCTTTATTAGGTCGTTCAGGTTTAATCCCATCTCTCTGGTCCAGCTTGCCACATCTTTAAACCATCCGCTGCCTATGAGGATGTGTGATTTTGCTGATTCCTGAATGTCTTCTGCATTGTCCCTAATCAGGTACCTTATGGTTCTCTCCCATGCTCTCACCTCCATTGGTTTTTGCCCTGTTTCGAGGATCATTATTGTCAGTGGCGTATTTGTCCTCACTTTAAATTCCTGTCTGTGCCACTGCCTAAGGATTCCTTCCTGTTTTTCCCATTTTCTGTCTGTTAGGCCTGGCCCCCAGGCTTCTGCCCCATATAATTGAGTGGTGGCTACTACTGCACTGAATAAGTAACATTTGATGTCCCAGTCAATTATTCTGCTTCTGTTGCAGAAATTCTTCATATTGAAATAACTCCCTATAGCTGATTGGAACCTGGTGTCTGCCCCCTTGGTCCACTTCCCTGTGCCATGCGCATCGTACCCTAGATATATGTATTCTATTGCTTCCTCTATTTCTTTTTCCTTATATCTGAAGGGTCTATGTCTGTTCTTATGACCAAAGATGACTATCTTAGTTTTTGCTAAATTCACAGTTAGTCCTGTTTCTTCGCAGAATTGTTCTAGGATTTTTAGCAGTCTGTGCATCCCCTTGTTTTTTGTGGCCATCATACTTAGATCATCAGCATACAGCATAATTGGAACCTTCGTGTCTCCTAACGTAGGGGCGTATTCGTCCCCTTGCTGTTCTGCTATATATCCCTGCAAAGCATCTATGTATATTCCAAACAAAGTTGGGGATAATGAGCAACCCTGTTTTACATCTGTGTCACAGTTTATTGGCTGTCCTTCTTGCTCTATCTTGACATATACCCTGTGGTATAGTCTTGCAATCGACCCTACCATATTTCTCGGAGCTTGCATGTCCATCAATCTTTGTAGTAGCTTCTCTCTCAGGACTGTGTCGAATGCTTTCCTGAAATCTACAAAGCAACAGATGATCTTCCTTCCCTGTGCCTTGTTCTGTTCTATTAATATCCGAAGAGTTACTAGGTGGTCGGTGGTTGAGTGTTCCGGCCTGAATCCTGCTTGCCCTTGTGCTCTCATGTTTCCTTCTTCTGCCCATTTCTTTAATTTGTTATGAGTGTAATTTTTTATATGTTTTTTCAAAACATGTTTTCAAGTTTTTCTGTATGGAATATTCGTATATTCCATTTAATTATGACCCTCTCTCATCCATCAAAGATAGTTGATTCTTTGAAAATAAAAGCTGGAATTAAACAACTGGAATATTACAATTTTTCTCGACATCACTTAGAAGTACTCAATACCAATATTACTTTTGACAATTTCACTCAGCACCTAAAAGCATGGCCAATGTAGCATCTGTCAAGACAGCTTGAATCACCTCCTTGTTGTCTTTTGGATTTCGTCCCAACACCTTGTTGTAGACATAACACATGTGCTTGCAGAGTAGGAACCTACCCTTGCACTCATGTTTCATGAATTCTGGACAACTGCATTTCGGATTTGTACTCACCTCAATTTTGTATATGTTGGTTTCCCTTCTAAGCTCATAAATCACATGTTTTCCCCGACTGACAATATGTTTACTAACTATCTCTGCTTCCATATCAAAACTTCGCTCCAGGTTCACGTCTTCATCATTACTTAATCTAGCCCTTTTATTGACACGTCTTCCATTTCTAACTCTGACACTACTACTGCCTGAGGGCTCATTTGAAGAAATTTCAGTGGAATACTGAGTACATGTCGATGACAACCCTCTCACCTCAAAACCGCTACTCAGCAACACTTGTAATTCTTCGTCCTTGATGTTGACTCCTGTAGCTACTGGCCAACTACTAGGTCTGCTAGGAACACAGACTATACTGTAATCGGGATACCATGTGTGCTGCACATTGGTTGAACAAAACCACATGATTTGTTCTTGCTCTCCATTTCGATGTTTTCTGATTCCATAGAAAGAAGGAGCAACAGTGGATTTGTTCCCTACGTTAATGCGTGTTTGGCATTTGCGGCCAGTCTTGGATACTCTACCCATACATTTCACGTCACTGCCAGCAAGTGTCCTCCTCAAAGCCCAACTAGCCTGATGGATATCTACTTCTATTACTCTAAGTTGTGGATTATCAAAGTCTATTGTCCTTCTCGCTGAGTCAGCCATTCGTGAACGTGACATAGTGTAGGTTATCTTGTCTGGTCGGTGACTTCCTGCTTCAGAGTTACCAACTGTGGATGTCTTTCTCAAGATGGTTCGGTTATTACCACCAGATCCAGGATTATATTCTGGCATTCCCTCCCCGGACACTTGCTCATTAATAGCATTCACTCCTTGCATAGGGCTTATTTTGGAGCCAACATTTCTTTCTAATCTTCCCAACAGATTTGAAACATTAGGCCCTGTTCCCAAATGTCTACCCTCCAACCATGCCTTGTATCTAGAACTTTGCAAGAGTGCTTCTGTCATGTCAAACACACACGCATCATATAAACTCATAGTCTTTCGGTATCCCCTAGCTGCTAACCAGCTTCCATGCCGGATTCTGACAGGTTAGTCTGAGGGACATGTATGGCACTGGCTATATCCATTCCTGTAAGCATGTAATTTCCCCACCTGCTGACCCTCTGATGCCACCAAGCCAACCATGAAGCTAAGGATTTAATGTCCGCCTCGTCAGCTTTTCCAGGCCACCAATCTATAATTTTATGATAAATATCTTCTGCAATCTCAATGGTCTCTGCATTCCTCCATTTCCTGCATAGGTCCAAATGCTCAAGTCGAAAGGCCTCATAAATGTATTTATTTGTATGACGTTGTAAGCACTGTTCGAAATGAAATTGACACGAACGCTCTCCACCTACTATCTCCTGACCATTATTGTACACATCTCGTACTGCTGTCCAGTTAGCCTGGGCTTCATCAGCCATGAATTTTCTAAATTCAAATTTTCCGGAAATCCTTTGCTTACCATCACCTTATTTAATTTTTCCCAAAACAATCTCGCGGCAATGTAATCCTCAGTTTTCATGTCGCACAAGGCAATGGTTTGGAGAGATCTTATTCTAATAATAAAGATTATGTTACTTAACTTGTAGAAATAACATATTGCAAAAAATACATAATGTAGAAAGCAACTTACCTGGGATCATAGACATGACACCCCAATGTTGTCCAAGTGGGAATACGTTTGACGTGATCGAAATGAACCCGGCTATGTTGCGCATCCCCACCGGACGCATCCCCATTTTACCAGATCCACTCGAACCAGTCCAACGGTAGACATCTTGAATATGTAACATCTTTCATTCTCGTCGTCGTGTAATTGGTAAGAAAACACTGAACCATGGAAGTACTGGTATCTACTATGTTGTTTCAAATACAAAATTTGAGAGAACTCATCTCCTCCTTTTTTGTTCTGAGCCTTAGCTTTATGAATCCACCTTCGTAATCTGAATTACTTAATTGTTAAAAATAAATTCCCTTCCTTGACCTACAATGTAAATTATAAAGACAACGAGCACAATACCTTCGCTGGTTATTCAATGGTTCTAATTTTTGAAGGAATTTATCCACACCCGCAGAATCAAGTGTCTGAAAAGTCGAGATTTCTTCCTCAGAAATAATATTCCCATTCACAAAGTCGGTTGCAAGCTCGTGCTGTGTTTCTCGGGTTCCTTTAGTGGTTGATGACGTGTTTAGAAGTGCCTTAGCCACGTACACACTTTCTCTTGACTCTGCAACTCTAACAGGATGGTTGTGAATGCCTATGTGAAATGCCAACCTGGTAAAATTTGTATTATCTGGGAAGCAGTAGTACATTTTGCATGCGCATTGACTTACACATTCTGGCCGCTCCCTACAGAATATACAATTCAGCGACCCATTGGCAATAGATAGTTCTCCAATATCTGGTGTATGCCTCAAGGTCCCTCTCCATTGCACCTCATTTGGTTCCCCAGTTCCTAAAACACATTCACAACTCGTATTTTTGCATTGCAAGTGGCCACAACAGTGGGATAACTTGACACAACCTCGAAAAACTAGGGACAATCAGATGAGAAGGGTCGGACCAGACGTGAGGATCCATGTTCTGTTCCATTCCCGACATGGGTTTGGAACATTTCTTTTCACATGGGAGTTCATAAACTACAGTACCATTATAACACTTTGGAAAATGGTTCACCCTTACAGTTGTACCAACCTCAAGTGCCCAAGCCTTCAATTTACTATTGCCACCATTTGTGATCAAGTAATCGAACATTGACCTCTCAATTACATTGGATTCCATAGATTTAGGTGAGTCCACAACTATGGGGCATGCTGGAGAACTAATAATCTCAGGGATACCAGTCACAATTACACGTGATCCAAATTCTCTATCAATCACATAAACTCCATCTCTGTTTAGCTTAAGAACGTATGTCAAGGAATCCACATCACTATCTGCCGACACTTGTTGCAACATCACACTACCCGGTTGGAAGCCAAAACATTGTGAAACTAGATTGTTATTCACAGTGCAAACTCCATTAGCATCAAATGGTAAATGCATAGATTGCAACTTACCTGGAGAAGTCATGCTTACTGTCGCTGCCATTTCTCACTTGTGTGAAATTCTGTAAACGCACGAGAGTTGGACATCCGTTATTTATATTGATTTTCGAATAACTCACGAGATTGGTGCCGCAATGAGCGGACATATTCGTTACCCACCAACTTAATTTTCGTAGTGCTGCTATTAATTAAAATGAGTCATGTAATTAAAATGATTATTATAACGATCACAGTAATTATAAACGGCTACTTACGAACTACTTATAAACGGCTACTTAGGAACTACTTATAAACGACTACTAAGCATCCGTGGTAATCCAAATGCAAGTTATCCGAATGCAAGTTATCGGAATGCTGTGGTGACTGTGGATATCTGTCTGCGTGTGCGAGGTCAGAGTATGTTTCTCTTAAACTTTAGGCAATGTAACATGTCTCATATTAGAACCATTTTAGAAAGAATACATTTTAGAAATGTATTTGAAAAATACATTTTAAAAGTCGTCATTTTAGAAATGCATTGTAGAAAATGTTTTAGTGCTGCGAAACCCTAAGCTTCAAAAACGTCTCTCGATTCTGCTTGCTTTCAACTCTGGTGAGTTCTCTCTATTTCGATGCTGAATTTGTTTCGATGCTGAAGTAGCAGCGGCGCCGCACCCTCTATCTCGATCCATCAAACTGATTTATGGTCTGCTATTTCCTCCAAAAACAGTCGGATTCAGGGTCTCGCAGTGAGATGTTTCTTCAGTGGAATTTTCTTTATTTTTGATGCTGAAGTAGCAGCGGCGCCGCACCCTTAAATATGGTCAATGATGAAGGTTTGATCTGTTTTGCGTTTCATCATCCTGTTTGATCCATTTTTCTCAAGAATAGGTTCTAAGCACAATGCCGGATTTGGTACAGAAAAAATGGGTTTGAAAAAATGGTGCTAGACATAGATATAGACTTTTCTGATGATGAAGTAGCAGCGGCGCCGCACCCTCTGTTTCGATCAATCAAACTTAGATATAAGGTCCTCCAAATAAAAGCCGGATTTATGGAAAAAATGGTGCCTATCTTGATTGAATTTTCTGTTTTTTTGATGCTGAAGTTTGCTTAAAGGGTCGATTCTTGTTGCTTTAGCTTTACATTCTTTTACAATATACTTGCCATATGAGAATGTTTGTTTAAGCCTTCACATAGGTTGCTAATATATTTCTTGTGGTGTTCTTTCAGTATTACATATGGTATGGTGGTAGAAACGAGAAATAGTAAGCCAGATTTACAGCCTACTAGACTAGTTACTCCAAAAAGAAAACCAAGAGGTCGTTACGCCAGTCGTAAATTAACAATGTCAGTTGAGGCTAGTGGGGATCCAGTCAGTGATACAGAAAGAACAACCAATGAGTCTGATGATACTGAAAAACAGGCAGGTGACATCACTCCCCCTGCTTTTGAAGAAGACGCAGACGTAAATGATGATGATAAGAAGTCAACCTCAAAAAGTAGTGGTAAAAAAAAGGGAAAGAAAACAGAATCAAATGAAGATGTTCTTGGTGATCTCTCAGCGTCCTTTACTGTTGAAGTTATATCAGAAACTCTTGATGCATTGGCATTGAAACGGGATAAAGAACCACCTATGATACCCTTATGTCGGATCAAAATAAATGAAGCGGTTCGTAAGGTTGGTTCTCGAGGTCAAGTACTGCGAGAAACCTTTAGACAGGATGGCTATGTGAAATCAAAGGGGAATTTCATTTTGTCAATGACAACAGCAAAGGGGGATGTAATTCCAGTGACTGATGAGGACATTGATGGTTGGGATCCATATTGGCAAGAAGTTAATAAGGCATTTGAAGAGGCTTTGTCAAATAACTCAGATTGGTCAGATTTAAAAGGACTTATGTTCCTCTGTTGGGATGGCAATCATCGAACAGAGGCATGGATGAATGAAATTAACACCACATACAAACACATCAAAGCAAAGCATATATGTGTTCGAGCTGACTTCATAAACATTGATGAGCCAAATGAGACAACACTAATTGCAGCTATGAACAGAATAAACTTGTAAGTGCTCTACTTGCTTAATTTATTTACTTTGGAATTGCTTGTTACTCCAACTCACTTTTAACATCTTCTTGTAGATTGAACGAGATTGGTGTGGTTCGCACAAGTCTTCAGGATACTCTTATGATTGTGCACAGGGTTGCTACTTCCAAACCTGACAAGTACATGAAAGATTTATCTCCTATTGAGTTAAAGGCACAAAGGACAAGGGAAATGGTTGGCTCAAACGAGCCTAGGTATCCTCTTACACGGTTGGCCTATGCAAAAATATTATACAATGTAAGATTGATGTTCTTTGTCCTATGATATTTCTAATTTTGTTATAGAGTTCAATACTAAATGATTTTTTTTAAAATGCATGAATGCAGGCTTCAATGAATAAGGACATTGAAGATTACATTAAGTCCAACCATGAGAATATTTCGGATGTTGAGGTATTAAAGGCCAATGCTGAAAAACAAGTGCGCGGAAAATGGACAATGAAACTGCAGAAATATTTGGCCATTGTAAATCCTAGTCTTGGGAGCATCTGGCTACGCCATGTAACAACCAAGGACTTGGAGTCCAAAGGAGTCAATGTGACACTGGAAAAGCTTATGTACATGGTCAGGTCAAAGGTACAAAACAATGTAAGAGACAATTGGATCAAGACAATGACCAGCACTTCTCAATTTGGCAATTACCAAAAAATACCTACTAATGACAAGAGTTTCAGTTCCTGGATAAAGAAAGAAACATGGTTAGAGCATTTGTTGACTAGGACCTGTGAGTTGGTGAAGGGAGCAAATGAGCAGCATAATTTGCAGTTAGTAATACCGCGTGACTGTGATGTGGAGACTTGGTACAGAACCTTCAAAGCTAAGAATCGGGTTGAAATGTTCAAACATTGGGATAAACATATGTCTTCCTCAGTCAATGTGTCGGAGGCCTTTGAAATTCAAAGGACAGCCATGCGAGTGGCTTACAGGTATTTTAAATACATGGTGTATATCAAATGCATGGAATCAATGCATCCACAGATACAGATTTGGGTTTCTCAAACAGGTGAAGATTGTATTTATAGTCCAAAGGGAAATTTAGATCGTGGAGGTGGAATGCAAAACTGGGAAAGGGAAAACTGTCCCTGGTGGATTGATTTCCCTTTGGGGTCTTATCCAGAGGAAGAAGAGGCTGATTATAATAAGATTCGGGGAGTGCAGAAAAGGAAGTTATATCATGTTGAGGAAGAAATTGATGCTGACAGGAAAAAAAGAAGTAGGAAAGGGAAACCAAAGTTGCCTGAAGCAAAGGTTGTTGATATTGAAGATGAGGACACCTTTCCAGATTATCACACACCTCCTAGAATGCCAATGCCCGATGTTACAAATGTTCCAAAAGAACTTCATACTGAATTCCGTGTTGTTGATGCAGATGTTTGTAAGGTCTCAAGGGCTGTCTCCACAGGTGGACATGAAGTTTTCACTTCATTGAGAAATTTGGGAAAGGAAGTTAAGAAACAAACCGTGTATAGCAGGAATGGAAAAGTAAGAGATTGGGGTGCTAACATGGTTCTTATTGATCTGCCGACAAATGAACCTACAAGAAGTGACTTAGTTGAAATACCCAACTGGAACAAAATGGACACACAATTAGTTGATGGGTGTTTCACTTTGGGTGAACTTTGCTTGGATGATAGTGGATGGTTGGTGTGCATCAGCAGTTTTGAGTTTCAGAAAATGATTGACATAGCATCCAGAAAAAAGAATCTTGAATTAGTGAGAGCATACAAACTGATAGGAGATACACCATTCAGTTTTCATAAAGATAAGTATGGAACTCTATCAAGAATGGTATTGCTAGTATCTCTCTACAAAAGAGTTGGCACAAATCCATCATTCAAATCAAATGATGTGTTTCATACACACGAGTTGAATTACAACAGTGAACTCTTGAGGCATTACTCAGGGTCGGGTGAGAGATTGAACTCTATGCGGCATAATTTGGAGAAGAGCACTCGATTTAATGAGTTCCTACTTCAATTGTTATGTGATTCTGGTGATTATGTTGTGGATTTATTGATGTGCATGTGGTCTATGGTTGAGGCATGTGCACTTAGAGGTTTGCATTGCTTTGCAATGGATTATGATGTTGACATTTGTGATATGGTCAAAACACATCGAATGTCAACATTCAAGAAGCCTATAGCAGAAGGAAGTTCTACTGACCATTTGAATTTGGATGATGAGGAAGATATTACCGTGGATGTGCTTGACGAGCCGGCTGATTAGTTAGTGAGCCACAATTTCTACATTTCGTTTGAATTGATCCCATGTTAGAAACTGATCACGTGTGTTTGTCTTATGTTGCAGTTTCTTACCAGTCTATGCTGAGCAGCAAGCCTCTATTCTGTCCTTACTACCTAGTATTGAGAAGAAAGAAAAAAGGCGAAAGCGTTGTCTTTTTATAGACGATGAGGCATTTGAGAACACATGACTCCAATGTGTTTGGACTTGAGTATCATGTTCCAATACTTTTCTATAGTATTTTTGTTGATGTTGATATTTTCTAGCTACCAAGTGGAGTTGTATATGAATACCAACTGTCTTTGTCTACTAAATTACAACATCATATTTGCAATGTAGTACACCTCTATATATATTTTGGTTTTTTTTTTGGGGATAATTACTAGATACTAAGTGCACTACAATACCAAAAACCTTTGTATGTAAATACCAAAAACAAATTATATTTGTCTACTCAATGGATGGAATATTACAGAATATTCTATAAAAAACCAAAAAACATGATTTGAAAAAACCTAAAGAAAAAATTTCCCATTTGTTATCCAGTGCTTTTCCAAACCCAGCGAAAATGGAGCTCATCATTATTGTCCTGTAGTTTCCTGGATCCTGTCTGCTTCTTGCCTTATGCAGAGGTATGACTCTATTGTACGTCCACCTGTCTGGAAGCCCTGTGTGTATGATGCCATTGAAAATGTCTGTGACCTGTCTGCCAATTTCTGTCTCAGCACACTTCAGTAATTCCACGGTCAGACCATATAGATCCGGTGCTTTATGGTTAGCCATCCTGTTTAGGGCTATCATTACCTTTAGCATGTTGAAGCATGGTTTGTCTGAAGCCTGCAACATTGGTATTGATACAGGAGGCGCCCCTGTCTTATACAATTTCTCCAGGTATTTCTCCCATCCTGATGTTCCAATACCGTCATGTTCACTCCTTGTTTTCATATTATCCCCTCCCTTTTGTTTGAATCCCCTCCAAAATCTTCGGGGCTGCTTCTTCAACATTTTTCCCATATACCATTGATGTTGTAGCAGGTTACTATTCCGTTTTATCTTTAGCAATCTTATGTATGCTGCTTTTTCTTTTTGGTATGTCGCCCTCCCTCTATGTTCTTTTGTTTTTCTTTTTTGCTCCCTGCACTCGTCATCGTACCATACTGATGCTCTAAAGGCCCTGTTCTTTCTAGTTCTGTTCCTGTTCCCAAACACCTCTGTTGCTACTCTTACCATGATGTCATTGAGTGTATTACCATTGTCATTCGCATCGTGTTTTCCCCATTCCCATTTTTCCATTTCCTCCCTGACTGTTTGTATGAATATATCTGTGTATTTTCTTGAAATTGGATCCTCACTCTCGCTTTCTTTTCCTCCTTTCCCACCTTGTTATTAATCTGTGGCGTCCCACCCCTTCTGAGTGTCAATTTGATCGGTCTATGACTCTCCCTTTTTCCAGTCGGCCATTCCTGTAGCATTAGTCCTTCTATTCTTTCCGCTGCCTAGTTGTTCAAAATTACATAATCTACTATGCTCTTACCATGTGCATTCTGACTCGTAAAACCCCCCGATCCCCTCCATTTTTTCACTCAATTAGCTATGATCACACCTGTTGCCGTGCAGACTTCCAACAGTAATTCGCCTTTAGCGTTGACTTCTGCCTTATCCTCTGTATCTCTCTGCCACTCCTGTGTTCTTGCTGTGTATATTATCTGACCATCCTTCTCATCAGTGTTCGTGCTTTGTGCCTGTTCCTGTCTGGTTCTGGCATTTAAGTCCCCTACTAGTATTATTGGTCCCTGTTCTTTCCATTTCATCATACTTTCCCCTAGATCCAGCAACTCTAGCTTATCACTGTTTGGTGGATAGTATGCAATTATCAGAAATATGTCTTGTTTGTTTTTCAATTGGACATTCAACACCATGTATCTTTTATTGATATCTGAATGTAACATACATGCGCTGTTAGCTATACTATTCTTTACATAACAGGCCAGGCCTGCACTTCCCCTCCCTATCTTGAAATCCTTGTCTTTCCAGCACGTGAACAACTGGTATCCTTCTTCCTCTGGCACGCGTTATGCTCCCATGTTTCTACCAGGCATATTATGTCGCAGCTGTGGGCACCTTCTAGTCTCTCTCCATCATCCCACGGGTACCCGGTACAGTTCCAGTACCATATCATTAGCGTCTATTCCCTCGAGGTTGCTCCTTCGGGGTCTCCGTGCCTTTTGTCCCATTGCCTGCTCTTCTTGGTCTTCCTCTTGTCTTCATTGTCGGGGTTGGCCCTCCAACCCCTGCTTGTATTGTTCGGTCTTCGCTTCCCCCGCTTCCGCTTCTTCCTGCCTCTCTGTTCTGATTCCCTTCTAACGTGATCGCCCTTAGTGCTCCCCCCAGCAATCTGCTCTCCTGCCCCTGTGGTATTGTCTTCAGGGGATAGATATTTTCCTTTTCCACTTCCGTTATTTTTTGCTACTCCTTGTGTCCCCCGAGTCTATTCTTGTGGTTGAGTCGCATGTTCTCTTACCCTCTTGTGAAGGTAAACTTTGTCGTTCTTGACCCCCACTTGTATCCCTGCTTGGTTCAGCTCCCTGGCTTTGGCTAGCTCCCTGTGTAGTCCTTGGCGCTGCATTACTATTAAAGACTCCTGTACTTTGATTCCATTCCTCAATCTGGATCCCATCCGCAAGATTCTTTCTTTGGTTGCCAAGTCCCTCAGTGTCAGGTTTATATGCCTCGATCTCCCTCTCCATTGGCCTGACCGTAATGCCTTGACAATGACGCTCCTGTGTTCCTTGAACATTGTCTCTATCACTTCTGTAGTAACTCGATATATATCCTCGTTAGGTCTCTCTGCTACCCCAATTATCCTAACATCATGTTTAATTTTACTCTGCTCCTCATATTCCATTATATGTGGCTTTATCCTATCAAATGACTCCCATGCATCCAACTCAACATTTGATTTCTCTAATTCAACCAACCTTTGCAGAATCTTTGCTTTCTCCTCTTCGATCTCGTTCATTCGGCGCTGCATTTCCTCGTTCGTCCTCTCCACCCCTCCTAGCCTCACGTCCATACTAGAGATGGCTAGTTTGTTACTGTTGCATGTTTCAGCCAGTGCATTGAGTGCATCCATGTTCGGAATTTTCGATTCTAGCTGCTTGTCCATCTGTGCTAGGAAATCCCTGAGGTCCTGCTGGCTCACTGGCGCTTTCGCTGCCTCTGCTGACTGCTGTTGGCAACGTCGGCCATCGCTTCTGTTTGCAAGATAACGCTGCGGTGGCTTTGGGCAACGCGATCGTACTAGACTCTCTCTGGTAAGTTAACCATAATGCCTCCTTAAGGATATATATTACCCCCTTCTAAACGGTGTTTTGTTTGAAATTACCGTTTTAATTTGAATTTCAAAATGTCCATAATTATTCCGCTCGTCTCTTTTTATTATTATTCGATCTCCTCTTCCCGATACTGTCACATTTCTTTTTCGTCTGTTGGCCGAGGTTGATCCTTTCTGAGACGATTAGTTCGGTAATTGCCTACCTGCATTAATTATGCATTTATGTGACAGCATTCCGTCCTTTCTGCACTTCTGTGTCTCTGCATTTCTGTATTTCTGTCATTTTGGTGATCTGGGAACCAGTTGGGGGTCGAGCCCGCGCTATCCTGGCCTATGGCGGGGGTTATACCCCTCAGTCCATAATTTTCCCTATTCTCCTTTTTGACAGTTCTTCGACAATTTTCGACAAATGAGGTATTCTTCATACCCCGCTAAAAAGTCAAATTTTGTTCTCCTGATGTCAACGACTTTTTAGTGGTCCAGGTTACCAGTTGGTGGGTCTAGCCCTCGCTATCCTGGTGTACGGCGGAGGCTTAGCCTCTCTGTCCCGTAGCTTGCCCCGTCCACCTTTTACTCTGTGATTCTTGTAGTTTTTGTCTTGTACCTTCAATGGTCCAATTTTTACCTTTATGAAGCTTGCTCCCTTGATATTTTTATTCGTCCAGCATGGCATTGTTTCCTTATCTTTTTGCTTACCTGTCACCCCTTGTCCTATGTCTTTCCCTGTCTTCGACATATTCGCCACCCTTTTTGCGTTCAGATTCGGTTTCTACCGCAGTATGGTCCATCTCTCTTTGATTTTTGTCTGCTATCATTTCCCTTCTGTTGTCGAATGTATCCTATTATTATCTAGCATACCGGCTTATCCTGTATATGTTCACTGGTGCAACCGATCAGAGTGTATCCCCTGAGGCTTTTTCCTCCTGTTATCGCATGTCGCCCAATAAGTGTCTTATTGCCTGGTCCTAACCTGAAAGTATGAGGATATCCATAATTCCCCAACCATTTGTTCATTTTTGTTATAGAGTATAATGCTTTAGAGCAGAAGCAATTCATCAGAAGTAGGTGATTTAAACTATACAATGAAACTGCTTTACCATTACCCAGTACAGCCGTTACTTCAAATTTTCTATTCAAGAATTCTCAAAACAAATATAACACAGGCGTATACATATAACACTGGTACATTCAGTCATGCTTAAAGCATGGTATTCTCTCAAGAGGCATAGCTTTCTCTTCTGGAAGACTTCATCTAATTCATTTAACAATTAGACTCAGCTGAGGGCTGCTGCGGGTTACCCATCTTAGTAATTGACAGGGATTATATATGAAGCATAAGCTGAAGAGGGTTGATTCAAAACAAAAGATAAAAACAAAACAGTATAATAACAAAAAAGCTAAGGTTAACTCCTATCTCCTATCCACCTCAGACCCCCTCCACTTTTCCCTTCTTTCCTTCTTTTCCTTGCTTCTTCATTGCATGGATTTACTTCTTCTGTTTCTTTTCTGTCGATGGCTCTCCAATATTCTTGACTTTTTCCAGGTTCCTATGAATAAAAGCCTGTCATAAAAAATCCACTGGATTTTTCTCGCAACAGAAAATGCAGACCTTGCCATAGTCGCCGATCATTAGATTATGCTGGTAGCTGGTGGATTTCTGTATTGCCGCATGCATCCGAAGTCTATTAAAGCATTGCATCACTCTATCCATATCTTGGTGCCGCACTGTATCATTCTTGTCTGATAGAACCCCAAGCACTCCAAGAAGGCCAAGGTTATAACCTGCATCTTTCATTGACTGTGCATGGTGAATGCGGTCGCAAAATTAAATTGTAATTAAATGGTGAATTGTAATAGCTTAATTGCTTAAAATTAAATTAAATTAAATACCCCCAATCCCTTTTTTTTTTTAACGGATCTGTATTTTGAAATCACCGTAAGTTTAAGTTTCGAATCGCCGCCCATATTCTCTCGTGGTATCCGTGGATTTTACGATTTACTTTTATGCTTCAGTCTCTAATCTTGGAGCACAGTGGTACCCCTTGTTCAACCTATTGCCTTATTTTATTTTCCCATGCTGTTTTGAGACATTCTGAGATATTCATATCCCGACGATCAAAACCTTTCATCTTACCCGAGATCACTGTTACTGTATTTACATAAAGTACAAACTAATAATATCCATGATTGACGAATGAGTGCATGAGTGTGTATACTTACCTGGCGTCGCTATTTCCCTGTTGACATCGCCCATCGCCCATCGCCCATTGGAGAAGACTTAAGTGGTGCAGGAGTAAATCTAACAGAAAGATACCAAGTCTTGGCCATTGCTAGGTCTGTTATTGAAAATGAGCAACTTGCCATGTTCATTAGAAATATGGCAAAAACCAAGGAGGAGGCAGAAAATATTATAAGAACTGAGGCAGCACAAAAGAAAATGCTTAAAAATGATGATGATGAATCTGCAGAAATTCTTTTTGCTGGCAAAAGGAATAATGCTACTTGTTTTTACTGTCATGAGCCTGGACATTACAAGAATGCTTGTCCAAAATTAAACAAAGAGTTTAACTGTTTTAATTGTGGAGGAAAAGGACACTCAGCTGCAAAATGCCCAACACCCAAAGACTATGGGAAAGGGAGAGGAAGTTCAAATCGAAGGGGAACTAGAAATGCAAACTCAGGTCGAGGAGGAAAAAGATCAGCTGGAACCTTTGTGGCAACTGAGATAGAAAAGAAAGAAAAAGATGAAACTAAAGATGAAGAAGAGGTAAAATGTGCTTTATCTATCTCTTGTAGGAAGGAAGCTAATTCTAAATCTAATGTGCTTGTAGTTGATAGTGGAGCTGAGAGATCAGTAGTCCAAACCTCTGATCTGTTAAAAAATCTAGAAGGATCTTATGCCAAGAATATCCAAGTAGGAAATGGAGAACTTCAAACAATTGAAGGAAAAGGATTGTTGCAGCTAATTGACCTTCAAGAAAAAATAGTAGACATTGAAAATGTTCTATGTGTTCCAACACTTATAAAGAATCTTATTTTTGTCAGTCAACTTGTTGATTTGGGATATAGAGTCACTTTTGACACTAAAGTCTGTACTATTTTCCTTGGAAATGAATTGAAATTTTATGCCAAACGAGTTGGGAATTTATTTAAATGAATAGCATATAAAATGACAATGAGAAAATGCGACCCGGCACAACAGATTGGCCCATACCCATTGCAATAACATCAAATATTTGTGTAAAAAAGGGTGGTTGGATTGCAAGGAAACAGGGAATCAAAGGTTTATTTGTGAAGGGTGTTTGCTTGGGAAAATTAATAGACTTCCTTTTACAAAATCAAGTAAAAGATCAAATGGAATACTTGATCTTGTACACACTGATCTATGTGGACCACTTAATGTCAGAGGGAGAACAAACAAGAGATATTTTATCTCTTTTATAGATGATTATGTGCAGAAAATGCAAAGTATACTGCCTTGAGAAGAAGTCACAAGCATTTGTTACATTCAAACAGTATGTGAAGGAAGTTGAAAGAGAAACTGGTAAGAAAATTAAATGTGTGAGATCTGACAAAGGAGGGGAGTTTCTCTCCACAAAATTCAAGCTTTTTTGTGTAGCTAATGGAATTAAAAGACAAATGACATGCAGGTACAGCCCCCAACAGAATGGAGTTGCAGAACAAAAAAATAGAACCATATTGGATGCCATAAGATCCATGATCAAGCATTCAGGGCTACCAAACTACCTTTGGGAGGAAGCATTAAAAACTGCCATCTTTATACAGAATAAGTTACCCTCAGCAAGTCTAAAAGGTAATGTGCCAGAATTAATGAGGTCAGGCTCTCATGAAAAAATAAACTTCAGCATGCTTAGAGCCTATGGTTGCTTAGCAATTACGCATGTTCCTACTGAACTAAAGTAAAAAACTGGATGACAAGGGTCAAATGGGATTTCTTGTGGGATATGATGAAGAATTAAAGGGATATAGGATATTCATTCCAAAGTACAAGACCATAGTAATAAGCAGGGATGTGATTTTATATGAGGAAGTTTTGTACAAAGACAGGCATGAAATCAAAACAGAAGAAGTAAAGGTTGACAATGAAGTTACATCAAGAGAAGCATAGCAATATGATTCAGAGTCAGAAAGTGAATTTGTAGAAGAGAATAATGATAAAACATATATGGAAGAACAAAAGAATAAAGGATCAGCCGAGAATACACTCGTCAAGAAAAGAAAAACACAGGTGGAAAAAACTACTAGAGAATATACAAGTAAACAATAATGAATATGGAAGATCTGCAACAGGCGAAAGTAAAGACTTGAGAAATTGGAACAAATGGATACTGAGCAGGAATATGATCAGATCATGGCCATTTTAGATGATGCAATAATTTCCAGATCATATGAAGAAGCACTAGAGTGTGGAGACAAGCAGAAATGGTTAAAAGCAATGGAGGAGGAACTAGAGTCATTCAAAACAATAGAGACATATGACCTTGTTACACAATCTGCAGATAGAAATGCCATTGGGAGCAAATGGATTTGTAAAATCAAAACAAATGCTGATGGAAGTAAAAAATTTAAAGCTAGACTTGTGGCTCAAGGATACACTCAAAAGAAGGGCAAAGACTCTGACGAGACATATTCTCCAATTGTCAAACTCACAAGTATTAGAGTGCTACTAGCTATGGGAACAACCTTGAACCTAGAATTACATCATATGGATGTTAAAAAAGCCTTTGTAAATGCTAAGTTGGATGAAGACGTCTACATGAAACAACCTCCAGGGTATGAAGTTGGAAAAGACATGGTTTGGAAACTGAACGAAGCAGTATATGGTCTGAAACAGAGAATGGTATCTTTGTATGGATAACTTTCTCAGAGAACAAGGATTTGAAAAACTTAAAAATGATGGAAACCTTTATAGGTATTCAGATGTAGATAAATTCTGCATAATGGCAGCAAATTGTGGCAAAATTTTGAATCAGTGCAAACAAGTTCTCAAAAACAGGTTTCACATGACTGATCTTGGTGAATTACATCAGTTTTTGGGGATAGAAGTAACAAGAGACAGAAAGAAAAATATATTGCATCTTAAGCAAAGCAAGCATATTGATAATATGCCGAGAAGGTTCAATATGGCTGAAGCCAATCCAGTGAAAACACCAATTGTTCCAGGACATAAATTGACTACAGACATTGCCTTAAGTGAAGATGAAATAAATGAAATGGAAGGGGTACCATATAGAGCCTTGGTTGGCTGCCTGCTATATTTGTCTAATAATACACGCCCTGATATAGCTTATGCTGTGAATATTCTTAGTAGAAGATGCCACAATTCTAGCAAAGCACATTGGCTGGCAGGAAAGAGGATACTGAGATATCTAAAAGGGAGTAAAGACTGTGGAATAACCTATGACTCACAAAACTTAAACCTTAAAACATATAGTGATGCTGATTTGGCAGGGGATATGAGTATGAGAAAATCCACCTCAGGGTATGTTATTTTTTAGCTAGAGGTCCAATCACATGGGGAAGCAAAAAACAAAGTGCAGTGGTCGTGTCTTCTACAGAAGCAGAATATGCTGCATCTTCTCTAGTAGCAAAGGAAATAGTATGGTTAAGAAGGTTATTAGATGAGTTGGGATGCATACAGAATGGACCTATAGATATTTTTACTGATAGCCAAAGTTGTATGGCCATTGTCAAAAACCCAGTTGATCATGAAGGAACTAAGCACATTGAACTTAGCATGCATTTCATCAGAGATTTGGCAGCAAAGAAACTCATACAAATGGTTTATGTGAGCACAGTAAATCAAGTTGCAGTGAGCACAGTAAATCAAGTTTACAGAAGCAAAATTTACACAGTTCAAGAGCAGTTTAAATATTCAAGGAGAGATGTCACCAGATACTTGAAGCAGATTGCAAACATATGTGATGAAGGAGGAATGTTAGAAAATATGAAGTTCATCACATATGTAGACAAAGAGAAGGTTGCAGAACAACAAGGTCATCAGACATACAAACAAGGAGATTGTTGCAGAACAATTTTTATTAGGGTTATCTTAAGGTTCCATGTTCCATAAGGTAAGTAGAAAATTGTTATTATATGAAATTCTAATCCAATGGTCGGGGTCATGGAAATGAGCATATACATATGGGATATTCATGTGAAGAAAATTGAAAATAGTAAGACCAGAGATTACAGCTTGCCGAGCTCATGAATATGTGCCTACACCAACGGATTGTGTGGTTAAATAGCAGAGTAGAGAAGATCGAGAACATAGAGAGAAAATCCGACGGTAATGAAGTCGAAATGGAGTTATTTTGAGTGCTCGGATTTGAGCTATTTGTGAAGGAAAATTTGTATTCATATTGGTTATTCATGCCTTGCATTTTTTGAATTCTCATAACCATTGATTGTTTGGTTAAAAGTTGGGTCTACTCTAGCTTATTTAATTATAAAAGCTAGAGCATTGTTTGTTGTTAACTTGATATTCAATATTTATGACTAATTTTTGAGATATTATGGCGCCATTATGTGTATTTTTACATGTGAACTGCCATTATTTGGCGCCATTAGAAACATGACAATGCAGAAAATACAGCTAAGAACAAGATTAATTTTATAACAAGCAAGATTTGCATATCCATAGACAATTAGAGGCACGATCAATGTATGAGCTCGATAAATTTATATACAAAAATATTATTTTTACATTTGAAGTTACACATAATTTACAAGTCTTTCTCTGCTGTATCAGGCTCCCTAGTGCAAGCAATAGGATTAGATGGTCCAGCATCGCTGATGGGATCAAAATCAAATTGAAACTCCAATGTGGTTGGGCTATACAGAACAAGATGCCATTTTGGATCCAGAGTCTATCAATTATGATCATATTTATACAAGAAAATTAATACGTCCTACGACGCATTGTTCCAGTTTTAGCATGTTCTTACGGTGTAATATAAAACATTTTAGAACATTTTATTGTCGCTCTTTGCAAAATATTAAAAAAACTCTAAGATTTCATCAAGATTTTCTTAGATTCCCTTAGATATTATGAAGATTCAATTAGATTTTAAGAGATTCCGTTAGACTTGTATATTTTCCTAGATTCTCTTACAATTTATGAGATTTCCTTATATTCCTTTTAATTCTCATGGATTCCCTTACATTCTAGAAATTTCTAGAACATTTTAGAACTTTCTGGAACATTTTGAAACTTTTAAAACATCCTAGAATATTATAGTCTATTTTATCTTAATTACAACATTACCCTTAAGTATATTTGAAACATAATTTTTTTTATAGAATTAATGCTTTGTCTAGTGGTTGGAGTGGGGGGTTTGGAGGGTTGAGGACCAGGGTTCGAATCCCCCCAATAACATAAAAATTTTTAAAAGCCTTTCCTTAAGGAACAAGCATTCAATATGAGCCTTAGGATCTTAGACTCGATCAACGATCAAGATCTCACCATATAAAAGCAATATGAGTCGTAGGATCTATTACATATAATTCCCAAAACCACGTGGACCGTACGATGTGTCCCCAAGCCACGTGAGCCGTCGGATCTTGAACATGGTACACATATTATATGTAAACTCCCAGGCCATCTGGGCCGTAGGATACAGTCCCAAACCCACGTGAGCCGTCGGATCTTGAACGGACGGTCGGATAAGCGCAAAACATAAGAACATATATAGATCAGATATCATGGTGGATGTCTGTTTGTCATGACTATACAGGTTGTTTAAGTAAACGTTGATGACCCAATCCATCAGATCCATCAAAGTATGAGAAATTAGATGCTATATATTATGCATGGGATTCAAATGGCAAAAGACCAAAGACTGTTCAGATTCCAAAATATATTGTTGACATGTGGGGGGGACATAGCATTAGCTAAAGGCTCTCAATCTCAGTCATGTTCTCGATAATCATATTGTATGTAATTTCTCTTGTGACTATGGTAATGCATCAATAGCTATATCTAGTTAGCATTATTGGCATTATTGGTATACCTTTAGCATTATCAGCATTATTGGTATACTTTCAGCATTATTGGTATTATTGGTATACTTTCAGCATTATCAGCATTATTGGTATAATTCTTCAGCATTATTGGTATAATACTTCATATAATACTTCAGCATTATTGGTATAATACTTCAGCATTTGGTATAATACTTCAACATTATTGGATCCACATCTATAAATTCTTTCACCTTGCTTTCTCTCTTCTCACCCTTGCCTGCTCCTTGTTCCTTGTATGCTCTCTGTTTCTTGCTCTGTGTTCCTTGCTCCACCTTGTTCTTTGCTCCTTGCGTGCTCCGTGTTCCTTGCTCCTTGTATGTTGCGTGTTCCTTGCTCCGTGCTCCTTGCTCCTTGTTCCTTGCTCCATGTTCCGTGTTCCTTGCTCCTTGTTTGTTTTGTTTGACCGAAGTGGAGGTTGCGCCACAGTCCCACCATGGAGCTTGCAAGGCAGTTGATCAACTTTATTCTCGAGCAATATCCTTGTGGTCATGAACCACTAATTGAGATTAATCCATATGAATGCTGGAGAAGACTTACATTAGTGGGAATTCTTGAACCCCCTTCTGATATATAGGAGAGGCTGGAGCAGTTGAGGGCTGTGCTT
Organism: Isoetes taiwanensis; assembly: GCA_021234155.1. Classification (NCBI taxonomy): domain Eukaryota; kingdom Viridiplantae; phylum Streptophyta; class Lycopodiopsida; order Isoetales; family Isoetaceae; genus Isoetes; species Isoetes taiwanensis. The sequence goes on along the minus strand of JAJEKV010000016.1, from coordinate 6,279,794 downwards.
CGTCATGGTTATTATGCACACTCTCTGGATCAATACATACGGGAGATCATTCCTGAAACTAGTAAGGGTGCCATGATTGGCATTATTAACAAATACTACTACGAGTACAACAAGTTTGCAGAGTATGGTCCGCTCTTCTTCCGTGACATTGATTATGTGGAATTACTTTTTATATTGTCTAGGTACCCCACCTGATGGGATACAACAGAATGGGATGAGCGTGAGCTCTAGGTTTCTAACCCAGCTGGGTGGGCCAGACATCGCAAGGGAAGGGGCTGACTATACTACCACGGTCTTCAGTAACCTTTGCTATCTATCATACATATTGTGTTTCGACGTGGGTGTATGATACCGTGTTAATATGGTTTCTAAATATTCATGTAATGTATACAACATATGTATGATACACGGGTACTGTACACGTGTATACAACCCATGCATAAGGTCTACAGTTTAAAAAAAAAATCAATTTACTAAAAAAAAAATTATTATAATGAAATTGTGCTGTTCTACAATAGATACAGATGCTGCAACAAATTGTTTTTCCTTGAGACGTGCTGATCTCCTAAGTTCAACAACATGAGGTATAGCAGATGCTACAATAGGTGTTGTAATAGGTACTATATCAGGTGCTACAGTACCTTCATATGTGCTGGACTCCCCCAAAAGGAACCAACTTGCTCATGGACCAATGGGCTAGTGGGATTGGGTTCATCTGGAGAAACCACTAGAGAGGCAGAGAAAGGTCTACCAGTAGCTGCTATCAGATCTCCAACATCCAAACTATTGTCATTGTGAACTGCAGGAGAATCACTTGAAGATATACCATCATCTTCATCGAACTGGACAGACCTGCTTACAATAACTTGCTTGTTGGAAGGATCACACAACTTGTAACCTTTCTGATCTTCTAGATACCCAATGAAGATGGCTTTGATAGCCATGTCATGGAGTTTTCCATACCTTTTCAGCTTCTCAGCAGGCATGAAAGCATAAGCCAAGCATCCTCATACCCTCAAATGAGACACATCTAGTTTCATTCTCCAAAATGCTTCATACGGAGACATTATGGACTGCCTTAGTAGGCGACCTATTTGCCAAGTATGTTGCTGTCGTTACTGCCTCTCCCCAAAAAAATTCTGGCAGTTGCTCGTGACTCATCATAGATCTTGCCAAATCAATCGAAGATCTATTCCTTCTTTCAGCTATACTATTTTATGGATGAGCATAAGGAATGATTAACTGTCTTTCAATACCTTCTTCCATGAGAAATTCATCAAGGGCATTATTCATCTCCATTGTCACTTCTCAACTTTTTGATTACTAACCCTGTTTGCTTTTTTACTGCTACTTTGAAGGCCTTGAACTTGCCAAGCACCTCATATTTGCAGTGCAAAGTATACATCCAAGTGTACCTACTGAAATCATCAATTAGGGTCAAGAAATACTTCTTTCCACCTAGTGAAACATTAGGCATATGGCACGCAGTAGCTCAAGAGGTTGAGTTGCTCGATGAGTAGTCTGTTGTGGAAAAGGCAGTTGAGCTTGCTTTCTAAGATGGCATGCAGCACACTCAAACTTGACACATTTCAAAGAGGGAATACCTGTAACCATCCTGTTCTTATACAAAGCCATGTACAATAGTGCCTCCAACATGACCAAAATGAGCATGCCACAAATGCTCAGCAGTCAAATCAGCACATACAAGACCATCTTCAGTCTTACGGACTGAACCATCAAGGACGTACAAGCCATTCTGAAGCGTTGATTGTGCCATGAACTGCAGACTTTTTAAGTCAATTCCTTCAAGTGGATCCTTGCCCAGCAGATAGGCTTTGCCATTTTCAAGAACAATGTGATAGTCTACCATTAGAGGTAATTTGAGATCTCATTTTGTCCCATTAAGGGATGCTTAAAAAGCCACATCAGCTTTTTAAACTGTCCAATAAGAGAAGAGCTCCAGTGTATTTTATTCCAGTATTATGTGGCAAATAGAATTAATGCAGTTCTAACTAACTTTTGCAGTGTCATTTTTCTACTATAACTTTTGATCAAAAACTCCGATTCGAACACTATTTGTGGCAATGAATTCGTCTCCTCAAGATCTTTCTAATGACAACCCATTGTTATATCTTTTGGGATGTAAATATATAAGAAAAGAGCAAAAAACCATATTTTTTAAGGTTAACACATATGGCTTGTATTAAAATACATCATAACCATATATCACTTAAAAGATATTTTCATTCTGCATCTAATGCAACAAACGCCGCAGCATTTTCATGAGTAGATCAAAAGTTATAGGGAAAAAACGACAGCAATGAAGTTGTTAATGCTGCATTAATTGCAGTTTGATGTAGAGTACTCATTCTATTGGAGGATTCTTATGGGGACAAAAGGAGATCTCAAATTACCTCTAATGCTTATTAAATTCGGCAGCGGACATGATATGAGACTGTAATCCGGGAGCAACCGTGGTAGTTCTCACCTTACTAACTACATCACATCCATGCAATTGAAAAGCTACAATCCCATTTCCTGTTATAGGAATAGAATATCTATCATCTATCTTCATATCACCTCCCGATCGAGGTTCAAGTTCAGAAAACACATCTGAATCTCCAGTAAGATAAACCGGGCTCCTGAGTCCAAAATCCAATCCTTCTATAGGCTGCTGGCTATTGTTGCAAGATTCAAATATTCAGCATCAAAAGTGGCACATGCAACAACATTTCTCTCCCTAGTGTTGACTATTGTGCTTCTCGTGTCACTACCCTTTGAGCTTTTCTTCTCCCTTTTATAATTTGGACTGTAATGATCCTTTTCACCACAATTCTAGCACTTGAACTCCTTGGATTTCTTACCATCACACTTCACATTTTCTTATTTCTTAAAGTCTTTGTTATCAGCAAACTTCTTCTTGGTGTCAGCCCGAGACGTAGACACAAAATTAGCATGGTCCACTCTCCCATCCCTTTGCTTTTGCACCGATTCCTCTTATTGCAGTAGAATGGTTACTTTGGTTATATCAATCTTCTTCTTGTACCTGATCTTCAAAGAGATAATACCATACCAAGGAGGAAGACCAATCAAGATATCTTGAATTAGCTGTTTTTCAGACAACACTCCACCACAGCCATGTAATCCAAGTGCCATTGCTTCACCTGAGTAAGGTATGCTGTGAAAAAATTGAAATCACCTAATTGGGCATGTCTCATTTTGTATTTGGATAGCCATACCGTTGCTATCAAGAGACTTCTCCAAATGAGACCACATCTCCTTAAACTCAATAAAATAGTTGATTTCATGATCAATTATCTCTTCAGCCAACATTTTGACAAGAGCACAAGCTTTCTGGTTTATCCTGCTAGCATCTGCTGACTTGGTGCTGAAAACGTCTTCATCAAACACCGCTCCCACGTCACTAAATATCAAATAATTCACCATGAACTTCTTACAAGCATGGTAATTATTATTAGTGAGCTTTGCATTCTATGAGAGCTTGAATGGATCCATGAATTTCTATTGTTTTCAGCAGCCAAAAGAAATGGTCAAGAAAACAAATTCGTCATCAAACAAAGCACCCACTAAAAAAGTTGAATCTTGAATTTTGTCACCAAAAATGTCTTGGAAAACTCGAATCTCTTTCTCAAACCACTTCCTCTAGGCCAAAAAGCAAGAAACTTCTCCAATGCTGCAAATGAGATTTTCCACCACCAAATCTCAGCCAAAAAACTCCTGCAAACGATGGCCAATCCAATTTGGATGCTTCTCCAATAGCTTGCTCTACTCTTCCTTAAGAAAGCATCTGATACCATGATAAAACTAGTGCAAAACCAGCACCAACTCCGCAAGATCGACTCAAGAGATAGAATAGAAGAACAACTCTATTGAGAAAAGCAACAGGAAATACAATCTCTCCTTTCAAGCATTAACATACAATGAATATATATACAATTGGTGAGACTAAAAATAGTAGTCTATCGTTTAACCATCGCCCACTAGTTGCGGCACTGATTTAGGGTCATGGCTCAGTGCTGATAAAGTGCTGCCTTCTGTACATTTCAGCACCTTCTCAGCACTTATGTGCTCAGTGATGAACCATTGTTGTTTCAGCGACATTATGCTTAGTCAGTGCCACAACAATGGTATGATGTCATTACAGAACAACTTAATAACTTATAGTTCTAAGGTGTATGATGACGTTAAATTATAACCCCCAATGAGATGCGGGTGAAAAGACATGGAGGAATATGAAAGCAACCTTGGAACATAGACTGTTATATTGTAAGTCACATAACAGTTATTTAGAAGACAACAAGAGGGTTAAAGAATATCTGAAGGGTGAAACTGTTTGGTGTCCCTATGGAATAAGAATTTGTATATATTGTATCAAGTGTATAGTTGATGAGTAATATTGGAATTAATAAGGAATGCTATTCAAGGGCCGGGTTAAAAGGGGTCGACCATAGGCACAGAGAACATACTAAAGAAGAAGAATAGAATGAAGGACCACTATTTGTTATGTTTAGGCTGCCGGATTGGGAAGGTTATTACCTTCACAAGGTTTGGATGAGTTGCATAACTTGAACTAGCAGGCGGGGATAAATGTTGGCTCAGCAATTGGTGAAACCCAATTGAATATTGTTATGTCAGTTCCTTAGGCACCAAGGGGCTTGAAAGTCCTTCAAATATTTAAAATGCGGCTCAGGGGGAGAAATTTTTCAATTTTTTGGACAACATGGTGAACCTTAAATTCACAAAGATTCTTTTAATAAAAGGGGTGTATGGAATTTGACCCCAGTGTATGGAGTCGAATAATGGATAATATGGAACACATGAACTTAGTGTAGATTAATTTATGGCGGGGGTGAAAGAAAATTGCTATGCAAACATTTGCTAGAGAAAATATTTAAAGCTCTGGGTTTGAAATGTCGATAACTTAATATTATTGCATTTGCTTAAAGAATATCAGAGGTGATAGTGGATTAGAACCCAACGTAGAAGTGGTTATCTTGCTCCAAGGATTTTTTTTCTATCTCTCATCGTCAAAGTTCGACAATATGGTCACGAAAATCGGGAAACATTTTCCAATGACAATAAGAACCCTTAGGGTGTTCCCACCTTACCGTGGTTGCAAGTCCGATGGATTTTTTGCTACTGCAGCATTGGTTTAGGGAAAGACAATTGCTGGGCGGGAGTCTTCTAAATAGAAAACAGAGTTATTAATGGATAAGTAAAGCGAGAAACGACTATATTCATTGAAAGAATGCTTATCGTGCTGATAAAGGGTTTGGCTTGGTGATAGGAGGTCAAAGGTGTGCTAAAGCATTCCCCTTCTATAGTGCACTATACACGTCTCCAGACTCTGGGTCTGTAGAATACGAGGCATGGCTGGGAGAAGAGGATCACAAGCGAGGGTCAAGGGTGGCGTGAGCAGGGGCGGGCAACCCCAAGCTTAGGCGATGGGTTGGCAATAGCACAGCAGGATCAACTATGACAAAGGTGCGGGGGCGGCCAGCTATGGTGATGGTACTGCGGTGGCCAGCTCAGAGGTCCGGCAGCTATGGCGGCAGGAGCTCCTAATGAAACATGAAAAGGGAAAGTGACGAAAAAGAGACGTCAAACTTATATTTTAAAACTTTTTTTAAACCTTTTTTCCGTATAAAAGTTTTATATGCATCTGCATATAGGTGATGCTCAGGATGTTTTTAAGCTTTAAAATCAAATTCTAAATCCAAATTTGAGCGCTACTTTTTGTGGGACCTTAAAAATCTTTCATCTAATGCATGTGGAGATTTTAGGAGGTTTTAGCTAATTCAAGTGTTCTCCATGCAGTGGCACAAAAATTGCCTCCATCCGAGCTTTCTACGGAAAGTTATGGCCTTTGAGAGCAAGCGACCTCTTTCTGCCAAAAACTCAACATGGCCTCACCTTTGCCTCCTACATTTCTCTTCCTAATTAGCAGCTCATCCCTCACACACCTAGGCTACTTGGGCATATTACCTAGGAACTTAGGAGAATTTCTTACGTTAGCTCTCAATAATTCGAGCGTACTAATTAGGGCATGGCCCTTGCTATGATCCTGTCTACCGAGATCATGGCTCTTACCTATACGATGTTCCCATTATATAAATATAGGAAATTCCCCTTCCATGGCAACTCAATCACCAAGGGAAGGCCCTCCATCTGACTCAGACCACCTATGATGGCCAAGTGTCCGAATGAAGGGCACGGAGGTGTCATTCATCCCATGCCTTATATGGGATATCCTATACGGCAGAAGGGTACATACATGTTAGCATTGGCAACAATACACATAAATAATATGCCACCACGAAGGGTGGTCCATCCATCATCAGAATGAGCAACAACATAATACCAACATAATATATAAGACATCATAAATGAGGGTTCTACCCTGGGCTCAGATTCAAAGGGGATCGATGACAGTCAGGGTCTCCGGATAGCAACAGACGGAATCATGACAATGGCGTTGGCTGACATAGAACAATAGCTAGGATCGTTGATTCCATCCGCCCCTCCTGTGCAGACTTTGCAGATAGGCCGAAATATGCAATGGCGTAATTGTAGCCTTCTGGAGACATATCACCCTCTGAGACTACTCTAGGTTGCATCTTGTTTAGGGTCTGGGTTCGGGAACTCCTGCAAGACAGATGGATCAAACAGGAGAATCCGGTAGCTGTGTCACGCGGGATTTGCAAAAGAAATAAAGGAAAAGGAGAAGAGAGAGAACCAAAGAAAACAATAAGATCAAAATGATGAGAACAAAACTCTTTGATATCAATGATGATACATGAGCTCTCGCAATCGAGAGGAAACAAAAGTGAGATAAGACCAAAAACTCATCTAGCCCGTGAATGCTAGCTCTACTCATATATATAGTACAATGGCCTCTGGCCCAATATAGATACCGCCGATCTCTGCCTTAATTCTCGAAGAAGGCCTAATTTGTAAGAATGCCGGGCGGTGCCTCTTGAGGTGCCCGGTCACACCGACGCCGACGCCGCCGGGCGGTGATGGCCCGCCACTTGTCCGCTTCCTCGACCTTCGCGTCCCGCGGGCCTTCTCAAGCGCTTGGTCTTCCTCACGGGCCTTTCGCTAGGCCTTTGACGACCGACCTACACCCGACAGGGATCCTTGGCCTTGACCTGGTCCGGTCGTGTGCATGAATAGTCCCGCATCAGACGATAGACTAAACACCCCCCACCAAACGACACTCAGGGTGAAGAAAAGGGGGAAGTGTTTCTGATGGCGGAAATCCAGCAGTCTGAAATTCATCCTCACGTGTATGAGGACGGAGGCCATTATGATAGTTCCCAATGAGATCTTGGCGTGCCTGGAGAGCTTCCGGAGTGTTGAGACCGATGGCAGAAAGAGCGTCAATGAGAAAACCTGAATGCACCATTTCTTCGAAGGCACAGTGTGCTTCAGCAGGGACATACTGGCATTCCGTGAGAAGGCATGTCTGAAGACCGAAGGCACTGACGCTGGCATTCGGGTTGCAATAAAAGATAGGGCGATGTCGATTTAGAGAACTTAACAGGAGGCACTTTAAAGCAGCACAGAAACCTGCTTGTCGATGAACTGAGGGATCCAGTGAGGTGGCAGCATTCACCAAAAAAGTATCAAGACCGTGGACAGCATGAGTGGGCGTCTGCCAAACACGCTCATTGGGGATGTAGATCCAATTTTCTGTATGGTCCAAGGTGGCACCATTCTCCCAATTTGAGCATGACAAAACGTGGATCCCAGCGGAGATCCGTCGAGATCTGAGGAGGAGTCCACCCAGCGTGGCCTTCTAAGACCTTGGTCCAAAAGGGAAGACACCTAATGAAGCATATGGAGAGTGAGCCATGCCCGCGGGCGTGGGGCCGAGCCTCGCCCCTAATTCACGAACAAGGTCTTGATCAAGAGCACGGCACCACCGGGTCCCAATGGGCGCAGTAGAGCCGAAAGTATAGATTGGAGGATTAACCCAACCCGTGGGTATGGTCTTGCTGTCCAGAAGAGCACTCAGGGAATTGTAGCCACCGAGGTGCTGCATATAAATTTGAGCAAAGGGGAGATCCTCAGGATGAGCTAAATTCTTCTTTAATTGCTCCAAATGGCCTCGCCCTTTCCATAGAGGTAAATGCCGAGCAAGCTCGTGCATGTACTTAGTACGTAGAGTGTTGGTCCGAAAGCGTAATCTCAGAATATGGATTGGTTTCTAACAAATGTACCAATGGGCATGATGGTTGCCTTGAAAAACGCGATGTGCCTCATCTCTGAATTTGTCTTGTGTATCATCCAGGTAGAAATCATGAAAAATGTAAACCATAGGCTGAACAACTCAGAAGATGACCAAATCAGGATCCTCACAGTTGATTTGATCAAATATTAAGAGGGCACATAGTAAACCTTTGTCTTCGACAGAAAGGTCCGGCCAGATCCTGAGAAAATCCGTGTTGCGTAGGGGCTGTGCATTAACCTGTCCATCAGCCGCATACCACTTGAGAAGAAAAAGGTGGCATCGGGCAAGTACATAATCCAGATAACTGGAAGGAGTGCAGAAATCCACAGGAATGCGAATAGCAATCTTATATTATAAAATTATAGCGTGTGTCTTCAATGGAGCCCTAAATCGGACGGTCGAGGATTTGATTGACCAATGGTGGAGATGATGTGTGCGTGTCTTCAACTAAAATTTCATCTTGACTATAGCTTCAATATGAAAGGGAAAAGGAAAAAGGAAAAGGAAAAGGGAAAAGGAAAAGGAAAGGGAAAAGGAAAAGGAAAAGGGAAAAGGAAAAGGAAAGGGAAAAGGAAAAGGAAAACGATGAAAGGGAAAAAGGGCAAAGGGAAAAGGAAAAGGGAAGGGAAAAGGAAAAACGATGAAAGGGAAAAGGGAAAAGGGAAAGGGGAAAAGGAAAAATGATGAAATGGAAAAGGGCAAAGGAAAAGGGGAAGGGAAAAGGACAAACGATGAAGGGGAAAAGGGAAAAGGGCAAAGGGAAGGAAAATGAAAACGATGAAAGGGAAAAGGGAAAAGGAAAAGGGGAAGGGAAAAGGAAAAACGATGAAAGGGAAAAAAGGAAAAGGGAAAGGGGAAGGAAAAGGAAAAACGATGAAAGGGAAAAGGGAAAAGGAAAATGGGAAGGGAAAAGGAAAAACGATGAAAGGGAAAAGGAAAAGGGGAAGGGAAAAGGAAAAATGATGAAAGGGAAAAGGGAAAAGGGAAAAGGGAAAAGGGAAAAGGGAAAAGGAATAAAAGAAATGTAAGAGGAAAAAGGAAAGAGAAGGAGAAAAGGAAAAAGGAAATAGAAAAAGGAATATAATAGGCGAGGGGGAAAGGGAAAGGAAAAAGGGCACCGCGAGAAGGGTAAGAAGTAAGGGTGAGAAAAGAAGAAAAAGGTAAGGGAAAATAAGAAAAGATTGCAAAGTCCATTGGAAAAAGGAAAGTAAAAAGGAAAAGAGAGGGGGAAAAGGGCAAAAGAGAACTTGGGAAAAGGGAACGAGAAAAAGAGAAAAAAGGAAAGGGCGTGAAAAAAAAGGGAAGAGAGAAAGGGTGAAGAAAGAGAAAAACGGAAGCAAAAAGAGCATCGAGAAAAAGGAAGAGGGAAATGATGGAAAAAGGAGGAAAAGGGTGGGGGGAAAGTAGAATAGACAAAGGGTAGGGAGCAAGGAATAGGAAAAGAGGAAAAGAGAAATGAGAAAAGGGAATGGAAAGAGGCATATGAAAAGGGAAAGGGAATGGGAAAGGGAAAATGTAAAGGAAGGGGAAAGGGAAAATGTAAAGGAAAGGGAAAAAGGGAACAACGCAAAGCAAAAGGGTGGGGAAAGTATGAAAAGGGAATGGAAAGTTGAAAGGAAAAGGGAAGCGGAAAAAGGAGAAGGGAAAGCAAAAAGAGCATGAGGAAAAGGGGAGAGAGAAATGGGAAAAGAGATGGGGAAAAGGGCACGTGATCAAGAGGAAGAGGGTGGGGAAAGGAAGAAAAGGACACATGAAAAGGTAAGCAAAAGAGAACGAAAAAAATGCATGAGAAACGGGAAAGAGAAAAGGAAAAGAAAAAGGAAGAGGAAGGGGAAAAGGAAAGGGAAAAAGAGTAGTGGAAAATGGGAAGAGCGGGGAAAGATAAAAAGGAAGGGAAAACGCTTATACGAAAAAGAGAAAGAAAAAAAGGGGAAGGGGAAAGGGAAGGCAAAGGGAGGGAGAAGGGGGTTAGAAAAAAAAAGGGAGAATAAAAAAAGAAAGAAATTAAAGGTTCCTAATTTATGCCCAGCAAGGCTGGGTACCATTACTAGTATCAATATAACCCTCTTGTTTGTTTTGGGCGTCTTTGGCGATTGAACAACTTCTTTGGAGTTGATTTTCCGGTCATGGATCGATGATCCTTTCGGCGGTGAGAGGCGTGATTGATCACGGAACCGCGATGGCAGGATAGGTTTAAACGCATGAAACTATTTTTTTCAAAGACATTATTTTTGGGGAAAAATCATTATTTTTGTATTTAATACTCGGTAGCCGGAAAAAGTTTCGGGCGTAAAAGTTTAAATCTTTTTTTAACGCCAACTTTTTTCGCGTAAGTTTAAGTCTAAGTTTTAAACTACGCTGAATCCTCACGGGCTTGTAGTTTAAGCCTTTTTAATGTTCGCTATTTAAACTCTTTTTCAGTTTAAGTATAAATGTTCGCTTATTAAAACTTTTTGTTCGCGTAAAAGCATTCTTTTGCGTTTTCGCTTACGCTGAAGGGCGGTTAAATAATGTTTAAGGTAAGTTTTGCTTACGGAAGTTTTTCTATATATATTTCGAGGCGTTAAACTACTTAGAAGTTGGACTATTTTGAGCACTTTGGCCCAATCCAAAATTTTGCAATTTGAAAATATGCATTGCAAATGAAAAGTCCCGATATGAAGTTTGCTCGTCACGAGGACATGCGCCCACAATTAGTGCCTGTCATATGAAAGGCACCATTACAATATTTGCTTTTCATTTTTTATTACTCTTATTTACATGTGATTTTTTTTTTAATATATCTTTTATATTAAGTATATTAATGCCTAGCCTTAGCCTACGGACCTAGTAATAAACCAAACCACCCAATAAACCAACGCACCCAATAATAAAAGAAAGATCATTAAAGGGAAAATCATTAAAAGGGATTCGAATTTCAAAAAGGAAAAATCAGAAAAGGAAATCAGAGCATTAAGAAGGGGGGAAATCCGGGAGCGGGAGAGGAGAGGAGCGGACTGGCGGTGGCGACGGTTCCTTCCTGGCTGGGGCATTCATCCTAAGAACAGCTAGAATTAAGGTACCTATTCAAATTTTTAATCTAGTTAAGGTACGAATTAAGGTAAGGATTTCTGGCTGGACTTATAGCAATCGGCAGCTTGTAACTTTTTTGATACCAATTTGCAAGGTTATGGTTAAATTGCAGGGCATACAATCGTTTCTTTAATCTAGTAGCAATTCCAGCCAAAAGAGGAAACTATTTGGTTTCGCCACCTTTTTGTTCTTTCTGGAATTCAATACTAAGATCGACCTCTTTCTGGCTGGGATACAGTACTAAGACAAAAGGTAAACTCTAAATTGCAGTTCACAGCACATTTGCATCTGAAATTAAGATGCTAAAATCGTAGCCTTTGATGATATTGACGACCATTTTTGCTGGTTTTGTGCAGATGTGCAGATTGCATGCATTGAATCCAATTGCTTTATGACTCTAGCTATATGCAGGTAAAATCTCTATGCATTATTGAATTCTTGTATCAGGTATAATTCAGAAGCAAAATCAAAATGCTTTCTATGTTTCAGAAACAATGGGTAAGAGGAAACATCACAAGCATGCATTGCAGCAACCTTCTGTGTCTTCGTTCTTCAAACCCAATGCTTCCACCAGCACTCCTTTGAATGTGCGAGAAGAACCTACTGCTGATAGAATTGACATTGTTGATACAAGCAGATATTGTTCTTTATATGTATTTTCTAGGTTCAATTTGTCATACATCTCATAGCAGATGTCTTATTGGAGCTTATTGGTGCCTTTCTCATTGGTTAGGAGAGAGAGAGACGTGGAGGACCTCTTACTTTTGATTGAAACATAATCTAATCTGTTGAATTTTTGGCTACTTCTATGACATTATCTAATGGATACTTCTATGACATTATCTAATGGATCAGTAAAATTTCATTGTCTTTTATTGAAACATCATTTTTTGTTGGATTATACAATAGTTTGCTTATTTTTGTCTAAAATTTGCATTCTTGATTTTTACTTGTCAAATGAAAAGTTCAATTTTAAAGTTTTTTTTCACATGAAAATCAGAAAATTTTATTGCCTGTCCTCTGAAATATAGGGAGTGCCTTGCAAATTCCCTCACTGATCACTGCCTTAACCATCAGCCATCTATTAACCATCGGCCATAGCCAACAGCTTGGCCCGACCACCATCATCATAAAACTCGTAATAGAAGAGAGGGAATTTGGGCGGACGTTTTAGGGTTTTGTTTATGGTGAAATATCGGTCGTCCATTAGAAGGCACAATTGGATGGTAAAATCTCAGCCATTGGATCTAGGGCGGATCCAAATCTAGGAATTACAGAATAACACTAGTAATGGTGCCCAGCGTTGCTGGGTATAAGTCGGGTGTATGTAGATGATCAGAGACAAAAAAAAAATGTCAAACATCTTGAGATAACTTCACTAATTACTATTATAAACTTTAGAGCTTCTTCGTTTTAATATGAGAAATTCATGGGCAAATTTGGAGACATGCCGTTACACATAATAAAAAATGTGCCCCACATTGCTGGGCTATAAGGCGATTATTAAATTTTTTTTTTTTTTTTTTTTGGAGGCAATGTGACACCATGAAGGTGCCATTTTGTACACGACTCCATACCTTTGAGTGTCAATCCGATGCCCTAAAGACATTTATTTCTTTATGATGCTTGCATAAAAATTATAGAATTTTAAAAAGTAGAATTGCTCCCATATTAGATTGCTTTCATATTAGAGATCGTGGTTTTGAATTTTTGGTTTACATATTGAACATTTGTTTATCTTCTACAATTTTTGAACATGATGCAAGTGAAATATAATCCCTAATAACAACAATGTGTATATCATTCAACGATAACATTTTGGCCACCACATTAATTGTCCTAGAAATAACATTCAAAGATGAGGTGCAAGAGGCAATTGATTTTTGAGGAGTTTTTGGATGTGCACTCTTATGCTTAGGCAGGTTGCTTCACTCGGTGGGTCTCCGCTTATCCGCTGAGATTTTATTCCTGTCTCTGCATTTATACTTGTATTTGACTCTTTGATTGAATAAAGTCTGACGTCCTTCAACAAAAAAAATATACCACACTATATCAAAGCAAACACTATTCAGCCTACTATTCAGCTTAGAGATGCTTAGCCTACCATTGGTAACAAATGCTAAATGCAAAAGCATGCAAAGCTAAGGGGCTACCAACTTGAAGTGCCCTTGCAAATAAAATATTTGTACCTCCATTACCTCACTTCGCAATATGACGTACTTTACTTCGCAACATGACATACTTTATGCTTCATTTGAAAATTTTTGTTTGTTTGTTCAAATTCATAATTCACATTGAAGATCAATCATGAATTAGAAATATAAGTGAAATAGGAATTGATGCTGAGATTCACGCCATTTTTAGAATTATTCAGATCTGCATTTCCTAAGAAAATCTTATTTGGAATAACGTTCGACAATTAATGAGATCCAAGAGGCCTCCGTAGTTGCATCCAAGAGGCCTCCATAGCTGCATCTCAAACTACTCTAATCTTGGTATTTCTTTTCCTGCTTTGGACACTGTTCAAGAAGAGGATTGATTCTGTATCTCTTTAAAGGTTCTGTACCTATTTATAATGGTATATCAAAAGGCAAAGTCGTTGGAGGTTATTCTCGCAACTTATATTTCAAGGATTGTCTGATTTTCTATTTAGGATTCTATTATTAGAGTTATGCTCTTTGCTGGATATTTGCTAAAGTCCATTGCTAAGGTCCAAGTTCTGACTTTCTGGCTATAAGAGAGCTTTCTCGCTAAGCTTTCTGGCTTCCTTCCACTTGCAAATTCCATCTCTTAATGTCGTCTACATCCCGCAATCATAAAGATTGTCGTTCTAGCTAGATGCAAGCAAAAATGGAAAGAATGGCTTCCAAGCGCCTTGATGTCTGAATCCTAAGAAACTGCCCTGACAAAGTAGAACTTACCAGCTCATCCAATAGCCTCCGCTATGTAAATCATAAATGAATTTGGAACATGTTTTTCTAAAACATGTTTTTGAAAAACATTATTAAATATAAAAAGGAGAATCTTTTCCATGTATGCAGGAGACATAGAATGATGCATGAGGTGTCTATGTGTGTGTGTTGCCAACCACAATAAGAAAATTATATTGTTGCATTAAATATGGAGGACTGTTTATCTGAATGATCCAGATCTGTGCGACAATGGATTCCTGCATTTATAGACCAAATCATCCCATCCCATGTGTATTTCCAGATTGCATTCCACATCCTATGTAAAGCTTAATTTCCAATTAAAATGATGCAAGCGACTCATACATTACATTCTGTAAGCGTAAGAAGATGTAGAAGACTAAAAATTTGGATCCCAACAAATCTTTTCACGTACTTACCTTCATTCTCGAATTGTGGAGTAGTATAAAAGTTTGATCTTGAGAAAAAAAGCTTCCGGCTGCAAAAGCTTCAGCCATTATATCTTCAAGAAATTGTACATGTAGATCTTGTAAGCACTTCTTACGGTAGACTTTACGCTCTTAATCGACAATGGAAAAGTAGAAGCAAAGAAAGTGCTAGCAAACAAAAAAAAATTGGTCTAAAGCCTTCCATCGTTCTTCTATTTTAATTGGTTGCCATAATAATAGAGTCGAATAATGTTGCCCTCTTCTTTGTAATCTTCTCGCTCTTACGTTTTGTGAAGAGAAGTAAATAAGAGCAAGCATACCTTGTAAGATTGCAAGGGAGGACCAACATAGCGAGAGCTGCCGTATTATGTCCGTGTGATGTTTTCCATGGAATAAAAATGCCATTTCATGGCCATCTGATCCAGGAAGCTATCCAAGTTTTTATAAGTTCATATGGCTTGCAACATTCTACTCAACAATGTGCTTTAGATTCAACAAAAATCGGATAGAGATGAAACCTGTCAGGTTTCTATCAGGCCTGATAAATTGATCAAAGATTGGACAGAAGAATTTAAGACCATATATCTGACTATCTGATTGCCATTACCAGTAAATTGGAAGCCCTTTCTTGCAATTTTGACCTCTTTGGCCCTGCCTTGGCTCACTGTCCAATTCTTCAGGGTTCTAAAACTTTTTAATTTGCAGAAAGCAAATACTGAAATGATGACCAGAACCGCCTCAAGGCCTTCTATTCCTTTGTCTCGTGCCCCCGCTAATGCACAAATCCTAGTTCTTGTATATGCCTTCTTGCATCCCTATTTATTTCTCCGAGCCATGAAATCGCAACATACCATTATCAACAAATTGAAAGTCGTTTCTGCAGATCCAACTTCGTTTCACCCACCGTAACTTTGTGGGTTTTGTAAGGTTTTGTTGAGTTCCCTTACCATTGCAGTATTTGTTCTAGAGGGAAGGAACCGTCTTTCTCTGTCTTAACCATTTTTGCCTAGCTTGAACTGAATTATCAGCACTATATCAAACACCACTGCTTATGATCAATCAAGTAGTGTCACCTTCAAAATCTCAAATTTCATATCTGAGCAAAGCTGTTTTGTGCAAGACGATCTTCACAAAACAAAAACTCGCAAATCTTTACAAAACAAAAAATAAAGCTTAATACAACTTCCAGTGCTTTCTGCTCCACTGTCCACTCCGATACGTTTGTGTGGACCATGATTTGCTTCTAGATACTAATATATCCATGGCTCAATGCTTTGCGAGAAGAAACGTGCTTTGCTTATCCTTCCTTTGCAACGGCCGGATGATTCTAGAAAGTTTATGCTATAGCCTAAGAAAACCAACGATCCCAAGCTGCTAACAAAAAGGTCCTGCAGTCATATCCCAGAATAAAAAAGAAGTAACGGGGAGAAGAGAGGCTTACTCTAAGCGAAATGCATGTTTCGGCACAGCAGGTCCAGCTCAAGAATAGTCGAAGCAATTCTGAAGTGCCATGAAGTGCCAAAATATAGAGTGCAAAATGCAGAGCTCAAGTGCTACTACGCTAGGCTGGCCTCCTCTTCCTGTGGCATACTATGGGAATCATGCATGTCGATTTAACTGGTGATGGATCAAGTGGACTCAGAGCAACGGAAGAAGATGAAGCCGAGAACTGAGGAAGAGAGAAAATTGCAACGGAAACAAAACTCTAGACAAAAAAAGCTAGAGGTGATCTTGGCCTTAAGATTAGGCTCGGACGATCTTAGCCCTTCAAATTAGGGCGTGGTCCATTACTTGCACTAAAGCATTATAAGATAAGATAAGAAGATGGGTATTCTTGATGGAATACCCATAGAATTTTTGCCACAGAAACTTTACAAAAGTATCGTGGGTCTTTGCAATATTTGTGAGTCGATGGATGTTGGCTTGATAAGGAGCTGCACCATACTTAGAGACATCCTGGTCCATTAAGGCAGCCCAAGATAAAGAAGGCCTGGTAAGAGAAATTTGGAATACCTGAGAAAGCAGAACCAGAGTAAGCAAAATGGTGGTCTGATCGACCGTGGTGGCCTGTTGATCATATGAGCGACAAACTGCTTCAGTTGCTCCGGATTTGGTGCAGGGAGTTCCTGTGTGGAGAATGCATAAAACCCATGGCGTTCTGCCACGGCACGACTTGGACCTGCTAGGGCATCTCGAAAAGTTGGGTTGAGAAAGTCACCGATTCAAAAAGAGCCGGATCCCGTGGAGCAGAAGCTTGAAGTTGAGGGAATTTGGGCGGAGCGGCCATGGCGAAGAGCGTCGGAAAGTAACTGGAAGAGCGGAGGTGAGAAGCCGGAGGGCGGAGAGAAGAAGACGAAACGAAGAAGGACGAAAAGGTTTTAGGGCATACAAGGTGTGGCAAAGGGGCATGAGGAGAATGAAACAGCAACCGTTGATGGTGCCAGGTGGCGATAGATGCGAAGAAGTCGGTTGAGAAGCAAAAATTTGGCTAAGTCCCCAAACAGTTAAGGGAGCAGCGATGAACAGTGGAGATGAGACGTGAATGAACAATCGGAGGTGACAGCTGGCAAAGGTACAAACATTAATGTCCGACGGGCATGAAAGGAAGGAATGTCATTTAATGCGGGCAACTCGAAGTGGGATATCATAAAACGAAAATGTCAGAAGGTACCATGGCTAGATATGCGGCGGGAGAAAAGATTCCCAATTTAGAAATGGCCTTGCATTGCAACCACGTTAGCAATCTGGCTGATTGGTCCACGTCGACAGGGTGCCAGTCGGTTTGGCTATATAAGACGAGCAGTGGTCGAAGTTGAGACACCAGTTCGTGATCATGAACAAAAACTGCACTATGCCGACTAACTGCCAGGAGTGGATTACTCGTAAGATGAATGATCTTGACCTCTGGAAATGCCGCAACCGCGGTATTCCTATGGACGGGTGGTGCAGTGGGATGGCTGAGCATCCCGACCCCTTAACAAATCCGATGGAGGTGGTAGTGCATCTGCGCTGGGATCCGGAGAAGTGCCTCTACCATGTGCTTCGCATCACCTCTGCTCCAAACCCAGAGTAGGTGTGCTTTAATGTAGGATTTTGTAAATAGGGCGCTGTCCATTTTGTAAATAGGGCTCTGCTCATAGCGGAAGTATGTGGCCAATGCCCACATTTTGTATATTGCCTCTACTATAAATATAAATATGCCGCTTTAGTCACTATCTGTGGAGTCAGAATTTTGTTGTGCATCATGTGTATGACTGTCTGTATCTTCTGTGTGAAATTGTTTTAGGCGAAAGCCATTAACCAGTGTAGGTAATGGAGTGCCATCTAATTCTGCCAATTTGAAAACGCTGGGTTGTACAACTTAAATGATTTGATAAGGACCAAGCCATCTGAACTTTAACTTCCCTGGAAAAATTTTGTAACGAGAATCATAAAGCAAAACCAAATCACCTTCTTGAAAAGTTTTGGCTCGCAGATGTTTGTCATGCAAAGATTTCCTTAACTGTTGACCATGAAGAACCCGAATATATGCATCTCGCCTAAGTTCGTCCAACTGTTCTAGTTGGTAAACTCGTTCTTGAAGAGCTTCAGGTGGGTTATGAGTGGTAGCAAGTTGAAAACGAAGTGTCGGAAGAACATATTCAAAGGGCATCAAGGCTTCTTGTCCATAAACCAATTTAAAAGGAGTGTGACCAGTAGCTATCTTGAAACAGCAGTTGTAAGACCAAAGAACAGTAGGTAACTTGTCTTGCCAGTCTGTGCGAGAGGCATCACAGATTTTCTTGAGAATAGTGATGAGAGTCTTGTTTGTACTTTTAGCCAAACCATTCCCTTGAGGATAGTAAGGTATGCTTTTGCGATGATGGATCAGCAGATAATCCGTCAGCTCTTTGATGGTGTGATTGACAAAATGAACACCTCGATCACTGACCAGTTCCGTGGGACAACCAAAACGCGTGATGATGTGCGTATAGAGGACCTTGGCTATGCTGGCGGCTGTGTTGTCTGGAAGGGCACAAGCCTCAGCCCATTTGGTAGTGTAATCAGTGATGACCAGAATGTAGCGGGCACGGGTGTGCCGCGCAGGAGGATCGATGGGCCCCACAAAGTCCATTTCCCATTTGCTGAAGGGAAGTGGCGTGGCGACCGGCGTCAACGGGAGAGCGTCACGGGCCGTGGGCCTACCCATACGCTGACAGACATCACACGTGCGGGCGTGAGCGTGGGCATCCTTGAAGAGCGTGGGCTTGTCGAACGATATCGGGCACTTTATGAGGGAGTATACAGCGTCGAAGGACCATATCCTTGCCGCGTTTGTAAAAATGGCCCGCAACCATGGTGTAGTCTCGGACCTCACGGAGGAATTGACGGTGGCGTGATCAAAGTTTTTCTGGAGAGAGCGTGGGATCTGCAGAGGGAAGAGCACCTGTGAGGAGATATTGCTGAAAGTTATGAAACCAATGGGGCATGGCCGTGACCAAAAACAGCTGAGCGTCAGGAAAGGCATCTGAAACACCCGTGGAGGGATCATCTGTGTGGATGCGGGAGAGATAATCTAGTACAATATGAGATTTGCCAGCCTTATGAACGATTTCAAAAGGAGCAAATTCTTGCAACAGAAGGACCCAACGAGCAATCCGGCCCGTGGGCGTAGACTTGTTGATCAAATAAAGAAGTGCCTGATGATCCACAAAGAATTTGATCTGACTGCCCAACAAATAATGACGGAAGCGTTGGACACAAAAAATTAAGCCCAATGCCTCCCTCTCGGTGGTAGAGTAGTTGCGCTCAGCAGGATTGAGTTTTCTGTTGGCATAACGATTTGGTTTATCTGTGTGCGCGTCAAATGCTTGTGAGAGGACAGCACCAATAGCAAATGCGGAGACATCGACATGAACATGAAAAGGCTTGTCCCATTGAGGAGGAACAAGCACGGGGGCCTGAGTAAGCAAAATCTTCAACTGTTGGAAAGCAGCATCCGCATGGGAATTCCAAGCCCAAGTGGATTCATCACCCGTGAATTTATGAATGGGATCAGCAATGGCTGCAAGTCCAGAAATGAAGGTGGAATAATAATTTACCTTGCCCAGGAAAGAACGTGTCTCCTTGATATTAGATGGTGCTTGAGCTTTAAGCACATAACCGATTTTAGCAGGATGCGTGGTGATAAGCGCTTTCGACCACATGTTCAGTAACACCGTGAGGTGACGCTTGAGAAGGTGCATTTCAGGATTGAGACTAATGCGGACTCATCACATTTCGAAAGGCGAGCTCTAATTTATCGGTGGTCATCCATGGGCCGTAGGCGGAAAAGTCATTTTGAAAAATCTGGAAAAGGGTTTCTCCTTCATATAATCATGAAAAACCGAGCATGATGCGTTGAAACGTTGATGGAGAGTTTGATAACCCAAAAGGAACCACCTTGTAGGCAAAAGTGCCCTTTACGGGGTGGTGAAGGTAGTCTTTAGTTGATCGGCTTCTTTGATGGAAATTTGATTGTAGCCTGAAAAACCATCCATGAAGGAGTACATTTCATGACCGGTGACCTCTTCGAGAACACGGTGCGTGAAAGGGAAGTGGGAAGTGATCACGCTCCGTGGGCACGATTGAGTTTGCGATAGTCCCGCAAACGCCAGATCTTACCGTTGTGTTTGAGAGCAATGACGATGGGGCTCACCTATTCAGAATGTTTGACCTCGTGAGATCAAACTGCGGCTAGAAGTTTGTCAATTTCAGCCTTGACTCGGTCACGGTAATTTGGGTGGAGCGATGTTGTCGTTGCTAGGCGAGGGGCGTGCATCTGATTTGGTAGGAATGGTGAGTTCCCCCAAGTTTTTGTTGATACCCCGAAGATCTTTATAACTCTAGGCAAAAATGTGTTTGAAGTTTTTGAAAAGCGTGATGGCGCGTTTGCGATAGATGGTCGGGAGATTGGTAGCAAGGCAGACAGGCTGATTGTTGCCAACGTCCACTATCTTCACTTCAGGAGTCTGAATGTGTGGAACAACTTCCGTGTCTTGAACAACATGAGCAGGAGGTTGGAACATGATGGGATGAGCTGCATTCTGCGTGGTGAAAAAAAGTGGTTGCTGATCATCATCAAGCACTGGTTGCTTCATGACGGCCTGTACATCCACCATGTTAGGAGGAAGTTCTGTATCTGAAAAATGATTGATGCGTTGGATGCGATTGCAAGGAGCCAGGTAGGGGTCGAGTAAAGCAGCCACAGCCTGGTTCTGATCGAGAGTCATCTCTCCCCACGGATCAACATATTCAGGGTAGGATGATGAGAGGCGCACTTTCCAGGGGAGCCTTTGTACATGATAGATGTTTTGTGCTTCGTTAGAATCGGTGTCTGAGAGAGAGGGTTCAGCATGTTCGACCGAGATGATCTTGCCGGTTTCCAAATCCATGGTGGCATTGAGATGACTATCTGTAATGACGAGCTAGTCCGTGGCCCAATAATGGATACTTTTGGCCTGACGGAGAAAAGGCCTGCCAACCAACATTTCATAATCACCTGGATCTTCCCCAGCTTTCCAAACACCAAATTCCAAGGGGAATCTGAGGTCGCCTATATTGATGTGAAGAAGAGGCGTGATGCCTTGAGAGTGCGTGATATGGCCATTAGCCAATTTGATGTCATATGGGGCACGGTAAAGTTGTTGGATGCCCATTTGCTTTCGGAGCTTATCAGTGATAAGATTGACAGCACTACCCCCGTCAATTTGAACATGGTTGACTTGTTGATTGCCCAGTGGCGGGGCATGTACCGTGGGTGTGGAGGTAGCGGCATGTACCCCAACCGAAACTAGTGGAAAGGGGCAACTGGTCCTTGAGAGCAGGACACAGTTTCAAAATGGTGGCTAAACTCAAAGGAATTTTGATTTTTGCAAGTTCTTCTTGGAGTTCCAAAGGAACATGAGAAAACGAATCAGCAGGATCCAAGGGAGCTGAAGTCTGAGGTAAAGAAGCAGAAACTTCTTTGAGAAGCTCCACCTCTGCAGCAATATTCGGATATGTCTGAGAGCGTGGAGTGTGAGATGACGGAGGTGTGTCGTGACGCTGTTGAGCCCTGGTGGTGGCGTGCACATTAGCAAGTGTGCGGCCTTCTGCAGCCTGCATGAGGTTGAGGATACTTTGTCGTACCTTGGGCATAACATGAGGCATGAGTTTATCCAAGTCTGGTGCAAAGTGAACCTTTTTTTCCTCTTCATGAGGGATCGTGTCGACAGCAAAAGCAGGGCGCGTATCATGAGGAATGATGGTCAAGGGGCGTGAAGCCTTGGTCTGTTGTGAGACCAAACCAACCCAGTTTGACGGTTGGACTGGAGGATTGAGAGCCTCATAAATTTCTTCCTGGGCTTGTTGATCCATCGGAGGAGTTGCTGCAGGAGCTGGTTGATACCTTGATTGTTGAGGCACGCGTGGTGGTTTTTGAAGTACAGGACGAGGGCCCTATTTGCCATTTGCGATCCAAAGTTGATAGGCCGTGAGGCGTACTGACGTGGTTTGATTCGTGCCTGGAACTTGGACTTGAACTTGAGGAAGTTGAGGGCATGCCATGGAGTTATGACCCCATTCCAGACAATGATAGCACTGGGCCTTAGAAGGATCAAAAGGAGCACGATTGCCTTGTCCTCTTGACGGCTGAGATTGCTGAGATTGTGAATACTGTTGAAGTGGTTGAGCTTGAAATTGCTGCGGTTGGTATGACGTATGTTGCTGAGGCATGGTCTGGACTTGATAAACCATCTTTTGACAGAAGGGCGTAGGATGAGTACGAGTGCATTCTTCCGTGGCATGATTGCACATGTTGCAGCGTTTACAATGAGGAGGGCCATTGGAGGAGTTGCACTCATTGGCCAAATGGCCTTGATATTTGTAGAGGTGGCACTAAATTTGACTGCGTTGAGGATTTGAGTGTTGAGGCTGAACGGCAGTCTGAGGTACCATGACAAGAGGAATGAAGGGTAGCTCCTGGAGGGCCACGCCTCGGGAGGAAACATTAACTGAATGATTGACAAGTTCGATGGCCTACTCCAAAGTCTTGGGGCGCAGGTATTCAATCATGAGACGAATAGCCGGAGGAAGTCCCTGGAGAAATCAGACGAGGATCTGGCTTTGCGTGGGGTACTCTTGAAGTTTACTGAGGAGGATGTGAAGACGATCCGCAAAATCCCGGGCTGACTCCGTGGGCTCGATCATAAATCCACTCATAATTTCAAATAGAGCATCGATAAGAAATTAATCATCCATCTAAGCATACAAGGGTTAATCCTTAACTAGAATCCCAGGATGTCCTTTCAGGACGACGACTGCGACCCAGGTGGTGTCAGATCCATATCCGACCCACACGCCATGACCACTTTAAGCGTAGCATACTATAGAAGCCTTAGTTGCCAACATCAGGGATCCACCTCCACTTCACTATTGTGTCTGTTATATGGTGCTCAATCTTGGTGGTTTCTTGTGCATAGGCGGCATTTATTGGGATTTATAGCTAGAAATATCTCTATTCTACTAGCCTTTAGGTCTCAACCCCCTCTTATCCCACAGGCACAAGAGGTGCTGCAGCAAAAGAACTACCATAGATCATAAATCCACTCATAATTTCAAATAGAGCATCGATAAGAAATTAATCATCCATCTAAGCATACAAGGGTTAATCCTTAACTATAATCTCAAGCTAACTAAGCCTACTAACCAGTATCTTGGCTAGATCCACTATCTCTTATGTTCTCCATGCTCCTCTGGTTGAATAAGCTCCTTCTCCTGCTCCAATTGCCCCCAAATCAATTTGGTGCAAATTGGGAGTGAAGCCCCAATTTGATTGGCCAATCGATTTGGCCCAAGTGGCACTTCCTAATTAACCTAATTAATTAGCATATTTTAATTATTAATTAACTAATCTTGCATAATTAGCTTATTTAATTAATGTCAATTTAGCATAGCTAAGTTTAGCCCTTTTGGTTTATTTTATAAATGGTCAATGCACCATTACATCCCCATGGTGATGTGTCATGTATTTGTATATACAACATATAAATACGCGGAAAAAGACTCCCTAACTTAAATCTGCCAACTAGCATACAAAAATAAGATGTTTTTATCAAGCTCAGAACACATAGAACATTCTCTATGTTTACAATGTTTCCATCTGAGTCTAATAACAACAGCATGCCATATCCTTCAGTCCTCTCTAGCTCTCCATTCCCAACTTGTATGTGATTTGAATGAGTTGCACTCATGTCTTTGAGCATATCATTAAATCTT
Source organism: Isoetes taiwanensis (assembly GCA_021234155.1). Classification (NCBI taxonomy): domain Eukaryota; kingdom Viridiplantae; phylum Streptophyta; class Lycopodiopsida; order Isoetales; family Isoetaceae; genus Isoetes; species Isoetes taiwanensis. The sequence continues at coordinate 6,255,831 of JAJEKV010000016.1, read as the reverse complement.
GCTACTGATCTCTTAGCTCCACTAGCAACTACAATAACATTATGTTTGCAGTTAGCTCCATTCCATAATTATTCAATGAGCAAATGATTTTGACATCGTCGTCAGTGGTTGCATCAGCTCTGGTCTCACCTTCAAATTTCTCTCTAGTGATGGAGCTCTTGGGGGCTAAGGCGTTGCTAAGGCGCTGCTAAGGTGCCCGCTTGCCAACTCTGCCATGCTTGGGTTGAGTGAAGCTCCCACAAGCTCCTCTACAACGGCCTATCTAGAGCAGGGTAAGATGGAGCATGCCAACTCTGCCATGCTCGATTTGAGTGAGCTCTCCTAAGCTCCTCTACATCGGCCTATCTAGAGCAGGGTAAGATGGAGTTGAGCAACGCTACTCCTCCTCCTGGTTTCCTCTCTCTCTCTCTCTACTTAAGCAACTCTAGGTGCAGAGGGCGGAGCCTTAAAGGCACTATCGTGCCAACTCTGCCATAACTGTTACTATGCGAGCTCTCATGAGTTCCTCTACGTTGCTATGTATAGCCTTTTTACAGCAGATTAAGAAGGAGTTGAGCAATGCTGCTCCTCCTGACTTCTTATCCCTTTAAACAGGAAAATATTGGCCGGAATGAGCAATCTAAGTCCACATCTATCCAGGCACAGAAGCTATTCTAGTGCTAGGTTCTTCACCATAATCATTTGTGGGGATCGTCATATATGTGGCTGGTTGGAGGGCGAGTTCAGCCAACTTTGGAAAGCCCTTGTTCTAGATAGAGTCTTTCCTGATTATCTCTTTCAAGTAGAAGCCTGGCTTACACCACAAATGCTGATTCAACTAATCGAGTATTGGCTGGGCGACTATATGGGAGATAGGAATGTCTCTGCTGCTGGCATTTTCCATGTCTACTGCCAATGGGGCCCCGGCAAAATCACTGTTAAAATCTACACATAGCTAGATCTGCGTGGATGTGGATGGATCCAAAAGTTCTGTAGTCAACTCTTGACTAGTCTCGCATGAAGGGTCCATTTATCCCTTTGCTGCTGGATTAGCTAACTGCCTCCTGGGGCTTTTAGCCTCTGCAACTACCATCAATTCATATGTGTTTGCTGAACCCACTTTATGCGGCTTTGTCTCTTTATAAGCCCCTTTGTTGGATCTGCAGCACACAAACTTCAAGTGCCTGCATCTTCCGATGTCTCAATGGGACTTCCCCTGCCGCTCTTCTTAACCTCTCCATCCTCTCGAGTAAACTATCCTCCATCCTCTTCTGATATTGAGATCTCTAGATACTTTGTCACTATCAAGGGCTCCCAACAGTTAGATTGTGGATGGTTGGAAGGTCCTGCTGCAGAGTTGTGGACATATTTAATTGATGAGTGGCTGGTCCCAGAGATTTACTTCGTTGGAGAGAGCGGCACTCCTGCTGTAAATCCAGAGGAAACACTGAGGCTGTGGAGGGTGGAGTTTCTTGGAGTTGATCGTCCGGCCTTTGCCACCTTCTACGTCCACAGTGCCTGGATGATAGATTCGGTTAAGATGGAATTAAACAAGGTGGCTCTCCCATTTGAGATCATATCTGTAGACTGAAACCTGTCTAGAATGGTTTCTCGTGATCTCAATGGATCAAACCCCTTCTATCACCGCATTGCATTCATCTTCCTCTGATCCCTCTTCGGTTAATCTGCCTTACGCTCCGCCTTACATAGTTCGCACAGCCATTCTTGCTAATCACAACTATATCTGGTGGGGCTGGATCAGAGGGGATCTGGAGGACATCTGGACATCCTTGATTGATAGACAAATCCTTTTTCTAGATCAATTTTATTGTGTTGGTGGCCTGCAACTTTTGGGAGATCTTCACAATACAAGGAGGGTGGTCAGATTACTTGCCCGGGGATCCTTCTCAGCCTTACCTCTTCAAGCTTTTCTTGTTCACTGTACATGGCTGAGTGATAGCTACTGGGTTGAGCTATACTAAGATGGAGATCAATCAGACTAGCTATGCAGACGCAGCTGGTCTTCTCACCCAGATGGACTGCCCAGTGGATAATCACTCAAAGGGGCTTATCTCTGTCCATACTCAGGAAGTGGCCAACAGAATATGATTTTTACAGATTCACTGTCTAATAGGGAAGCTTCTTCGTGGATCCCCCAAACTCGGAGAGATCCGAAGGACCCTGGGACTTGTTTGTAGATCCAGAACCCCGCCAAAGGTGCAGGCTTTGGGCAACTCTTATTTCGCAATCATTATCAATCTACCTAAGGAATCTGAGATCCTGTTCAGAAAGGGCATCATATCCACCATGCATGGGCAGTTCTTTGTGCAGAAATGGCGACCAGGCTTTAACCCCATGCTTTCAGACGCTCTTCTTTACCCAGTTTGGGTCTCTGTGGAGGGGTTACAGTTTGAACTCTGGACAGAGAGAATACTTAAAACTCTGACGACCTCTATTGGAGAGTATGTTTGTTTCGACAACAGGAGTGAAGATGTGCCCAGGCTATATGTGGCAATGGATCTGCTCAAGCCCATCCCAAAAGCCATCGAGTTTGAGGGATTCTACAAAGAAAACGTGGTGTTCCCTCTGTTACCTCTAAGTCTGCCTCCCATCTGCTCTGAATGTGGTATCAGAGTCCACCCAAATGCTATGTGCCCATCAATAAAAGAATGCGACAAAGGGAAGGGGCTTGAGTGCAGCTCTGAACTGCTTGATCCAATCCCAGCCCAGCGACTGTTCTTTAAAGGGGCATGTTCTACTGCCACTCCTGATAACAATGGATCTGCCACTCCTGATAACAATGGATCTGCACCGAAGGAACCAGATGGGTCTGCCACTCCTGATAACAATGGATCTGCACAGAAGGAACCAGATGAATCAGACCTTGTTGGCCTTGATAAGATGGATTCATTGCACCCCTCATTACATCCTTCTGAGCAAATCGACCTGCTGGAGCCATCCACATGGTCATGGCAGGACTGCATATATTACTCCTATTACGGATTTACCTGTTAACATGTTTCATGATCCCAATGCTGGCTCCATCTCTGTTACTCCTCTCAGATTGGAAGACATGAAGAAAAAATATCGTAAGGTCAAATGGGTAGATTTGGTGGAAGACCCAATGGCTGATTACATGCCTAGATCTGCTGATCACCCTGTAATTGATGATAAGCATGATGAATCCACTCATATTGATCTCTCACAGGCCGCAACCACCATTGATGAAGGGCAAATGGCATCAGCTACTGGCCGTGATGGCTTTGAGCCCACAAACTTGCCATTCTTACATAATTCTCATGAACTAGAGAAGCTCCATAAGCCCACAAATCCAACTTCTGGTCAGGGGAGAAAAACAGAGGAGATACAGGGTGAATTGATCGTTGGGGAGAATGGCATTGATATGCCTGAGAAGCTGCAAGGAATCAGCAGCTTGCTTGGTGAAGACATACTAGCAACCGATGAACAAGATTTGTATGCAGCCAGGAATCTTCTTGAAGACATCAGAAATAATCCCCTCTATGCTGAGATGGAATTTGTCAAACAGTTCATTAAGGAGAAAACCCCAGGTGTTATGCTGATCCAATTGCCGCAACAGAGGCCGGCAAAACTGTTTGGGGTCTGGGTTCGGGAACTCCTGGAAGACAGCCCTCTGTGAGGACCCATGGATCTAACAGGAGAGTCCGGGGGACTATGTCACGCGGGATTTGCAAGAAGAGAACAAGAAGAAGAAAACAGAACAAATGAGAGGAAAATGATAAGCTTCCTTGATATCAATGATGAACATACATGAGCTCTCGCAATCGAGAGAAGACTGAAAAGAGACAAGACTCAAAACTCATCTAGCCAACTCATGTGCTAGCTCTACTCATATATATAGTACAATGGCCTTTGGCCCAATATAGACACTCCGACCGATCTCGCGCCGACTCTCTGGAAGGAGGCCCGATTTGGCAGGAATGTTGGCGGTGCCTCTTTGAAGTGCCTAGAATCATGCCGACACCGACGCGGGCGGTGATCGCCATCACTTGTCCGAGCGGGGCGCCTCTTGATAGGCTTTGATCGTGGTACGCGGGCGTGACGGGCCATCACTTGTCCTCGAAGCGCCTCTTGATAGGCTTTGATCGGGGTCCGGCCGCTTGGTCTTCTCACTGAGCCTTTGATGGCTGACCCGTGGTAATCGTGGGATCCTTGAGCTTGACCTGGTCCCGTCAGATGCATGAATAGTCCCGAACCAGAGGCACAGACTAACACTTCACCACCAAATGACACTCACCAAGAAAAAGGAGGAATTGCTTCCCGATGGTGGGAAACCAAAGCAGCCGGAAAGTGATCCCCTCACTGAATGAGGTCGGGCGCCATTATGGTAATGAGCAATGAGGTCCCCGGGCGTGTTTGAAGAGCGCCGTGGGTGTTGAGCCCTAGGGGGGATGGGCCTCAATGAGAAAGTGAGAGCGCACCATGTCTTCCAGGCAGCATGGGCGGCCGAAGAAACAAACCGGCACTCCATGAGAAGGCAGTTTTGAGACCGAAGGCACCGACGCCGGCATTCGGGATTGCAGTGAAAGATTGGACGCCGCCGATTTAAAGAGCCGACCGGATGCAATTGAGAGCAAAGACGTAAAACCAAATTTTGACGGTGGACCAAGGGTCCGATGAGGTGGCAAAGATTCTCGCAAGAAGGTATCAAGACCATGCAAGGCATCGTTGGTGCTTTTGCCAACCACGCCATTACCGATATAAATCCAATTTTCAGTAGTGTCCAAAGTGGCATTATCCTCCCGGTTGGAGCTGCCTCGACAAATCGGGATCCCACCGGAGATCCGTGGAGATCTCGAGGAGTCGACCCGGCGTGGTCATCCATGACCTTCGGCCCAAAAGGGAAGACGCCAAATAAGAAAGGAACCGTGGGCGGGAGGGGGCTCCTAAGGAAGCATATGGAGAGGGAAGCATGCCCGTGCGTGGGTTGCGAGAGCCATGTCCGAAATGCTTGAACAAGATTTTGATCAAGAGCACGACACCAATGGTCCCATTCTCAAGTAGAGAGTAATTGATAGGCGGGGAGGATTGACCCAACCCGTGGGGATGGTCTTGCTTTCGAGAAGGCCACGGAGTTGATTGTAGCCTCCTAAGTCTTTGCATATAAACTGGGCAAATTCGAGATCATCGTGGTGCGCCCGATTTTTGTTGACTGTTCCAACGTTTCGACCGCCCGAGGTAAGTGCCGAGCCGATTCGGGGCATGTACTCTGTTCAAAAGTCCGAGGACCGGCGGGATCCTTGAAATATTTGTTGGTGGGTGATAACAACCAAGCAAAGCATTGGAGTTGCCTCTAAAAACACGATGGGCCTCATCCCGAATTTATCCCGGAGATCCGCCCGGTAGAAGTCATGAAAACATATGCCATGGGCTGAACCACTCGGAAGATGACTAATTCGGGATCTTCAACCGTGAGTTGATCAAAGACTAAGAGTGCACAAAATAAACCCTTATCTTCTATAGAAAGATCCGCCGATCGAAGGAAGTCCCCATCGTTGAGTGGTCGTTGATGAACATAGCCATTGGGCGTGTACCACTTAAAAAAGAAAGAGGTGCCGGTCGGGCCACCACATAGTCAAGATATTTGGAAGGAGTAGAGAAGTCCACCGGGATGTTTGTAGCAATGTCAAGATATCCCTCCCGTTTGTTTTGGGCTTCCTCGCCAGATTGAACCGCTTCTCGGAGCTGATGTTCAAGGTCACGGATCCGATGCTCCTGTTCTAACAAAAGACGGGACTGATCACGGACCCGTTTACCAGGAAGCGTGGCATGTGAAGAGGATTGTCCAGGAGTATGGAGGCGAAGTGTGGCAATCTCCGCATCATCGATGACCTTTTGTTTCTGAACCTCTAACAACTGAGTCTGGAGGGACGTTAACTGATTGGTGAGCGTGGAAAGCTGAGCTTCAAGGGAGGTGAGTCGAGTTTCACGCTCAGTGAGGTTTTGAACTTGAGTGCTGTAATTGTCACAAAGCTCTGTGTACAAGGCGTCGAGCTTAGCAATGTGTTTCTCCTTTTCACCCAGGAGAGTATCTTTGGACTTGTTTTGTTCCAAGAAGTCCTGAATTTGTGTTTGAGGCTGAGCCCGCCTGACTCTGTAAGTAGGCTGGTCTGATCCTCGAAAGCACTTGTGAGATCTATCTGCCTGTAATAGAGCCGCGTGCTTTTCTTGAAGTTGGGCCTCCAAAGTTTGAATATGGGCAGTGGCAGCTTGAAGGTCTCTTTGAACAGCATCGGAAGCCTCCAGGGACGCCTGAACACCAGTCATGAGAGCCTCCTGGGATGCATGTAGCTGCATGGCAGCGGCTTGAACATCTTGCTGGAATTTGTACAGGAGCCGCCGAGGATGGGAGGTTCGTGGCCCCGCTGCTGTTACTGCCTTGTCTGAGATTGTTGAGAGGCATGACGGGAATGGGTAGGCGTGGCCTCAGAGGAGGAAGAGGATACAAGAACATGCATGGTCCGAGGTTGCACAGTGACGAGGGAGGTCCGGTGAAGGTACAAAATTTTGTTGAGTTTGACGGGAATGCGAGAGCACCGAGTGGAGGTATGGGAAGTGGAAGGGCTCTCAAGAATCGTGAAGATAATGACGAATGAGGGCCTCAAGATGGCCTCCCACGGAAATTTCAGAGACAGAGGAGGGAGTAGCCCTGATGCGGTCTACTTCTTGAAGAAGGCAGAGAATAAGAGCCGTGGGCCAATCAACATGCGATTGGAGTGGATGGCGTTGATGACCATATTGTAAAACGGCTTATTGATGTGGGTGTTCTTAATGGAATGCCCAAGCAATTTTCTCCACGTAAACTTTACAAAAGTCTCATGTGGTTTGGCAATATTTGTGAGGCGATGCCGGGTTTGCTTGATAAGCAAGAGCCTAAACCGAGGACGCCCATGTCCCGTAAAGCAGCCCAAGAAACGTAAGGTTTTGCAAAGGGATGCGGAATACCTCGTAAATCAAATGCCGAAAGTAAGTAAAATGGTGGTGCCATCGACCACCGTAGCAAATCCTTCCTGCCGTTGACGAGCATGTGTGCGATGATCGCCAGAATCAAGGCCGGATTTGGGGCCGGAGCTCCATTTGTGAAAATTCAGAAGCTTGTATGCCCGCAACTTCCTACTCGCACTCAACAAGGGCCTCTCGAAGGTGGGGTGGGCCGAAAGACACAGACTAAAAAGAGTCGCGATCCCTTGGAGCAAGCTTGAAGTGTAGAAAGTTTGGGGCTACCATGGCTTAAAAAGCGCCGGAATGTATGAACCGGGTGAAGAAGGCGTGAGAGCGGAGAACCGAGGACGGCGACTTAAGGCGCAGAGAGACTTAAAAGGTTTAGGGCGCGCAATTGAGGCTAAGGGTATGATGAGGGCTTAAAACCAGAATCGCTGATGGTGCCGTGTGTCGAAAAGATGCCAAGGATGGGATTGAGAGGCAAAAATTTGGCTAAGTCCCCAACAACAAAGGAGAAGCAATGAACGGTGAAGATGAGACGGAGAGAATGATCGGATGACGGGTGGCCAAAGGACACATATTAATGTTTGACGGGTATGAAAAGAAGCAATGGCATTTAATGCCGGGCAACCTCGAAGTGGGATATCATTAAAACGAATGTGTCGGAGGGTACCCTTTGCTAGATATGCGGCGGGAGAAAAGATTCTCGGTTTAGAAAGAGCCTTGCATTGCAAACACGCTATTAATTTCTGATTGGTCCACGCCGACTAGTAGTTCCTCGGTTGGCTATATAAGACTTAACCGGGAGTGAAGTTTAAGACATTCGATGACGCTTAGCATGGCATTTCTTTGGTTTGAACGAATCGCACAATGCCGATTTAACCGCCGAGAGTGGATCACCAGTAAAATGGACCGTTCTGGACCCTTCGGGCGCTGCCACAATCGTGGCCTTCGAATGGATGGTCGGTGTTAGGGATGGTGAACATCCCGATCCGAATACTCCCCAGGATGGAGGTGGTTCGCACTTGACCGCTGGGACCTCGAAAGGTAACCTCTACTACCTCCTTCTCATCACCTGCGCCCAAACCCGAGTAGAGGGTTTTTCTTCTTAGGTTTTTAGTAGATAGGGCTCTGAGCCCGTTTTTGTATATAGGGCAGTGCCCATAGCGGAAATAGCTGGGCTGTGCCCGCATTTTGTAAAACAAATCCACCTATAATATAATATGCCGCCGTTTTAGTCACTATCTGTTGTGTTTGCTTCTTGAACTGTATCTGTTTGTTGATTTTCACTTTCGGTGTGATGAAATGTTTTGAGGCGAAAGCCATTAACAAAGTTGTAGGTAATGGAGTGCCATCTAACTCAGCCAGTTTGGAAAAACTGGTCGAACCACTTGAACAATTTGATAAGGGGCCAAGCCAACGAAACTTAAGTTTACCCGGAAAATTTTTGTACCGAGAATCATAAAGAAGAACCAAATCTCCTTCTTTGAATGTTTTTGTCTTCAAACGTTTGTCATGTAAAGATTTTTTCAACTGTTGCCCATGAAGAACACGAATATAAGCATCCCTTCTAAGTTCATCCAACTGTTCCAATTGATAGACCCTTTCTTTGAGTGCAAAGAAGCGGATTATGGGCGTGCTTGAAAAAGCGAGTGTTGGAAGGATGTATTCAAACGACATGAGAGCTTCCTGACCATAAACCAATTTGAAAGGAGTGTGACCTGTAGCTATTTTGAAACAAGTATTGTAGGCCCAAAGAAGAGTAGGAAGTTTTGTTTGCCAGTCTGTGCGTGAAGCGTCACAAATTTTCTTGAGAATGGTGACCAGAGTTTTGTTGGTGCTTTCTGCCAAACCATTACCTTGAGGATAGTAAGGTGTGCTCTTGTGATGATGTATCAGGAGATAATCCATCAGCTCCTTGATGGTATGATTGATAAAATGGACACCACGATCACTGACCAGCTCCGTGGGGCAGCCGAATCGCGTGATGATTTGTTGATAGAGGACCTTACCGCGCTTGCCGCAGTTGTTGTGCGGAGTGCGCAAGCTTCCGCCCATTTAGTAGCGCCGAGTCGGTGAGAACTGGAATGTAGCTGCACGGTGTGTGCCGCAGAGGGTCGATGGGTCCCACAAAATCAATTCCCCATTTCTTCGAAGGGAAGTGGCGCGGGCAACGGGCGCCAAGGGAAGAGCGCCGCCACGCGCCGTCCGGCCCCACACGCCGGGCAAGCATCACACGCGGCGCGCGTGGGCGAGCGTCTTTGAAGAGCGTGGGCCAAAAATACCCAGCTAGAAGGATTTTGCGCGTCGTGGTGTCACCATGAAAATGACCACCACCTAGCCCTTGATGAGCTTCTCGAACAATATCCGGAACTTCATGAGGTAGAACACGGCCGAAGGATGGTATCCTTACCCTTTTTGTAGAGATGTCCCGCAACCATGGTGTAGTCACGGACCTGGGCGGAGAAATTGATGTCGACGGATTAAGCAGAGAGAGCGCGTCGCCTTACGGTGGAAGAGCACCGTGAGGAGGTACCGCTAAAAATCATGGAACCAATGTGGTGTTGTGACTAAAAAAGAGTTGAGCGCCGTGAAAGGCGTCCCGAGACTCCGATTGAGGGATCATCCGTGTGGATGCGTGAAAGATAATCAAGGGACCACATGAGATTTGCGGCCTTGTGAACAATTTCAAAAGGGGCAAATTCTTGGAGAAGAAGGAATGCGGCCCGTGGGCGTGGATTTGTTGATCAAATAAAGGAGTGCTTGGTGGTCAACAAAGAACTTGATTTGACTGCCCAAAAGGTAGTGACGGAAGCGTTGGACACAGTAAAAATGAGACCCAAAGCTTCACGCTCGGTGGGGCGAATAGTTGTTCCGCCAGAATTGAGTTTTCTACCGGGCGATCGATTTGGTTTGTCGGGCAAAAGCGCATCATATGCTTGAGAAAGAATAACTCCAATAGCAAACGCCGAGACATCGACATGAACATGAAAGGGTTTGTCCCATTGAGGAGGAACAAGAACGGGCCTCGAGTAAGCAAAAGCTTCAACTGTTGGAAAGCAAAGATCCTACCGGGAATTCCAAGCCTGTGTGGATTCATCACCCGTGAGTTTATGAATGGGATCCGCAATGGTCGCTAGTCCAGGGAATGAAGGTGGAGTAATAATTGACCTTTACCTGTGAAAGAGCGTGTCTCCTTGATATTGGCTGGTGCTTGAGCCTTGAGCACACAACTGATTTTGGCAGGATCTGTGGTGATACCTGCTTTGCTGACAACGTGGCCTAACAGAACTCCTGAGGTGACACAAAAGGTGCATTTCTCCGGATTGAGACTAATGCCGACTCATCACATTTCGAAAGACGAAGTTCCAATTTATCCAAATGGTCAGCCATAGAACCCAGAGGCGAGAAGTCATCTTGAAAAATTTGTAAGAAGGGATTTTCCTTCATGAAATCATGAAAAACTGAGAGCATGATGCGTTGAAACGTGGATGGAGAGTTTGATAAGCCAAAAGGAACCACCTTGTAGGCAAAAGTACCTTACCGGGGTGGTGAAGGTAGTCTTGAGTTGATCAGATTCTTTGATTGAGATCTGATTGTAGCCGAAAAACTATCCATGAAGGAGTACATCTCATGTCCAAATGACCTCTTCAAACACGGGTCCGTGAAGGGAAGTGGAAAATGATCACGCCAAGTGGCCCTGATTGAGTTTTCGGTAGTCCATGCGACGCCGGATCTTACCATTGTGTTTGAGTGCAATGACAATGGGGCTCACCCATTCGAGAATGTTTGACCTCATAGATCAAGCCCTTGACAAGGAGCTTGTCAATTTCTGCCTTGACGCGATCACGGTAGAATTGGGGTTGAACCGCATCGTCGTTGCTAAACCGGCGTGCATCGATTTGGTAGGAATGGTGAGTTCCCCAAGCTTTTGTTGATTCAAGAAGATCTCTGTAGCTCCAGGCGAAAATGTGTTTGAACTTTTTGAAGAGTTTGACAGCCCTGTTACGATAGGGGGTCGGAAGATTTGCAGCAAGTCGGACAGGCTGATTGTTGCCAACGTCCACGATCTCGACTTCTGGAGTCTGAATATGGGGTATCACTTCAGTGTCCTGGACAATGTGTGCAGGAGGCAGGGTAAAAATTATGAGCACCTATTATATTTTATGTTATTAACCATGGGCGATTTTCTAGTGTCTTTATATTTTTTTTAATTAATATGTGGGCAATTTTTTCTGAACAAAAAAAATATTTTATTCTAATGGAAAATACAATTTGGTTTATAAGTTATTTTTTCCCATTCTTACACAACTTCACTAAACTAACTTCAGCTATTGAGGAATGAAATACAATTTATGATCATAGTCATGGCCAAAATTTTGCATCACATTGAACATCACACCCCCATATCTTCCACACCAACTGTTTTTTATGGTGGTCTAGTACTAGCTGTTATGGCGTTTCCATAAACATCTTGATATTTCCTTTGTGCATAAACAATGGGTTCTACAAACCTCTATGAGCTTAAAGAGACCGGTGCTACAATTGGTGCTAGAAAATCTCTTCTTCCAAATCTCTTAGTCATTACAGAGGTCATTGCTATAAAATATCTGCCATAAAATCTTGCAAAATCAAGGTTAACCATCATTAATATCAGTTATTTTATGCAATTTTTTAAACTTATTATTTTTGAAGATCATATATGGGCTAATCCATTTTGACATGGGCGATTTTCTCTTCTGGCAAGATAAAAAAGAATTACACATGGGCGATTCCACATCCCAAAAATGCAAAACTCATCCTACTAATCTCTCAAATCTTAATCCAAGAATTAGAAATAAAATATCCCATTTGCGATTAATCGTCCTTAATTTTTACCCTGGCAGGAGGTTGGAGCATAACAGGATGCGTGGCACTCTGCGTGGTGAAAAAGAGAGGTTGCTGAGTTTCATCAAGCAGAGGTTGCTTCACGACAGCGTGGACATCTACAGGAGCTGCAAAGAGATTCCTCATCTGCAAGGAGCCAGGTAGGGGTCAAGCAAAGCCGCCACAGCCTGGTCCTGATCAAGAGTCATTTCACTCCAAGGATCAGCATATTCGGGGTAGGATGACAGAGGCAGACTCGCAGGTGGAGCCTGAACTTGATAGATATTCCGAAGCTTCCTCGACCGTGGTCGAGAGAGAGGGTTCAAAGATGTGCAAATGTAAATGATCTTGCCTCGCTTTCAAGTCCATGGTGGCATTGAGGTGACCATCAGTGATGACTAACTGATCCGTGGCCCAGTAATGGATACTCTTGGCCTGGCGGAGAAAAGGTCGGCCAACCAACATTTCATAATCGCCGGGATCTTCCCCAGCCTTCCAAACTCCAAATTCCAAAGGGAATCGGAGGTCACCAATGTTGATGTGAAGAAGAGGCGGACGCCTTTGAGGTCTCGTGGATATGGCCATTAGTCAATTTGATGTCATATGGGGCACGATAAAGTTCTTTGATGCCCATTTGTTTGCGGAGTTTATCCGTGATGAGATTAACTGCGCTACCTCCGTCTATTTGAACATGGTTGACTTGCTGATTACCCACCGTGGCATGGACCGTGGGGGTAGAGGTAGCAACAGCCCCAACCAAAACAATCGGGAGTGGTAACTGGTCCTTGAGAGCAGGACAGAGTTTCAAAATTGTTGCCAAACTTAAGGGGATTTTGATTTTTGCCAGCTCCTCTTGGAGTTCCAAGGGCACATGAGAAAAAGGATCCTTTGGTTCCACGGGCCGGAGTGCGTGGTAATGAAGCAACTTCTTTTTGAGTAAGTCAACCTCTGCAGCAATATTGGGATATGTCTGAGAGCGTGGAGGTTGAAATGTGGAAGGTGTATCTTGTCTTTGTTGAGCTCTGGTGGTGGCATGAACATTTGCCAACGTGCGGCCTTCAGCAGCTTGCATGAGGTTCAAAATGCTTTGGCGAACTTTAGGCATGACATGCGGCATGAGTTTCTCCAAGTCAGGTGCAAAGTGAACCTTTTTTTCCTCGTCATGAGGAATGGTGTCGACTGCAAAGGCAGGTTGCGTGCCATTAGGAATAATGGTGAAGGGACGTGATGCCCTGGTCTGGCGTGAAACCAAACCAACCCAATTTGATGGCTGGACTGGAGGATTAAGAGCCTGGAAAATTTCTTCCTGTGCTTGTTGATCCATATGAGGTTGATTGGCAGGAGCTGGTTGATAACGTGATTGCTGAGGCGCGCGAGGTGGCTTCTTAAGAACAGGACGCGGGCCTTGTTTGCCATTAGCAATCCGTGAGTCGGGTAAGCCGGAGGCGGGCCGATGTGGTCCGATTGGTGCCAGGAAGCTGTACCTAAACTTGTGGAAGTTGAGGACACGCCGTGGTGGTATGACCCCATTCTTGACAGTGATAACACTGAGCTTTAGAAGGATCAAAAGGAGGACGTGGGTTGGGTCCCCGTTGTTGCTTCAAGGTCGATAAAGTTGATTGGGTTGCCGTAGTGGTGGCTGCTGATAGTGCGATTGTTGCTGAGGTGTGGTTTGCACTTGATAAACCAGTTTGTTGCAGAAAGGTGTTGGATGAGTGCGAGTGCACTCTTCTGTGGCATGATTGCACATGTTGCATCTTTTGCAATGAGGCGGGCCATTGGTGGAGTTGCACTCATTTGCCAAGTGGCCTTGGTATTTGCAGATATGGCACCAGATCTGACTGCGCTGCGGATTGGCGTGTTGAGGCTGGACAGCAGTCTGTGGAACCATGACAGGTGGAATGAAAGGGAGCTCCTGAAGAGCCACGCCATGGGAGGAAACATTGACGGAGTGATTGACCAGGTCGATAGCCTGCTCCAAAGTCTTCGGACGCAGGTATTCCGTCATGAGTCTGATAGCTGGAGGAAGTCCTTGGAGAAACCAGACCAAGATCTGGCTCTGTGTTGGGTACTCCTTGAGTTTACTGAGCAGAATGTGAAGTCGATCTGCAAAATCCCGGGCAGACTCCGTGGGCTCTTGTTGAAGGTCATTGAGTTGCTTGAGATGAAGTTGATCATCATCCGTGGTCCCATAATGAGAAAGAAAAGCAGTTCTCATTTCGGACCAATCTTGTTTCCAGTGGCTTTTGTTGGACATGAGCCATTGATGAGGAGAGCCACGCAGTGTGGTGGAAAAGATGTGGAATTTCAGTTGAGGTTGCGCATGACCATTCAGGACAGCCAGAGCCTCAAATTCTTCCATGTGGGCCTGAGCACTTTGGTCTAAAGGTTTGCCTTTCGTGTTGCCAAAGGTGGGATAAGTCAGTTTAAGAGTCTGAAAGGTAGATGTGAAAGTGCTAGGCTGGACAGGAACAGTGTAGGGATTATATTGAGGTGGAGTTGAAGGTGGTATAGTGCCTGAAGGACCCTGATGAAGGGGTGACTGCGGTTGAGGTACTGAAGGTGCCTGAGCATTGGTCTTGAGGTCGGTAAGGTTGTAAACAGGAAGAGTGGTGTGAAATGTAGGGAAAGGAAAGTCCTGGATAGGCGCAAAAGAGACATGTGGATATCCCTGCCCACCCGGGGGAGATGATGGTTGTAGGAAGAGGCGTATGTCCTGAAGAATGATGAATGTAGGCATGATCAGGGGTATGAAAGTAAGGTTGAGAAGGTTGAGCCTGATAGGGCTCCTGATAGTGATGAGGTGGATCGAGGCCGCGGAGCACTTGTTTGCACGCTTGGGGCGGGGAACTGGGACGAGACAGGACACGAGGGGTGGGTGGCGCCGACTGAGCCCGAGACCGAATGTGGCCGCCCTCAATGTCTTAAGCAGATCCATACATGTCGCGAACAGCTTCCCTTCGATGATGTCGCTCCAAGCAAGATGTCGTCTGAGAAAGTTCTTCCGGGCGGAAATTTTGGATGACATGGCGGCGATGTAAGAAATGAGGATCGAATCGACCCGGCAGCGGCGGTGTTTGGGGGTCCGGGTTGGGGAACTCTGGAAGACAGCCCTGTGGAGGACCCGTGGATCTAACAGAGAGTCAGGGGGGACTATGTCACGCGGGATTTGCAAGAAGAGAACAAGAAGAAGAAAACAGAACAAATGAGAGGAAAATGATAAGCTTCCTTGATATCAATGATGAACATACATGAGCTCTCGCAATCGAGAGAAGACTGAAAAGAGACAAGACTCAAAACTCATCTAGCCAACTCATGTGCTAGCTCTACTCATATATATAGTACAATGGCCTTTGGCCCAATATAGACACTCTGACTGATCTCGGTGCCGACTCCTGGAAGGAGGCCTGATTTGCAGGAATGTTGGCGGTGCCTCTTGAAGTGCCTAGAATCATGCTGACGCTGGCACGGGCGGTGACGGGCCATCACTTGTCTGAGCGGTGCCTCTTGATAGGCTTTGACTGCGTGGTACGCGGGCGGTGACGGGCTATCACTTGTCTGAGCGGCGCCTCTTGATAGGCTTTGACTGCGTGGTCTGCTGCTTGGTCTTCTGCTGAGCCTTTGATGGCTGACCCGTGGCTGACTGTGGATCCTTGAGCTTGACCTGGTCCGTCGTATGTATGAATAGTCCTGAACCAGGAGGCACAGGACTAACAAAAACTACAATGGATGTTGCCCCCGTTGAGGACTCAATCGGAAGATGTACCCCTCGGGCTACACGGGAGAAAAGCAAAGGAATTGAGCTACAGATGATCCCCCCCTCTGCCTCAGTGGAAAAAAAGAAACGTAGAAGGGGTAGGCGTAGCACAAGGAGAACGCAATCAGAGGACCTCATCATGGACGAGGCCAGTAGCCCTGGATATCTGGATGATAAGTAATCTTTGTGATGGATAGTACTACATATTCGGATAAGATAAACTTTTTGTATGGTGCGGGATGCAGTAGAGAATGCCTAAAGCAAATGTTGATGGTCGTGGAAGCTAAAGGGGGTAAGATCTCACCTTATGCTCCCAATCTCTGATTGCAATTTGCATGATCCTACATCCCCTCACCCCATGGTTTGTGAGCTATTTTCAACTTGCTTATATAATGATAAGTACGTTTCGTAACTGGTTGTATTTCTATTGTTGTTTCAAGAAAGGACTAATGCCACGGTTCTATTGCGACAGCAATAGAACCGACATTCCTCGGATGGGGACGTCCCTTTGTCACTCATCCTATTTATTCAGCCTCTCTTCATTGTTCTATCATCGGCATTCTCTTGAGCTAGTTTTCTCCTTCTTCTCTATCCTATCAGTTTCAGCGATTCTAGTCTCTACTCTTTGGATGCTATCTCGCTGGTTCTTCTGGTTCAGCTTCATCCTGATTCTCTGTCCTATCAGCTTCTGAGTTTACTTCCTATCTTTTTCGAATTAGTGGCTAGTTGCACATGACGAGGGTTTCTGGTGGTTCTTTCATGGTGATTCCACCAACAGGCTCTTTTGAGGTGGCATCTTGGAGGTTCGGTTACAAAGCGGCTTCTGGTGCGTCCTCCTTAGCGCTTTGTGAATTCTTCCCATCTCGGCTTTTTCGTTAGAGGGGTGTATGAGGTATGTCTGAGGCGGCAAGTTTACACCAGGTAAGACTTGATTTTGCTTGTTTGCTTTTTATTGGATGGTTTTGTATCAGATGGTTTCATCGGATGCTTGAGGCGGCAGAATGGCACCAGGTAGAACTTGGTTTGGATATTCTTTGTGCCATTTTTAGACCGTTTCTTTCTGAATGATCTCTAGATAAATCTAGGATAAGTTGCCCTTAACCTGATTGCTGCTTATTTTATGAGGTTTATTCTGAAGGGATCGATCATGGTGATGGGCAGTAGGTGCTTGGCTTGAATCCTGCCTTGATTTTTTGAGGGTTCCCATCCCATGCTCCCTCCTGCTGCTGTGGGGTCGTTATTACAGAGACTGTGAGCCCCGTTGGTACAGGCTTGGAGTCAGGCCGCCCATGTGCATACAGACCTTCTCATGTGATTGAGGTCTCAATATATTTGATCCCATGTATCTAATCCCATAAGATGGTGTATTGGCAGTGTTGTTCATAGTGGCATAGAGACCTGGATTCAGATTGCCGTTGGAGACTTGGGCTTAAATTGCCGTTGGAGTATGATGGATGCAGCTTTTCTGCCAGGACCGAAGGATCCTCCAAGTTTTAGCAGGAGCTGCTCACATTTTTCTCACATTCATTTGCTGCAGTAGTCTCAGAATCGTGATTCAGTTCCTCGCTGAAGACTTGGCCATACCCAGACCGAGGTAATCGTTCCTTAACCCTAGTTTGTATTTAGAGTTGCACATTTCTGCTCTCGCCGGTGTGGATTCAGATTCTTGATCAATCGGTATTCTAGCTTTCAAGTTCTTGATCAATTAAGGTGTGATTCCAGCTCTCAATTTGGATTTTCTGCACCCATTAAGGCACTCCGAACTTGCTTTGTTTTCACTTGGCCATACTCTCACCAGACCTTTGCTGCATGCTTCCCTTATTATGTCTGTACTTGGTTCCCTGCATCTTGTTCTTCATGCTTTTAATCTTTTCTTCCGAATTCTATATTAATATGTGTTCTGCATCTTCTTCTTTTAGTTCACCTGCCTTGCTCTTCGTCTTTTCTTTCCGGTTTATTCTTGCGGCACTTCCTTGTGTGTATGATTTGTTCTTCAGCTAGTTTGTCTTTCCCATGTACATTGCAAATTTTATGATTTGGTCTTCAGCTAGTTTGTCTTTCCCCATGTACTTTGTCTACAGAGCATACTCGAAATTTGAAGAGCATATTAAGTATAAAATTTTTCGGTTCGGGCATAAGCTCGCTCTGATTACCCCTACGCATAATAAGCCGGCCATAGGGATGTGTTTGCCTTGTATTTCATTTGAGGAAAGTGTCGTGTTCCCTAATTTGATTATGTAGGTGGACTGCTTGTAGTATTATCTCATTTTCTGGAACTGATGCTTCTTAGTACACGACAAGCTCGGTCTTTTGTGCCTGCCAAGCTTGGCCCCATTTGGTTTAGAGAAGTTTTCTGTCATCGGAAGCGCGTTATTGGTGATACTTTGTGCTTTGGGACAGACGCTCAGTGGGTGCACGTGCAAAGGCCGGCTCTGAGTTCCGACATCTATAACAGGACCAGACGATTTCCTTCTCTCCCTATATTGCGTTTTGTAAAAAGCTGAACATTTAAGACTTATTTCATATTTTGGTAAGGTTGGCTTGTTGCATGGGTTTGTCCTTCACAAATACAGGTTCGTGCCTTCCATGTTCTTCTTTTGCCATTGTAATGCCATTGTAATGCTGGAGGTTTTTCTCTAACATCTTCTGGGTGGGCTCTTCATATATTTGTTGGTTGGATTCAATTCTAAGCACTTTCTTTTTCATTGTGGTGGCAGTTAGCTAGCACTTTACATGCGTTTGATGTCAACGATTGACCTGTTATTTTTACCTTTTGGCTTACTAGTTCATTCTTGGACTTGTGTAATTGTAATACATTCATATAGAAGTCATGTTTTTCATGGTGTTGCTAACATCTTCTAGTTGGGCTCTTTAGGTCATTTGTTGGTTGGATTCAGCTTTTAACACTTATTTTTTCTTTGTGGATGCAGTTAGCTAGCACGTAAGTTGTAGGGTTATTCTTGTCACATTACCATTTGGTTACTTGTGTTTCTCTCATATGTATATTGTTTGTCCCTTGTCGATAGATGCAGTTTGCATGCGTTTGATATTAACAGTTGACCTTCTTATTTGTTCATTCTTGGACTTGTGTTACACACATTCATGTAGGGTATATATTTAATATGCCTCGTTTTGCTTTGGACCATTTGCTGGTATTATACATGGTAAGTGTTGTTGACATTGCATGGTCCCATCAAATTTCATAAGTATTTTGCATTGGTATCTAGGATTGGTTTGGCCCGTCATCTTTGGGGGCATTATCCCTTGTATGCGGGGTGCTCTCATGTAATATGCATCATTAGGCATCTTTTTTAGAACTAGATAACTGGGTTCAATAAAGCATATTTTGTCGCTACATTTATAGATTCGTGTGAACCCATTGTGGTGTTAGTAGTTGTCTTTTCTTTTACTTGTCATTATTCATTGAATTATTTGCGACCTTATTTCATTGTCCCGTTACTCTTTCAGTTTGTATCTTCATCATGGCCCTTGTCTATCACTTGCATGTCTGCTTTCTCCTTGGTCACCTGAGTAACCATCGTTCCTTAGTCTCACTTATTCTTTTATCATCTTACCCTTTTTTACCTCGTTTGCTCCTTTAAAAGTTTTTCTTTCTCTTTTCCCTTTTTGCATCTATCTTGTTTGCATCATTCGCTTTTATCTCTATCATAGGTGTCTCATGCCATCCGACCTTATTTGCATCAGTGGCCCTTTAGCCAAATTGTATATGTGTTACGTTCTTTTGTTGGGTATGATGGATCCTTTACCTGCTCCTTTCGCTTAAATTTTCGTATTTGTTCCATTTGTCTCGTTTTCCCTCTTTTGTTCTATCTGCCTCTACTTGTTGGATTTGTTCCATTAGTTCCCTTATCTTATCCGTCTTTGTGGTGCATTGGCATGTTTTGTATCTTTAGTTCAATTATCGTTTTTGTTCTTTTTGCCCCTTTGGCCTATATATTTTATATTTGTTCCATTTATCTTGTTTTTTCTCCATTTTTTCCATCTGCCCCTATTTGTTTCATTTATACCTTTTGCTCCCATATCCTATCTGTTTATCTGCTCTATTGGCCTGTTATTTTTGTGTTTGATTTTGTTTTGGTTACCCCATTCTTCTCCGGTTCCTTTTATGTGGATTGTTTTGCACATCGTGGTTCCTTTCCTATGCTTTGCTCTCGTTGTCTTGTTTAGGATATTCTTGTCACATAATAGTTCCTTTGCTCGTTCTCCCCCCATACTTTACATTCTTTTATGTTGTGGTTCCTTGGTGAATGTAGTTGGCAGGTCTTTATGATGACGTCAGCTTGGTTTTTTTTTTTTGTTGAGGGGGGGTCTTGTCTCATTAGCGACTGTGTTTCTCATCGTTCTCCCATATCTATATATGATTGGTTGAGTTTGTTTCTCTTAGTTGGGATGTTGTTCAAGGTGCTAGAGATGGGCATTTGTACGTTCATTATAGTATGTTACATATGTTCATGGTAGGCATATTGGTTAACGATATGGCTGTTCAACACCCACGTGCACTCTGATGATCTAGTCTCTATCCCATTTCTTTTTATGTTCCCGTGGCGTATATCTTTTCTTTATTTTGGCATGCGCCGATGGGTTGTCACTTTGTCCTTTTTCTCATTCAACCTATGCCATGTTCATTTTTTCCATTTCATCCCATTGGTTTTTGTGCACCTTCCTCATTCTATTATGGTTACCTCAGTTATCGTTTAATCAATTTTAGTTTTGGTGTTGCTGGGCTCTTTTCTCCACTCCACTTCTTTGCTATGTCTATTCTATCTTCTGACTTGGTCTATTGTGGGTTTGTTGCGCTCCAGTTGCTATATGCTGCTCATTATCTTGATAGCTCCATTTGATGTCACTTCTCTATTCGGTTGTATTTGCATTGTTTCTTTCATTAAGTTCCTTTGGCTTGTGTTCCGTTTAACTTTGTTGACGTTATAGCTCTTTTAGTGGCTTCAGTTTCTTCTTTGGTTTTTGTTTTCTTGCTCCTTTTCTATTTGCCAATTAGGTTAGTTCATTTCACTGTCTGTGTTAGTGTAGTAGTTTTTGTTTTTTGATTGAAGGCTATTTATCCTATATAATAATGTTTTAGGGTGTTCCATCACGCCCTAAAATGAACGACCTAGATTTCACATAAAAGTTGAACGGTCCAGATATAGCTTTTCTTCCCCTTTTCACGTTTTAGGGTGGTCCTGAGCGAACGGGTGGTCTGGAACGGGCTATGGTCGCATCTGCTCGACTATGTGGATAAAATCAAATGGGCTATGATCGTTTTAGGGTGAGGATCGGGCAGCTTGCCGCTCTGCACCCTATTCTGTATTTAAATGGGCTATGATCGTTTTAGGGTGAGGATCGGGCAGCTTGCCGCTCTGCATCCTATTCTGTATTTATATCTAAAATAGCAGAAGCTCGCCTCTAGCTTTGCTCCTCAATTTGTGCCCTCCAAGTTCCGGTACATATTTAAACAAGATGCTTTAATAAGCTTTCAAAACTCAAGGACAGTGATCTCAAATCTGCTTGCAAGTGCCATGGTATCCCGCTTCAACGTATTTTCACCCAACAGAATAGGGCTTTCAAAGACTGGCTATAACTTTCGTTGATCTGGGCTACCAATTCAATTTATGTAGGCTCACAGATTGCAAATAGGAAATGGTGGAGCTTTTCGAATAGATTAGATAAATTTCCCCTTTTTATCCTCTGTTGTTTGGCTCCAGTGCTTTATGGGCCTTAGATCTGAGCTTTGTTACCATTTAACATACATATTTTTGGCAGCAGCTATATTCCATTTGAACATGAACTTGAACTGGCGCAATACCATCCTCGAGCTCTTGAGGTAATCTGCAAAGCTTACCCTATTTTTATTACATTTTTTTTTTGTATTTCTTTTGTTTGGAGCAGAGACATTGCCTCTGTTTTTTTTAATTTGTTTGGAAGGCAATATAAAAAATACTGTGTCAGATCCGAGTGGTACAGATTTGAGTGCCTTGCTTTACTCTTCTCAGCTTCCCAAATCTAGTGCTTTTCCCCAAGATTCTCTCTTGCCTCAGTTGTTTACGCTACAAAAGACTTATACCTTATACGGTTGCTCAGATACTTTACGATGCATTTAAGAACATGGCAACCAAGTAAAATGGAAGCACAGATGGAAAGCTTGACCAATGTTCTTTTGTGAGCGCTTTCTTTACTTCTCTTTTCCTTGGCCAATGAAGAGCAGAAAGTCTACCTGTAAGAAACGTTATGATAAATTCATATTGTACAATTTTTTGAAGATATAATGGCCGAAGCATTTCGCAGCCAGAAGCACTGCTCGACGATTCGAGAAGAAGGTAAGTACAGAAAGATTTTTTTGAATCCAAATTTGTAGTCCTCTATATCTTCTGACGTTGCTTCAATGTCTCCGTCCTTGCATTATTTCAACTCGAAATCAAGCTTTACATGGGATGTGGATATGCAATCCAAAAATACACATGAGATGAGATGGGATGAAAACACCATTGTTTGTTGTCTATGTTTGCAGGAATCCAGGATGTCAGGCAAGTACTCCATGCACCAACCATGGCAATATCAGATAAACAGTCGTCCATAATTTGTGTGATACACGTGGAAAAGATTCTCTGGCTTATATTTAACAATGTTTTTCAAAAACATGTTCTAGAAAAACATGTTGTTCCAAATTCGTTTTTGCAGCGAAAGTTATTGGTCATGAGCTGGTAAGTTCTACTTTATCAGGGCAGTTTCTTAGGATTCAGAGATCGAGGAGCTTGGAAGCCATTCTTCCCATTTTTGCTTGCATCTAGCTAGGACAACTATTTTTTGTGATTGTGGGATGTAGACAGCATGCAAGAGGTGGAGTTTGCAAGTGGAAGGAAGCTAGAAAGCTTGGCAAGGAAGCTCTGTTGTAGCCAGAATTTGGACTTTAGTAAATATCCAGCAGAGAGCATAACTCTAATAATAGAATCTTAAGTTGAAATATAATTTCCATAATAACCACCAACAGCTTTACCTAATGATATACCATTATAAATAGGTGCAAAATCATTAAAGAAATACTACTTTAAGGTTAGAATGGATTTACCATTTGTTACCAATGGCAGGCTAAGCATCTTTGAGCATGAAGTTAACCTTGAATCAACAATACATTAGATAGTGTTTGCTTTGATATGTTAACTGTAAATTCTGGCCTATAGTGGTATTAATAATATTTTGTCATCTTTTCCTTCCATGTACACTTTGGCACCTCACCTTTTAATGTTGTTTTTGGGACAATTAATGTGGAGGACGAAAATGTTATCACATTGAATGATATACAGAATGTTAAGGATTATATTTCACTTGCATCATATTTAAAAATTGTAGAAGATAAACAACTGTTCAATATGTAAACTAGAAACTCAAAACTTATCTCTAATATGAAAGCAATCTCTACTTTTTGAAATTCTATGAAATTTATGGAAGCATCATTCTACT
Organism: Isoetes taiwanensis; assembly: GCA_021234155.1. Classification (NCBI taxonomy): domain Eukaryota; kingdom Viridiplantae; phylum Streptophyta; class Lycopodiopsida; order Isoetales; family Isoetaceae; genus Isoetes; species Isoetes taiwanensis. The sequence continues at coordinate 6,232,772 of JAJEKV010000016.1, read as the reverse complement.
TTTTGAAATTCTATAAAATTTATGGAAGCATCAGAAAGAAATAAATGTCTTTAGGGGTGTTGAATATGAATTGCCTTGCAAAGATATGGAGTCGTGTACAAATTAGCAATGCTTATAAACCACCTCACAACAATCGCTTTGTAGGTTGTTGGGCACATTTTCTATTACTTATAACGATGACTTTCTTATATTAAACGAAGAAGCTATAATCACTACATGTACCCAACTTATGCCCAGCAACGCTGGGCACCATTACTAGTATTATTTATAAGTATATTTAAGTGTACAAAAAACTTTTTTCAAGGGAAGTTTAACCCTTAAAAAGCATCAGCTTATACGGGACGACAGATTAAGATAGATATAGTAGCAGTAAAAGCAAGAAGTAAAGTTCATAATGTTTTTGAGTCCTGACTCAATGGATAGATAGGAGATTATGATTTGTGCATTTTCTGGCCTTCCCCCTGAAGTGGAGTGAAAGACACAGTAAATACACATGCATGAGCCTGCCATGGCCATGTTGTATCTGCCTTTGGCATCTTTGGTAGTTGAGGTCATCATGTTCGTGGTTTTGTCTGTTGTTATCCCATAGGTTCTTTCCCCCATCTCAAGTTCTTTTTCTATCTCCCACTGCATTGTTCCATTGTGTCCCTTCATTTTAGGCATCCCATTGTTTGGATTTTAGCTTACTTGCTCATTCTACTTCTTCATTGCTCCATTTGTTTCGTTTTCTCTTTATCCCCTTTTTGCTCCATTTTCTTGGTTTCCTCTTCCTTCCATTTACTCGGGTTGCTTTGGTTCCTCTTTTGTTCTCGATAAGCCATCTCCTCTGGTACTTTGGTACCCCTTGCTTGCCCCTTCTGCTTCATTTGTCCCTATACTCTATTATCTCGTTGTCTCATTATCCTCTTTTATCTCTGTTATCTCATATATTCCTTGATGCTTTGTATTCTAGCCATCCTATTTGTCGTTTCCTCCATTTATTTGTTTCTTCCTTTCTCCTCCTGTCAACCTAGTTGCTCTATTTTTCTTAGTTTCCTCTTCCTTCGTTTTACTCTGATTGCCGCCAGCCTTATCTATGCATTCTTTTCCAGTAACCTTGTAGACTCGTTTCTCCCTTTCTTTATACTATATTTCTCTTTAGCTTCTCTTCCTTTCAGTTTCCATGCTGAGTAGTTTTTGAGTTTGTTCCTCTTCTATCGGCCAGTATATGCCTATCATAGGACCCATCCTAGGAATGCCACGGTTCTATTGCGACAGCAATAGAGACATTCCTTGGATGGGGACGTCCCTTTGTCACTCATCCTATTTATTCAGCCTCTCTTCATTGTTCTATCATCGGCGTTCTCTTGAGCTAGTTTTCTCCTTCTTCTCTATCCTATCAGTTTCCCTCACCCTCCCTCCCTTAATGGTTTTTTCATTTGATCGTGTTCGTTATTTCCTTTTCTATGTCCTTTAAATTTGCATTCTTTATTCCCTCAGCGTGGCTTTGTAGCCTCTGAGGCATACTTATTGGTTTACTCTTTCTCGGCATGGCACTAGTATTTTATTCATTCATGTTTTCTCTCAGTGTGGCATTGTAGCCTCTGAGTCAATATTTATTATCCATGTTTTCTCTCGGCGCTGTTGCCTCCGAGATCATATTTATTGTTTTTTCTTGGCGTGGCGCTGTAGCCTCCGAGGCAGCACTAATCGGTTGTTTTTTCCCGCGATGGTCATTCCGCGGATGGTTCCCGATTGGTCGGTTGTTGTTTTCTTTCTCGGCGTGGCCCTCGAGCCTCCGAGTCTTCTGGCCTATGGCATCTAACTCATTGACGGGTTATTTTTCTTTCAGCCTTGATTCTGCAGGATTGTTTAAGGTCTTCTGGTTGCCATAGTGCGTGGGGTCATGCTTCAACTATTTGCTTGGGTTTTCTCAAAAACCTAGGAAGGCGTGGTTCTTCGTCCCGATGAGGAGCAGTCACCGAGTCTTCTCACCTTTGCATCGACCAAGTGGCGGAGAAAACCATCTTTTATGTTGTATTCTTCAGTTTCATCATGCTCTCAATGATTGTCTAGTTTCAGAGCATTTAAAGTTCATATTTTTCAAATCCCTAGTGAGGGATCCATTTTGTACTCAACATTTTACAAAGCTCAATGAGAACACCACTTCACTTCAGCCAGTATATGCCTATCATAGGACCCATCCTAGGAATGTTAGTAAGGAAGCTATATAATATTGGGATTGGCCATATGGAAAATGGGGCTGGGCAACACCATGTCACGCTTAGAGGCATCGACAGAGGTCATTTCGAATTTGCCAGCAACAACTTCGAAATTTGGAAAAATATTGGTTGTCAAGATATCAATGTGCCACCTTGTGAGGGACAATTTAAGGAACCACTGGGGGCACCACTATCATTCTTGGATGGGCCGTGGACCTATGGTTGCCACCCAACCTATAGGTACCCAACCCATTCGTGTGAAGGTGATAGGCCATTCATATCCAAAGCGATATGGTCTCCTGGAAGGGGTCTGAAACACTATTGGCAATCATATGCCATGTCCTCTGGGAAGAAATGGCGTCTAGTGTACACCAATGCTCCAATGATGGGCGGGTATAAGACAAGTGAACATGGGGGGCTAGTGTATAAACCCGAGGAGGGCCCAGGAATCTATGCTAAACAAACACCCTCTATGGTGGTAGGTAAAATATGAAGATAGTTTCTTGGAATTTACGCGGAATCAAGGGTACCCTCAAGAGAGCTAGGGTCCTTGCTGCTATTAGATCTATGAAAGCTGACATCATTCTGCTTCAGGAACATAGACTCCCAACTTTTGAAGCAACGTGCCTCGGTAAATGGGTTAGCGATAGCTATGATTCAGTTACATGCCCTGCGCATGGTACTAAAGGGGGTACATGCATTCTATGGAAGGGCCAGTCACCCATTGGCTCGTACTATGGCAGGCAGTTTTATTTGATACCTTGGACATTAAGTGGGAACTTATTAATATTTATGCATCCAACAAGCCCGCTGAGAGAGTGGCCCTCTGGCTAGAAATAGAAATGTGGATTTTGCACCAGCATCATGAGATTAAGAACTGGATATTGGGAGGTGATCTTAATATGATGGATGTGTGGGATCAAAAGATAGGGTTGCATAGGAACCTGACAGGAGAGGAGCAAACGACTTGGCAATCTCTCATTAACAATGTTGGATTCAATTTAGTTCCCCCATCCAATGTATCCTTCTCTTGGTCAAACAAGCAGAAGGGGCAAGACCGAGTATATTGTTTGCTGGATAGATTCTACATGGCTAATCCTTCTGCTCCCTTTATGGACCGTAGCTATGTTACTGGTGACCTGGCATTCTCTCATTCTGATCACGCTCCGCAACATCTGACTATTGACAGAGTTCCTACTGTGGGGGAGAGGAAGAATGTCCCCTTTAAGTTTAATACTGCTTGGCTGGGTAAAGAGGCCTTCTGTAAACCATTTAAAGAATACCTTCTCTCGATTAAAGTATGCGAGTCGCCTAGTATGGAAACTTGGGCCAAATTGCTCCGTCTGATGAAAGACTGGGCAAAAGTATGGGGGAAGAAAAGAGCTTTGGATTTTAAAAAGAATAAAGATGACAAAAGATGAGGTCTATAATATGCTTAGAATAGTAAGGCAAGGTCTTTTGGTGAATCCATATTGTTGTAAGGAAAGTCAAAAGCTAGAGGAAGAACTGGAGGCCAAATCGAAGGCTATCGAGGAGGATGAAGCTAGAGGGGCAGCAGTTCGTTCTAAAACTAAATGGTATGCTGAGCTGGATCATGAAAACTCTAAGTGCTTCTTTCGCTTAGCAGGTGCGAGACTGGGTGAAAATAGCATCACATCTATGCTTGACGACAAACAAGAGATTTTGCAGGATCAGAAGGAGATCTCTACTTACATCAGGAACAGTTTTCAAGATATGTTCAAGGAGGACCCTATTCCCTCCGCGTATAGCTTTGCGGTATCCCAGATGGATAAATTAGATTGGAGTAATGGTATCACATTAGAGGATAATTTGCGCCTCATGAGTGATCCCACCGAGGAGGAAATATATAAAACCTTATGTTCCCTTGCCCATGGAAAGTCCCCGGGCCCAGATGGGTTCCCGCCTGAGTTCTTTTTGGAATTTTGGGAAGTGCTTGGTCCATTCTTTACAAGAGCAGTTAAGGGAGCTTGGGCTACAAGGTGTCTTCGTTCCTCCCTAACATCTGGATTCATTACATTAGTCCCTAAAGTTGACAGACCCCAGCACCTAGGGGAGTGGAGGCCCATAGCTCTAACAAATGTATTGTATAAGGTTATTGCTAAAACTATAGCCAATAGATTGAAGCCTATCCTCAATAGGCTTATTGGCAATGAGCAATCAGCATTCTTGCCAGGTAGATCCATACTTGATATCTGGCTACGAGGGAGGGTCTTCATTGGGCCAAAAGATCTCAACAAAAATGTATTCTACTTATGATGGACTTTTAGAAAGCATATGACACTTTGAGGTGGTCAGAACTAAGGGAAGTTATGGCTAGACTGGGTTTCGATCCTCAGTTTATCAAGCTGGCCTTTGGTCTGAACAAGTTCGCAACGGACAACCATCAGGACTTTTCTACATGAGAAAGGGAATCAGACAAGGTTGCCCATTAGCACCCTACCTGTTTCTACTAATGGCTAATCTCTTAAACAAACTTATCCAGAGCAAAGTCATGGACGGTTCTCTTAATGGGCTTCAGCTTCCCTCTTAACGAAGAGAGATTGACAATAATGCAATATGCGGATGATACCTTCGTCTTCCTCAAGTATAACAATTTGAGTTTTGCTGCCTTTAAAGATTGCCTCCTGTTGTTTGAAGCTGTTGCTGGGATTGGGCTCAATGCCAGTAAGTGTGCAATTATATGGCCATTTGAGGAGGACGTAGAGGCCAGAGTTAACTCTTTAGGTTTTCAGATCATCAAAGCAGGTGAAGCTACCAAGCTGCTTGGGCTATCACTTGTGGTATCAGATAACCTTAAAGGTCTACTAGTAATGGTGCCCAGCGTTGCTGGGCAAATGTTGGGAACATTTGTGGATGGAAACCTATTCAGCTCAGACTCATTTTTATACATCTAATATAATAGAAACCAAGTCCATCATTGCTAGGCTATAAGAGGTTTTTGTGCATTTGATAACCTTCCCTTTGCTCTATCCTGCATATCCTTTTTTCCTCATTTTCTTACACACTTTCTTTTTTCTCTTTTCTTATTTTCCCTGCACATTTACTTTTCTCCTTCTCTCTCTTTTTTTTTTACCCTCTTCTCCCTCCTCTTTTTCTTCCTTTTCTCCTTCTCATTTTTCCCTTTCCCTTTCCCTTTCCCTTTCCCTTTTTTTGACGGCTTTTTTCCTTCCCTTTTCACCTTTCTCCACCCTTCCCATTTTTCTCATGATCTTTTTTCCCTTTCCTTTTCCCATTCCTTTTGCTTTTCTCTTTTCCCTTCCCTTTTCTCATGCCCTTTTTGCATTCCCTTTTCCCCACTTTTTTTTTATGTTTTTCTTCCTCTCCTCACCCTTCTTCTTTTATCTCATGTCTTTTTTTCCCATTTTTTTCTTTTCTTTTTTCTCATGCCTTTTTTTTCCTTTCCCTTCCCCCCTTTACGCCTCCCTTTTTTCCTTTTCCTTTTCCTTTTTTTTTCATCATTTCCCCACCCTTTCCATTTTTCCCGTGCCCTTTTCCTCTTTCCTTTCCCCTTTCCTTTTCTCTTTCCCTTTCCCTTTCCCTTTCCCTTTCCCTTTCTCTTTCCTTTTTCCTTTTCCCTTTTTCCCATGTATTTTTCCATTCCCTTTTTTCCACTTTTTTTTACTTGCCTTTTCTTCCGCCTTTCCTTACCCTCTTCCCCTTTTCCCCGTCCCTATTCCCCTTTTTTCTTTTTCTTTTCCCTTTCCCCATGCTCTTTTTCCTTTTATTTTTACCCTTTCCTCACCCTTTCCCTCTTCCAGTTTTTTCCGTGCCCTTTTTCCCTTCCTCTTTTCCATTTTCCCTCCTTATTCCTCGTGTTCTTTTTTCTTTCCCCTTTCCCTTTTCGCCTCCCATTTCCTTTTTCCTTTTCCTTCTTTTTTTTTTCATCCTTTTTTCTTTTCCATGCCCTTTTTCCGCTTTTCCTTTCCACCCTTTTTTTTTCCTTCTCTCTTTTCCTTTCCATTTTCCCACACCCTTTTTCCATTCCATTTTTTTCCACCTTTTTCACATGCCCTTTTTTCCTCCTTTTCCCACCCTCTTCCCTTTTCCCTTTTCCTCTTTTTCCTATTCCATGTTTTCTGTTCTCTTTTTGCTTTTCACTGCTTTTCCTTTTTTTCCATCTCTTTTTCCCTTTTTTTTTCCTTTTCCTCACCCTTTTTCCTCTCTCGTGCCACTTTTTTCCTTCCTCTCTCATTTCCCTCTCCCTTTTCCTCATGCCCTTTTCCCTTTTTCGCCTCCTTTTTCCTTTTTCCTTTTTCCTTCCCTTTCTATTTTTCCATGCCCTTTTTTCCCTCCACCATTCTTATCTTCCCCTTTTTCCCTTACGTCACCCTTTTCGTCTTCACATTTTTTTTCCATGTTTTTTTTTTTTCTTTCCTTTTCCTCCCTTCCCTTTTCTTTTGCCTTATTCATCCTCACCCTTTCCCCCCTTTTCCGTTTCATAGTGTCTTTTTTTCCTTCCTTTTTCTCCCTTTCTTTTTCTTTCCCTTTTTCGTGCTCTTTTCCCTTTCCTTTTTCCTTCTCCGTCTTTCCCTTTTACCCGTGCCTTTTTGCCTCTCACTTTGCCCTTTTCTCTGCCATTTTCCCTTTCCTCTTAAGAGATCAAAGCATGGCCAATCATGGTGGTGGGAAGTTGTGCGATAAATCTCGGCCTTCAAATGCAATCAGACAATCTCAACTATCTAAATTAGGGTTTGATGCAAGACATACGCTAAAACTTTATAATATAGGATGGACTTCGATTCTTGATAAACTACGAAAAAAGGTAGGGTTATGGTCCTCTAAAGGCCTTTCCATTGCAGGAAGAATAAATGCTATACTAGCCTCTTCCCATGTGTATTATTCTTCAATTATACTAGCTCAAAAAGGGGTATATAGTCAAATTCAGGCTATTATCAGGAAGTTTATCTGGGGAGGCATGCATCTGGTTGCCTGGTCTGAGATATGCAGAGATAAGAGATATGGGGGCCTAGGTTGTAAAGATATACTGACATAGGCCCAGATCCTATCAGCCAAAAGTGTATGGAGAGAAATCAAGGGAGGCACCTCCCCTGCTTTGAGTTTTGTGAGATACTGGCTTGGCCTCTGCAAACTAAAAGGAAAGCCCTCTCTCTCAAGAGACGAAGTAGGGGCCATGTTCTTTAGATATAGGATAGCTCCCGGGACTTCTCCAGTGATGCGAAAGATTCTACAGGCCTGGTGTGAAGTCCAACAACTATTCTCCCCTATGGAGCCTGTATTAGATGCAGGAAACCTTAGCATCTTCTGGAATATTCATGTATGGAAAAGGGGTGATCTTCCTCTTGCTCTGTCTCACCCCCGTATCTTCATCAAATGGAAGGACGCAGGCATCACTAGATTGCACCACCTATGGAGGAACGATAGGTGGACATCATGGTCCAGATTCAAAACTCTAATCAGAAATCCAGGTGAGGATGATAGAAAGATCCTTAAGGAAATCTTAAAGAATGTACATGCCCTTTCTGGTATTTGTGGCCCAGGGGAGAAGTGGTTATGTCATGGCTCAGAAAAGTTTGAAGTTGGTAAGATCTACCACTTGCTTATCCAACCAAGCCCTCTTAAAGCTATCAATGCTCTTGGGTTGAGTGAGAGAGAAGTGGTCAAGCTCATGGGTGATTCCTGGACTACCCTTTGCTCGAGAAGGATTCAATACTTTAGGTGGTTAGCCTTACAAGGTGGTCTTAATACGCATATCAGGCTAATCGAAAGAGGCACTGTTGTTCCATTGGAGTGTCCACTTGGTTGTTCAACACCAGAGGATACATCGCATCTGTCCACGTATTATGTGCTTCTGGCAGTGGGTGGCACCCATTATTGGACTGGAAAATACCGATCTAGATTGGCCCCGGATAGTCACTTCCAATGAAAACAACAAAGTATCTGCAACGCTGGTTAATATTGCCTTGTGGGTGATATGGAAGCATAGATGTGAGGTTGCTCTTGGAGGAAAAGAAATCTCTTTAGCAAAACTAAAGAACTGGTTCAACTACGAAGTTGCATTGATGGCCCTTGCACACCACAGGAAAATGGGGAGTGCATATCTTATATTATAATGTTATACCGTAAGTGCGTAGTGCACCGAGCCCTAAATCCTAGGGCCACAAATGACGTGATTACATCGAAGGGTCCAGATTTAGTTTATTTTTGGCTCGACTCTCTTTTGCCCATTAGGGAAATTTAGTTTATTTTTGGCTCGACTCTCTTTTTGCCCATTACGGATATTTCTTCCAACTTACCTTCTAGGGTTTCTTTAGGCAGAGCAGCGGACTTTGAGGTGCCTCGACTCACTGAGATGGATGCGGCCAAAACAGTGTAGTGGTGTTCAAAGCAGTTGAAACAGAGGGGCACGGTGTAGAAGTATTTGTTGCAATGCTTTTCATTCAAAGCAGTTGAAGCAAAGGGGCACGAAGGGGTTGAAGGCGGCGTTGTAGATTCTTAGGGCTATGTCAAACGAATAGCCGATTTGCCACAGATGCCAAAACACTGTATTATCTGGAGCAAAATATCCAGATCTTCATGCATTCCTGTTGGTCGGGGAGCTCTATTTGGGGCTATGGCAAATGAGGAGCCGATTTGATACAGATGGCAAAACACTGTATTATGTGGAGCAAAATATCCAGTAATTATGTATTATCTATTTAGGGCTATGGCAAATGAGAAGCCGATTTGATATGTGGAGCTACAATGCTATGCAGAGCTCCTTGGGAGTCTATGATGAACGAGGAGTCTATGATTTACGAGCCCTGCAGATTTACGAGCCCTGCAAGTCTGTTTGTTGGTTCTAGAGTGAAAGAAGTAACGATTTTGCAGTTTCTGAACATTGACTAACTTAGATAACTTGGATTTGACGTTGTACAAGGCTTAGATTATGTTGTTTCTGAAGCTTCCAACAATGGCATCAAGTTCATTCTTATCAAAGATGGAGGCTATAATGCAATGCAGAGCTCCTTGGGAGTCTGATGAATGAGCCCTGTAGGTTTGTTTCCTGCTTCCAGAAACAAAAAAGTAATAGGTTTGCACTTTCTGAACATTTTCTAACTTAGGTTACTTGGATTTGACCTTGACGTTGAACATGGCTTGGATTTTGTTGTTTCTAAAGCTTCCAACAACTAAGCTTGATAACCCAATGAAATCTGCTTGATATATATTTATGTCCTGGTTTTTATTTCCTTGATATGCATTTGCAAATGGCCTAGGGACCATCTTGCTTTTTACTGAATTCATTCTTTTATTTTGCTGTGAAGTTCATTCTTTTCTTTCTGCTTCACAGGTGCCAGATTGCGGCTCCCAGCCAATTATCACACATAAGATTAATCACACATAAGCGAGGGAAAACATTATAGTCAGTGCAGCCTGTGAATTTTTCTATCTGTAATTGAATTCAGTCATAAAATGCTTGGGAAACATCTTTTGCAAGTAGCATTTCAAAGTATTTAGAATGATCCACAGTTTCAGATTTAGATTCAAGACTGGCCATCGTTTTGATGGGTTGGTTGCAGCTACTCAGCCTATGGAGCCTTGCCCCTATGAAGCCTTTACCCAAATTTTTGCTATTTGCTGGATCCTGCAGATGCATTTGTAAGTTGTACATTCAATTTCAGAAATTTCATTTTCTAAGATAGACAGATGTCTTCATCCCTGCAATATGCGCATCTTCTTTTGATCATGTGAAGAGTACGGTTCACAAAGCTCTGATTGTATAACAAGATCCAAACGCTCAGGATTTATGGGTTTTTGGGATGAAGTCAGCTATGCCAGGCCAGAGTTTTGTAATGCAGTTTAACAAAAGCAAAAGTCATTTTTCAGAGAAAAGAAGATGGATAAATCCAAGGTCAACATTCATAAAGAGACAAATTATGCAATGACTTGAAAGCCAATCTCAAAATTGGTAGCGGACCTTTAAGAAAAAGCTTGCAAAGCTTGACAAGTTTATCCCATATCCATTTGCAATTTGTTTGAATGGCCAAGACTATCTCTACCTACGCCATTAATCGATGGTTATGTTGAAAGGCACATGGCATTAAACCGCATTTACATGTTCGGAAGATTTGAGATTGGCATTACTTTCTCACGGTAAGAGTGTTCCAACTTGCTAAAAGGATCCCATTGAGCGGATAATACCTTCTGTTTATTTCTTATAGACCATGTGAGATTGTTTTAGAAAGCATAGATGATTCAACTTTTAAACTTAAAAGGGTTGAACAACTCGCCATAAGAGCGGAAAAAGCCACAATTCAATTTAAGAAGTTATCAAATGGCCTCTACAATGCATCAATAACTTCTTTCTCAATATCTTATCCGCCATTAAACTTCTTCAATGCAAAGAGGAAACAAGGCGTGTAAAAAACACAATAGCATTCTATAGTTCTAACATATGCTAAAATATAAACTTAGACATTTAGTTATTTGGGAACATACACGTAGTTCCCAACAATTTAAAGTACAATGCACACAATTCCAATTACAAATTTCCAACTTTAGCCCAACGCTAACTCTGCCAATTTATGTTTTTGCTAGGCACTATTTAGGTTTTTTTCCAACTTTAGCCCAACGCTATTTAGGGGCCAATTAGATTGATTAAACTTAAAAAGGCTGTGGAAAGATCTAGAAAGATCAAGCGGTGAGCCTTACTAGGGCACAACTGACATGTTCACCATTTAGGTTTTTGCTAAGCACCATTTAGGTTTTTTGCTAGGCACCGTTGCTATATAGTCCTTTTACTTTAGCATGCATTTGGTCATAGCAAATCGTTAACTAATTTGCATGCATGAGAAAATACCTCATGTCAATAAAGACCACGTATCATTGACAGGTTCCTAACATTTGCCCAGCAACGCTGGGCACCATTACTAGTAATGTTATACCGTAAGTGCGTAGTGCATCGAGCCCTAATTTGAATGGCCGAGATCATCTGGATGCATTCGAAGGCCTAGATTTATTGCACGACTTACCAACACTGTGATTGGTCATGCGTCGATCTCTTAAGGGGAAAGGGTAAATGAAAAGGGGGAAAAGGAAAAGGGAAGTGGAAAGAGAGAATGTGAAGGGCAAAAAGGCATGGGGAAAAGGGAAAAGGGTAAAAGGAAAAGTGAAAAGAAAAGAAAAAAGAGAAAGGGTGGGGAAAACAAAAAGGCATGGGGAAAAGGAAAAAGGCAAAAAGGAAAAGGGAAAAAAAAAAGGGGAAAAAAGGAAAAGGGAAAAAAGGAAAAGGGAAGTGCAAAGAGAGAATATGAAGGGCAAAAAGGCATGGGGAAAAGGGAAAAGGGTAAAAGGAAAAGGGAAAAAAAGGAAAAGGGAAAGGAAAAGGAAAATAGGAAAAGGGAAAAGAAAAGGGAAAAAAGGAAAAGGGAAGTGGAAAGAGAGAATGTGAAGGGCAAAAAGGCATGGGGAAAAGGGAAAAGGGTAAAAGGAAAAAAGGAAAAAAGAAAAAAAGAAAAAAAAAAAAAAAAAAAAAAAGGGAAAAAGGGAAGTGGAAAGAGAGAATGTGAAGGGCAAAAAGGCATGGGGAAAAGGGAAAGGGTAAAAGGAAAAGGGAAAAGGAAAAAGAGAAAAGAAAAGGAAAAAGAGAAAGGGTGGTGAAAGGAAAAAGGCATGGGGAAAAGGGAAAAGGGTAAAAGGCATGGGGAAAAGGAAAAAGGGAAAAAGGAAAAGGTAAAAAAGAAAAAATGGGAAAAAAGGAAAAGGGAAAAGAAAAGGGAAAAAAGGAAAAGGGAAGTGGAAAGAGAGAATGTGAAGGGCAAAAGGCATGGGGAAAAGGAAAAAAAAAAAAAGTTAAAGGAAAAGTGAAAAAAGTAAAAGAAAAGGGAAGTGGAAAGAGAGAATGTGAAGGGCAAAAAGGCATGGGAAAAGGGAAAAGGGTAAAAAGGAAAAGAGAAAAAGGAAAAAAGGGAAAAGAAAAGGAAAAAAGAGAACGCAATTGGTGAAAGGAAAAAGACATGGGGAAAAGGGAAAAGGGTAAAAGGAAAAAAAAAAAAGAAAAAGGGAAAAGAAAGGGCAAGAGAGAAAGGGTGGGGAAAAGAGAAAAAATGGGTATAGAAAATAAGAGAATAAAACAAATGTGCAAAAGACATGGAAAAAGGGAAAAGGAAAAGGAAAGGAAGGAAAAAAATGCAATGTGAAAAGGATCGGCAAAGGAGGAAAACTGAAAAAAAAAATCCATCAAGAAAGGAAACGGAAAAAAAAGGAAAGGGAAAGGGAAGCGGGGACTGATGGAGGGAGGGAAAGGGAAAAGGACATGAGGAAAGGAAAAGAGAAAAGGAAAAGGAAGGGTTGAAAGAAGGGAAAATTGCACCTTGGGAAAAGGGAAAGGGTGGGAAAAGGAGGAAAAGGAAGTACAGGAAAAATAGAAAGAAGAAAAGGGTGGGAAAAGGGCATGGGAAAAGGGAAATAGAAAAGAAAAAAGAATGGAAAAGGGGGGAAGAGAGAGAGGCACGGGAAAAAGGAAATGAGGAAAATGGAGAAGGGGAAGAGAAAAAGGGAACATTGAAAAGGGAAAGAGGGAAAAAGGGCATGGAAAACGGGAGGGAGAAAAGAAAAATGGAAGGGAAAAGGCACACAAAAAAGGAGGAAAAGAGTGGAAAAAGGAGGAAAAGAGAAGGGAAAATAGGCATGGAAAAGGAAAAAAGAGTAAAAGGTGAGAAAAAAGGGAAGACATGGAAAAAAAAAGAGGGGAAAAAGAAGGCATAAAAAAAAAGAGAAAGGGGAAGGGAAAAGGGCAAAGAAAAAAGAGAAGAAGGAAAAGGTGGAGAAAGGAGCAAAAGGGAAGGGAAAAAAATTATCGGGAACAGGGAAGGGGGAAGGAAAGGGATGGGAAAACAAGGAAACATGTGAGAAAGACGAGAAAAGAAAGGAAAAAGAACAAAAAAAAGTAGAAAATAAAAAAAAAATGAAATGCTGGATAGAGCAAAAAGGGAAAGGGAAAGGGATATGGATTTTCTTACCCGCATCCCAAAAGCATTTCTGAGACTCTTCAACTCTATGCCAAAGAAAGGCACCATTTCTAGTCACAAAGATTTGATAGGATTGAAGACTGGCGGGTTATACATTTTCGTGTGCAACTGGGATGGGAAAAAGGAAGATGAACATGCTCTGATTGGGGTGTTGGAAGTAGGTGAGGATAACTCTTGCTAGTAGTCGTGGTGAGTTAATGTGGTCTCCTCCTTTCTAAGATGACCATGGCATGGGGGTTCTGGAATGCTGGAGATAATACTCCTATAGTACCATCAGTAGGACACAGGTAACTTCATGTAGTTGCACAATCCCTGTAGTACTGTGCTGATGAGGAAGAGGTGAAGGAAGCTAGGAGCTAGTTTCCTTTAGCCATAGTACAAGTCATCACGGGAAGATGTGTGGTCATGCAACCGAGGCCTGAGGTACTGGTGCCCTATTAATAGGGAAGAAGTTGAGATGGCCTTCACCAAAGTACAAGAACCCCTACCATGGCTCACTCTCCTGATTGGAGTGATTTGACTTCAAGTTGCTTTTCAAACCGATCCATGGGGATCATGTACTATATTTATAAATTAATAGAATTTCAACCTTACAAAAAAAAAAAAAAAAAAAGACTCTCTAGTTATATATACTCTAATAACTCTTCCTCTTCGTCCAAAAGCACTTCCCCTTCCTGAAAGTTCTCTCCCTCTTCCCTTCCTTTGGAATAGTCTTTAGAACTTGAGCATCTAGATGCTACATGGCCTTTTCCTTTGCAACTATGTCATGTAATCTCATCATTGAGCTTTGGATAGTTTGGTTTGTTGTGAGCAGTCTAATTGCAATGATAGCAAACACTTTTATCTTGCCCTTTCTTTTTCCTACTTGCAAATAAAATTTTTGTAATATTCTCTTTTATCACTTTGTTCTGCTCTATTTCTATCCTAAGCATGTCTTCATCTTCATCTCTTGTCTTAGAAACATTTTAATTAGCATAATAATTTGTTAAATAATTCAGAAACATCTTTATCATTTCCAGATTTCTTAGTTCTTTTTCCAATATATCTATTTGTGACGGAGTTTTATCTTCATAATGCTGGAGCAAGTAACTCCACATCTGTCTATGTGACTTACCTATCAGTTTTAAAAGAACAGTTGGACCAATTCTGTTGGTGATGGTCCCTTTTGCTTGTTTGATCTTTGTAGCCAAGGTGTTTGCAACATTTCCTCTTCTAACAACACTTGTTCCTCCACTAATTGTACATCCAGAGCTTGCAAATGAAAAAGCTCCCCTTGTTCCACCAGCATTCCAGGTAGCAGCATTATTACTCCGTATATTTGCATTCACAAACACGTTATATCTAGAATGGTTGGATCCACAATTTTCCAAATGTTCTCCACATATAAAATGTGCCTTATTTGGTCTTTCCACACTTGAAATAAGCAAGATCCTCCATTATACACTTCTACAGCATTTAAAAGTCCTACATTAAATCACGTTGCCTTAATAGAAGTTGGTTTTGCTACCAAACGAAGAAATTAATGTAATTCAATGCACAATTTTTACACAAAGCAATTCAAGTGATTATCACAATGGAGTTAGTAGGATAACTCACCAAAATTATTATGGAAACGTTAACTTCACAATGATTCAAATTTTATTTAGTGACCGAAAGTTACAATATCCCTTTGCTGTAGCAAAGAGGTTGATCAAAAACTGTGTTTGGGTTGACTCCGAAAGCCCAAGCCTTAATGCACCGATTGGCTGCTCCAAGTGCCGTATTTGCTTCTTCAATCCGATGTTTGATTTCAAATCATTCTTCTGTATTTCAACATGATCAGATCCCACTATTTTGCCACTATATTCCACTGTCTCAGGTTTTTTCAAATTTAAAATGATATTTACCTCGAAAGCCTTTTTAAGACATATCATTCAAATATAGCAACCTTCATCCTTTATGAAATGAACAGTGCCAATGGTTAGGTTTCGACCTTAAAAAGTATTTGGCTCATACTTTTAGTAATAGTCTTGCTTCCATGCTTATGCCAAACTTTTAACTCAAAACTATGTGATGAACTCATAGCCCCCTTCTTTTTCTTTTTTTTTTCTTTTTTTTTTACTACAATACTATTTCTTACAATTTCATAACCCAAACTACAATATTCTTAATTTCATAACGCTTTTTTGTTTGGGGATGTAAGACTTTTCAATGTTCAACATTTTCTATGAATAATTATTGTAGTTAAATAAAGATGCTTCTATCACGGTTCATTTATAGCTCCTATATGTATCTCTGCCTTCTTCCTACATGTATAATGTCATTTGACCTTCTAGACGTTTAAGATCGCTCAACTGATTACTAGTCCTCAGAACTGTCATTACTTCACCTGAATCACACCTAAAGTGCCAGTTTCCAAAACGATGTGCAAGTAGCTGGTTTTGGTGTCCTAACAATTGAGAACTAGAGTTTTCTTCTCGTCGGGCTAGACTTTTTAGACGACACGTCACAATATTTACGAGACACGTCATAATATTTACGAGACACATTATTATGATATGACTTAAGATAACGATGCATTAATAGAATAGAATATAATAGAATAGAAGAGAAGAGAATGCATTAATGAAAACGAGACAAATATTACAACGCGTGACATGAGTTTTCAAGTTGCGTTAGAAGGAAGGTATTGAAAGTATACACAAAATTGGAGTGGAGACAAAACAATAGAGTGGACAAATGACATTGTTAGGAGCGTGAATGTGTGAAGGACGATTTTACCAACTTAAACAAAATTGAAAGCGCAACAATTTATAGCCAGAAGAAAATCAAAGGCGTTGAATTGAACCAATTTTTATCATTTCAAATTGGAAGGGGTGAAATTGAAGGAATGAAGAAAGGACCACAAAATGTGCAAGGGTTTAAGAGGGGGGGTCCAAAATGCACTAACTTGGTCCACAAGGTTTCAATCTTAGTTTCCTTGCATTTTCTCTCAATTCAATTTAATTCAATTTTTTTTAAGCGTGTTGTTTATTCAACCCAAATTTGTGTCCCCATTATAATATCTGGATATAATATGACACGTTTTCCTTCCTATCTGGCCCTTTTAATTTTCCTTTCTTTAGTTGCAATTTAAGCAGTTGCTCATCTACTGCTTCATTTTAGCCCTGCTCAATCATATCCACAAACTCTTCTATTTTAAGCATCCTTATTATCTTCTTCATAAACTCTACAAAGGTTTAGCGATTGGCTTCAAAAATCTGTTTTAAAGAACTAAGGATGCCCTCCCTTTTCAAAATCAGACAACAAAACCCACTCTTATCCCTGTTCCGTTTTGAAAACGATACCACAAAAGCTGCAAATTTACATAGAAATATATGATCCTCCTCAAGGAAGAACCTAACATATAGTATCAGCCTTTACAACATAAATTGACAGCCTGCACTTTACAAACTGCTAAATATCCCTTTAGGCCTACATGCCGAGCAGAGTCTTCTTTCTATACAATTGAGACTTCGATGCATCTATAGCAGCCCGATTGGAGTTGAAAAGGAAAAGAAAATAAGGGATGAATTTGTGATCTTCAATTATAACCCCCGAATCCAGAACTGAGAAATAAACTGAATCCAAAACTGAGAATATAGACCTCCTGAAGAAAATTTAGCAGCCATGAAGAAAAGGAACAGAAGAGCAAACTGGATAATGCTCCTTGTAAGCACAGGAGGATTTAAATTGGGTCTCAGCCGATTCAGCAGAAGAAACCTTGCTCAGCCTGCTTTTGGATGGAAGGGGAGGCTTGGAAAGTGCCAAATTGCTCTTGCTTTTCTGTTCAACAGATTCATTTGAACTATTATTTAACACAGAATCACTAGAACCTGTTGAATGCTCTGTTTCAGAGGCCGGCGGATGTGGATGTGCCCACTGACTGTGAGATCTATGAAGCCGGCATCGAAAAGATCCCGCATGAGTTGTTGGAGCACAAAGACAGGCCTTTTTAGCCGATTGATCGGTGTTAGAAACCCCAGCCATACTTTCCGATCAAGAAACCCTTCCAAGATCTATAAATCGAAGCAAGAAGCAATAAATCTGAACAAAAAAAACAATCTGTGAGACAAAGACAGAAGCAATTTACGAAAAAATCAATCCTGCGGAACAAAACGGGTACCTGACCGAATCGATAAAACAGGGGTTTGTATCAGAAAATCTACAGGAGAGCACAAAAATGAAAGATTTTAGACAAGGTAATGAGACAAGCAAGGGGAAAGACAGATTAAAACGGTCGGATTTGGAGCTGCAGTGATGGAGGCAAGAAATCTGATACAGAAATAGAAGATCAGGTGCGGAAGAACAAACGGGAGGAGAAAAGGGCGGCCTTCTATAAATAGAAAAAAATAGGGACACATTTTTGACCGAGTCCAGTGGCAAAATTCCGGCAGCCGAAAGTTGCCGAAATATCTGGCGGGCTCCAAAAATAAATATCGGGACGTTTTTTTGGGCCCACTACTTGGCCACATTCGCCACATTATTGGAGGGGTTCCATCCTTTGGCCCCTCTCTTTTCGTCGTCCTCGTCGTCGTCGTCATTTCTGACACCTTCTCGCCACTTCTCATAAGTCGCTTACATGTCGCCCCCTTTGCATGGCACTTCCTCACCTCTCGCCTCCCCTCCAGCCTCTCTTTTTGCTCTACATGTCCATATCTTCTTGATCTCCTTTCCCTCTGTCACTCACTTGCCTCCTAGCCAGAGTTCGAATCTAGTGGCCCACCCAACAGGGAAAATGCTGCCTCCGTGTCATCTTACTAGAGAAAAAAAAAATCACTAAGTCTTTTTTCTATATTTTTTTTTCCAAACATACTGAAAAATCGTCAGAATTATTTTACCTCATCAGAATTTTTCTAGGATGGCCAGATTTTCCAGGTTGAAAACCCCCCACTCTGAACCATGGAGTCCTAGCCCCTCCATTTAGCTCGCCTCTTCCTATACCACCCTTTGTCGCCTTGCATTGCATAATTGGCCTTACGCATGCTTCACAATCACTCTAAAGTCAGAATGTTCCACGACTGCGTGTGATGGCAGTGCAAACCAACTGAAAGGAGCAAACAATCTTATCCCCTACCTAACTAAAAGGAGTAAACAACCTTATCCTCTCTCTGCATTGTTTTTATGCTTGCTTCTCGAGGATCCAGATAAGATGAGATCTAAAGTATCGATTATTGTTTCAAGGACATTCGGTGTCACTTAGCTTGAGAAACAAGACTATAGTACAGATGGTGAAAGGATTTTTTCCACATCATGCCGATAATTCACGACTGAGAACCAATCATACTCATTGAGCTATTAGCTAAGTTGGAAAATCTAAGGGAGCTCAATGTTATAAAAATGCTCCCCATGATATTGCCAATGTCCTAATATAAGAACTTCAAATAATAATAATAATATCATAATGATAGTAGTAAATGGGCACTCACGTAATGAGAGTAAATGTGCGCTCAAAGTTATAGTAAAGTGGTGTCATCTAATATTGAAACCCAAAATATTTCATCCTATAAGTGTCCATTCGGGGCATACTTTATATTGCGGGAAATGTTTAGTCAAGAGCTTTTTAATGGCATAAAATGTCATATCAAATGGAATTTGGAGCAAAAAGCTATGGTCAAAATGTTGTGCCAGTGGACTATCCAATGGTCCAAAAATCATGTCAAATAGACATTTCTAGCTAGTGCAAGATGATCAGCAGTAACTGAAGACCACACATAAAAACTTGAAATGGATCATAAATCAGTACAATAGATACAACATTAGCTAATAACTTCACCATAGAGGAGAATATAGTTATTATGTGCCATAGTTGTTAATCAATGGTGAATGAAAGAATAGAAGGACAAGAAGAGTAAGGGAGGCTGACAAAGCAAGGGTCCTCAATTGTTTCGATCTTCTACAGAAAATGGATGCCGTGCAGAACTGTAAAAGCTTCCAACATGACCAAATAATTGGTGATTTTGGAAAGGTTTGCATAAACTGCCATGAGAAGAACCCAATGGAATATATTTGTATGGCTCTATTGGCTCGAAGTAAGATCAAGACGATGAGCGAGCCATGAGTCAAAAAGCAGAAGAAATGTGATGCATAGCCATGACGGAGCCCCCCCTGCGCGCGCCACATATGTTGCCTTCATTGACCCACCTGGAGTTTTTTTGTAACTATTTCTCATAGCTGCTTAAAACAGTATTGTAAAACTTTTCTTCCTTTTTCTGATTTCAAACGTGCAAGCTCTGCTCTGATTTATTTCTCGTAGTCTACCTCACCAATTACCTTTCCTGAACTGCCCCACTTGGATTATCTCGACTTGGATTGCCCTATTAGCTACGACGGATGGGAAGGGTATGTAAGCCTAAGGGCGATTTTGTAAAATTGTAAAGATTGGTTTTATGAAATATATAGAAACATAATTTCTTACCGATTTGAGTAAAAGAGATAGGATAAGAATAACGAGAAATAAGCGGGCATTATGTCATGAATTGTTTTTCTCTCAATAATAACCTAAGGAAGATAAAGGACAATAAACTTAGGTCTTTTTGTATTGGTATGCTATTGTAAAGGGGGACTATGATTTCCGAGGTGGTTGATTACTCCATCTCAAAGCCTATATAATAAGAAACACAATAGTTAAAATAGTAGGCACTGGCAAAATAGTGCAAATTCGATAATACGAAGTAGGTAGGGATCTTGATGGTGTGAATTAAGACACAACGGGTGTTGGTAGCTGGGATCACTTAAGGATAAAGGGACTTTTAAACTTTATTCTACTTCTACTTTGTGTATACTTTACAGGGAGAACAAAGACAAGCTCTTGGTAATGGCAAGGCCTACTCATCTGGATGCACGACGATTGATCGTTGTTGGAGTGTCTATGCCCCATCAGCAATCCAGATGACAGAGTGGTCCTTCCGCCGGTGTACAAACTAACAATCCTAACCAATGAAAAGCAGGACTGTATAGTACTCCCATCACTGCTACGGTGTATGTATATGCCACTAGCAAATCAGTATTGTGCGGTTTATATCATTGCTAATGATATGCTAGCAAGAGTGGCAATGCCCCGCCATCATCATATGTCTACAATTAGCAAATGTGGAGGACATAACATTTATGAACGAGACACGAATTGATGGGTAATAGAAAGGACTGAGGATTAGTGGGAGAATTTGAATGTGGCTACCCTTGGGTGGGGTAACAAGAATCGGAAGGTTGCAAAAGTTTCAAAAGAGAAAGAATATGTGTACATGACATTAAGACAATGTATTGAATCGTAATAAATGGTTGTGACAAATTAAGGAATGAGTACTGCGAATCAACCATCCCTAAATCTTGGGAAATCTGAAATTTGAAAACTGGGTAGGAATGGCAAATGGATTAGGGATTCAAAATGGCAGCACAAGAATTTAAACCCCCACCAATGGATCAAACATACAGCAACCCTCACTTAAGGGTTTTTGTTTCCTCTCGAGACAATGGAAGGGATTGTAAAGGGTCTAGAAAACTTTTTTTTTAGGGGGGGTAGGGAGGGGGGGAGGAGGACAAGCAATTTCATCTATCTTAGAGACTCTGGCAAATCAACAACTCTTGCTGATGACCAACGTGGAAAACATGATCGAGATAAAGAAGATGGTGGTGGTACAAGGGGAGTGTCATGAACCTACTCGAAAACAAGGAAAATACATGGAAAATACGCAAGAAATACGGAAGAAATATGCCAAGATCGACAAAGAATCTGATATATGAACAGGAATCAAGAATACAATGGCCCGAAGGCAAGCAGGAACACGAGACAGATGCCTAGAAGGCTCAAGACTGGCGTTGAACCGGAATGGTTTGACAAGAAGGAGGTGCCTCCTTATATATCTAAGCCGACGGACAGGATCGCGCCACTCTAAAGGATGAGATCGCGCCAAGTGTCGCGCATGCATTTAGGTTCTAGAGTATTCTAGGACCTCCTGGAGATAGTCATACATATGAGGAAGACGTGAATGAATGTTGTCAATAAATATTGGTAGTGCATTTGGCAAGGGTGTGTGATTAAGAATCGGAAGGCCAACAGTTCAAACCCGCCTTGTGCAACTACCCTTTGCATCCTGTGGTGATCTTTTGTACATACGCAGTATAATGATCGTGATGATACTAATATCAGATCGTCGTCACACCATCCCCCTCCTACGACGGGCGACGAAGTTCTCTGAGCTTTAAATGAGTACTCAAACTTGGCTTGTTCTGGGTAACGCCGGTGAAACCCGCAATTTTGTCAGCGCGATTAGTCGATTCTCTAAGCAGTTCTCGTGTTCTATCACTTGGCGGTAACCTTCCCTATTGACAAAGTAATACAATCGTCGACGAAGAAACTTGGAGTCCAGAATCTCTCGAACCTCGAACTCCTCATAATCATCAATCTCGACTGGTGGTGGAGGTGGAGGTACTCGATCTCGAAATGGATTCGCCATATAGATTCCAAGGAGACACATGGAACATTTGGGTGAAGCCGAACCGATGGCGGAAGCTCAAGACTAAAAGCGGCAAAGATCACCAACTCGCTCAATGATCCGATAGGGACCTGCGCCGGTAGTCGAGGTTGTTACAGGGCGAAGCTGTCGGCAAATCCCGACGCAAGAGCCAAACAAGATCACCAATTGCAAAATGAGGAGCGTCCTGACGATGCTGATCTGCATGATAACGATAACGTGCTTGAGCTTGGAGAAGATGGTGCCGAAGATCATCCCGAGCATGCGAGAGCTTCGAGCCTCGTTTTTTCGGCACCGGATTGACCGAAGTCATATCCGGGAGCAATGGAAAGACCAACGAGGGGATGCATGCCGAAATTAATAAAGAACGAGTCTCCAACTGTGGAGGCATGGACATAATTATTGTAACCAAATTCGCCAAACGCAGAGCCAATCAACCCAGCCATCCTGGCCGATAATTGATGAAGCATCGCAAATACCGCCAAGTGTTTGATTAGTGCGCTCCACCTGCCCATTGGTCTCCGGGTGATGTCCGAAAGAGAGCGAACGTTCCACATGCAAGAGTTGCAATAGACGCTTCCAAAAGCTAGCAACAAATTGAGGGCCGCGGTCACTGACAATGTTATCTGGTAAGCCATGGAGTCGAACCACCTCTCAAAGCAAGAGAACCGTTAGATTATTACGGTAATCACTAGAATATTCTACAAAAACGAATATTCGGATGATTATGGAAAATAACCATAGCTTGATTCAAGGGTAGCTCGATCCAGGGTAGGGAACGGTCAGCTCGATAGAACTTTCAAAGAGAGGCTCGTGCATGACAGGTTGGGAGGTTAAGGCCCTTTTTCCACGACCCCGCTGTCCTAAAAATATTGAACTGTGATTGGGTCAAATCATCATATAAGACACCATGGCTTTTCCATGGCAACTTTTAGGACATATCTCATTCTAATTCCGTACAAATCTAGTGTCGCATTTTCTTCCAGGGGAAATCCCCCGCCAGAAAATGCGACAGCCAAACGTGGCCAATCGTAGGCGTTTTTGGCCGCAATTTTAGGGAGTCTTAAAAAAATATGCCACGAGCTTGTGTCGCCGGATCTGTGCAACTGGCACTCTATTTTGTTTGTCACCGTCTGCGGTCGCCGGACTCAGGTAACGGATCGACATCTCGTTTCGCACTGCCGCTGACCGCCGCAGAATGCAAACAAGATCACATATGGGCTGGCTTAGCCGATTTGAGCTGGTCACGTAAAATTACAAAGGGGCCGTAATTGTGATTTTTTCGGGTCAGAGGAAAGGAAGGGTCTTTGGTTGTAGAGGATCTTGGTCAGAGGATCTTCTTTGTAGAGGATTTTCGGGATCTTTGGTCAGAAGGAAAAAAGAGCATGATTAAAAGCCATAGCCGCCTTTATCTTCGTGATATTTTTGATGCCTATTTTTGATGCCATAGCCTTCTATCGATTTCCTTTGTCTCGAAAAAAGCAAGAAAGAAGCAGAGAATCCAAAGACGCCATAGCAAGCTTTCGATTTCCTTGTTCGAATTCTCCTTCGAAGCCGCGCTCGCTTATTCCTTGCATACCAAGAGCCCCCTTTTAAATGTAAAACCAATGTAATTTTTTTTTAGCTCTACTCGTGTTTCCGTTTTTGAGCCGTGCCCGATGCAACAATGAAAACAATAGTAGAAACATTGGGAATGAAGAGTCCGTGTATGAAGGAGATGCTTTCCCTGCTCGATGCTTCAATCGCTTTCCTCTGTTCGATGATTTCCGCTGTTGACTTTCCTTTCCCCGGGAATGCATGTGGAAAACCAAGATTATAAGGCATGTCTTATTTTAATAGTAAATGTCTTATTCTGAAGTAATGGAAAACTGATTTGTTTAAGAATAGAATAGTTTTTTAGCGTCCACGGAGACCAATTGGCCTATGGGACCCAAACAAAAAGAGAGCAACAAGCGTATTACTGACAGGATTAAAAAACCCCCGCCCCGAAGGGTTTTCGAGGGAAAAACCTTAGCAGTAATAAGCATGCTGGCACACTTTACAATTGCATAGGATAGTTCAATACCGTCCCGTAGGACACAAACGAGTCCGTGCATCCATAACCTCCTGGAGGTATGACCTCCTGGAGGTACGTGTCCTATTATGACATGGCGCTGATATGGAGCCCAAAAGGGTGTCTTAAAAAAATATGACAGCCATTGCTGTGGAAAAAGGGCCTAAAATTGCCATCTCCGACAACAAAAAGTATCCCGGCAAACGTGGCAAGATATAATTTGATGAGAAAGCACTAGCTTAATATAGTCGATGTATGTCCGGGGGATACTTATGGCGCCACTGTTCAAACATAAGGCAATCTTGTATGCATCTTCTCCCTTTCCATTCGACGATTTCGGCAAAATACTTGTGGAGTTCCATTTCCGCAACATGATCGATCTCAAAGGGAGGAGTCCATGCCATATCCTGGACATTTGTCGTCAGATACATTTTTTGACACAAGAAGTCTCATCCATTGTGTTTTTCTCGGCTCTTCTTTTTAATCAGATCATTTGTGAGGTTAGCAATCTCGTCTTCTACTCGGGCATAGAGCTTGTGTTATGGTGATTATATTTTGGCGTGATTAGCACAAAAGGTCGCCCTGTTTGAGCTTTTAGAAATACATCCGGATCAAATTATTCACGAGGTATTCAACAAGATGCGGGCCACTATGGAAGACCATATATATCATCCAGGGATGTGGTTAACCCGGACACCAATTATCAGCCATTGTGGTTAATCCGACACCGCTATCGACCATTAAGAAGCTGCGGTTTGAAGCAAAAAACCAATCGCTTTTTGCCCTTTTTGATCGATTCTGCTCTATTTTACTTTAAATCTCTTCCTCTCTTCATCAATCTAACATAAAGGGGCATACAAAGCGATTGGCATGCTTTTTTAAAGCGGATCAAACCGCCTACGGGAGGCAAAAGAGTGATTCGATCAAAATTTCTGCCCCCGCAACGGTTCTACGCTTGGTTTTTGTCCGGATTAACCACTTTTTGTCCGGATTAACCATTTGGCTGATATCGGATGTCCGGATTAACCACTCGGCCGATATCGGATGTCCGGATTAACCACTCGGCCGATCACGGATGTCCGGATTAACCACTCTTTTTGTCCGGATTAACCACATCCCGGATGATATATCGAGTTCACTACTATTCAATTGATATTTATGCATTTTTGGATAAATTTTGAATTTTCAGCAAATGGCCAATAACTTCGTTGTAAAAATTGAAGACTTAAGAATCTGTGAGCATTGCTTTTATCTCGCGGCATGCTATGTGCATGAGCCTAAAGGCGAGCTTATTAAACAAAATTGGTCGTTACTTGAGAATGATATAGTTGTGTTTGGCAATTCTCCGGGCATGGCAAGAAGGGACAGCCTTGGAGACTATTTCCTGGTATATATGCCTAAACACATGATGTTTTATGATGTTTTATGCATATTATTAAAGTGTCTTTTCTATCATAATGTAGGTTGTCCAGCTTTTGAATTTCAAGGAAAGATTGTGCTTCTTGTATCACCTGATTTAACTATATTCAAGAGACCAAAGGTTCAGCTTGTGTTCTTATATAAACCGCTATTAGTTGGTTTCTCATTATGACTTATTTGAGCAGGTTGATTTTTGCATTACCAAACAATGCAAGCAAGATTTGAAAGAGGAGAAGAGGTCACTTTTTAGAAGATTATTTTACGAAGATCGAGCATGGCAATGATGATTTTCATTGCCTTGTTCTTCCTTTTTAGAGCATAATTACATCCATGGTAAAATCTACATTACGGGGATGTTCATTAGTAGACATATAATGCCCGAAGGTGACTGTTCTTATTAGGTTTTGCCAAGCTTCCTCCCGATACTAAGGAAAACCAGAGTACAAACGTATGTGCATGGCACATGTACACTCTTTTCCCTTTCTACTCTTGTCTAATTTTCAATCATGCTTTGCATGGCCCCGATTTGATTTAGCATGCTATAGCATGGATTTAAGCTTCCGTGATGATGGCTATTATCCGAAATTATCCCTTGGTTTGAAGAGAATGGTTATAGATGGTAAGATGCCGTGGGCGTTGATTTCGTTCAGTTGAAGTGCTAACCATAGTGGTTCCCGCTTGTCGTTACCCTCGCCCCTTGACTGGACAAAGAATGGTCTTATGCCACTCTGCGATCTATCGGGTGCAATAGGATAATGGATGTTCTCGATCATTTTAGAAACAAATCTTTCAGTGTCAATGCGTTTGAAATTTATGCATATTGACACAATAGAAATTGTGAGAACATTCTAAGTATATGTTTAATTTGATGTAAAGCGACTTGGAGCTTTTTGGTTGGAAGTTGGAGTTTAAGATAATTTAATGCTTACCTCAGATTTTATGAATACACTGCAGATATTAATTTTGTGGCAACACTACTGTGTCTATTCCTTATCCTCGATAACGGTGACTACCCTTCATATGATATGTCATGGACAACAAAGAAAAGATGCATCAAAAGGCAATCTCGGCAGAAAAGAAATGCAATGGTTTCAAGCACGGGAATTAATTTGTTTCAGAGATTAAACTTCTTGACTTAAAGGGTTAGCCACAGTCCTTTCTATAAACAACTTTGTTACAACTTTTACCATGCGGTCACAATTTCAAAGCATCTTGTGTGCATGCGTAATCTTTTCGAGCCAAGAATGTCTATACAAGATGTGATAAAGAGCCCAATCCTACAAATGGAGATAGAAAACTTTCCCTTGACACTTCACTCACTTGCGCAGAACTGAAAAGCCTTTGATACCAAACTTTCCTTGCGTAAAAGGTTCCAAAGATCACAAGCATGAGAAAAGAGTCCCAAAGAAATGCAGGTGCTAATAGAAGTAAAATGTTATATGCTAGCCTCTTCAACATGCCATTATTTAAAACTAGAAATGAATTAATTAGGACCGCTTGTCCCTCCAAAAGGAAGGGTGTAATATTTTCATAACCATGTCAAGGAATTTCAGACCATCCTCAGCAGAATTTGCCCTCAAATACAACAAGTATCATGATACCACATATAGCAAAGAGGAAGGCTCACGGTAAATTTATGCTATTTTCCATTGAATTTTTTTATTGTGGATAACAACGAATGCTCTTGAATGTTAGTTGCAGACGAAAGCATGCGAGGGGAAAAGTAGAAAGCTTGTTAAGGTGAGTCTTTCAAAGGCATTGAAGTTGAAGTATCGCGTGGCTATTAGAATAAGTGTTAGTTGACTCGAAATTTCTTTCTTTCGCCAAGGCCCGGACAAATATATAAGTGTCCTTTGTATTTTTTTGCAAGGTTAGCACAAAGATTAGAAGGAAAAGTTAAGACCAAAGAATTTGGAGGCACAAAGAAGAAAAACAATGAACAAGAGAAGAAGCCTAATGTAAATAAGGTAGGATTTTCGCCTTGCCCAAGTAAAAGCTATAGTATTGAGCATCCCGTGACTTCTGAGCCAGAGGTCGCAGGCCAAGGGTCGTGGAAGTAACGGATTTAACAACCATTAAATGGCATTTCAACCCCAATGGTTGAAATACGCCTTTGCTCGGAATGCCGTGGAAAATATTGCAAAGACGAGCAAAATGCTTGACTTACCGTAACCCGTGACAGACCACGATTTCTCCTAGTGTTGATCCTTCCACCGTGAGAGGAAATGCAATTTTACGCGATTAACCTCAAACCGAGAAGCTTTCGACTTCTCATGTATGTCTCGCTTCGTTGTATATGATGCTATTATACCATTCGTTTTGCTATGCATTTTATTGATGTTAACCTTGGAAAGTTTCTTCCCGAGAATAAGCACAAGGAGGATATTGTCATTGCCTCCAAGAGTGGGCCGTTAAGGTCGAGATCTGTTATCTTTGCCTACCACCGTGCCAATCTTACCCTCTCAAGTTAACTAAGAAGAAGCCTTCTGCTCCTTCTTTTTCAACAAAGTGGAGATAGAAAAGATGGTAAACTATGGGCATTTTAGGACGCATGACATGCTTTTTTCAGAAGATGCCTGATTAATGGACCCTTCTCTTGAAACAGGTTCAGCAAAAATATGTTGATGGGAAACTTAAAGACCTCAATGTAGCAGAGCTCAAAACGTTTCTTCGATCAAAAAAAGCTAAAGTTGGAGGGAAAAAGGAGGAGTTGATTGAGCGCATTATTCAGCTTCTTAGCTAGTAAACAGTAAAAAGGATAGGCGGTTGTGGATCTTTCAGGGGATTCAGCAGCCTGCAGCCTCTCTGATTCCTCGACTCAGGTACAAGCTATTTCAAAGCTTTTTGGTGTTCCCGGGATTAGTAGAGCGGAAGTTTTCCATTTGGCGGGACTTCTTGGGTGTGGTAGATGGTGATGGCCAGTTTGTACAGCAGTAGAGTTGCAGTTGTTGTGGAGTGTCGAGGTATCACTGTCTCTTTGGGGCAGTTCTCCTTCCTCCTCACTTGCTTTGTAACATTACCATTCTTTTAATATATTGCTGACACAGTTCTTCAAAAAAAAAAAATATCAACTCAATATAATATGCAGATATTCGAGATTACTGCCTCCTTACTTAATCCTTAGCAATTGGGTTCATTCGGTTTCTTCTAAGTTCTAAACATGGCATGTGTTTTCCCGGGGCTTTCAAGTCCTCCAGTCCAGTGGTTACCATTTTGTCATCATCATACGATTCTGGCACTTATCTTCCTGGCAATGCCTTTAAATAAATTCAATGTGGTGGTGGAATTTTATTACCAAATTAAAAAAAGAAAAAAGAAAATATCACCTATGTTGTTAAGGCTACTAGAGGCCAACTAAGCCGCAAAAAGAACTACCTAGTGCTCTAGCTAAATGCACATATGAGGCATCTTCTAAAGTTTTGTTGCACTTTTTGGGTGGCCCAAAGGGAAGCCTTTCTTTTAGTGTTGTGGGGTGAATATTCCGAAATGTTTTTTGCCAATATCTTTAGAATATTTCATTTTCTATAAGTCGTTGGCCAGGTTTTTGTGACCCGATTTTTTGGATAGGGGAATGATGCCATTCAGGCACAGCGAGAGGGCCCCACAATCGGTAGCAGCAAACAGCGTCTTCGGCTTCGGCTTGTGCCGAAATGGCAGAGCAAAAAACATTCATTCCCCTCCTCTAAATTTAGAAAGGCTCCTACCTAGATGTGAGGGATGCCAAGCCATGTCCAACTATATTACTTCTGCAGAAGATGAATTTCACTGTCATTGTGCATTTGAGAAAAGTTGATCCTTGCTTGGAGCATTATCACCAGTCTAGATCCTTAATTCCTTTCTAAACTTAGAGGAAAGAAGGTAAATCTCAATTTTAAGTTCAATATCTCAATTTGTAAACATTGTAATTTATAATTTTATCTGTTTCAATGACCATTTGAATTGTTTGCTTTGTTGCCATTGTCTTTTGTGTTAAGGTTTTTTGCACAAAATTGAAGACTGCTTCATTCAGTCATTCATTCTTATAGCTATATTTGGATCTAGATTTGTTTTACAAGACAGAAGGTAAGCCTCAAGGGGGATTCACTCATGTATAAGGGGGATATGACATCAACGTGCATGGGGTGGCAAAAAACCCCCCTGTATACGGATCTTTAAAAGCAAATTTTGACCCCTTTCGAATAAAAACTACCTAGGATAATGCAAAAAATACCAGAAAAAGGACCCCTACCGACCGTATATGTACGAAAATGGGTCCAAAAAACCCCCTCCCCGTGCATGCACATGATTTATACGCCCAAAACTGTGAACCCCCCTTGGTAAGCCTTTCAAGACTAAAAAGATCTAATCACGAATTATGTTGGGATTAAGAAGACTTGATCATGGGTGCATCGATTATGGGGCTGAAACATGGAAGTACAAGTGGAGTAGTCTATGGCAGAAATTAAAATTGATTCACCTTGATGTCCATTTCTAAATGCAAAGCATAAAGCCTTCCAATATGACAACAATGAATCTACTGCAAGCCTTAAATACTTGATACCATCCATATTATTGTAGCCCTGCACAATGTAACGAAGAGATCTTCATTTGGATTAGGACCCAATTATTGTAGAGGAAAAGAATTTTGATCTGGAAATAATTGAGAATTATTATTTTGTACATATTTGCACCATGAAATGCACGAATCTACTGAGAATTGTCACTAGGATGAAAACAAAAACAAGTCAAATCCAAAACTAAACTAGGTTTGATCTGTTCCTTAAATTTCTAACATGGAAACACCTGTAGGTGTCTTAACAACAATATTTTATAGATTGCATCATGAAGTTGATCTTTACTTCATGATGAGATTGTTACCTCAATAACATTGTGCCACAAGGTTTCTTTCATTGAATGTTAATAAAAAAAATTTAGATAAGTCTACCGAGCATTCCAAATTTTTTACACACATAATGGGTATTGTATTCTTCACTTTTCGTATATTTTCCTTCTTGAAATAATGCTTTCTCATTGCCAATATCTGCTTCACTCCACTTGATAAGTAGAAGGCCATGTTATTATTTATTCTTTTTCCCTCCAACATACAGTTATAACTCTTGGTTTTCATGGTTCAACGTTTGAACATCTTGGGTTTTCCCACAATCATGACTACAAAGCAGATAACCAGTGTGCAAATTTTGTTTCCATCTTGATGTACATAGCATTTCTTGCGTATCCAATGAAGAAAGAGCATGTGCATTCCACATTCAACTATCATCACATGTATCCATTACATCTATTCACTTCCACAAGTTGTTTTACGATCGCCATCTACTAGTAATTGTACAATGACATAAACAGAACATTCACACTACCAATGTCTTGGGTTCATGAATGCACACACGAATAAAGCCAAACTCGCACATTACAAAAACAATCATATTGGCTACTATTTCATTTGATATGCTCTCAATTATATCTATCATCTCATTCCATCTATGTACTTCGTTACATTTACCCATTCACATAGTATGACTAATGCATTTTTTGTAAGCATGGTTTATATGAAACCAAACAGATTGATGCATGTGCCGACTAAGACATGCCACCAATTCAAGTAGAATCGTAGCACTACAGATTGCAATTTTTTATAGCAACTAGAATTGCCTCTCATTTACATTCATTAAGTACCTTTAATTATATCAAAATTGAAGGCTCTATGATGGCAATTGTATAATAATTTTTTGCCTCCAAATGTACATTGTCAAAGTGTAATCATATGCAGCATAAGGATGTAATCAAATAATTGTAAAATAAAACGCTAG
This sequence comes from Isoetes taiwanensis, assembly GCA_021234155.1. NCBI lineage: Eukaryota > Viridiplantae > Streptophyta > Lycopodiopsida > Isoetales > Isoetaceae > Isoetes > Isoetes taiwanensis. Next base: position 6,201,815 of record JAJEKV010000016.1, on the reverse strand, counting down.
AGATATAGTAAAGACTCTAGATGATAGCACATATTGTTCTGCATAATTTCGTAGCAAAAACCTTGCATGAATAGGAAATAACAAAGCTTGTAGCTTCTTGATCCAATTTGGCCATTTTTATGAATGCAATTGGAGGAATATCTGGATTTGCAATTTGTCCATAGATGCCATAACACACATATGCCTATAACATTGCAAGGTGTGTGGAATGGCTATATGTAAGTTTGCAGGTGGAATACAATGTAAGTGTTTCTGTAGATAAAATGGGGTGCCAACTGTAAAGGGTTTAAAGTTTGGGGATGCCAGACATTAGTTGCATGCAATTCGTATGAATAATGGTTCAGGATCGCTTGGGAATATCTTAGATGGGATGAAATCTCAATCCCTCGAGATAGTTGCCCTAAAAATGTAATATATTCCATATAAAATACATCACAAAACCTAGAATAATAAATCATCTAAACACAATGGTTACAAGAACCAACAAAATTACCTGTATGTTTCCTCACAATTAAGAATCACTGCTCAGAAACTAATAATTAGCTTCTTAGGACTTGAACCTGAGTACTTCCAAAAAACATTAAAATTGAAAATGTATCTAGATAACTAGCTGCCGACACTCCATCTCCTTTTCAAATTCTATCGCCCTTATGAATTATTTGGAAAACCAAGATGGAAAACGAATCTATACACCACTCATGTCATGTCAAATACCAGAATAATGAATACCTATCAAGTATTTCCTGCATTGCAATAAAATACAAGGCAATAATAATTCTGCCACGTACAATAATATAGCAGTGATCAAGAAAGCAAATACATGAAGAAATTGGCAGCCCCATTTAATTCCCCCCAAGAAGTAGACGTATTTATATGCAATCCCACATACCATATCCATCTTCAAATTCCTGTTGTGTAATTCCATTTCAGTCTTGTTCCACCATGAATCTTTGAGGGAGGAAGATTGCTCCACCTCCAAAGGGTAATTCCAGAGCAAAAAGGCCTACTAAATCATTGATCCATACCCCTGTGCCTCCTTCTATCCTTGGCAGCAAGAGAGTGAAGTCATGTAAAAGAGGGGCATGGACTATGGAGGCCATGGAGGAGGCATTGGAAGCTGTTGAGGATGGGAAGTCCATAAGAAAAGCCTCACTTCATTATGGTATTCCATTAACCACTCTAACTCGTTGGGTTTTTGGTGAGTGTGAGGTGAAAAGGGGATCAAAACCCAAAGGTTTATCAGATGTGGAGGAAGAAGACCTGGTTCAGTGGGCATTACAAATGTGTGATGAGGGTAGGGGAGTCACACTTCGTGTCATGAGGGAGAAGGTAGCTGAGATGTGTGCCAACAGGCATACTTCAAAGATGGCATACCTGGACACAAATGGTGGCATCTCTTTAGAGGTAGACATCCTGAGCTTTCACTTAGATCTGCCTAGTGTGTTGAGGTGCAAAGAGTAAACGCCATTAACTCCACTAATCTGATAGGTTTTTACATTGGCCTTAGAAAAGCTTTTGATGATTTAGATTTAGAACCATGTAGAATATGGAATTGTGATGAAATGGGTGTGCAAGCAGGCAGCAGATGTGGGATGAGAATTGTGGCCAGAAAAGGGGATAGAAATGTTACTGAAACAATCCCCAAGAATAGAGAGTGATTAACTACCCTATGTTGTGTAAGTGTTGCAGGCCATACAATTCCCAATCTTTATATATTTAAAGGCAAGAAATTAAGGGATATGATCTTGTTGGCTGTGAACCTGGAGCAGCTATGTCTTATAAAAAAAAAGCCTGGATTACTAATGAGTTTTTTGATGCATGGCTGGATCACTTCAAGAAGAATGTGCTAGGAGGCATTAGTTTAGAAAGACCTCATTTATTGATTTGTGATGGCCATGGATCACACGTGAACCTGAAAGTGATCCAACATGCCAAGGAAATGGGCTTGCACATATTCCAACTACCTCCACATACTTCTCATAATCTCTAGCCACTTGATGTTTCTTGTTTTGGACCTATGAAGGGTGCATTTAAAGCTTTGAGACACAAATACATGGGACAGAATGATATGCATGAATCAAACAAGGAGGACATGGCAACATTGGTCTCTCAGTCTCTTAGACAATCATTAATTGCAGTGAACATCAAAGCCGGCTTTGCTGCCACAGGAATTTGGCCATGGAAAATGCTTGCTGTGCAACCAGACCAAGTGGCTGAGAGTATGATTGTTCAAGACAGTGAAGACGAGGAAGAGGACGAAAATGTGGCAGTGGATGTTGAGCCAAATGTCCAAGAAGTTGCAGGTAAGATTTTTTATTAAATCCATGCTTAAAATATTGTTTAATTATTGTTACAAGTTGCTGATTTAGATTATTCATGCGTGTGCAGGTGAATTTGAAGACGCCAATCCTAATGGGCTTGCATGTACTGATGCAAGTTTGTTTGCACTTGCTGCTGTTGCAACTGAAGTGGCAAATGATGCTGGTCCAGTTCTTGCAGCTCCAAATCCAAGTTCAAATGTTGCTCCTGGAACAAAATTTGGTGCTTCCAATGTTGTTCCTTCACAAGGCATCCTAAAATTTAACTGCCATAATTAACCACTAAGGAACCACTATACATGTGGTTACTTATGCAAAAAATAATAATCTTAAAAGAAACCACATATTATAGTGGTTTTTATAAGTAGGATGTGGTTTTTCATGCTAGTTTTTGTTGCAACATGGTTTATTTAAATTGATAATGGTTTCTAGCATGGTTTTCTTGTTAGTTTATTGATACAACATCGGTTATTAAGTTGGCAATGGTTTATGGTATGGTTTTTCAATGCTAGACGATGATTCTCCACATTGGTTTTCTTTTATAGCATGGTTTACTAGAATTAGTGTAGTTTGGAAGGTGGTTTTCACTGCCAATTTAAATACCTAGTGGTTATTCATGTTGGTTTTCTATTGCCGAAATTATCTATTAAAAATCGACCACATTGGTTTTCTTTTGTAGTATGGTTTATTAAAATTAATGTAGTTTACAAGGTGGTTTTTACTGCCAATATAAATATCTAGTGGTTATTCATGTTGTTTTTCTATTGCAGAATTGTCTACTAACAATCGAATATGATTTGTAGCATGGGTTTCCGTACCATTTTAATTTGCATGGTGGTTATTTATAATTCCCAACCAAAAGGGTGGTTATTCATAGTGCTTATTCATAAACTTCAATAGATATTATAGTTTCATGATGTAGATTAAATTATTACTTAAATATATGCTACGAAATGCATGCTTATATTTAAGACTACCGAAAATACTGAATATTGTAGTATAGTTACCCGGAAGACCCTAGAAATTTTGATGGAAATGGCTCAAAAAAATGCCGAAAATCTTTTTGGTTATTGATTTTTTTTTTTTTTTAGATTGCCGCATATTTCAAGAACGACTTCCCCCCCAACCCCCGGGCACCGCATTTCGAACTGGAGCCCCTAACCCTTTGCTCCAACGAAGTTGCAGTGTAACAGTTTTGTTCATGGAAAGCGTAAGTGACAACGATTCCACTTTTGCAAGGGTGGATTCAGAACCCGTCCAGGCTATGTTGACAAGGTCAAGACCTAGAAGCAATAGAAAGCATGAAAATATTAGAAACAAGTTTGTAGATCGATTTTCCCCAGTGGTTGATTTTCTAGGGTCGGATTTGTTGCTGCCGATTTGTTACCAAGGTCGGCATTGCTTTGAATACAAGCACAAAACAAGAAGGTATTTTCACAACAAGTGAGATATAAGAATGGCTTCAACATGAGGAGCATAATGTCAGCTTAATTTAGCTCTTAAAAACAGGGGAATGTGATTTAGGAAAAAAAAAACATCAGATAAAGCAAGAATTAGAAAGGGACAAAATAAAAAGCTTTAGAATCTAGCGCTTCGGGGTTCTTTGGATGAAACTACGTACCAGCTTAAGGACATAAGTGGACTAAAGGAAGAAAGCGAAAAGAGATATGTTTGCTGACGCAAGGCAATTAAAAGATATCTTCACCTTTCGAATTTAGAACAAATATTTCTAAGATCTTTTCCAATAGCAAAATGGCATTCAGACTCTAGCTTCCTTTCACATTCAAAGGTCTGATATCGTATGTACATTAATTCTTTTAAGACAGTTATAAGCTCTCGGGGGTAATTCCAATTGGTCGATAAAGATATGTCTGAAAGTAACTTCTTTTGCCATCTGATCTACCTGAATCGACATAGGAGGAAGAACGGAACAAGACAACGCATTAGATTCATTTATATTCCCCATTCCATAAATCTTTTCCCCGTTTTCCGCATGTAAAAAAGGAACCAGGGGTTTAATTGTTCATACATGTTAACTATAATACATGATGTTTAAGTTACTAATTAATGAGGGGTTTAGTCGATAGATTTTTGGTTCTGAACCTTGTTCTGAACTGGCACCAAGTCGACTGTACTATTTTATGGTGGTCGAAGGGTTTTCTGAAATAGGAGTGTGGGTGAGATGGAGATGATATGAAAGTGTGCTATTGGAATGTATGTATGCTAGTGAAAATTTTCAAATAGAAACATCACGTCATGTAGAAGTTAAGTTCAGGAACACATTGTATAGACCCCAACAAATAACCAACTCTAGGACAAAAAAAAATCAACACAATCAAACAGGAACACAACCTACATCACAAACTCATAGTTGTGCCTATTCCTTGTTTAACACTCCCAACTTTCCTATGCTGCCCATTCTCATTTGCTGAACTAGTGTAATATTGGACATGCAACACATCATCTCATCTAGAGAGCATTATTTCTGAAAATGATAATGATGCAGACATCATTTTCTGGTGGCAGCAAAACGTTTTCACCTAGTTGCAAATGGCTGATGGAAAGGAGGCACCTCTTCATAACTGCATGAGATTGGGGGCTTGCTGTTGCAATTAGGAGTTGTACTAACTTTTATGAAATTGTTAATGCCTGGATTTTTATTTTCACCTTCCCTTGCACCTGTGGAAAGTAATGTACAGTATGTTAATGTGGCCTTAAGTGACTTTCTAAACCTGGTAGATCGCAATGAGATTGATAATGTCGAGGTGGATGGTGTTCATTTTACATTTCTCGTAAAATTGCCTCGGAGGGTTCACCGCCCACCGCCAGGATTTGCAAAGTGGAAGGGAGAGGGGCAGATTTACTCTCAACACGAGATAATAAAGTCAATCCCTGTTTCAAAAAAAATTCTGTATACCACCATAGGGCCAAGCAATATTACAACCCCTTATCAGAAGATGATTGAAAATGGTGTACAGTTTGGAGCCCCGGATAAGCGTTCAATGGGTTTTCTTAACTCATTTTCGGTGAGTATATGTTACCAATGATGAAGAAAACTATAGAAATTTCAGTTCACAGAATCCATCACACGTCTGCAAAGAACAGTACATGATATTTGCAAAGTTTCACATGCCACAAAATATATGCCACAAAATAGATGGTCATGCCACAAAATATATGCCGAGCTATGTCTATAAATTGGATTGGATTGACCATCACCCATTGTTGGGCTTCAATCGAGACGCAAGAGCTTGCAGACGATTAAATTATAATCATCTCACTGGGAAATTTGTCCAAATTGGTAAGTTTAAATCTTCACAGCAACCCAATTGGCCAGTGTGTTTCTTGTCTAGGCAAGATTGAATGTTTGAAATATCTAAATTTCTCCAACAATTTGCTCTCTAATGGCAATGATGAATCTACCTCTGAATTTTGCTGGCGTCTCTGCTTATTCTGACTCACTACACCATCTGTTTTTCCATCTTTTGAGGCATGCCTCATCCAAACGTTCCCATATCCACCCTTCTTTCTGACATTTCGTTCAAATTCAAGAGAACCCACATGCCCGATATGCCCTTGCCGTCCAGAATCCAGCCAAAGCCATGCTCATGTGTTGCTCGAAAGGAGCGATGTTAATCTTGGGTCCTGGGACCGAAGTTCCTCTGATTTTTTCTCTTAGATTTGTCACAATAAATTGCCTAAGCTCTAACGGAACCAAGTATTAAACCGAAATCAAACTTAAAATCAGAACCCATCTCCCAAATACACCCTATTCAAAGCTCCTGCGATGAAATATATGCTTTGCCCTAGAACAACAAAATCCCTTCAAATCTGAGAGATGCTAAATTTGCTGAGTATATCAATGCTAGGTCATCATACATTCGTAGAAGACTGAGCTCCATAAACCGTCACAAATCTATCTGCAACGACCTCCCTCTTTTCAATCCCCTCACTCCTCTCAGAACCCATCACATACACGTGGAATTTTTTGCCCCTATACACGTCACATTTTTAGTGCCAACTCATCAAAAAACAACCTACATAATTTTATATGATGAATGATATAAATACATGGGTATTTTAACAAGGGAAAATTTTAAAAATGCCCTTGTAATTTGGGGTAATTGCCAAAATGCTCTTGTATATTCAAATATTCAAATGCCCCTACGACCGAGAACAGCTATGGGAACAAGGCTCTTGGGTATTTCGGCATCAATTTTGCTGCATCGCCAATTCGGATCACTATTCTAGCATCGTCTACACTCCATCAATGATTTGAAATCATTTTGGCACATTTTCTTGGGCGCTCAGAGACTGTAAAAAGCCAGATCTATTTTACATTGAACAATTATGCATTGGGTCCATACGAAACTCAACTTGGCATAAAGGCAGGGTTCAACACAAGTTTGTTCCAACGGCATAAGAGTCCGCGCACAACAAAGGTAGCCTACGTATGATTCTAAAATACGCCAGGTTGAATTACCAAGTTCTATCACCACGACACGAACAGAAAAAAGGTACTTGTGTATAAGAGTTTATGTTATCTGCAAAATCTTCACCATGGGTTCATGGCAACATTAAGAAATACAATATTCTGGCCTTAGGCTAAATACTAAGGTTCACATTATACATTGCTATACGCAGGGCATGTTCTCATTTCGGAACCCTAAGTCTCCAAAGCCATCTGCGAACCCTAGATCTGAAATTAGGGTCGGCCCAACAGCTTTGCCATAGCCTAGGATTTGCCTGTGTTAATCCCCATGGATATCTTCCATCCGAGACTTAATCTAACTGCTGAATCTATTTGTGCAAGCCCGTTTGCCAAGATCGATCTATCAAGGCGACGTAGGAGTATCCTAGCTTGTTCTGGTATGCCAAGACGCCTTGCATTATGAATCTTTCTTATGAATCTTGCTTTTGAGAAGTTTTGGGGCTTGTTGTTCCTGTGGATCTTCAAACCCTGGAGATTTTGGAATGCTGATTTGCAGAGCGTTTATGGTTTACTTAACCTTTTGCCAACACACGATTTTTTTCGAGGACCGAGCTTTTCCCTCCTTTTTTTTACATGCGTTGCTCTTGCTCTGTAAATGGAGTTATCCGTTAATAGCCAGCTAAGTGGATTCTGAGATGCAAATGGTATGCTATCCTTCCTGCTATTTCTTTGTATGTCTCGCGTTTTTTTTTTCTTTTGCTATGCTTATAAGATCAAGCTTTTTGGCGATGTAATGGGCTGTACAGAAGGACATAGAAATCCCATGTTGCTACTTTTCCAAGGCATGGCAAACAGTCCGACATCAAGGCGAGGAGCGGCGGCCATTCTTTCGGGTATTCCATTCCCATTATTTCCATGCTCTATCAAAATCATCTACATTGACACATTTATTTGTGATGAGATTTTGGAGGGACGAAATGCTTTCTGCACCAATGAAGCGAGTTTCTTTGATGAAGCCCTCGTAGAGGTATTCGGCCGTTTTCAAACTTTGATCCTTACGGAATACCATCTTTGTGAAGCACCAACTCCATTTCACCTCTAAGTTTATCTGCGAGAATATTGGAGATTAAAGCTGGATTCAATTGTAAAGTTGATCTTTATTTCTTAGAACCGGACTTTATGCATTGTCACAGCTCCTCAAATGATGTAAGTCTAGTTTTCTGTGAGAAATAATATTTATTGAGTTATCTTTGCGATCGTGATACTTCCTTGTGTACCTCCTCCAGATCCCCCATAACATATAGGCTATCTGGTAGTTCCGGATGATCTTTCTTTGGCATTGTCATTACCATCTAAAATTGAGGGTTTGATTCCTCTATTTAGTGCCATCCTTGCTCGGGTTAGCATTTTTTAAATCTTTGAGAAGACTTGTTCTTTGCATCGCCATACTCCATGTAGCCCCTTAGAGTTGAGGAATAAGAACTTGCTTTTTAACAATTCTGACAGCTTTTTTGCTGATATGTTATGCTATTCTCATTGCCAATATGCATGGCAAGAAGCAGATGTCTTCCCTAAAATTTTGCCACATTGTGCTCTCATTGCCAATGAGCCAAAGATGATTTTACCTGGAGGGTGCTCTTCCAAGCTTTGACAGGTATTTGCCTCTAGATCTCTTATTTTCTATACCATTAGAGTTTCTCACTTTAGATGGCTAGTGGACCACCCTATTGTTGGGTATGCATATCAGGATTCAGAAGGTAGATGTAATTTTCAGGCCCTTGTTGCATCACCAGGCGCACTTCTATTATTGATATCCATATCAGGATGAAAGTAGGTTTATTTCTCAAGGCCTTGTTGCATCACCAGAGGGAACTAGAAGTGGTTCAATTTAAACTGTATTAATATGTGTCTGATATTAGAATACAAGTGCAAGGTCAATACTTTATTTAAGTACTTGCAAGGTTAGTACTTTGTGTCTGTACTTGTACTCCATGTTTGCTATTTTATCTGTTTTGTATGTACTTCTCAAAATAAACTTATCATTGGTTATGAGTTTTGGAAATGGTTGGGGTTCAAATCCTCTTGCTCTCTATTTTTTGTTGCTATTGGCAGTGACATAGCCGTCATCTACAATCCTTAATGGTTTTATCTACTAACTTGAAATGCTTCAAAAAACAAATAAATATTGATAAATATAAGAAACCATCCACAATCCTTAATGACATAATCCTTAATGGTTTTATCTACTAACTTGAAATGCTTCAAAAAACAAATAAATATTGATAAATATAAGAAACCCCTTAATGATTTTAATCTACGAACATGAAATGCTCCAAACAACAGAACCTTATTGGTTTTCATTGGTTACCATTATTGGTTTATAACTAATAACAATGAAGCTAATGCATAATAAAACCATGCACATTTAATACAAACATATTGCAAACCATGTGCGTTTACCATGATTTAACCATACTAGTTTACCACAATAATCAACCACATTATAAAACCACATGAATAGAGCACTATATTAAACCATATCTAGAACCATTATGTTATACCACATGGACAAACCATACTTTTAAAATACTATATTATACTACATCTTTTTACCAACATGCAGTACCACTTTGATAAACTCCACAAAGAAGCCATTTGAAATTACCATGCCATAATACCACCTTAACAAACCTTACAAGAGAACCTATTAGTTTAGCCGCATATGGTTTTTAATGAAATTAACCCACAAACACGCATTGGTTTTTTAGAATGGTTTTCTAGTCATAACCATGGAAAAAACCATGTAGTGTTTTAATTTTGGGTGCCTTGTGCTTCCACTGTTATAGTAGCCAATGGCCCTGCACCTTGCAGCATGCCAAAGGCAAGGAGGAGTAGATTGCCAATTGAGCTTGCAAATAGACTCATGGTGACATCAGATGAGATGTTAAGGGCCAGGGTAGATGAGCATAACAGAAAGGTAGAAGCCAGCAAGGTAAGGTGAGAAAGCAAGCTGAAAAGAAGTTAATTCAAGAAGAGAAAAGAAAGGCTAAAGAGCTGTAAATGAAAGCAAGGATGGAGGCCAAGGCCATGCAAATAGAATGAGAGCTATTCTTTTCCATCAAGATGGGAAAAGGAAGCTAGGCATTGAGGAGATATTTGGTGTTGGTAGGCCTTTTACACGGGGTGTAATTGAGGCTAGGCAAAAGGCAAAAGCTAGATCAATGTTGAAAAGAGGGTTAATTCCCAATAAAACTGTTGCTGCACCAGCTAATTCACCACTTGAACCTGATCATGGTGTTCAAATTCAATACTGTAAAAGCCAATTTGCTGATCCAAACGAAATAGATAATGATCTTGGTGATCCTTGTCCCATGCATAATGATGTTCCAGCAGAGAACTTCATGGATAGCCAAGATCCGGATGATATTGATGAAACTTCTATACCATGCAGCCTAGAAGACACCCATATATGCTCGTGGAATGAGAGAAACAGAAAAAAAACAGAAGGTTTGTAGGCCTAACTTTGGAGAGTCTGCATTTGATTACTGGACTGAACCAGATGCCTATCATGGCAGGAACATGTTTCCAATAAAAACACTCCAACTAGCAGTGATGATACAGGCAGCTTTGCAGGTCACGGCAGGGCTAGGAAGACAAAATGTTTGGATGATTTATACCGAGAGGAGGCAGAAGCACATTTTAAACACTTGGGAATGTAAGAAAACCTTTTAAACTTGTAATGGCCTATTTTGTATATTTATACAGGCCTGATTTTCTAAGTACCTGAAGCCTGATTATGTGATGTAATTTGTTGTTAAACAGCAAGTGTCTTTTTGTTTACATATCAATTACAAAGTGATGATTCAGATAATTGCTTACCTAAGTTTGTTTATCACGTAATGGTGCAATTTCTGATTTTGTTATTTATATTGTAAGCAGTTGGAATATTTTGTTTGCATTGATTTATCTCAGTATAATTCAGGTCCTTTTATGACCCTCCTATCCCTTGATTTCCTGGGCAGAGGTATTCCTCTGCCCATCCCCCACTAATATGTTTGCTACATTTGCAGCATGAGCGTTTGGAAGTGGCCAATCTTGGCTGCAGGGGTTCAATTCCCCTCGCTCCATCTTGTAAAACTTACATGTCAATGGTTTTATAGGCAATATATATTGGCTGCTCAAACAAAAACAGTGGATAAATGTAAGTGTTCCTCTTGATTTTGCTGATTTTAGACAAAATCTACAACCCTTGACAGAAATTTGATGTGCCATTACGGTCCAAGTGCAAACCATGGAGGTCATCTGCTGCAGCATCAAGGCCATCTACTGCACCATTGAAGGACACATGCCTAGCCCATTTTGGATGAAGCATGTGCCAAGAAGGCTCTGCTGTGCACCATAATGGTTGGGCACCTCACCAAAGAGGGCGAGCAGGTCCCCAAAAAACTATCACCATCTGGACCATGATATCACCATTAAGGTCAAAAACCTGCCGTGCTTTGGCTCCACTTTTCCTTATGAAGACAATAAAAATTTAGAAAAAAAAGTGACATATTGCACATTAGCAATTGGAACAGCTATGCAGCCAAAAAAATTATGTAATTTGCCTACTTTGGGCACTTGTTTTGCAGATCTTATCACTGGTAAACCGTTCTTGGGCACTCTCCCTTATGTATCTACCATAGAAAGCTCATGCTCATGCCATTGTGGTCTTGAGTCAGGATTGAAAGGGCAAGCAAACTTTGAGTCTGAACGAGTGCCCTTGGTAGCCTTTTGGTGCAAGAAGAGGGCTTCCAACAGTTTTTCTTTTTTTTTTCATATTCTACTACACTGATTCAGGGAAAATATTGGTAGTAGTGAGCTCTGGCATCTGTTTTTCCTTTGTTTATTCGGTCATGGAGGTTTTTGCAGGTACATGGATCTACTGATATGTTTCTTCCAAGGTAATTTTGGTTTCGAAGCCTCTTCTGTGTCAAATTGTGCTGTCTGAGTTTCTTGCTTATCAGTTCAATTAGGCACTCTATATTTTGATGTTGTTTCAAGTTTTGATTTGTGGCAATTTAAGGGGAATTATGTCAAAATGAAAGGAAACTATGAAGCAAGAGAGCTTCTGGCGATGGTCTTATATCCAGGAGGTTCAATTCCTTTAAGCTTTTGTTTGAACATGCACGGTTGATACAAAACTTATTCCAGAAGAGCAGAACTGTTCTACGTGCTTCTATGAAGCCATTTCGTTGGGATGGCAATAAATCTTTTTGTTCAACATCAATATAATCAATATAAATGATTGTTTAACACCATTGGTTTGGGCATGCATTTTTAACAAGAATGCATTTTTTCGATGGCGAAATGCGAATGTTTAGGGCGCCGAGTTAGGGCGGCAGCGGCCGCCGCCCATCTTCTTGCAGAACCTACAGCGATGAGCGGCTGGATGAGCAGCCAAAGAGTTGCTGTCGTCTCATCTCGAAGGTGTGCTGTAGCTCTAAAGAGCCATTTTCTGGTCAGTCTACGAATCTTCTACAATAGAAAGGATGCCAGAGCATTGCCGCTGCTTTTGGTATTTTTCTTCTTGTTCCAGATTTCTGATTAGGAAATGGATGATTTCATTTGAGATAGACAGGCATAAAACTAGCAAAACCATGTGCTTCAAGATTCGTGGAGCTCTGAGAGCCTATGCTACGGAAGATGCTCTCCAGAGTTATATGGGTCTTATCTTTTCAGGATATTGCTAGGCTTTGGTTAATATTTCAGCTTGATCTTTCAGTCGGTGTAGAGAGTGCATAGCTCTTTTGCTTTTGGGTTGTTACTTGGATTCTTCGCAAGAAGGCCGCACTTGCTGCGGTTGGGACTCCACTCAGTAGGCCGCACTCATTGCGGGTGGGACTACACTCAGTGCAGAACTGATGCAAGTTAGACCAAAGAGTTATGATACTGTGGCATACTGCTCCAGACTTATGTGTTGCTGGCTGCGATATTTTCAAGAGCACCAAAAGATGCTTAAGTACCAGTGTCAGGGCACTATGGATGTGTTGGAGGGCAGATAGTGGTAAGGCATGATAGATTCATGTGCTGTAGCATCTGCCTTGATCATTTTGAGTGGGCTACCCTTGCTTTAGAGAGCTACAGATTTCGGGCTTGGGAGAGTTCTCTTCTTATAGATTGAGGATGGGGATTACAGATGCACAGAGTTTATCTCTTCTTGACATTGTTTGCTTACTTTGTGTGTCTTTGCTTGGATGCTTTAGTGTCCCCTCCCCCTTTCCCAGCAAGGGGAAAATCAGAATCCATGGATTGGTATAGTACTAAACTTTTTTTGAGTGATGAACAGGGTTACATTAAGGAACCTTGGGCAGGAGACCGAGGGAACTTTACCGCTGCTGACTTATTGAGCTATGCGCAAGTAGGGGAACTCGAGTTTCAGACCTTTAAGATGGTTGAGAATCTTCAACTGTGACCTATGCTAGTAGTTGGAGGAGCATATAGTGAGCAATTGGACCACCCTTTTTGGGCAGGCCAGCATGAGTTTCTGTGTTATTGGAAGATGAAGCATTGGGTCCCTCAGTACAGATTTGGAACAGGGACATGATCTTCTTTAGTACAATGCTGCAGGATGGATTCTTGGCCGAGTTAAGGCATGGAAGGATGATTTCTTGCCAGTGCCCTTTAGTTATCTGCATCTTACAGGGTGAGCTTCAAATGGTTACAATTAGAGTCTCTAAATCGACCTCAATCATCATTCGGATTGAAAAGGTCTATATCTATCTTTGGACCTGGTTTTTTGGGTGCAACATCTTGCTGGAGGCTTCTTTAGGATAATTTTCATTGGAATTGTTATCAGTTTCCTCCTGTAGTATTCTGAACTGTTAGATATGTGCTTCTTTGCCTTGAGGTTTTACCTGGAAAGAGTAGCTTGGTCTATAGTATCTCTATTGCAGAGAAGAGGTTGAGGCATTTACACAAGTGGAATAGTGGGCTGCTCTAATATTGAAGGGTGCTCTTGGAGAAGCGCCTATAGTACCTTGCTAGTGGGAAGACAATTGGCAATCTTGCCTAGTACAGTTATACTTCTGCTTATAATCTTGCAGGCTGGGCTTCTTGGTAGTGGACTGTATTTCTGGAAGAGGAAGTTAGCCTATATAGTACTGCTAATAGGAGAAGAAGGCAGATCTTCAGGTGTTCCCATGCAGTCTAGTGCATTCTTTTAGCAACATATCTTATTCTTCTAGGTATTCCTTCGGCTGCGTTCTTCAGGATCTTGAGGAATGATTTCTTGTTGTACTCTACAAATGTTAATACTCTCCCATAGTACCTTCAACTGTTGGGAAGAAGGCCATGCACTAAAGTACTGGAAGAACTAAAACAATGAGGAGGATATCATCTTGCAGGGACGAAGAAGAGGTTGAGGACTATGACCATAGTACATGGATATGATCTTAAGGTAGTTTTTCAGTTTGATGGCTGCTTGTATTTCTCGTGACAATTCGGTCTATCTGGTGACCAGGAGCATTGTATACTTCCTATCTGGCCTATTGTGGAGCCCACAAGAAGGTCGTGTACCATTTTCATATTAATCAAAAAATTTCTTACCCTAAAAAAAAAAAAGAATGCATTTTTAACAAGAAACAATGAATCTTTTTGTTCAGCATCAATAATAATCAATATAAATGATTGTTTAACATCATTGGTTTGGACATGCATTTTTAACAACAAAAAACAATGGTCTTGGATGTGGTAGATTCTAAGGAACCTTCCATGATCCAAAGGCCATGAAATAGATATCGTGGATATACGACATATGACATGAAATAGAGATTCTCGACATACGTGGATGCGAAAATAGCATGAGGACTGGATTTGCCAAATGGCTGAGCCTAAATATCCCCTCGATGAGAACCAAATGGCAAAGGGTGGAACGGCCTATTGAGGATAGGTAATACTAATTTGCAAAATCAAATCCTATAAATCGTATATTTGCCAAAAATAAATATCTGGCACATCTCCATTACGTCAAATCAGAACCCACTTTCCCAATGTAAGCGAAATAGAAGGCATAACCAATATAAGAAAGTTTATAATAATCAGGCTGAGGCAGAGGTACTAAAACTAAAACACATTTGTCACGCCATGCCACAAAGCAAAAGTAAAGTGTTGTAAATGCCTAATGGGGATATGCTCTTGACAAATAGCGCCTCTTGTGTGGGTGCTTTTGAAGATATCTCAATAAAGGAAAAAGCCAAACATAAAAGACCTATTGAAATTTTACGACACCATTCAGAATAGACTTAATCAAACCAGTACCATTACCAAAGGTACAAGGCAGTTCCATAAAAAAGAATGAATTGACTGAGATTATTCACCCTACAAAAATAATCCTTTGAAAGAGTGTACAAGTTTCAAGAGATACCACTCCTCATGCCAAATGGCACAATAGGGAGATACAAAGTGTGCATCACAGATGTGCTGGACAATTTCTAATGTTAGTGAACATGAGCCCATTTGAAGTCCAGAAAGAAGCGTGATATTTAAATTTTAGCTACAGGAACTGCATTGTGCCTAGTGAGAGAATGCATTATTGCAAGGAAAAATACCTCAAGTCATCTGGACAGGAACACCAAAAACATAAGGTTTTGCCACTCTGCATTATTTGCAGCCTTCCATAACTGCATTCAGATTGCATTTTGAGGAATCAAAAGATCAGCTTAATTAATCATAAAGGCTCATCCTTCGGCTTTTCTTTGGTCGTAGATGCATCAGGAAACTGACCAGAGTTTTCCTGGCTATCTGTGGGCTCATCAGCAAAGGTAGGCTGCAGAGCTCTGAGTTTAACGTAGAACCTTCTCTGGGCAGGAGAATTTCCAGGATTTACACAAGCACCAAGTGATTTTTTTCCAGCTTCTTGAATATATCCAATATGCGTATTGCATTCCCTGCAAAAGAGTTTTGTTTTCATCTGCTGCAATCCCCAACTCTCTGGAGATTCATAGAATGGACCACACTTCACCTCTTCAAGAAGGATAAAACGACTTTCATCAATTGACAGAAAGGAAAGCCATCCCTTTCTAGTCCCCCTTGAATACTTATTACCAGTACCAACCAGCCTATTTGAAGAACTCAGATTTAAAGAATATCCACAGGAACCACAACTGGCAGTAGAAAGCAATTGTCAGAACATAGGAAACAAAATGGAAAGAAAGCAAGAAAGAAAGAAGACACTATACTGAACAGTTGATGCATGGCCTCTGAAGCATTATGTATAAGTTGCAAAGATAAGAAACACTTTACAAGCAAAAAAAAAACCAACACCGCAGGCAGAGAGGGAACAAGAGTGTCATGAGAACCATTATGTTTAATGTCAAATCTTCAAAAATACAAAATGATGAGCTGAAAAGTACAAGCTACATTTTTACCTATAGCTGCAAATTTGAACACGTCTACCAGAATAGCACATCTAGTAGTAACTGATTAACACCTCCAAGCAATATGGAAAACGAAAAGTTTCCATGTAATTTACTTTCACAATAGCATGCAAACATTGCCATATATATTTGGCCAATAACGAAACATATCACAGTAGTTCTTATAAGTATAGCCAAAACATAGAAATTATCTTCCGCATGAGTTCAGCACACAAGCTTACAAAAATCTACGTCCCTTGCTCTATTTTTTTCTTAGATCTTGAAAAAAGCTTAATACAATTGGAAGAAGAATAGAATCATCCACACAGATTCTATTTTCCATAGATTGAAATGGAAAAAGAACTGAGGACAATGACATTGTTGATGCCAAGTATACATCAAAATGAATTGGAAGACCCACATTCTAGAAAACAAACACTCTAGAAGACCTCGATTTTACATTAAAAACAGACAATGCTTCGGACTCAATAAAGGACAATGAAAGCGCATGAATGAAATCAAGAAAAGCATTGACTTTTTCTTGAATGACAAAAGATGGTTACGAAAGCGGATTTATAACGTAACCTAAATAATTTTTGCCAGAAACTGAGGCGTAATAGACGAATACTGAAAGCAAGGAAAAGGTAATGGAGGGATCCAAGCTACGGACCTGTAACAGACGTCTCTATGTGACATTTCGCATCACGCATTACCCGCATCTCCCTTCGCGGTCTAGCATTGAAGAAAAAGGAGGAAACTTGGAAAACCTAGTTGGTTCATTGTGTTCTGCAGTGCCGGATCAAGGCGCATTGCAAGAAGAAGGCACGATAGCACTAGGTGGACATTCCAGGACAGAAAAGCTTCTTCGCATATTCCCCCAAGGAAATGCCACCTTCTTTCCGCGTTAAATTTTAGTGGTCCAATGTCCAGGTGTTCCAATTCAAAAAGAATCCTTGTATTCATTTCACCCTTCCACTTTATAGAGCTTGGTTCGGGAAATTCCTCGGAACCCTTGTAAGCTACTGTGTAAATCTGAAAATTCGGTTTTGAGAGGCGTAGGATAGTCTTACCCTTGATTGGGGGATCCCGGAGGTGTGATCCCGGAGGACGGGATCCCCAGAGGGCGTGTGATCCCGGAGGGCGGGATCCCACTGTTAACTGCGCAGTTAAAAGGTGACTGCGCAGTTTAGGGCCATTTTTTGGCGGATTTTTGCGTGCTGATAGCAGCGGCGTTGCCCTCTCTTCCTCCTTGGCATCAAACTAGAGCTCTTCTCAAGCCCATTCCGACCAACCTCGCACAAACCGCAGCCGATTCCGTGGAGGATCGGCGAAGAAAAATGCATATGAAAACTTGGCTGATTTTCGCTACAAGGGGCTTTTTTTTTTCGCAGTTACTGCGCAGTAAGGGGATCCCGCCCTCCGGGATCACACGCCCTCTGGGGATCCCGTCCTCCGGGATCACACCTCCGGGATCCCCCAATCAAGGGTAAGACTATCCTGAGCCGTTTTGAGATAGCAAGAAGATTTCCTGCTAAAAATAGTGATTTCTCTTGTTGCTTCCGGCAGGAATTGAGTGGGAGCATGGAAGTGGTAGGCTGGGCTAGATCCAGCAAGAAATTTGACTTTTCTAAACATATATAAGTCTGTTTAAATTTTTGTTTGATGGAATATTTCCGTTCCAAGAAAAAACCTTGGAGCACCACGTGCACTTCAAAAAAATAAAAAGTCCGAAAATTTGTTTTCTTGCTCTTCAAGCAATAATCTCTCCGGTGGCTCTTAGGTAAAGCAAAGATCTGCTGGCTATGGCGGAGAATGCTCTGGCGTCAAAACGCTCTACAGTCAAGGTGCAACCACCGGATCCGCCATGCCCAATCCATCAGCCATCTCGGGCATCCAAAATGTTGGAGCTTTGGCTATGGCGCCTTCTTGCTTCAAGAAAGACTCAAGTTCTTGCAGTGATTTCTCGCCTAGCAGCGGTAATCTACTTGGCAAAAGCTTGACAGCTCATGGTTGCCCAGTTCTCTGTAATGATCTGCTAGTGCTGGAGCTCAACTGTCTGTGGGCTTTTTTGTTGATTCCGTCCATTCTCGCGGTCTCCATGTCTATTTCTGTAGCCTATTCGTTGCAATTAGATATCGACCTGAGTTCTTCAGCTCCAGCAAGGATTTAAACCAGCCGGATCATCCTCTTTCAGGTAAGATTTCCTCTGAACTCAGGTTCTGCTCCAATTTTTTTGTTGAGCTTGGTTATGTGCTAGGTAAGGCTCTCGCTCTTCTTGGCCATGTCTCTGCCATATTGCGAAATCTGAGCTGGGAGCTGCGACCGGATTTAAGAGCTGGTACATGCACAGGTCCATAAGCCATTTGAGATTTGAAATGGTAGTGGAAACAGATACTTGTGTCCCTGCACTTCAATTGCACCAATATGCCTTTTGTTATCTATTGACATGAAAAAGTTTTTGGCTGAGCTGTTTGGTTTGGGGAGGCGGATACAAAGAAGACTCAAGTGAGATACCTTTGCAATAAGGGGGCGAGCCATAGATGTTCCAAGCAAATGGCTCCAGCTCGTAAACAAGGAAATATGAAGTCCTTCACAAATTCTTCTTTGAGATCCTTTATGACAAGCTGGCTTGCACCACTTGCCTTTGCTTTTCTTTCTAAACCTTCAGTCTCATCAATCCCCTGTAAGCACGCATTACCAGCATGAAATAAAACCAAATGCAGTTCACCAAAAGTACCAGAAGTCAAAATCATGTGCCAACTTTTCAACTGCAACAATTTTTGGGAAGGTAACCACACAGGCATTGGCTTCTGTTCATCTCAGTCTGGATTAAGTTGGCTTTAGCTTTCTATCCCGAAGAGACTAAGAGTTTACTGTAAACATAATGGACGAGGAACAGAAATATAGCCTATGATTGTAAATCTTCCTCACATCTGCCATGCCACAACAGCAGAGTGGGGCAGAGAACTTTTTGCGAAAGTCCACCATTTACTAAAGAAGAAGCCGCACGTATTGATCTGCACAGGCCCAATGCTTAAGATTTTGGAGTGGGGGCTATCTTTCGGCTGTTGTGGTTCTTTCCTTTCATTCTACTTCAGATTTTGACTCTGGCTATGGCGGATTCTGATCAGCCTTCAAATATTGCTTTGAATCCCGGGAACAAGGCAATGCCCATGTCTCCCTTTTTGCTTGATCTATTTTTCTTCAGTACACTTTGCTCTGTAAAGCTTCGGCTATTTCGTCGAAACAAAAATTACTTGAAATCTTCTCTGTGACCCAGATGGTTGAAACCGCTGGAAAAAGCCAGAGCGGAGCATCAGCATTGCTGAGTTTAATAGAAAGGTTGCCTCCCCCTGCCTCATTTATTTACTTAAACAAATGAAAAGGCATAGCAAATGAACCAGGTATGAGGATGTGTGAATGAATGTATGGCATCGGTTGATGAGGGCATTTAAGGTCTCTGAAGTACCAGCAAAGGCTTTGTATTTGTATTCTGGCCTTTATGTCATCCAACAGACGGAGTAATGCTGCTAAGCTTCCACATGTTCTACAAAGTAGATGAGAAGTGCTTTACGTACTAGGGAAAATTCACCTCGAGAAAATTCCTCGAGGGAATTTCCCGAGGCGGCGCCGCCAGACGAGGCGGCGCCCAGGCGGCGAAGCCGCAGCGCCGCCGAGTCTGGCGGCGCCGCCGAGGGAATATTCCCGAGAGAATTTTTCGAGAGGTGAATTTTCCCGGACGTAATGACCACTAGGCTTAAATTTCCACCACTCTTCTCTGTTCTGGCGGATCTTTGCGTGAATAGAAGCTTGAGTTGAGGACAGGTTCTTTCTGATTTTGATCGGTTTTAGAGCTGAGATGAAATGTCTTATTAAGTCTTCAAAAAACATGGTAGATTTATGTGATCTTCTACGCTCAAGAAGCGGCTGCAGGGAAGAACATGGATTTTTTTGAAGAATCGGCCAAGGTTGCATAACTGGTTATAACTGAAGCCTTTCAGAAACATGCTCATTTGCAGATCAAGGAAGGAGTCGTCTTCAATCATTCTGTACCTGTGCTCTGCAAGCTCCGGTAAGCTTTTCTGCAAAAAAATCTTTGTACCACGGGAAGAGAGCTTCCTTGTGCAAGCTCCTCTGCAAAACAAACTCTGGAACCGGACAAGCAAGCTCCTCTGCAAGTTCCGGCGCACCTCTGCAAAAATAAACGCACCTCTGCAAAAATAAACTCTGGAACAGAGGAAGGGAAATCCTAAAAGAAAAAAACTGTAGAACAGGGCAAGCGGCGCCGCTCCGTAAACTCAGGAGAAAATTTATGTCATATAATTTTAACAGAATAATGCCATAATTTAAGCCTAGTGGTCATTACAGTAAAAGAGGCATTATTAGAAGCTACCATACCTTGGTAATAAGGCACAGTAGAACATTATCTCAGATGAAACATTAAAGGTAGCAAATGGATGGGAGGGAAGAGCATGAAAGGACCAGAAGTAAGTGGTCATAATGGCAAGGAGCGTGAGGGAACTAAAAAGCAAAAGAAAATGCCCCCCATTCCCAGACTATAGCAACTCTTGCTTTGCCCTTCCCGTGGGGTCAGGCGGCCAAAGACCTGTGAGATGATATCAATGCTTCTCTTCTGGAGTGGCAAAATGGGTCAGGTGGTAGCCTCATGGGGTTTAGGCCCCTCCCTTCCCTAGCTTATACTCGTGTCAATTGTCTTTGTTGTTGCCTTTGAAATCTCCAGACCGCCATTTTGTCTTTTTGTTGCATATAACACTGTCTTTTGCAGGATGGGGAGTGAGATGATTGAGGGTGGTTTAGTTAAAAATTTTCATTTTGAATTGCCCTTCATAATACTTGGGTCTTGAACTGACACCAAGCCAGTAAAGAGAAATGTTCGCGGCGGCGATAAATTTCTTGTATGCTTAAAAAATTTCCCAGTAACCATTGGATTTTTCATTTTTATTTAAGGATAAGAATAACCATTCGATTTTGTCATCCCATGTGGTCCAATCTAACCTATGGCATCAGATTTCACCCTTTTCTTAGAATTCATGCTCGTGATTTGCTAACTTCGAAATCACACCAGGAATTTCTGGTTAATATCTATATCAATCACTTTAAGTTTGTTGTTTTTCATCGACGACGACAAAGAAGAGTTTAGTGAAACATCGTCGTCGCTTAGCCTATTCTATAACCCTACGATGGCATTTACAAAAATTGGCCTAATCAAAATTGACCCACCTCTGTCGGGGAATTCCGTGCGTACTTAGATTTTATCTTCGTTCTCGAAGAGACAGCAAACTCATCTTTAGGCTTTTCATTCAATTAGGAATATGGAGGGCCCAATGCTTTACGAGTAGTTCCATTTCTCATTGCCATTCTACTCTTTTTAATTTAATGCTAACATTGAGCTTTAAGGTGTAAATTTACATGGGTAGCTATTACTTTTTCTAGAAATAAGGTATAGAAATCGTTAGCATTCGATAAATTTGTAACAGACATAATGTCAACAGTAAAGGCAGGGTGGTGGGTTGTTTTGTGCATGATACTTGTTACAATGATGAATAAAGAAAATAATGTGCAAACCTATTAAATGTAGCTATTTTGTAATCTTCTTTTTTAAAATGGTAAGGCGTTGGACTTTGTGCCTGGAATGCCGCAGTGCAAACACATGCGGCGTTCCTTATTGCTTGCGGCTCCTCTTCCGGGACGCGGGCTGGCAGCATTGATGGCAAGTTTTTGAACTGACCGAGGTGTTGAATGCTGCCATCGCCAATGCTCTTTCGCTCTCTTCATTCTCCGCTTGCTTTACGAATTTTGTGGCTCTATACGTTTTTGGCGCTTCAGAATATCTTGAGATGGACTCTGTTGCTGAATTGTGCATTTTGATTGAGGTGAGTATTCAAATCTGAGCAAGAATGAAAATGCACAGGCGTTGCTGCTCAACTTGCTGTGGCGTCGGCAGCATTCAGAAAAGCCAAAAAGTCTAGCAGATTGCGGCGCTATTACAATATTTTACGAAGTTTTTCTTCATCCATATTATACAGAACATGGGCATGGGCTTGAAATTTCTCCTATCGCCGCATTCGCAGGTCCAGAGGCGTCCCGAAAGCAGGACAATCCTCAGTGACATCAGAAGTACTAAGAGGCTGTTCAGTCGCATGGCAGTTATGCATACCTGACCTAAATGGAAAGTGGATCCTTAAGAGAACCCACGTCGGGTTCTTGATTCTTAGCTTTTTGCCATAAGCATATATTATTTTGCCATTCATTTACAATTTCGCCTCACTCTTACATGCAAGAGTTAGTTCTTCAAGGGATCTTCGAAAGGGAAAGGACCCTTCTATGATCAACGGATTCACCATTTTTAATTTTGAGTCCCGAGCTCTGTACATGTAATATGGAAATAGTGTTTTTGTTGAAGCAGAATTGAGAAGCAAGGTGTACCATCTCTAGCCGCTTTACTACTTATTCTGGACTAAAATATCAAGAAGGTATACCATCTCTAGCAGGCTTATTACTTTTTCTGGACCAAAAAATCTGCAGGTCTATTTTGAGATCAGAAGAAGGGAGAATACCCAGACTTTGGAATGAACTCAGCCTGTTGAACATTCGAGGCCTCCTTCTGGGATTATACCAATCCCAAAGTAAGCTATTTTTTTTCTGAAACAAGCAGAACTATTGATTAATCTATAAGAAAATGATCCTATATCTACATTCTAAATTTATGTTGAATTTGTAGGAACATTGTGTCAGCTCTGAATATGGATTGCAAGCATGCGTAATGCTGAGTATAATCTAAAGGTAAATAGTTTCTTCCATTTTGTTAGTCTCTGAAGTGCTATTTCTAAGTGTGCACTATCTTTTCATGATCATGTTTTGCAGCAGTAACTATGAGAATAAGGGAGCCCAAAACTATCGCCATCTTTTTCGCATACATAAGGGTTATGTTCAAAGCATTTTATAGATATTGTCAGAAATTGTTTAACAAGATTTTTGAAAATGGCATGTTCCAGCTGTGAAAAGTGAACAGAATGATCATTTCTGATTTGTAGCTCTATATGCTTGATTTATTTGTGGTTCAAATCTAAGATAATCATTTCATTAGCCTATGATGGGCAGTGTATGGCTCCTAGATTTGCATGTATAAAGCATCCAGTTAGGATTTAATTTACTATTATTTGTTGTGCTTTCTTTTATCCTTTTCATCTAAGTTGAGCCATTAATATGTCTCAAATCTCGCCTTATGGTCCAGAAATACTTTTGATCTTCAATTTGTTGATGCTTGCAGTGTTGTGACAGGTACTATCGGACGCATGTGTACCACATTTGCACCATATGTGCAGCAACTTTAGAGAGCCTGTCTTAAATTGGATTACTGAGCAAATTGCTGTGGAGGAGGCCATGTCCCAAGTATGTTTTGCATTTTGACAGCCATGTCCTTTTGGTTTTTCAATTTAATTCATCTAGGGGGTATCAACATGTATAGTAAATGTGGAATTTTCTTATAAAAAGTTGAGATATTTCATTTTAAGAGCATGTTTTAATTGTTCATTTCCTCTTATATGACATTGGAATTTCTCTTTGTTCCAATTTATGTTTCACCAGCACAGATATCCATTATTATGTCATCATTACAAGTTGTATTTCTTGTGAGTGCCCGGTGGATACATAATAGAGGATATCGATCTGTTAGATCCTATGATATACCTTGTGGATAAGGTATATTTGTTACAATAAGCATCTGGTACAGGGGATCGTTGCCCCACAGAAAACATTTTCAGAAGATACACTTCTAAATATGGGAAAATTCAAAGCCAGCTTCAAATACAAGCCACTGTCTGGTAATATGCTGAACTCACATTTTGTTGTTTTCAAAATGCTTGCATAAAAAATACTTCAATCCTGATTTTCGAGTTGACATTATGGCTGTCTGATGGAGTTGCAAGAATGGCATAGTGATTTTGCTATTTGGTGCAAAAATGTCACAATGATTGCTATTTGGCCCTGTCGATTCTATAGATACAAATGGTAGACTGGGTATTCCCGGTGGATACATAACAGAGGACATCGATCTGTTAGATCTTATGATCTACCTTGTGGATAAGGTATATTTGTTACAATAAGCATCTGGTACAGGGGATCATTGTCCTATAGAAGATAACATTTTCAGAAGATACACTTTTAAATATGGGAAAATTCAAAGCCAGCTTCAAATACAAGCCACTCTGTTTGGTA
This sequence comes from Isoetes taiwanensis, assembly GCA_021234155.1. Lineage (NCBI taxonomy): Eukaryota > Viridiplantae > Streptophyta > Lycopodiopsida > Isoetales > Isoetaceae > Isoetes > Isoetes taiwanensis. The sequence continues at coordinate 6,177,432 of JAJEKV010000016.1, read as the reverse complement.
ATATGCTGAACTCACATTTTGTTGTTTTCAAATGCTTGCATAAAAATACTTCAATCGATTTTCGAGTTGAAATTATGGTCTGTCGATGGAGTTGCAAGAATGGCACGATGATTTTGCTATTTGGTGCAAAAATGGCCGATTGATTTTGGTATTTGGTGCAAAAATGTCAGTGATTGCTATTTGGCCCTGTCGATTCTAAAGATACAAATGGTAGACTGGGTATTCTCTTTAAATTGCATCTGCATGTTGTTTACCCTTAAAAAAATATATTGGATTTTGTGAATGACTGGACTGTAGTGATGATAGATGGTTCCAGCATTGCACGCTCTTAGCTTATGCCTTAAAGATCTAATGGTGTGGCGATTTATGCTAGGATGGCTAGCTGTTTAACTTCACTATTGCAATGGCAGATCATTGAGCAGAAACAAGTTTGTAGCATGAGCTGACTGTAAAATTTATGCCATATTGAAATAACACGAGCCACATGTTTTAATGCATTATCAAACTTGCAAAAATAATGTGGCATGAGCTGATTGTAAAGTTTATGCCATATTGAAATAAGATGAGAGCCACATGTTTTAATGTATTATCAAACTTGCAGAAATGTGTCATGAGATTGTAAATATGCCATATTGAAATAAGATGAGAGCCACATCCTTTGCCAAGGTTAATTGGATTATATAGGCTGTTGCTCTATCAATTTGTTTTCTCCCTCTGCTTTAGATGCCTACTTTTGTATATAGGCTCAAGATCCATATATGTTGAATCCACGTTCATCAAGAGCAGCACAATATTGGAAGGTCGTTTTTTTTTTCAAACATAATTTCAATTAATTTAGTTTGTATCAAATTGTTTCCATTCTCATGTTTTTGCACGTAGACTCAAGATTCATATAGGTTGAATCCACGTACATCAAGAGCTAACACAAGACTAAAAGATCGTAAAATGATGTGTTTCCAAACAATGTAACGTATTAGATTGCATTCAATTGTGGTCTTCGAGCCATGCAACTTATATATAGAATAGAATAGAATAGAATAGTTTTTTTATCGTCCACTGAGACCAATCGGCCTATGGGACCCAGAAGGAGCTTGACAAACTTATTCTTGTCGGGGTTAAAAACCCCGCCCCGAAGGGTTTTCGAGGGAAAAACCGTGGCAGTAATAAGAATGCTGTCAAACTGTACAAGTATACATCATCATGAAATAAATGTGTATGTACATGTCAAGTGCGTGCCCGAGGACATAGCTGATCTCGCATGTCCATGACCTCCCGAAGGTATGATCCTAGCATCCGCACGGATGCCGTGCTCAATGTCACATGTAGCGGTGGCGGGCGACCAACTTCGGCATAGCGTGTCCGGATTTGATCATATCTTTGGGCAACTTTGAAGGGTATGAGATTCATCCTCAATGACTCCCATTTGGCAAGCATTGATGAGCACGCCCCGACGTGGCTCACCAATCCATCTGCCCTGTCTCAATTGAAGATGATGTGCCCCTGTATGCGAATGGAGGCAATGAGTCTGCGTCTTTTCATGGGCAAGTGGATGCGCAGGTAGCGTTCCAATGTGGGATTTATGTGGCGCTGGTAGTGTGCTATCTTGACCTGTTCAAGGGCGCTGGCATCCCAAAGCTTGCTGATGAAGCAAGCGTCAAGATATTGCCTCAAGCTATGGCGATGCCTCTGTTTGCACATGTATGCACGTGCTCTCGCACATTCCATCTAGCCATCCATTGAGCTCTCTTTTCCCTCCTCCAGGCCTTGAGGCGTTGTGGCCCCATTGCCATGATATAAGCTAGTTTTGGAAGACGAGCATCGTCCATGTTGACCACCTTCGAAAATAGACAATGTGGCGATCAAGGGCCGCCCTCACGAAGAGGCAAGAATCATTTCTGCAGTAGAATTTGATATGGGACTGTGGACTTCACCCTAGTGCTCATTACCAAGAAGGCTTTCGCCATTCCAAGTAGCGAGGGATACTCTTGGGCCCCATACTTCCACCCCAGTATAAAAGGACATGCTCCACTAAGACTTTGAGCAGATGTGACCGATGGGTCCAATCATACAACTCGGCTCTATGACTATTGTTTTGCATTGCATATAGTGCTTTCAAAAGCCCGCCGTAACTTCGTAGCCCGTATGGATGTGTCCCAGTGCATAGTAGGCGGAAACTCCACTCCCAAATATTTGTATGTGGATGCTACTTCCACATTACGCCCTCGATAGCGGAAGGAGAGGATCCTACCGTCGTGAAGATGATATGAAAACCACCTTAGTCTTGGCCAAGTTGACGCCATATCGATTCGCTTGACAAAAAATGTGTCGAGGGCATCGAGATGTCGTTGCATGTCCGCTGGTGTGTAAGCTAGGAGGTCCACATCATCGGCATATATTAAGCGCTTGATGATACGGTAGAGAAGGTGAGCCCCGTCGCCCCCATTATCGGCAAGCCAGCTCTCCAATTGATCAATGTAAAGCCCAGAGGGCATCCACAGGGAACCCGATACTACTATCAAATGGTTGGCTTGTCGGAACGCAACCAGGCCGAGCATCTTTCATAAAGCACGTACACTACATTACGCAAGTCTACCGGAACCCCGGTATGCCGCAATCTTGCCCATAGTTTTTCCCGAGGCCACGTTGTCAAATGCCTTTGCAAAATCCACGGCAACAATATAGATCCGACCGGTTCCTGGTTTGTCTTCAACCGAGCTCGCCAATGTGAAGATGTGGTCAATGGTTGAGTGTCGGGTCTGAATCACACGCCGGGTGAGGGCCCAGTATCTCTGGCCGCCTCGCCCGACCCCGTCAAGCTGGCGCTTTCGAGAATCCCAAAGAAGCAATTTTGCAAACAGAACTTACCATGATTGTTCGGTAATTGTTTTTGGGCGGTCGCGGGGTCACCGCCTTTATAGATGGGAACAACTCGCTATTGGTCCACTTTGACGGAAAGCCTTCTGTAATGCCTTGTTGAACAAGGCGGGCGAGCTTGGTATTATGGACGGACCACCGCCCACTTAAGCAATTACGCTTTACATGCCATCCGGTCGGGGCCTTCCCATTGGCAAAGGCAATTTGTAAGCCTTGTTCCATCGCCCCGAATCTGTGATTTCCAGCGGGCCTTCTTGCGGGGTAATCTTTGCATGTGCACCCCGAGGGTCATTATATTTGTTGCAAGTATTGCCCCCATGCTTTCGGGAGTGATGTTCCCGTGGGTGTCATCGGCTTTCTAAGAACCCTTCGCCCCGGAAGGTCACGGGGTGACGTTCGGAGATAAAACATTTCCCTTTGATGTCTTTGCAATGTACACGGCTTTCTTAGCTTTAAGGAAGACGAGTGCTTGTCGGCCGCATGTGGGCGTAAAAGCGTGGTCCACGTGACTTGGCGGAGCCGGCGTTTGTGTTCCTTGCACTCGCATCAAACCATTGATTACGTGGGAAGGTTGTGTTCACGGAGGTCCGTCGTGGCGGCTTATCCCAAAGCATCTCTACGCATGATCCTAAGCACATCGGTACCCGGGCCGTCTGTTTGCTCTAGTGTAGGATATTGCAAAATTTCTGCGGATCATCTATAAGCATCACGGGCATAAGCCCCCGCATGTTCATAATCCAATCGTGGTGAGGCATGTGAGGAGCTATGTCACGGGGGGTTCGCACAACCCCGCCAAGCCAACTTCAAGTAAAGTGGTAAGTGGTCCGAGTCGATCTCTTCATCCCTATTAGTTGTTCCCACGGAAGTACTTGGCGACATGCATATCTGCTTTCGGGCATTAGCACATAGTCCACCACACTAGATCCTCCCCTCTCGGTTTTCACGTCTACAAGTGCTCTTGCGGGTGGGGCGCCACCCTTTGTGCCGATCCATTGCGATTACCAGGTCAAAAGATACCACGAGCAAAAGCAATTGTCTACCATAGCGTGTGACACGATTGTCATCGATGTCCATGGCAAAGCCGCTTCTGCAGGACGCAGGTGCAATATATCATCGGTCAAAGGGATCAAATCTCATGGGTTGTTCTACCGGTGCGGCGCATTGAAGTCTCAAGGAGTATGACTTCGCCTAACCGCTTATCTTTGGCGTATGTCATCATATAGATCGACATAGGGGTCCAGCCCTATTCACATCCGAGTGGGTGTGATAGAAGTTGCTTTACGCATGTGAAAAGTAGCGGTGTCGCCACAAAGAGGGTGCGCATCTTTGCGCTTTTGCACACGCACCCACAAGTACCGGGTTGCTGGCATGCGTCTTGAACAAGGAAACTGACTGTGCCAAGGCCGTTCGATAGTAGCAGGCAACTCCCCCATGCCCCCGCTTTCCTGTGCAATCATTGAAGATTGAGTAGCGCTGGTATCCTGGCAAGTCGGGTATCCTGTGTCCTGCATGCTCCCATGTTTCCATAAGGAAGATCAGATCCATATCTGCAGACAGCGAGTTGAGACTATCTCCCTTACGCCATGGGAAGCCCCGACAATTCCGGGGAGACCATCGCGGAGGCACAATTCCTATTTGCTAGGGCGGCAGGTTGGGGATTCAATGGCGGCTTAGAAGGGGATGGCGGTAGAGGCGGCTTGAGATGTCGCGAAACGAAGGTGAAGCAACTTGAGCGGCGTCGCGGTATGCTTGGTGCTAAGAAGTGGCATGGTCAGGAGCTGCTGGAGGGTTAGCAGGATTCGCAGCAGCATTTGGCGGCTTGAAAATTTGCATCTTACCCCGAATCAGTCCTGCAGCTCCTCCCTGTCTGCGAATGCTTTTAACTTTGGCCAACTCGTGCCTGCGGTCTTCTTGTTGGGCTGAGGTCAGGTCTCGGTCAACATACAAGGCAGTTCCCTTCAGCTGCCTACCCTAGAAGCCCATGACGTGGATTCACTCTTTGCAGTTGTAACAAGTAATTTGTCTTTGCAATTATGCTATATTTCGCTTACTTTGAATAATATGTACTGGATAGAGATGTGCTCTGATTTACAGGGTTTAAGGTCGTGGTTTGTAAGAGTATTTGACTATCTTGAAGCTTTCATGCATTTGATGTTCTTGCTTATTTTAAGTCTATCGAGCTTGTAATCGATAATTGAATTTTTAATATATTTGGAGAAAATATGGTTTTGCGTGTATACCATTTGCCAATATATGTCTTCTGCTAAGTAAAGATGGCCTCCGTGGATTTGATCGAGTTTAGATAAACTATTATTGTAGGATCTGGACAAATATGCTTCTATAGTTCTGTACGCAACAACTATACCAACGTATTGCTCATGCAATATCTAAAGATCTCTATAGGAGCAAAGTAAAATGAGTTAAGAAATACTAGAATAAATTTCTTTCTTTGTTATGTGGTACTTAAAAGATATATTTTAAAATTTAAAAGATCATAGACGATTTGCAGTCTATAGGTATATTTAGAATAGAATAGAATAGAATAGAATAGAATAGAATAGAATATAATAGAATAGAATATGATTTTATCGTCCACGGAGACCAACTGGCCTATGGGACCCAAGTACAAAGAGAGAGCAAGCAAAGCGATTATTACTACCGGGATTAAAACCCCACCGGAAGGGTTTTTGGGAAAACCTTAGTAGCAATAAGGATCTTTGACGTCCGCCTGATTATATATATAATCACAAGTACAACTGAGGTTAATGTCGGACAGGGGGGCATAACCGAGTTTGCGTATCCATTACCTCCCGAAGGTACGATCCCAACAAGCCTACAGAGGCCGTGCTCAGTAGATCATGCAGGGCCTAATGGGGCACAACTAACCGAAAGTATATCGAGCAGGATATGCAAATGCAGCCCGGGCTGGAGCTTGGAGGGCGTGACTTTCATCCTCAATGGCGCCTGTTGACAAAGATCGGCGGACTCTGTCCTCACGCGGCTCCCGAATCCATCTCCCTGTCTCAATGCGGAGGTGGTGTGCACTGTGCAAATGGAAGCAATCACCTGGCGCTTTTTTCATGGGTAGATGGGGTGCTTGAGTAGTGGTGTGGGCCCCTCGTGAGCATGGGATTAACCTGGCTTTGTCGATAATTTGCCACCTTGACATGTGGCCAGGGGCCTGCATCCCCAAAGCTTGGCCATGAAGCAAGCATCAAATCTTCGCTTCAAAGGCGTAGCGTTCCTTCGATGTATGCACTGGTCCACATCGTGTGCCTGCACATTCCATCGTGAGAACCACTGGGCTTGCTTGTCTTTCCAGCAGGCTTTGAGTCGCTGCGGGCCCATCGCCACTGCCAAAGCAAGGTTGGGCAGCCCCGGCTTCATCCATAGCTCAGTGGAATCTTCAAACATTTTCTTGGTATCATACAACATAAGCATATGTTTATAGTTGTTGATCTATCTTGCATTGGTGTACTTTGTTCTATGTTGTTAATTCAACATGTGGTAAAGTGCCTTCATATCATGCTCTCCTATCGATGGAGTTGTCTCTATATAGATATTGCAATTTTAAAAATAGGTCATATATGACACAAAAATTACGAAGGAAAATGTCGAACGACTTAAATAAATGAACATTGCACACAAATTTTGCATGTGAAAATGACACTTAGATATATGCTCGACATGCAAATTCTAGATTACTCATTGATCCAAAAATAAACCACACTCTTGCATCTGTCACATTCCAACTCCCCATAACACATGCCAACATTGCACTTTACTTACATCTACTACTTTTACCAAAGCCAAAATCTCAAGTAGATAAGAAGCCACTACCATCATTTTCAGTTCATAATCGGCTAACCTATGTATTCCATCCCACCTATCCATTACATTCTTTCCATTACATTCTATCCTACCTATTACATTCTACCAACATCTTTTCCATTCCACCTAGATATTTCATTACGTCTACCCATTCTACGCGTCAATGACTAATGCCCGGCATCGCCGGGCATACGTTTCTAGTATGACCTACGATGAAAGGAAGTTGTTTTCATTTCTCATGCAAAATATTTACACATTGGATAATAATATGAACATATAATGTAAAGAGGCAGATGGTGTATAACAATATGCATCAAACAAAAATTACTAAAAAAAGAGAACTAGGACAACATCCATTACAGACCAACTCGTCTATCAGACACATTGTTCTCGGTTTCTACCCACATTGCATGTTCTCATAAAGACTTGAAATTTAAGTGCATATGAAACTCGCCAGCCAACTAGGCATCAACAAAATGAGAACATATAATGTTCCCAAGAAACTCACCTATAATAATTATCAAAACCGTTTGTGCTCCAGCCCGAAAAGGAAAAAAAGAAGAGGGGGAAGATTTTTTTTTTTTTTTTTTTTTTTTTTGTGTGTGTATGTTTGGGGGGGGGGGATAATGACTTGCATCACCTTGTACTTGTCCCTCTTTATGGATAATCCGTTCTAATGTAAATGCCAAAATACTGCATGGTGGCCCTAAATTTATGTATAATTCATATGTAACACAAAATTGTCAAAATACGTGATGAAATTTGAATATGTTGTTAAAAATATACTACATGGTTGCCAGATTGATGGAATTCTGTAGAAATAGAAATACATAGTGAAATGTAAGTATGTACAAAATTGCCTTGATTATTCAAGAAATTAATCAGCTAGAGACTATAGACATCAAGGAACCTAAATTAAATCTACCATGTTCCCCAGGAATCAGATCTGAACTAAGGAGAAAACGTACCTATTGTTCCTATACGTTAGTGCACCTGCAATTAACAAGCCCAGTAAGCCTTTTGAATGGTTAAGGTTGAAAAATACAAGGTCATAGAATAAAAATGCAAGAAACCATAAGGCAGTACTCCCATCAAGAATCTACTCATAGGCACAAATCCACCATTAATAATAAAATTCCAAGAGCACAAGACCACAGCCTCATAATTCAAGTTCCAAGAATTTTCTAACCAGTAAAGCAATCCTTGTGAATGACATTTCTTCTACATATTCGTATCTCTGCCATGCCATTTTATGATTTGACCTCCAACAGTCATTTCGTTTAATCAAGACAAAACAAAACTAAAGCATGAGGATTGAAGAGATAATAGAACAAAAAACCTTGTATTGGATCCAAGAAACCTCATTCCCATCTCAAAAATCTCCAAACAAGTTTTGCCATTGAACAGAGAGAGATTCACTATGGAAGCAGAACCCGAACATGAAAAATTAGAAATTTAACTCTAAAAATAAAATAGAATTAACTTTAAATTATCCATAGAGACCAAAATGGTCCATGGGATCCAATACAAGAAAAGCATAAGTGACAGGATTAAAAAACCCTTGCCCCAAAGGATTTTCGGAGGAATAACCTTGACAGTAATAAGCGTACTGAGGAAAAAGTATGACATCAATATCTTGGAGGCGGGCATAAATCAACATAAATAGGTCCCGTGGTAAGAAGTTTCATGATATATGATGCTAGTACCATGGCATGCTTTTGCAAAAGCACATGTAATGGATGATTAAGTGTTACCAAACCAACATATTTTACTCTGATACTGGGAATAACGCATTAGCATCCCAACGCTTATTGAGAAAGCTTACATCCAGGTACTGCTTCAAGCAATCCAAGCATGCATCATTATTCACTCATACACATGCCTGCTCCTGCATATTATTGGAAAAGCCACCTTGCTCTCTCTCGTTCTAGCAATCATTATGGACCTATGACCATTTATATTCGAGGTTTGGAAACCTCATGTGTCCCATTCGAACTATATTTTCATAATAGAATAGAATAGAATAGAATAAAATAGAACTTTTAACATCTATGAAGATTCAAAGTCCATGGGACCCATACAATGGGGTAGTACAACCATGACTACTAGGATTAAAAAACCCTTGCCTTAAAAGATTTTCAACCTTTCTAGTAATGACGATACCAGACAATCCATAATAAATCAGTTTGTACAAAGAAGATCAAGGTGTCTATTGCGGGCTGAAAGGCGCTCTACAAGAAATGTATAACATCAAGTTATGCACAAATGGTGCTCTAGGAAGTTGTAAAAGCATGGAATGTAATGCTAATGTCACATAACAGTTTTTTAATCATCATAAATGCAGGACATCTCAAAAGTGTATCATTTTCATAAGTTGTAACTACCAACGTGCACATAATCTTGGCAATTGCGGTCACTTCCACCTACCTGTTTTTATTTGTAGCTCTTGTGGGATCCTGTACGAAATGATGCAATATAGCTACAATCCTTTCTTCTTCTTTTTGGACGAAGAAGCAAGTAAATAAGCTTGTGGTCTTAGGTGTCAAAGTGAAGTTTACATGTGCATGATAATGACCAGTTTTAACTTGGGAGGAGGCATGTGCATCCCATATCTTTTACGAAAAACGACCATCTAGATGTTGTTCAAAAAGCTTAAGGTCAAAACTTGCAAACGCGTATATTGTTGTTGTTGTACATACCATCGGGAAAACCATGCACGACAATGTTCTTTCAAATACCTTTTCATATGCTTTACTGATTCAACCATGGCAAACACTATCAAAATAACAATATGCATCAAACAAAACTTACTAAAAGAAGAGAACTAGAACATCATCCACTGCAGACCAACTAGTCTATCAGACACATTATCCTCGATTCCTGCACACTGCATGTTCTCATAAAGACTTGAAATATGAGTTCAGTGCATATGGAACTCATCAGCCAACTAGGCATCAATAAAAAGAGAATATGTAATGTTACTAAGAAACTCACCTTAAATAATTATCAAAACCATTTGTGCTCCAGCCAAAAAAGGAAAATAAGAAGAGGGGGAGGGGGAATGGGGTACGACTTGCATCACCTTGTACTCGTCCCTCTTTGTGGCCAATCCATTTTAATGTAAATATCGACTATTGGTCATAACATGTAATACGCTTTGAGTTATACAATTTAAGCCATTGCCCTACTCTTAAAATACTAAATATCTAAATATATTGAAAACCTAATCTAAATGCCAAAATACGGTATGGTTAGCCCTAAATTTGTGTATATATTATATTTGTACGCCGAAATGTCAAAATACGTGGTGGAATGTGGATACATTGGCAAAAATATACTACATGGTTGCCAGAGAGATGGACTTCCGTAGAAATAGAAATACATAGTGAATGTGACTATGTGCAAGGTTGCCTTGATTATTGAAGAAATTAATCAGCTAGAGACCGTGGACATTAAGGAAGCTAAATTAAACCTACCATGCTCCTCAGGAATAAGATCTGAGCTAAGGAGAAAACGTACCTACTGGTCTTATACAATAATGCATCTGCAATTAACAAGCCCAGTAATCTTTTTGAATGGTCAAGGTAGAAAAATACAAGGTCATAAAATTAAAATGCAAGAAACCACAAGGCAGTACTCCCATCTAGAATCTGCTCATGAGCACAAATCCACCAATAATAATAAAGTTCCAAGAGCACACCATAGCCTCAGAAAATTCCAAAAGCTTTTTCACAAGTAAAGCAGTGCTTTTAAATGAACATCTCTTCTTATTCCGGGTCATACTTGCTCCCATGGAGGCTCGAACTCGAGCTACTAAATGTAACGTTAACTGCCATGCCCTTAACCAACTGGGCAAACCATCTAGGCATCTATGAGTAGTTGCTTCTATCCATTTATGCGGTGTCTGGGGAATGCGACACCGAGATCCACTCGAGCGGGCTCCCATGGGTCTGTACACTAGGTGAGACGTCGTTCCCAGAGTGCGTACTTACATAATTTTACATCAGGATACTTATAGCTACTACTTCAACTTCGGGGGAATGGTTTGTAGAGAAGACTGAACTATTAAGAGCTTGGAATTTTAAAGATTAACTCGCAGGCCTATGTTCTCATAAAAAGTGTGCAGATTATGTAAATTTTTTTGCATACTATATAGTAACCATAAATAAAACATTGTCAGCATATATGACTTGCTTGATGATATAGTGTGTCAAATGTGGTCCTTTGACAACGTGATTATCAAGCCATGCTTTCAATTGATCGATTTAAAAGCCCAATAGTGTAGGAAATAGAGGACAACCCTTGATGTACTCCAATGTTGCTATGAGTTTAGGTACCTGTGCCAAAACCTTAGTTAACGCCATTTCACAGAGTCTATAAACTACATTTTGAAGATCTTATGGGACCCCAAGTATTGCAATCTATGTCAAAGATAGAAGTGAAATCCCCACAGCATATATAGAGGTCACGTTTCAATCTTTGAGTATGCTAAATAAACATAAGCAATGTGAAAATATGAAAATGTGCCTTCTTGCTTTTCAGCACGGATTTATAATTCTTGATGGCATTTTGATGTGCATCTACATCAATAATTGTGCACATCTGTTCTTTAAGCTATTTGCAACCAAGTATCAAGTTCTACTAGTATGAGCAACACCAAAAGCGCATGTACCAAAGCATATCGCAACAATGGTAAGCAAAGTCTCAACAAATGTAGCATTACACTCTTCGAGAGTTGGATAATCCAAGAGACCCTCAAGTGCAGGAGCTAATGTTTGTACATCAAGTTCTATTAGCATGAGCAACACGAAAAGTATGTGTACCAAAGCATTTCACATCAGTAGTAAGCAAAGTCTCAAAAAATGCAACATCATGCTTTGGAGAATTGGGTGTAATCCAGAATGCCTTCAAGAGCAGAAGCTAACATTTGTTCATATTCATTGGCTCTACAATAGTTCAAGCAAATGCAAGAAGTAAGAGTATGTATGTTAATTAGTGGAAGAGGTATAAGCTGCCACTTTAACGATAAATAAACTGGATAGTGATCAACAAATCTTGTGCAAAGAGAAACTGAAGAAGCAATAATAGATGATCACATAGAAGCAGACTATGAAGAAAGACCAACAAGGAGGAAGAGACAAATTGAATCTGAAAAGCTGCAGCAAGATGTTCAAATTGGCACAAATTTGCATGGACGAGATGAAAAAAGAAGCAGCAAGAGATTGTACCAGAATGAAGGTGAGATCAATGACTTATTTGAGATTCTAATGCATTTAGATACAAATGTTCCAAAAAGTTATGATGAATTCCTGAGTGTGCCTGAAAGTGATCACTGGCTTAAAGCTATGAGTTATGAGATGGCATCATCTTGAACGGAAACTTTTGAAGTTGTAGACTTACCAGAAGGGAAAAACATTGTAGGAAATAAGTGGCTCTTTATATAACTTACTGAAGATCTAAAGCTAAGATCATATTGTGATGCAGATTGGGGAGATGATCTAGTTATGAGAAAATCCACATCAGATTACTTCATGATGTTAGGTGGTGGACCAATTGCTTGGAAATGAAAAAAACAAAACTCAATTGCAATGTCAAGTGCCGAGGCAGAATATGCAATATTATGCCTTAAGTAATTAATTTGGGAAAGAAGGTTGATTTTAGAACTGGGATTTGTTCAACCTGAGGCCACTGAATTACACTATGATAGTACAAGTTGCATTGCTATGTCTAAAGATCCAGTACTGCATGAAAGATCAAAACATATAGAGCTTGAGTTGCATTTTATTAGGGAGCAGTTGGAAAAGGACTGGTGAAATTGATTTATGTAAATACCTCTGTGCAATTGGCAGATATACTAACAAAGACCCTGCCAGAAAAAAGATTCACAGAGCTTAGAACACAGATACAACACACAGAAGATATAACCTGAAGGGGAAATATTAAGTGTCGATCATGTTATATGCAATAGAAGATACATCTGAAGAAGCAGCCAGGTTTGTTCAGTTTCACAATGATCCCATGGTGATACTACTTATCTAGGTATGAAAGTTAAATCCTAGGTCTACTAATTATATGATTAAATGGTCGAGCATATTCAATGGTTTTTAAAGGGTCTATTATAGAAGGTTGAAAACAGGAATGGAAAATATTTCGCGATCGAATTACTCCGAGCCAAAATGAGATTCAAATTTAGGTTAGCTATGATGGCTCGGTGGAGCTTGAGGTCGGTCTGGCTGTGCAACCGGATTGCCATGAATAAATCCAAGACGAATTGGCTGAGTTAGTATCTACAGATAGGGATGTTTTGAAGATGTGAAGAGCGTGCTTGTGCTCTCGAAAGATTGTACAATACAAGGGTAATAATGCTATAGTAATTTAAGCATTTCCAAATGAATAGTGATTGTTGTAGCAAGAAGTAATAGTGGTGTTTAAGACACTCTAGTATCATATCTTGCAACCTTGTATTGCTTGTTTGATATCGTCTAGAAATTGTGATAATAGAATTTTTTGTTGTTAGTTTATCTTGAATACTTAATAGATCTATATTTCTCCACGGCCAACATGCATCAGCACTTGGATGCCTTGGATACTTTTTGCCAGGCCATTGGAATGCGCGTCAAATCGGCTATGACTAAGCTGTAGAGTAGATTGTGCGACCAATCTACTCTACAGCTTCTGAGAGGCTAATGAAATTGAGATTGACCTCACTTCTAGAGTGTTTTCTTCGCACTCTGAACTGTTGGGTGTTAAAACCCACAGACGCAATGTAAAGTGGTTGGGGGCAGGGCCCAACAAAGCAATATAGTGTGGTGTGTGGTCACATGTCCAGTTGGATGCTGCCTAGTGGCGTGACGTTAAAATACTATCTATCTATCTATCTATCTATCTATCTATCTATCTACTTCCATCATTAGGTACATTATCATCCTTATCGCATGATTGAAGTAGTAGAATTTGAATCTAAAGGATCTACTAGCTGCGTCTGCAGTAATTAGTCTTACAATTCTATCAATTCTCAGGTTATAGCTAGTGCCCAGCTTTCTATGATGTCACATTTACCTTCGTTTTTAACGAATAGATGGTAAATGGACTTCTAGAGCTAGGACAAGTGCCCCAAGCAGTTAGCAACTGCCCAGCTCTTGTCCTATTTCTAGCTTGGCCTGTAGGTTTTTCACATCAGTGCTTCTGTTTGCATCTCCAGTCTGGAAATTTTCCTGGGCTTAATTTTTTTGCAACTCTGTCGACAGTTTTATGGCCTCTATTATCACAGTTTTATAAGCGCGTTTCTTTTACAGCAAGAGCTTTGGCGCTAATTTTATCCTAAGGCAGTCTTTTGGATAACCAATCTGTCAAGGTACGCATACACACAAGTATATATTGTCAGCAACTTCGTGCCAAAATTATCCAAGCTTTTCCATTGATTAAAAGATGGCAGTGGCGGCGCATTTTTTACTTTAATTCTAGTCTGCTCAATTGGGATTGTTGGCAAAGACTGAGATTGCCCATCATTGATTTAGAGAGGGCAAATATGCTGAAGCTCTTCAGCTTTATACAAATGCCTTGCTAACTATCAATTTAGCAGCCCATCAGATTGCACTTCACAGCAACCGTGCAGCTTGCTACCTAAAGCTTCAAAGTTTAACAAGGCAGTTGGAGAATGTTCACATGTACTAGAGTTCAATTCCAAGTAGACAGGAGCATTGATGTTGAGGGCGCAGACATTAGTTGCCCTAAAAGATTATCATTCAACTGTATTCGATGTGAACAGGCTTCTTGAGATCAATCCCGATTCAAATATCCACAGGGCCACGACTGTTATATCAAGCTGCAACAGAGCTGAGCAGGAATATTGGGCTTATGGGAATAGTTATATGCTGAGGCAAATAATAAAGGAGTACATTTCTTCTTTGTCTTATTTCTGCAACTTAAAAAGGAGAGGAGATTTTATGCCATTCCAGATAAGTGAGATCTTACTCTGTTCCTTTTTCGTTATGAAAACAATGTCTAGACTTTTTCTTTGATATTCGATAACTTCTGTCATAGCTTTCTTCAGTTGCTTCTGCCATAGCATTTTCCTTTGTTATCTTTGGCTTAACTTATAAGTAAGATTGGATTCAATTTAGTTTGCCCAATTATGGAGGCATGAATTGAACATGCTGATTATTTGATTATGCGGAATTGAGATACATCATAGTAGAACCCCGAGGCCCATTCCTCTATTATCTCCTTACCTTTGTGTACCATTCTTGATGAAACTGTCAGTGTGGACATCCTGAAGACCGGATATGAGTATCCGTAACACGTCTTTTTTTCATATTATTCTTCGTTTTGCGTAACCTTTCAATGGCATCTTTTCGCAAGTCAGCAGATGCAGTACAAGTCGTGACACCAACGTCTCTTTCACGTAAGATGTGAGCTCGAATTCTTGTTGCGAAACCATTTACTGGTGAGTATTCACAAAACACACATTCCCATTCATTTGTGCTAAACTCTTGCACAAAATCTCATTCTGGGCCTCTTTTTCGACCAACAACCCCAGTAATGTGACCATGTGCACGTGGTGCAGTTCCCGTGGAACTGCCACGAGCGCGCACAGTCCTCACACCTCTAGAACAAGATGCATGACCGCTGCCTGCATCTCCTGAGGTAAATGCATGATCAGCTGCCATTGCTGCTAGCTTGGCTGACAATGTTTGTTAATGACACTCCTTGATTACACGAACTAAAGGAAGACGTATGTATGCAAAGGAGCAAGCTCACTACGCATATGTTACGTCGACGTTCCGTACGAGAATCAAGGGGGGTTGGACGAGAGCCTATAGGATATTCTAAGGAAGCAGATGGAACCCAAGGCTAGAAAATACTGGGACAACCTGGTAGTCAACGTTTGAGGTGAATTCTAGGGCTAGTCACATTTTCCTTATATATATTATTACAGTGCCACAAAATAGACCAAACAGGGGCACAAACATCCTTTTTGCTTTGTAAATTAAAAAATAAAAAACAACTCGAGGATTTTCGCATACCCGAAGTCTGTGTTTCGTGTAGGAGAACGTTTTTTCGCATACGTGAACATAACAAAACTGCGTACGCGAAATGCAAATTTTTTTGTGTACGCAAAAGTAACTATATTGCCTACGCGAAAATTAGTTCGCGTACGCGAATTCAGTTACTTCACGTATGCGAAAAACTTCTACCTTCGCGTACGCAATTTTGTTATGTTCGCCTACGCGAAAAAATGTTCGCATACGCGATTAGTTGTTTTTGCGTACCGGAAAATTTTCTAACGTCGGAAAATTTTTTTGACGTATTTTTTACGTTTTATACGGCAAATTTTTGCCATATCGTACAATTCATACATATACAGCGTATTGAACCTATCCCTGACCCAAACATCTCCACGCTCGCAAGATCTGCGTCCCACACCTTCCAAGGTCATCAATGTCCTCTCCTCTCAGTCTACTCAGGTTGATGCTTCCACCTCCCACTAAGTCTCTCAAACTTTCACTCACATTGTTCAACAACCACCTTTGCCTCTTCAGCCGCTCCTTCCTCCACCCACCAGAAGAGCCTTGTATCAATATGAACAAATTGTTGCCCGTTGCATGCTCAAACTCCAGAAGTCGCAAGAACACTTTATGAATGGGGTTAAAGAATACATAGATTCCACTGGCGCCTTGCAACGTGATCTTCAGGCTGCCCACGCTCAGAATCAGGCTTTGGAAGAAAATCTTCAGAGTAAGCATGGGGCTTTGCTGGACACTAGGGCTGCTCTCCTTAAAGAACAGGAGACACGTGCTGCGAAGAACCACAAGCTCAACTTCAGGCCACCATTATGGAGCTTCTGGCTCAGATTACTGGGAAAGACAAGCTTTTTGTTGATGCTCAGGCTCTTTACATGGAGTTGCAAAATGAGTATACCCATCAGCAGCATGCCACTACGCAGGATAAAACTCGCAGCACTGTCTTGGAAGGATAGCTAGCAGCAGTACAGACATAGGTCAAGGATTTGCAAACACAGCTCAGTGACATGCAGATTTTAGAAGCTTGTGGATGATGCTGAGATTGCTAGTCTTCAGCTGCAGGCTTCCACCTACGGCCCTTCGTCTTCCCAGGCCACTCATTCTCACAGAAAGATCAAGGAACAACTTCGTCTCCTCACTGAGAAAGACAACAGAATTCACGATCATATACATGTCCATCATGCATGGTATAAGTTAGTGGAAGGGAGTGCAGCTTGTTTCTATTGGAGCAAAAGAAAGCTGAATAGAAGACAAAAAACATGATGTTGGATGATTGATCTCCTGCAAATGGGAATAAATTTTCATTCATGTCCATTCTGGCGACATGACAATAGTGTGCAAGAGAATTGAGGTGAAAATGAGCGGCAAGCAAATTATGCCTAAGATTTGGTGAAGCCATACGGCGGTTGGAAGATCGCTGGATAATAACTAGAATTGCAAGCAGTAAGTAGCTAATACCAAGTCATGGACATAGAATGTGTGATATAAGAAAGAACATTAAAATATATTGATAACAACATGTCATGGACATTAGATTGTGATTCAAGGTGTGAATGAGTGCATGAGCATTACAAGGACCTGTACTCTCCTTGAGGACCACAGGAACGTGTACTTTTGATGTGCTTGTAGAATGGTTACTTGATACTCCCTAGTAGGGCTCACTATTAAGAGGTTGAACAAAGCATCTACTGCTCTGGGCTTTCTTGAAAATATATTAAGATGGCTTCTTTTGTCAAGCGCATTGTAATTTTTTTGATGACCTTACAAACATATGGGCATTAGCATTTTCTTGGGCATTTGGTATGTTATTATGCATTAAACGCCAAAAGTATAACATAAGTGTAGATTGTGAAATATTTTCTATCCGAGCAAATGTGAGTTGTTATCTTCCTTTTTTCTTTTTCTTTTTTCCCCCTTTTTTTTAAATGGCCTATGCAAACGGTGTGTCACTTTATCTTCAATGACACAAATAGTGTTACACCATAAAAAGATAAGCAAGTTATTTTGATGAATATATGCATGCAAAGCCATACACTCCTACACGTGAATCCAAACCCTAAATGTTTGTACCATTTAATGTTTGTACCATTTGACAGGTGCGTTGGATGCTTCATAACTTCAAACCATGCTGGAAATTAAGCTGTGAAAAGTTTTTTTCCTACAAATACACAAGGGTCATGCAAGCAATTACCTAACTGCTAATGACAAAATGTAATACATTAATAGCCTTTGAGATTCAAAATAAGAAAGCTCTGACAAGGATCCCAGACATTTGTTCAAAGAGATAAAATGCTCCTGAAGGTGTCTGTCTCTAAGATAGCTTGCAATCATTGCATTCTATACAACTATATACCTATTTGACATGCATTGAAAAATCTGAAATGGGAACATGTTGTTTTCACATAGAACATAAAAACAAATGTAGAAGGGAATAACTAGGCATTTTACAAACATTGATAGCTAGACCTATGTTATAATCCTCCGCTTCTAGCTAGCAAGAGATGGTACGAAAAGCCCTTCGAACAACAATCACAAAAGATGTTTTCAAGCAATTCACATCCATCAAAGAAAATTTGCAAGAGTAAAGATTCAACATGGATTGTTATCTATAACAAAGATTAGGCAAGTAGTATATGAAGACACCCAGTGGTCTGCAAGAAAAAGCCAATTAAGTGCTCACTGGCCATTTTGGAAGAGTGTTAGGAACTTAGATTCAGTAGCTCTGCCTGGAAGCCTATGAAGCGCATTTCAAATACACATGAGGGAAATGCTGAGGATCTGAGGATCAGCTTTGTGATTCCCTTGAATTCTTCCTCTAATCAATATCAAAATTACTGGATCTAATGGGCATTCTTTGGCCTGAAACCCTAAGCACATCATGCCTAAACACAACTAAAGAGGAAAAAGAGACCCTCATGCCTACAGGCCTTTTCGGGTTTATAAATGAAGGAACATGCTTGAAAGCAGCATCTTCATCAACCAAATCGCCAACACGACCGCGTCATCATGCATGTGTTGAGGACTATTCAGGAAGCATGATCGAAAGCACCACCTTTGCAATCGATATCGTAAACACGACCGCATCATGATGATGTAAGAGCTATTCAAGAGCATCATCTTCACAATATACATCATAAACACAACCGCACAGTCCTATAAAACGACGGCACGAGTAATACAAGGCCCCAGACCCACTGGCACCAAAGGCTACCAAACGCAACCATTGTTGCCAACAACTCCCAATAGCCAATCAGGCTCCAATACCACCAATACATATAAAACTGTGACAGCCCAAGTCACATATCAATATAAGCCACCAAGGCTCTTTATCCATATAGCAGCCATCAAATCTTTAAAACCATAAATAAGCCACCAAGGCTCTATAACTATAAACCAACAGTCACGTATCAACACAAGACACCAAGGCTCTATAACCATAAACCATAAACTAAGGCTCTATAAACAATAATCAAGGCAAATCATAAACTAATAAACCAAGGCTCTATAACCAAAAAACCAAGGCAGGTCATACTGGCAAGGTCAATGGAACAACTGGAGAGAATGGCCTATGTATCAACAAATAAAGGAAAAATGAAGGAGTGAAGGTGGTTGGGCAGATGAGCTAAGGGAAAATTCCAGAATGGAGATGCGCACGGAAGCACGGATGTGAGAAAACTAAATGCTAAGCTACAAATAGGCGAGAGTCTGGCAGTTCCTGACTACCTAGGACACTTGTCACCTAGCTCTAGAAGTCCGTTTACCATCTATTCGTTGAAAACAAAGGTAAATGTGACTTCTAGAGCTTTTGGATATGAGATAAACAGCATGTAGGATCTTAAAGATCAAATAGAAATATACTAGGGGCAGCTAATTATGAAACTAGTGCAAATAAGATCTACCTTTGATTCTGGAATCTTGCCGGAAGAAAGCAGATTATCTAGAAGAGACTAGAAACCAAAATGGAGAGGGGCGTCAACTGAAATCTAATAATTCTTTAGCAGGAGCACCGACTTTGTTTATTCTGTAGTTGCTTCTGTGGCTACGGTCACTCATCCAATTTGCTACCATCCATGAAGGCCAAATTGCAATGATATCTTGCAGCATTTCGAGAAGAACAGTGGGCGTCCGAAGCCTATGAAGCCTTTCTATTCCAATTGTAGCAGTTAGAATGAAAGGCCAAGTGGTTATCCTTAAGCATTTGGGCAATGTATGTGAATGATTCAATCAAGCTTACCACCAAGGCAAAAAGTTTTTCCTTTGGCTCAATTCAAGGTATCATGATCTGTGAAGAAATTTTTTGTGTCAACATGGTTGATCCAATCACCTATTTTGCATGTTTGGGCCAATAAAGGAGGTGAAATTGTAGGATAGAGAGACCTGCACAAGTGCTCCATACATTCACTTCTATATTGTTAAATATAGATGCTTCAATGATCATCAAATCTCATCTCATGTTGTTAGCCTGCTGAATTGTTGTAGACTGATCACACGTGTAGTTGAGGAGCCAGATTTCTCAATAGTTTCAACCATTTTTGCGGCTACATTTGTTGCTTGTATGGTAGTCCTTTTCACAGCCTACAACAACACAGTATTTAATGTATTAAATTATCTAGAAGCTATTAAGCCTGGGTTTCGTACCCAGATGAACCCAAATCTCAATCTTCTTCATGTGTCTCCCTACAGATCAACTATGTCTATTTATTCTCTGCAATACAACAGGATGTGGAGTTAATGTTACTCTTAAAAGGTTATAAACCACAAAGTTAAACTAATCAAAAGAAGAATTATCTCATACAAGATAACAGATAATCTTACCGAGATTGTTGTTGTTGCCTCATTTGAAGCTACCTCAACATTTTCTACACCTTCTAAATCCTGCAAAAAAGAGGCAAAATGCAGTTCTCTAGGTAGTAATGAAAAAAACACATGCTTAAAGGCTTGAGAATTACCTTCACTGCCTTTGTCACATCAGAAACGCTTGTGTCTAGAACTGTACCTTCTGCCTAGATACAAAGACCTAATTAAATAATATAAAGAGGGCCATTGAACTCAAGATATCTATCTAATCAGAGATGAACCCCTATCTTGAGAAGCATGAGCATGCTTTCGTTAGAATCATATGAAATAACATCGAATGTCTCAGGCTCTACTTTAACCGCAACCCTGGTTATGCATGTTGTGCCCTGCATTTCCATATGATTTCGCACCAATTTATAATGCCATTGCGTATTACGAAGCATCGCCTAGAACCGAAGTAAAGAATGGAAGGAACCCTAATGAAATTACGTTTTGGAAATTTTGGTAGAAGCTCTGGAATTGGAAAATAGAAGGAAGAAGCTAGAAATCGATGCCACTGGTAACTCGTAATGGTATGATCTGCAACTTCATTTATAATTTTCAGATATAATCGACTCCCCCTCACACAACCTGGCCAAAAGGAAAATGATTCATCCGGAGCCTGAGAAACCTTTTCTTCCAAAAAAGTTTCCCAGCAAAGGAATCAAACTAGTTCTGCAGCATGCCAAGGTCGTTGCTGGCTATAGAAGCCTAATGCATTTTCACTCAATAATGAAGGCGAAACATTAGACAACAAAACGTTCTCTCTCTAACTGCTTTAGCTGGATGATTGTTGTCGTTCGTATAATTGAAGGATTCACAATGAAAGTTAATGGGTGCACAAAGAAAATAGCTCTAAACATCTCGACCATCCATTCGATCCAACGGTTAAAAATGGAAATTGATGACATACACTCAAGATCCCTTTAATATAAAGAAAGATTCTTTTGCTTGACGCCTGCAAAAGAAGGCTCTGCAACAAATGATTTTCATTTGTTGATATCCTCTGCCATTTCAGCCAAACACTCTACAATGGGTTCTGGGAACACTCAAGTCCGGCGTAACTCGCATTTTCATATATAAGGTTGTTCTTCAATATGTGAAGATATTTTCACTTGTTGGTTCTTAGTTGCAGACTGCAGAAGGAAGAACTCCAATGTTCAGGATTGCTTCGCTATAAGACAGATATGCTTCCTCTTTTTTTTTTGAAGAACTGTGTCATCAATATATTAAAAGAATGGTAATGTTACAAAGCAAGTGAGGAGGAAGGAGAACTGCCCCAAAGAGACAGCGATACCTCGACACTCCACAACAAACTCACAGAAAAGCTGCAACTCTTCTGCTGTACAAAACCGACCATCACCATCTACAACACCCAAGAAGTCCCGCAAATGGCAAACTTCCGCTTTACTACTCCGGGAACACCGAGAAAGCTTTGAAATAGCTTGTACCGAGTCGAGGAATCGGAGAGGCTGCAGTCTGCTGAATCCCCCGAAAGATCCACAACGCCGCCCGCTTCCAAATCAGCCACACCAACCAAGCCACACACGGATGCAAGGCTTTGCTGCCGCAAAGCGGCCAAGCACCGGATACACATGAAGCGGCAATTGTTGGCTAGTCAATCTCACTTGAAAGCGAGCCCTAACCCAATCCAGTGCAGATTTTGCAAGTGAGGGCATAAAACCAGACAATGCTCCACAGTCTCACGATGATATGCTTCCTCTTTTGCTTTACATACATTTCTTCTTTGTGAATATGCTCTTCCCTTTTTTGCTAACTTGTGTGATTACTGTGCAAAAGTGTAGACACATTCAATGTTTGCCATTGGACATTTGGCACTGGCGTCAGACGATCTTTACCAATCCGGTGAGGTTTTTTCCCACTAAGCATGTTCCCTATATATCACCTGTAGTTTTTCCTCCTGGGAATTTTCTTTTTACCCCTCAAACCCAAGCAAAATTGTCATAATATAAGGATGTTTTGTTGGAGAATAACAGATAGGTTAGATATGCAAGAAAGATGAATCACGAAGAAAGTTCTTGCATTTCCTCCTACATTTCTATTTTGACAGTCTATGGAGTGGAAAAAATAGCTTGAAACTCTCTGTCCTCAAAGTGATGTATCTGATGTCATCTTCCTTTTAGGTTTTGAATATGTTTTGCAGGCTATGTTCATGCATTTTGCTTGGACCATGCATAGTTTCTTTAGTTGCCAATTATGTGCTCATGCTATAGGCAGCTCATTTCTTCTTGAAACATGCATTCATTGCTTGCATTTTCCTTTTGCAACCATCTAATGCAGTGATTGTGTGAGATTTTCATTTGCAGATAGGAAGGATAGGTAAAGCTTGCTTGTGACACCGAGATAAGGTAGCTATGCATGGAGATAATGCAGAAAACTGGAGTAATCCTAAGCTAAATGTGATCTTAAAAGTATATGCATTGGTTAAAGATTTTTAATGCAATGACCATCAAATAATTAACTCATATTGAAGCTACTATTTTTTATATTCATTGGGGTCAATATGGATGTGTATTTTCGTGTTTTTGCCTTTGACCTGTTTATTGTTGCTTTGGTTTGTGAAGAGACCCTCTTGCTGGGTTCTTGCTCGGTACCATTTCAATGGATATTTACTAGACCATTTAACAGCTAGGGTGCCATTGTTTGACTTTTTTTTCCCCTTAAATAGGCAAGTACAATATAGCAATTACACAGATTTGAACGAAAGAAATGTTTTGACTGTATAAAGTCTGAAGAGTGTGAATATGTAGCAAAATAACAGGGGGTTCCAGGGGGATTTGATATAGATATAATTCTTTAAGATAAAAAATAGTCACATTAGCTCACTGGTTAGATTGGTTAAAGTAGTCTTATTAGGACATTGAGTTATTTTGGTAGAGGTTCGAATCCCCGTATTTCATATTCTAAAAGCTTAAGCAAAACCGTATAGAGGCTCGATATACCATCAAAACCTTAGGCAAACTCGTATTCGACATCTTAAAATCATAGGCGTCCCCAATCATATGTAGCAAAATAACAGGGGGTTCCAGGGGGATTTGATATAGATATAATTCTTGAAACCATAGACCATATCCCTAAAACAATTCAATGGGTTATTATAAAAAAACATAGATTTAAGATAAAAAATAGTCACATTAGCTCACTGGTTAGATTGGTTAAAGTAGTCTTATTAGAACATTGAGTTATTTTGGTAGAGGTTCGAATCCCCGTATTTCATATTCTAAAAGTTTTGGTAGAGGTTCGAATCCCCGTATAGAGGCTCGATATACCATCAAAACCTTAGGCAAACTCGTATTCGACATCTTAAAATCATAGGCGTCCCCAATCATAATTGAGCATAATCGACCAAAAATATATTTACAATACATGTACAAAATTAACACCATTAAGTACATTCACTCAAATCTTATAGTATTTTGTAAACCTTAATATACAGTATACAAAAATTTGTACATGCATACCCCACAAACGAGGATCGTTATGTACGGTCCAGATCTTGGAATAAAGGGCAAATATGCCCATCCGAAGGCTCTCGTTGCCCGAAGTAACCCCCGTGTGAATATGCACCCAAACCAAAGGGGGTTTAAGGGGGATTTTAATTTAAATGTGTTAAATGCAATGATTTGTGTTAATAATGTTAATGGTAGTTGTGTGTTGATTGTTACATTAAAAAAAATTTTGGGCCCTTCGGGCCCTAATACAAGCCTTCGGGCACTAAGGATGGCATATACGCATGTAGCAATTTTAGAAACACTTATGCATGTAACAACTTTAGAAACACTTGAGCATGTAATCCAATTTCAGAAGACAAGTCTAGAATGGCATACATACATAATTTGATTCTTCAAAACAATAAGTTAAGCACAATATAAAGAGTCAATTTTTACATGTGTGCAATTTAAGTGTTTTTTGTTCAATGCGCAACCTGTGTTTTAAATGCATGGCCATTTATAACCATTACTAATATTTGTGTTGCTGCAATATTACAAAGAACCAGCAAAAAAAACTTCTCTAAATAATTCAAGATGCATTGATAATGCCATGAGAGCAATAATACCAGATAATCATGCATTTTTCTCCGAACAAGCAGCATAAAAACGTGATGAACTTCCATAATTGCATTAGAGTGTTACAAAACAGGAAATAAAGAAACAAAACTCTTACTTCAAGTAATTGGGTTATATGGTAGTCCATCTAAACCCATCTGAACCCATCCCTTTTCGGCAACTGCTGAGAAATAATTTAAGTTTTTTTTAGCTCCTTTTTCGGCATCTGCTGAGAAATAATTTAAGCTTTTTTTAGCTCTCCATGCATGCCTGGCATATGTATAAACTGTGGCATTTCAGGAAATCAAATCATGACCAAGCATTTCCTTAGAGCTCGATTGCGTTGAGGAGAAATTCATGTTGAGCATATCCTGCAAGAATCACATTCTATGATACCCAATCCTTCTCCGCCATTTTTTCAAGTACTTCTTGTGCCTCATTAATATAACCTAGATGGGTGCAACCTTAGATTCAAGGCAGCCGATGCATGATGATGAGAGCCCTCCTTAGCATATGGCTGATACTGGTTACTGCCTTCAAATTTGCTGGTAATATAAACGGGTGAAATTATCAGCCAAGAAATCTGCCAGCGAGCCCAGCAAAAACCCATTTTATGGAAGCATTAGTAGATTCGAAAAATAATCCATAGTATGCCCATCTTTTGGAAATCCGCATGATGCCCATCTAACTCGGAAAAACTGTGATTTAGGCCGGAAAAACTGTGATTTAGGCCAGGAAAACTCGACAGTGCCATAATATGCGAATCTTACCTGTTAAGCTTACTTTTTCACTGTCTGATCCCAACCTTCACACCTTTTGAAAGCAAAACTCCATCATTTACACTGTCTGAAAGAAGAAACAGAGGCAGGAATGATCTGACCTGACGATTTAGTGTAGACACATTTGGTGATGATGGCATCTGGGCAATAATCTCACCAAGCTTCTCCTGGCTTATTTGTAAGAAAAGAGTCTCTGCATGTTTGAAACCTGTCATAAGACATATATTAGTACTTAAACCATGTCATGCATGAATCATATGATTACCTTCCTTACTTATGGTCTGTGGTAACCCAGCCTTGTGGGCCCTGTTTTGACTGCCATCCTGATGCCTCTGTTTATTCTCATTTACTGCGACACAATTTATATTTATAGCTTCTCCTTCGAAGAATTAGCAATGCTGCTTTTCAAGCTCGGACTTTGCTTTCATCAAGAACTATGCCAACGAATTTGACAATCGCTTTTAATCCATACTTCACATAATTTGCCTTGTAAATCTTGTTCGCTCTATCAATTAGAGTATGGAATCCCTTCTTTTAATGCAACCTCAAAGCTAGACTTTCCCTACAAGCTCCATCTACAAGCTTCCAAGTAGGCTGAACTTTTCCATTTGCATTTTTTATGGCCATTGCTTTCAAAACCACATTCTTTACGTTCAATTTCATATTAAGAAGCCCGTGAAGGTGAGTAGACAAAACACCAATGCACTCAATTTCATCCAGAGCTTCAAGAACAGCTCCAACAATTGATGTACCCTTTTGCACTTCTGTGCCCCTGCATAGCTCATCCACCAAGACTAGGCTGTTTCTTGTAGCCTCCTGCAGAATAGTGCGTAACTCTGCCATTTCAACCTGCAAATATGCCAAACACAGCAATATATGGCATCCTGCCACAGATTTAACGAACACCAGACAACAATGTATGGAGCTTTCGGCTATGCAATCTGGCACCCAACAGTTCGACCTTCTCAAATCCGACAATTGATAGGTCCACATGTGCACGAAGCACCTTTCTGCCTAAATTTCACTTCGGCCCTTTTTAGATTGGTAAGAGCAGGACCGTAGATTTGCACTTGGATCCTAGATGCTGCAAAATTTTCACCTTGTCAAAATAGGGAAATGCATTGCATACCGAACAACCTGCTGTGGATGAATGAAAAAACTGCTTCGTATCCAACTCTGCACAAATCTGCCACAACCCTAGAAAAACCCTAGAAAAACATGCAAACAATAAAAAAAAACATGCAAACAATAAAAGCCCCACAACCACACGATTTTCCCTCTTCTTTAAAATCAATGGCTAACAAATAGGTGCACTCTAGAAATACTGTTTAGTACGTCCACGTGAATACGCCTGTGAAATCATATGAAAACCATGCCAAAAAGCGTATAAAATCACAAAAAAGACCCCCTGTTATAATGCTACATATTCGAAACGAGAGGTGTCTAGAGGCTCCAACATACAGTCTGGGCCGTAGGATTGACAGATCCGATGACTGTCGTAGTCCAGGGTGCACCTCGTTTAGAATATGTACACAAATACCTCCTGAGTAAATTGGTAAAGATAAATGGTGAAATCACACAAATACCTCTTGAGTAAATTGGTAAAGGTAAACGTTTTTGCCGCTGTTGATATTCTTTTTTAGCGGCTCTTTTATTCAGACAAAGGAGAGTTGGAGACCCATTGGAGAACATAAATGTTCGCGGCGGCCTTCTATATACAAATATAAGCACATATACAACAATATACTAATATAGCATATGTGGGGATAGTATGTATATATAATAAGGATAGTGAGTTTGCATCTTGCAATCATATCCTATTAAAAGGCCTTAGCTTGATCCCACATGCCCTTAAAATATATCCTCCAAAGAAGATATAATCACACTTTGATGTCCATGTTAACCTTCTTATTCTAATCAAATCTATGAAAAAGATTCTCCAAATCATATGGCCTTTGACTTCAATACATGCACAAGGAAAATGAGCGCCATATGTGGATTAGTTCTCCTTTGAATAAGCACTTCTGCAATATCTGCTGGAGTAATCTCCACATTAACTAGTAGATTTTGGATCTCTTCAAAAGTTGTATCATGCTCCACTTGCAAATAATTCCAAGCCAACACTTTGAATGCGTTAAAGTTGCAATATGTCATATGGATGTGAAGATCCATCCTTCCGGACCTTAAAAGTGCTGGATCAATCTTGTCAACATAGTTGGTCGTAAAGATGAATATGCGCTCACTACCGCAACATGACCACAAGCCATCCACAAAATTTAGGAGTCCAGACAAAGTGATTCTATTTTGTTCATAAAAACCTGTCTTAGGTTGGCTTTCAACCACTTCATCATTTGCTCTATTTTGACATGGAACTTCGAATGAACAATCTATATCATCTACAACTATAAGTGCTCTATTATTTGTGTTTATCAACATCCTTCGAAGCTCTGAATTATTAACTACTCTAGATAGGTCTAGATCATACACATTGTATCCAGTATAATTTGCAATTGCTGCAATAAGACTTGATTTACCTGTACCAGGAGGACCATATAGGAGATAGCCACGCTTCCATGACCTTCCCACTCTTTTATAAAATTGCTGCCCTTTCATGAATTCATCAATATCTGCAATTAGTTTTTCTTTGAGAAGGGGATCCATGGCTATGGTATCAAATGTGGCAGGATGCTTTAGAGGTATAGAAGTATGATTATTGTTTCCATGAAGGAGCTTCTCATTGCTTGCATGATGGATCTCTCTTGCTTGACTCTCAATGTATTCTAAATATCGTGCTAAGAACCCCTGTCTATGGTGCTTTTGCATTTTGAGTGTGTAAGAGTATTTTGATACTCTACTCTGCATAAAGCCACTATTATCATTTTGTTGAGGTGGTTCAAATCCCTTAGAGTTCTCAATAATGTTGCACTCCCATATCATCTTGATCCCTTGAAAATAATCCAGAACAATCTCCCTATTGGCAATGGAGTACTGGGTCTTGGTACCATTTTTTGGGCGAGAGAGTGTGATCGATGTTGGGGGGCTAGATGCAACAAGGCTACTTAAATAAATATGGACATGTCCATATAGCTCATTTGTAGTTCAATCATGGAGAAACTGGGGTAATGTGAGTACACATAGTGATGGCAAAAATAATGTAAGACTTTGTTGATAAACGACTCCATTATGACTAAAACTTCAACTGGGACAATAGATCTTACCAATCCAAGAAAGGCAACAAATGAAGCTATGTAGACCATGATCATGTTAAGCTCCATAACTTCCTTTAAGGAATGATTTCCTCTCCTTAACCGGCAGGCTGGATCCAAGCATTCCTGGCCATTGATTCATGCCCCCGTGATAGGGCATAGCGAGCAATCAAAACTTGGGAGGCACTGTGGCGTGCACAGCGATGGAGCGGGGGCAAGCGAGACTTTTGGGAGGGACATCCCGAACCTCGATGTCGATCCGGACGGCCCCAGAACCTCGATGTCGAGTTGTGCAGCCTCCCAAACCTCGATAACCTCCAAACCTCGATAACCCATCTGGCTGCTGCCCAGAACCTCGATAATCCAGCAATGGATGGATGAGGCGGCTTACCTGCGGTTAAAGGGGATAACACACACCTCGCCCATTACCTCGGATAAAACCGGCTCGCCCCTCAGGCTCGCCCGGTTTATCACGAGGTAATGGGCTCTCAGGGGTGTTTATCCCCTTCTTCATGTGTGTGTCTTACATACACCTTATATTTTGAGCATTGCATAGCTTGCGCAAGAAGTCGTCGTATAGAACTTGCACAAGAAGTTAGGGTGCTTCTACCAACACCATTTAAAATATCAGTTATATATATAAAGGTATATCATAAACTTTTCTATATAATGTGTTTGATTCTTACATGCCCGGATGTCGTCCGTTTAAAGTGGGTCCAGTGAGGTGGCAGCATCAGAGCCATCCATTCCTTATGGGCATGCATGGAGGCATGCATGGGTCATGCATGGGGGCATGCACCACATCCCTGGACCGTTGGATCAAAAGGGGAGGATAAATCCTAGCCCTTGGTTTTTTATGAGGAAGGTGCAAGGAAGGTTTGGTGTAGCAGATCTTAACCGTTAGATCAAAAGGTGAGCATAAATCTTAGCCATTGACTTTTTAATATTAAATTGATTTTTTTTTTAAAGGAGGTGAGGTGTCACCTTCATTAATAAAAAAGGTAATGAGGTGGCAAAGCATTTATGAGTGGACTTTCTATGAAGCTTCCTTCTGTTTAATCGCATTCAAAGGTACATAGCTTGCAGTAGAGGGGTCGGATGAAGGTGGGACCCACGCCATTGGACTCCTCTCTCGCCGAGAGCTTTCCAATGAGTGGTGGTTTGGCACAGTTCCATTGTAGTTGGAGCCAATGTGATCGAACTCTAAGGGAATCCATAGGAATCTCAGAGAATCTAAATGAATCTTCATAAATACTTGGAGAATCTAGAGGAATCCTGATGCAATCTTGGAGAATCTAGGTGAATCTTCATAGAATCTTAGAGAATCTAAAGGAATCTCAAGAGAATCTTAGGGAATCTATGGGAATCTCAAGAGAATCTTTGGAAATCTATGGGAATCTCAAGAGAATCTTGGAAATCGAAGGGAATCTCAAGAGAATCTTTGGCAAATCAACGGGAATCTATAGGAATCACGAGAGAATCTTTGAGAATTTAAGGGAATCTAAGGGAATCTTTATAGAATCTTTAAGAATCTAGAGGAATCTTGATGGAATCATGTCAAGTCTAAGGGAATCTTCATAGGAACTTAGAGAATAGAGGAATCTTAAGAGAATCTTTGGGAATCTAAAGGAATCTTTCTAAAAGCTTTGAGAATCTAGTGAAATCATGATAGTCCTACATAGCACCTACCTCCTACCGCAGGAAGTAGAGTCCTGAATATAAATTTAGCATGTGTAATGCTAGGTAACATAGGGTACCTAGCATTTATGCTAGGACCCTACATTACCTGTAAGCAAATAGAATTTTAAAGATAAAGTATATAACTGATATTCATACCTTAGTGGTCTTCACAGAGTTTCAAGAAGCCCAATATTTTTATTTTCTTGAACCATAGAATTTTGTCATCATTATGTGGCCCCAACTGAGTCATCTACAAAAAGTGCAAGTTAAAGAGTAGGAAACAATAGATGTCAAAAGTAAAAGTAAAAGTAGAGAAGTAATCATGAGAAGAGTAGGTTCTCGGGTCATCTCTTTCAAACACTTGTACATGAGGACTAGTTTCCTAAGCCCCAAAGTACACATGCAATCATGAGAAAAACATTCAATAAAATAGTTCAAGAAATATACATTAATAAATCAATGCAAGAGTGGTGTCATAAGGGTATTATCGTAAAGGTTATCTCATTTCATGTCCCTGTACAAGAGGACCTGGCAAAGTATATGCTCAGGTTATCTCTTTCATACACCGGTACAAGAGGGTTAGTTTCCTAAGCCCCAAAGTACTTAAGCACTCATGAGATAAACGTTCAGCATGTTAGTTCAAGAGCAATGTATTAGTAAATCAATTCAATAGCGCTGTCAAAAAGATATAATCTAAAATGTAATCTCATTTCATGTCTCTGTACAAGAAGACTAGTTTCCTAAGCCTCAAAGTACGGAAGCAAATTAGAGATGTATTATATTCAGTCAATCAAGGGAAGTGTATTAGGTTTAGTCATCTCATGTGGACTCAGGAGGAAAGAGTTTCAAGTCCTAGAACAAGAAAACAGATGTTTCAGAATATATACACTATCTTTCACTAGGATCTAATCTAGCTAAGATTCTACTACTAACTTGGTCCTTGACCGAAGCTAGAGAGGGTCTGTCCTGGAACTACCCAGGCTCTAATCCATGAGAGAACCACATGACTGTTCTAACAGATATTTCAATATTTTCGTATTATCAGTATTTCTTTCAATACAAAGAAAGTAGAAAGTAAAGACTTAGCAAGTGAAAAGGGTACAGTAACTTCCCTTTATATTCATAGCAATATTTACATCTTGGTTGATCGTGATCACCGTGTAAATGTTTCATATTTGTGATGAAATTCCAACTTCTTTCATGTAAACGACAACCTAGGAAGCAAATTGGAGACAATTGGAGGAGAGAACCCGTACCTGCAGCCAATCATGCAAACGTTAGCAGTAATCCCGGTAACGATGCAAGGGCAAAAGGTACATTGGGTCTCGGTTTATCACCGATCACCAATTGTATCCTTTGCCCCGAGAAATCATTAACAAGAAAAGAAGGAAACTTGGGTATTACAATAGAATAAACTCAAATCGAGTTTGCATGTTAACAAAAGCGAAAATGTGTTCATCTTTTTGCTTTCAAATAAGCTTTTACCATAAATATCCGAATATGAATTCAAGCCATCCAAAAGCTGAATTATGCAACAGATTTATCCTGCCTATTTGTTTTATGCACTCTAAGTGCAGCATAATGCATAATTCGGTTTTTTATCATAAAGCATTATCATAATTCATTTTGAAATACATTACAGTATTTCAATCATGCACAATCTAACCTGATAGATGTCGCAGCATATTGTAGCTTGTCTTTGATCTTTAGTTGTGGTGTCTATGCACCCTTCTGAAATTTTCTCTTCCCAAAAACGTACCGGGGAAGAGTGCCAAAGATAAAAGATGACCATTTGAGCATAACGATTGATCTTAAGAATGATCTCAAAGCATTTTGGCATTCCTCGGTCCGATATTATCATGTAGCGGACATGGTATAGATGCCCTTTTTATAGCATAGATTAACAACGCCATACAGGGCTATGGCATGACAAGATCGATTATAAATGTGAATCCCATTGAGGTCACCATATTATTAGGCTGCATCAGGTAGAAGAGCAACATCCCCATTACCAACAACAGTCCTTTTACCAACAACAGTCCTCTGTGTAATCTATGAAATTAACATTGCATATAAATGCTAACCTGTGTATATGTAGAACCATGTATTTGCCAAATCAAAGTCCTCCGCCATCAATTAATCAGGCATATGACTATCAGAGGCCGATTAGAAAAAGCGCTTGAATATCTTAAAATTGGTTAAACACCGGCGCCAAGTCGGCCTCCCGATTTATGCATGATTCCGGTCGGCATACATCCAAAGGCAAAAAGCCTAGTTTCATCTGCTAGAACCAGCCTTTATTCTCGGTGGAATCCAGCAAACAATAGCATATGAGCAGATCCGCCTTGTATCCGACCGAGCAGACGCCCTATCCATTTTTCCTTGTCTGCAAAAGCGGTTACATATGGTCGTGAACCAAACAGAGATATTGGCCCTAATATTTTATGGCAAACGCATGCATATAGAACCTTCATAACTTTTTGCTATTCTTTTATTTTATTTTATTTGCATGCACCTTATAAAGCATCCACGCTTTTAATGTCGATGCAAAAAAAACATGTTTGCAATACCAAGGCACGAAAGGACCTTCTTAAGTTGTCAACATTGAATGTAGGCCAAATTTAAAGCATAAGATTGAAAAAGATGGCCTTGCCTTTTAGCCTTCCAAAATCGTGCAAGTTATGATATTGCCAAGTTTATGCATGTCCCTTAGATAATGTGAAAATCAACTATTTGCTTATATTTTGCCAAAAGTAAAGTAAAAGTAGAACAAGGCAAAGCTTTTTTTTCTAAAAGTGACACTTGGGGAGCATGCCATGTTCAAACAAATAACATACACCATAAGTGAGATAGATATTTCATTTGAATTCTAAATAGCCAATATAATGCCAAATATTTTTGGAGCATTTAAAGTGCAACCAATATCATTTTTATCATGACATCTTGGGACACACATTCCTCAGCATATTTTATTTTTGTTTTTGTTGCCACGGATGCAGCTTAACCATCAAAAATCCCATTGTATTTCCAATGGTAGCAAATAACCATGCATTCCATATAATACACATGTTTATGGCCTTTACACATTGTGGCCATTTTTTTGTGGCTTTTACACATTGTGGCCATTGTGGCCTTTACACATTGTGGTCATTGTATTTTTCAAAGGTATGTCACACATGGGGTATGGCACACTCCAATAAACAATACATAGTTCTTGTGTGCCTTATAGCCACTAAAATTTTAAGTTTTAAGTTTCCCACCAGCAAGTTAAATTTACCTGGAGGATAAACTATCACATGTGTTGTATCTGGCACTTGTGTTTCAGTCAGCAAGGGGCTCCAGACTTTGCACAACTCTAGTAATTTGAGCTTATGCTGTGGGAGTTACAGACCTGTTAAATTGGTCTAAGTTTCCACAGATGCTGTTTCTAGCTCTTGTGTTTCAGCCAGCCACAGCCTATTATATATATTTATATTTATATGTATATATATATATATATATATATATATATATAGGTGGAGGAATTGTCTTAGAGCGGGAAATAAATAAAAAACCACATGTTTGTACTTTCAAGTTGTTTTGACGCAAGAAAATCCAAATAAAAATTCTTGTTAATTGAAATTGTTACTCTAAAGTACCATCTTTTGATAAAAATAAAAAGACATATTCATTTGATGGACCTTTTGAATTTATATCTAACCACGAGGCTAATAAAAACTAGTAAATTAATTTAGAGTATGGAAATATCGAGGTATTTTACTAGTTTTTGGGTAGTTGTGTGACTAAATTAATATAGGCATCATTCCTTGGAATAATGAACTACATACTTACGTGGTCGTTCTAGCGTCATGTGAGAATTGCCTTTGCCATTTTCTATCATATCCCACTGACATGCATGTCGATGACATTGGTATGCAGTCTCTCCCACCACGACAGACATCTACATAGATACAATCCCTGCACGCAGACCAGATGATACAGGCAAGATCGACAGGTATACACTGGAAAGAGACGTCCGAGCGAAGACCCGTGCAAAGCGTGATCCATCAGATGCATGGCAGATACTCCCATGTAGTAGCAAGCCATACCAATCCATCAGGACCGGCGCCACCAAACCATACACCTAAGGAGCACTGAGACAAATTCGAGCGATGGTGGAGAGCAATACAGTCTGGTTGCCTTTTTGCAAGAAGAAATGCTTGCCTCTGCATCCAAATTGCTCAAAAAACATGTGACGACAGAAAAGCATGATGTTTCTAGCATGGAGACTCGGATTCAACAGCTTGAGGATAGCATTTGCCTAGCACACTCTGACAGCCAGCAAAATAAGGCAACGATAGCTGATGTCTAGACCAATCTGGACACTCTGTTCACTAGAATTGATCCCATAGCTCAAGACTGGGAGCACTTCGAGCAGGAGACTCGGACAACTCTATTCCTACTCTGCGTGGAAGCGGAGGAGTGGGCAGCATGGTCCAAAAGATATTACAGGAGTGTCTCACAGCACCAGCACCTCCAAACCCTCCAAGGCAAGCTGAGCAGTCTGCAGGAAATATCTTCGGCTAGAGAAGCGCAGATGCCTTCTACACTTCATGGATTAGAGCATGGGGCAATCATACAGGATCAAGAGGTACGAGGGCTGCGAGCCACCATTACTCAACAGGGAAAAGGCCTCCATGCACAAGCTCACGACCAGCTACAATAATGCATACATGAATTGGCAAAATAAGACAGGCTCCCTCAAAAGCTCAGGTCCCAGTTATAGGGGTTGAAGACCATCCAACAAGCTGCATCAGCTGCTTCTGCTAATGCAAATGCTACCCCTCCCTGACAATCACTATGATCTTAACCACAAGCAACAACGTGCAGCTCCCAATAGAGCCAAGAACATGTACTGGGGCGAGAAACATTGCCCCACAGCTCAAAGAGCAACAGGAGCAGAGTCATAGAAGACACAATGTGGTGGTTTGAGGCCTCTTTAAAGCAGCAGGGGAGAACCTCACTAATCAGCTCCACACAATAGTTCTATCACACATGAGGTTTCATGCTCTTGTGCACATTGCCAAGGCCACTTGCCATGGTGTTCAGCACCCAGACCACCCAAGTTTGTAGTTGCAACGCTCTGATAAGAGACACCATACTATGCCAGGGTTTGAAGCTGAAGGGCACTTCATTGTATATCGATCATAACCTTACCCTAGGCCTCCGGCAACAAGAACAACGTAGAAAAAGCATGATTTCATTAATTGAAGAGAATAACGCAATTTTGAGAATTTCAAGCACACCTAATTTGCTCAAGCACCAATACTTTCACCTACTTCTCGAGCCCAAGATACATGAGGTCACATGATACACATATCCATACAAATTATGCATTATACTTGTACTTATACATGATACTCGTACACGCGCAATAATGGCACTACAATCTCTACCAATAATTCACATCAATAATTTTACTTCACTATAAAAGCAGCTCCATTCGGGGCTAGAGGTCATTCATCTCCCATGGATTATTCGGCTTCTTCTATTCACCACATCGAGGCGATCAAGTGCTCAATGAGCTACAATGATCTTGTCGGTTGCTAACTAAGGGGTATTCTTCTTGATCCCTACCTGCAATCCAAAGCTAATGGTGCTGAGATTCGTTGCCCCGGGTTGATTCGTGTTATGATCCATCTTATTTGGTTTCCTGAGCGCAATAGCTATGAGATATCAGGGATCACCGCAGCAGGTGTTGATGATGACTGAATCACCTGTTCAGCAATGTATATTGTAGTGATGTTCTGGCATATAAGATATAGTAATGCATAAGAGCACTTGTATTAATCTATACAAAGCAGAGAGCAATAAAAATTAACTACTTTAATGTACCTTGAAGACTCAAGTTTCATCTCCATCCTCTGAGGCCTCTTTAGCCAATAGTTCCTGCACCTGGATTCTGCTAGCGGGGATCACAACCAATAATGGCTTCGGTTCAACTAACCAAGCATAGTCTATCGTTTTGAGAGGCTGATAACGTGGTCTGTCATTAGGATTCGGCCTCCACTTTTTATGCCAGCAGTCCCGATACTGTTGAGCGTATGCGATACCTTTCCTAGCCACAGGCTCCCACCAAGACACAAAAATCTCATTATAATGAGGGGCGGTGTATAGGATCCTCCTCTGCATAGGCTACCCATGTAGGACATGCATCTGCCGGTCTTACAAGCAGAAACATACCTTTCTGTACATCTTGGTATGGGTGGAATATTTCCACTGCATTCTTGGGTTTATCCTTAGCAGGTCCAAAAAGGCAGTTGGAGC
The DNA here is from genome assembly GCA_021234155.1 of Isoetes taiwanensis. NCBI lineage: Eukaryota > Viridiplantae > Streptophyta > Lycopodiopsida > Isoetales > Isoetaceae > Isoetes > Isoetes taiwanensis. The sequence continues at coordinate 6,140,830 of JAJEKV010000016.1, read as the reverse complement.
GTCGTATCGATCGACCTGAATAGATTCAGGCTCGTCAAGCACAACTTGCCTTGTTCGAGGCCAGAAGTTCTGAATTTCTGCATTGCCCGGGGGTACTTCACCTAGCACACGCATCACTTCGCACCAGTAGTCTATGACCTCGTTCATGTAGGTATTGGACGACGAGTTCACACCAGCCCTGGAGATATTAGCCCAATGCACCATGTACTTCGCAACGGACAACCTCAATGCTCCTATGTCCTTGAGGCTTGCATATGGCTTGACAGTCTTGGGCGAGCCAATCGGTATCTTTGGCAAACCACTGCCATCTGCTTTCCACATCCGAATACCCTTCTCTGGCAACCATTCTCTATGACCAGGTCTCATCTTGTAATACATTACTGGCCACCCATCATTCATGCAAAACTTACACAATAAGGGCTCCAAGTGACCAACCAAACGGTCCTTCTTATCAGGAATGTATCCTTCGATGAAACCCTTCCAATCGGGAACCTCGGTAACAAGGTATGGTGTTGGTGCCTTTGTGCTACATTCTCGGAAGAGTTGCATTAGTTCTGGAAGAGTTAGAGCATCCGACCTACGCATTAACGTTGAATAGTTACCGAATAGTGCATCAATGTCATCATGAGTATGGCCTACCATCATGAAGCCAAGCTGTATTTGGTCAAAAACACCCAACCACACAAGATAAGATAGATAAGAGAAGAGATATCTGTTCTTGTTCTGCCCAGCGCAATTGTCTAGCTGTAAGTATAGCTGCCTAGGTAACATCTTAAGGTGCGATGGTTGCTTAGGAGGTGCTACAAAGTCTTGCCCAGTGCAATTGCCTTTTTTTTGTCCTCAACCCCGCACTGTCGAGGAGTGCATTGACCCACATGCCCTCAGGCCGACCTTGTTCTCTCAAATGGCCCCTATTATCTTCGGAATTATCTTCCAGTGTTTTGATAGCATGATTCAAGAAACCAACATGAAAGTTTGAATCATCCGTCCAAAGGTCGAGTGAGAAATGTCCTAAGGCACCTGTGCCATGGCCATGCATCAGTGCACCAGTCACACTAACTTTCAAGCGTTCACCTCTCCATACCGACTTTGCTAATTTCTCCAGTCTTGAAATCATAGTCTTGTTTTGGTCCATCTTATCATGTATGATAGTGAGCGCCTGATCCGGTGATCGATGGGACAGAGCTCTCCATGACCAGTACAAGCTCCTACAAGAGATCTGGGCAGTCATGTGTGCCATCCTTTCAATCTGCAATTCTCTTCTCTCCCTTGGATCTCTCGTCTTAGCCATTTTCTCTTTTATTACAATACATGTATTGCACTTAGAGAAAGCTATCCTCTTTGCTATTGCAACCTCGTTGTGATTTAGCTTCCACCCACGTGAGAATGAAGAATGAGAGACGTGCTTGCCTGTCATCTCTATCACATTGGCGTTCACCTCATGAAGAATGTCTTTTTTGGTTAGGACAGAGGGAAGCCTCTTCACATTCTCTCTCACGCCTTCAGTAGTGATTTTCGATCTGTGGGGCATTGTCTCAGCATTCTCATCTATGTATATAGACAGCACGGCCTTTCCTGCTAGAGTGTGAGACCTCGGTTTTTTTGAGCCCGTGTTACCATGTTTAGCAACTCTGTGACCAGCAAGGAAAAGTTTTCGCCATTTATAGAAAGTGGACATTGGAATACCATAGGCTATATGCCATGCTTTTAAACAAACCTGCTTGTTATTTAGCATGAGCATCTTGACCTGTCCATTCTCTGAACAAACGTCTAACATGTTAAAAACAAATGTGGTCCTATCTGAAGCACTCAAGTTCCAAAAGAAAGTACGCATGCACCTAATCTCGGCTGTTGAGAAGTTTGCGCAGCATCTTCTCATGCAACAAATCGAAGATGTAAAGTTTAAAATGGAAGCTGCCGCGATCTTTCTCTGGGCTTTAGTGGTCACAGCAGCTTTACGTGGAATCCGATTCACCATTCTGTACATCCTCTTGGGTGCCTTTTCGACTTCAAGTTGCATGGCATAGGGTTCTACTTCAATGACTATCTCTCTGACAGTCTTTATGAGTGTCGACACAGCAACATTGTCTACTAACACCAAAGCATTCGACCACTTCACCAAGTCGTGCAACTGTGGCATCTCAGCACAAGCTTGGCATCTCATTGACGGTCTTTCTGGCATGGGGCATAGTTTCATCAAAGTGGCAGCCAGGAAGTCATCATCTAATCTAGTGTCAGCAACTGCTTGATTAGGGTCGGTAAAGATGATCACACCAAAGCCATAAGGCATATCATAGCATTCATGCAAAAGTGTGCAATTCCTCTCGACAAGTTCTTCCCTAGAAATACCCCCATGACGATGTAGTGAATCAAACGGAGTCGTGGGATCCTCTAACAACAACCAATTCAGCTTTTTTATCTGTGCAGGCGGAGTGGAGACGGTAGTGTTACCTTGAAGCTCAGTCACATCTCTCTCGGGCCACAAGATAAAACTCCCTCTGGACTCTGCAAGTATTGAAAGCTCGGGTTCCGGATAAGGCAATGGAATGCTCCCATCAAGAATGACTTTCACAGACACTACAAGGTGAAACCCCGGGCAAGGGAAAGTTATGGTGCTTTGTGAAGTTGTGTAGATGAGCCCCCCACCTTCGTTAGCATTGAATAAAATAGACCTCAATTGGTCTATCCTGACATAAAACTATAATGGAATGCTGTACGAAATCGCCGTGGCGATTTTATGGAACACTATCTGTCAATGTAAAGGTCGGACAAGTCAACACACCTAGAAATTGCTGTGTTAGATCGCCACTGCGATCCGGTTCAGCACTCATGGTCCACAATAGAGCCACGTAATGATGGTTCAGTAAGAGGCAGGTACTCCAAGACTACTGCGTTAGATCGCGACCGCGATCTTGTTGAGCAGACGGAAGCTCCCGATATGCTGAACGGTCCTAACCTTCTGTACCAAAAATTAAGAGTTTTAAAAAGATCCCGATATGTTGCAAGTTCTCTAACAGCATCAAGCAACGTGCATTTCCTTTATGCAGCAACAGTATTGTCAGGTACGTTTAGTACCGTACGGGTATTATACGTATTTAATGTATTAGTACCGTATGCATACCTTTCATTTAAAAAGTACTTTAAATACGTTTGTTGGAATTATAAAATACTTATTAAATACGTAAAATACGTACTTTACGTACAATACGTTAAGTACTTATTGTAATTTTTTAGAACTATTATTTCTTGCATTGCAGTTGAAATATGCAATAACAACTAGTATGAAGAACTTTAAGTTTAAATAATGAACCAGAATATATTACTCTAGAAAACTAAGTATTTCTCAAAGTTTTCAATCCAAAATATGTCTATTCAAGAGTTATATATTCTAATTTGCAATCTACATCCACAGACAAATAAAATTAAGTAATTATTGCTCATTTGTTGCATCCGAAGCTATTAAGCTGATCTCTATATTTCTTTCCTGGCATGAATGCAAGCTACTGAAGTATTAAGGAGAAGGTTTGCCTCCTGCCATGACAAAACAAGGAGAAAGATGGGTCTGCATCTCCATCTCCGTTCCGATTCGGCGGCTAGGGTAAGAAGAAAGAGGGAAAAAACTCAGAGGTTTTGGGTTTTTTAACTACAATTCCATAATTTCCCTAATGTCTAAAGTCTCCTAATGTGTTTTTCACTCCTATTCTATAATATATAATAATGTATTTTTCCTAATGTATAATTTTACAATTCTGTTGGTCTAATGTCATTTGGATGCCTTTTTTTTTTTATAAAGTACATATCATATGTACTGTACATATTAATATATTAAGTACGGAATTAATAAAACAAGAGCTCAATTTGACCTGTCAACTTATAGGTATAGTACGTATAGTACTGTGAGGAAGGTACGGGACGTATGTAAACGTAAAATACGGGTACGTAAACAACACTGTGCAGCAACGGGCATTTCAACTAAGGAAGTTCATACAAAAGCAAGACCTATTAAAGGCATATAGCAGAATGGAATTCAGTTATATGCCTGCTGCATGCTTTGATTGCACTTTATAGGCCTGCTACGGAGCTTTTTAGGGTGATTTGATTGGAGGATTCACTTAAACGAATCCTCGGGATTCACTCAAGCGAATCCTCCTATGGCTTGGAGGATTCACCCAAGTGAATCCTCTTGGTTGCTCTAGTTAGTTTGGGGAGCCGATAGCAGCGCCGAATCTGTAGTGCTACCATTCGACTTGAATTGGTGGCATGTCTTAGTCGGCACATGCATCAATCTGTTTGGTTTCATATAAACCATGCTTACAAAATTGCATGAGCCATACTATGTGAATGGGTAGATGTGACGAAGTGCATAGATGGAATGAGATGATAGATATAATTGAGAGCATATAAAATGAAATAAGTAGCCAATATGATTGTATGTGTAATGTATGAGTTCGGCTTTATTCGTGAGTGCATTCATGAACCCAAGACAGTGGTAGTATGAATGTTCTGTTTGTGTCATTGTACAATTATTAGTAAATGGCGATCGTAAAACAACTTGTGGACTTGGCACTTGTTTAGTAATTGTAGTTATGATTAGCTAGTGTAAATTGATTGTTAACTTCAAAATTGTTGACTTACGCTTCACCAAACATGTTGGTCAATGAAAGTCAAACATGTAACAAAGGGGGTGATTCACACTTGTTGACTTGAAAATTGTTGTCTTACACAACAATGCCTTAACATAATGCATAGAATAGCATAGGTCAAAATTGTTGACTTACGCTTTACCAAATGCTTGGGGGTGATTCACACTTGTTGACTTGGAAATTGTTGACTTACACAATTTATGCCTTAACATAATGCATAGAATAGCATAGGTCAAAATTGTTGACTCATGCTTTACCAAATGCTTGGGGGTTATTCACACTTGTTGACTTGAAAATTGTTGACTCACGTTTTACGAAATATGTTGGTCAATGAAAGTAAAACTTTAGCTTAGGGGTGATTCATACTTGTTGACTTGAAAATTGTTGACTTACGCTTTACCATGGTCAATAAAAGTCAAACATTTGCTTGGGGGTGATTCACACTTCTTGACTTGAAAGTTGTTGACTTACACAATTTATGCCTTAACATAATGCATAGAATATCATAGGTCAAAATTGTTATGCTTTACCAAATGCTTGGGGGTGATTCACACCTGTTGATTCATTTGGCATTTGTTGCTGTTTGGCAATTGTTGATTTGGTAACATGTGCAACATTTAATGCATGTGGGATATTTGAGGCCATTACTAAAAAAAGGGTGGACGAGGATTACATCTAGAAAGGTCATGACACTCTGGCCTGTAACTGAAGATTACAAGCCAGAGAGCCATTGTTGGGATTATCATGTTATATGATTATTCCTTAAGGGAAGTCCAGAGAGCCATTGTTGGGATTATCATGTTATATGATTATTCCTTAAGGGAAGTTGATAGCACTTTGCTCATACCTAAGGGTAATCATGTATTCAGGTTGAGGGACAAGCAGAAAGGCAGTTTGATCTTCATGAGTAACACAGTTGAAGAATGAAGAATAGAGTTTGCATTAAGTCCAAAGGTTACACATGAGGTGAGTTAATTATTAAGCTATATTTGTTTCAATGGTTCAATGGTTCGAGGGCATAGAATGATTCAAATGCATGTGGGATATTGATATGCAAAAACCCTGTTGACCTCGAAAACGTGAGAACGACTGTGGGATATTTTGTTGGGCAGAAAAGAGAAAATAGCAAGACCAAGAATGCTGCCGTGTCATGTTTATATAACAGAGATAAGATTGAAGGAGATGCCATGGTGTGGAGACTAGTGCAATCGGCAGTGTAATCGAGTGCTTGGGCTCTCGGGGCAAATCATAAAGGATATGAATGTGAATGCTACAGTAATATAATCATATTCATTTGAACAGTGCTGACTATCCATTTGAGCCCACTATAACGGGAACTGCATACCAGAGAATTATAAAGTTCTTTAAACGTTTGTGGTATTCATAAACACCAAATTACAATAAAAAAAGGATCTAATATTAAAAAAACATACAACAGTTTAGGACAAGTCCATGGTCTTTAGTACCTCCAACACTTTTGTGCTTTTCTCGTCATACTGAATGCACAGACCTCTGTACATAAGCAATTACGTTCACTTCTGTTATTAGCTTCTCCAAGTAAGGTACCATAGTCTTCAACAGGTAATCACCATCATTTATGTCAGGCACGAAGGACCTTGGTGTGATGCAGGAATCTGCATTATTCTTAAAATTCACGTACCTGTAAGGATCAATCAGCAAAGTTGTCCTCAAGCTAAATTATGGACATTTCTCATAAACGTTTGTGAGTTTTTTGATGTAGCAAGAAGTTCTTTCATTTTCAAAGGATGCACCATCCATTTGAAAAGAAACTTATCCACTAAGGACTGAGGAATGAAAGACATCAGGCAGCTAATCACTGAGTGATTGGAAGACCATATACCAACAGCAAAATGTTCGGTGACGAATTGCATGAACTGCATTGCCCCTGGCCTGACAGCAAGAACCTCTTTTCTTGATGGAAGAAGTTGGACACCTTCCACCACATCAGGCACTGCTTTAGCCTTTTTGAAAACCTTGTACAGGAAATCCTCTGGCTCAATAACCAAAAGCTTCTTGCCAACAACACTAGCACTGTGCAATGACAACTATTAGAGAAATTATATCAGTACAATAGGCAGAAAGAAACACACTAGAATCACCTTAGTTTCTTAGTTATTGATTTGGATGGAGCCCGTTTGCTGGAGGAAACCTGCTTGGAATTATTCTTAGAAGGAGATTCTCCAACTGATGCCAAATCAGTTTATTCCTCTGTGATTGTCTTCTCCACAATATCAGCACGTTTGTCCAAATTGGAATTATAATCATCTATATTCTTCAACACTGCTTCACATTCTTCATCTATTACTTGCACAGCATTGTCTTCAATTCTGTTAGAAATGTCAACTATAGAGTTTGAAATATTCAAACTTGAGCCTGCATCATTCAAATTATAGTACTAAATAAGTACTTATAGAAGAAAAATCCAAAGTAGTTATACTTCACAAGAACAACTTACTTTTCAGTCTTTTACAACTATTACTTTGTTCAGCATTGTCTCTCTTCAAGTTTGGGCTTGTGGAAGATAATAAAGTGCAATCTTCAATGGATTGCATAATTATATCAGGCTCCTCTAAGTCAGCAGGTGTGCTTAATGATGGATCTTGAGTGCATTCAATGGACTGCAGTGCACTATAATTGGGAGCAGATTCCAGTGCAGATCTATATGGAAGCCCAATGGACCTGAACCAATTATGAGGCATCTGGCTCTTACAAGAGGGACAAGTTGATCTCTTTGAAAAACATATGTAAGCGCAAATTAGATGAAAACTGTGCATGCAATGTGCAACAATGGCTGAGACACAAAGTGGGTCAAAGGCATATGTACAGAAAGAACAACTTTGTAATTTTGCAAATGCTACGGTAGAGAATTTTGGATGTTCCAAAAATGTTTGCAGTCCAGACATCTTATTTAGAGATGAAGCTATTTCTTTCAACTTCTCCAGCCTTGGTTGGAGTCTATGTTCTTCGTCTTCTTCCTGTTTAAAAATAAAAAGAATGATCAAGCAGAAAGAAAAATTATTGAGCACCATGTAATTGCAAAGGTCATTAGCAATTACCCCTTTGTGAATTTCCTCCATACTCTTGTATGCTGTTGTCGCCTCCAAAAGTTCCTTTTCCTTGGAAACCAGCATTGATGATAAGAATGTAATGACACTGGAGTGCTCACACCTGGTCTTTGCTGCTTCAATTTGCTGTTTTGCAGCATCCACCTCGTAACTGCACTTCTTCCACAACTTCCTTTTTTCCTTCATTTCACTGGCTGCACTTTTAACTCTAACATTCAAGTCATCCTTCTGCTTATCTAAGCCAGCAATCAAGGAGTTGATGACAGAATAGTCCACTACACAACCAACAACGTTTGTATAAAGAAATGAGGGCTCATACTCATCTTCTTTCTCAACCTTAGCTGTAACACTTTTCTTCGTTTTAACCACAAATGACCGCCGGGTTAATCTTTTGTCCTCTCACATGCAAAGTGAATGCGTGCGAAAAACTTCCCAATCTCTCCAACACAAACATCAGTTCTTTGGTAACATCTTCTATAGATGTTCATAAACTGATCCACAAATAGTGGATTCATTCGACTAGACTTATAAATTTGCTTGGTACCCACCAGTTTTACACAGCCAAATATTTTGCTTATCTCATCTTCAGCCACATCTGCCTTTCTTACATCTGAAGAGGTCATGCCCTCGAAGGCAACACGGATGTGTCAAACATCCTCCTTGCTTCCTCTTTTTGTCTATGGTCACTTTAGGTTGAGTTTTCTTTGTTGCCATTCTATCCCCGCACCAGGCTTTGAAATTATATATCACCGAAGTTATTCATTGTGTGTGCGCAAAAAAAACTAAACCAATCCAAATCATAGCACTAAGTATCCTGAATAGTACTAACTCTAAGAGCTTAGCAATGAACTGCTACTTTTTCCAAATAATTACTAATTGTCATGAACACCAATTACCTTGGGCCTACTGTCTGCAAAATAGCAAATGCTTAGCATGTCATGCTAAATAGCAGCTAACTCTTTCTAACTTAGCACTGAACTTCATCTTCTTAGCAACCGCCACTAATAACAATTTGAGCACGCAAGTGTAGCACAAAATTCGGCGTTTTAATGTAACCCGCTACTTAGCAAATCTTTGCCTGCAAATATAGCACGAAATCACTAAGTAACTCGGGTACACAGCACATACTAACTAGCAAGTATTGCCTACGAAACATAGTACCAATATAACCTGTAAGCATAATTTGCTAACTGATTGTCTGCAAACATAGTACCAAATGCTAAACTCGTTAGCATCAACTACTGAACCTGCACGACCAAACATTACTAAGCTGTACTTTCCGTTGATATCAAGCCCAAAAAATTCTCCACACCTGCAATGCAATCCTCCACACCTGCTAGATTAACCTTTGTCTTCAATATAGAAGCATGAAATATAATAGAATGAAACCATTTCCACATTATTTACCATTCCCAAAGATTTGTCAACAAAGATTAGATGCTTACCACTAAAACAACTTTTCTTGAGTCTGGGAAATTGTTCAGATGAGCAATTTGATCCGAGCTCTTTACAAAGCAGGTAATGGGATCTCGATTGTCTGGCAATCGATTGTTTAGAATGGTACAAATAACCGAATTCGATAATTACTGCTGTGGAAGCAGCACATGCACAACAATTTACTCCGGCCAGTTAACCAAGCAGGGAAATGGGATCTCGATTGGGGATTTTATTGAATCTAATGACTGGCAATTGTTTAGAATGGTACAAATAACGGATTTCGATAATTACTGCTGTAGGAGCAGTACAGTCACAACAATTTGATCCGGCCAGTTAACCAAGCAGAGTACGGGGATCTCGATGGGGAGCAGCTATGTTTCTGAATCCGATCCAAGAAACTCCAAGAAAGTAGGAAAGGGGGAAAGGTTTGACGGTTTAGGATCCCATGGGCGGGATTTAATGCTAAAATAAAATTTAAAAATTCAGTTAAACCCCCTTAATTAGCGCTATTATTTAGGGCTAAAAATGGCGTCATTTATGCCACCCATAGCGTGCGAGGACCCCGTGCTTTCAATTGTTTAAGTTTGGTTATCCACTTATTCATGCTCTTGCCTGCAATTACTTAGGTAAAGATGCCAAGAATACTTCGGGTCTATTCAAGAAGCTGCTATTAAACTTAAATGGGTAGTCCCCTTAAGCTAGAGGTGTCAATTGTTAGCTTTTGGGAAATATGTATCCATATTCATCTTCTAGAAAGTACTTGTCTAGAAAGTTTGTCGATCTGTTTACCAAGTAGAAGCAATCTAGCAGAGAATAATCCCTTTTATCTCTACTCTGATTGCTCCATAAATATTCTGAGGCAGATAGAGGAATAAAGTTGAACCTGACTGAATCCATAAGACTGTCCCATGTTGCCTTCTCTTCACTATGGAGATTCCTATGCAACCCTATCGTCTGGTCCCACGATTCAACCATATTGAAATCTCCTCCTAACAGCCAGTTAACATACTGTTGTTTCCCAATCCAAGTTTCAATTTACTTCCACATGAGTGCCATCTTCTTGGGCTTGTTTGATTCATAAACATTCACGATTTCCCAGATAGTATTATCTGTGATTAGAGGTAGCACTTGCCAGCACCTACTCTGATGGCAGTAGGTGTTGCAACCTGTACATTTCCCCATAGAAACCCAACTCCACCTTTGGTTCCACCAGCTTGACAGACCAGGGAATTATACCCAACAACCTACCCAGTTACCAAGGGAGTTAAGCACCAAAGCCATCTAGTCTATGTTCTTATATTAGCACTAGCTAGCCATTGGTCTAACTGCAGTGGAAACTCTTGCTCTCTTCAATGTACCCTTGATTACTCTCAAATTCCAATGGATAATCTCATAATTAACTGATTAAATTTAAATCAATATATTATATATACCTTCTATCTGAGCCTTGCATCAATGCTTCATCTTCTAGCCTCCATCTATATTGGTGGTCTCTATTCATAGCAGTTTCTCCTCTACTGCCAGCTTTCTTGCTTTTCTTCTTTTTCTTCTTCGGGATAGCTTGATCAGACCTCAGGAGTGTTTCAACGTGGGATTCTTCAAAACTTTGTGGGATTTCCACTTCTTTTTATGAACCTTCCTCTCCCATTTCACCATTGTTAATGTCATAGTGTCTGTTAGTTCTTTTCCCTTGCCTCTGACCTTTTTCTTCTCTCTCACTTCCAGTGAGGAGGAATTTGTATCGGTTTCCTACTGCCTACCCAGCACCAAGGGTTGCTCTCTTTAATGCCTCTGTCACAGGACTCTCTGTTGGGTCTTCCTTCCAGACAGAGCCAGTTTATATTGTAGTTATCTCTACTGTTGTAGTTGTGGTTTTAAGCATGTTTGAATCCATCTCAGATGCCCCATGGGCATCCAGAAACTTTATTGGGGCCACCTCAAATGCCGTTTGGGTGTCTGATCCAACTGCCACCTGGATGGTCATCACTCCTTTCCCACCATCCCTATTGTCTTGAGTGGGAGTTGTAACAGAAATTGTTCCTTGGAAACTTTCCCTTGCATGGAGGTTGACATCTGGTGGGCTGCTGCTCTACATTGCTTGCTTCAAAGTAGTTAGGCTACGTTCCCATGAGCCGGGAAATTTTTTTCTTAGGGTCTTTTCGCTTGGGCATCTTGGTCTTTTTTTTCACTAACATCAAAGTATTGCTCTTTTTTTCACTAACATCAAAGTATTCCTTGTACAACAATTACAAGGAACGCATATCTCATTTAGAATATGCTCTGTGTTGAACTCGTATGCTCTGTTCTAGAACTATTATAGAAGCCCCCTTTTTTTTCCTCCCCTTTCTTTTCTGCATATATCTGGCCTGGCTTTGTAGTCTTTTTTTTATAGATGCATCGTCACCTTCTATATGCTTTCTTCTGGGGATTTGTAATAGCAATCTTTCAGAAGTATTTTGCAAGAAAAAAAACATTCCTTCAACAGAAATGGATCAGTGGCCCGCCTGCTAATCAATCATCACGGTAAAGATCAACATGCAGAGGCATTCTAAGCAGATGAATTTGCAGACTCTAAGCAGAGGCATTCTTTGCAGATTGCAGGCAGAGGCATTTGTTGATGGATAACCTAATAGGCACAGGCATTCTACCCAGTAATGCATATTCTAATGTCGCCAAAGGGCAGTCAGCGCCGACTGGCTGTCTCCAGCAGATGGATTTCTAAGCAAATGCATTTGCTGCAGATGGATTGGATACCCTAAATGGCAAGGCATTCTAAACTAGTCGGCGCCGACCCAGTCTATTTCAAAATGTTACTCACCTTAAAAAATGCGATCGCGACTTCAGTCGGCGCCGACTGGCCATCTCCAGCAGCCCAAACTTGTGTTCAACTGTTTCTGTTCGATCTTGTATTCAACTGTTTCCTTCTTGGACGAACAAAATCAATTGTTAGTACAAAACTGAAATATTACTTTTACGGTTTTTGGTCTATCAAAATATTCCTTTCCGAGCGTGGCGTAGATCCAATGCATCCACTATGGAGCCATACGCCCAATAATGAAAAGTAATATTTTGGTCTTGTTAGGACATCCAAAGTTTTTTTTTTAATTTCATTTTTGGTTCTCAAAATTTCCAAAGTTAAGACTACATTCCCAAAGTTATGCCCCAAATTTAAGACTTTATGCCCGAATTTCAACATTTGTTCTAGGATCGGGACAAGCCTTGCTCAGCAAATCTTGTTTGAATAACCCAATCGTCAAGGGCAAAAGCTAGCATGGAGGGTATGCAGCAAAATCTAGATCTTGACATGTGGGCAACTTACAGCTATACAAATACTCCTTCATTGGATGGCAAGGCTTGCATATTGTGGTGGCCACTTACAATGTCAGAATCTCTGTTGTGATTACTTTCTTAGTCAAGGCTCCATTCATGTCAAACTAGATGTTGGTCCAGTAGGTGATGAGCATGTCTCGGTTACTTGTGTATATTGCAAAGAACAACCATATTGTATTGAGTTGTGTGATGCAATGATGTATTATTGTCTTCCACAGTGCATTTTGGACACTAGACTAGTCATACACATTGGTGTCCATTCCCATGCAATAGGGCAAGCGCTCCCTTGAATGGAAATAAAAGAGCGGAAGAATGCAGTTGACAACACTCCAACTACATTTGTTCACACAAGACCTAGAAAGCTACAAAATAATTTGGCCATGGGTGAAATATGTTAAAAATAATAATGATGGAAAATAATAATATGGGTAAAATAACTTGCAAGCTTGCTCCCCCCTTCGGCTTCCCAGCCCTCGGCTCTTCCCTGGGACCTATCCACAATCACATGTATCAAGCAAAAAGAGAGGTACTTCTTCAAAAAGGTGCTTATAGCTTGAACGGATTACATAGAAGTTTGCGAGTAGGTAAACGAATTGAATCTTGAAAAGAGCAAAGGCATAGGAGTTGTTAAAATGTCCATAAATGTGGTATAGCCAAAACAACATGTTGATTTTGTCTTGGAGAGGAAGAAGAACACATATACTATAAGCATAAAAAAGGAGTCTACGTGCACCTGTCCTGACTTTCAAAGCAAGGCATTGAGCAACAATTACACTCCTTTTAAGCGCATGTTCTACGCCATTGTGAGGATACTAAGAAAACATCTAGCAACTGCTTTGACCTTGATTTAGTCGATCCTCTCTAAAGATCCTTTAGAGAAACTACTCCACTAGTATTGCATCATGGGACTTCATTCCGTTTTGTTTAAGACAATTTACTTTCAACTTTGACGATGTCAATCACAAGCCAATATATTAGCTTTGTGGCGCAATCTATGTTCCTCTTCATTTACCATTTTATGTTAATACAACTTTCTTAAATAGGTAACAATTGTGCTTTACTTTTTTACTATGAAAAAAAAGACCAAAGTGCCCATAAAAAAAGACCCTACATAAATTTACACTCCCATGAGCCTAACCGGACATTGAAATTCAAAGGTGTCAACTGCAGCTTTCAGAAATCCTCTGCCATTTTTGAAAACTCAAAGTCAACTTAAGCATTAACTTTGGCAATAATTTGAAGTCAGGCGACATCACGGGAACGTACCCTTAGAGCATTCTCCAACTTCAAATTGGTTAGGCAGGTGATTCCCTCTGCCACATCCTCTTCCATGATTAAGCTTTCCACCTCTGCCTGTACGTCCCCTTCCCCTAACAATAGTCCATTCTGTTTGTACCTCTATAGCCTCTTCAATATTTTGGTGGGGGGCATGACAAGCATCTTATTTATCAACCACAGTCATGTTTGAACCCAAAAAAAAGCACGGGGTTTTTGTGGACAATGAATTATTTCGCGAGTGTCATGTTAAAGCCACATCGAGGGAAAAACTACACGGAGTTTTTTCCATTCCATGCTGGTTCAAACATGACCATGGTTGTTAAATAAGACGCTCGAGGGCACGAGAGCAATTTGCACTGTGTGGATGAGAGCAATTTGCACTGAGAGCAATTGGTCGGGTGGGAGATTCCCTCTGCCACATCCTCTTCCATGATTAAGCTTTCCACCTCTGCCTGTACGTCTCCTTCCCCTAACAATGGTCCATTCTGTTTGTACCTCTATAGCCTCTTCAATATTTTGGTGTGGGGGGGCATGAGAGCAATTTGCACTGTGTGGCCTGGCTTGGCATCCCTCACAGCTAGGTAGGAGCCTTTCTAAACTTAGAGGAGGGGAATGAATGATTTTTGCTCTGCCATTTCGGCAAAAGACGTTGTAGAGCAATTTGCACTGTGTGGCCTGGCTTGGCATCCCTCACAACTAGGTAGGAGCCTTTCTAAACTTAGAGGAGGGGAATGAATGATTTTTGCTCTGTCATTTCGGCAAAAGACGCTGTTTGCTGCTGTCGATTGCGGGACCCTCCCGCTATGCCGAAATGGCATCATTCCCTTATCCAAAAAATCGGGTCACAAAAACCTGGCCAATGACTTATAGAAAATGAAATATTCTAAAGTATTTGCAAAAAACATTTCAGAATATTCATCCCACACTAAAAGAAAGTTTTCCCTTTGGGCCACTCAAAAAGTGCAACAAAACTTTAAAAGATGCATTATGAACTTTAGAATTTAGCTAGAGCAATGCTGGCACTAGATAGTTATTTTTGCGGCTTAGTTGGCCTCTAGTAGCCTTTAATTACACCACCACATTAATTTTTTTATAAAGGCATTGCCACGAAGATAAGTGCCAGAATCGTATGATGATGACCAAATGGTGACCACTGGACTGGAGGACTTGAAAGCTCCAGGAAAACACATGCCATGTCTAGATTTAGAAGAAACCGAATGAACCCAATTAGGCAATAATCTCGAATATCTGCATATTATATTGACTTGATATTTTGAGTTGACTGGCCTATCCTTTTTACTGTTTACTAGCTAAGAAGCTGAATAATGCGCTCAATCAACTCCTCCTTTTTCCCTCCAACTTTAGCTTTTTTTGATCGAAGAAACGTTTTGAGCTCTGCTACATTGAGGTCTTTAAGTTTCCCATCAACATATTTTTGCTGAACCTGTTTCAAGAGAAGGGTCCATTAATCAGGCATCTTCTGAAAAAAGCATGTCATGCGTCCTAAAATGCCCATAGTTTACCATCTTTTCTATCTCCACTGTTGAAAAAGAAGGAGCAGAAGGCTTCTTCTTCGTGCTTGCAGAGGGTAAGATTGGCACGTTGGTAGGAAGCATAACAGTCTCTGACCTTAACTGGCCACTATTGGAGGCAATGACAATATCCTCCTTGTGTTTATTCTGCAGGAAGAAACTTTCCAAGGTTAACATCAATAAAATGCATAGCAAAACGAATGGCATAATAGCATCATATACAACAGAAACGAGACATACATGAGAAGTCGAAAGCTTCTCAGTTTCAGTTGTGCGTAGCTGCATTTCCTCTCTGGTGGAAGGATCAACACTAGGAGAAATCTGTGGTCCTGTCCTGGGTTCTGGTAAGTCAAGCATTTTGCTCGTCTTTGCAATATTTTCCACGGCATTCCGAGCAAGCTGTATTTCAACCATTGGGGTTGAAATGCCATTTGTGGTTGTCTGTCCGTTACTTCCACGACCCTTGGCTTCTGCAGCCTCCTGCTGAGAGTACAGGATGCTCAATACTATAGCTTTTACTTCGGGCAAGACGAAAATCCTACCTTATTTATATTAGGCTTCTTCTCTTGTTCATTGTTTTTCTTCTTTGTGCCTCCAAATTCTTTGGTCTTAACTTTTCCTTCTAATGCTGTGCTAACCTGCAAAAATACAAAGGACACTTATATATTTGTCCAGGCCTTGGCAGCAAAGAAATTTCTGAGTCAACTAACACTTATTCTAATAGCCACAGCATACTTCAACTTCAATGCACTGAAAGACTCACCTTAACAAGCTTTCTACTTTTCCCCTCGCATGCTCGTGCTGCAACTTCTGTTCAAGAGCATTCGTTGTTATCCAGCAATAAAATTCAATGGAAAATAGCATAAATTTACCAGGAGCCTTCCTCTTTGCTATATGTGGTATCATGATACTTGTTGTATTTGAGGGCAAATTCTGCTGAGGATGGTCTGAAATTGTCCCTTCGACATTGGCTTGAATGCCTTGACATGGTTATGAAAATATTACACCCTTCCTTTTGGAGGGACAAGCGGTCTAATTAATTCATTTCTAGTTTTAAATAATGGCATGTTGAAGAGGCTAGCATATAACATTTTACTTCTATTAGCACCTGCATTTACTGGGACTCTTTTCTCATGCTTGTGATCTTTGGAACCTTTTCTGCAAGGAAAGTTTGGTATCAAAGGCTTTTCAGTTCTGCAAGTGAGTGAAGTGTCAAGGGAAAGTTTTCTATCTCCATTTGTAGGATTGGGCTCTTTATCACATCTTGTATAGACATTCTTGGCTCGAAAAGATTCTGCATGCACAGCACAAGATGCTTTGAAATTGTGACCGCATGGTAAAAGTTGTAACAAAGTTGTTTATAGAAAGGACTGTGGCTAACCCTTTAAGTCAAGAAGTTTAATCTCTGGAAACAAATTAATTCCCAGGCTTGAAACCATTGCATTTCTTTCTGCCTGAGATTCTTTCTTTGAGCCTTTTGATGCATCTTTTGCTGTTGTCCATGACATATCATATGAAGGGTAGTCACTGTTATCAGATAAGGAATAGACCTGTAGTGTTGCCACAAAATTAATATCCTGCAGTGTATTCATAAAATCTGAGGTAAGCATTAAATTACCTTAAACTCCAACTTCCAACCAAAAAAGCTCCAAGCTGCTTTACATCAAATTAAACATATACTTAGAATGTTCTCACAATTTCTATTGTGTCAATATGCATAAATTTCAAACGACAGACCTGAAAGACTGTTTCTAAAATGATCCAGAACATCCATTATCCTATTGCACCTGATAGACTGCAGAGCTGGCATAAGACCATTCTTTGTCCAGGTCAAGGACGAGGGTAACCTGACAAGCAGGAACCACTATGGTTAGCACTTCAACTGAACGAAATCAACGCACCACAGCATCTTACCATCTATAACCATTCTCTTCCAAACCAAGGGATAATTTCAGATAATAGTCATCATCCGGAAGCTTAAATCCATGCTATAGCATGCTAAATCAAATCGGGGCCATGCAGCATGATTGAAAATTAGACAGTAGTAGAAAGGGAAAAAGAGTGTACATGTGCCATGCACATACGTTTGTACTCCTGGTTTTCCTTAGTATCAGGAGGAAGCTTGGCAAAACCTAATAAGAACAGTCACCTTCAGGCATTATATGCTGCTACTAATGAACATCCTGTAATGTAGATTTTACCATGGATGTAATTATGCTCTAAAAAAGGAAGAACAAGGCAATGAAAATCATCATTGCTATGCTCTGGATCTTGCAGAAAATAATCTTCTAAGCTGACCTCTTCTCCTCTTTCAAATCTTGCTTGCAGATTGTTTGGTAATGCAAAAATCAACTGCTCAAATAAGTCATAATGAAAAACCAACTAATAGCAGTTTATATAAGAACACAAGCCTGAACCTTTGGTCTCTTGAATATAGTTAAATCAGGTGATACAAGAAGCACAATCTTTCCTTCAGAATTCAACTGGACAACCTACATTATGATAGAAAAGACACTTTAATAATATGCATAAAACATCATAAAACATCATGTGTTTAGGCATATATACCAGGGAAACAGTCTCCAAGGCTGTCCCTTCTTGCCATGCCAGAGAATTGCCAAACACAACTATATCATTCTCAAGTAACGACCAATTTTGTTTAATAAGCTCTGCCTTTAGGCTCATGCACATAGCATGCCGCAGATAAGGCAATGCTACGGATTCTTCGTCTTCAATTTTCACAACGAAGTTCGTGGCCATTTGCTGAAAATTCAAAATTTATCCTCAAATGCATAAATATGAATAGTGGCCCGTACTGTTGAATACCTCGTGAATAATTTGATCCAGATGTATTTCTAAAAGCTCAAACAGACGACCTTTTGTGCTAATCTGCCAAAATATAATCACCATAACACAAGCTCTATGCCCAGAGTAAGAAGACGCGATTGCTAACCTCACAAATGATACAGATTAAAGAAGAGCTGAGAGAAAACACAATGGATGAGACTTCTTGTGTCAAAAATGTAATACGACGACAAATGTCCAGGATATGGCATGGATTCCTCCCTTTGAGATCGATCATGTTGCGGAAATGGAACTCCACAAGTATTTTGCCGAAACCGTCGAATGGAAAGGGAGAAGATGCATACAAGATTGCCTTATGTTTGAACAGCGGCGCCATAGCTCCCGGACATACATCGACTATATTAGTTAGCTAGTGCTTTCTCATCAAATTATATCCTGCCACGTTGCTGGGACACTTTTTGTCGTCGGAGTTGGCAATTTTAAGGCTACGTTCCCATCAAACAGACCTGACTTCCAATTCTTGTCAAGGTAAGGTCGTGCCAGTTCCATGTTCATACTTTAACTTCAAAATTAGAGGTCAACTTCCAAAGCTGGCTTGGATTTTTCAGAAATGGAGGGGGATTTCCGAACTCTCCGGTTACTTACTTGCCTTGAATCTTGAGTCCGGTCAGAGGTTAGGGTGCTTTCCCATGGGACGAAAACCCGGAGATTTTCTTGAGGTCAGGCCGAAGGCTCCGGTGTTCCCATGGGCGCCTTACTTGCCTACTTGCTTGATTCAGGTTTAGGACCTGAGTCGCAAAGTATTCTCCACACAATTCTGAGCCTCAGGTTTTTGACCTTAGTACGGCTTTTTCAGGTCTGCAATTCATGGGAAAGCACCCTTAAACCGCAGTCTTTGCAAGTTCTATCGACCTGATCGTTCCCCACCCTTGGATCAAGCTATGGTTATTTTCCATAATCATCCAAATATTATTTTTTGTAGAATCTTCTAGTGATTATCGTAATAATCTTGCCAATATTTTTTCAACAAAAGATATTGTCACAAAATCTGTTCCGGCATAGTTGTATTTCAAGCTCTATTCTGGCATACCCTGTTCTATATCATTCCTGCTTTATTCCATATCTCTGTTATGGCCATTTGCTCTGTGAGGCTTGAGAAAAAATTCGCAAAATACCAGAACCAGAAATGCCAAGAACTGCAAAATACCAGAGCCATTTCATTAGAGGTTTGGTGGAGTCTATTAACGCCCTTGTAATGGATTTTAATTGGTACCCGAACCTGCAGGTATGGGCAAAAAGCCCCCACGAACCTTAACCGAACCTCAGCCCTGGAGCAACCGAACCTGTTAAACGTCATTATTACTTGTTGTTTTACTCATTCGCCTAAATCCCTCCTCCCCCACCTTCCCACCGGCTGAAGCTGGGGGGAGTACCCGGCGGGACACCTCAAGAATGCCTCAATTGGGGCCAAAGCTTTGGAGGGCATTTGAATTTAGAATTGATGTCAATCCCCGCCCAAATCCGAAGGAATTCTCTAGTTTTCCTTCAGTATTTTTTTGAAGAATGGCATCAATTTGGTCCGGATTTATGGAGCTCGGAAAAGCGATCATGCGACTTCGATCTATGGCGAGGTAAGCTGTTCTATTAATTTTGGGCAATGACAATGAGTAATTCTTTTTGAATACGGCCGAAAGGCCAATTCAAGGTGGAGGTGCTTGCCCTACAAAAATCAATATAATCGGAAGGAACAGGTCGATGAGAATGCTCTTCGAGCTTCTGGTGCAATGAATATTGATCTCTGAGCACGTGAGGAACTGTATCCCATCGATCCGATCACGAAGACATCCACGAATTTCATTCGCCGGGGCTTATTCATTTTGCCCGTAAGGGTAATCAAGGTCTGCTTGGCTATTGCAATAATATTTCAAGTCATTCTGATGTGCATTTGAGAACAATGTGTGGAGTGCATTGCAATATGATAGCACACTGTAATTACCTCCAACAGTGTAACTATTTCTTAACCAACAGGTCTAAGAATACAGATGAATTGCAAGCTTCCAATCAAAGATTGCTTATGGAGGTGGAGTCACTCAAACAAGGATTGAAGAGATGCTCTGAGGACAATGACAAACTGGAGAGGAAGTTAAAAAGATTGAAAATGACACCACTGGGCATGAGGGAGAGGAAAAAAGAACTGAAGGCCCTAGATGTACTTGCCCCTAGTGGTGGGGGATCTAGAAGAAGAATCCACGCTATTAAAAATCTGGTGGATCCTACTATGGCTGAAAAGAAGAAGAGAAAACCTTGTAATATGGCTAGTTTGTTGAAAAAGCTTGTAACTAAAGATGATGTTATAGATATGTTGAAGCTTCCTGGAGCTAACCATTTAAGAAAAGCTGTTGTTGAACAGGTGCTTACTGAATTGGGAAAGAGTCAAAGTGCTGAGACAACTTAGCAGTGGACCACCAAAACAAGTGCTCCAAACCCCTAATGATCTCCTCCCATGCAGCCCCCATAGTAACATGGATGCCAATTGGACTCCCCAATAACTTGATGGCCTGTCCATGCGCAAGTAATTTCCATGGATAATCGTGAACACATGTCGGAGTCGGATTATCCAGTGTCCAGCTGTACACTTCTGCCACCCCACAAGAACACTGGAAGCCAGTGAAAAAGTATCTAAAAGCATTTTGGCAGTAGCAAGGTTCTCATCATTAGCAACTAGGAAAGGAACGTGTCGTCTGCATATTGATTGCAAACCTCTTGTGTGTCGTCCTCCATTGCAAGACCATGGAGAAGTCCCTCTGTAGTTACAATGGTGAATAACTGTGACAAAGTCTCTGCAACGATTGTGAAAAGCAATGGTGCTAAAGGGCATCCCTGGCGAATACCACGACCGAGTGAGTATGTGATGGCTCACCATTGAACAGGACAGTCGCCCGAGCAGAGATATGCAGCTTCATAATATCCGATGTGAATTATTCCCCAAAACCCAGTCTTAGCATACATCGGCGCATGAATTCCCAGCTGACACTGTCATAAGCTTTTGCAAAATCAAGCTTAAGGTATACAACTGGAAGGTTTTGCCTACGTGCCCAATAAATTCCCTCGTAAGCACCAGTAACATTGTTCAAAATGCACCATTTTGGAAGAAAACCTGATTGGGTTGTCGAGATGGACTCTGCCAAGATGTCCTTTACCCGCTCTACAAAAGCCTTTTGGCGAAGATCTTATATACGGATGACAATAAGTGATGGGCTGCCAATTTGAAATAGTCTGAGGATCCTTGACCTTGGGGATGAGTGAGATGGCACCTGTGTTTAGAATTCTATCCAAAGTAGTGGACTGCCGAAAGTCACAGAAAGCATCATACACATTTGGCTCCAGCCATTCCCAATACTCCTGGAAGAACTCAATTGGCAAACCATCCAAACCTGGGCATTTGCCTCTTTTCAGTTCAAAGACTGCCGAACGTAAATCATCAGCTGTCATAGCCGCCTCTATTGACTCTCGCTGCTCACCAGAGATGATGGGGGAAATCCTAGACAAAATATCATCTCGCATTTCTGATTGAAAGGGAAGATGTTTCTCAGCAAAAAACGTCTGGAAATGGTTATGTAAATGCTGCTTGAGTTCAGTCGGCTCTGTTAGCACCGAACCATTTGGCAAAAGCAATGAGGACACGGTTGATGTCATGCGACGCTTCTTAGCTGCACGAAAAAAGAAGCTCGTACAACGGTCTCCATCACGAAACTAGTGCAGACCTGCCTTGCTTGCTAAATTTGCTCCTCCTCCAATGCTTGGATCTGTGCCAAAATATCACGATCATGAACACCGGAAGAAGTCCTTGCCGAGAATGGAGCGAGATCCCGATACAAGGTGTCCGATAAAAAGCACGACACAACTGCTGCGGAGACTCTTGACCCCACTCTTTGGCAAAACCCTTGATTGCCGCAGAATTGCATCCACTATCCCGGTCATACCGACGCTTCGGTTGAAGGCGCTTGTCCAAGTATTCTTGCAACCTTCTTGAAAGTCAGCATCCTTTAAGAACTTCACGCTCAAGCAAAACACGCCCTTCCGGACCGTCCGCCGCTTTAGGCGGGTTTGAAATGAATTGCGATGGTGGTCCAAACCGAAAGTTATCTCTCGAGACAATCGAAGAGACACGGAAGTGCCGCGAATCGATCGCACTCCAATAAGCTCTATCCAACCAAGAGCTTGCGCGACCCCACCAACTTGACCATTGCACCAAGTGAAGGCACCTTCACCATCAATCTTCGAGAGGTTGCAGGCATGGAGTAGACGGAGCCACTGCTAGCGTTCAAAACCAGACACTACTGTAGAGGTCGCCCCCAACCGATCAGACTCCACTTCCACCATATTAAGATCCCCAACAAGAAGCCATGAAATGTGGTAGCCCAAGCTGAGTAGGCCCACAGTGAAGCTCTCTGATGAGGTCTATTGTGGGCGTAAACATTAATTGGACCATATTTAACCCCTTGTTCCCCGCCATACAATTGGGGCCCAACGACCAAAGCGCATCAGCACGGTAAAGATGACTGGCAAGGAAGGAAGCCATGCTATCACGACCCCTGCACTGGCAGAATCAGCTGCTGCGATAAGGACATTAAGCCTGCGACCAATCATATCTGCAAGCTTTGATACGTCTCCCTTACGACACTTATGCTCTTGAAGACATACAAACTAAGCATCCAATCTAGATAAGTAGAAAGAAATATGACTCCGCTTAAGGGGGGAGGAGGCTACCCCCTGAACATTCCATGAGACTAACCGCGTTGATCTTGTGATGGGGCCAATTCAGATGAGACCACTGGTGTCTCAAGGGAATTTGAGGATGTTTCCTGGGCATCTGGCATGGCGGTAGTCTCATCAACCAAATCAGCCCACTGAAGTGGATCAAAGCGACCACCGTGGGATGCAATGGGAGGGGCAGTGCTACCTGAAGCAGGAACTGAGGGCTGGGCCGCAGAGGAATTAGATTCCTTAGCTGACTTTCGTGGTCGATGAAGAGCCGATGGATATTTAGGTGGTGGGTGGATGCCACGCCGATCAATGTCCATATACTGCCCACAAGCCTCTTCAATCTGCTCTTGCAATTTCTGGATTTTCAGCCAGTCTCAACATTTGGTGATCCAAAGACTGAGGTGGAGGAGCTGCAACTGGAAGAGCAGGGGGGCAATCACAGGCACATGGACGTGTGAGATATCCATTGAGGTGGGAGCTGATCTAGGAGCATGGAGTGCTGGAGGAGCAGATGGAGAATCCTGTTAGTGAACCCTCCGATATTGAGCAAAGAGAGGGGCTTTGGGAAACATGAGAGCTAGCTCAGGACCATTCAACAAGGACAGCTTAAATGGAAAGAACATGGGCCCGCTTTGGACAACAATTGTTTGAGGCAAATCACGATGAATGGGCCTTGCCACGCAAACTTTGGTGATGCCGTTGGTTATAGAGTGTTGCAAATGAAGTCCAATCTGATTAGCAATGGCAGAAATGAACTTGGAATCCTGTAACTCTGGAGGAAAATCTTTGATAGCAAACCAGAAGGGGGCACGTAAGGCATCTGACTTAGCTGGAAAGGATCCAGAAACATACTGTTGATAGAGCAAGAAGTGTTTTCATAGAGGATCAACACCTCGTTCTATGAGTTGAGCGGCTGGCTCAGGAGATTCAAACATCAAAAGAAAGCAACGTTGATCTTTTGCCACAAGCTTGATAGATTGATAAGCAGAAAGCCCTAGCTTGTGAAGCTGCCCAGACAACCAAGATCCAACGCGCTTCAGATCCAAGAAAGGGCCAGTGAAGTGGCAGACCACGGAACACGCAACCAACTACTCCACATGTCGTCAATGATCCTCATGGCTAATCTGCACCATTGGAGCCCCGAAATGCTCAAAAGTTGCCCTACACTCCTGAACCTCATAAAAGATTGCAGTGTTTCACTCAGGTTATTGTTTGCGTTAGATTTCATGAGCTCCTATTAGATTCAAGGAGAGGCACATTTGATATTGGTTTTAAGTTAGCCATTTGGATGTTGCACAGGTGCACTAAATCCAATTGGAGGAACATGTTAAATTGCTGTTGATTCTCAGTCCTGCTATGTGCCCATGCCTACATATTTTGAAGCGGTTCGCATTCTAAAAGGTATGTCGCAAGGAGCTACAGGATGTTTTGTTAACATGGTACTTGCCATTTGACTGGAGCAGAATGCATGGTTGCCCTGCAGTAATCATTTGGAAGCAAGTGCTTTCTGTATAACAGGTTTTTATACTTTCCACCTCACCCAAGGTTTCAAAAATGGATTGCTCTCTGGAAGTTTGAGTTAGAGCAAGGTATATATTTTCTATCAGAGCAAAATATATATTTTCTATCAAATGCTCTAACAACTGCAGTTGCATTAGATGACTCATTCTTAGATAATTGCAAATTATCTATGTCATTGACATTTTAGACATTTTGTAGAGTTGTTATGACATTCTGCCAACATCAAATTGAAATAAAGAAGACATGTCGATGGCTGAGTCAAACAATGACATATCATGGTTTAAATCATGGTCAGAGTTACAATACCGGAGCCGCCAATTGATGCTTAATATACAACTGATGCTTAATATAGAGGAGAGACAAGCTTAGTTTATGTTTTGAAGAGAAGTATAGACTACATAATGAATACGGATATTGTTTTTAAAATTGTCAGTAACATCTAAATTAGTTCTACGGAATTATCACGTTTTACCAATATTTCCTGTTTGTTTCCAGTTTCACAAGGTCAACTAGATGGAGCACAAAGTTGTTATGGTCAATCGAGACATGGATGCATGACATTAATTATGTGCTCAAAAAGCATTGCCAACTCCTCAAGGACACCTTATTTCCCATATGCGTGTTGTCAACTTCTCAAAAACACCTTATTTCCCATATGAGTGCTGTCAACGTGTAAAAGGTAAATATAAAAGCTATAAAACACTTTAGCATATGCAAATTGCTAGCGCAGGCACTTAATTCCTTTTTTGGGCCCAATTGCTTTAGTCATTGTACTCGCTTTTGTGATTACGATACGAGATTTTCTTTTAAGCCATTTATAAGACTGACAAGCACATGTTGCTCTCTTGAATGCATGAATTAAATTGGCATTGACCATAACAACAAACTGAGAAAAGCTTTGTGGAATGACAAGCTCCCCTGTTAACTCTCTCCCATGAATTAAATAGGCATTGACCTTAACAACAATTTGAAAAAAGCTTTGTGGAATGTTCACAGACATGGACATGGCCATTCAGGTACAACTGAAGAAATGTAGGCGAGAACAGAAGTGTCTCGATTCCGGTTGTACAAGAGAGAGTTATTCCATGGGGCTATATTATACTGCAATTCCCAGTCAGTGAGAAACAAAGTGTTGTGATGCATGTTGTATAGGTAAAAGTTGTTCCTTGGAGCTACACTATATCTAACAAAATGAAAGAGACATGTGGATGGCTGAGTCAAACAATGGCAGATCATGGTTTAAGTCATGGTCAAATCAAAATACTGGAGCTGCCATAGCTTGAAATGCTATAGGGTGCTTTTTTTATTGACCTACCCATATTTTCAGCTTTTTCTCATGACGTGAAGGACGCCCTTCATCATTTTTGAAGGACGCCCTTCATCATTTTTGCAGGGTGTGCAGGCCTGCGCGCGAAAAGTTTTCGCAGGCAGAATTGATTAGGTGCAGCTAGGGATTTTTGAATGGTGATCATTTTGATTTTGATTTTGATTTTCGAATTGAAAGTGTAATTGGGTTGGGAAGTTCGGTTCATTCTGCTACTCTTAGGAATTCCAAAGATCTAGCTATGCATTTGAAGTTCGGGCGAGGTAAAAATCCTCTATTTCTCATGCTTTTTCTTTATCTATCGATATTGAACTAAAAAACGTTTGTTTGATGTTATCGGGGAGCCGCCGTGAAGAACCGAGTATGAATTTCACACAAACAGAGGTTTGTGTAATGAAGGAAGAAGCCAAAGGATTTGAAGGCGAAGGATGTTTCCGACCGTGATTTTCTTGAAGTCTGGCGATTGCCCACCCGGAAAGGAAAGATAAATTTAAAATTTGTTAGGCCCCGGTTCGCCACTGTGGTACGCATGACCACTGGAAAGGATTTATCGAAAAGCAAGCCTACCAACAATGAGGTTAGGGTAACCTTTGCTCGAGCTTTTGCTTGGAGTAATACCCAACGAAGCTTTGTCAACCCCCGGGCAATTCAGAGTGAATCGGGCTACTTTTCTTTGCAGAAGCTTATCGAACATCCGAAGCTTGATTTCTAAGGGGAGAGACTAGCACCTCTTGTTTGAATAGCAATGCTGTTTTGGATCACTTGGGTAAGCTTCTTTGAGATGAAGAGAGATCGAGAGGAGTTGCTATTATCAAAACAAGAGTCTTTGTTGAGGAAAGAAGGTGTTGTTCTTTGGAGCGGAACATAGCTTGCAAAGCTATATATGAAAATATAGAGGCCAAGCGAAGTCCGGAGAAGACCTTGAACGTGATTTTCTGAAGAAGTTGATGCTATTGCAAAACTAAAGAATGATGAAGTAGTTATGCGAGAGCTTTTGGAGTCAGCACTTCTGAAAATAGATTGTAAAGGGGAAGAAGACATTCGTGAAGAAATTTCTTTGCCGAAGGATGAAATAGATTGCTATGAGGAATCAATGGCTAAGTGGCATGCAAAGGCTAAGCATATTTCAGCCATGCAGCAAGATAGTGAAAGCACCAAAACTCGGATGGAGTTGGGTATGGGTGTGTATTCTTTGCCTTTGCTAACTACTGATGTATGTCAGGCATGTGGCCTTTGTTTTCCTCAAGAATATGACCTGTTTGTTAAAATAAACCAATGTGGACATAAGTACCATGTGTTTTGCTTTTCAAGCGTCTTTGAAAACTATGCCTTTGTGTGGTTCTCTCTTGTGGAGAGGAAGTCCCAAGCAACATTTTGCACGAACTGGGATTCAAAGAATTCAGTATTGTGATTGAAGAGGACTCTAACTATGAAGATGAAGAAGAAACTGAAAATGCAAACAGTGATGAAGATAAGAAGCGAGAAGGATGAAGTTGATAGCAGCACCACTTTGTACAATAAACGCAAGTGCTAAATTTAAAAGGAAAGGACCGCAAAAATTAAGAAAAAGAAGACAAGGGCCAAAGACAAAGAAAGACTCGAAAACTGTTGCAAGTAAGTATTCTTGTTCAATGTATCTTGTAATGTATTTGTTTTGTGCTAACTTCAATTCTATTTGAAGCAGGTTATAGATATTGACAAAGCCGAGTCCTGTTAAATTTGCTCACATATCTCCCATAAAAGGTACACATTTAGTTTTAGTATTATAACTTCTCTTTAAGTTACATTAATTTTAAATTAATCTTGGCAGACAAGAAGACCCACGCCAAAGACCTTTGGACAACTGAGACAAGAAGACCCTTGCAAGAACCAAGCCCGGAATAAATCAAGAAAAATGGTAAGTCTAAGCGAAAATTTGAATAGTAGTCCATGTTCAATTTAGTTGTAGTTAATATTGATTTCTTGTTTGCAGAAATGTGTCTAACATTCTTTGTGAAAGCCGCTTCTTTGAAGATGCAAGGTTGGAGCCTATAGAAGATCAAGATCTTTGGAGATGTAAAGAACAATGATCTTTGAAGAGGATAAAGGAGCAGATTTATCACGGGATATAGGAGCGATTTATCACGGGATAAAGGAGCGGACTACGAAGAAGAAATCCTTCCGTGTGGTACACTTTGGAGGAAAATTATCTTGCTTTTAAAAAGGCAAGACTTTCTGGAATTTAGCAGTCTCTCAGCATCTACCAGGCATCTTATCAGCATCTACCAGGAGGATATTATGAGGATGTTTTTTTTTAAATATTATGTGGATCTTGTATACATGCAACACAATTTTGTTCCATAGTGTTGACATGTTTTTTGTATATTTATGTAATAGCAAGGTTTACACTAATATAAGGTTTACATTCTGGAATATAAGTTTTACATAAGTTTTACATAAGGTTTTTACATGTAGAAGGTTTACATTAATATAAGGTTTACATATGAATAAGGTTTACATAAGGTTTACATATTAATATAAGGTTTATGTATAAGGTTTACATATGAATAGCAAATAAGGTTTATGTATAATAGGAATAGCAATGAATAAGGTTTATGAATAAGGTTTACATATGAATAAGGTTTATGTATAATAGGAATAGCAATAGGTTTATGTATAATAGGAATAGCAATGAATAAGGTTTATGAATAAGGTTTACATATGAATAGCAATGAATAAGGTTTATGAATATAAGGTGTACAAGAATATAAGGTTTATGATTGATAGCTATCTAGCATATGATTGTTTATGATTACATAGTATTGTTTACATATGATTGTTTATGGTTACATATTTGTTTATGATTGTTTATGATTACATATGATTGTTTACATATGATTGTTTATGGTTACATATTTGTTTATGATTGTTTATGATTGACAACCAATATGATTGTTTATGTTTACAACCAATATGTTTATGGTTATGATTGACAACCAATTTGATTACATATGAACTATGACAACATATTTGACAACATGTGAATTATGACAACAAATTTACAATATGATTTACAATTTACAATATGTTTCACAATTTACAAATTGGTCTAGGGTTCACAGTTTGAATCACAAAGCATCTTTGCCTTTTGCTACTTTTGCTTTTGATTTTTTCTTTCCTTTCAGATCATTTCCTTTAGACTCTAAAACTTCTTGAGCATAAATGGATGTGCTTTGATGCAAGCTATCCATAATTTGATCTTCCACAATGTCAGGGAGCTGAAACAAGTTGTTCTTCAATCTGGTCATATCAAAATTAATAGCCAAAACCAAATGGCTGTATACACTGCACTCTGGCTCATGTTCTAGCAATTCATACAAGTTACCATTAATCAACTTGTAATATTTTCCAGTGACAACTACTTCATTCCTACCAAACTTTTGGCCCCAAGGATCCTTGTATGCTTTCTCTATAACATGCTTTGTTCTAGTGCATTTTAAAATATAAAAGTCTACTTTTTCTTTGTCGTTAGGCTCAGCATTGACAGCAAAGTTATCTCCAACCGCAATGATATCCGATTTCCTCATGATCTCCTTCAAAAAGCGGGCCTTCAACAACTTCCTCAACATAGTCGGCACCCATAGGTTTTAATTGAGTATGACCGTGCCTATTCTAGCAATGTAGGGACACTTTGCATATTTCCCTAACCAGCAGATTATGGCGAAAACAAGTGAAGTTCATATGTGCCACTTGAGTCGGGTCAGTTCTTTGAGTAGCACGATGGAATGAAATTTGCTAGAGCCGGATAGAGTTGCACAATCATACCTTTCACTTCTATCAACATCTCCTATGCCAACTTCCCAAAAAATTTGTCAAACACAAGCATTCACAAGCTCAACAAATTGGAATGTATAAAAATCCAAAGTAGTTCAAAGACACCGTATCTGTCCTTGCCTTCCATTGTTATGTTGTCACCGAAATGTTTTTGCAAAAACCACTACATCATGTGCATTTCTAAGCACTTGAATTTCGTTTTAACATCTCATGAGTTAGGGCTCTCTTAATGACAGCTCCGGCACCATCATGTTCATTGTTTCTCTATCCATTAGTGCTAGAAATGAACATTAACTCTAGGTGCTTGAAAATGAAAGTTACCTTTCCCATGATAAGAAGCAAAATAATTCCAAGTTATTGGGATGCCACTAGTTTGATAATTTCTTCCTAGAAAATAAAATGTTCTACTTCCTTTCCTTTGGCTAGAACATCCATCGGACCAAACAATGTGTCTGGCTTGTACTTGATTTGTTTTTGGACAAAATGCCGCATATTTGTTCAAACAATGTTGCATAAACAAAGTGTCATGTTCCCTGTCATCTGAAATGTAGAAGTGAGTTTCTTTGATGATTCTTCTCTCATCTTCATCCAATTTAGGGTCATCACTTTTGGTGGCATGTCTATATGATATATGCACTAAAATTGTGCACTGATCATTCCTCCAATGCAGACTCTGAATTTCTTTTGTGAATTTTGAAGTCGTAATTTTCAGCAAAATCAATCAATTTGAAACTATTGCATCCTTTGGAAATGTTTCCAAACACTCCTTGAATTGCACGGCCTGCCATCTAGCCTCATAATTGTGTGGAATGAATTCTTTCAAAGACTATTCTAGCATACGGAAAATATCAAGAAGACTTGTGGTCTTGTAAACCAGTTTAGTGACTGGTTTTTTTCCCAGCTTATAACCACCTTTGCCATCAGGTTCTTCTACAGATTCATATATCTACAACAAATACAGAAATAAAAAATAAAGCTACACCATAATGAAGCATAAAAAACAGCAACAATCTTAGTACCTTGTCATATGTCTTCCACTCCACCTGCACACCATTTTTGAAATTCACTTCTTTTGGACATGTTGGCAGCTTGCTAGGTCCACAACTATTGCACTTGAGAGTTAGGCAGTCATGTGCATACCATTCTTTACTTTCATCTCTTGGACAAATAAGAGACCTCCAAAGCTCACTTGTTGAAGCATAGGTGCTCTTCCTTGCCATGCATGTTGCTCCAGGACCACAAACTTCACACGTGCATTTACAATTTGGACCATGAATTGTTTCATCATGTCTTACTTTGTTCATTGCAAGTCGAATAAAATCTGCTCTCATGTGATACACACAACAGCACGTTGGAATGGTGAGGATTTTCGACTCCAATCCTAGCGTTATTGGTGCTTTTGCAAATAGTGGCCTTCCATTATGGATTTCTGTTCCAAATTCTGAGATATGGCGGTTGGCCGTTATTCCATATTATGCAAGATGTTGGGTGAGAAATAACATCCTAAGATATCGATATACTAAGATCCAGACTGTGTTGGTGGGTAATGAGGTGCTAGCAAGTTGGAACATTGGAAGCTATGGCAATTACCTAGTCCAAGCGATGAGGCGAATCAAGGTAGCGTTAAACGAAGTGGGGCTTCAACAAGTGATGGTGGCAACCCCATTGTCAGGGGACATTCTAGAGGCCTCTTACCCTCCATCAAGTGGTAGTTTTAGGAGTGACCTAGGTTCCATAGTGGGTTCTTTGCTAGAATTCCTAAATGAGACCAATTCAGTATTTTGTGTCAATCTATATCCCTATTATGCATTTGCATCAAACCCTGAGCAAATAAATCTAGATTATGCGTTGTTAAACAGTACAAAACCAGTGGTGTATGATGGCAAATACTCTTACACAAATCTTTTAGATGCCATGACTGATGCAGTTTATGCTGCTCTTGACAAGGCTGGGTATGCCAATATGAAGCTTGTGATTACTGAGACTGGTTGGCCATCTGCTGGAGCCACTTATGCCACAAAGGAAAATGCTGCTACTTTTAATGGTAGACTGCTTGAAAAATTAGAAAACAATGAGGGGACTCCTAGAAAGCCCGATGTTGCAGTGCCTACTTTTATTTTTTCATTACTTAATGAAGACAACAAGCCTGGAGCTCTTATAGAGAGGAATTGGGGTTTACTATACCCTAACGGCAGGCACATCTATCATATTTGCTATTAGAAAAGAAGCATTGTCTTTTTTATTACAAGAATTATTCTATGTTTCTTTTTGGATTTCAATCCGTCTTTTAAAAATTATACTGAAATTTGGTTCTATAGAATTTTTTAAGTTTAAGGCGAAACATTCTTTTGGTTAAAGTTTCAATCCTAGTTTTGCGTTGGCAACAAATATATGATACTTGATATGCAGTATTCTTAATATTGTCATTGCACTATTGGCAAGTTCTTTTGTCATTGCACTATTGGCAAGTTTTTTTTTGTTATATCACAATAGATATGATATCTGATTTGAATATAATATACTTGGGAATCTTACCATTTTTCATTTATTCTACTTTTGAATTAGTTGTTCCATTCAATAAATATGGTTATAAATAATATAGATATAAATATACTTGCAAATACATGCAAATAACATAAATATATACTTGCATCTTGAGAATAGGTGATTGGTGTATTGGACATAGTGTAGAACATAAATATCTAGCATAATAACAGGGGGTTTCCTCTTCATTTTTTATACGCTTTTTAATATGGTTTTGCTATGATTTAGTCGTCGTATTCATTTGCATATACTAAAGAGTATTTCTAGAGTGCACTCTTTGTTAGCCATTCATCTTAGAGAAGGGAAAAAAACGTGTGGCTGAGCCTTTGTTTTATTTATTTGCATGTATTTATTTTTGTTTTGCTTTTCACAAAAAAGGGAATGCAACTTAACCTCCAGCCGTTGGCCAGGATATCTCTGGTCGACGTTGCTATTCAATGTCGTCTCATGCTTTGAAAAATGGCATTTGTGGTAATGATCTGTAACTGTTGTTTGATGACAAATAGTGAAAGCCGACTATAGCACGTCCTTATGCTCAGAGATGGGGTTTTCGAGAAATGGATTTGTAAGATATTTGATGATTTTAAATAGTTCTCCAGATGCCCGAATCGCATGAAAGTGGGCTCATCTCTTTCCCTATTCAACCTGATTCCTCATTCAATTCAAAGAATTTCTGTGTTCGGCTCAGAAAATGAAGCACAAGAAACAGGTGCAATGTCCAGATTGCATGAAAATCAGCTCATCTCTTGCCCTATTCAAGCTGATTCCTCAATCATTTTAGCGGATTCCTAAGTTGGAGCCCAGAATGAAGCATAAGGATGAGGTCAAATATGTTCTATGTATTGTATGCCTGCTCAATATGAAGGTGATTTATTTTTTCCCTGAAGACATTAAGTACTAAACCTATTACTGTCATGGTTTGGAGCAGACTGAATTTTAGGTGATGTTGAAGCATCGGATCTTTGTTTTTTCCCCCTGCAAAGTTAATTTGTTCAACAATGGCTATGGTGGAAGTTGGCAATGGCATGTATGAAAAAGGCACTAGATAAAAGAGCTCTTTCTCCTCGTATGCAGCTTAGCCTATTGGGAGTTTTTTGAGAGTTTTCTGGATGTTTTGCAAGAGGTGTGTTTTGTGCTTTTATGAAGTTGAAGTAATAAGGTATTTAATCTACATTTCAGTGTGTAGTTCATCCTTAGTTAGGCCTCCTCTATCCATTTCAGTTGGCTTGTCATTCTATGGCTTTGCATGTAGAACGTGCAATGTCTGAATGATGTTGGGCTTTTTAGCAAACTAAAGCAAAAAAGCAAAGAGATCTTAATAATGTCTTTTTAGCAAATAGAAAGCAAAGGAATCTTAATAATCTCTCGTGATTTAGGTTTTCATATGCTACATTTGGTTTTAAATCTACTATTCCACATGCGAGAAATTTTAAATGGTGCTTTCCTTTTAAAGCTATAGTGGTTTTATATTTGGTTATGGAGATTGAAATAGTAGTGTCGCACATGCTCTTGTTTACTATTTCTCAAGACAAGATGCTATGTTTACTATTTCTCATCAGGATGAGATGCTACAGATGCACACGATGTTGCAATTTCTATTTGCAAAAGTATTGTCTCATGGATATTTACATTGTCTTTAGTGGATATTTTTACTCATACCCTTTGAAACCTATAATGCAGCATATGTCATTTGTGTGAGTTGCATTTGTTCGAGGCGTCGTTCCATCATGCAACTAATGCACATCATTGCATTTATATTAAAGCAAGAAAATTTTATTATTCCACACTTACATAATTTAAAGCAGCAATTACAATATCTACCAAATAAATGAGCCATGTCAACATGAATAATATTCTCTATATCTTTAAACCTCTTATGCACTTACATTATATTAACTATTCTAAACATTTACCACACTTCTTCCATGGCCCCTATATAGATGTACATAACATTTCTACACAATTCCAAAGGCCCCGAACGGGCTAAATTTCTTTCATGTTAATACAAACCATTACATCTGATACTTTTAAATTAAAATCCCCCTTAAACCCCCTTTGGTTTGGGTGCATATTCACACGGGGGGTGACTCCGGGCATCGAGAGCTGTTGGATAGGCATCTGCACCCTTTATTCCTTGATTTACACCGTACATAAAGTTCCTCATTTGTGGGGTATGCATGTACAAATTTTGCTATACTGTAGAGCATGGGCAGACCAGAAAAAGGAAGGCTCGAACCTAAAATAGTTTGCTTTTACAGATAAGGATGGGGATAAATATTTCAATGGCAAACTGACCAGCATCTGCGTCTGCACCCGAGTCAACATCAACTGGCCGGATTATGTAGTTTTTTTTCCGCTTGTGAATATTTCCGGCCAGATCCAAAGGGGCCAAAATGTTACCAGTGGCCTGGACTTTTGCAAGGATCTGCCTAATTATAAAGATCTGCGAGGCTGCAAACTCATGGTTGATTCGGTTGTTCTTAACAATATTTCTCAGACTTGCCTGGCTGATTCTAGCCTTATGGGTCCTCAGCAGCTCAACGATACTATTGCCAGTCGAGTTCTAGGAGTCATTGAGGATGAATCTCATACCCTTCAAAGTTGCCCAGCATATGATCAAATCCTGCTACTGTGCCCATGCCTACATATTTTGAAGTGATTCGCATTCTAAAAGGTATGTCGCAAGGAGCTACAGGATGTTTCGTTGACATGGTATTTGCCATTTGACTGGAGTAGAATGCATGGTTGCCCTGCAGTAATCATTTGGAAGCAAGTGCTTTCTGTATAACAGGTTTTTATACTTTCTACCTCACCCAAGGTTTCAAAAATGGATTGCTCTCTGGAAGTTTAAATTAGAGCAAGATATATATTTTCTATCAGAGCAAAATATATATTTTCTATCAAATGCTCTAACAACTGCAGTTGCATTAGATGACTCATTCTTAGATAATTGCAAATTGTCTATGTCATTGAAATTTTAGACATTCTGTAGAGTTGTTATGACATTCTGCCAACATCAAATTGAAATAAAGAAGACATGTCGATGGCTGAGTCAAACAATGACATATCATGGTTTAAATCATGGTCAGAGTTACAATACCGGAGCCGCCAACTGATACTTAATATACAACTGATGCTTAATATAGAGGAGAGACAAGCTTAGTTTATGTTTTGAAGAGAAGTATGACTACATAATGAATACAGATATTGTTTTTAAAATTGTCAGTAACATCTAAAACTACTATCTATCTATCTATCTATGGAATTATCACGTTTTACCAATATTTCCTGTTTGTTTCCATTTTCACAAGGTCAACTAGATAAAGTTGTTATGGTCAATCGAGACATGGATGCATGACATTAGTTATGTGCTCAAAAAGCATTGCCAACTTCTCAAGGACACCTTATTTCCCATATGCATGTTGTCAACTTCTCAAAAACACCTTATTTCCCATATGAGTGCTGTCAACATGTAAAAGGTAAATATAAAAGCTATATCACACTTTAGCATATGCAAATTGCTAGCGCAGGCACTTAATTCTTTTCTTGGGCCCAATTGCTTTAGTCATTGTACTCGCTTTTGTGATTACAATACGAGATTTTCTTTTAAGCCGTTTATAAGACTGACAAGCACATGTTGCTCTCTTGAATGCATGAATTAAATTGGCATTGACCGTAACCACAAACTGAGAAAAGCTTTGTGGAATGACAAGCTCCCATGTTACTCTCTCCCATGAATTAAATAGGCATTGACCTTAACAACAAATTGAAAAAAGCTTTGTGGAATACTCACAGACATTATTCAGGTACAACTGAAGAAATGTAGGCGAGAACAGAAGTGTCGATTCCGGTTGTACAAGATAGAGTTATTCCATGGGGTTATATTATACTGCAATTCCCAGTCAGTGAGAAACAAAGTGTTGTGATGCATGTTGTATAGGTAAAAGTTGTTCCTTGAAGCTACACTATATCTAACAAAATGAAAGAGACATGTGGATGGTTGAGTCAAACAATGGCAGATCATGGTTTAAGTCATGGTCAAATCAAAATACTGGAGTTGCCATAGCTTGAAATGCTATAATATTTTGAAGTGATATCTCAAATTTTGATGGTTATAGTTGTGACCAATGGAGTTGAGGACTGCCACGTGCTGCTTGAATACAGAGAAGAGTTTATGTTGTGAAGAAGTATATATTAGCTCTATATGATTCCCAATGTTTAACAAAAATTTCATGTCTGTTTCCAGATTAACAAGGTCAGCTACATAGAACACAAAGTTGTTGTGGTCATTATTGCCGTTCAATCTGTCCATTAGGCCTCTGCCTATTACATTTGGCTACAAGTTCATAGCTTTCATGCACTTAGTACAATTAGGATATGAAGATTACGGCAGTAGTAGTGAGCTATCTGATATGATCAGAGTTTTGGTTGACTCTAATAAATGGATGGTTCGTTTTTGCAGATAACTGAAAGGATTTTGCAATGAGAGATTGGGAGAGATTTTGATGGTTTGAGGCTTCAAGGACTTTATAGGGATATCAGCTACTGAGGAGAGAGCATTGAACTTTACATGCCAAGAATGTCTTCGTGACAAAGCTTATTCAAATCATGTGATTTATGTATCTCATATATAAGGAGGTTTAGAAAGCATACTATAAACTCAAAACTCAAAACTCAAAATAAAACCATTTTTCAGAGGCAATAGTTCAAGCTTGCATGCATACTAAACAAATATGGCCACAGAAGACAATTATCTCTAGAAATAGAGGATTGAGACTTAATGAGATTTTGACGTGTTAGAAACATGCGATGGATGTATGCTATTGTATGTTCAAGCTAAAGGCATAAACCACATAATGATCAGATTATTTAAATATGGTTGCATAGAAGAATGTTAACCCTTATGTTTGGAAAGTCTAAATATTGACAATGCATGTTAATCTGTCGCAAAATTTAAGCCCATGTATGGGCCTTAGAGTGATAAAGCTCATCCACTCCCCCCATAAACTTAGTTATGCAACATAATTTAGATTGCAATGTTTTTCTTTGAGATCCTAATTCTATCTATCCATACCCTAAATATGCTTAATATCCCTCATGCACTAACAAGAGGATTTTTCTTCTTTTTTTTTCGTTTAGTATCCTTCATTCGACTCTTATCCATCATCCTCAGTGTGTGTTACACACTATACTACAATTTGAGTTTCATTTAATCATATGTGGCTTCATTGTAACTTGAAGAATAGGCACGTGGCCAAGATTTGTATGCCAATATAAATGGCAATGAGGGGTGTATCCATAATGGTCTCCAGTCATTTGTGATTGATCCACATGGATCTCAACCCCCGTTATATAAAATCTTCAATCATCGTGCTTCCTTTCCTTGGTCTCTAAATTACTAGAAGACTCCTATTTTTGAAAAAAATAGTTGCTTAGGCTCGGCAACGCCGGGCACTGTTACTAGTGTAAATAGCATTACCTTTTAAGTTATATCAACAAGACATATTAAAAATACCTTGGAACACTAGCGCTGATGTGGAGTGCTCCCCTCACACTTTATCCACTTCTGCTTGACAAGAAGGGATTTCTTTTCTATGGGTGGCACTTGCTTATCATGCCAACAACCCACTAATTCGATGGTAACGCAACTCCTGGACTCGTAAGATTGAGCCCCTCACTTTCTGTAATCAAAATGGACATGCCCCCTTCAATGACGTTATATCATAGCTATTCTTCCCACTTAAGAGATTATATGTTTTTTTACTTATCAAATTAATTTATTCTCCTCAATGAGGAGGACGAGGAAGAGGTTCTTGCAAGCATACTAAGGAAGATAAATATTTGGAACAAAAAAAAGACATTAATCATAGATTCATTTATATTGCCAGGTCTCTTGGCCTTGGTCTTCAAATCTGGCTTGGCCTTGATCTTCAAATCTGCACCAGTTTCAATGGCTTTGACTTTCAAATTTATATCAATTTCAATTAAAAGACTGCTTTCAACATCCTGATTATTGGTCTTGAAGATAACATCAAATACATCTATCAAAGTCTTGAAATATCTCATAGATGATTGGCATTTCTTGGTCTATCAAATGACCTATGTTTGCTAGTCAAAATATGTTGAATTCTAGAGATTTACAACATCAATTTCATTCATATGCCTCAAAGTAAAGAGCAACAAAAACATAACCCTGTACCTTGCAATTGAAGTGTGCTATCCTACAAACAATATACAAAGAATAGTCCTCTTTCTCAAAATATAAAGAGATTATATAATGTAGGAGCAATTTCACATATACTCAGCGCAGCCCCAGACATCATTGGGTTTTATCCATGCTCCTTCTTGGATTAAACCTGAATGTGCTGATGGAGTTGAATATCACGCCTACCTCCTATAGAATTGCCTACCAAGATGGCTAGTGCATTGATGCATACCTACACAACAAAATCATGACAAGCTCCATCAGCAATAACTTTGTTTATAGCAAATTTGGCTCAATCAAGATTCAAGTTTTGAATAATATGTGGAGAGAAATAACCTTGACAATAAAATCTGTTAACTCTTTCCTTCCTTGCAAAATTGCACAAATCTGGCATTTTTGTAGACGCAGTGTTAATTACCTGCATATGCAAGCTACGTATTGCAGATCGTGTACAAGTAGATCCAGATTGGAGTACTTCTCTTTTCACAAGCACACGAACACTTTCTTCACTTGCCTTTATATGTTGTTTGCTGCTGATGGATATGTCCTGTCTTTGCTCCTTCCTAGCAGTTACAAGAAAATAAACAAGTTAGCAGAGCATTGAGTGAACCCTAATGTAATTTCCCATTCCATCCCAGTGCCTAAAAACTCAAAAGTGAAACATGAACGATTGTCATACTTTCACTTGCCTCAACTGGAAACAGTAAAATCTTTAAGAGTCCATAATTTTGTTGGTTGCATCCACATTAGCTTATGGAATGTGAAGTACAAAAGCCTCCCAAAGAAATAGAATTCAGCTGCAAGAGGCGGCGTTTTCCAACCTTACCTTAAGGACTATAACAGATGAGTGTCTTCTTGCCTGTAATCAGTTCACTTCCACACAAGGAATACAACCATAGATTGATTCAATCTTATACTTAGAGAGGGCCCTTAACTGCTACAAACGCATAACACATATTGAATCATTTGTTGCATATCCATAATCTCAATTTCTCCATTTTAGCATCAACCATAAATCTCTTGCATTGTTAGCTTTTAAGACACCTCTGCAGCATCTACTACACAGTACTGCGTAACTATTATGAAATCTTAACACATGTACACTGATGCAGGCTTGCACCCTACATATAAAATATTGGATCGAAGTCTCTCTAATGTGCCATCTTTTGAACTGTAACAGTCAACTTATCAAACCTAATCAGACACACGAAAGTTCCATTTGCACTATCAAATGCTTCTGCTGCTTAGCTGTTCTAATGATGGATGTTGGAACCAAAATCAAACATTACAAGTGTACTTACCAGAGACAAGTCACTGCAAAATTCAACCAGTGTTCTCCAATTTCAATGACACTCACATTTGTCCTGGAGCCTTCTAGCTTTTCCTTCCACTGTATGAACCATGTCTTTTTGAGTAGTTAACTGCAGTGAACGTGTCTCTACCAGTGTTTTTGCTGTCTTTAACTTCATTTACAAGGACACATTTTGCTCTTTAACTTCTGCTACTGCTTTACCCTAGATTCTGCCTAAGTGATCTGCATACCAAAGAGAAATTCTTACATTCTTCATTTGGGATATTGTAGAGTTCTTTAGAAGATACAAAGCACCCAATACTGCAGATAAAACAGCACCCAGATTATTCAGGGGGACGAAATTCCCGAGGCTCCATAAAAAAGATACAGAGGTTCATAAGGCAAATAAACAGTGAGCAAATAATGCCAATGACCCGTTGAATTGTTGCTTTGTGGATCTGCCCATTATCACAAATTTTCTGGTCACCATATGTGAGGATCATCAGAAGGTGCAGTGTCGGACCTGTTAAAGCAAGGGAGCTGAAAAAACGGGGTATTTTACCAGACAGTTTCATTGATAAAAGACTCTAAATCATCCCAATTCACCTGGAATCGTCTAAAATTTGGAAAAGAAACAGCCCGAAATCGCTCCCAATATATTCGATTGGAACCCCAATCGTGTTAGAACCCTAATCGCAGCTGAGATGGCCCCCGACCAGGAATTTTGGTAGCCCCCAGGAAATAACAGTTTTTGGGCACCCCGGAGGAATTCAAAATTCAAAAATCCTATTGATTGATGCATTTTTTTTACCTTTACGAACGCCTAGGGTATGGTCTCCATATTCCGCGCACTTAAGGGGCAAATTGTCCTCACACACCCGGAATTCACCCGTCTATCGATCCGTCAATTTATTCGGATACCTAATGTTGTCCTTAACATCTTCCCCGAAGACAATTTTCTGAAATTCGATCTCTATTGAAAGTTATGGTCGCATGAATGAAGGGGGGTCAAACGTCCCCCGTCGCCGGGCGCCTAACCACCCTTCGTGGTAGCCGAGGCCCTCGTTAGTGTGGCTTATTGCACGCTAACGCGCGTCAATTGCCTCCTACCGCGCACCAGTTGCCTCCTACCGCGCGTCAGTTGCCTCCTACCGCGCACCAGTTGCCTCCTACCGCGCACCAGTTGCCACCTATCGCGCACTTGCGTGGATCTTCACGCCACACCGTCTCCCACATTAGGGCCATATCCCATTAATATCGGCGGACCTAGGTGCCGTATACGAGGCCTAGGTCGCCAGCTACCGATACGTATGGTACCGGCTATCGAGGTACCGCCAACGGTATTGGTTGCCTTTTTGGCCCTCTTCGTGCCAAAATCGAGGCGAATTTCTGCACTCCACCTCCAATTCTTGAGCCAAATTAGCCCGAACATTCACTGCCATGTCCGGATGAAAATTAATTCGGCTGTAAAAGCCAGATTTTTCGAAATCCTGACCCATCATTGCAGTTAAGCCTTTAAATGGAGAGATCGAGCAGGCGGTAATCCATTCCGCTCAAGCATCCGGGTTCCTCAAGCGTCGGAGGTAAGTTCGGCGCACGATATGTTTTTGTTTGAATCATGCATTGATCTTGTGTATTTTCATTGGTGTTCTGAGGGGTTTTAAGCGCCATGGATGCGGAAGAACCGGTTATCCGGGTCCGGCCGGGTGGGGCGTGGTGAGGGGTGGCGGATATGATCCGTCGAAGAGGGGCTCGCCACGCTCAGAGTGCTCCTTCCTCCCTGGTAGCTCCTCCTCGACCTCAAGCGACTCCTAATTCCTTCAAAATTAGGAACTTGTTTGGTGACCCGAGAGATCTGGCGGTTTGTGGGATCTTCCGTCGGTGGTGGGAGGTCTCGAAATCAAATCGTCTCTCAAGTTGAGCGGGCTCGTTCGAGAGAATGATCCGATCCCTTTGCCGGATCGTAGTCATAGAAGGCGACCATGTGCTCTTTCAGAGCCCTGTAGGTTAATGACCTCTCGCCCCTTTTGTGCAGGAAGGCCACCACGGGCGATCCTCCCTCCTCTTCCTTCTTGGTTTAGTTTGTGATCTGACCCGCCGGGCTTATTTTGTGCGCACTGAGGGCTCAATTTTGTCCGATCATTTTTTTGTTTAATGGAATGATCTTCTTATTCTACCATCCTTTGTTGCTTATGTTCATTCTTTGTTCATTGCTTATGTTCATTGTCATTTGTTATTTATTTATGATAAATCGGTTGTTGCAAATGAGAATGTGCAATAGTCTTATCACTATTTTAATCATAAATCTTGTACAACAAGTTCACTATTTTGTTCACATATTATGTACGATAAGTTGTCGAGATACTTAATTGTCTTGGGTTTCATCCGAAGTCTTGGGATACACATTGCACATTAATGCATTAATAGCAATGCCAAATAAAAGGTGAACTGAAAATTATGATTGCAAGGTTACCAAACATATGCGACTATCGATTGGGTGTAGCTATGAATGAGGTCCCTCCCCAAACCTTTGAGTTGGTTTGGGTTGCTTTCGAGCCATGTCGACCCTCCATATCCTTGCAAACCCAACATCCATCTCCTTTGCACGACTTACAATTCGGGTTCCACACCAATTTCCACCATCTCCACGATAATCCGTGCCTTGTCTATTGCAGCAACCTGGTCATGTTTGGGTCCTGAATTGGCGGCAGCGTAGTTCACCCATCCCTGGGTGTCCAGTCTCATTGAGTTGCCGTGAACAATATCAGCATGTTGGAGTGGGGGCAAGTCCCACCTCTTCAATGGTGAATTGAGGTGCTGATTGGGTTTGCTACATGCCTAACTAGAGGTATGCAACCCTCTATACTTACATTATGCTCATGACCCGGCATCACCCGGCGGAGATATGTGTCATCTAAAGCGCACATGACTTGCTCTTCATCGGCATCATCAATGGTTGTGAGTTGAGGTTTACCACGGGGACTAGCAGGGAACAGCGGGTTGAAGAGCTTGGTCAATTCACGGGGACGTCGATTTCTGACAATGGGTGCCCCAAGTGGACTTAACCCTTGTCTCACCCTAAGTCTGTTCCTCACCTGTAATCTTCTTGTCTTAACCTCCTCGCTCAACACCCTTTGAAAACCAAATATGGATGCCACTCTAGACATCCCCATTGGGTACATAAACTCCCTAAGCCTTGCAGCACTTGCAGCTTCCCTTGCATCAGCCAGCTTCCTCCTCTCTCTCTCCTCCCTGTTAGATTGTGCCCTCTTAGCAGCCTCCTCCCTTTCGACCTTCCTTCTTGCGGTCTCAACCTTCCTTCTTTGCCCTTTTGCTCCATTTTCAATTTCTCGACCTACGCCCTTCTAGCCTGCACATTGCGCTCTCAATGCCTCCACGAAACCATCACTTGATATGTGAACTCTCCCTCC
Organism: Isoetes taiwanensis; assembly: GCA_021234155.1. Taxonomy (NCBI): domain Eukaryota; kingdom Viridiplantae; phylum Streptophyta; class Lycopodiopsida; order Isoetales; family Isoetaceae; genus Isoetes; species Isoetes taiwanensis. Next base: position 6,097,823 of record JAJEKV010000016.1, on the reverse strand, counting down.
TAGATCAGGGGCAAAGCCTCTCTTCCTTGCCCTAATGGTCCGTGATGGCATGCCACATGTTTGAGACCCTCCAACATCATTGACATGCACGACTCACTCTGGTGACACCTTCCATGGGTAATTCATGGGTATGTTCCACATGCTCGGATTGTGGCACTTGCTCACCAATTTGGATTGTGTGGCATTTGGTCATTTTGCACATCAATTGGGAGTTGTCCGTAAGGCCTCCCATAGTTGGTGCATACGCCATGTCAAAGGCCTCCACTTGTGCCATATCACGGATGATAATCTTCTCCGACCCTACTCCCCTCGGCTTTGTAATGTGTCTTCAACATGCACCCTCCCAAACTGGTACATTCTTGGCACGGCTTAACCTTCTCTGGTCAAAGGGCGGATACGGTGGCTCTAAAACCTGCCTTGATGTTTTGGGGTGTGAGGCCACATGCAATTGATTGTGAAATCAATTCTGCTATCTCCTCCTTCTTTGGTTCAGCCCTCCCTTTGTTAACCATATAGGCAGCTCTATGCCTCTTGAATGCTGCCTTAAAGGGGCAAAGCATGCCACATCTAGAGGTTGAAGTCTATGAGATGTGTGTGGAGGCAATAAGGCAAAGTGGATGCCCTTCTCTTTTGCCTCCAATATGACTTCCAGCTCTACATGACTACCATGACCATCCAATATGATAAGGTGAGGCTGGTCTGGGGATACACCACCTGGAACTCTTGCTGCAAAATGTGACAGCCATGACTTAAACAGTTCTGATGTCATCCAAGCCGAAGATTGGACAGCCCGAATGGCACCTTCTTCACATCTTGCAATGTGATCCTGCCTCATGCGATTACCTTTAAAAATGTACATGTTGGGGATCCTGTACCCCTCAGCATTAACACAAACTAAAATTGTAACCCATTCCCTATTCTTCATGACCACCTCACTCACCCTATTCCCCCCCTTTCTAGCTATGATTTTCAGCCCCTTCACTTTCCCTGCCTGAATTCCAGTCTCGTCAGCATTCCATATCCTTGAGGCTGGGAAGGCAAATTTAGCATAAATCTGCTTGAGCCCGGCATAGAAGTTGTCGAGGTTCTCCTGTGTCATGGCACGGGCCCTGGCCACATCTAGGGTTTCTGGACTCCTTAGAGCAACCCGGGGTGTCTTTTTAAAGAGCTTCCTCCACTTAGTCGGGTACTCAGATTCACCACATGACCCCCAGCTTTAGCCATCTCGCTGCCTTCTCCTTGGCGGCCAGATAGTGTAACCCCCATCCCTTGCTACGCCTGCGAAGGCCCAATTGTGAGCTCCTCCTCTTGGAGAGTTGTCAATATTTGTGGATGATTTGTTTGCTTGTGGCTTGTTCATATAGCCAATCCACGATTGGGGACTCGGTATACCGGACCTCCTAGATGCCTCTCTAATAGAAATCCCAAATTAAACACCTCTTGAGGATGTCGAGCATTTGCTCTTACGTCCATTGACCTCTCCTACTTTCGGCCTCCTTGGCATTGGACCGGTAACAAAGATGATTGCGTGGTGCCCTCTTCTTTGTCATGGGCTTGAGACCCTCTTGGATGATGCGGTCTCCTCGGCCCCTTTCAAAGCATCGGATTCTCTTCGTTGCCCTCGTCGTAAAACCATGGCTACCTTAGGTGCTCTTCACGGCCTCTTTCGATAACATATGAACTATGGAAGGAGGGCTGCATTTTTATGGCCATGGAAGCCATAGCGGGTGTCGAGAATTGAAATTCGAAGAATGCAATCGAGTGCAAGCTTTGGGCGCCAAATCGTTTTAAACCTGCATTGAATTCGTTTCAAATCGGCATGCTCGATGTTTTTTCTTCAACACGGACATGGTCATCCAGTGCACGAGTATGGTGTCCGAAGGCACGGTGGCTGGGACATTCGCTCACTACAGAGGCCACTGCAGGCACGGTTGATGGACCCTGGTGTCTCGGTTGACGGAACACTGGATAATGACACCTGGCCACAATACGACGGTACATAGACGCATATACCCATGACAGCACGACGACAACCCGCGAAAGGACGGGGGGTTTTCCGTCGCTCCAAGGTGGGGTCACGACAGAAGGCGACCATACCCTATCAATCTTTTGGACCATATAAGGAAAATCCATTACAGCCTCCTCCCATTTATGGCCTGCTTCGCCCCTATAAAACTTTGCTCCCAAAATTCAGTGAGCAACACCTTGTCCAATGGCTTCTTGCATTATCATTCTAGTGGCGATTCTTGCACTTTCAAAAGAAGCTCTTGCACAAGAGAGCATCCCTCTCTTTGGCATCGATTATGGCGTGTTTCGACAACTTGCCACCCCCATCACAAGTTGTGCCCATGCTCAACTCTATGGGGTTGGAATGGTGAGGATTTTCGACTCCAATCCTAGCGTTATTGGTGCTTTTGCAAATAGTGGCCTTCCATTATGGATTTCTGTTCCAAATTCTGAGATATGGCGGTTGGCCGTTATTCCATATTATGCAAGACGTTGGGTGAGAAATAACATCCTAAGATATCGATATACTAAGATCCATCGTGTTGGTGGGTAATGAGGTGCTAGCAAGTTGGAACATTGGAAGCTATGGCAATTACCTAGTCCAAGCGATGAGGCTTAATCAAGGTAGCGTTAAGCAGGCGGGGCTTCAACAAGTGATGGTGGCAACCCCATTGTCAGGGAACATTCTAGAGGCCTCTTACCCTCCATCAAGTGGTAGTTTTAGGAGTGACCTAGGTTCCATAGTGGGTTCTTTGCTAGAATTCCTAAATGAGACCAATTCAGTATTTTGTGTCAATCTATATCCCTATTATGCATTTGCATCAAACCCTGAGCAAATAAATCTAGATTATGCGTTGTTAAACAGTACAAAACCAGGTGGTGTATGATGGCAAATACTCTTACACAAATCTTTTTAGATGCCATGACCCGTCGCGGTTTATCTTTGCTCTTGACAAAATTTGGGTATGCCAATATGAAGCTTGTGATTACTGAGACTGGTTGGCCATCTGCTGGAGCCACTTATGCCACAAAGGAAAATGCTGCTACTTTTAATGGTAGACTGCTTGAAAAATTAGAAAACAATGAGGGGACTCCTAGAAAGCCCGATGTTGCAGTGCCTACTTTTATTTTTTCATTATTTAATGAAGACAACAAGCCTGGAGCTCTTATAGAGAGGAATTGGGGTTTACTATACCCTAACGGCAGGCACGTCTATCATATTTGCTATTAGAAAAGAAGCATTGTCTTTTTTATTACAAGAATTATTCTATGTTTCTTTTTGGATTTTAATCCGTCTTTTAAAAATTATACTGAAATTTGGTTCTATAGAATTTTTTAAGTTTAAGGCGAAACATTCTTTTGGTTAAAGTTTCAATCCTAGTTTTGCGTTGCAACAAATATATGATACTTGATATGCAGTATTCTTAATATTGTTATTGCACTATTGGCAAGTTCTTTTGTCATTGCACTATTGGCAAGTTTTTTTTTGTTATATCACAATAGATATGATATCTGATTTGAATATAATATACTTGGGAATCTTACCATTTTTCATTTATTCTACTTTTGAATTAGTTGTTCCATTCAATAAATATGGTTATAAATAATATAGATATAAATATACTTGCAAATACATGCAAATAACATAAATATATACTTGCATCTTGAGAATAGGTGATTGGTGTATTGGACATAGTGTAGAACATAAATATCTAGCATAATAACAGGGGGTTTCCTCTTCATTTTTTATACGCTTTTTAATATGGTTTTGCTATGATTTAGTCGTCGTATTCATTTGCATATACTAAAGAGTATTTCTAGAGTGCACTCTTTGTTAGCCATTCATCTTAGAGAAGGGAAAAAAACGTGTGGCTGAGCCTTTGTTTTATTTATTTGCATGTATTTATTTTTGTTTTGCTTTTCACAAAAAAGGGAATGCAACTTAACCTCCCGTTGGCGGGGATATCTCGGGTCGGCGTTGCTATTCAATGTCGATCTCATGCTTTGAAAAATGGCATTTGTGGTAATGATTTGTAACTGAATCGTTGTTTGATGCCAAATAGTGAAAGCCGACTATAGCACGTCCTTATGCTCAGAGATGGGGTTTTCGAGAAATGGATTTGTAAGATATTTGATGATTTTAAATAGTTCTCCAGATGCCCGAATCGCATGAAAGTGGGCTCATCTCTTTCCCTATTCAACCTGATTCCTCATTCAATTCAAAGAATTTCTGTGTTCGGCTCAGAAAATGAAGCACAAGAAACAGGTGCAATGTCCAGATTGCATGAAAATCAGCTCATCTCTTGCCCTATTCAAGCTGATTCCTCAATCATTTTAGCGGATTCCTAAGTTGGAGCCCAGAATGAAGCATAAGGATGAGGTCAAATATGTTCTATGTATTGTATGCCTGCTCAATATGAAGGCGATTTATTTTTTCCCTGGAGACATTAAGTACTAAACCTATTACTGTCATGTTTTGGAGCAGACTGAATTTTAGGTGATGTTGAAGCATCGGATCTTTGTTTTTTCCCCCTGCAAGGTTAATTTGTTCAACAATGGCTATGGTGGAAGTTGGCAATGGCATGTATGAAAAAGGCACTAGATAAAAGAGCTCTTTCTCCTCATATGCAGCTTAGCCTATTGGGAGTTTTTTGAGAGTTTTCTGGATGTTTTGCAAGAGGTGTGTGAATATGCACCCAAATCAAAGGGGGTTTAAGGGGGATTTTAATTTAAATGTGTTGGACCCAATGGTTGTGTTAATTAATGTCAATGGTAGTTATGTGTTGGTTGTTAATGTCAATGGTTGTTATGTGTTGGTTGTTATGTGTTGGGGGATTTAATTTTTATATGTTGGATGTTAATGGTTTGTGTTAGGGACGTCCACAATAATTCAAATCAGAAAAAAAAACTATAATTCATTTGAGGCTTTCATGACCTGTAGCTTTTGATTTTGATCACAATAAAACAAATAGAACATAAGTAAAAGTTACCATAAAGATAGAGCAGATTGATCCCATTATTCTGAAAGTCATAAAGTTTGCAACACAAAGAAAACCCCCTGTTATTATGCTACATATTGTTACTTCCGCTACAACTATTTCTCTTTCACAATGACACCATTGTTTATCAATCCATATGATTTTGGATACTCCATTTCTAGCTTAAAGGTAATGCATGATTCACCTTATGGTTCGATTAAAGTTCCAAACCTACAATATAAATGCATTCTTGTGGCCACTGTTTGACTGATCTGCGTGACATGGAAAAGGGCGTGGAATAATCCGTCTGTTGTGTGCATAAGAATCCGTTTGTTGATTGCAGCTAAAGGCTGGCTGCTATGAACAATCCGGCAGCCAGGAATATCCAAGAGTTGAAAGCAAACAGAGGGCCTAAACTTGAATAACTAGCATAATAACAGGGGGTTTCCTCTTCATTTTTTATACGCTTTTTAATATGTTTTTGCTATGATTTAGTCGTCGTATTCATTTGCATATACTAAAGAGTATTTCTAGAGTGCACTCTTTGTTAGCCATTCATCTTAGAGAAGGGAAAAAAAACGTGTGGCTGAGCCTTTGTTTTATTTATTTGCATGTATTTATTTTTGTTTTGCTTTTCACAAAAAAGGGAATGCAACTTAACCTCTAGATTTAGGGCAAAGAAAAATAGCGAATTCTCACAAGTTGAAGCTTTTTCCATCGATTTTCCGAATGGATTTGCAAATTTGGAGCTTATGGCTGATCGATGATGCAAAGTCCTATGCCGTTATATGCATGCTCTGGATCTGGTTTGTGCCGTTGGCCAGGATATCTCTGGTCGACGTTGCTATTCAATGTCGTCTCATGCTTGAAAAAATGGCATTTGTGGTAATGATCTGTAACTGTTGTTTGATGACAAATAGTGAAAGCCGACTATAGCACGTCCTTCTGCTCAGAGATGGGGTTTTCGAGAAATGGATTTGTAAGATATTTGATGATTTTAAATAGTTCTCCAGATGCCCGAATCGCATGAAAGTGGGCTCATCTCTTTCCCTATTCAACCTGATTCCTCATTCAATTCAAAGAATTTCTGTGTTCGGCTCAGAAAATGAAGCACAAGAAACAGGTGCAATGTCCAGATTGCATGAAAATCAGCTCATCTCTTGCCCTATTCAAGCTGATTCCTCAATCATTTTAGCGGATTCCTAAGTTGGAGCCCAGAATGAAGCATAAGGATGAGGTATATGTTCTATGTATTGTATGCCTGCTTTTTCACTTCTCAAGCTAATTTATTATCCTTAGGATATCTTTAATATTTAACTTATCACAACCAACATACCTAGACAAGATAAGGCTTTATCCTATAAATTTGGTTTTTCTGGGGTTCCAAAAACTTTTTAGAATTTTCCCTTAACTTGATTTCCTAAGATTTCAAGGGTTTTGGCGGCCGAAAAATAATTCCGATTTGCCAAAAATTGGAAAAATTTCATAGCCTTGGTTTGGGGATTCAATTTTGCCCCTTCCAATCCGGCATGCGTATGCCACGATGAACGGCGTGGAGGACATCGTGGATTTGCCGGAGATGTTAGATAACATCTGTCATAGATTAAAAATAGGAGTGTCTCTTGCCTATTTTTCTATTTTTGTGGAATTCCGGTTGAGTTTTTTTTGAGACGCATCTGATCTGCAAACAAAGACGTCTTCTGCCCAGGTATGTTTAATCTTTTAAAGCTTTGTATACGATGATTGCATCTTCTGTGTGCAATTCGGTGCACCACTTTGAAGTATTTTTGTTGCAGCACCACTACATCAGCATGGATGACGTCTATATGGCTGTAGGGATGCAACCTGATTGCCCTAGGATCCTGTCGTTGTTGTAAGGTTTTTCTCTTGAATTATTTGTCTTCATTTTACTTCATTTTTTTCAGGTTAGAACAAGCTCGGGGCTCCAAATACTTGAGAAAAAATGTATGGAGCATATATGTCTGCCTATGCCATACCATAATTGCTCATACTCTGTGTTTTCCTATGGTGTTCTAACAGACTGTGCATTTAGCCCTAACAGATCATGTATTGCCTAAGCTCTATATTATCACAGGAGCTCTTATCGGAATTGTTTTTAATTAGCTGGGGTAGGAGATTGGCTAGAACAAAGCCAGATTGGGCAGGTAAGTGGCCTCTAGATTCATAATCCAATCATTGTTGTAAGATTTTGCTGTTGGGTATGAGTTTAACATTCTTTTTCTCTTATGGTATGAGTCACATTTAACTTTCATACTTGCTGTTATGGACTGCATATGATTGTGTTGATGATGGTTTGTGCAATAAATCATGGTCTCTTGATGCATGTGAGGAAGAAAGCATCATCCTCACTATGCATTTTCAATGGCTTCATTTAGTGGATTAGACTAGAGCAAACACCGTAGCTTCAACCTTCGGTCCAATATGTAGCATAATAACAGGGGGTTTCTTTTGTATTTTTATACTTTTTTTTCAATAGTTTTTATATGATTTGATGACTGTATTTTGCGAGACATACTAATCGGTATATCTAGAGTGCACATACTGTCACTCCAAATTTAGTGGTATTTTTCAATGGTCATACTTATGATTTCTCTACATATCTGAAAATCAAACATGCAGGCATCGAACAAAGGTATTTTAGGGTTATTTGGAGTTTGTTTCGACATTTTCTTCTTTCAGGGCCCGGGAAGGCAAAGGCAAAGGAGCCACATCTCATGATTTTTTGTGCAACTAGATGGATTCCGGATCGTACAGCCTAGTAGGTTCTGGGAGTTTCCAGAATTTTTTCTCTGTGGTCTGCAGAAGAAGCTATGGGGTCGGAAGAATGCTGTCGTCTAGATTCGAGCGCCACAGATGGGTCTCAAGGGGCGATTTTGAAGGAAGAAAGCGAAGAAGGGTCTGTGGAGGATTCTGTAAAGGAGTTATGGCGAGATCCGTTCGAAGAGGAGGACGTTCTTAGCCATATCTTGGGCCTTACAGAGGAGCACTGTGTGGAAGTTCATCTTGCATGTCTCTCCTGTAACCCCCTTTTCTTTCTAGAAAACCTTTTCCTTTTTAGTTCTAAAATCATTTTACAGGGTCAAGATGGATCCGAACCTATTTTTGTAGCTCTTCTTGCTCCAGTTCCTGCGGCTTTAGCGATTACAGGGCAGGGCTGGGGCTGCAGGGACAGGGCCGACTGGGTTTATCCATTAATCTAGCAGGTATATGTCCTATATCTGTAGGTTCTATCCAGGCATTGTTGACTCATTAAGCTTTGCAACCTCAGAATTGTACATTGTGACAACAAAGTAGGTAGTTTTTGTCCAGATATTTCGGTGATGGTCGATCCAATGTTGTCTTCCAAATTTACTGAGCTCGGTTTTTTGCAATTCTACCCAAAAATTGGCGGTATAGATTTTCCACTTGAGCGAATATACGGCTTAGGTTTCGGGTAAGTGCAGAATTCAAGAAATGTTTATGTCTCAATCGTATCTAAAATTAACGTGTTTTTAACAAAAAAAAGAGAATTTAACTTTTTTCTTGTAGGCCTAAAGTGGAAGTCCTTAAGCAATTGCAAGGCGATTAAAGGCAATGAGAGGGCATCCTTTGTAGTTAGTATTCTTCCCACTTTAGATGCCGATTGAATTGTCTACTTGCCAAGAGGTTGAGCTAATACTAGTTTGAGTCCCGGCCTTTATTGAAGATAGACTCGCAACACTAATAAATGTAACCAAGGAGCCCGAAATGGATGGTTTGGAATTTATTTTTGGGTAGACGTCCATTCTCTAATCTTTGTTTCTTTCCTCCTTTCCTTTACCTTTGCCACTTCCGGTGGTGCAATCTTCTTTTCTTCTTCTCTGGGCACTTGGGGTTATAATACTGAGAACGAAAGATCTGCAGCCTTCAAGCGCAACAACCTCAATGTTTTGGAGTCGTCAATTTTATGCAAAGCTCAAGTAAATGTCCTCGCTCAAGGTGCCAAATATAATATTTACTTTTGCAATTGAACATTTAGAATCCTTCTAATTCGTCACAATTAATATTGGCAGACTATGTTCTTAGTGAAGAAGTGACAGACAATTGCGTTCTCTTTTTTGATTAATAGTATTGGGCAAACTTATGTCGACAACACCCTCACTTGAAATAGGTCTGCATATATTTAAACAACAAATATTCTTCCCAAGCTTTGCGAAGCTTTTTCTGATGTAAATTACATGATATCCTTGAGATTAGCATTCAATAAAAAAACAGTAGATTACATGGATAAGTATTTCTCATGCATGGATTCCCCGTAGGCATATGGATTGCAATGTGCATTTGGTGAAGATATTGAAACGTGATAAAGCTCCACTTTCAGTGAGATTTGAGCTTTGCTTCCCAACCCTTGTTCCTAGTTAGCTTTCTGGTTCTCTGTTTGGTTGCACCATGCCCAGCAGGTTACAAACTCGTGTGCGGATTTGTTGGTTGTGTAATCAGAGGTCCGATGCCCTCAGTTTTTTTAAGGGCAGTGACTAAACTAGAAAGACATCAATGTCTCAGCGACATCAGCAAGAGGTATATCTGCAACCTCGTCAAACATGGGATCTCAGGATATGCACAACAGCAGGAAGGTTACTCTCATGAAGATCACTCTGCTTTGCAGTTCTTTGAGAACATGCAACAAGAGGGCATAATGCTAGACCAGATAACACCCTTAAAGCAGGGAGAGAACATCCATGAACTTATTATTGGAAGGAAGTTTCAGGTAGGTATTCCAAGTGTGCAAGCTTAGAGGATGCAGAGGCCACCAAGGGGCCAAAAACATTTTTAGTTAACACAAACCCTTAACACACAACTAACATTATTAACACAAACCATTGCATTTGACACGTTTAACTTAAAATCCCCCTTAAACCCCCTTTGGTTTGGGTGTATATTCACATGGGGGGTTACGTAGGGCAGCGAGAGTTGTCGGATGGGCATATTTGCCCTTTATTCCAAGATCTGGACCGTACATAGCGATCCTCGTTTGTGGGGTATGCATGTACAAGTTTTTGTATACTGTATATTAAGTTAAGCAAAATACTATAAGGTTTGAGACAATGTACACAACATAGATTACAAGTAAGCCCACTTGAATATATACAGGTTTATGATACTTAAAGTGTACTTCTAATGCGGGATTTGCTAGAGCAAAAGGCACTAGACATCATTGACTGAGCAGAAGGCACTAGACGGCATTGTCTCTTTGCAGTCCAAGTTGCTTCCTATCAAAGGAAAATGACTATTTTTGTTAACTAATGTATTTGTTCATTATTTTAAATTTGCAAGAAACTAGATACGTCATAGTACTGGATATTTGCAATCTCTCGATATGCACTCCATCTATCTAACCCATTGAGTTGTTTGAGAAGGTTGGACTCTAGAATAAATAGCTAATTCGTGGTGCCTATTTGCAAATCAACATTGTTAGCTCCCCAAATCCATTAATACCACTTATAGGATCTGCATGGTCATTTTGATTTCTTGCCATGAACAATGTTCCAGGATGATCTTGATGCATTTATGCTTTTGCTATTTGAATGCATTTACTTAAGAGGTTCAATAGATAATAAAATCACACAAGCAAATGTAAAGGCCAGGCAATATGCCTCTGCTCCTATCAGGCAACCTGACAATACAGCCACTTCCAGGTCAGTCTAAATATGCTTTTTAGAATTTACTTTATTGGTTTTTTCTATCTAAGAATAATTATAATGTGGGTGGTGCTGCTGTTTAGGAAATTCTTTAATCCTTGTAATAAGAACTGGTATTTTTTTACTTGCATGCAAATTTTGTCTCTGCAAAAAAATGAGTGTTAGATGTTGTTGGCTAAGGTTGTATCTTTCATTACAATTTGCTAGCAAATCGCGGCAATTTGAAATTGCATTGCAAGGGCTTTGAAATAGGTCTGTACACAATAGATCTTTTAGCGTATTTAGATTTGCATTGCTAAATGAACAATATTTTACTTATTTGCAGTTCTACAATTGAGTGGCAGCAGAAAGACACAACGAAAAAGATGCTCCAATACCCTAGAAAATACCCCCCAAAAATACCTATAAAATCCCCTGTTTATGTCAAACAACAGGGGATAAAATAGATTTTTAGAATCGGGGTATTTGGCCACAATCCCCCTTTTCCGCATTTGTAAGATAATACCCCATTACGCTTGTGTCACAATCCCCTTTTAAAAATTGTAAAATTTATACCCTGTTATCGTTTGTAAGTTCATACCCTGTTTCGAATAATACCTTGTTTTAGATCAATACTCTGTTATCATTTATAAGATAATACTCTGTTTCAGATAATACCCTGTTTCAGATCAATACCCTGTTATCATTTGTAAGATCAATACCCTGTTATCATTTGTAAGATAATACCCTGTTTCAGATAATACCCTGTTTCAAATAACATACACTGTTATCATTTGTAAAATAATACCATGTTTCAGATAATCCTCTGTTATCTTTCTTAAGATAATACTCTTTTATTATTTGTAAGATAATGCTCATTGTTTCAATCATAACATACTGCAAGTGTGCATGATCAGTTCATTAGTTCAATCATAGCAACAATACAATAGAGACAATCGTGCAGATCTAGCCTAATGCATGGTTGTTTGACCTATAGCCATAGAGCATATAAGATATGGTACATTCTGGCTGAGTCCTATCATTGACAGTCTGCATATGCACATGGAAGCATAGCCCAGCTGGCTCATAAGGAATACATAGTTGCAGCTCTGTGAAAGTAAAACTACTCACAGAAATAGTTGGAGAGCCTTGAGAAATATACTCGTCATGAAAATCTATAAGCCAATATTCAAACATATGATTGAATGCATAAGCTCATCCAAGACATCATTATCCAAGACAACATTTAATTCTCCCAAACCAATGGAAGACTGCCATGGTAAAGGCTCTGCAGGAACAAGCTGTAAATGACTAGCAGTAAGTCCCATTTGACGAGCCAAGATGTGGAAAAATATGACTAATGAGCTCCAACTCAAACTGAAGATCAGAACCATAATCGTCTCTCTATTCTTCATCTTCAACAGAATTTAACACTCCCCGAGATAAATACTTGGTGGAACTTTTAGATCATACATCTTCTAACATTATGTTGAGCAGGATAACCCTCAAAAATACACTTGATTGCCTTTTACAGACAGTTTTTCCTTTTAGAGCTTTGAGAGGTCTGTCTAACTGCTCCTCAACAAGAATATGATGTTACTTAAAGGTAGAAGATACGACCTTTAGACTTCAGGCAAAAAACCCAAGTGAAGTGTGTGCAGTCATTAGCAATAAAAGAGAAATGGCGTGCTCCTCCCAGAGATGATGTTGGCATCAGAGGCTAATGCAGCAGCTCCAAAGGAAACTCAGCCCTATAAGATGCATGTGTTGGTACCAAAAACTTCCAACAGGTCAACTTTAACGAAATCAAATGGACTCTTCTCAGTAAGGCACATATTTCCATTCCCAAAAATAACATGTTCGTGGTTTTCGTCAAAAGTAAAACAGAAGATTAGCATTAAGTTCTGGGAGATGACTCACATTGAGAACCTTTGCTGACTGTATCTTGAGATAGACACACATTTCCATTCCACATAGCTACCAAAATAGAATAATCTTCTTTAGGATTAGAGAGATACCTTGTTCATGTTAAGTGACAAGAAGCACCAGAATTCCTCATATAATGAGAGACTGATCATTGGCTGTGTAGGCTAGATTTCATCGATAAGCATAGAGGATAGAATTGCTGCAACATTAATTGCATGGTACTGAGAAAGACGTCTGAGAAGTAGTAGAAGTAGCAGGCAACTAGAATTAGAATTCTTTAACGTCCCTCCGAACAATGATTTCTGTAACGGCCTTTTTGCCAACAGTGCCAAGACATCATACGATGGAAGACATCATACGATGAAAGACAGCACTAGATGGAAGTTTTAAGAGCTTCCATGTCTATTGATGATGCTTCGTATCAATGCACGGCCCATAGAACATCCATCGAAAGTCTTACAAACGCACTGAGAATAATGAACCTTCCATAGTAACTCTAACAATGAAAAGTAGCAAACCATGGGCTTTGGAAAGGAGGGGGTGATTGGTATCAATTGCCGAGATTGTTTGAGGGCCAGCTCCTCCAAGCGTTGTGCTTCTGTGACTGTCTGCAGAAACAAGCATGACGGTAAAAATCTCATACACAGATACTGTTATGTCCTCTTATGTCATGCACAAACCTGTGGTAGTGTTCGCACTCGTGGCGGATTTTGCACCAAGGCCTCAGCCATATTTGGTTGTTATCCAGAACTCGTCAAAGGGACAGACTGCACATTCCCAATAGAGGCAGGTTCTGTAGATGAATTCCATGTTTCCAATACAGTACCTAAACTCCCCATCGAAATATTGCTTTGAGTCACCTTCTGATGCAGACAAGGGGCTCTGACAAATTGAGCGCATGCCATTCAACTTTTCCTGAGCACCAAGGGAAGGAAAATTTCTGTCAAATGCAGCTTTTTGGACACGGCTTGCGAAGGCTGCACCACTGACTGGAATTGTTGCAACATTTTCATTTGATGCCTTCTTTTCACCATTTTCAGGAATCCGTGAAGCTGAACCCATAGATCCAGCAAACGTCTTACAAGAACCATTTTGCATATGTATTTTACCTCATTTTATTTGCAGGAGAGGAGAAAATTCCGTCCATAGATCTGCCATGCTTTTGATAGAAAAGATTTCGCCGCCTTAGGCTAGTGCAAAGACAGTTTTGGCGAAGAGAAAGATGAACTTCTACAAGAATCTGAGCCGAACTGGCCTGCAAAGATGAAACTACACAAAATCTGCGCCGAACTGTCCTGTGCTGTGTGCTACTCGAATGCTGTGCGCTGCTCGAACTGGCGGCGGCCGAAGAACCCTGACAAAACACTAAAGCAGGTGATGCGGAATAAGAATGCACGCCAGGGAATATGCATCGATACATGGACTTAACCATTAGAAAACAGACTACTTTAAGAAGTACAACTATGTCTTTGCTAATATTATATACTCTGGGCCAAATAATTATGTGGCCAAATAACTCATAATTATTAGTTGATTAGAGTTTGTGTGGAGGAATTTTACTCATACTTAGTGTGCACACATAAGTCCTACACGAATGCTTGCCATAGTTATCCAACTAGGGTAGGGTCTATCCTTACTTAGTTATATCGTGTCTGAATGAGCATCGAAATAGAAATATTAGTCATGCCAGCTAGTAATAATCTTGACATGAATTTTAAAAGCTATTACACTTCAATGTGCTTTCTCTCAGTATGGCATGAAGCCACTCACGAAGCATGGGTTCTTTCTTTGGATGAGACCTCTTTGAAGACAGAGTTTATCAGTTGTTTAGTCTAGAAATTCATTCCTATTCCACATAATGAAGGTAACATTCGGCTTATGGGCTGATCCAGACCACTTACATATGACCATTTAATATTCTGAAAGTAGAACGTATTTTGAGAATGCAAACTAACTTGAGTGAATATTTATCTAGTAGACAACCATAAAATTTGCTTTTAATTGAAGATACTTTTTTGGTTGAAAATACCCTGGTATTTATTGCAATCCTCCATTTTTTCAATCACACCCTTTCACTCAATCCCCTTTTATCAAAAAAAATACTCCAATCCATTTGTAAATTTCCATTTGAACTAGTCCCCTTTTCTTGAAAAATACCCCAATCCATTTGCAAATTCCTTTTTGCTCTAATCCTCTGTTGTTGAAAATACCCCACTTTTGCGTTTGCAATCCCCCGATTCTACTAATTCCCCCTTCGGATATACTCTTTTTTGCTCAAGAATGCCCTATTTACGCTCATATTCTCCCGCACAATATACCCTTTTGTTCAAGAATTCTCCATTACAAAGAAGATAACCCATTGCTCCCCAGTCCCCCGGTTCCTCAATGGGGGATTTTCCGGGGGATGTGAGCACCTTTTTCGTTGTGAGATAGATGGATGCCTGTTTCTACCCTTCTCAGTACCCTATATGGAATGGAATTCTACTACAAATTCGTCAGTATCCTTTAACATCTTTTTATATGTTTTAATTTGTGTTCTATGATGGATTTAGTTTCAAATCCTGCAACGCTTTCAAATAACACATAGTTTTAGCTCTCACGTTCTGTAGCCCATAAATTTCTAGAGCCCATGTGTAGGCTAGAATCTGTTTTTGAATTATAAGAAGCATATAAATAATTTCTAAGGTTTTGAGGAATTTGAACTGGGGAAAAAATTTCGATTTTCCAAAAATCGAACAAATTATTTCGATATGATTTTCATATTGTTTCTTTGGTTCAAAATTGTAATGATTTGGCATGCATGCCACGAAGCCTCAAAGCATTATGCACGACCTTCATTCCGGAATGAATAGATCCAGCTCTAAAATGCATTTGCAGCTACTCTCTGGGTTACATTGCCTAATCATTTGATATTTGTAATATTTTACTTACCATTGATCTGAAGCTATTTTCTAGACATTGACATCGTCTTGGACATATGCTAGCAGAAGTAAGATTTTTATGCTTATGTGGGAAAAAAATCTAAGGATTGGAATGCCATCCTTTTTACAGGGCGTCTTACCCTTTTAAATTCGGCATGAAGATGAAGGATTGCTTGGCTAGGTAATGCGATTTTGTTGTAATAATATTTGCCCATTTTTATCTTTCTCTTTTTATAGATGTTGCTACGGAGTTGAGCATACCCTAAATCATTCCAATTTTTTGCAGCTGCCAGTTGAATGCTACTTTGGATTTAATTTTCAGGTGAGTTTTCCTGTTGCTTCTTTTTTTTTTTTTTGAAGGACGAATGCCAAAAAGTTTATTAATCAGAGAAAAGTACAAAATTTACATATTGCATAAGCACAAAAAGATGCCATAGTAGCACGAGCCTGGAGCACAATGTACTTACTCCAGAATAGGAGACTAATGATAAGAATCAATTCGAAGATACTGAATCCAGATGCGTTCCATCAGTTCTGAGTCAAGGGAGGAACACTCGTAGGCTGTCAATATCTTTTTCTGGGCCACCGTAATAACACTGTGTGCAGATGAATAAATGCCCAGAAAGATGTAGTGTCTGCGACGCTCCGATATCAACTATAGGAGCCAACCGGAACCAAGATGAAATGCCCTTTGTTTAGCTGGAGGTCATGTGTTGGGATAGGATGCCAAAAGTATGCATCGGCAGTCCAATGTACTGTTAAATAAATCTTGTAGCCAAGACCACGCTGGTTGAACCTCAGGACAATCAAAGATACAATGCTCAAGAGTCTCAACGTCCGAAAGACAGAGCGGGCATATTGTAGATATGCGAGGATCATAGCGATGTCGAAAGGCATTAACCCGCAGGCACCTGTGGATAACCTGCCACCACAGTACAGAGACTTTAGGGTGGAGCAACCTATCCCAAAGCCATCGCCAAGTACGACACAAAGTGGGTTGTGGAACCTGTAGGTGCCGCCCAGGGGTTGTGGTGCTAAAAGAAGGCGATATACTGATCTGACAAATTGCTTGCCTTTGTGAATATTTTCATGACAGTTCCATGGCACCCTATCAGCAACACCAACTTGCACTATAAGAGGCAAATTTTCTGCGACCTTCTCCCATAGAGATACGTCCCAACGAGAGAAGGGAACTTTGCCTGAAATTCGTGCCAAGACAAGAGGGCTTACCCTCCTCATACCATGCTTGAATAGAGATAACACCTGCAAGAACCCATCGTCTCTGTGTAAGGGGATGAACTGAGGCTGCCAATGGAGGTGCTGAGGGGGCTGGAGGCAGTGGTGCCCACCACCTTGGAGTCTCCAATAGGGTGTGGATAGAGGGGCATGGCCAAAAAAGATGTCTGGCCGCCTCCCATGCTGCCAACAAGCCACGCAAAAATGGAAAGCACTTGGAAAAGGCTGCAGAGTCTGAAATAAAGCCCAAGGTAGGAATGGTTTGACAGCCTTCTTGCCTAGAGGGATACAGTGATCAAGAGCTTGTCTAAGAAGGCGTGAACCAGGAGAGTCATCCTCACCATTCAGGAGTCTCCAAATGAACTTTGAAATAAGCACTTTGCTCTGCAGTAAGAAGTCCATCATACCCAGACCACAACACCTTCCTTAGTACCCGCCCAAATAAAGTTCCGAACTATTGCAATGAGCTCACGCACTTTGATCTGTGGTGCTAGCAGTAAGGATGCCATACAAACATGGGTACTACTAAGGACTGACTTGGCCACTGTAATACGACCCGCAAGAGACAACTTAGCAGTGGACCACCAAAACAAGTGCTCCAAATCCCTAATGATCTCCTCCCATGCAACTCCCATAGTAACATGGATGCCAACTGGACTCCCCAACAACTTGATGGCCTGGCCCATGCTGAAGTAATTTCCATGGATAATCGTGGAACACATGCCGATTGTCGGATTATCCAAAGTGTCCACAAAGCCGTACACTTCGCCGCCTTCACAAGAACACCGGAAGCCGGTGAAAAGTATCTAAAAGCATTTTGGCAAAGCAAGATTCTCATCATTAGCACTAGGAAGAGGAACGGTCGTCGCGATATTGATTGCAAACCTCTGTAGGTCGCCCTCCATTGCAAGACCATGGAGAAGTCCTCTGTCGTTACAATGGTGAATAATCGTGACAAAGCCTCAACGACGATTGTGAAAAGCAATGGTGCTAAAGGGCATCCCTGGCGAATACCACGACTGAGTGAGAACTTGAGAAGGCATGTGATGGCTCACCATGGAACAGGACAGTCGCCCGAGTAGAAATATGCAGCTTCATAATATCCGATGTGAATTATTCCACAAAACCCAGTCTTAGCATACATCGGCGCATGAATTCCCAGTTGACACTGTCAAAAGCTTTTGCAAAATCAAGCTTTAGGTATACAACTGGAAGATTTTGCCTACGTGCCCAATAAATTCCCTTGTAAGCAACAACAACATTGTTCAAAATGCACCGTTTTGGAAGAAAACCTCAGTCGGCTCACCGAACTATTCGGCAAAAGCAATGAGGACACGGTTGATGTCATGCAACGCCTCTTAGTCGCATCCAAAAGTGGAAGCCCGCATTAACGGTCTCAATTGGAAACCATCCAAACCGGTGCGCGGACCTGCCTTCATCTTTGCTTGCTGAATTTGCTCCTCCTCCAATGCTTGGATCTGTGCCAAAATATCACGATCATGAACACCTGGAAGAAGTCCTTGTCGAGAATGGAGCAGGTCCTGATACAAGGTGTCCAGTAAAGCACGACCTGCTGCTGCAGACTCTTGACCCCACTCTTTGGAAAAAACCTTGACTGCCGCAATTGCATCCACTATCCCAGTCATACCTCGACGTCGGTTGAAGGCAGTTGTCCAAGTATTCTTGCAATCTTCTTGAAAGTCAGCATCCTTTAAGAACTTCACGTTCACGCAAA
The DNA here is from genome assembly GCA_021234155.1 of Isoetes taiwanensis. Taxonomy (NCBI): domain Eukaryota; kingdom Viridiplantae; phylum Streptophyta; class Lycopodiopsida; order Isoetales; family Isoetaceae; genus Isoetes; species Isoetes taiwanensis. The sequence continues at coordinate 6,079,363 of JAJEKV010000016.1, read as the reverse complement.
AACACGTCCTTCCAGACCGCCGCTGCTGCGGGGCTCGCCTGAAAATGAATTGCGATGGTGGTGCGAACCGAAGTTATCTCTCGAGGCGTAATCGAAAGAGACCTGGAAGTGCCGCAACTATATCTGCACTCCAATAAGCTCTATCTAACCAAGAGCTTGCGCGACCCCCACCAACTTGACCATTGCACCAAGTAAAGGCACCTTCACCATCAATCTCCGAGAGGTTGCAGTCATGGAGTAGACGGAGCCACTGCTAGCATTCAAAACCAGACACCACTGTAGAGGTCGCCCCCAACCGATCAGACTCCACTTCCACCATATTAAGATCCCCAACAAGAAGCCATGAAATGTGGCAGCCCAAGCTGAGTAGGCCCACAGTGAAGCTCTCTGATGAGGTCTATTGTGGGCGTAAACATTAATTAGACCATATTTAACCCTTTGTTCCTGCCATACAATTAGGGCCCAACGACCAAAGCGATCAGCCTGAGTAAAGATGACTGGCAAGGAAGGAAGCCATGCTATCACGACCCCTGCACTGGCAGAATCAGCTGTTGTGATAAGGACATTAAGCCTGCGACCAATCATATCTGCAAGCTTTGATACGTCTCCCTTACGACACTTATGCTCTTGAAGACATACAAACTAAGCATCCAATCTAGATAAGTAGAAAGAAATACGACTCCGCTTAAGGGGGGAGGAGGCTACCCCCTGAACATTCCATGAGACTAACCGCGTTGATCTTGTGATGGGGCCAATTCAGATGAGACCACTAGTGTCTCAAGGGAATTTGAGGATGTTTCCTGGGCACCTGGCATGTCAGTAACCTCATCAACCAAATCAGCCCACTAAAGTGGATCAAAGCGACCACCGTGGGATACAATGGGAGGGGCAGTGCTACCTGAAGCAGGAATTGAGGGCTGGGACGCAGAGGAATTAGATCCCTTAGCTGACTTTCGTGGTTGACGAAGAGCCAATGGATGTTTAGGTGGTGGGTGGATGCCACGCCGATCAATGTCCATATATTCCCCACGAGCCTCTTCAATCTGTCTTGCAATTTCTGGATTTCAGCCAGTCTCAACATTTGGTGATCCAAAACTGAGGTGGAGGAGCTGCAACTGGAAGAGCAGGGGGGGGAAATCACAGGCACAGGGACGTGTGAGATATCCATTGAGGTGGGAGCTGATCTAGGAGCATGGAGTGCTGGAGGAGCAGATGGAGAATCCTGTTGGTGAACCCTGCGATATTGAGCAAAGAGAGGGGCTTCGGGAAACATGAGAGCTAGCTCAGAACCATTCAACAAGGATAGCTTAAATGGAAAGAACATGGGCCCGCTTTGGACAACAATTGTTTGAGGCAAATCACGATGAATGGGCCTTGCCACGCAAACTTTGGTGATGCCGTTGGTTATGGAGTGTTGCAAATGAAGTACAATCTGATTAGCAATGGCAGAAATGAACTTGGAATCCTGTAATTCTGGAGAAAAATCTTCGATAGCAAACCAGAAGGGGGCACGTAAGGCATCTGGCTTAGCTGGAAAGGATCCAGGAACATACTGTTGATAGAGCAAGAAGTGTTTTCATAGAGGATCAACACCTCGTTCTATGAGTTGAGCAGCTGGCTCAGGAGATTCAAACATATAAAGAAAGCAACGTTGACCTTTTGCCACAAGCTTGATAGATTGATAAGCAGGAAGCCCTAGCTCGTGAAGGTGCCCAGACAGCCAAGATCCCACGCGCTTCAGATCCAAGAAAGGGCCAGTGAAGTGGCAGACCACGGAACACGCAATCAACTGCTCCACATGTCGTCAATGATCCTCATGGCTAATCTGCACCACTGGAGCCCCAAAATGCTCAAAAGTTGCCCTGCACTCCTGAACCTCATAAAAGATTTCGTCTGATGGGAGCTGGACATCCATAGAGTCTTGCTTGGCTTGCAATTGCTGGAGATAGGACACAACTTCCTTCCTGTTATTATCCACCATGGTGGCAATGGTCTCTGAGACACGAGCCGAGGTGGCGGGAGTCGCCAGGCCCTTGCAAAGCCACTCAGAGAACCGCACACCTGTAACTCGAGCATACACGCAGCAACAGCATAAATGCTCTATTCATTACTTGCACTTCCTCTACATACACGCAGCAGCATAAATGCTCTATTCATTACTTGCACTTCCTCTATTTATTATTGCATATTATATCTCGAATTCAGCCATTTTTGCAAGTGAATAGACCTTTGCAAGCATTATATGATCATCTCTTTATATTCTTCCATAGGATGTTTGCTACTTCCATTTTTTTATCTTTATACAGGAGGTTGGACTTAAAGTGGCATATTCATATAAATCTGCAGTGTTTCACTCAGGTTGTTGTTTGCCTCAGATTTCATGAGCTCCTATTAGATTCAAGGAGAGGCACATTTGATATTGCTTTTAAGATAGCCATTTGGATGTTGCACAGGTGCACTAAATCCAATTGGAGGAACATGTTAAACTGCTGTTGATTCTCAGTCCTGCTACTGTGCCCATGCCTACATATTTTGAAGCGGTTCGCGTTCTAAAAGGTATGTCGCAAGGAGCTACAGGATGTTTTGTTGACATGGTACTTGCCATTTGACTGGAGCAGAATGCATGGTTGCCCTGCAGTAATCATTTGGAAACAAGTGCTTTCTGTATAACAAGTTTTTATACTTTCCACCTCACCCAAGGTTTCAAAAATGGATTGCTCTCTGGAAGTTTGAGTTAGAGCAAGGTATATATTTTCTATCAGAGCAAAATATATATTTTCTATCAAATGCTCTAACAACTGCAGTTGCATTAGATGACTCATTCTTAGATAATTGCAAATTGTCTATGTCATTGAAATTTTAGACATTCTGTAGAGTTGTTATGACATTCTGCCAACATCAAATTGAAATAAAGAAGACATGTCGATGGCTGAGTCAAACAATGACATATCATGGTTTAAATCATGGTCAGAGTTACAATACCGGAGCCGCCAATTCATGCTTAATATACAACTGATGCTTAGAGGAGAGACAAGCTTAGTTTATGTTTTGAAGAGAAGTATAGACTACATAATGAATACGGATATTGTTTTTAAAATTGTCAGTAACATCTAAATTAGTTCTATGGAATTATCACGTTTTACCAATATTTCCAGTTTGTTTCCAGTTTCACAAGGTCAACTAGATGGAGCACAAAGTTGTTATAGTCAATCGAGACATGGATGCATGACATTAATTATGTGCTCAAAAAGCATTGCCAACTCCTCAAGGACACCTTATTTCCCATATGCGTGTTGTCAACTTCTCAAAAACACCTTATTTCCCATATGAGTGCTGTCAACGTGTAAAAGGTAAATATAAAAGCTATATCACACTTTAGCATATGCAAATTGCTAGCGCAGGCACTTAATTCTTTTCTTGGGCCCAATTGCTTTAGTCATTGTACTCGCTTTTGTGATTACGATACGATTTTCTTTTAAGCTGTTTATAAGACTGACAAGCACATGTTGCTCTCTTGAATGCATGAATTAAATTGGCATTGACCGTAACAACAAACTGAGAAAAGCTTTGTGGAATGACAAGCTCCCATGTTACTCTCTCCCATGAATTAAATAGGCACTGACCTTAACAACAAATTGAAAAAAGCTTTGTGGAATGTTCACAGACATGGACATGGCCATTCAGGTACAACTGAAGAAATGTAGGCGAGAACAGAAGTGTCTCGATTCCGGTTGTACAAGAGAGAGTTATTCCATGGGGTTATATTATACTGCAATTTTTAGTCAGTGAGAAACAAAGTGTTGTGATGCATGTTGTATAGGTAAAAGTTGTTCCTTGGAGCTACACTATATCTAACAAAATGAAAGAGACATGTTGATGGCTGAGTCAAACAATGGCAGATCATGGTTTAAGTCATGGTCAAATCAAAATACTGGAGCTCCCATAGCTTGAAATGCTATAATATAACTACCAACATATAACAACCAACATAACAACCATTGACATTAACAACCAACATATAACTACCATTGACATTAATTAACACAACCATTGGGTCCAACACATTTAAATTAAAATCCCCCTTAAACCCCCTTTGGTTTGGGTGCATATTCACTGGGGTGACTCCGGCAACGAGAGAGCCGTTGGATAAGCATATTCACCCTTATTCCTTAATCTATACCGTACGTAAAGTTCCTCGTTTGTGGGGTATGCAAGTACAAAATTTGCTATACTGTATAACAAGATTCGCAAAATACTGTAAGATTTCAAGTGGAATACTATATGGTGTTGTTTTCGTACGTGCAAAATACAATTATGAGGGCTCTCGCTGCCCTACATCACCCCCGTGTGAATATGCACCCAAACCAAAGGGGGTTTAAGGGGGATTTTAATTTAAATGTGTTGGACCCAATGGTTGTGTTAATTAATATCAATGGTAGTTATATGTTGGTTGTTAATGTCAATGGTTGTTATGTGTTGGGGGATTTAATTTTTATATGTTGGATGTTAATGGTTTATGTTGCAAAAAAATTTTTTGGCCCCTTCGGGGCCTTAGGGACGCCACCCCCTTCCGGGTGCGACAAAAATTTTAGAACTCAAACCAGGAAAAAACTAGAATTCATTTGAGGCTTTCATCACCTGTAGCTTTTGAATTTGATCACAATAAAACAAATAGAACATAAGTAAAAGTTACCATAAAGATAGAGCAGATTGATCCCATTATTCTGAAAGTCATAAAGTTTGCAACACAAAGAAAACCCCCTGTTATTTATGCTACATATTGTTACTTCCGCTACAACTATTTCTCTTTCACAATGACACCATTGTTTATCAATCCATATGATTTTGGATGCTCCATCTCTAGCTTAAAGGTAATGCATGATTCACCTTATGGTTTGATTAAAGTTCCAAACCTACAATATAAATGCATTCTTGTGGCCACCGCTTGTTTGGTGATTTGGCGTGACATGGAAAAGGGTGGAATAATCCTACTGTTATTGTGCATAAGAATCCATTTGTTGATTGAAGCTAAAGGTTGGCTGCTATGAACAATCCGGCAGCCAGGAATATCTAAGAGTTGGAAGGAAACAGAGGGCCTAAACTTGAATCTGCAGCAAATATTAGGAAGGAAACAAAAGGGGATTTTGTAGCACTACATTGTAGAATCAGGAAACCAATACCTTGTAAAAGAAAACATTATGCTAACTGAAGAAACATTAAAAAACAAATACCTTTGTAAGTGTGAGCAAAAAATCCATCTCGTGGTAGTAAAATCCACTCCGGCAATAAGAATCAAAGAGGGCAAGTACACATGCATATGCACACATGCACACACATGCACACATGCACATGCACTTGCACTTGCACTTGCACATGCACATGCATATACATGCACATGCACATGAACATGCACATGCACACACATGCACATGCATGTGCACATGCACATGCATACACATGCGCATTGTTCATGCACAAACACATGCAGAGGAAGACAACAACCCTCGGATTGTTCCAACCAACGAAAATCAACGGCCCATAAAGGGTGCACTCTAGAAATACTATTTAGTACACCTCAACGAATACAACAACGAAATCATAGAAAAACCATGTGAAAAAGCGTATAAAAATCTAAAACTAACCTCCTGTTATTGTGCTACATATTATTTTGAAGTGATATCTCAAATTTTGATGGTTATAGTTGTGACCAATGGAGTTGAGGACTGCCACGTGCTGCTTGAATACAGAGAAGAGTTTATGTTGTGAAGAAGTATATATTAGCTCTATATGATTCCCAATGTTTAACAAAAATTTCATGTCTGTTTCCAGATTCACAAGGTCAGCTAGATAGAACACAAAGTTGTTGTGGTCATTATTGTCGTTCATCTGTCCATTAGGCCTCTGCCTATTATATTGAGCTACAAGTTCATAGCTTTCATGCACTTAGTACAATTAGGATATGAAGATTACGGCAGTAGTAGTGAGCTATCTGATATGATCAAAGTTTTGGTTGACTCTAATAGATGGTTCGTTTTTGCAGATAACTGAAAGGATTTTGCAATGAGAGATTGGGAGAGATTTTGATGGTTTGAGGCTTCAAGGACTTTATAGGGATATCAGCTACTGAGGAGAGAGCATTGAACTTTACATGCCAAGAATGTCTTCGTGACAAAGCTTATTCAAATCATGTGATTTATGTATCTCATATATAAGGAGGTTTAGAAAGCATACTATTAACTCAAAACTCAAAACTCAAAATAAAACCATTTTTCAGAGGCAATAGTTCAAGCTTGCATGCATACTAAACAAATATGGCCACAGAAGACAATTATCTCTAGAAATAGAGGATTGAGACTTAATGAGGTTTTAAAGTGTTAGAAACATGCGATGGATGTATGTTATTGTATGTTCAAGCTGAAGGCATAAACCACATAATGATCAGATTATTTAAATATGGTTGCATAGAAGAATGTTAACCCTTATGTTTGGAAAGTCTAAATATTGACAATGCATGTTAATCTGTCGGCCTTAGAGTGATAAAGCTCATCCACTCCCCCCATAAACTTAGTTATGCAACATAATTTAGATTGCAATGTTTTTCTTTGAGATCCTAATCCTATCTATCCATACCCTAAATATGCTAAATATCCCTCATGCACTAACAAGAGGATTATACTCTTGTTAATCCTCTTCTGAGTTGCCCTGCTTTTGAGATAGTCCGGAATCATTTTTTGACCTTAGCATTCCATTCCACGCTTCCACAACTTCTCAGAGCACCATCTGTGCATGACTTGGCATTATACATACTTGAGGTTCTAGATAAACGTCTGCAATTACTGAGCCCTCAGTAGTCATTATCTCTGCTTATCTAGTATCATCATTACTGCAAAGGTTTTTCCCTTGAAAACCTTTCGAGGCAGGGGTTTTTTAATCCTAGTAGTAATGATTGTACTAGCCCATTGTATGGGTCCCATGACCTATTGGTCTCCGTGGACGTTAAAAAACTATTCTATTCTATTCTATTCTATTCTATTCTATTCTATTCTATTCTATTATATTCTTCTTTTTTTCGTTTAGTATCCTTCATTCGACTCTTATCCATCATCTTCAGTGTGTGTTACACACTATACTACAATTTGAGTTTCATTTAATCATATGTGGCTTCATTGTAACTTGAAGAATAGGCACGTGGCCAAAGATTTGTATGCCAATATGGTGTATCCATAATGGTCTCCAGTTGTTTGTGATTGATCCACATGGATCTCAACCCCCATTATATAAAATCCTTGATCTCTAAATTACTAGAAGACTCATATTTTTGAAAAAATAGTTGCTTAGGCCCGGCAACGCCGGGCACTGTTAGGCACTGTTACTAGTGTAAATAGAATTACCTTTTAAGTTATATCAATAAGAGATATTAAAAATCACTAGCGCTGATGTGGAGTGCTCCCCTCACACTTTATCCACTTCAGCTGCTTGACAAGAAGGGATTTCTTTTCTATGGGTGGCACTTACTTATCATGCCAACAACCCACTAATTCGATGGTAAGACAACCCCTAGACTCGTAAGATTGAGCCCCTCACTTTCTGTAATCAAAATGGACATGCCCCCTTCAATGACGTTGTATCATAGCTATTCTTCCCACAAGAGATTATATGTTTTTTTACTTATCAAATTAATTTACTCTCCTCAATGAGGAGGACGAGGAAGAGGTTCTTGCAAGCATAGTAAGGAAGATAAATATTTGGAACAAAAAAAAGACATTAATCATAGATTCATATTATATTGCCAGGTCTCTTGGCCTTGATCTTCAAATCTGCACCAGTTTCAATGGCTTTGACTTTCAAATTTATATCAATTTGAATTAAAAGACTGCTTTCAACATCCTGATTATTGGTCTTGAAGATAACATCAAATACATCTATCAAAGTCTTGAAATATCTCATAGATGATTGGCATTTCTTGGTCTATCAAATGACCTATGTTTGCTAGCCAAAATATGTTGAATTCTAGAGATTTATAACATCAATTTCATTCATATGTCACAAGTTAAAGAGCAACAAAAACATAACCCTGTACCTTGCAATTGAGGTGTGCTATCCTACAAACAATATACAAGGAATAGTCCTCTTTCTCAAAATATAAAGAGATTATAGAATGTAGGAGCAATTTCATATATACTCAGTGCAGCTCTAGACATCATTGGGTTTTATCTATGCTCCTTCTTGGATTAAACCTGAATGTGCTGATGAAGTTGAATATCAAGCCTATCTCCTATAGAATTGCCTAACCAAGATGGCTAGTGCATTGATGCACACCTACACAACAAAATCATGACAAGCTCTCAGCAATAACTTTGTTTATAGCAAATTTGGCTCAATCAAGATTCAAATTTTGAATAATATGTGCAGAGAAATAACCTTGAGAATACAAATCTGTTAATTCTTTCCTTCCTTGCAAAATTGCACAAATCTGGCATTTTCGTAGACGCAGTGTTAAATACCTGCATATGCAAGCTACGTATTGCAGATCGTGTACAAGTAGATCCAGATTAGAATACTTCTCTTTTCACAAGCACACGAACATTTTCTTCACTTGCCTTTATATGTTGTTTGCTGCTGATGGATATGTCCTGTATTTGCTCCTTCCTAGCAATTACAAGAAAATAAACAAGTTAGCAGAGCATTGAGTAAACCCTAATGTAATTTCCCATTCCATTCCAGTGCCTAAGAACTCAAAAGTGAAACATGAACGATTGTCATACTTTCACTTGCCTCAACTGGAAACAGTAAAATCTTTAAGAGTCCATAATTTTGTTGGTTGCATCCACATTAGCTTATGGAAGGTGAAGTACAAAAGCCTCCCAAAGAAATAGACTTCAGCTGCAAGTGGCGGCGTTTTCCAACCTTACCTTAAGGACTATAACAGATGAGTGTCTTCTTGCCAGTAATCAGTTCACTTCCACACAAGGAATACAACCATAGATTGATTCAATCTTATACTTAGAGAGGGCCCTTAACTGCTACAAACGCATAACACATATTGAATCATTTGTTGCATATACATAATCTCAATTTTTCCATTTTAGCATCAACCATAAATCTCTTGCATTGTTAGCTTTTAAGACACCTCTGCAGCATCTACTACACAGTACTGCGTAACTATTATGAAATCTTAACACATGTACACTGATGCAGGCTTGCACCCTACATATAAAATATTGGATCTAAGTCTCTCTAATGTGCCATCTTTTGAACTGTGACAGTCAACTTATCAAATCTAATCAGACACACGAAAGTTCCATTTGCACTATCAAATGCTTCTGCTGCTTAGCTGTTCTAATGATGGATGTTGGAACCAAAATCAAACATTACAAGTGTACTTACCAGAGAAAATTCACTGCAAAATTCAACCAGTGTTCTCCAATTTTAATGACACTCACATTTGTCCTGGAGCCTTCTAGCTTTTCCTTCCACTGTATGAACCATGTCTTTTTGAGTAGTTAACTGCAGTGAACGTGTCTCTACCAGTGTTTTTGCTGTCTTTAACTTCATTTACAAGGACACATTTTGCTCTTTAACTTCTGCTACTGCTTTACCCTAGATTCTGCCTACAGAAGCAGGATGGCAAAGTAATCTGCATACCAAAGAGAAATTCTTACATTCTTCATTTGGGATATTGTAGAGTTCTTTAGAAGATACAAAGCACCCAATACTGCAGATAAAACAGCACCCAGATTATTCAGGGGGACGAAATTCCTGAGGCTCCATAAAAAAGATACAGAGGTTCATAAGGCAAATAAACAGTGAGCAAATAATGCCAATGACCCGTTGAATTGTTGCTTTGTGGATCTGCCCATTATCACAAATTTTCTGGTCACCATATGTGAGGATCATCAGAAGGTGCAGTGTCGGACCTGTTAAAGCAAGGGAGCTGAAAAAACGGGGTATTTTACCAGACAGTTTCATTGATAAAAGACTCTAAATCATCCCAATTCACCTGGAATCGTCTAAAATTTGGAAAAGAAACAGCCCGAAATCGCTCCCAATATATTCGACTGGAACCCCAATCGTGTTAGAACCCTAATCGCAGCAGGAGCCCCCAGGAAATAACAGTTTTTGGGCACCCCGGAGGAATTCAAAATTCAAAAATCCTATTGATTGATGCATTTTTTTACCTTTACGAACGCCTATCAATCTTTTGGACCATATAAGGAAAATCCATTACAGCCTCCTCCCATTTATGGCCTGCCTCGCCCCTATAAAACTTTGCTCCCAAAATTCAGTGAGCAACACCTTGTCCAATGGCTTCTTGCATTATCATTCTAGTGGCGATTCTTGCACTTTCAAAAGAAGCTCTTGCACAAGAGAGCATCCCTCTCTTTGGCATCGATTATGGCCAGGTTGCTGACAACTTGCCACCCCCATCACAAGTTGTGCCCATGCTCAACTCTATGGGGGTTGGAATGGTGAGGATTTTCGACTCCAATCCTAGCGTTATTGGTGCTTTTGCAAATAGTGGCCTTCCATTATGGATTTCTGTTCCAAATTCTGAGATATGGCGGTTGGCCGTTATTCCATATTATGCAAGACGTTGGGTGAGAAATAACATCCTAAGATATCGATATACTAAGATCCAGACTGTGTTGGTGGGTAATGAGGTGCTAGCAAGTTGGAACATTGGAAGCTATGGCAATTACCTAGTCCAAGCGATGAGACGAATCAAGGTAGCGTTAAACGAAGTGGGGCTTCAACAAGTGATGGTGGCAACCCCATTGTCAGGGGATATTCTAGAGGCCTCTTACCCTCCATCAAGTGGTAGTTTTAGGAGTGACCTAGGTTCCATAGTGGGTTCTTTGCTAGAATTCCTAAATGAGACCAATTCAGTATTTTGTGTCAATCTCTATCCCTATTATGCATTTGCATCAAACCCTGAGCAAATAAATCTAGATTATGCGTTGTTAAACAGTACAAAACCAGTGGTGTATGATGGCAAATACTCGTACAAAAATCTTTTAGATGCCATGACTGATGCAGTTTATGCTGCTCTTGACAAGGCTGGGTATGCCAATATGAAGCTTGTGATTACTGAGACTGGTTGGCCATCTGCTGGAGCCACTTATGCCACAAAGGAAAATGCTGCTACTTTTAATGGTAGACTGCTTGAAAAATTAGAAAACAATGAGGGGACTCCTAGAAAGCCTGATGTTGGAGTGCCTACTTTTATTTTTTCATTATTTAATGAAGACAACAAGCCTGGAGCTCTTATAGAGAGGAATTGGGGTTTACTATACCCTAATGGCAGGCACGTCTATCATATTTGCTATTAGAAAAGAAGCATTGTCTTTTTTATTACAAGAATTATTCTATGTTTCTTTTTGGATTTCAATCCGTCTTTTAACAATTATATTGAAATTTGGTTCTATAGAATTTTTTAAGTTTAAGGCGAAACATTCTTTTGGTTAAAGTTTCAATCCTAGTTTTGCGTTGGCAACAAATATATGATACTTGATATGCAGTATTCTTAATATTGTCATTGCACTATTGGCAAGTTCTTTTGTCATTGCACTATTGGCAAGTTTTTTTTTGTTATATCACAATAGATATGATATCTGATTTGAATACAATATACTTGGGAATCTTACCATTTTTCATTTATTCTACTCCATTCAATAAATATGGTTATAAATAATATAGATATAAATATACTTGCAAATACATGCAAATAACATAAATATATACTTGCATCTTGAGAATAGGTGATTGGTGTGTAGAACATAAATATCTAGCATAATAACAGGGGGTTTCCTCTTCATTTTTTATACGCTTTTTAATATGGTTTTGCTATGATTTAGTCGCCGTATTCATTTGCATATACTAAAGAGTATTTCTAGAGTGCACTCTTTGTTAGCCATTCATCTTAGAGAAGGGAAAAAAAACATGTGGCTGAGCCTTTGTTCTATTTATTTGCATGTATTTATTTTTGTTTTGCTTTTCACAAAAAAGGGAATGCAACTTAACCTTCAGATTTAGGGCAAAGAAAAATAGCGAATTCTCACAAGTTGAAGTTTGTTCCATCGATTTTCCGAATGGATTTGCAAATTTGGAGCTTATGCCTGACTAATGATGCAAAGTTCTATGCCGTATGCATGCTCTGGATCTGGTTCGTGCCGTTGGCCAGGATATCTCTGGTCGATGTTGCTATTCAATGTCGTCTCATGCTTGAAAGAATGGCATTCGTGGTAATGATCTGTAACTGTTGTTTAATGACAAATAGTGAAAGTCGACTATAGCACGTCCTTCTGCTCAGAGATGGAGTTTACGAGAAATGGATTTGTAAGATATTTGATGATTTTAAATAGTTCTCCAGATGCCCGAATCGCATGAAAGTGGGCTCATCTCTTTCCCTATTCACCCTGATTCTTCATTCAATTCAAAGAATTTCTGTGTTCGACTCAGAAAATGAAGCACAAGAAACAGGTGCAATGTCCAGATTGCATGAAAATCAGCTCATCTCTTGCCCTATTCAAGCTGATTCCTCAATCATTTTAGCGGATTCCTAAGTTGGAGCCCAGAATGAAGCATAAGGATGAGGTCAAATATGTTCTATGTATTGTATGCCTGCTCAATATGAAGGTGATTTATTTTTTCCCTGGAGACATTAAGTACTAAACATATTACTGTCATGTTTTGGAGCAGACTGAATTTTAGGTGATGTTGAAGCATCGGATCTTTGTTTTTTCCCCCTGCAAAGTTAATTTGTTCAACAATGGTGGAAGTTGGCAATGGCATGTATGAAAAAGGCACTAGATAAAAGAGCTCTTTCTCCTCGTATGCAGCTTAGCCTATTGGGAGTTTTTTGAGAGTTTTCTGGATGTTTTGCAAGAGGTGTGTTTTGTGCTTTTATGAAGTTGAAGTAATAAGGTATTTAATCTACATTTCAGTGTGTAGTTCATCCTTAGTTAGGCCTCCTCTATCCATTTCAGTTGGCTTGTCATTCTATGGCTTTGCATGTAGAACGTGCAATGTCTGAATGATGCTGGGCTTTTTAGCAAACAGAAAGCAAAAGCAAAGAGATCTTAATAATGTCTTTTTAGCAAATAGAAAGCAAAGGAATCTTAATAATCTCTCGTGATTTAGGTTTTCATATGCTACATTTGGTTTTAAATCTACTATTCCACATGCGAGAAATGCAGAAATGGTGCTTTCCTTTTAAAGCTATAGTGGTTTTATATTTGGTTATGGAGATTGAAATAGTAGTGTCGCACATGCTCTTGTTTACTATTTCTCAAGACAAGATGCTATGTTTACTATTTCTCATCAGGATGAGATGCTACAGATGCACACGATGTTGCAATTTCTATTTGCAAAAGTATTGTCTCATGGATATTTACATTGTCTTTAGTGGATATTTTTACTCATACCCTTTGAAACCTATAATGCAGCATATGTCGTTTGTGTGAGTTGCATTTGTTCGAGGCGTCGTCCCATCATGCAACTAATGCACATCATTGCATTTATATTAAAGCAAGAAAATTTTATTATTCCACACTTACATAATTTAAAACAGCAATTACAATATCTACCAAATAAACGAGCCATGTCAACATGAATAATATTCTCTATATCTTTAAACCTCTTATGCACTTACATTATATTAACTATTCTAAACATTTACCACACTTCTTCCATGGCCCCTATATAGATGTACATAACATTTCTACACAATTCCAAAGGCCCCGAACGGGCTAAATTTCTTTCATGTTAATACAAACCATTACATCTGATACTTTTAAATTAAAATCCCCCTTAAACCCCCTTTGGTTTGGGTGCATATTCACACGGGGGGTGACTCCGGGCATCGAGAGCTGTTGGATAGGCATCTGCACCCTTTATTCCTTGATTTACACCGTACATAAAGTTCCTCATTTGTGGGGTATGCATGTACAAATTTTGCTATACTGTAGAGCATGGGCAGACCAGAAAAAGGAAGGCTCGAACCTAAAATAGTTTGCTTTTACAGATAAGGATGGGGGTAAATATTTCAATGGCAAACTGACCAGCATCATCTGCGTCGCACCGAGTCAACATCAAGCTGGCGGGATTATGTTTTTTTCCGCTTGTGAATATTTTCGGCGGATCCAAAGGGGCCAAAATGTTACCCGATGGGCACGGACTTTTGCAAGGATACGCCTAATTATAAAGATCTGCGAGGCTGCAAACTCATGGTTGATTCGGTTGTTCTTAACAATATTTCTCAGACTTGCCTGGCTGATTCTAGTCTTATGGGTCCTCAGCAGCTCAACGATACTATTGCCAGTCGAGTTCTAGGAGTCATTGAGGATGAATCTCATACCCTTCAAAGTTGCCCAGCATATGATCAAATCCTGCTACTGTGCCCATGCCTACATATTTTGAAGTGATTCGCATTCTAAAAGGTATGTCGCAAGGAGCTCTGAGGATGTTTTTCGTTGACATGGTATTTGGCATTTGACTGGAGTAGAATGCGTGGTTGCCCTGCAGTAATCATTTGGAAGCAAGTGCTTTCTGTATAACAGGTTTTTATACTTTCTACCTCACCCAAGGTTTCAAAAATGGATTGCTCTCAGAGCAAGATATATATTTTCTATCAGAGCAAAATATATATTTTCTATCAAATGCTCTAACAACTGCAGTTGCATTAGATGACTCATTCTTAGATAATTGCAAATTGTCTATGTCATTGAAAAGTTAGACATTCTGTAGAGTTGTTATGACATTCTGCCAACATCAAATTGAAATAAAGAAGACATGTCGATGGCTAAATCAAACAATGACATATCATGGTTTAAATCATGGTCAGAGTTACAATACCGGAGCCACCAACTGATACTTAATATACAACTGATGCTTAATATAGAGGAGATACAAGCTTAGTTTATGTTTTGAAGAGAAGTATGACTACATAATGAATACAGATATTGTTTTTAAAATTGTCAGTAACATCTAAATTAGTTCTATGGAATTATCACGTTTTACCAATATTTCCTGTTTGTTCCCATTTTCACAAGGTCAACTAGATAAAGTTGTTATGGTCAATCGAGACATGGATGCATGACATTAGTTATGTGCTCAAAAAGCATTGCCAATTTCTCAAGGACACCTTATTTCCCATATGCATGTTGTCAACTTCTCAAAAACACCTTATTTCCCATATGAGTGCTGTCAACATGTAAAAGGTAAATATAAAAGCTATATCACACTTTAGCATATGCAAATTGCTAGCGCAGGCACTTAATTCTTTTCTTGGGCCCAATTGCTTTAGTCATTGTACTCGCTTTTGTGATTACAATACGAGATTTTCTTTTAAGCCGTTTATAAGACTGACAAGCACATGTTGCTCTCTTGAATGCATGAATTAAATTGGCATTGACCGTAACCACAAACTGAGAAAATCTTTGTGGAATGACAAGCTCCCATGTTACTCTCTCCCATGAATTAAATAGGCATTGACCTTAACAACAAATTGAAAAAAGCTTTGTGGAATGCTCACAGACATGGACATGGCTATTCAGGTACAACTGAAGAAATGTAGGCGAGAACAGAAGTGTCGATTCCGGTTGTACAAGATAGAGTTATTCCATGGGGTTATATTATACTGCAATTCCCAGTCAATGAGAAACAAAGTGTTGTGATGCATGTTGTATAGGTAAAAGTTGTTCCTTGAAGCTACACTATATCTAACAAAATGAAAGAGACATGTGGATGGTTGAGTCAAACAATGGCAGATCATGGTTTAAGTCATGGTCAAATCAAAATACTGGAGTTGCCATAGCTTGAAATGCTATAATATTTTGAAGTGATATCTCAAATTTTGATGGTTATAGTTGTGACGAATGGAGTTGAGGACTGCCACGTGTTGCTTGAATACAGAGAAGAGTTTATGTTGTGAAGAAGTATATATTAGCTCTATATGATTCCCAATGTTTAACAAAAATTTCATGTCTGTTTCCAGATTAACAAGGTCAGCTAGATAGAACACAAAGTTGTTGTGGTCATTATTGCCGTTCATTCTGTCCATTAGGCCTCTGCCTATTATATTTGGCTACAAGTTCATAGCTTTCCTGCACTTAGTACAATTAGGATATGAAGATTACGGCAGTAGTAGTGAGCTATTTGATATGATCAGAGTTTTGGTTGACTCTGATAAATGGATGGTTCGTTTTTGCAGATAATTGAAAGGATTTTGCAATGAGAGATTGGGAGAGATTTTGATGGTTTGAGGCTTCAAGGACTTTATAGGGATATCGGCTATTGAGGAGAGAGCATTGAACTTTACATGCCAAGAATGTCTTCGTGACAAAGCTTATTCAAATCATGTGATTTATGTATCTCATATATAAGGAGGTTTAGAAAGCATACTATAAACTCAAAACTCAAAATAAAACCATTTTTCAGAGGCAATAGTTCAAGCTTACATGCATACTAAACAAATATGGCCACAGAAGACAATTATCTCTAGAAATAGAGGATTGAGACTATTCTATTCTTAATGAGATTTTGACGTGTTAGAAACATGCGATGGATGTATGTTATTGTATGTTCAAGCTGAAGGCATAAACCACATAATGATCAGATTATTTAAATATGGTTGCATAGAAGAATGTTAACCCTTATGTTTGGAAAGTCTAAATATTGACAATGCATGTTAATCTGTCACAAAATTTAAGCCCACAAATGGGCCTTAGAGTGATAAAGCTCATCCACTCCCCCCATAAACTTAGTTGTGCAACATAATTTAGATTGCAATGTTTTTCTTTGAGATCCTAATCCTATCTATCCATACCCTAAATATGCTAAATATCCCTCATACACTAACAAGAGGATTTTTCTTCTTTTTTTCGTTTAGTATCCTTCATTCGACTCTTATCCACATCTTCAGTGTGTGTTACACACTATACTACAATTTGAGTTTCATTTAATCATATGTGGCTTCATTGTAACTTGAAGAATAGGCACGTGGCCAAAGATTTGTATGCCAATGTTTATGGCAATGAGGGGTGTATCCATAATGGTCTCTCGTCGTTTGTGATTGATCCACATGGATCTCAACCCCCGTTATATAAAATCTTCAATCATCGTGCATCCTTTCCTTGATCTCTAAATTACTAGAAGACTCATATTTTTGAAAAAATGGTTGCTTAGGCCCGGCAACGCCGGGCACTGTTAGGCACTGTTACTAGTGTAAATAGCATTACCTTTTAAGTTATATCAACAAGACATATTAAAAATACCTTGGAACACCAGCGCTGATGTGGAGTGCTCCCCTCACACTTTATCCACTTGAGCGGCTTGACAAGAAGGGATTTCTTTTCTATGGGTGGCACTTACTTATCATGCCAACAACCCACTAATTCGATGGTAAGACAACCCCTGGACTCGTAAGATTGAGCCCCTCACTTTCTGTAATCAAAATGGACATGCACCCATCATAACTATTCTTCCCACTTAAGAGATTATATGTTTTTTTACTTATCAAATTAATTTATTCTCCTCAATGAGGAGGACGAGGAAGAGGTTCTTGCAAGCATAGTAAGGAAGATAAATATTTGGAACAAGATTAATTTATAGATGATTGATAATTTATAATTTAAAGACATTAATCATAGATTCATTTATATTTCCGGGTCTCTTGGCCTTGATCTTCAAATCTGCACCAGTTTCAATGGCTTTGACTTTCAAATTTATATCAATTTCAATTAAAAGACTGCTTTCAACATCCTGATTATTGGTCTTGAAGATAACATCAAATACATCTATCAAAGTCTTGAAATATCTCATAGATGATTGGCATTTCTTGGTCTATCAAATGACCTATGTTTGCTAGCCAAAATATGTTGAATTCTAGATATTTATAACATCAATTTCATTCATATGTCACAAGTTAAAGAGCAACAAAAACATAACCCTGTACCTTGCAATTGAGGTGTGCTATCCTACAAACAATATACAAGGAATAGTCCTCTTTCTCAAAATATAAAGAGACTATAGAATGTAGAAGCAATTTCACATATACTCAGCGCAGCTGCAGACATCATTGGGTTTTATCTATGCTCCTTCTTGGATTAAACCTGAATGTGCTGATGGAATTGAATACCAAGCCTACCTCCTATAGAATTGCCTACCAAGATGGCTAGTGCATTGATGCACACCTACACAACAAAATCATGACAAGCTCCATCAGCAATAACTTTGTTTATAGCAAATTTGGCTCAATCAAGATTCAAATTTTGAATAATATGTGCAGAGAAATAACCTTGAGAATACAAATCTGTTAATTCTTTCCTTCCTTGCAAAATTGCACAAATCTGGCATTTTTGTAGACGCAGTGTTAAATACCTGCATATGCAAGCTACGTATTGCAGATCGTGTACAAGTAGATCCAGATTAGAATACTTCTCTTTTCACAAGCACACGAACATTTTCTTCACTTGCCTTTATATGTTGTTTGCTGCTGATGGATATGTCCTGTATTTGCTCCTTCCTAGCAATTACAAGAAAATAAACAAGTTAGCAGAGCATTGAGTAAACCCTAATGTAATTTCCCATTCCATTCCAGTGCCTAAGAACTCAAAAGTGAAACATGAACGATTGTCATACTTTCACTTGCCTCAACTGGAAACAGTAAAATCTTTAAGAGTCCATAATTTTGTTGGTTGCATCCACATTAGTTGGGAAATGGAATATGGAAGGTGAAGTACAAAAGCCTCTCAAAGAAATAGACTTTAGCTGCAAGAGGCGGCGTTTTCCAACCTTACCTTAAGGACTATAACAGATGAGTGTCTTCTTGCCTGTAATCAGTTCACTTCCACACAAGGAATACAACCATAGATTGATTCAATTTTATACCTAGAGAGGGCCCTTAACTGCTACAAACGTTGAATCATTTGTTGCGTATCCATAATCTCAATTTTTCCATTTTAGCATCAACCATAAATCTCTTGCATTGTTAGCTTTTAAGACACCTCTGCAGCATCTACTACACAGTACTGCGTAACTATTATGAAATCTTAACACATGTAGACTGATGCAGGCTTGCACCCTACATATAAAATAATGGATCTAAGTCTCTCTAATGTGCCATCTTTTGAACTGTAACAGTCAACTTATCAAATCTAATCAGACACACGAAAGTTCCATTTGCACTATCAAATGCTTCTGCTGCTTAGCTGTTCTAATGATGGATGTTGGAACCAAAATCAAACATTACAAGTGTACTTACCAGAGAAAATTCACTGCAAAATTCAACCAGTGTTCTCCAATTTTAATGACACTCACATTTGTCCTGGAGCCTTCTAGCTTTTCCTTCCACTGTATGAACCATGTCTTTTTGAGTAGTTAACTGCAGTGAACGTGTCTCTACCAGTGTTTTTGCTGTCTTTAACTTCATTTACAAGGACACATTTTGCGCTTTAACTTCTGCTACTGCTTTACCCTAGATTCTGCCTAAGTGATCTGCATACCAAAGAGAAATTCTTACATTCTTCATTTGGGATATTGTAGAGTTCTTTAGGAGATACAAAGCACCCAATACTGCAGATAAAACAGCACCCAGATTATTGAGGGAAACGAAATCCTGAGGCTCCATAAAAAAGATACAGAGGTTCATAAGGCAAATAAACAGTGAGCAAATAATGCCAATGACCCGTTGAATTGTTGCTTTCTGGATCTGCCCATTATCACAAATTTTCTGGTCACCATATGTGAGGATCATCAGAAGGTGCAGTGTCGGACCTGTTAAAGCAAGGGAGCTGAAAAAACGGGGTATTTTACCAGACAGTTTCATTGATAAAAGACTCTAAATCATCCCAATTCACCTGGAATCGTCTAAAATTTGGAAAAGAAACAGTCCGAAATCGCTCCCAAGAGCTTGAAAATTATATTCGACTGGAACCCCAATCGTGTTAGAACCCTAATCGCAGCAGGACCCCCCAGGAAATAACAGTTTTTGGGCACCCCGGAGGAATTCAAAATTCAAAAATCCTATTGATTGATGCATTTTTTTACCTTTACGAACGCCTATCAATCTTTTGGACCAAATAAGGAAAATCCATTACGGCCTCCTCCCATTTATGGCCTGCCTCGCCCCTATAAAACTTTGCTCCCCAAATTCAGTGAGCAACACCTTGTCCAATGGCTTCTTGCATTATCATTCTAGTGGCGATTCTTGCACTTTCAAAAGAAGCTCTTGCACAAGATAGCATCCCTCTCTTTGGCATCGATTATGGCCAGGTTGCTGACAACTTGCCACCCCCATCACAAGTTGTGCCCATGCTCAACTCTATGGGGATTGGAATGGTGAGGATTTTCGACTCCAATCCTAGCATTATTGGTGCTTTTGCAAATAGTGGCCTTCCATTATGGATTTTTGTTCCAAATTCTGAGATATGGCGGTTGGCCGTTATTCCATATTATGAAAAATGTTGGGTGGGAAATAACATCCTAAGATATCGATATACTAAGATCCAGACTGTGTTGGTGGGTAATGAGGTGCTAGCAAGTTGGAACATTAGAAGCTATGGCAATTACCTAGTCCAAGCGATGAGGCGAATCAAGGTAGCGTTAAACGAAGTGGGGCTTCAACAAGTGATGGTGGCAACCCCATTGTCAGGGGACATTCTAGAGGCCTCTTACCCTCCATCAAGTGGTAGTTTTAGGAGTGACCTAGGTTCCATAGTGGTTTCTTTGCTAGAATTCCTAAATGAGACCAATTCAGTATTTTGTGTCAATCTATATCCCTATTATGCATTTGCATCAAACCCTGAGCAAATAAATCTAGATTATCGTTGTTAAGCGATTACAAAACCGGTGGTGTATGATGGCAAATACTGTACAAAAATCTTTTAGATGCCATGGTGATCACGGTTTATCTTTGCTCTTGACAAAATTTGGGTATGCCAATATGAAGCTTGTGATTCTTGAGATTTGGTTGGCCATCTGCTTTGGAGCCACTTATGCCACAAAGGAAAATCTTTGCTACTTTTAATGGTAGGCGCTTGAAAAATTAGAAAACAATGAGGGGACTCCTAGAAAGCTTAGATGTTGCAGTGCCTACTTTTATTTTTTCATTATTTAATGAAGACAACAAGCACTGGAGCTCTTATAGAGAGGAATTGGGGTTTACTATACCCTAATGGCGAACCGTCTATCATATTTGCTATTAGAAAAGAAGCATTGTCTTTTTTATTACAAGAATTATTCTATGTTTCTTTTTGGATTTCAATCCGTCTCTAGTTTTGCGTTGGCAACAAATATATGATACTTGATATGCAGTATTCTTAATATTGTCATTGCACTATTGGCAAGTTCTTTTGTCATTGCACTATTGGCAACTTTTTTTTTTTTGTTATATCACAATAGATATGATATCTGATTTGAATACAATATACTT
Organism: Isoetes taiwanensis; assembly: GCA_021234155.1. Taxonomy (NCBI): domain Eukaryota; kingdom Viridiplantae; phylum Streptophyta; class Lycopodiopsida; order Isoetales; family Isoetaceae; genus Isoetes; species Isoetes taiwanensis. Next base: position 6,057,933 of record JAJEKV010000016.1, on the reverse strand, counting down.
GGGAATCTTACCATTTTTCATTTATTCTACTTTTGAATTAGTTGTTCCATTCAATAAATATGGTTATAAATAATATAGATATAAATATACTTGCAAATACATGCAAATAACATAAATATATACTTGCATCTTGAGAATAGGTGATTGGTGTATTGGACATAGTGTAGAACATAAATATCTAGCATAATAACAGGGGGTTTCCTCTTCATTTTTTATACGCTTTTTAATATGGTTTTGCTATGATTTAGTCGTCGTATTCATTTGCATATACTAAAGAGTATTTCTAGAGTGCACTCTTTGTTAGCCATTCATCTTAGAGAAGGAAAAAAAAACATGTGGCTGAGCCTTTGTTCTATTTATTTGCATGTATTTATTTTTGTTTTGCTTTTCACAAAAAAGGGAATGCAACTTAACCTCCAGATTTAGGGCAAAGAAAAATAGCGAATTCTCACAAGTTGAAGCTTTTTCCATCGATTTTCCGAATGGATTTGCAAATTTGGAGCTTATGCCTGACTGATGATGCAAAGTTCTATGCCGTTATATGCATGCTCTGGATCTGGTTCGTGCCGTTGGCCAGGATATCTCTGGTCAATGTTGCTATTCAATGTCGTCTCATGCTTGAAAAAATGGCATTTGTGGTAATGATCTGTAACTGTTGTTTAATGACAAATAGTGAAAGTCGACTATAGCACGTCCTTCTGCTCAGAGATGGAGTTTACGAGAAATGGATTTGTAAGATATTTGATGATTTTAAATAGTTCTCCAGATGCCGAATCGCATGAAAGTGGGCTCATCTCTTTCCCTATTCACCCGATTCTTCATTCAATTCAAAAGAATTTACGTGTTCGACCTCGAGAAAATGAAGCACAAGAAAGAGGTGCAATGTCCAGATTGCATGAAAATCAGCTCATCTCTTGCCCTATTCAAGCTGATTCCTCAATCATTTTAGCGGATTCCTAAGTTGGAGCCCAGAATGAAGCATAAGGATGAGGTCAAATATGTTCTATGTATTGTATGCACGCTCAATATGAAGGTGATTTATTTTTCCACGGAGACATTAAGTACTAAACCTATTACTGTCATGTTTTGGAGCAGACTGAATTTTAGGTGATGTTGAAGCATCGGATCTTTGTTTTTTCCCCCTGCAAAGTTAATTTGTTCAACAATGGTGGAAGTTGGCAATGGCATGTATGAAAAAGGCACTAGATAAAAGAGCTCTTTCTCCTCATTATGCGACTTAGCCTATTGGGAGTTTTTGAGAGTTTTTACGGATGTTTTGCAAGAGGTGTGTTTTGTGCTTTTATGAAGTTGAAGTAATAAGGTATTTAATCTACATTTCAGTGTGTAGTTCATCCTTAGTTAGGCCTCCTCTATCCATTTCAGTTGGCTTGTCATTCTATGGCTTTGCATGTAGAACGTGCAATGTCTGAATGATGTTGGGCTTTTTAGCAAACAGAAAGCGAAAGCAAAGAGATCTTAATAATGTCTTTTTAGCAAATAGAAAGCAAAGGAATCTTAATAATCTCTCGTGATTTAGGTTTTCATATGCTACATTTGGTTTTAAATCTACTATTCCACATGCGAGAAATGCAGAAATGGTGCTTTCCTTTTAAAGCTAGTGGTTTTAAATTTGGTTATGGAGATTGAAATAATAATGTCGCACATGCTCTTGTTTACTATTTCTCAAGACAAGATGCTATGTTTACTATTTCTCATCAGGATGAGATGCTACAGATGCACACGATGTTGCAATTTCTATTTGCAAAAGTATTGTCTCATGGATATTTACATTGTCTTTGGTGGATATTTTTACTCATACCCTTCGAAACCTATAATGCAGCATATGTCATTTGTGTGATTTGCATTTGTTCGAGGCGTCGTCCCATCATGCAACTAATGCACATCGTTGCATTTATATTAAAGCAAGGCAATTTTATTATTCCACACTTACATAATTTAAAGCAACAATTACAATATCTACCAAATAAATGAGCCATGTCAATATGAATAATATTCTCTATATCTTTAAAACTTTTATGCACTTACATTATGTTAACTATTCTAAACATTTACCACACTTCTTCCATGGCCCCTATACAGATGTACATAACATTTCTACACAATTCCAAAGGCCCCGAACGGGCTAAATTTTTTTCATGTTAATACAAACCATTACATCTGATACTTTTAAATTAAAATCCCCCTTAAACCCCCTTTGGTTTGGGTGCATATTCACACGGCGGGTGACTCCGGGCATCGAGAGCTGTTGGATAGGCATATGCACCCTTTATTCCTTGATTTACACCATACATAAAGTTCCTCATTTGTGGGGTATGCATATACAAAGTTTGCTATACTGTAGAGCATGGGCAGACCAGAAACAGGAAGGCTCGAACCTAAAACAGTTTGCTTTTACAGATAAGGATGGGGATAAATATTTCAATGGAAAACTGACCAGCATCTGCGTCTACACTTGAGTCAACATAAACTGGCCAGATTATGTCGCTTTTTTTCCGCTTATGAATATTTCCGGCCAGATCCAAAGGGGCCAAAATGTTACCAGTGGCCTGGAATTTTGCAAGGATCTGCCTAATTATAAAGATCTGCGAGGCTGCAAACTCATGGTTGATTCGGTTGTTCTTAACAATATTTCTCAGAGTTGCCTGGCTGATTCTAGTCGAGTTCTAGAAGTCATTGAGGATGAATCTCATACCCTTCAAAGTTGCCCAGCATATGATCAAATCCTGCTACTGTGCCCATGCCTACATATTTTGAAGCGATTCGCATTCTAAAAGGTATGTCGCAAGGAGCTACAGGATGTTTCGTTGACATGGTATTTGCCATTTGACTGGAGCAGAATGCATGGTTGCCCTGCAGTAATCATTTGGAAGCAAGTGCTTTTTGTAAAACAGGTTTTTATACTTTCCACCTCACCCAAGGTATCAAAAATGGATTGCTCTCTGGAAGTTTAAATTAGGGCAAGATATATATTTTCTATCAGAGCAAAATATATATTTTCTATCAAATGCTCTAACAACTGCAGTTGCATTAGATGACTCATTCTTAGATAATTGCAAATTGTCTATGTCATTGAAATTTTAGACATTCTGTAGAGTTGTTATGACATTCTGCCAACATCAAATTGAAATAAAGAAGACATGTCGATGGCTGAGTCAAACAATGACATATCATGGTTTAATCATGGTTAGAATTACAATACCGGAGCCGCCAACTGATGCTTAATATACAACTGATGCTTAATATAGAGGAGAGACAAGCTTAGTTTATGTTTTGAAGAGAAGTATAGACTATATAATGAATACAGATATTGTTTTTAAAATTGTCACTAACATCTAAATTAGTTCTATGGAATTATCACGTTTTACCAATATTTCCTGTTTGTTTCCCGTTTCACAAGGTCAACTAGATGGAGCACAAAGTTGTAATGGTCAATCGAGACATGGATGCATGACATTAGTTATGTGCTCAAAAAGCATTGCCAACTTCTCAAGGACACCTTATTTCCCATATGCGTGTTGTCAACTTCTCAAAAACACCTTATTTCCCATATGAGTGCTGTCAATGTGTAAAAGGTAAATATAAAAGCTATATCACACTTTAGCATATGCAAATTGCTAGCGCAGGCGCTTAATTCTTTTCTTGGGCCCAATTGCTTTAGTCATTGTACTCGCTTTTGTGATTACGATACCCGATTTTCTTTTAAGCCGTTTATAAGACTGACAAGCACATGTTGCTCTCTTGAATGCATGAATTAAATTGGCATTGACCGTAACCACAAACTGAGAAAAGCTTTGTGGAATGACAAGCTCCCATGTTACTCTCTCCCATGAATTAAATAGGCATTGACCTTAACAACAAATTGAAAAAAGTTTTGTGGAATGCTCACAGACATGGACATGGCCATTCAGGTACAACTGAAGAAATGTAGGCGAGAACAGAAGTGTCGATTCCAGTTGTACAAGATAGAGTTATTCCATGGGGCTATATTATACTGCAATTCCCAGTCAGTGAGAAACAAAGTGTTGTGATGCATGTTGTATAGGTAAAAGTTGTTCCTTGAAGTTACACTATATCTAACAAAATGAAAGAGGGGCTTGTTAGAAGAAAGGGACGATTTTGGAGACAACACATTAGAGAAAATTTTTACTTTATTAGCGTTCATTAATGCCTGTTGAACAATAAAAAAAATTAAAAGACACAAACATTTTCTAAGGATTACGAACAATAAATATGAATCTATGTACAATTACAAATGAATTTTGAGAATTTTGAGCAAACCTCCAAAAGTACTGCGTAAAAACTTGTATAACCCATACATTTGTGCTCGAATACCCACTATAAACCGCATGTGATATCTTCTCAATCTTTGTTTCTTGATCTATGTAGAGCTCGAAGCAATCTTTCAACAGATTTAATGCATCTTGAAGCTCTCCAATGTTTGATGATTTTAGCACTTCACATTTCATACTCTTATGATTGAGACTCAAGGAAGCTGCGCCCTAATCAAGCAAAGTGCAAGCAAACAATTATAGAAAACGGAGCAATCTTGTTTCAGAGATATTTGGCGGAGCATTTTTACAAATTCGGCCGTCGAGTTCTAAATACAATAGAAAAGCAGACCAGAAGAACTGCTTAACTTTGGACAACCCAAAAGAGCTTGCAATTAGGTAAATACTCCAAAACCACAGAATATGCAACAGAAGGGATCGCCTGTACGCTTTGAAGACTGCCTCGAATATTTTCGACCAACAACAAATTTATCAAACTCGGTTCATTGAGCCAGAGGCGGAGCCGGATCCCAAATAGATGTAGAAGCTTTGTAGAAAAATCAAAAGTATGCTAGGAGGAGGAGCTATGCCAGACCATCCGCCGCCAATCTCTGCTCTTTAAGTGTGCCGAAGTAGGCCCTGATCATTTGTTTTCCCATCTTTGTGTTTTCCCTGCCCTCGATTCCAGTCGCAAAGGAGTGGCAGCAGGGAGGCAAATGCGGACGGCTTGAATCGCCAGAGAGAGGTCATATGATTTTTTTTTTTTTTTTTTTTTTGAAGTACACGTGTTGCGCTCAAATTTTTTCCTGAGAAGGAAATATTACATCAAACAAAACATCAAACAGCTTTATATATGTCATGATATGGAATTATCACGTTTTACCAATATTTCCTGTTTGTTTCCCGTTTCACAAGGTCAACTAGATGGAGCACAAAGTTGTTATGGTCAATCGAGACATGGATGCATGACATTAGTTATGTGCTCAAAAAGCATTGCCAACTTCTCAAGGACACCTTATTTCCCATATGCGTGTTGTCAACTTCTCAAAAACACCTTATTTCCCATATGAGTGCTGTCAATGTGTAAAAGGTAAATATAAAAGCTATATCACACTTTAGCATATGCAAATTGCTAGCGCAGGCACTTAATTCTTTTCTTGGGCCCAATTGCTTTAGTCATTGTACTCGCTTTTGTGATTACGATACGAGATTTTCTTTTAAGCCGTTTATAAGACTGACAAGCACATGTTGCTCTCTTGAATGCATGAATTAAATTGGCTTTGACCGTAACCACAAACTGAGAAAAGCTTTGTGGAATGACAAGCTCCCATGTTACTCTCTCCCATGAATTAAATAGGCATTGACCTTAACAACAAATTGAAAAAAGCTTTGTGGAATGCTCACAGACATGGACATGGCCATTCAGGTACAACTGAAGAAATGTAGGCGAGAACAGAAGTGTCGATTCCAGTTGTACAAGATAGAGTTATTCCATGGGGCTATATTATACTGCAATTCCCAGTCAGTGAGAAACAAAGTGTTGTGATGCATGTTGTATAGGTAAAAGTTGTTCCTTGAAGCTACACTATATCTAACAAAATGAAAGAGACATGTGGATGGCTGAGTCAAACAATGGCAGATCATGGTTTAAGTCATGGTCAAATCAAAATACTGGAGTTGCCATGGCTTGAAATGCTATAATATTTTGAAGTGATATCTCAAATTTTGATGGATATAGTTGTGCCCAACGGAGTTGAGGACTGCCACGTGCTGCTTGAATACAGAGAAGAGTTTATGTTGTGAAGAAGTATATATTAGCTCTATATGATTCCCAATGTTTAACAAAAATTTCATGTCTGTTTCCAGATTAACAAGGTCAGCTAGATAGAACACAAAGTTGTTGTGGTCATTATTGCCATTCATTCTGTCCATTAGGCCTCTGCCTATTATATTTGGCTACAAGTTCATAGCTTTCCTGCACTTAGTACAATTAGGATATGAAGATTACGGCAGTAGTAGTGAGCTATCTGATATGATCAGAGTTTTAGTTGACTTTGATAAATGGATGGTTCGTTTTTGCAGATAATTGAAAGGATTTTGCAATGAGAGATTGGGAGAGATTTTGATGGTTTGAGGCTTCAAGGACTTTATAGGGATATCGGCTATTGAGGAGAGAGCATTGAACTTTACATGCCAAGAATATCTTCGTGACAAAGCTTATTCAAATCATGTGATTTATGTATCTCATATATAAGGAGGTTTAGAAAGCATACTATAAACTCAAAACTCAAAATAAAACCATTTTTCAGAGGCAATAGTTCAAGCTTGCATGCATACTAAACAAATATGGCCACAGAAGACAATTATCTCTAGAAATAGAGGATTGAGACTTAATGAGATTTTGACGTGTTAGAAACATGTGATGGATTGTATGTTCAAGATGAAGGCATAAACCACATAATGATCAGATTATTTAAATATGGTTGCATAGAAGAATGTTAACCCTTATGTTTGGAAAGTCTAAATATTGACAATGCATGTTAATCTATCGCAAAATTTAAGCCCACGTATGTGCCTTAGAGTGATAAAGCTCATCCACTCCCCCCATAAACTTAGTTATGCAACATAATTTAGATTGCAATGTTTTTCTTTGAGATCCTAATCCTATCTATCCATACCCTAAATATGCTAAATATCCCTCATGCACTAACAAGAGGATTTTTCTTCTTTTTTTCGTTTAGTATCCTTCATTCGACTCTTATCCACATCTTCAGTGTGTGTTACACACTATACTACAATTTGAGTTTCATTTAATCATATGTGGCTTCATTGTAACTTGAAGAATAGGCACGTGGCCAAAGATTTGTATGCCAATGTTTATGGCAATGAGGGGTGTATCCATAATGGTCTCTCGTCGTTTGTGATTGATCCACATGGATCTCAACCCCGTTATATAAAATCTTCAATCATTGTGCTTCCTTTGCTTGATCTCTAAATTACTAGAAGACTCATATTTTTGAAAAAAATAGTTGCTTAGGCCCGGCAACGCCGGGCACTGTTACTAGTTTAAATAGCATTACCTTTTAAGTTATATCAATAAGACATATTAAAAATACCTTGGAACACTAGCGCTGATGTGGAGTGCTCCCCTCACACTTTATCCACTTCAGCTGCTTGACAAGAAGGGATTTCTTTTCTATGGGTGGCACTTACTTATCATGCCAACAACCCACTAATTCGATGGTAACGTAACCCCTGGACTCGTAAGATTGAGCCCCTCACTTTCTGAAATCAAAATGGACATGCCCCCTTCAATGTATTCTTCCCACTTAAGAGATTATATGTTTTTTTACTTATCAAATTAATTTATTCTCCTCAATGAGGAGGAGGAGGAAGAGGTACTAAGGAAGATAAATATTGGAGATTGAAACTGGGAGATGGTTCAGGATCCCTACTGAAGAAAGAATCTGTAAATTATGTTCATCAGATAGTGTAGAAGATGAGTGTCATGCACTCAATGTTCGGCTTATGCACATATAAGATAGATAGATAGTATTTTAATGTCATGTGCTATGGTATACAAGCACATGATTTTTACTCATTGTTAACAGTGCCACCCATAGTACTGGGATCATATCTGAAGGCGGTAGACAAACACCGATCCTTCTTATTGTCATTAAAGATGTAAATAGCTCTGTTTTTGGGCTCCATGGCCTCTCAAGGCCCAAGAGAGCAATAGACATAAATTAAATTAAATTAAATTATATTGCCAGGTCTCTTGGCCTTGATCTTCAAATCTGCACCAGTTTCAATGGCTTTGACTTTCAAATTTATATCAATTTCAATTAAAAGACTGCTTTCAACATCCTGATTATTGGTCTTGAAGATAACATCAAATACATCTATCAAAGTCTTGAAATATCTCATAGATGATTGGCATTTCTTGGTCTATCAAATGACCTATGTTTGCTAGCCAAAATATGTTGAATTCTGGAGATTTATAACATCAATTTCATTCATATGTCACAAGTTAAAGAGCAACAAAAACATAACCCTGTACCTTGCAATTGAGGTGTGCTATCCTACAAACAATATACAAAGAACAGTCCTCTTTCTCAAAATATAAAGAGATTATAGAATGTAGGAGCAATTTCATATATACTCAGTGCAGCTCCAGACATCATTGGGTTTTATCTATGCTCCTTCTTGGATTAAACCTGAATGTGCTGATGAAGTTGAATATCAAGCCTATCTCCTATAGAATTGCCTAACCAAGATGGCTAGTGCATTGATGCACACCTACACAACAAAATCATGACAAGCTCTCAGCAATAACTTTGTTTATAGCAAATTTGGCTCAATCAAGATTCAAATTTTGAATAATATGTGCAGAGAAATAACCTTGAGAATACAAATCTGTTAATTCTTTCCTTCCTTGCAAAATTGCACAAATCTGGCATTTTCGTAGACGCAGTGTTAAATACCTGCATATGCAAGCTACGTATTGCAGATCGTGTACAAGTAGATCCAGATTAGAATACTTCTCTTTTCACAAGCACACGAACATTTTCTTCACTTGCCTTTATATGTTGTTTGCTGCTGATGGATATGTCCTGTATTTGCTCCTTCCTAGCAATTACAAGAAAATAAACAAGTTAGCAGAGCATTGAGTAAACCCTAATGTAATTTCCCATTCCATTCCAGTGCCTAAGAACTCAAAAGTGAAACATGAACGATTGTCATACTTTCACTTGCCTCAACTGGAAACAGTAAAATCTTTAAGAGTCCATAATTTTGTTGGTTGCATCCACATTAGCTTATGGAAGGTGAAGTACAAAAAGCCTCCCAAAGAAATAGACTTCAGCTGCAAGTGGCGGCGTTTTCCAACCTTACCTTAAGGACTATAACAGATGAGTGTCTTCTTGCCAGTAATCAGTTCACTTCCACACAAAGGAATACAACCATAGATTGATTCAATCTTATACTTAGAGAGGGCCCTTAACTGCTACAAACGCATAACACATATTGAATCATTTGTTGCATATACATAATCTCAATTTTTCCATTTTAGCATCAACCATAAATCTCTTGCATTGTTAGCTTTTAAGACACCTCTGCAGCATCTACTACACAGTACTGCGTAACTATTATGAAATCTTAACACATGTACACTGATGCAGGCTTGCACCCTACATATAAAATATTGGATCTAAGTCTCTCTAATGTGCCATCTTTTGAACTGTGACAGTCAACTTATCAAATCTAATCAGACACACGAAAGTTCCATTTGCACTATCAAATGCTTCTGCTGCTTAGCTGTTCTAATGATGGATGTTGGAACCAAAATCAAACATTACAAGTGTACTTACCAGAGACAAGTCACTGCAAAATTCAACCAGTGTTCTCCAATTTCAATGACACTCACATTTGTCCTGGTGCCTTCTAGCTTTTCCTTCCACTGTATGAACCATGTCTTTTTGAGTAGTTAACTGCAGTGAACGTGTCTCTACCAGTGTTTTTGCTGTCTTTAACTTCATTTACAAGGACACATTTTGCTCTTTAACTTCTGCTACTGCTTTACCCTACTAGATTCTGCCTAAGTGATCTGCATACCAAAGAGAAATTCTTACATTCTTCATTTGGGATATTGTAGAGTTCTTTAGAAGATACAAAGCACCCAATACTGCAGATAAAACAGCACCCAGATTATTCAGGGGGACGAAATTCCTGAGGCTCCATAAAAAAGATACAGAGGTTCATAAGGCAAATAAACAGTGAGCAAATAATGCCAATGACCCGTTGAATTGTTGCTTTGTGGATCTGCCCATTATCACAAATTTTCTGGTCACCATATGTGAGGATCATCAGAAGGTGCAGTGTCGGACCTGTTAAAGCAAGGGAGCTGAAAAAACGGAGTATTTTACCAGACAGTTTCATTGATAAAAGACTCTAAATCATCCCAATTCACCTGGAATCGTCTAAAATTTGGAAAAGAAACAGCCCGAAATCGCTCCCAATATATTCGACTGGAACCCCAATCGTGTTAGAACCCTAATCGCAGCAGGAGCCCCCAGGAAATAACAGTTTTTGGGCACCCCGGAGGAATTCAAAATTCAAAAATCCTATTGATTGATGCATTTTTTACCTTTACGAACGCCTATCAATCTTTTGGACCATATAAGGAAAATCCATTACAGCCTCCTCCCATTTATGGCCTGCCTCGCCCTATAAAACTTTGCTCCCAAAATTCAGTGAGCAACACCTTGTCCAATGGCTTCTTGCATTATCATTCTAGTGGCGATTCTTGCACTTTCAAAAAAGCTCTTGCACAAGAGAGCATCCCTCTCTTTGGCATCGATTATGGCCAGGTTGCTGACAACTTGCCACCCCATCACAAGTTGTGCCCATGCTCAACTCTATGGGGGTTGGAATGGTGAGGATTTTCGACTCCAATCCTAGCGTTATTGGTGCTTTTGCAAATAGTGGCCTTCCATTATGGATTTACATTTCCAAATTACGAGATATGGCGGTTGGTAGTTATTCCATATTATGCAAGACGTTGGGTGAGAAATAACATCCTAAGATATCGATATACTAAGATCCGTTTGTGTTGGTGGGTAATGAGGTGCTAGCAAGTTGGAACATTGGAAGCTATGGCAATTACCTAGTCAAGCGATGAGGCGAATCAAGGTAGCGTTAAGCGAAGTGGGGCTTCAACAAGTGATGGTGGCAACCCCATTGTCGGGGGATATTCTAGAGGCCTCTTACCCTCCATCAAGTGGTAGTTTTAGGAGTGACCTAGGTTCCATCGTGGGTTCTTTGCTAGAATTCCTAAATGAGACCAATTAGGTATTTTGTGTCAATCTCTATCCCTATTATGCATTTGCATCAAACCACGAGCAAATAAATCTAGATTATCGCGTTGTTAAGCGGTACAAAACCGGTGGTGTATGATGGCAAATACTGTACAAAAATCTTTTAGATGCCATGGTGATGCGGTTTATCTTTGCTCTTGACAAAATTTGGGTATGCCAATATGAAGCTTGTGATTCGAGACTGGTTGGCCATCTTTGGAGCCACTTATGCCACAAAGGAAAATCTTTGCTACTTTTAATGGTAGGCTTGCTTGAAAAATTAGAAAACAATGAGGGGACTCCTAGAAGCCCGATGTTTGCGGTGCCTACTTTTATTTTTCATTATTTAATGAAGATAACAAGCCTGGAGCTCTTATAGAGAGGAATTGGGGTTTACTATACCCTAATGGCAGGCACGTCTATCATATTTGCTATTAGAAAAGAAGCATTGTCTTTTTTATTACAAGAATTATTCTATGTTTCTTTTTGGATTTCAATCCGTCTTTTAACAATTATACTGAAATTTGGTTCTATAGAATTTTTTAAGTTTAAGGCGAAACATTCTTTTGGTTAAAGTTTCAATCCTAGTTTTGCGTTGGCAACAAATATATGATACTTGATATGCAATATTCTTAATATTGTCATTGCACTATTGGCAAGTTCTTTTGTCATTGCACTATTGGCAAGTTTTTTTTTGTTATATCACAATAGATATGATATCTGATTTGAATACAATATACTTGGGAATCTTACCATTTTTCATTTATTCTACTTTTGAATTAGTTGTTCCATTCAATAAATATGGTTATAAATAATATAGATATAAATATACTTGCAAATACATGCAAATAACATAAATATATACTTGCATCTTGAGAATAGGTGATTGGTGTATTGGACATAGTGTAGAACATAAATATCTAGCATAATAACAGGGGGTTTCCTCTTCATTTTTTATACGCTTTTTAATATGGTTTTGCTATGATTTAGTCGTCGTATTCATTTGCATATACTAAAGAGTATTTCTAGAGTGCACTCTTTGTTAGCCATTCATCTTAGAGAAGGGGAAAAAAACATGTGGCTGAGCCTTTGTTCTATTTATTTGCATGTATTTATTTTTGTTTTGCTTTTCACAAAAAAGGGAATGCAACTTAACCTCCAGATTTAGGGCAAAGAAAAATAGCGAATTCTCACAAGTTGAAGCTTTTTCCATCGATCTTAGAATGGATTTGCAAATGTGGAGCTTATGCGATCGATGATGCAAAGTTCTATGCCGATTATATGCATGCTACGGATACGGTTCGTGCTTGGTTGTCGGGATATCTACGGTCGATGTTGCTATTCAATGTCGTCTCATGCTTGAAAAATGGCATTTGTGGTAATGATACATGAATTGTTGTTTAATGACAAATAGTGAAAGCGTCCGTCCTTACCTTTCGAGAGATGGAGTTTACGAGAAATGGATTTGTAAGATATTTGATGATTTTAAATAGTTCTCCAGATGCCCGAATCACATGAAAGTGGGCTCATCTCTTTCCCTATTCAACCTGATTCCTCATTCAATTCAAAGAATTTCTATGTTCGGCTCAGAAAATGAAGCACAAGAAACAGGTGCAATGTCCAGATTGCATGAAAATCGGCTCATCTCTTGCCCTATTCAAGCTGATTCCTCAATCATTTTAGCGGATTTCTAAGCTGGAGCCCAGAATGAAGCATAAGGATGAGGTCAAATATGTTCTATGTATTGTATGCCTGCTCAATATGAAGGTGATTTATTTTTGCCCTAGAGACATTAAGTATTAAACCTATTACTGTCATGTTCTGGAGCAGACTGAATTTTAGGTGATGTTGAAGCATCGGATCTTTGTTTTCCCCCCTGTAATGTTAATTTGTTCAACAATGGCTATGGTGGAAGTTGGCAATGGCATGTATGAAAAAGGCACTAGATAAAAGAGCTCTTTCTCCTCGTATGCAGCTTAGCCTATTGGGAGTTTTTTGAGAGTTTTCTGGATGTTTTGCAAGAGGTATGTTTTGTGCTTTTATGAAGTTGAAGTAATAAGGTATTTAATCTACATTTCAGTGTGTAGTTCATCCTTAGTTAGGCCTTCTCTATCCATTTCAGTTGGCTTGTCATTCTATGGCTTTGCATGTAGAACGTGCAATGTCTGAATGATGCTGGGCTTTTTAGCAAACAGAAAGCAAAAGCAAACAGATCTTAATAATGTCTTTTTAGCAAATAGAAAGCAAAGGAATCTTAATAATCTCTCGTGATTTAGGTTTTCATATGCTACGTTTGGTTTTAAATCTACTATTCCACATGCGAGAAATGCAGAAATGGTGCTTTCCTTTTAAAGCTATAGTGGTTTTATATTTGGTTATGGAGATTGAAATAGTAGTGTCGCACATGCTCTTGTTTACTATTTCTCAAGACAAGATGCTATGTTTACTATTTCTCATCAGGATGAGATGCTACAGATGCACACGATGCACACGATGTTGCAATTTCTATTTGCAAAAGTATTGTCTCATGGATATTTACATTGTCTTTAGTGGATATTTTTACTCACCCTTTGAAACCTATAATGCAGCATGTCATTTGTGTGAGTTGCATTTGTTCGAGACGTCGTCCCATCATGCAACTAATGCACATCATTGCATTTATATTAAAGCAAGAAAATTTTATTATTCCACACTTACATAATTTAAAGCAGCAATTACAATATCTACCAAATAAATGAGCCATGTCAACATGAATAATATTCTCTATATCTTTAAACCTCTTATGCACTTACATTATATTAACTATTCTAAACATTTACCACACTTCTTCCATGGTATAGATGTACATAACATTTCTACACAATTCCAAAGGCCCCGAATGGGCTAAATTTCTTTCATATAAATACAAACCATTACATCTGATACTTTTAAATTAAAATCCCCCTTAAACCCCCTTTGGTTTGGGTGCATATTCACACGGCGGGTGACTCCGGGCATCGAGAGCTGTTGGATAGGCATATGCACCCTTTATTCCTTGATTTACACCATACATAAAGTTCCTCATTTGTGGGGTATGCATATACAAATTTTGCTATACTGTAGAGCATGGGCAGACCAGAAAAAGGAAGGCATCTGCGTCTACACTTGAGTCAACATAAACTGGCCAGATTATGTCGCTTTTTTTCCGCTTATGAATATTTCCGGCCAGATCCAAAGGGGCCAAAATGTTACCAGTGGCCTGGAATTTTGCAAGGATCTGCCTAATTATAAAGATCTGCGAGGCTGCAAACTCATGGTTGATTCGCTTGTTCTTAACAATATTTCTCAGAGTTGCCTGGCTGATTCTAGTCGAGTTCTAGAAGTCATTGAGGATGAATCTCATACCCTTCAAAGTTGCCCAGCATATGATCAAATCCTGCTACTGTGCCCATGCCTACATATTTTTGAAAGGCGATTAGCATTCTAAAAGGTATGTCGCTTAAGGAGCTCTGGGATGTTTCGTTGACATTGTATTTGCCATTTAACTGGAGCAGAATGCATGGTTGCCCATGCAGTAATCATTTGGAAGCAAGTGCTTTTTGTATAACAGGTTTTTATACTTTCCATCTCACCCAAGGTTTCAAAAATGGATTGCTCTCTGGAAGTTTAAATTAGGGCAAGATATATATTTTCTATCAGAGCAAAATATATATTTTCTATCAAATGCTCTAACAACTGCAGTTGCATTAGATGACTCATTCTTAGATAATTGCAAATTGTCTATGTCATTGAAATTTTAGACATTCTGTAGAGTTGTTATGACATTCTGCCAACATCAAATTGAAATAAAGAAGACATGTCGATGGCTGAGTCAAACAATGACATATCATGGTTTAATCATGGTCAGAGTTACAATACCGGAGCCGCCAACTGATGCTTAATATACAACTGATGCTTAATATAGAGGAGAGACAAGCTTAGTTTATGTTTTGAAGAGACGTATAGACTACATAATGAATACAGATATTGTTTTTAAAATTGTCACTAACATCTAAATTAGCCGCCTCAACCTTATTGTGCGGGGATTGCCGGAGGAGCAAGGCGAGGATTTGCCAGGTAAGCTTACCACCCTGGTACTTGCAAAGCTCCAATTACAGTATTTGGTTATCAAGAGTCCAATCAGGATCGGAGGACCGAGCATGAGACCTCGGCTAGTTAAGTTTGCAGTCTTGGATTGGGAGGCAAAATCTTTGTTGTTGCAACGCACCGATTGAAAGGTGCGTCCATATACGGATGTGGATCTCACGCCACCGCAAAGAGCGGGAAAGAAGCCAAGAGTTGGTCAAGATAAGAGAGATTCGACAATTTGGAGGGGCTGCTGGTTTGGTTAATGGCAAGATGAAGGTATATGTGCCTCCTCGTCGAGGCAGATTGCGGAGGCGGCACTCCCACGAATAAGCAGTACGCAGGGGTCGAGGGGCATCCGGGGGGCGAGGCGGCGGCCGGGGAGAGGGCGGATTGAGGCCTTCCACAACCGCAGCACATCCATCGGGGTCCCGTGAGCAAAGGCTGCCCGAAGTTATTCCAACCACAACGGCGTCCTCGGGCACTCGAGAGGGATCCACGCCAGCCGATCGGCATAGGGAAAGTGTCTTCGCATTGTTTCACCGGAATTGTAGGGGCTTCCCGTGGCGGAAAGGCGATGGCTTGAATGGGATCGCGACAGACATGGACATCGTCTTCTCCCGCGAAGACATGGGAGTATGAAGGGCATCGATTGCCGGACATTCGAGGATATCGGCATTTCTCACTTGCTAATGCGCCATGGCGACGCGATGCGGTGGAGTGGCTTGCTACTTTAGGGATGCCTTAGCATGCAAGATCACACTTGGTCCGATGTGTTTAACCGCTACATGTGGGTAATGGTATTAGAGCCCTGGTCATGTCCCATTGTTTCTTGCTAGCGCTACATTCCCCATCACGGGCTCTAAGTTCTACCAGTACATGATCACGAACCACGGATGTCCGGATGCCGTATAGGGAAACTGTATGATGACATAGACCGCTATAATCAGCGAGGGGCAGGTGTTTTGCTTGGAGATTTCAATGCTCGTCTGGTGCTTGATTGCAGTCGGTGACCTTCCAAGGTGGCGATAATGCTGATCCGCTTTGGTTTGAGCGGCCGCTATCGAATAATACGGCACTCCCGGGATATGGTGGCTAGACCATTTGGCGAGGCACCGGTACAGCTCGCGAGGTTTTTGACATGGTAATTTGTAATGGTATGCGCCGATGGCCACACTCGGGGGTGTTACTTAGGGAGTGATAGGCGGGGATGGGGAGCTAGTGTGTTGGATTACCTTCTCGCTCTGGTAGCGACTTGACATGGTTACACACTTCTCCATTGGCACAAGCACGAGGGGGATGAGGAGGCTTTGTGGGATCACTACCCGCTTTATGTCACGCTGAATTGGGAGCACTCAATAGTGGAGACACTGCAAAGGGGGCGTGGAGGGTTACCATACATCCCACGCTATCGAAGCGAGGGGACAGTATGAATCTGTGTTTATCGCGGGAATACGAGGGGTTTGATAGCTTCTACACTTTGCAAGATAGGTGTGCATGGCTGGTGAAGGCGCTGCTTGCAGCTGCTGAGGCTTCCTTTGCAATGAAGGGCCCTCCAAGGAGGGACACCGCGCATTTTCCTGAGAACCCGTAGTTTGATGCTGTTGCAAGGCTCTAAAGAGCCAGGCTGGCGGCTTGGTCATAGATCCACGGTTTGCGCCCCACAGGCCTGCAAGACTATAAGCTCTTCCTAAAAGCCAAGAAGGGGAGATACATGGCGAAAACCGGGGCGCTTTGTTTGACATGCTCATGAGAGCCAAAAAGCTTTTTGGCGTAAGGTGTTATATAAGCGCCGGTGGTTTGGTAATGTAAGTGTGGAGCAATGGATGCACCGCTTTGCGGGAGTTATATGACCCGCCGAGGGAGCTAATGCCGTGGTCCCGGATCGAGGTAGGAGAGGTGCTTTGCGGCTCACGCGGGAGGATGTTCAGGTGGTCTTAGGCATGGCGAATGGCAAGGCAAAGGATTTACAGGGCTGCAGGTCGAAGCCGTTGAAATGGGGTGGCCCATCGTGGTAGGGCCCCGGCGGCGATCATTAACCGTGCTCGGCGGGGCTCCCGAGTGGATGGTTAGTAAGGTTGTTCTGCTCATAAAGCTGGTAGTATCTACGGATGAGCCGTGAATTACAGGATGATTATGGTAAGCTTCGGCATTGTTTGCAAAGCTCTGGCGGTGGTGGAGAAGAAACTTACTAAGTGGGCCGAGGATGCTGGGGGCGCGGGCAATTGGCGAGGCGGGCTTCGCCCGACTCACTCCACGACCGACCATATCTTCACTTTGAGAGTGTTGATGGAGGCAAGCGAGGAATGAGCGACGGGACTTGTATTGCTGCTTTGTAGATTTTAAGGCGCATATGATACCGCCCCCAGAGACATACCGTGGGAGAGGTTGCAAGAATTGCGAGTTCCACGGGGAGTTGCGAGAATGTGGTGCACCAGGCTTTATGATGGGATTTATCTTTGCGACCGCCTTATGAAGATCGGCGGGTAGCTAGCACTATGGGAGTTAAGCGAGGGCTGCCCGTTGTCTCCAACGCTTTTGGGTTGTACATTGATAGCTTGAAGGCGTGGATGCAGCACCATGGGGAGCCGGGGGTGCAATTATCCGATCGACCTCGTGAGCCCGGTTACTATATGCGGATGATGTAGCTTTGCTAGCTCTCACGGGCCCGGTATGCGGCGGCATTTGGATGCCCTCGATTGGGTTTTGTGGGGCAATGGGAATGGCGGTGAACTTGCACAAAACTAAGCTTCTCAGCGATCTGTCCTCACAACACCCTATATCGGAGTTCTATTACAGGGGGCGAGGGGAAGTGGAGCGGTCGCGGAGCTTCAAGTATCCGGGAATTGATTTCACTACTAACATGTTGTGGGATGAGTGTGTGGAGAGGAGAGCCGGTCTGCAGGCTGGAAGGCTTTATATGCGATTGCAAAGCAGCGTGTTGTAGGATAGATCTCGCGGATCGGGCGAGGAGAGCACACCTGTTTAGGGCTTTGGTTGAGCCGGTGTCTGCTATATGGGGTGGAGGTTTGGGGCCAGCCGGTTAGCAAAAATACGTGGGATAGGTTGGAAAGGGTGCGAAAGCTTTCTTGACATATAGCTTGGGAGTGAAGGACACCGCACCGTATCAGATTTTGTTGTATGAGGCGGGTTCAGGCCTTTCTGACATTATGCTATGCGAAGGCATCTTACTTGCTTCCATAAGGTGGATGGGATGGATGAGCATCGCTTGTCCCCACCAAGCCATGTTGTTAACGCGGGGCCCCGGTATTTGAAGAGGGTATGGCACGAGCAGCATGTAAGGGATGGTTTAGGAGGTGGTCTATGGATTACCAACGGATGGTGGCAGCGGCAGATCCCGATCTTGTGAGAATGGGCAATTGGATCGCGGGCTATCTTTGCCACTCGTGGGATGCCTCTACTCTTGCAAAGCCCAAGACGAGCACTATCGCGCTCAGATTAATCCGGCCTTGAGCATGGACCCCATGTCCGGTGCTTGAAAGCACACATCTCCGTGAAGAAAGCGGAGAGCTATTGCCGCCATAAGGACGGGTTCCCATTACCTCGAGGGTGAGGCAGTCATTTGGGGGTGAATGGGGGCACGGGATCCCGGGGAGGAGAGGATATGTCGGTGTTGTGAGATGCACGTGATAGAGGATGAGCACCATGCCCTCCGTGATTGCCCAACATATGCCCATGTCCGGCGATTGCACAGCGATCTTAGATGCTCGACACACCGCTACATCGATTTACTCGCATCACCTATGGTAGCTGGCGGAGGGCTTACATCCCGCAAATTTCGGTGTCCGGACTTGCTCTTACGGGGCATGGTATTTGAGCCCTCTTTGTTAGGGTTTTCCTCCCAAGTGGGGGTTTTTTCATCCGGTAGTAGGGTTCTCTTTGTCTGATTACATTGTTTGTTTTGGTGTTGGGGTTTTGGCTTTTTGCACATTCATGCCGTCTCATAGGCCTCGGCCTCCGTGGGCGTTAAAATAAACTTCCTTCCTTCCTTCCTTCCTTCTATGGAATTATCACGTTTTACCAATATTTCTGTTTGTTTCCCCGTTTCACAAGGTCAACTAGATGGAGCACAAAGTTGTTATGGTCAATCGAGACATGGATGCATGACATTAGTTATGTGCTCAAAAGCATTGCCAACTTCTCAAGGACACCTTATTTTCCATATGCGTGTTGTCAACTTCTCAAAACACCTTATTTCCCATATGAGTGCTGTCAAATGTAAAAGGTAAATATAAAAGCTATATCACACTTTAGCATATGCAAATTGCTAGCGCAGGCGCTTAATTCTTTTCTTGGGCCCAATTGCTTTAGTCATTGTACTCGCTTTTTGTGATTACGATCACAGCGATTTTCTTTTAAGCCGTTTATAAGGTGACAAGCACATGTTGCTCTCTTGAATGCATGAATTAAATTGGCATTGACCGTAACCTACAAACCTGAGAAAAGCTTTGGAATGACAAGCTCCCATGTTACTCTCTCCCATGAATTAAATAGGCATTGACCTTAACAACAAATTGAAAAAAGCTTTGTGGAATGCTCACAGACATGGACATGGCCATTCAGGTACAACTGAAGAAATGTAGGCGAGAACAGAAGTGTCGATTCCAGTTGTACAAGATAGAGTTATTCCATGGGGCTATATTATTGCAATTCGGTCGGTGAGAAACAAAGTGTTGTGATGCATGTTGTATAGGTAAAAGTTGTTCCTTGAAGCTACACTATATCTAACAAAATGAAAGAGGGGCTTGTTAGAAGAAAGGGACGATTTTGGAGACAACACATTAGAGAAAATTTTTACTTTATTAGCGTTCATTAATGCCTGTTGAACAATAAAAAAAATTAAAAGACACAAACATTTTCTAAGGATTACGAACAATAAATATGAATCTATGTACAATTACAAATGAATTTTGAGAATTTTGAGCAAACCTCCAAAAGTACTGCGTAGAAACCTGTATAACCCATACATTTGTGCTCGAATACCCACTATAAACCGCATGTGATATCTTCTCAATCTTTGTTTCTTGATCTATGTAGAGCTCGAAGCAATCTTTCAACAGATTTAATGCATCTTGAAGCTCTCCAATGTAGGGATTTTTTGTGTTAACTGGCAGCTTTGATTTTGGATTCGGCAGAAGAGACCAGCGCAATGTTTTATCTTCATTATCTCTGATAATATTTCTTTTTCTGATCAATGCCTTGAGACGATGAGATATGGATCTGCATTTAAGGCTGCAAAACCTATCGACAAATTTAGAGTAGGAAGTATGAAATTTAAGCATCACAATGCAGCTGCCAATAAAACCCTAGAAAAGAGTAATAAAAGCAGACTCCACCATGATTGTATATTTACCAATTGACTTTGGACTTTGGTCCGTTTATAGGAAGTGGACTTTGGTCCGTTTATAAGCAAGGGGCTTAGACAAACGTAAGGCATAGAATCGCTCCCAAAAACCCACGCATGGAGAAGTCAAAACGGATGGCGCTCGCCAACCTGTACCTGCACATCACCAACAACAAACGAGAAACATACCAAAGAATAGCATCACCCAGTGGGTGGAAAAAAAGCATCACCCACCGGGTGGAAAAACATGATAAGCGAACTTGTACAAAATATAATAAACAAAGAAGGGGGAGGGTGGGTTCAAAGAGAATAAGGTACTACTGAGAGAAGAGGAAGCGTCGATGAAATGTCGATGAAGAACTCTGCAATAAGTAGCAAACACCCAACCTGATGAGCGGCCCAAAATGCATGTTGATGCATGCATGCGGCGCATGCAATGCATGTATGCATGTTCGTCTTGAAGCAAGAATGCCGATTCGCTCACGCGAATCGGCGACGTCTTGCACTGCGCATTCGCATGAAACCAACAAAGCGCTGAATACCAAAGGACTTCCTTAACAAACTAGGATCGAGGGCCGAAGGTCACAAGGATGAAGGCTAAAGGCGGAAAGGACAGCATGAAAGCAGCATAAAATTGGCCAAACCAGGCGGGGAAGAAGCCCCCCCCGCCACGAAACAAATCAAAGAGAATAAAAGATGCTTTGAGAAGAGGAAGCGCCCGATGAAACGTCGATGAAGAACTCTGCAATAAGTAGCAAACACCCAACCTGATGAACGGCCCAAAACGCATGCGATGCATGCATGCGACGCATGCAATGCATGCATGCTCGTCTTGAGCAAGAATGCCGATTCGCTACGCGAATCGACGACATATACGATACTTGATATGCAGTATTCTTAATATTGTCATTGCACTATTGGCAAGTTCTTTTGTCATTGCACTATTGGCAAGTTTTTTTTTGTTATATCACAATAGATATGATATCTGATTTGAATATAATATACTTGGGAATCTTACCATTTTTCATTTGAATTAGTTGTTCCATTCAATAAATATGGTTATAAATAATATAGATATAAATATACTTGCAAATACATGCAAATAACATAAATATATACTTGCATCTTGAGAATAGGTGCTTGGTATATTGGACATAGTGTAGAATATAAATATCTAGCATAATATAATATACTTGGGAATCTTACCATTTTTCATTTATTCTACTTTTGAATTAGTTGTTCCATTCAATAAATATGGTTATAAATAATATAGATACAAATATACTTGCAAATAACATAAATATATACTTGCATCTTGAGAATAGGTGCTTGGTATATTGGACATAGTGTAGAACATAAATATCTAGCATTTTATAAAAAAACGTGTGGCTGAGCCTTTGTTTTATTTATTTGCATGTATTTGCTTTTCACAAAAAAAGGGAATGCAACTTAACCTCCAGATTTAGGGCAAAGAAAAATAGCGAATTCTCACAAGTTGAAGCTTTTTCCATCGATTTTCTGAATGGATTTGCAAATTTGGAGCTTATGCCTGACCGATGATGCAAAGTTCTATGTCGTTATATGCATGCTCTGGATCTGGTTTGTGTCGTTGGCCAGGATATCTCTGGTCGATGTTGCTATTCAATGTCGTCTCATGCTTGAAAAAATGGCATCTGTGGTAATGATCTGTAACTGTTGTTTGATGACAAATAGTGAAAGCCGACTATAGCACGTCCTTCTGCTCAGAGATGGGGTTTTTGAGAAATGGATTTGTAAGATATTTGATGATTTTAAATAGTTCTCCAGATGCCCGAATCGCATGAAAGTGGGCTCATCTCTTTCCCTATTCAACCTGATTCCTCATTCGATAGAATTTCTGTGTTCGGCTCAGAAAATGAAGCACAAGAAACAGGTGCAATGTCCAGATTGCATGAAAATTAGCTCATCTCTTGCCCTATTCAAGCTGATTCCTCAATCGTTTTAGCGGATTCCTAAGTTGGAGCCCAGAATGAAGCATAAGGATGAGGTATATGTTCTGTGTATTGTATGCCTGCTTTTTCACTTCTCAAGCTAATTTATTATCCTTAGGGTACCTTTAATATTTAACTTATCACAACCAACATACCTAGACAAGATAAGGCTTTATCCTATAAATTTGGTTTTTCTGAGGTTCCAAAAACTTTTTAGAATTTTCCCTTAATTTGATTTCCTAAGATGTCAAGGGTTTTGGCGGCCGAAAAATAATTCCGATTTGCCAAAAATCGGGAAAATTTCGTAGCCTTGGTTTGGGGATTCAATTTTGCCCCTTCCAATCCGGCATGCGTATGCCACGATGAACGGCGTGGAGGACATCGTGGATTTGCCGGAGATGTTAGATAACATCTGTCATAGATTAAAAATAGGAGTGACTCTTGCCTATTTTTCTATTTTTGTGGAATTCCGGTTGTTTTTTTTGAGACGCATCTGATCTGCAAACAAAGACGTCTTCTGCCCAGGTATGTTTAATCTTTTAAAGCTTTGTATACGATGATTGCTTCTTCTATGTGCAATTCGGTGCACCACTTTGAAGTATTTTTGTTGCAGCACCACTACATCAGCATGGATGACGTCTATATGGCTGTAGGGATGCAACCTGATTGCCCCAGGATCCTGTCGTTGTTGTAAGGTTTTTCTCTTGAATTATTTGTCTTCATTTTACTTCATTTTTTTCAGGTTAGAACAAGCTCGCTCGAGGCTCCAAATACTTGAGGAAAAATGTATGGAGCATATATGTCTGCCTATGCCATACCATAATTGCTCATACTCTGTGTTTTCCTATGGTGTTCTAACAGACTGTGCATTTAGCCCTAACAGATCATATATTATCACATGAGCTCTTATCGGAATTGTTTTTAATTAGTTGGGGTAGGAGATTGGCTAGAACAAAGCCAGATTGGGCAGGTAAGTGGCATCTAGATTCATAATCCAATCATTGTTGTAAGATTTTGCTGTTGGGTATGAGTTTAACATTCTTTTTCTCTTATAGTATGAGTCACATTTAACTTTCATACTTGCTGTTATGGACTGCATATGATTGTGCTGATGATGGTTCGTGCAATAAATCATGGTCTCTTGATCCCTGTGAGAAAGAAAGCATCATCCTCACTATGCATTTTCAATGGCTTCATTTAGTGGAGACTAGAGCAGACATCATAGCTTCAACCTTCGGTCCATATGCACAACATAGATTACAAGTAAGCCCACTTGAATATATACAGGTTTATGATACTTAAAGTGTACTTCTAATGCGGGATTTGCTAGAGCAAAAGGCACTAGACATCATTGACTGAGCAGAAGGCACTAGACGACATTGTCTCTTTGCAGTCAAAGTTGCTTCCTATCAAAGGAAAAGGACTCTTTTTGTTAACTAATGTATTTGTTCATATTTTAAATTTGCAAGAAACTAGATACGTCATAGTACTGGATATTTGCAATCTCTGGATATGCACTCCATCTATCTAACCCATTGAGTTGTTTGAGAAGGTTGGACTCTAGAATAAATAGCTAATTTGTGGTGCCTATTTGCAAATCAACATTGTTAGCTCCCCAAATCCATTAATACCACTTATAGGATCTACATGGTCATTTTGATTTCTTGCCATGAACGATGTTCCAGGATATTTGAATGCATTTACTTAAGAGGTTCAATAGATAATAAAATCACACAAGCAAATGTAAAGGCCAGGCAATATGCCTCTGCTCCTATCAGGCAACCTGACAATACAGCCACTTCCAGGTCAGTCTAAATATGCTTTTTAGAATTTACTTTATTGGTTTTTTCTATCTAAGAATAATTATACTGTGGGTGGTGCTGCTGTTTAGGAAATTCTTTAATCCTTGGAATAAGAACTGGTATTCTTTTACTTGCATGCAAATTTTGTCTCTGCAAAAAAATGAGTGTTAGAGGTTGTTGGCTGAGGTTGTATCTTTCATTACAATTTGCTAGCAAATCGCGGCAATTTGAAATTGCATTGCAAGGGCTTTGAAATAGGTCCGTACACAATAGATTGTCTCATCATGCTATCATGCTTTTAACGTATTTAGATATGCATTGCTAAATGAACAATGTTTTACTTATTTGCAGTTCTACAATTGAGTGGCAGCAGAAAGACAGATGGATGCCTGTTTCTACCCTTCTCAGTACCCTATGTGGAATGGAATTCTACTACAAATTCGTCAGTATCCTTTAACATCTTTTATGTTTTAATTTGTGTTCTATGATGGATTTAGTTTCAAATCCTGCAACGCTTTCAAATAACGCATAGTTTTAGCTCTCACATTCTGTAGCCCATAAATTTCCAGAGCCCATGTGTAGGCTAGAATCTGTTTTTGAATTATAAGAAGCATATAAATATTTTCTAAGGTTTTGAGGAATTTGAACTGGGGAAAAAATTTTGATTTTCCAAAAATCGAACAAATTATTTCGATATGATTTTCATATTGTTTCTTTGGTTCAAAATTGTAATGATTTGGCATGCATGCCACGAAGCCTCAAAGCATTATGCACGACCTTCATTCCGGAATGAATAGATCCAGCTCTAAAATGCATTTGCAGCTACTCTCTGGGTTACATTGCCTAATCATTTGATATTTGTAATATTTTACTTACCATTGATCTGAAGCTATTTTCTAGACATTGACATCGTCTTGGACATATGCTAGCAGAAGTAAGATTTTTATGCTTATGTGGGAAAAAATCTAAGGATTGGAATGCCATCCTTTTTACAGGGCTTCTTACCCTTTTAAATTCGGCATGAAGATGAAGGATTGCTTGGCTAGGTAATGCGATTTTGTTCTAATAATATTTGCCCATTTTTATCTTTCTCTTTTTATAGATGTTGCTACGGAGTTGAGCATACCCTAAATCATTCCAATTTTTTGCAGCTGCCAGTTGAATGCTACTTTGGATTTAATTTTCAGGTGAGTTTTCCTGTTGCTTTTTTTTTTTTTTGAAGGACAAATGCCAAAAAGTTTATTAATCAGAGAAAAGTACAAAATTTACATACTACATAAGCACAAAAAGATGCCATAGTAGCACGAGCCTGGAGCACAATGTACTTACTCCAGAATAGGAGACTAATGATAAGAATCAATTGAAAGATCTTGAATCGGATCGTTCCATCGGTTTCGAGTCAAGGGAGGAACACTCGTGAGGTTTGTCAATATCTTTTTCTGGGCCACCGTAATAACACTGTGTGCAGATAAATAAATGCCCAGAAATGCGACGCTCCGATATCGACTATAGGAGCCAACCTGAACCAAGATGAAATGCCCTTTGTTTAGCTGGAGCCCATGTGTTGAAATAGGATGCCAAAAGTATGCATCGGCAGTCCAATGTACTGTTAAATAAATCTTGTAGCCAAGACCCATTTGGTTGAACCTCGGGACAATCAAAGATACAATGCTCAAGAGTCTCAACGTCCAGAAAACCGAGCGGGCATATTGTAGATATGCGAGGATCATAGCGATGTCGAAGGCATTAACCCGTTGAGCTTTTGTGGATAACCCGCCACCACCAGTCGATGAGAGACTTTAGGGTGGAGCAACCTATCCCAAAGCCATCGCCAAGTCACGACACAAAGTGGGTTGTGGAACTGTAGAGGCCCTTGAGGGGTTGTGGTGCTAAAAGAAGGCGATATCTTGATCGACAAATTGCTTGCCTTTGTGAATATTTTCATGACAGCAGGTCCATGGCACCCTATCAAGCAACACCAACTTGCACTATAAGAGGCAAATTTTTGCGACCTTCTCCCATAGAGATCACGTCCCAACGAGAGCGGGAACTTTGCCCGAAATTCGAGCCAAGACAAGAGGGCGACCCTCCTCATACCATGCTTGAATAGAGACAACACGCAAGAACCCATCGTCTCTGTGTAAGGGGATGAACTGAGGCTGCCAATGGAGGTGCTGAGGGGGCTGGAGGCAGTGGTGCCCACCACCATGGAGTCTCCAATAGGGTGTGGATAGAGGGGCATGGCCAGAAAAGATGCCTGGCCGCCTCCCATGCTGCCAACAAGCCACACAAAAATGGAAAGCACTTGGAAAAGGCTGCAGAGTCTGAAATAAAGCTCAAGGTAGGAATGGTTTGACAACCTTCTTGCCTAGAGGGATACAGTGATCAAGAGCTTGTCTAAGAAGGCGTGAACCGGGATAGTCATCCTCACCATTCAGGAGTCTCCAAATGAACTTTGAAATAAGCACTTTGCTCTGCAGTAAGAAGTCCATCATACCCAGACTACTTGCCCATTTTGGAAGGATGCACTTCGCCCAAGCCACCTTAACCACAGCACCTTCTTTAGTACCCGCCCAAATAAAGTCCCGAACTATTGCAATGAGCTCACGCACTTTGATCTGTGGTGCTAGCAGTAAGGATGCCATATAAACATGGGTACTACTAAGGACTAACTTGGCCACTGTAATGCGACCCGCAAGAGACAACTTAGCAGTGGACCACCAAAACAAGTGCTCCAAATCCCTAATGATCTCCTCCCATGCAACTCCCATAGTAACATGGATGCCAACTGGACTCCCCAACAACTTGATGGCCTGTCCATGCGCAAGTAATTTCCATGGATAATCGTGAACACATGCCAGTGTCGGATTATCCAGTGTCCACAAAGCTGTACACTTCTGCCGCCCCACAAGAACACTGGAAGCCAGTGAAAAAGTATCTAAAAGCATTTTGGCAGCAGCAAGATTCTCATCATTAGCAGCTAGGAAGAGGAACGTGTCGTCTGCATATTGATTGCAAACCTCCTGTGTGTCGTCCTCCATTGCAAGACCATGGAGAAGTCCCTCTGTCGTTACAATGGTGAATAACTGTGACAAAGCCTCTGCAACGATTGTGAAAAGCAATGGTGCTAAAGGGCATCCCTGGCGAATACCACGACCGAGTGAGAACTTGAGAGGGCATGTGATGGCTCACCATGGAACAGGACAGTCGTCCGAGCAGAGATATGCAGCTTCATAATATCCGATGTGAATTATTCCCCAAAACCCAGTCTTAGCATACATCGGCGCATGAATTCCCAGCTGACACTGTCAAAAGCTTTTGCAAAATCAAGCTTAAGGTATACAACTGGAAGGTTTTGCCTACGTGCCCAATAAATTCCCTCGTAAGCAACAGCAACATTGTTCAAAATGCACCGTTTTGGAAGAAAACCTGGTTGGGTTGTTGAGATGGGCTCTGCCAAGATGTCCTTTACCCGCTCTGCAAAAGCCTTGGCGAAGATCTTATATACGGATGACAATAAGGTGATGGGCTGCCAATCTAAAATAGTCTGAGGATCCTTGACCTTGGGGATGAGTGAGATGGCACCTATGTTTAGAATTCTATCCAAAGTAGTGGACCGCCGAAAGTCACAGAAAGCATCATACATATCTGGCTCCAGCCATTCCCAATACTCCTGGAAGAACTCAATTGGCAAACCATTCAAACCTGGGTATTTACCTCTTTTCAGTTCAAAGACTATCGAACGTAACTCATCAGCTATCATAGCCGCCTCTATTGACTCGCGCTGCTCACGAGAGATGATGGGGGAAATCCTAGACAAAACAACATCTCGCATTTCTGATTGAAAGGGAAGATGTTTCTCAGCAAAAAACGCCTGGAAATGGTTATGCAAATGCTGCTTGAGTTCAGTCGGCTCTGTTAGCTCCGAACCATTCGGCAAAAGAAATGAGGACACGGTTGATGTCATGCAACGCCTCTTAGCTGCACAAAAAAAGAAGCCCGTACAACGGTCTCCATCACGAAACCAGTGCAGACCTGCCTTCATCTTTGCTTGCTGAATTTGCTCCTCCTCCAATGCTTGGATCTGTGCCAAAATATCACGATCATGAACACCTGGAAGAAGTCCTTGTCGAGAATGGAGCAGGTCTTGATACAAGGTGTCCAGTAAAGCACGACCTGCTGCTGCAGACTCTTGACCCCACTCTTTGGCAAAAACCTTGACTGCCGCAATTGCAACCACTATCCCAGTCATACCTCGACGTCGGTTGAAGGCAGTTGTCCAAGTATTCTTGCAACCTTCTTGAAAGTCAGCATCCTTTAAGAACTTCACGTTCAAGCAAAAACACGTCCTTCCAGACCGTCGCTGCTGCAGGGGCTCGTCTGAAATGAATTGCAGATGGTGGTCTGAAACTGAGTTATCTCTGAGACAGAATCGAAAGAGATCTGGAAGTGCCGCAACTATATCTGCACTCCAATAAGCTCTATCCAACCAAGAGCTTGCGCGACCCCCACCAACTTGACCATTGCACCAAGTGAAGGCACCTTCACCATCAATCTCCGAGAGGTTGCAGTCATGGAGTAGACGGAGCCACTGCTAGCGTTCAAAACCAGACACCACTGTAGAGATCGCCCCCAATCGATCAGACTCCACTTCCACCATATTAAGATCCCCAACAAGAAGCCATGAAATGTGGCATCCCAAGCTGAGTAGGCCCACAGTGAAGCTCTCTGATGAGGTCTATTATGGGCGTAAACATTAATTAGACCATATTTAACCCCTTGTTCCTGCCATACAATTAGGGCCCAACGACCAAAGCGATCAGCCTGAGTAAAGATGACTGGCAAGGAAGGAAGCCATGCTATCACGACCCCCCTTTGACCGCAGAATCACCTTTGCGATAAGGACATTAAGCTGCGACCAATCATATCTGCAAGCTTTGATCGCTCCCCTCACGACACTTATGCTCTTGAAGACATACAAACTAAGCATCCAATCTAGATAAGTAGAAAGAAATACGACTCCGCTTAAGGGGGGAGGAGGCTACCCCCTGAACATTCCATGAGACTAACCGGGTTGATCTTGTGATGGGGCCAATTCAGATGAGACCACTGGTGTCTCAAGGGAATTTGAGGATGTTTCCTGGGCACCTGGCATGGCAATAACCTCATCAACCAAATCAGCCCACTGAAGTGAATCAACGCGACCACCGTGGGATGCAATGGGAGGGGCGATGCTACTGGCGAGGCTGAACCGAGGGGGACGCAGAGGAATTAGATCCCTTAGCTGACTTTCGTGGTTGACGAAGAGCCAGTGGATGTTTAGGTGGTGGGTGGATGCCACGCCGATCAATGTCCATATACTGCCCACGAGCCTCTTCAATCTGTCTTGCAATTTCTGGATTTCAGCCAGTCTCAACATTTGGTGATCCAAAGACTGAGGTGGAGGAGCTGCAACTGGAAGAGCAGGGGGAGCAATCACAGGCACAGGGACGTGTGAGATATCCATTGAGGTGCGAGTTGATCTAAGAGCATGGAGTGCTGGAGGAGCAGATGGAGAATCCTGTTGGTGAACCCTGCGATATTGAGCAAAGAGAGGGGGCTTCGGGAAACATGAGAGCTAGCTCAGAACCATTCAACAAGGATAGCTTAAATGGAAAGAACATGGGCCCGCTTTGGACAACAATTGTTTGAGGCAAATCACGATGAATGGACCTTGCCACGCAAACTTTGGTGATGCCGTTGGTTATGGAGTGTTGCAAATGAAGTACAATCTGATTAGCAATGGCAGAAATGAACTTGGAATCCTGTAACTCTGGAGGAAAATCTTCGATAGCAAACCAGAAGGGGGCACGTAAGGCATCTGGCTTAGCTGGAAAGGATCCAGGAACATACTGTTGATAGAGCAAGAAGTGTTTTCATAGAGGATCAACACCTCGTTCTATGAGTTGAGCAGCTGGCTCGGGAGATTCAAACATCAAAAGAAAGCAACGTTGATCTTTTGCCACAAGCTTGATAGATTGATAAGCAGGAAGCCCTAACTTGTGAAGGTGCCCAGACAGCCAAGATCCCACGCGCTTCAGATCCAAGAAAGGACCAGTGAAGTGGCAGACCATGGAACACGCAATCAACTGCTCCACATGTCGTCAATGATCCTCATGGCTAATCTGCACCACTGGAGCCCCAAAATGCTTAAAAGTTGCCCTGCACTCCTGAACCTCATAAAAGATTTCGTCTGATGGGAGCTGGACATCCATAGAGTCTTGCTTGGCTTGCAATTGCTGGAGATAGGACACAACTTCCTTCCTATTATTATCCACCATGGCGGCAATGGCCTCTGAGACACGAGCCGAGGTGGCGGGAGTCGCCAGGCCCTTGCAAAGCCACTCAGAGAACTGCACACCTGTGACTCGAGCATACACGCAGCAACAACATAAATGCTCTATTCATTACTTGCACTTCCTCTACATACACGCATCAGCATAAATGCTCTATTCATTACTTGCACTTCCTCTATTTATTATTGCATATTATATCTCGAATTCAGCCATTTTTGCAAGTGAATAGACCTTTGCAAGCATTATATGATCATCTCTTTATATTCTTACTTAGGATGTTTGCTACTTCCATTCTTTATCTTTATACAGGAGGTTGAACTTAAAGTGGCATATTCATATAAATCTGCAGTGTTTCACTCAGGTTGTTGTTTGCCTCAGATTTCATGAGCTCCTATTAGATTCAAGGAGAGGCACATTTGATATTGCTTTTAAGTTAGCCATTTGGATGTTGCACAGGTGCACTAAATCCAATTGGAGGAACATGTTAAACTGCTGTTGATTCTCAAGCCTGCTACTGTGCCCATGCCTACATATTTTGAAGCGGTTCGCATTCTAAAAGGTATGTCGCAAGGAGCTACAGGATGTTTTGTTGACATGGTACTTGCCATTTGACTGGAGCAGAATGCATGGTTGCCCTGCAATAATCATTTGGAAGCAAGTGCTTTCTGTATAACAGGTTTTTATACTTTCCACCTCACCCAAGGTTTCAAAAATGGATTGCTCTCTGGAAGTTTGAGTTAGAGCAAGGTATATATTTTCTATCAGAGCAAAATATATATTTTCTATCCAATGCTCTAACAACTGCAGTTGCATTAGATGACTCATTCTTAGATAATTGCAAATTGTCTATGTCATTGAAATTTTAGACATTCTGTAGAGTTCTTATGACATTCTGCCAACATCAAATTGAAATAAAGAAGACATGTCGATGGCTGAGTCAAACAATGACATATCATGGTTTAAATCATCGTCAGAGTTACAATACCGGAGCCGCCAATTGATGCTTAATATACAACTGATGCTTAATATAGAGGAGAGACAAGCTTAGTTTATGTTTTGAAGAGAAGTATAGACTACATAATGAATACGGATATCGTTTTTAAAATTGTCAGTAACATCTAAATTAGTTCTATGGAATTATCACGTTTTACCAATATTTCCAGTTTGTTTCCAGTTTTCAAGGTCAACTAGATGGAGCACAAGGATGCATGACATTAATTATGTGCTCAAAAAGCATTGCCAACTCCTCAAGGACACCTTATTTCCCATATGCGTGTTGTCAACTTCTCAAAAACACCTTATTTCCCATATGAGTGCTGTCAACGTGTAAAAGGTAAATATAAAAGCTATATCACACTTTCGCATATGCAAATTGCTAGCGCAGGCACTTAATTCTTTTCTTGGGCCCAATTGCTTTAGTCATTGTACTCGCTTTTGTGATTACGATACGAGATTTTCTTTTAAGCCGTTTATAAGACTGACAAGCACATGTTGCTCTCTTGAATGCATGAATTAAATTGGCATTGACCGTAACAACAAACTAAGAAACGTTTTGTGGAATGACAAGCTCCCATGTTACTCTCTCCCATGAATTAAATAGGCACTGACCTTAAAAACAAATTGAAAAAAGCTTTGTGGAATGTTCACAGACATGGACATGGCCATTCAGGTACAACTGAAGAAATGTAGGCGAGAACATAAGTGTCTCGATTCCGGTTGTACAAGAGAGAGTTATTCCATGGGGCTATATTATACTGCAATTCCCAGTCAGTGAGAAACAAAGTGTTGTGATGCATGTTGTATAGGTAAAAGTTGTTCCTTGGAGCTACACTATATCTAACAAAATGAAAGAGACATGTGGATGGCTGAGTCAAACAATGGCAGATCATGGTTTAAGTCATGGTCAAATCAAAATACTGGAGCTCCCATAGCTTGAAATGCTATAATATTTTGAAGCGATATCTCAAATTTTGATGGTTATAGTTGTGACCAATGGAGTTGAGGACTGCCACGTGCTGCTTGAATACAGAGAAGAGTTTATATTGTGAAGAAGTATATATTAGCTCTATATGATTCCCAATGTTTAACAAAAATTTCATGTCTGTTTCCAGATTAACAAGATCAGCTAGATAGAACACAAAGTTGTTGTGGTCATTATTGCAGTTCAATATGTCCATTAGGCCTCTGCCTATTATATTTGGCTACAAGTTCATAGCTTTCATGCACTTAGTACAATTAGGATATGAAGATTACGGAAGTAGTGAGCTATCTGATATGATCAGAGTTTTGGTTGACTCTAATAAATGGATGGTTCGTTTTTGCAGATAACTGAAAGGATTTTGCAATGAGAGATTGGGAGAGATTTTGATGGTTTGAGGCTTCAAGGACTTTATAGGGATATCG
Organism: Isoetes taiwanensis; assembly: GCA_021234155.1. Classification (NCBI taxonomy): domain Eukaryota; kingdom Viridiplantae; phylum Streptophyta; class Lycopodiopsida; order Isoetales; family Isoetaceae; genus Isoetes; species Isoetes taiwanensis. Next base: position 6,024,811 of record JAJEKV010000016.1, on the reverse strand, counting down.
GCTATTGAGGAGAGAGCATTGAACTTTACATGCCAAGAATGTCTTCGTGACAAAGCTTATTCAAATCATGTGATTTATGTATCTCATATATAAGGAGGTTTAGAAAGCATACTATAAACTCAAAACTCAAAATAAAACCATTTTTCAGAGGCAATAGTTCAAGCTTGCATGCATACTAAACAAATATGGCCACATAAGACAATTATCTCTAGAAATAGAGGATTGAGACTTAATGAGATTTCTACATGTTAGAAACATGCGATGGATGTATGTTATTGTATGTTCAAGCTGAAGTCATAAACCACATAATGATCAGATTATTTCATAAAAGAATGTTAACCCTTATGTTTGGAAAGTCTAAATATTGACAATGCATGTTAATCTGTCGCAAAATTTAAGCCCACGTATGGGCCTTAGAGTGATAAAGCTCATCCACTCCCCCCATAAACTTAGTTATGCAACATAATTTAGATTGCAATGTTTTTCTTTGAGATCCTAATCCTATCTATCCATACCCTAAATATGCTAAATATCCCTCATGCACTAACAAGAGGATTTTTCTTCTTCTTTTCGTTTAGTATCCTTCATTCGACTCTTATCCACATCTTCAGTATGTGTTACACACTATATTACAATTTGAGTTTCATTTAATCATATGTGGCTTCATTGTAACTTGAAGAATAGGCACGTGGCCAAAGATTTGTATGCCAATATAAATGGCAATGAGGGGTGTATCCATAATGGTCTCCAGTCGTTTGTGAATGATCCACATGGATCTCAACCCCCGTTATATAAAATCTTCAATCATCGTGCTTCCTTTCCTTGATCTCTAAATTACTAGAAGACTCATATTTTTGAAAAAATAGTTGCTTAGGCCCGGCAACGCCGGGCACTGTTAGGCACTGTTACTAGTGTAAATAGCATTACCTTTTAAGTTATATCAATAAGACATATTAAAAATACCTTGGAACACTAGCGCTGATGTGGAGTGCTCCCCTCACACTTTATCCACTTCAACTGCTTGACAAGAAGGGATTTCTTTTCTATGGGTGGCACTTACTTATCATGCCAACAACCCACTAATTCGATGGTAAGACAACCCCTGGACTCGTAAGATTGAGCCCCTCACTTTCTGTAATCAAAATGGACATGCACCCTTCAATGATGTTGTATCATAGCTATTCTTCCCACTTAAGAGATTATATGTTTTTTTACTTATCAAATTAATTTATTCTCCTCAATGAGGAGGACGAGGAAGAGGTTCTTGCAAGCATAGTAAGGAAGATAAATATTTGGAACAAAAAAAGGACATTAATCATAGATTCATTTATATTGCCAGGTCTCTTGGCCTTGATCTTCAAATCTGCACCAGTTTCAATGGCTTTGACTTTCAAATTTATATCAATCTGAATTAAAAGACTGCTTTCAACATCCTGATTATTGGTCTTGAAGATAACATCAAATACATCTATCAAAGTCTTGAAATATCTCATAGATGATTGGCATTTCTTGGTCTATCAAATTACCTATGTTTGCTAGCCAAAATATGTTGAATTCTAGAGATTTATAACATCAATTTCATTCATATGTCACAAGTTAAAGAGCAACAAAAACATAACCCTGTACCTTGCAATTGAGGTGTGCTATCCTACAAACAATATACAAGGAATAGTCCTCTTTCTCAAAATATAAAGAGATTATAGAATGTAGGAGCAATTTCACATATACTCAGCGCAGCTGCAGACATCATTGGGTTTTCTGGGTTTTCTTGGATTAAACCTGAATGTGCTGATGGAGTTGAATACCAAGCCTACCTCCTATAGAATTGCCTACCAAGATGGCTAGTGCATTGATGCACACCCACACAACAAAATCATGACAAGCTCCATCAGCAATAACTTTGTTTATAGCAAATTTGGCTCAATCAAGATTCAAATTTTGAATAATATGTGCACAGAAATAACCTTGAGAATACAAATCTGTTAATTCTTTCCTTCCTTGCAAAATTGCACAAATCTGGCATTTTTGTAGACGCAGTGTTAAATACCTGCATATGCAAGCTACGTATTGCAGATCGTGTACAAGTAGATCCAGATTAGAATACTTCTCTTTTCACAAGCACACGAACATTTTCTTCACTTGCCTTTATATTTGTTTGCTGCTGATGGATATGTCCTGTATTTGCTCCTTCCTAGCAATTACAAGAAAATAAACAAGTTAGCAGAGCATTGAGTAAACCCTAATGTAATTTCCCATTCCATCCCAGTGCCTAAGAACTCAAAAGTGAAACATGAACGATTGTCATACTTTCACTTGCCTCAACTGGAAACAGTAAAATCTTTAAGAGTCCATAATTTTGTTGGTTGCATCCACATTAGTTGGGAAATGGAATATGGAAGGTGAAGTACAAAAGCCTCTCAAAGAAATAGACTTTAGCTGCAAGAGGCGGCGTTTTCCAACCTTACCTTAAGGACTATAACAGATGAGTGTCTTCTTGCCTGTAATCAGTTCACTTCCACACAAGAAATACAACCATAGCTTGATTCAATCTTATACTTAAAGAGGGCCCTTAACTGCTACAAATGTTGAATCATTTGTTGCGTATCCATAATCTCAATTTTTCCATTTTAAGACACCTCTGCAGCATTGTTAGCTTTTAAGACACCTCTGCAGCATCTACTACACAGTACTGCGTAACTATTATGAAGTCTTAACACATGTAGACTGATGCAGGCTTGCACCCTACATATAAAATAATGGATCTAAGTCTCTCTAATGTGCCATCTTTTGAACTGTAACAGTCAACTTATCAAATCTAATCAGACACACGAAAGTTCCATTTGCACTATCAAATGCTTCTGCTGCTTAGCTGTTCTAATGATGGATGTTGGAACCAAAATCAAACATTACAAGTGTACTTACCAGAGACAAGTCACTGCAAAATTCAACCAGTGTTCTCCAATTTCAATGACACTCACATTTGTCCTGGAGCCTTCTAGCTTTTCCTTCCACTGTATGAACCATGTCTTTTTGAGTAGTTAACTGCAGTGAACGTGTCTCTACCAGTGTTTTTGCTGTCTTTAACTTCATTTACAAGGACACATTTTGCTCTTTAACTTCTGCTACTGCTTTACCCTAGATTCTGCCTAAGTGATCTGCGTACCAAAGAGAAATTCTTACATTCTTCATTTGGGATATTGTAGAGTTCTTTAGAAGATACAAAGCACCCAATACTGCAGATAAAACAGCACCCAGATTATTCAGGGGGACGAAATTCCTGAGGCTCCATAAAAAAGATACAGAGGTTCTAAGGCAGATAAACAGTGAGCAAATAATGCCAATGACCCGTTGAATTGTTGCTTTGTGGATCTGCCCATTATCACAAATTTTCTGGTCACCATATGTGAGGATCATCAGAAGGTGCAGTGTCGGACCTGTTAAAGCAAGGGAGCTGAAAAAACGGGGTATTTTACCAGACAGTTTCATTGATAAAAGACTCTAAATCATCCCAATTCACCTGGAATCGTCTAAAATTTGGAAAAGAAACAGCCCGAAATCGCTCCCAATATATTCGATTGGAACCCCAATCGTGTTAGAACCCTAATCGCAGCTGAGATGGCCCCCGACCAGGAATTTTGGTAGCCCCCAGGAAATAACAGTTTTTGGGCACCCCGGAGGAATTCAAAATTCAAAAATCCTATTGATTGATGCATTTTTTTACCTTTACGAACGCCTATCAATCTTTTGGACCATATAAGGAAAATCCATTACAGCCTCCTCCCATTTATGGCCTGCCTCGCCCCTATAAAACTTTGCTCCCAAAATTCAGTGAGCAACACCTTGTCCAATGGCTTCTTGCATTATCATTCTAGTGGCGATTCTTGCACTTTCAAAAGAAGCTCTTGCACAAGAGAGCATCCCTCTCGTTGGCATCGATTATGGCCAGGTTGCTGACAACTTGCCACCCCCATCACAAGTTGTGCCCATGCTCAACTCTATGGGGGTTGGAATGGTGAGGATTTTCGACTCCAATCCTAGCGTTATTGGTGCTTTTGCAAATAGTGGCCTTCCATTATGGATTTCTGTTCCAAATTCTGAGATATGGCGGTTGGCCGTTATTCCATATTATGCAAGACGTTGGGTGAGAAATAACATCCTAAGATATCGATATACTAAGATCCAGACTGTGTTGGTGGGTAATGAGGTGCTAGCAAGTTGGAACATTGGAAGCTATGGCAATTACCTAGTCCAAGCGATGAGGCGAATCAAGGTAGCGTTAAACGAAGTGGGGCTTCAACAAGTGATGGTGGCAACCCCATTGTCAGGGGACATTCTAGAGGCCTCTTACCCTCCATCAAGTGGTAGTTTTAGGAGTGACCTAGGTTCCATAGTGGGTTCTTTGCTAGAATTCCTAAATGAGACCACCAAAGATTTTGTGTCAATCAGTATCCCTATTATGCATTTGCATCAAACCCCGAGCAAATAAATCTAGATTATGCGTTGTTAAACAAGACAAAACCAATGGTGTATGATGGCAAAATCGTTACACAAATCTTTTAGATGCCATGGTGATGCACGGTTTATCTTTGCTCTTGACAAAATTTGGGTATGCCAATATGAAGCTTGTGATTACTGAGACTGGTTGGCCATCTGCTGGAGCCACTTATGCCACAAAGGAAAATGCTGCTACTTTTAATGGTAGACTGCTTGAAAAATTAGAAAACAATGAGGGGACTCCTAGAAAGCCCGATGTTGCAGTGCCTACTTTTATTTTTTCATTATTTAATGAAGACAACAAGCCTGGAGCTCTTATAGAGAGGAATTGGGGTTTACTATACCCTAATGGCAGGCACGTCTATCATATTTGCTATTAGAAAAGAAGCATTGTCTTTTTTATTACTCTATGTTTCTTTTTGGATTTCAATCTCTCTTTTAACAATTATACTGAAATTTGCTTCTATAGAATTTTTAAGTTCAAGACGAAACATTATTTTGGTTAAAGTTTCAATCCTAGTTTTGCATTGGCAACAAATATACGATACTTGGTATGCAGTATTCTTAATATTGTCATTGCACTATTGGCAAGTGTTTTCTGTTATATCACACTAGATATGATACTATAATGATTTGAATATAATATGCATGGGAATCTTACCATTTTTTCCTTTATTCTACTTTTGAGTTAGTTGTTCCATTCAATAAATATTGTTATATATATTATATTATAAATATAAATATATACTTGCATCTAGGTGATTGGTGTATTGGACATAGAGTAGAACATAAATACATACATGAATACATACATCCAGTTTTACACTAGGATGAGTTTATTGAATGTCATGTAGAGATTTTGGAAAACGTGAATATGTAGTTGCTTCATTGCAACTATTATTATTACACCTCTAATAAATACGTCAAAAGACTATTTGCTTCTATAGAAATTTTGAGTTCAAGGTGAAACATTATTTTGATTAAAGTTTCAATCCTATTTTTGCGTTGGCAATAAATATATGATACTTGATATGCAGTATCCTATCCTATATTATAATGTTATTTTATAAGTCCTGGACTTGGGTCGGACTTGGATCTAGCCCTAGATGCAACGCCTGAGGTTTCACCATCCAATTGTGTTTTGAAATGGATGGCCAGACTTCACAAAAAAAAAACACTAAAATGTCTGTTCAATCCCCTCTCTCTTATGTTACAAGTTTTGCAAGTAGCGGCGATGGTGGTGTCGGCCAAGCTCTTGGGATGGCCTTATCTATCTTCTTGGCTACATCCATCCAAATCCCCTCTCTCTTCTGTTACAAGCTTTGCAAGTAGGGGTGATGGTGGTGTCGTCCAAGCTCTTGGCTATGGCCTTATCTATCTTCTTGGCTATGACATCCAATGGCGAGTTGTGGCAGCACTGCAACTTGCAAACGGCTATGGCGTCAGTTGCAAATGCATATGGGAGTCTTCATACATTTCTGTCACCTGAGTGCACCAAGGTGTGGGAGCTTCTTCAAATGGCAACTCAGTTAGAAATTTCAAGAGCTGATGCACTTTGTCTGGAGTAACGTGAGCCAATGTTAGAGATAGAGCTGCTCATTGAGCTATACACCAAAACTAGATGCCTATTCATTTGCTTAAAGATGGAGCACCCGATTGATAAAAAGAAGCTTTGAACCCTTGGTCATGACCAGTTTTATATTTAATTTTGAAATGTGTTTTTGTCACTCTAGTCCATAAGGTAGTCTTTTTGCTTTTTCTTCACATTTTCGTAAGGCATTCCAAGCTTTAGATCTGAAAGATACCCGTATATCCAAGAAGCACATGCAAATGGAGGTACTCTTAAATTCCCATGCTGCTTTATTTTACAGTTGATAAAGATCTTCTGCTAGATCTGAAATAATTCAGCAAAGGCCTACATGTGATATTTCATCCTAGGAAATGCCTACAATGCGAGGCTTTTTTTATTCAATATGATAGTGGCAAAGATGATAGCTACAGTACCAATTGTGTAACATTTTGATTATGTGACATTGGGCTTTCATAATATTTTAAGCATATGCCATTTGCATATGATCTTTACAATGAAGCAAGAGCCATGCCCTATAATTTTGTGCTAAAAAGACATAACACCTTTCTAACAAGCTTACAAATTATGGTATTGACACTCATGGCGTTCTTAGCAAGCCTACAGATTATGATATTCATACTTAGCAGTTGTATTCCACAACTATTCATGTGCTCTCTTTTTTGTTTGGGTCCCATAGGCCAATTGGTCTCCGTGGACGCTAAAAACCTATTCTTATTCTTATTAACTATATGCAGGGATGTCAAGTGCAAATTTGTTGAATTCATGTTGTGGCATTGGAGGTAATTACAATTTCAAGTTTACAATGCAATCTGGGGCAACAGTTCTGACTTCAAGCACAACATTCACTGCCTCATCTCTGCAGTTAATGTGACGCTCCCTGCTAAACATACGGTGCCCAGCCGTATACCCGGCAGGAAATCCCCCATCCGGCTCAGCAACGCATGGGCCGCCGTCTACCCCGCACTCGAGGTGACTCTTAGTGCGGGGAGGGAACACGAAGGTGTCTTGCGCGCCCTTCCCCTATGGGCTCCTATAACAGCGGAAGCGATAACACGTCAGAACTAGCATAAAACATATACAAATACTACCTCGGAGGGTAGTGCATCGCACATAAACCAATGCATAGATGATAATCACAAACCATAAAGCAGAGAGCTCCTACCCCGCTCGGACTTCGTAAGGGAGGGTGTGACCGGGCTAGGCCTCAAGATAGATGCATCGAGTCATGGCGATGGCGAGGGGCTGGCATAGAACAATGGCTGGGGTTGACCACTCCATCCGCCCCTCCGTGCATACTTTGCGGATGGGCTAGATGGGGCTCGACGGGACTCTAGCCTTCCGGATCATAATCCCATGGCATCACCCATCGGGACTACTCCGGGTTGCATCTCCCGGTCCGATGAGGCAGGAAGGGTTGCATCTCCCCTTCCGGGGTCTAGAGGTGCCGTGGGCGGCTAGAGAATCGCATGGCGACACACGATTCGCACCAGCTGAACCCCCAAAGCGAGAGCCAAGCCAACACTTGCAACTCCCAGGAGGCGGGGGGCAACACCATTGCCCGGGGAGGTGTCGGACCCATGCTCGCCCCACCGAAGTGACCAGACCATAAGCCTAGCCCGCTATGGGATCCCCGAAGCCCCCACTTTCGCAGGGGATCCTCCCTCCCTTTCCCTCTAGCCCCCGTTATCTGGTCTTTGAGTCATATCATAGCCTCAATAGCACGGTGGGCTCCTATGCGAGCCGCATCTAATAGGAACTAAGGGATCTACTCTAGGAGCATACTACATATGGCCCTAGGTCTCTACCCCCCCTTCCCAATACAAGAAGAGCAACATGATCAACCACTATCACATAATCAAGCATATCCTAAGAATGATCATAAGAAGAACATCTTAACCTAATCATACAAATCTAACTAATGGTTAGGGTTCCTTGATTAGGGTTCAAGATGTTGAATATATGGGTTCTAGGATGGCTCTACTCTAGATACAAAATACTAGCACATCCGGAATGCTAATCCCGGATGAGCTATCACAACTACTACCCTACATACCGGCTCCTGAAGCTCTCCCTCCGGATCCAGGGTGCCTCCATGGTCTTCGACTCACGTGATCTTGCTCTTGCTCCAAGAACGAGTCTACCACCGGCTGGGTCTGCTTTGCACCGGTCTATGCTACAGCAAACGATGTTCGAAACGGGGTTTCGAACGAGTGGGTGAGTCTCTAGGTGCTAGGGCTGGAAAGAGGCCTAGGGTTAGGGTTTAGGCCTATATGAGCTAGGTCCACCTAGGATGCCACGTGGCACCAATCGGGTGAGTCCTGTGTGGCGGGTGCCCAATAGGTTAAGGCCACGTGGATAATGGTCTAAACCTATGGTTGGCTAAGTTATGAGAATAACTTGGCCATGCCCCCTAGTGCCACCACTTATGGTATACAAGGCTATGAATGATAGACTTGTATAGTGACGGATCCAGGAATATACGTATTTATGGCGTATATTTCCCGGACCAAATCACATTTCCCCTTAGGACAATCTTTGTCCTCAGCATTGCGCTAAGGTGACGAACCTACCTTAAGCCTGCAACACATCAACACATGTCATAATCTTTAGTTTAGTTCAGCAATCAAATTTTATTAATTAAAGGTCAAAATTTAGGCTATATTTGTACTTATACAAAATTATATAGCCTTAACACAGTTGTTTCTTATAATAATTCAAAATACTATTATAAGAATTATTAGGGTTCATAATCTAAATTATGGCTCCCCCTATCCTCTCGTAACGCGCTCCTCGTTGAGGTCCTCCTTCTACTTGCCTGCAAAAGGAGCACATTACGTTAGTTTAGTTAATAATTTGTGGTTTTAGGGGACCACCCCCCTTACCTCCTTGAGCCGAACTACTGGCTCAAGGTTGTCCTACTACCTTGCCCAAGATCATGGCCCTTCCGGATTTGAGCTTAGGGATCATTTAAGATGCTCCCATCATTGCCCATGATCGAGTGCTACCTTGTACACGATCCCCCGGATCGAGTACACCCCAGTGCATCATGCCCCGAGGGTTTCAGCTAGGGAACGTCTCACGATCCCATCATCGCGCATGATCACTTCAGCTTCACCATGACCCTCCTACGGCCAGGTGTGCGTACCCGCGTCGTGGCATAGAGATCATCCGTCGATGTCCCATCATCGCCCACTATGCCTCATTCCTCACTCACATGACCCTAATGGTCATGCGCACCTCTTGGTGCGTGTGGCCTAGAGAATGCCCTAAAAGGCGTATCCATCATCGCCCACCACGATCCAAGGTTACGCACATGCACCCTCCTAACTAGAATGCATGCGCCCGGGCTCAAAGCTAACTAACAACATACTAGCTAACCACGGCAAGTCGGGTCGACCAAGTGGGAGGCGACTTCGCCCATCAAACTCCTTCATAAACTCACGGGTATTGCTTCTCCAAATCTTGCTTCAATACCCATGTCGCATCTTCCACGGGTAAGTGCTTCCACTTAACCAAATATTGGAGGAGGCTGAGACCTCCTAGTCTTCTTGAATGACTTATCAAGAAGTAACTTCGGGCACTATTTCTACTTGCTCCTCAGGTCATTTCCAACAAGGTTGGAGTATCCAAAACCTCCTCGGGGTTAGGATTGTGCCTTTTTTAATAAACTTACGTGGAAGACCTTGTGGACCTTAAGATGGGCTGGAAGATCCAACTTGTAGGCTTGAGAGCCCACTCTCTCCAAAATCTTGAGCGGCCCAGCCCACCTAGGGGCAAGCTTCTTGCAGCTCCCAATCCAGCGGCTTGGCTTGCTTCACCTTGATCTTCAACCAAAGCGGTATCGCCCACCCTAAACTCCCTTACGGTCCTGGCTTGTCGGCTACACTCTTCGCCGACTTCTTGCTGCCAACCAATAAATAACCCCTTACTTCCTCTACTAGCTGCTGCATGTCCCCTAACATCTCTTTGGGATACTTCTACCTTGGACCGGGAGTTGTGCGGTATCGGGGTTAAGCCTTTGGTAGCCATAATTTATCATGAAAGGAGACATCTGCGATGACTCACTGCTTGTAGCTTGTTGTAGGCGAATTCCACCAAGTGGATGTACTCATCCCACTTGGACTGCTTGTTCCACACGTAGCTTCGAAGCATGTCTTCAATGATCCGATTGGTCCTTTCCGTCGGCCATCTGTTTGGGGATGATATGCCGTACTCATTGAGAGCCGATGCGGATGGGGCTAAAGAGATCTGCCAAAAGGCACTCATGAACTTAGAATCTCTATCGGATATTATCTCGAGGCATGCCATGGAGTCTAAAAATCTCCCTTACAAATAACTTGGCGGTGTCTAATGCGGTTAATGCATTCGTCTTGCAAGGCACGAAATGTGCCATCTTAGATAACTTATCTCGACAACCATCAATGCATCCTTGCCTCGAAGAGTTCTAGGAGTCTGTGATGAAATCCATGCTTATGACCTCCCACTTTGCATTTGGCACCCCCAATGGCTCTAAAGCACCGGAATCCTTGATTGTTGCTCGCCTTGGTCTGTGACATAGCGGCAATCCCGAATATATGCAGCTATCGCCTCTTCATTCCTGGCGAAGTAACTACTTGAATCTTGAAATAGGTCTTCATGAAGCCGGCATGCCCCGCTATTGGGCTGTTATGTGTGTCATGAAGAATTAACTTCCTTACCCCTGAAGATTCGGGCACACACAACTTATGCTTGTGGTACAACAGGTTGCCTTCCTTTTTAAAATGCTTGAAGGCTTCCGCTCCTTATGCATTACGGCTTCCTTGAAGAGGCTTTCCCACACCTCCTTGAAGTCCACATCGGTTGGCAAGGACTCCTCAATCTTCTTGCCAAACTCACTTTCGAAAGAGTGGAAATCGCATTACAATCGTCCTTTATGCGAAATGGCCTCCTAGAGAGGGCATCTGCTACAACATTAAGCTTACGGGCTTATATATAATATCAAAATCATACTCCTCAAGGAATTCCATCCACCTCCTTTGCCTTAAGTTGAGGGTGGCTGGGTGAAAAAGATCTTGAAGGCTCACGGTGATCGATTATCTAAGCGAAACTTCCTTCCCGGCAAATAATGCCTCCATATCCTCAATGCTCGACAATGGCTAGCAGCTCACGATCATGGGTTGGGTAGCGTTGCTTCGGCGTCGTTCATCTTCTTTGAGTCGTGGCGACTACCCTTCCTTCTTGCATCAAGGCGCCCTGTTGCTATCTTGCTGCGCATCTGTTGCTACCAACTTATCTTTACTCGGGTCAGGAAGGACAAGCTTTGCTTTGTTGTCAAAGGCCTCTTTAAGCTTCGAAGGAAGCTTGGACTTTCTCTAACCAATGACTAGACCAATCCTTAATCTTCTTGGTCTTAGTGAGGTCCGAGGCCGGAGGGGCGCCCACTTAGCAAAGTCCTTCACGAACTTTACGTAGTATCCCGCCAACCCGAGAAGCTTCTTACTTACGCTACATTCCTTGGGGGTGGCCAATCAACTATTGCTTCAATCTTAGATGGATCGTGGAGATTCCCTCGGATGTTACCACATGCCCCAAATACTCCACTTTCGGCTGTTGCAAAGTGGCACTTTGAGAGCTTCCCATACAACCGATGGCGTCTCAACTTCTCCAACACTTTCACGAGATCGACAATGCTCTTCAAGGGACTTCTTTGTAGACTAGAATGTCGTCGAAGAAGACAATGACAAACTCATCCAAGAAGTCTCACGAAGATGTCGTTCATAAGGCGCATAAATGTTGCGGGGGCGTTCGACAATCAAAGGGCATTCTTGTAAACTCAAAATGACCATACCGCGCGTTAAAGCGGTCTTATGGATGTCCTCTTCTTTTATTCTTATCGATGGTATCCACGATCTCAAATCAATCTTAGAGAATACCTTTGCTCCTTGTAGCTGATCCATTAGGTCATCGCCCTCGGCAATGCATACTTATTCTTTATCGATGCGCTTATTGGTGGCGATAGTCTATCACATTCTTAAGCTCCGTCTTTCTTCTTTCACGAAGAGTATAGGTGCTCCAAAGGGAGACACACTTGCCCTTATGAATCAAGGTCTAGCAATTCTTGAAGGCGCTTCTTGAGCTCAATCAATTCTGGGGTGCTCATTCTATATGGTGCCCTTCTTGGTAGGCCGCATGACGGAGCCAATGTGATCTCACATTCTACACCCCTATAGGGTGGCGGGTTGCGGATTTCATCCGGAAATACATCCTTGAACTCTGAAATAAGCCTTGCTATCTGCCTGGGCAGCTGATTTCCCTTTGGGTTACCTCCCTCCTGCTTGCCTGGCCCAACTGATTCCAACCTCAAGATGTAATCCACTTTATTCCTTTCTATGCTCTTCCTTAGTTTGCTTCAAAAAATACTTTGCATGGGAGAATCTAGCTTCTTACCTTTGACTATCAACTTGTTGCCGTCCGGTGCCGTCATGGTGACTTCGTTCCGGTCACAATCAATTACTGCTTTAGCTGGGTTCAAGAATTCCATTCCCACAATAAGATCATACCTTTCAATATCCATGACTTACGCTCCCCATCGGCCACTTAGCCCCACTAAGGTCTATGTCAAAGGTGATCCTCCTCCCCTTAGTGTGCGAATGGGCCATTTGCCATAGCTCTTGGCCTTGGCTTAGACTTCAATACCTTGTTCTTCATTAGAGCAGACCAATCTAGGAGATGCAAAATTATGAGAGCTACACGTATCTATGAGGACTACATATGGCTTACTATCTATGATCCCATCAAGCTGCAATGCAATGATTCGTGATTCTCTATATCGCATGACTCAATGTTTGCACATATGTGGCACTCACCATCTATGAAGTCACGGGCCTCCTGGTGGTCGTCGTCTTCATACGCTTCCGTTGGGGAATCCCAATCCATAAGCTCCGCCAATTTGGATTTGCATGACGAATGGACAATCATGTGTTGATTGCTTGGGCTGGAAGCACCTGAAGCATAACTTTTTCTCAATGCATTCTGTCTCTTTTCCTTTGATTTGTCTAGAAGAGGCTTGAGAGCACTGCCCCCGATGCATTCTGTGGCTTACGGTCCCCAAAAGCTTTGTTCGACCCTTACCTTCTTTGGCGACTCCCCGATGGTGTAGCAGCTGATTGCTTACCTTGGTATTGTCACGATCTTTTTGCCGCACTCTTACCCCGAAGGTTATTTGCTTCTCTCTTTGGAGTTCTTTGGTGCCTCTTCAAACTTATAGCTTTATCTTGACCTCTGCGAAGTGACCTTGGGTTGATTGCTCTAACAAGCCTCTTGATATTCTTTGTTCAACCCCTCAATATAGGTGTCCTTTGCTTGCCTTTTCGATACTCGGGACATGAAGTCTAAGTCTCATGAATTCTTGGTATACTTAGCCAGCGATAAGCTACCGATTCAACACAGTAAAAAGCTCTTTGGATGCGTCTACTAGTATGGGACCTTGGTACATAGTGCTTACGGAAAGCCTTGCTAAAAGTCTTAAATCTGCAATTGTTCCTCTTGACTTGTTAGACTTAGCATATCCCTTCCACGGATCCTTGCGGTCCAATAAGGTTAGCTGTAGCAACTTTCCCTATATCCTTGTCTTTCATACCGTAAGAGTTACCAAATTCTTCCATTTCATCAAGCCATGCTTGACTTCCATGCGATCTGTCTTTCCCGAGAGGCTGGCCCGGCTTCCTTGTCTTCCACACATTGCTCATAGCACTATCCACCTTTTACGGTAATCATCTGTCTTTCTTGCCCTTTTCCTTGCCTTAGGTGTGCGAGTCACTATCGGAGACTAGAGCTGTCCTCCTTTGGAAGAGGCACATCGATGGCTGGAGCTAGATGATGATGGACTCCTGGTTCTCCTCTTCCTTCTCCTATCCTGGCGTTCCCCGGGTTGCCCTCCCCTTCTTCTTTGAGGGACCGTCACCACCCCGGAAGGCAAGGTGGAGGTGGAGGACCATCTTCTGTGCATTCATGAGAGGTGTCGCCCGGTTGATGAGATGTTGCATCACGGTTCCTCATCTGCACCAACCTTGCATTGATCGCCTCACGGTGACATATCTGCTCAAAATCTTCTTGTTCTCACGCCAAACAAGTTCCTTGGAACCCAATTGCGTGGTCGGTGTTGGTCACGAGATCCCGCACTTGAGTTCCTTCTTTGCAAGGGTTGATCATTAATACATGTTATTAGGTTAGGCAATGATCATTTTTTTTTTTTTACAATTAAATTGTTGTTAGGTACCAAAAGAAATCATATGAAAACTTCATTTACAAGTCAAAATCATAGTAATACATTAATTAGTATATAGAAATACATTTAATGGACTTCATGATAATACTTAAAAGGAGTTACAATGTACTTTAATTAAGTTAGCAAGCAACTCTTCCATCAATGGTGTCGCTTGAAGAAGTTCTTGATTTTCTTGAATCCTGTGCCCTTGCCCATGTTCTGCAGGATTCTAGCCGCCGATCCCCCCTCCAATGCTCTTGCTACCTGTGGTGCTGGGAGTTCTAGTGCAGTTGCCGCCACTACTGACAAGTGCGCATCTCTGAGGTGGCCCCTTGCGAAGTCGAGGGCATGAAGGGCTACTGATCTTTTTGAAGAGTATCACATGGTCCATTCCAAAATCTATCGGCATGATGTCCAAACCACGAGAGTGCTATGAGGGGCCCGGAGTTCTTCACCCCTTGGGCTGAATTCCTTGTGGAAGACTATCATCTGACCTTGACTAAGGGCCGGAAGGTAGTACCTGAGTGATTTGCCCCTGTGCTGCCCCGTGCCTCCCGTACTCTTCCTTTGTGCCGCTCGGCCGAACACATCTAATGCAATCAGATCTTCGTGATCCCTCCACATAGTTGTTTGCGTTCTCCAAGTTGATCTTTGCTAGATGCTTGGCATATACGGAGGCCTTAGCGGCGATTTGGAGCTTGGGCCTCTTCGGCTTGTACAACCTGCTTTGGATTTCTTGAAATTCTTCTTACGGGATGATGGGTTCTGCTTTGAAACATGTACCTAATCTGTTGATATGCACGGATGTCGACATGGTTTCCCCTGCATAGGGTGTCACTCGGCTACCTCAGTGGGATCTCTTGGTAGGAGTAGTCGATGAAGTCAGCGCCTGCTCTTGTGCTATGAGGCTTAGAAGCTCGTCGATCACGAGGCCCTCCTCTTGGCGGTGGGGAAGGTTGAGGATGTCGGTGGCGAATATGTACTCCTCGCCGTCGATAATCACCTGGGGTAAGGGGGCCGTAATACCCTCTTGGTGGCTCAAAGTCTCGCCTTAGAACTTCTTGTTGTCGAGCTATCGCCTCTCCATTCTTCTTGCCTCCCTCATCTCCCAACTTGGGTTCTCTTCCTCCTCCTCTTAAGTGAGTAGGTGTTCGATCTCGCAACATAGGTGTTTCGATGTGGAGCCGTAGTGTTCGTATCTTTGAGGTCTCGATCTCACGGATGCTTATCATGTCTTTGCTCGGGTGTCGAGTGGTGCCAAATCCAAGGGTTGGATTGATGGCTCCCCTGGTTGGTTAAGCGCCCTATCTTTGCATGAACAATGCTAAGGCCGCTTGGCACGAAGATACCTATGCCTATGATGCTTACAGGTCATGTAGTCTGGCATGTTTCTAGTTCTATCCCACAGCTTGTTCTTGCCCCTGGATCCCCCACCTATGGCTTGAGCAAGAGAATCTAGAGAAACCCATTTCCCTCCCCTAGGTGGCAAGCTAACTTCCGAAGGCGAATTTTGGCGATCATATTGACACATGATGTCGGTGTAATAGGGGTTCGGTCAAGGTGGCATGAAGATCAAAGAGATGATCGAAGACATGAAAGGCTTGCTCACAGGGGAGTTCACGGATATGATTAGAGTCATTGTACCATCTAACAAAGCTTGATGGGCCATTGGAGAGAGATGGCTATGAAAAATGGTTTCTTTGAATTTGAGCAAGGGGCTAGAAAATCGCCCCGAGGAGCTAGGAGCGATTCGATGGGGAGAAAATGACAAATGAGGGCCCTTTTTATAGACTAGGGGTGCCTCGGGTTTCGTGCACAAAGGTTCTTGATGGGGAAGACTCCAAATCTATGGCCCTGGGTGTCCAAATGAGCTACCATGAAGTGCAATTCTAGACAAAGCAAAGCAAGAAACACTACATGAGAGTTTGTTGGGTCAAAATTGGTCAATCTAGGCAAGATTGAGCGAAATCGGGTGGCGTCGCGAGAATTTGCTCTGCGTCGAGGGGCCTTGAGGGTGGTTTTTTCATGACGCGCGACCGGTTTCGGGTCAATTTACTTTCTATGAGGGGTTTTAGGGAATTTAAACATCCTAACATGACTTTCCAGCATGATTCTACCCTAACTAGCAACTTTTCTTACTTAAATTGGACATTTATTAGCATCAAAATGCCGAAATCGGGTGGCGTCGCGAGAAGTAGCCCTGCGTCGAGGGTATGAGACCCCATTTTCTTGACAGCGACCGGTTTTCGCCAATTGGCGGTTTTTTTTTTTTTTTTTTTTGAACTAATTAAGCTAGGGTTTCTAACTAATTAATTTTTTCCTTCAACAATGCAATTTTAATGGTCGAAATTAAAGTGAAATTTGAGCTATTTAGACATAATTTCATACAAGAATTGAGGTCAATTTACAACAAAATTTTATATTTATAGGAGACTTAATAATTACATTACTTTTGAACAAAAATGCATCCTCAAGGATATTCCTTGCGGATGCGACGCGCCAAGTGTATATCCTTGGGCATCAAGGTCACCCTCTTCGCGTGGATCGCGCAGAGGTTCCCTTCCTCAAACAACTGGGTGAGCTCGGCCTCAGCGGCTACTTGCAACACCCGAGTTGTGAGCGACGTCACTCTGTAGTCGGTGACGAACTGCTGCATCACCTCCCGCATGAGTCGCTCAAAAGGTGCCTTCCTAATGAGGAGATTAGTGCACTGTTGAAAGTGTCTAATCTCGGGAGACACTGAGGGTGTCTTAGGAGTTAGGTCCATGGTGGACCTTCTTGGCTTCATTTTACATGGTGGTGGCGGCTTGGGCTGGTTCTTTGGCGGCCTGCCTCCCTCCCCTGGTCTTATTTGGGCGTTTTGCGGTGGTACCAATCATTATACCTCCCACAGAAGCGCGAAGGTATTCTTTGGTATGCTGTAGTATGCCCGGTAGAGGCAGTCCTCCTTCAAAGCGAAGGCCCCTTCGCCCATATACGCTTCTTTACCACCTTAGGTGGCTTGGGCCACACTGGGTAAGGTGGTCTTGGGTCCGCCCCTTCCCCCTGTTCATCTTCTTCCTCCTGCTCTTCTTCCTCCTGCTCCTCTTCTTCCACGTGCTCCTCCTCGCGCCGGGGAGGCTCCTCTATCACGACGGTTCGGCGGGGACCGTCGTTTCTTCTCTTCGTCCTCCGCTCCTGCCGCCGCAGCTCCTCCTCGCGCTCCCTCTTCCTCCTTGCGGCCCTCTCTTCTGGCCACTCCGCAACCTTCTCCTTGCCTTTCTTCCTTGGCCAGAAGGCCAGCCCGTCCCACATTGTTCTTTGGACACGCTCTTCCTCCTGCTCTTCCACTTCGGTGTCTGTGGCCCCGAAGTGGCGAGATTCGTCGGTTCTTTGCGTTCCTGCCGACGAGGGGCTGCTCTCGGCATCGTGATAGGTGCCGTCGCTGCTGCTGCTGGTAGGGGGAAGCTCCTCTTCCCCCTTCTTGGGTCGGAGGTGCTCCGGGATCTTCTTCACATGGCGTCCCGCTGCTAGGTTCGCCATCGAGTGTGAAATTTGTCACGGCTTCCTGTAGGTTTGTTTGGTTCTTGCCATACTTAACGGTCTAGAAAACGGGCGGGGATAGGCTGGTCAAGAGAGAGAAGGTGGAGGAAAGTTTGGAGGGAAAAATGAGGTGTCAGGGATATTTAAAAGGAAGGGTCCCTGGGAATATTCTCCTACCATAATTACCCCTATTTATTAGCCCCCCTTATTAATTACACCCTATTTAATAGTTATTTAATTATTAAAATATATTAAACCTATATTAATTGATATTATACTTGAATTTCGAATT
This sequence comes from Isoetes taiwanensis, assembly GCA_021234155.1. Lineage (NCBI taxonomy): Eukaryota > Viridiplantae > Streptophyta > Lycopodiopsida > Isoetales > Isoetaceae > Isoetes > Isoetes taiwanensis. The sequence continues at coordinate 6,006,667 of JAJEKV010000016.1, read as the reverse complement.
TTTTTCTAATGGTTCGAAGTGCAATCAATGAATTTGCGCCATTTTTCACCTGGGTCTCCGATTGGCATGATTCTTCGACCCATTTTAGGTGAAATTTGATGCAGATGCATGATTTTCACTCCAAATTTACTAGAAGGTGCGTTTGACTCACTCAAACCTTCGTCTAACACTTAACCTAAGTCCTGACCCACTACCTAGGAGAAAATTTTTCCCCCATTTTCGCGGTTCGATGGTGGAAATGTTTATTTCACACCCCTATAGGCCTGTTAGACTACTTCATGGTTATGGTGGGGTGCTAGTTCTTGGTCAACCAAGAACATTGCTCGATACCATTGTGACGCTCCACGCTAAACATATGGGCCCCGTAGGTATACGGCAGGAAATCCCCCATCCGGCTCGGCAACGCGATGGGCCCCCCGTCTACCCCCCGCTCTCGAGGTAACTCTTAGTGCGGGGAGGGAACACGAAGGTGTCTTGCGCGCCCTTCCCCTATGGGCTCCTATAACAGCGGAAGCGATAACACGTCAGAACTAGCATAAAACATATACAAATACTACCTCGGAGGGTAGTGCATCGCACATAAACCAATGCATAGATGATAATCACAAACCATAAAACAGGAGAGCTCCTACCCGGCTCCGGACTACCGTGGGAGGGTGGACCGACCGGCCAGGCCTCAAGATAGAGCGACCGAGTCATGGCGATGGTGAGGGCTGGCATAGAACAATGGCTAGGGTTGACCACTCCATCCGCCCCTCCTGTGCATACTTTGCAGATGGGCTAGATCAGGCTCTGACAGGACTCTAGCCTTCCGGATACGCAATCCCATGGCATCACCCATCGGGACTACTCCAGGTTGCATCTCCCTGGTCCGATGAGGCAGGAAGGGTTGCATCTCCCCTTCCCAGGGTCTAGAGGTGCCGTGGGCGGCTAGAGAATCGTGGCGACACACGATTCGTACCCGACTGAACCCCCCAAAACGAGAGCCAAGCCAACACTTGCAACTCCCGAGAGGCAGGGCAACACCATTGCCCCAGGAGGTGTCGGACCCATGCTCGGCCCACACGAAGTGACCGACCATAAGCCTAGCCCGCTATGGGATCCCCCGAAGCCCCCACTCGGCAGGGATCCTCCCTCCACTTTCCCTCTAGCCCCGTTATCGGTCTTTGAGTCATATCATAGCCTCAATAGCCTGGTGGGCTCCTATGCACAGGCCGCATCTAATAGGAACTAAGGGATCTACTCTAGGAGCATACTACATATGGCCCTAGGTCTCTACCCCCCTTCCCAATACAAGAAGAGCAACATGATCAACCACTATCACATAATCAGCATATCCTAAGAATGATCATAAGAAGAACATCTTAACCTAATCATACAAATCTAACTAATGGTTAGGGTTCCTTGATTAGGGTTCAAGATGTTGAATATGGGTTCTAGGATGGCTCTACTCTAGATACAAAATACTAGCACATCTGGAATGCTAATCCCAGATGAGCTATCACAACTACTACCCTACATACCGGCTCCTGAAGCTCTCCCTCCGGATCGGGTGCCTCCATGGTCTTCGACTCACGTGATCTTTGCTCTTGCTCCAAGGGCGAGTCTACCTGCTTTGGGGACTCTTTGCACCCGATCTATGCTACAACAAGCGATGTTGAAACGGGGTTTTGAACGCAGTGGGTGAGTCTCTAGGTGCTAGGGCTGGAAAGAGGCCTAGGGTTAGGGTTTAGGCCTATATGAGCTAGGTCCACCTAGGATGCCACGTGGCACCAATCGGGTGAGTCCTGTGTGGCGGGTGCCCAATAGGTTAAGGCCACGTGGATAATGGTCTGAACCTATGGTTGGCTAAGTTATGAGAATAACTTGGCCATGCCCCCTAGTGCCACCACTTATGGTATACAAGGCTATGAATGATAGACTTGTATAGTGACGGATCCAGGAATATACGTATTTATGGCATATATTCCCCTGGACCGTCACAGTTAATTTGGATGGTGTTCATTGGAGAGAAGCCTTTACTCAAATTTTTGCACTTGTTGGACCATGTGCTACAATTTCTGTGCATAATTTGTATATCATGGGTTGAAAGTGTAATGGAGCCAAACTTTGTGTTTGCCTTAGAATAATACTAAAGGCTACATGATGTACAAGCTGAGGAGTGAATAAGTGATGTTTGTGGTGTCATGAGGTCAGATATGCATGATATATGAGCCAACCCTTTACAGATAGCATGGGTAGGATGTGACCATATTGGCATGCTGATTTTGTACTTCAATGAACACACATTTTGAAACTAGAGTTGGAATTGGCCAATGCTTATGTGGTATGATGCAAATTATGAAGCAAGCAACTGACATGATGTGGATTCCATACTATGGAATGTTGTATGGTATGAAATCATTTTGATGCAACCTCAATCACATTGTTTAGTTATAATTGTTTTGCCAAATATCAATTGATGTCATATGCAGGGCAAAAGAAAGAGAACTTTTATTTGCAAAGTAGAGAATATATGTTGATAAGCTTTAAGATACATGGCAAATGAATTGTAGATGCTTACGGAAAAAGCATCTTTTCTTTGCAAGTGCTTCTTTTGCACTAATAATTGTCATCACACCAAGGACTTTAATAAACCACACATCTAAAAAATACACAAACCACACATCTAAAGGTTCATTATTATAGGTTTAAAACCTTAGCAACTGAACTTGCTTGGATGGTACAAAATTGAACCTCAATTGAAGCTCAATGGAGTCAAAGTTCAGATCTATAAGTTACTCGAGCTCATAGTTTGGTCAATATTTGTTCAATGACAGTTAAACTGCAAAACAATAATACAAAATGAAGATTTTGAGTTGCACAAGGTATTTTTGAGAAATTTCAAAGGAAATGTTTGTAAAAAGTGGTCTTGAGAAGGGGCAACAGGCAAAATTCTAGTTTAAGTCTTAGGAAGCACGAGTGCAAGCGATCAAAAAATTCTAAACTTTTCTCAAATATGAGAAGGCCTGATGCATTGTAAAGCATGAGCTGGAAATGTTCTACCTCCCTGGCCGTCATCCCATGACATTTTGGAGAAGAATGCACATGTGGACCTTGTGCGCACCTATAAGTACCTGAAAGTAGAGTTCACTACTACTACATTTTGGGACACATCTATTTGGTATAGACTGATGGCGGGCTGACATGTTCAATATGCAATGCAAAACAATAGCTAAAAATCATAGTTTTACGACTATTCCCACCAACTGCACTTGTTTAGAGTCTTGGTGGAGCTCGTTCTTCTCTATAGAATGGAAGTGTGGGAATCGGTAGTATTATTTGCCACCTGGAATGACTTAGAGAGGATTTAGAAGGCCCTTCTAGCTTGACCACTTGGAGTAAAGTCCACGGTCCTGTATCATCAAGGAGACTAGTTCCTTGCCTCTACATAGGGTTGTACTATAATGCCAGTGTCCACAATGCCTCAAAGCCTGCTGGAAGAAGAAGCGAGCTAATTGGTTCTTCAGATGGAATGTGTAGGAGCATAGGTGCATATAAGTAGAAACCGGGGAGGATCACAATCACCCAAAGCAATATCTTGATACATGCTTCCTTTTGAAGCTTTGGGATGCTGGGACTTTGGAACTGGTCAAACCTGCACACTACAAAAACTAGATTAATCCCATCTTTAACAGGGATTCACAATGGTATCTGCAACACATATACCTCTGAAGAAGCGAAGACTCATTGCATCCATTCGCACCAGTATCCATCGCATCCAAATTGAGACAGACATATGGATCTTGAAGGCATGAGAGGATCACACTCTAAGAGTTCGTGTTTCCATCTAAGAGTTATTGAGAATGAGTATCACACTCTTCAGAGTTGTCTAGCATTTGGAGCCTGACTAGTCGCTCTATGTGACGCTATGCATGGCTTTAATGGGGATACTGGGATCACATCTCCAATTAGTCTCATGGAATGTTCAGGGGGTAGCGTCCTCCCCCCTCAAGCGGAGTCATATTTCTTTCTACTTATCTAGATTGGATGCTCAGTTTGTATGTCTTCAAGAGCATAAGTGTCGTAAGGGAGACGTATCAAAGATTGTAGATATGATTGGTCGCAGGGTTAATGTCCTTATCGCAGCAGCTGATTCTGCCAGTGCAGGGGTCGTGATAGCATGGCTTCCTTCCTTGCCAGTCATCTTTACTCAGGCTGATCGCTTTGGTCGTTGGGCCCTAATTGTATGGCAGGAACAAGGGGTTAAATATGGTCTAATTAATGTTTACGCCCACAATAGACCTCATCAGAGAGCTTCACTGTGGGCCTCTTTGCGAGGGAATACTCAACTTGGGCTGTCACATTTCATGGCTTCTTGTTGGGGATCTTAATATGGTGGAAGTGGAGTCTGATCGGTTGGGGGCGACCTCTACAGTGATGTCTAGTTTTGAACGAGCGGCCCGGTGGCTCAAGTCTACTCCATGACTGCAACCTCTCGGAGATTGATGGTGAAGGTGCCTTCACTTGGTGCAATGGTCAAGTTGGTGGGGGTCGCGCAAGCTCTCGGTTGGATAGAGCTTATTGGAGTGCAGATCTGATTCGCGACACTTCGGTCTCTTTCGATCCGTCGGAGATAACTTCGAGTTCGGACCACCATCCGCAATTCATTTCGGGGCGAGCCCCCCCAATGCGGTGATGCGGAAGGACGTGTTTTCGCTTGAACGTGAAGTTCTTAAAGGATGTTGACTTTCAAGAAGGTTGCAAGAATACTTGGACAACTGCCTTCAACCGACGTCGAGGTATGACTGGCATAGTAGATGCAATTGCGGCAGTCAAGGGTTTTGCCAAAGAGTGGGGTCAAGAGTCTGCAGCAGCAGGTCGTGCTTTACTGGACACCTTGTATCAAGACCTGCTCCATTCTCGACAAGGACATCTTCCGGGTATTCATGATCGTGATATTTTGGCACAGATCCAAGCATTGGAGGATCTGTGTGAAAAAAAAAAATTTGATTTTTTTTTTTATTTTTTTTTTAATTTCGCGTAAGCGAAACCTTCAGTTTCCTTACGCGAAACTCTTTTTGCGTAAGCGAAATTGAAGGTTTCACTTCGCAAAAATAAAAAAATAATAAAAAAAAAGGTTTCGCGTAAGCGAAACCTTGAAACTGAAGGTTTGGCTTATGCGAATTTTATTTTTTTTTTGGCCGGCGAGGGAAAAATACGAAAAAGACGTATTTTACCTAAAAATACGTATTTTTGGGCTTTAAACGTCTGAAAAAATAATCTCGTACATACAGAACCTATCCTTGTTCTAAACACAAGTGCCATCTCACTCATCCCCAAGGTCAAGGATCCTCAGACTATTTCAGATTGGCGGCCCATCACCTTATTGTCATCCGTATATAAGATCTTCGCCAAGGCTTTTGCAGAGCAGGTAAAGGACATCTTTGCAGAGTCCATATAAACAACCCAGTCAGGTTTTCTTCCAAAACAGTGCATTTTGAACAATGTTGCTGCTGCTTACGAGGGAATTTATTGGGCACGTAGGCAAAACCTTCCAGTTGTATACCTTAAGCTTGATTTTGCAAAAGCTTATGACAGTGTCAGCTGGGAATTCATGCGCCGATATATGCTAAGACTGGGTTTTGGGGAACAATTCACATCGGATATTATGAAGGTGCATATCTCTGCTCGAACGACTGTCCTGTTCCATGGTGAGCCGTCACATGCCTTTCCACTCGGTCGTGGTATTCGCCAGGGATGCCCTTTAGCACGATTGCTTTTCACAATTGTTGCAGAGGCTTTGTCACAGTTATTCACCATTGCAACGACAGAGGGACTTCTCCATGGTCTTGCAATGGAGGACGGCACACAAGAGGTTTGCAATCAATATGCAGTCGACACGTTCCTCTTCCTAGTCACTAATGATGAGAATCTTGCTGCTGCCAAAATGCTTTTAGATACTTTTTCACTGGCTTCCAGTGTTCTTGTGGGGTGGCAGAAGTGTACAGCTTTGTAGACACTGGATAATCCGACTCCGGCATGTGTTCACGGTTATCCATGGAAATTACTTGCGCATGGACAGGCCATCATGTTGTTGGGGATTCCAGTTGGCATCCATGTTACTATGGGAGCTGCATGGGAGGAGATCATTAGGGGTTTGGAGCACTTGTTCTGGTGGTCCACTGCTAAGTTGTCTCTTGCGGGTCGCATTATAGTGGCCAAGTCAGTCCTTAGTAGTACCCATGTTTATATGGCATCCTTACTGCTAGCACCACAGATCAAAGTGTGTGAGCTCATTGCAATAGTTCGGAACTTTATTTGGGCGCGTATTGAGGATGGTGATGTGGTTAAGGTGGCTTGGTCGAAGTGCATGCTTCCAAAATGGGCAGATGGTCTGGGTATGATGGACTTCTTACTGCAGAGCAAAGTGCTTATTTCAAAGTTCATTTGGAGACTCCTGAATGGTGAGGATGACTCTCCTGGTTCACGCCTTCTTAGGCAAGCTCTTCGTCACTGTATCCCTCTAGGCAAGAAAGCTGTTCAAACCAGTCCTACCTTGGGCTTTATTTCAGACTCTGCAGCCTTTTCCAAGTGCTTCTCCATTTTTGTGTGGTTTGTTGGCAGCATGGGAGGCGGTCAGACATCTTTTCTGGCCATGCCCCTCTATCCACACCCTATTGGAGACTCCATGGTGGTGGGCACCACTACCTCCAGCCCCCTCAGCATCTCCATTGGCAGCCTCAGTTCATCCTCTTACACAGAGACGATGGGTTCTTGCAGGTGTTGTCTCTATTCAAGCATGGTATGAGGAGGGTCGCCTACTGTCTTGGCTGAATTTCAGGCAAAGTTCCTGCTCTCTCGTTGGGACGTATCTCTATGGGAGAAGGTCGCAGAAAATTTGCCTCTTATAATGCAAGTTGGTGTTGTTGATAGGGTGCCATGGGGGACTGTCATGAAAATATTCACAAAGGCAAGCAATTTGTCAGATCAGTATATCGCCTTCTTTTAGCACCACAACCCCTCCAGTTGCCAGATGGGTGGCACCTACAGGTTCCACATCCCACTTTGTGTCGTACTTGGCGATGGCTTTGGGATAGGTTGCTGCACTCTAAAGTCTCTATATTGTAGTGGCAGATTATCCACAGGTGCCTGCAGGTTAATGCCTTTCGACATCGCTATGATCCTCGCATATCTGCAGTATGCCCGCTCTGTCTTTCGGACGTTGAGACTCTTGAGCATTGTTTCTTTGATTGTCCTGAGGTTCAACCAGCGTGGTCCTGGCTACAAGGTTTATTTAACAGTACATTGTACTGCCGATGCATCCTTTTGGCGTCCTATCCCCACACATGGCCTCCAGCTAAACAAAGGGCATTTCATCTTGGTTCCGGTTGGCTCCTATGGTCAATATGGGAGCGTTGCAGACACCACATCTTTCTGGGCATTTATTCATCTGCACACAGTGTTATTACGGTGGCCCAGAAAAAGATATTGACAGCCTACGAGTGTTCCTCCCTTGACTCAGAACTGATGGAATGCATCTGGATTCAGTATCTTCGAATTGATTCTTATCAGTAGTCTCCTATTCTGAAGTAAGTACATTGTGCTTCAGGCTCGTGCTCCTGTAGCATAGTTAGATGAGACATGTAAATTTTGTACTTTTCTCTGATTAATAAACTTTTTGGCTTTCGTCCTTTAAAAAAAAAAGAAGAGAAGCAACAGAAAAACTCACCTGAAAATTAAATCCAAAGTAGCATTCAACTGGTAGCTGCAAAAAATTAGAATGATTTAGGGTGTGCTGCCCGCCCCTGCCTGAGCCGGTGCTTGCAGAGAAAGCGAATTTTAAGAAAATCTAATTTTGCCAGGCCCGATTCGTTTCACCTGCTAATTCGATCTTATATTTAGCGTCGCCGGCATAAAAAAGATAAAAAAACTGTTCAAGGTTTCATTATACATGAACTTACTCCTCTACCAGAAGCCTTCTGCAACAATTGAGTTGGCGTCAATGTGCCATCACTGAACGTGCTATGAGAATGTAAATCAACTAAAAGGGCACCGGTAGTAACTGGGTCCCTTGAGCACCACTACATAACATATTCAAGAGCTTCTCGTTCTTGCATATTCCTGTTTTTGTTGGATGTTTTCTTCACATGTGCTATAATAATGTACTAGGTAATTCCCCCCTCGAGAAGCTTTCCTCGAGGGAATATCCTGAGGCGGCGCCGAGGCCTACCATATGAGAGCATGTCCAAATCCTTGCTTGGGATCAGACCTCTGCGCCACTCTAGATTGCTTGCCCAAATCCATGTTCATGTTTGAAGCAGCCCCTTCGGTTTTGAAGCACAGCCTGTTCTTGCTTGAATCCAGGGCGGGATTTTTCTGGTTCTGCATAGACACTGTACGTTTGGAATTAGGAACCCGATTTTGGGTTTCTACCATTCCAGGATCGTTGATTTTTGAAGCAGAATAGGGCTCTCCATCTCGGCATCCTCCCATGAGACAGACATGAAAAGCATCTCCGACAGAGTGCAGGGCAGCAACAATTCTTAATCCGACATCTTCTGAAACGATTACTAAGCCTCACCTTTTAGAATTGCAGCATATGTATGTTGTGAATACCCCTGTAGTACATTGCACGCCTTGGTTGTTCACATTTCATACCAAAGATGCTAAAGGGATCTCGGATAGCATGCCACATCAAAGTAAACTGTATTTCATTGTTCGAAGGTCGTTTACACGTATTGGCAAACTACATCAGCAGGTATGTATGCTCCTAAACTCCTGCAGCTCATGGTGGAATAACAGTTTTTGACTGCGCCAAAACCCCTACAAACAAAATCCTAAATTGTTGCAACAGATCTTGGCTGCAAAAAAACATCATCGTGCAGACCCCTGCCACCTGCACATTACATTAAACAATCAAAGGCAACATCATTGCAAGCAGGAACAGAAATGTAGACATATAAGGGGCAAACCTTCAGTACTCTTCCGTAACACATTGAATAGTTGCATTTGCTGGTTCGTTGGTGCAAAGCTTGCATCGACCGGACTCATCCACCTCACCATCAGCAACAAAACAGAGGCATCTGTTACAAATGAGAATATTATCATACCCAAATAATAACGACAGGATACCAAGCTCAGGGTTCTCCTCCACGGGGTTAACCAAATTAACATGTTTGAAAAAAAAATATATAACACTTTGCATTGGGAATCTTATAGGCGTTATGATCAGCAACCTTCTATCGTGTAGGCGTTGAACGCACGGTGAAGAAATCCAGGTTCAAATCCTGCATGTTCTAGCTTAAAATAGACAAGACGGAAAAGAGAAACGTTCGCGGCGGCCTTGGCCGCCGCGATAAGTTTCTTGTAGGATAAAGCCTTATCTTGTCTAGGTATGTTGGTTGTGATAAGTTAAATATTAAAGATACCCTAAGGAGAATAAATTAGCTTGAGAAGTGAAAAAGCATATAATCTCTTAAGGTGGCGAGAATAGCTATGATGTTGTATAGGGCATGCCCATTTTCATTATAGAAAGTGGGGGGCTCAATCTTACGAGTGTAGAGGCTGCATCCCCATCGAATTAGTGCACCGACAACATGATAGTTAAGTGCCACCCATAACAAAGAAATCTCTTCTTGGCAGGCAGCCAAAGAGGATAAAGTGTAAGGGGAGCACTCTACATCAGTGGCATTGTTTCAAGGTATTTTTAACATGTTTCATTGATATAACTTAAAAGATAATGCTATTTACATAAAGCCTTATCTTGTCTAGATATGTTGGTTATGATAAGTTAAATATTAAAGATACGTTAAGGAGAATAAATTAATTTGAGAAGTAAAAAAAGCCTATAATCTCTTAAAGTGGCGAGAATAGCTATGATGTTGTTCATAACATTATTGAAGGGGGCATGCCCATTTCCATTATATAAAGTGGGGGGCTCAATCTTACAAGTCTAAAGGTTGCATTGCCATCGAATTAGTGGGTCGACGACATAATAAGTACGTATCACATGGAAGCCAATCCATTACTTAGACGTGATATGCTTTGCATGTGATTATCTAGTACATATTCTACGTATCATGAGTACGTTCTACATCACATTCTACATATCACAATGGAAGCCAATCCACTCCTTAGGCGTGATATGCCAAGCGAGAAGGATTCTAATCTGGATCTACATATATACGATCTGGCTTATGCAGGTAATTGATGATGCGTCTACAAAAATGCCAGATTTGTACAATTTTGCAAGGAAGGAAACTGTTAACAGATTTTATTGTCAAGGTTGTTTCTCTGCACATATTATTAAAAACTTGAACCTTGATTGAGCAAAATTTGCTATAAACAAAGTTATTGTTGATGGAGCTTGTCATGATTTTGTTGTATAAAATGTGCATCAATGCATTAGCCATCTTGGTAGGCAATTCTAGAAGATGTAGGTTTGATATTCAACTCCATCAGCACATTCAAGTTCAATCCAAGAAGGAGCATGGATAAAACCCAATGATATCTAGGGCAACACTGAGTATATGTGAAATTGCTCTTGCATTATATAATCTTCCTGAAATTGTGTAATTGCTGTAAGCTTCTTGAGCCGTTATCTGCACAACGTTGGACCTGCACATTGGACTGCCCTTAAGCGAGTCCTCAGATATTACAAAGCTACCACCTCCATGGGCATCCTTTATGGCTCTCTTGGAACTCAGCCTCTCAACACTTTCCATGGCTATTGTGATGCGAATTATGGGGACGATGCAGACCTAGGAATGTCTACATCAGGCTATGTCTTTATACCAAATGGAGGTGCAGTTACTTGGTTGTCCAAGAAACAAAGTTTCACCGCCCAATCTACCACAGAGGCAGAGTACATTGCAGTGGTCGAAGCGGCCAACGAAGCAGCTTGGCTCCTCAAGATCAGTGCTATAGCACTTAAACAAAAAATCTAAGTTTCATCCCAAGAGCAAGCATATCAAGACTCAGTTCTATTACATCCGAGAACAAGTTCATGAGAGCAACATTTGTCTACCTCATTGCTCCTCCTCCAATCAAAATGCTGATATAATTACTAAACTTTTGGCTAGACTTAAATTTCAGGAGCATCGCACTAGGAATGTTATTTCACGACTTTATGCTCAAGCAGGAGACAACGAAAGATAATTCTGAGTCTCATTCTTGAAACACTTCTACCAAGCAGGAGTATTGACATCTAGCATTGTGTTCCAAGCAATTAGGCGATGAAGGTTTAGCAGTTCCTAAATTTAGAATCTAAAGTCAATTCCTATTCTATTCTTAGCGTAGGGCTCTTTGTTTAAAGTTCAGTTCAGATCAGCGGATTGCTCAAGCTGTTCTATTTCCTATACTTCCATTTCAGCAATGCGAGTCATGCTTTATGGTTCATCTCTTTGAGAAATTACCTTGGTTTACATCGTTGATAATCATTGGTAGACTTATTTATAATCCCAACATCAGAACATATTGTTGCTCTGATAGTCTGCTACAATATAAGAGGATGATCAAAAGAAGCATGCAATATGCCATTTTGAGAGAGCATTCTAGAAAAAAGCATCTGAAATCTCCAGTTCAAGTCAACAGATCCATTTCTTAACATTTGGCCATCATTTGGATACATTGTTGTCGGACGACAGGTATAGAGAGTCCAATCTTGATGTGGGCATGAATCTTCTAATCTTGTATTGGGCTATAAATTGAAACAAACATAGATCATATTCAATTAATTTTGTAATTGATTAGGCATTTTTTATTGTTCGTGTGTTAGGCTATGGTTCTTATAGGTTATGATAGTCCCCATCAAACTAGACATTGGTGTGCCTCATCTAGACGTGCCAAACACTTGGTGCGCCTACCTTTAATAAACTACTAAAAGATGGATCGATGGATCCGACGATTGTGGTAGTCCAGAATGCACCTCGTTTAGAATTTGTAGCACAGTAAACTCACCCTTGTGCATGTATGTATTCATGTACGTATTTATGTTCTACATTATGTCCAATACACCCTCGTGTAAAAGTGCATGTATGTATTCATGTACATATTCCAATACATCGATTTCCTATTCTCAAGATGCAAGTATATATTTATGTTATTTGCATGTATTTGCAAGTATATTTATATTTATATTCCTAACATATATAATGCAGTCTTATTTTTTGTTTGAGATATTAATATTTCTTTGAGCAGCTCTCGTACTGACACGTGGAGATGGAAGCTAAAGACTAAAAAGAAAAAACCATGACGTGCCTTCCCCTTTCTTCTTTCTTGCTCTTCAAGCAACGGCTCAACCAGCCGCCGGATCCCTGTGCCACTTCTCTGTGCCTTGCCAGAAAAGGAACAGAGACATCGGATGCAGAAATAGAGCAGTAATCAAGTTAGGATAGAAAGCTTTGCTTCGAAGCAAATGCTCTGCACCGTAAGTGTGAGTGATCTATGTTCGGCCATAGCCAGAAGCTCGTCGTCGCCATTTGAAAGCAAGGAGTTCTTGGAGTGTCGACTGGTTGAAACACCATACTTACATGGAATTATTTATTCACTCTATTCTTCTGTTTTCGCTTAAAACCTCCAGCTAGCTTAGCACTTGCACTTACAGACTGCTTCAGATATGGGTTTGAAGGCGGCCATAGCCAAGCTACCTGCTCCCGCCCTTTTTTAATCCCGTGGCGCTGGCGTTTTTGCTAAGCTCCAACAAAGCTCAAGCCCTACCGTGTTCTGCCAAAGGGAGCTTCAAGTTATGATCACAAGGCGGGCAGCGGCGAACTATGGCCGTTGCATCCTCTGGCCATTTCAACAGTGATTTCTCATGAAACTTTTGAATCTCTCTAATTCCTTAGATTTTGCTCGGATATTTTATCTCAGTTATGAATTTATGGTTTGCAGGGGATGCCATGATGGTTTGCGGGGATGGATTTATGATGCCATGGCTGTAATTAAGGCGGATTTTGCTCTCTTCTATCTGGAGGTTCCACAGCCCAGACAAAGTTGATAAGAGAAAAAATGCATTTAACAAAGAGTTTGTTGGTGCCGCTTTACAGTAGTATGGCAGAATCCCACCTGGTTTGGGGGCTCAGTAGTAGCGGTTTCAGTGGCTTGAAATGTGCAGGTGAGTGCATGTGGTTATAACGTTTTTAATGTAAAATGTGATTACTTGTTTGTAATTTAGATTGGTCTCTAGGTCATTCCTTGCATTCAGCTTGATGTGCAAACAGGTTATATTTATCCTTAAGAAACTGCTTGCTAAGCCTAGGCAAACACTGTATTTGTGTTTCTATCCTTGGTGTCCTTTGTTCTGCCCTGCGTTTTCTATCTGATACATTGGCTAAGCAACTTAATGTGGATTGATAAGCATAGTACCAATGCAATCAATACTCAAACCCATCGTTTGTTTACATCAACACACTTTGTGTTCTTGAATTTAATGTCATTCTGTGCTTTCTTCTCCATATTGATATTTTGTTTCTCAATGCCATTGTATGCATCTCATTGTTGGAATTGCCACTAGTCTGCAGATGTACATCAAGAGCAAAACTATCCGGGTAACTAATGATTTGAGAGCAAAAATTACTGGATTTGGAATTGCACAGCTTAGTGGAGATCTGCAATCATCTATGGTATCAGAGAATTTTCAAAGCCTCACAAAACCTGGATAGTGGAGAAATATCTGATTTAAGCAGTAATGCGAGCAGTATTAGAAAATTGGTGCGGTCTAACAGCAATGGATACATGGCTCCAGAGTATTTGTCAAGGGGGGCTGTGACAACTAAAGCCGATGTTTATGCCTACGACGTTGTGCTCTTGGAGCTCTTAACAATGCAAGAACCAATCAGTGTTCACTTTGATAAGAATGGGAAATATGTCAAAAGATCTGTTCCACACGGCCTGGAGCGTTGAACCTTTGAATTTCTTAAGGACGAGGCTGCATAATGGTCTGGAATGGGTGCACGACACATTTGGGGCCTTTATGGATTTTGAACACAATTTCTGCGCTGCAACCAGTTGAACATCGAACTCCAGAAAAATGTCAAGAGAGTGCAGAGTAACAAGTGGCCATAAATTTGATCTGCTTATGCCAAAAGGAAAGTATTTTGGGCATCACAGATAAGGTAAACTGCCTTCTGCATCAAAACATGCTGAGTAATTTTAGAAAGAAAACTGAGCCTAATATTTGTCCTCTTGTTGGAACAAATTTTTGTGTCCATGCAATCTACAAAAGTGGAAGGTCCGAGAGGCATTTCCAACAATAAGGGGATCCAAAATATGAAATGAAGAGAAGATGAATTAAACTTCAGTTCTATGGAAGAGCCATTGTGCCTCTTCCTTTTCTTCCTTTGTGTTTTTGCTTGCTGAAGCAAGGGTGCCCACAAACATAAAAATTAAACATTCAAAGCTGAAGCAAGGGTGCCCACAAACATAAAAATTAAACATTCAAAGCTCAACAATACGATGATTAAACTTCATGAAGGTACAAGGCATACCTCCAGGTCTGTTGTGCAACTTTTATGCAACTTTTAACTATGGGGCTTAGGTGAGCAACATCAACCCAACAATTAAACTTTGTCTTATTTGGACATTGGCAATTTTAGATCACTCGGGGGGTTTGGATGCATGTAATGTAGTCCATTTTCATAGTTGCACCTTCATGGCCTTGCTTCCACAATTGCAACTCCATCGCCTTGCTTAAGCATAGGGTTATGACCAAATGCCAAAATTTAAGAAAAGCTAACACCTATGTTCTAAAGTTTCTAATTTACGGTCTTATATGCATTGTGAAAAAACATTATTTGTTGCACTTCTACATATTATATTACACAATAGTTTCTAATTCATAGTTCTTATCATTACAGAATATTTCAAACTTACTATTAGTTTTTTTACAATGCTTGGAACATTTGGCATAATACCATTTTGGATGCTTGGACAATGTGATAAGCTTCATATGATTCGATTATGGGATGCCAAATGTGGGTGCATGTAAAATGTTCGACGTGGAGAACGTTCACATCAGAGTGCAATTTGAGAAAACATCTAGGAGGTAAATCACAACATTGTTCTAACTTTGCACACATTTTCAAACCAATAAGCGAGATAATGAAGAGAAATGTTCGCGGCGGCCTTGGCCGCCGCGATAAATTTCTTGTATTTATAACCATATTTATTGAATGGAACAACTAATTCAAAAGTAGAATAAATGAAAAATGGTAAGATTCCCAAGTATATTATATTGAAATCAGATATCATATCTATTGTGATATAACAAAAAAAAACTTGCCAATAGTTTTCTCTTATTGATCTTACTAATATTTATCTTGCATCATCTATTTCCTGTATAATAGTTGTACCTAATGTCAATAATAAACTACAAGAAATTTATCGCGGCGGCCTTGGCCGCCGCGAACATTTCTCTTTCCCAACCCCCTCTCTGTACCTAACTGAGTGAAACAAAAAAATTTATTCGCAATGCCCAAGATCTTCTACTGATTCACTTATCGGTTAGAATTTTGTCCGATAGCAGAATAGTTATAGACAATCTAGTTGTGTGCGTTGTGTTATAGTTTAAATGAGATGCAAATTTCAATGCTCCATGTGCACAGTTAGAATGGTATTTGATTCACTTTCCAAATTTAAATGCTTTGTGTGCACAGTTACAATGGTATTTGACTTACTTTACAAAGGTCTTAATTCAAAGGAATCAATCTAGCTAGGTCAAATGCCTCAATTCATGGGAATTACTCATAACGCTTAAGAAAGGTGTTACTATAAGGATCCATTTAACTTCTGGCCCCCCATAACTTGGCATTAACAAACTTTTGGTCATTCTAACTGCATGAGTGTATTTAGTAGCTTTTTGTGGAATCATTTAAATGCCTAATTGTCAAAGGCAAACAATAGAATAGAATAGAATAGTTTTTTTATCGTCATGGCCCAAATGTGAACTAGACTTACATGTTGGAGCTACATAGAGGTTTTAGGTGGATTAAGAGGATTGTTCAGACTGTTATACATGATGCAATTCATAACAAACAATTTCTTGAGAGCTTTTAGAAGAAGTGTGCAACTTGGGTACCAAGAGCACAAATCCAATACTAAGCAAGCATTGTATTGGTAAATGTTGGACATTAACAGTGCATTTAGCTGCACAAGTTTGAGCAAAAAAACATTCGGCGGCCAAGGTGTCGCCGCAATAAATTTCTTGTGTTGATAGTCTAGAAACTTAACCTGTGTTCAGCAGAGAGTAATTTTTGAATAGTTTTAGAAACTTAACATAAGGGAAAATTTGTGGTTCAGAAGCAGTTTCTCTAGACAAAATAATTCGATTGATTTGGTTCCGTGTCTTTAAAGAGCCACAATGTTGCCTACACCATCTGATCCATGTTCTACAGATTCAATCGACCTTGTTATGACCTTTTGATTCTAGACTACTCTGAGGTCAAGGTTCCAGTCTGAAAACAGAGGCTTCGAGCATCCCAAAGAACCAAATAACATCATTATAACAGATGGCAGACGATGTTCTGCTGGTTTGAGCTCACAAGTTTTATAGGGATGCAAAAACCAAAATGTTTTGAAGCAAATCCCTTTTACATAGAGGTTTGAAGTTTCTTCCTAGGTCTCTTGATGCATGAACATATGGGATTTAAACTCCCGAAACAATGCAAAACACCTAGCAACCTACTTCTTACAAATGGTATGCAATAAGCTAACTCGGCTTATTTTCAGCCCTCTATAAGAATGTGAGGTCCTATCTTTTTCTCTATAAGCCAGAATTTTCAATGCAAAAAAAAGGCAAAAAAAAAGACAAAACATAAATGCTTCTTCATCTTCTCTCATAGCCTACTACAGGAACGCAAGTTAGAGGTGAATGCAAAGGCAATTATGTATATCCTTGGCTGGCAAGAAGCCAAGTTGTTTCTCAGGCCCCAAAATTGCAATTCTAGATTTCAAAAATAGGGCTATCATCATCTTTTTGTGATTCACATTAAAATGTTTTTCTCTGCTTCATGAAATTTCTAGTTGGATGCACAATTTCTGCTAATGTAGGCTCAAATCCGACTGTCCAGCTGCTATTTTTGCATTTCATACTACCTGCTCTTTAATCCGAGCGAGATTTTTTTACGTAGAAGGGGGCTCTGATTATACCGGTCTCTGTGGATGGACCGGTGCTTCAATGAAGGTTCTGGTACGTCTGCAAATGGGTGCTCGCCAAAGCAGAGCTCCCAATCGAAATGGGCTCCTATAGATATTCCCTTTCTGCTCCTTCTGTTATGGGTCATTTTTTATTGGTGGTGTACAAAAAAGCGAAATCTCAGCACATCGTAAGCACCTTATCTGAGCGCTGTTTTTTTTCGCGAGACAGGCCGTACGGGTGTAATGAAGTCTGGCGACGGGCGTAATGAAGTCTGGCGACGGTCATGATGAAGGGGGCTTACGAGCTCCGGAATGCGCGCCAAATGATTTGGGGTCGGATTCCTCCCAAGCTTCCCAAATTTTTCGAAACTTCAAGCTCTTTGGCTCTGCCGGAACAGTGCGCCCTTTGAAGCTCTTTTTCGCTCTTCAAGCTCTTTTTCGTTCCGTCTAATTCAAGCGATGGAGCCAGCTTCGAAACAGGTAACAATGTTGAGGTTTTTCGCTCTGATTTATTACAGAGATTGAATTTAAAGCTTTTCCATTTTATTTGCAGTTGCCGGTTGCTAGGACAGAGCGTGAATTCGCTACTTGCCGTGGTCTGCCTTCGGTGGGAAAGAAGCCCAAGCAGTTGAAGCCGGAAGATGTTTCGGAAAATGAATGGTTACAGGTTTGGAAGTGTCCCCTTGAATGTGGGAAAATGAAGATCAAGGGCGCCCAAACTGTGTTTTGTGGCTGAATTGATGATTTGATTCACAAGGTATACCGTAAGAAGCTGGTTAATCACGAAGTTCGAACTCAATTTGCAAGAGCTTTCGCATGGCAGCACACCAACAAGGCTCTTGCAAACCCAAAAAAGTTTTTAGTGAACTAGGCTTCTTTTGCTGCAGACTCGCACAAGGATTCCATGAAGAAAAGGTCAAGGAAAACCCCATCAATACTTTTGAGAAGAACATTCAGATTGTGATGGGCGTAAGAAAGCTTCGTGGAAATGAAGGGTGAGGCCGTGGAACAGGCTAATCAAAGTTAAAGAAGAGGTGTCGAGGATGGAAGGCAGACCGCTGCTTCGAAGTTGTGTGCAAATGATTAGCGGATTCTTGGTGCAGAGAAATACAAATTCGATGTGACTTGAAACGAGATTTTGCAGATGATCTTGAATATCGTAAGACAAGTGCACATTTGAAGACGAGAAGGACTTGTTAAAGGGTCTTCCAAGCAGACTGTTGAGCATGGATAAGGGCAAGTACAACTCTTTGGTTGATGAGGTTTCTATAATTGAAACGAGATATAGCAAAGATTTGATGTAAGTATTGAAAAGTGGCATTCAAAAGCAACTCAAATTTCGTGCTCTGAGAATAATAAGAAATTTCGGGCCATCAACATCAACATGGGTATTTATAACTCTCCTCTATCTTCTACTTGGAAGCTTGTGTCTTGTGTGGCCTTGATTTTAGTGATGAATACACCATGCATGTTCAAATGAAGGCAGCCATAAGTGGCACTTAGCTTGCTTTTCGTCATCTTTGGATAGCATGCGGTGTTTAGGTGCACGGGTTGTGATGAATCAGTGCATGACTTTTGGTTGAGCTTGGGCTTATGAGTGATCGGACAAGTGCTCATGAGGATGATGGTAGCCATGATGAGCAAGAGTCCGGGAAGAAAGTAAACCGATGAACCCAAGAGCGGTAAGATCCAAAAAGAAAATTTGTAATTGATGAAGAAGGTAGCAGCTCTGGACATGACAAAGTGTGCCGAGAGGAAAATGAAGAAACGCATGCCGAGGAGTGCAAGAAAGAAAATACTTGAGAGTAAGTTTGTGCTTATTGACTTTGTGCTTATTGAGTCTTTGGATTCTAACCGACTATGACAGATGCTGGAAATCACTAAGCGAGCCCAAAGTCTCCCAAACATCTAGTAAATAAAGGTGAGTGTTTTCATATTGTGATGCTATTCTTGTCTCATATTATGTTGATCTTGTTTGTTCTTCTTCACCGTGAAAGATATCAACATGCAATTCTTAATGGATGGACTATGTTTGATGAAGGTGAAGAAGCTTTTGCAGTCCACTCAATAGCAAATCCAAAGGTATTGTATGTTTGACCTTCATTACTTAGATAGTTAGGTCAGCTGACTTTAAATCTTTTCTTTTAAAGTTGTTTTCAAAGAGTAGACCTTAAGGAGTTGGGGGAGCCAACAATTATGCCAAGAAACCTGATGAAGGATTTGCCTGGTGCTGATGTTCATGTTGCTGATGTTCATGATGGAGCTGATGTTCATGATGGTCTTTGAAATGTTGAACATTGGTAAGTGAGAGAATGTGTGGTTTCTTGATTGCAATATCGTCCTATTATTGTTTGATTATGTTTTCTGATGTCTTTCCTTTTTTATATCAGTTAAAAGCAACGACATTGTCCAAAAGGAAGATGTTATTTCTTCTCCAGACAACGAGGAGGAAAATGGACTGACTCTTGCAGAGTCATATATGCTGCAAAGGTTTAAAAAAGAAAAAAATTAAGTTGTATCTTCTGACTGTGGGAACTTCTAATCTTCTAATATGCTATCCATTTAAGTTATTGAAGATGGGATGCAATTTTGTCTGCTAAGCATCCTCCAATTTTGTACTTGGTTCAATTTTGTATACGGGTTTCTGAAATCAATATATTTATATATCCACCTTGTTGATGTTATGTGAGATGATTAGGCTGAAAATTAAATTTAAGACCATTGGATCGATTCTGATACCATTGAATTTTAACCATTAAGTTTAACCATTAAAGTTAACCATTAAGTTTAACCATTAAAATTAAGTTTAACCATTAAAATTAACCATTAAGTTTAACCATTAAAATTAAGTTTAACCATTAAAATTAACCATTGCATTAACCAATGGTTTTATTTTGATTAACCAATGATATTAACCAATGGTTTTATTTTGATTAACCAATGATATTAACTCATTTGCATTAACCAATGTATGGTTTTTATTGTTAATTGAGTTGGTCACTTGTCTAATCTTTTGGTAATTTTAGACTTGGATGACTTGGCTGCCATATTGCTTGATGACTTGGTTGTTGACTTGGCTACTGATTTGCCTGCCACCTTGTCTGCTGACTTGTCTGTTGATTTGCCTGCTGACTTGGTCGTTGACTTACGCCACCTTGCCTCGCCGACTTGGCTACTTGATTTGGTTCGCCACTTTGTCTCGCTGACTTGTCTGTTGACTTACCCGCCGACTTGGTCGTTGACTTGGTCGCCACCTTGCCTGACTTGACTTGCCTACCGATTTGCCCCGCCACCTTTCTACTAACTTGTCCGTTGACTTTCCCGCCGACTTGTCGTTGACTTACCGTTGTTTTGGTCTTTGGATTGTTGCGCCGCTAGCAACATCACATTGTGCTAATATATGTGAGCAAGTCCAAGAACTTTTCAAGTATGTTTTCATGGACATCAGCTTCCAATTCAAACATATTACATCCCACATCTTTCATTTCAAATTGCATGACACAACCGGTGGCTATAAACACTTAGCAGATCTGGCTCATATTCAAGCGACTCATATTTGTTGTCTCCTACCCGGTTTATAAAACTTTTTGTCACAACGACTTCCCTCCTCCCAAATTTTTGGCCCCATGGGTCTTTGTTCTCTACAACATGCTTAGGTATAGTGCACTTTAAGATGTAGAAGTCAACCTTCTCTTTGTTATCTGCTGGAGCAACCACTGCTAAGTTCTCCCCTACATCAGTAATATCTCGATTTCCACTCAAGATCCCCTCATAGACCGGTCCATCCACAAGTGCAAGATCATCTTGAATCCCCGGTCTTAATGCGAAAAAGTCCAGTACCTATTCTATCTTTGTTTATGCACTTACCGCATTTTTACCCAACCAACAATCATGACAAAAGCACGAGTAATTCATATGTGCAACTTGAGTAGCATCCTTGGAGTTTACTGGCCTGATGCTATGGAATTTACTAGACCCTGATAAAGTAGCACAATCAAACTGCTCAACTTTGCTTACTTCATCAATCTTTATCTCCCAAAAGTACCTAAAAACAATTAATAGTTTGTTACAGTTAGTAATGTTTACCACGTTAAAGACGGGGTACAAAGAAAGGGCAACAAAGACTGTATAGCAGTCTTCATTAACATATGCAGTACCTATGTTTGTCAGAATCTTTGAAGTGCTCCGTGCAGAATTGAACAATGTCTCGGGCATTTCTTAAAGGTTTGGAATTTCTTTTCAACATTTCATGGGTGAGTGCTCTCTTCAGAACAGCCCCTGCCCCATCATGCTCCCCTGCAAGGTAACAAACAACTATCTTTAATGTTTTGCGATTCCAAATTTTAATGAGACATTGAATTTACCTTTTCCATTATATGATGCAAAGTAGTTCCAGTGAATTGGAATGCCTGATACCTTATAAAATCTACCAAGAAAATAGAAATTTCTTGCACCCTTGAACTGAGATGAGAAGCCATCTGACCACATTATATGGTTGATGTATTTGACTTCCTTGTTGGCCAAGTAATCATCATGCTTGTTAAGACAGTGCTGGACAAACAAGGTGTCATGCTCCCTATCATCCGAAATGTAAAAGTGTGTCTCCTTGATGATATTCCTATCACCTTTGCATAATGAATTATCCTCCACCTCTTTTGCAGTTGCATGCCTATAAGTGATGTGCACAAGTATTGTGCATTGGTCATTTCTCCAATGTAAGCTTTGGATTTCTTGTTGTATCTTGAAGGTATAGTTTTCACAATGACAGATACCACTGTGTTTTCTGGGAAAGTGTCTAAACAATCTCTGAATTGTTTTGCCTGCCATCTAGCCTCATAATTATGGGAAATGAATTCAGTTAAAATATTTTTAGCATATGACATCACATCCTTTGTTGAATTAGCTCTTGTATACCCCTTCACAATGTGCTTTGGAACCACCTTTGTCCTACCTTTGCCATCGGGTTCTTTTCTTTGATTCATAAACCTAAAAGCAAAGCAATGATTAGTTTAATAAATCACAAAATCAGAAAGGAAATGTACATCACCCACCCTATCAAAAGTTTTCCAATCTACTAAATGCCCTGCAGCCTTGCTTAATTCTTTTGGACACATAGGTAACTTAGATGGGCCCAAGCGATTGCATCAAAGAACATGCAATTATGAGTATACCACTCATTTGCAATGTCCTTGGAACATACAATTGACCTCCACAAGATTTGTAGGTCTTAGTATTAGCTTCACACTTTGCTCCAGCACCACAAACAGAACAAGTACAACTACAATCAGCACCATGAATCTTTGTATCCAACCTAATCTTGTTTAGTGCTTGTCTAACATAATCTAGTCTCATATGATACACACAACAACAAGTCTCCCTGTCCTTTACTTTTCAAACAAATGGAGGTTTTAGTGCACGAAAAGCTGAGAATGAAACTTCGAATTTTGGACATTCTTTTCGAAAACTAGCATAAAAAGCACGCTGCATTAAAAGTAACAAGCACATTAGTATTTGTAAATGAATTATAAACTTAAAAGAAAAAAACCAACCTCAGTTTCTTCCAAGAAGTGTAGAGCATGCATTATCTTCTTTCCTTTGCCAAGCCTAATCTTAATAACATGTTTCTTGCATGGTGACACTCAGGTCTGATGAGTCCAAAAATCAATTACTAATTTTTGCTGTTTTCTGCTTAGTTTATCAGATCTGGTTTTCTTTTTGAACATTGACAATAGGCCATCACCAATTTCTGCTATTTTTCTCCTCTGAACTGCTGTTGTCACATATCTTCTATTCAAGTTTAGGCACTTGGAAGTTCCCAAATAATTAGTGCCAGGGACAACAGCATATACCATGGCTGAGGTCCTTGCTGTAAGTACATCAGTAGATTTGGCATGCTTATGGTTTGCAAGAGAATTCTTGAGGTTGTTAACTATCTTTCTCATTGTGTCTACTTCTTTCAATTTTAACATTTCAAATTCTGGCAGCAAATTAGCAGCATCTTGAAGAACTTCTTTCCTCTCATTCTTTGAAACTTTATGACATACCTCATTAGCATGGTCTGCAATCAACCTCGACAGTTGTTGTTTTCTTCTCTTACTGAAAATATTCTCCTCAAATTCTTTGTCCTCTTCCTTCAATTCGGCTTCCCATGCTCTCTTTCTTGCTCTCTGCTGCCTTCTCTTTTCTGCACTGATTTTCCTGTAGAGTAACAAACTATCTTCTATCTGTGTTTCATATTCTGCAAATAGTAAATAATACTAAGAATGAAACACTACATATGAAATAAATTAAGCACTACATAAAACAGATTGCTTAAAAAAAACTGCACATGAAAGAATGTACCTGCTTCTATCTGTATTTCATATTCTGCAAATAGTAAACAATACTCAGAATAAAGCACTACATATGAAATAAATTAAGCACGACATAAAAAATGTTTGCTAAAAAAGCGCACATGAAAGAATGTACCTGCTTCCACTGAGTCCTGCATGTGCTGATTTTGGATGTCATGTACATAATCAACACAAGTATCATCATATGTAGGAACGTTTGTATCCTCCATTTCTTCTACAAATTAGGAAACGGAAATTCAAGAACCAAAATAAAATTCCCATGGCATGTTGAAGAGCTGATTACCAGGAGGGCATTCATAGACAAAAGATTGTTGTATAGGCTGAGTATATGGAGTCGACCCATAGATAAAAGATTGTTGTATAGGCTGAGCAATCTTGGAAGCCAGACGACCACATAGCTCCTTGAATTGGTGGGACTGCTCTTGAAGATTATGCAAACTGGAGAATAGATTGTTTGGATCAAACAGTACTCCATTCCTTGCAATGGCCAAATGAAAGAGATCTGGCCAATTCGCCTGCATTGGAAGAATTCTGGAAAAGAAAACAGCAGCTGCATTTTCCCAAACAAAAACATTCTTTGGGAAATTTGCCCGCCAATTCCAAATTCCAAACACCATCCAAGCCGCTACATACCAGGGATCGCTGACATGGACAACAAATCAGCCGATCTTCCTGAATTGGTTACGGATCGAGCGTTCCGGAGGTTGGGAAATTTTGGCGGGCCTGGGAAAAACAGTGACGGGCGCGAAAACGTCACGATGAAGGACGGTCAGCACCCGTTAATCACCCTATGTCGCGACATGCTGAATTGTACACCACCAATAAAAAAAACACCCTTATGTTATGCTGTTAGTCCTCACTACGCAACCTTGCAGATTGTCTTCTTCCTTATCCTTTTCAAATCCATTCCAATGCAAAGGAGAAAAATGCAAGCTCCAGGAAAAAAATATAGGCTCTTGCTCGAGTTTCCAACGATTCATTCCGATCCTTCCATCACCCAGATCACGAATAGGGCAGTGCTCTTAAAGATCTTTCTGCTATGTCCATAATAGATTTGGAAATAGAAAGCAAACCTACGGAAACAGATCACCTTCTGCTTCCAATCAATCATCCCCTGCTTCAAGCTCGCATTCAGATTTGGCTATGTCGACGGATTTGGGTCAGGACCTAGAAAACATTCTGTGCCTCCAAATCGTGCCAGAGCTTAGCTATGTCCATGCTATTCTAAAGAGACCGGAATGCAAAGCACTTATCTGGGTGTTCTTGCTAAAAGCTCATAGCGCCCAAAAAAGCTGCAGTTATGTGCCAAGAAACAAGGAGAGGACGCCTCCTATTACTCCACCTGACCCGATCCGACCTTCATCCTCTGCTTCATGAAGATGTTCTACTTATCACAATGGAAGCCAATCCACTCTTTAGGCGTGATATGCTAAGCATGAAGTATTCTAATCTGGATCTACACGTACACGATCTGGCATATGCAGGTAATTGATGATGCGTCTACAAAAACACCAGATTTGTGCAATTTTGCAAGGAAGGAAACTGTTAACAAATTTTATTGTCAAGGTTGTTTCTCTGCACATATTATTAAAAACTTGAACCTTGATTGAGCAAAATTTGCT
This sequence comes from Isoetes taiwanensis, assembly GCA_021234155.1. Classification (NCBI taxonomy): domain Eukaryota; kingdom Viridiplantae; phylum Streptophyta; class Lycopodiopsida; order Isoetales; family Isoetaceae; genus Isoetes; species Isoetes taiwanensis. Next base: position 5,981,577 of record JAJEKV010000016.1, on the reverse strand, counting down.
ATAAATAAAGTTATTATTGATGGAGCTTGTCATGATTTTGTGTATAGATTATGCATCAATGCACTAACCATCTTGGTAGGCAATTCTAGAAGAGGTAGGTTTGATATTCAACTCCATCAGCACATTCAGGTTTAATCCAAGAAGGAGCATGGATAAAACCCAATGATGTCTGGGGCAACACTGAGTATATGTGAAATTGCTCTTGCATTATATAATCTTCTAATTGCTGTAAGCTTCCTGAGCTATTATCTGGACTGTCCTTAAGCGAGTCCTCAGATATCTCAAAGCTACCAGCTCCATGAGCATCCTTTATGGCTCTCTTGGCACTCAGCCTCTCAATACTTTACATGGCTATTGTGATGTGAATTATGGGGACGATGCAGACCTAGGAATGTCTACATCAGGCTATGTCTTTATACCAAATGGAGGTGCAATTACTTGGTTGTCCAAGAAACAAAGTGTCACTGCCCATACCACAGAGGCAGAGTACATTTCGAAGCGGCCAAAGAAGCAGCTTGGCTCCTCAAGATCCTATCTTGAGGAGCCAAGCTACTCCCATTCCAATTCATTGTGACAATATGAGTGCTATAGCACTTAACAAAAGGTAAGTTTCATCCCAAGAGCATGCATATCAAGACTCAGTTCTATTACATCCGAGAACAAGTTCATGAGAGCAACGTTTGTCTACCTCATTGCTCCTCCTCCAATCAAAATGCTGATATAATTACTAAACTTTTGTCCAGACTTAAGTTTCAGGAGCATCGCACTAGCATGAATGTTATTTCACGACTTTATGCTCAAGCAGGAGACAAAGAAGATAATTCTGAGTCTCATTCTTGAAACACTTCTACCAAGTAGGAGTATTGACATCTAGCATTGTGTTCCAAGCAATTAGGCGATGAAGGTTTAGCGGTTTCTAAATTTAGGATCTAAACTCAATTCCTATTCTATTCTTAGCGTAGGGCTCTTTGTTTAGAGTTCAGATCAGATCAACGGATTGCTCAAGCTGTTCTATTTCCTATACTTCCATTTCAGCAATGCGAGTCATGGTTTATGGTTCATCTCTTTGAGAAGTTACCTTGGTTTACATCGTTGATAATCATTAGACTTATATTATAATCCCAACATCATAACATATTGTTGCTCTGATAGTCTGCTAAAATATAAGAGGATGATGAAAAGAAGCATGCAATATGCCATTTTGAGAGACCATTTTAGAAAAAAGCATCTGAAATCTCCAGTTAGAGTCACCAGATCCATTTCTTAACATTTGTTGCAGAGCATGAAGGTAGGGAGCAGTTCTGGGCAGTTTTGGAGCCCTATTTTTGGAGCATCATATCTCAGCAACCCGAGATTCTTTTTAGATAATTTTTCTTTTGCTGGAAGGATCTTCAAGTAAGCTTTCCGGAATGGGTCTGATCAGGCCAAAATGCATCCATATGAGAAAGTTATGCTAGAAATTGTAATGCTGGGTCAGAATTGACTGCACTATATATGTTCTTCTGCAGTTTAATTCTTGGAGCTAGAAGACGATCTTTTGAGGCACAAACAATTGCAAGAGGTCCAGAAGTCCATGTATGAAAGAATTCTCTGGAGAAAACTTTGAGGAGGCAAGAGCTTGGAGACATTAAGAAGGCCAGAGCTTGAAGAGACTGCATCAATCTTCTTATCAGATGGGGGTTTCAGTCTATTTGAGATTTCATAGGTTGCGGATTGAGTTTAAACATGATATAGAGGATGAATTTGGGGTTACAAGGTAATCAAAGGTGCTTCACGATCTGAATTGAATAAGCTTTCTAATGTTTGAGTTAATCAATTAATTAAGCAGTGCTCCTTCAGATTTGGCAGGGTTTAATGGATTCGAATCGAATGCCTGTGGTAAATGATGAAATCAAAGCTGTAGGATTGAATCAAGAATGTGGCTTTTGTCTCAGGAAGGGTACAATAAATCTAGAGTTAATTCTATGGGCATGAGGCTGATTTAATTGTCTGATGTAAGTGTTAAGTAGAAAGGGAAAACTGGAATTGGACCCAGGGGATTCACCTTTGATCAGCGTATAACCCATTAGAGTTCAACGGAGGGGTATTTTTTGGACCATTTGCGTACGTATACTTAGGGGTTAGGGGTGTTTTTAGGCACTGGTTTAGAGCAATATCTATACACAGAAGGGTCAAATTGCCTTTTAAAATTGCGTATACAAGGGGGATTTTTTTGCTACCCTCCGAACGCAGATGCCATACCTCCCTTATGGGGTGAAAATATTCTTACCCTGGTTTTGGTGATTCCACCGCGGTGAATAATTTCCCGCGGAATCACAGACCCTCTGACAACGAGATCCGTTCCGGAGGCCCCATTTTTCATACCTGACAATACGGGCGTCCATTTAATACTTCCCCGCGGAATCACAACGGTAGAATACTGCCGGCCGGAATCACCACGTAATTATTCCACGCGATGGAATCACAACGATATAATACCGCCGGATGGAATCACCCATCACGGATTCCACGGCACGGAATCACCTCGATGATATCCTGCCGGGCGGAATCACAACCTTAAGAATTCCGCCGAGCAGAATCACCTACCTGTAATTCCGCCAGGCAGAATCACCAACTTGCAATTCCGCCAGATGGAATCACCGACTTGTTATTTCGTCGGACAGAATCACCCCCTTCCACTTCCGCGGGGCAAAATCACCATATTCTGATTCCGTCCGATGGAATCACACGAGATGGGATTCCTCCAGACGGAATCACCCAGATGGGATTCCCGCCGGCGGAATCACCACAATCTGATTCCATCCGATGGAATCACGAAATCCTGACAATTCCTCCGGGCGGAATCACCACAATCTGATTCGGTCTGACGGAATCACCAATATCTGATTCCGTCCAGCGGAATCACAACACCGTGAATCAACCGGATGGAATCACCTGCACTGAAGGACGCATCCAGGCCGTCTATGTCACGTCGGCATGGGATATCCGTCGCTATTTTATATAAAAAGCCTATTTAAATCCAGGGCCCAGCTTTTGAATTAAATGCCGGACGCCGGGCATTATTAGTCGTACACTGCCATCTGACAAGGGGAATAATTGCAGACTCATTGCCGTATCAGCGCATGCCATGTCAACCCGCAAAGGATAGTGATCATGTCCGAAGGGATCACTATCCGTTAGCGCCAAAAAGCCCTTTCTCAGAGCTTTGTTCCGGCGCCTCCGTTCCTCCCTGCCGCTCGAATTCTTGTCCTTCTTATCGCTGTTCAGATGGATCAAAGCCCTGGAACCTCAGTTAATGAGAAATTTCAAGCAAAATCTTCTGCTATTCGGCTTTCAATTTTCCTGCCAACAATCCCTTGCCGGAAGAACTGGTGGATTCAGAGGTGGACTCCCCTCCTAAATTTCCTCCAGGTTTTGAGCCAGTTGGAGGTGCAAGTCAGATGGCGGATCTTGCATCTGTGCAGGCTAAGCTTGTTAGTAGAGCGGGCGAGTTATTCCCAGGTCCTTGGAGGGAGCCCTCAGTATCCCCAAGCTCTGTTCCGGCAGCAAGTAAAGAAAAGGATCCAGAAGAAAAAGTTGATTGGAAGGAGCCCGAAATAGATTTTGGAGAGGATGCCGTGGAGAACCCTCCTCAGGAAAATGCTGGATACATGGATGATGAAATCCCAAACTGGAAATTTGATCGGGGAGATGGCCGGTGGTATTGTTTATTCGGTGGGTGTAGTAGTAGTTACTCCAAAAAATGGGATCTGGAGATCCACAGACTCGCTAAGCATTCCATGACGAATTATTACAAGCTGCCAGCATTGGCAAGAGGCCAGAAACCAATTGCTCCACAAATGAGCAGGAGGAAGAGGAACTTTAATTTGGTCAAGCTGGAGCAGAGCGCGAATGAAGATTATCCGTGGCAGCATAATCTTAGGCGAATTTTGGTGAGGGCCAAGCGAAGGGCCGAAGCTATGGCAGATGAGCATATTGAGCACGGACTTCTTAATCCTGCTATGAGGTCTACTTGGGTCAATCAACAAGTGGAGATAAAGCGGACGGTAGAGGAAACTCTGGAGGAGAAGAAGAGGGAAGCAATTAGAAAAAATATCGCCGGCAGGTTCGGTTTGACAATTGAAGAGATGAGGGCCGAGATTTCATATTCCAGAGAGCAAGCTCAGGTAGAGAATGATGATTTCAGCAAGGAATTCGCACAGGCACAAGGAGATCTTGCATCCTCCCCTTCCAGGAAAGTGAGCAAGCTCCCACTCAGGAGCTCGCCGAGAACTCCAAGGAAGAAGAAGGGGGCAAAAAAAACAGAGGACTACCTAGCCCCTAACCACATAGTGTTTGAAACCTCCAGCTACATTCAGGGTTTGCGTGAGGCAATTCAATCAGTAGGACTCCCCGATCCCAGAGCTTCATCGGAAGAGGAGGGCATTTTAATTGAGATCCCCATGATGCATAGGCTGGAAGCCAGTTTTTTTAATTCTGTGTTTTCTTATCAATCAGGTCTTATTTCCAGGAGGTGGACCTGCAACTTCACATTTAAATACCCACTGACACTAAGCAGCACAGCCATTCGAGTGGGCAAGAAATCATCAGCAGCAGAATTTCAGGTATATGGCAACTTCGCCCAAGATTTCATGACAGTTCCCGGTCCTGGAAATGATGTGGATTGCAGAATCAATGAAGAGTGTGTCGGTGCCTATCTACTGTAAGTCACAGTTATAAGCACTACCTGAGCATTGCAATGCTTTGATTCGCTGACTATGTTGCTCTCTGCAGGGCCTTGATACATTCCATTCCCCAAAACAGAAGATCCCAGCATGTTTTCGTGCATCATGCTGCCTTTGGCCTATTTTTGCAGAACAGTTTGGAAGGTCAATCAGGTGCATATGATATGTTTGCTAAATTAATCCCACCGAAACCATTCATCAGGCAGAATTGGCGGCTGCAGAACGTCGGGATCTATTACTTCTCAGTCATGAGGAGGTAAAGAATCCGTTTTAAATCCATTCATGGGCAATTGAACCTAAAATCCGGTTTGGCAATTGTTTGCAGCAATCACTGGAGTTTATTCATATTGGTTTCAGACCCCGATGCATGCCAGAGGCTCCAAACTCCTTGTCCAGTGTTGTTGCATTTGCATTCCGGGCATGCACTCGAGCTTGCACTGTTTCGCCACTCTGTAAGTTTAATTCTGCCCCCTTCAGGTCCATGTTTGGTTTCCTCTGATTCCTTTGGCCACATATTTGTGTCCGACATTATGAAGAGGTAGAATTTTGAGTCCTCCAGATTGCACAATGCCTCCTGCGTCTCTTTGAAGGTCCCTCAGCAGGAAAACACCCAGGATTGCGGAATTTACATGATTTGTTTCATCAAGTGGTTCCTGCAGGATATGTGCAACACCAAAGAGCAGTCTGTAGGTATTTTGTGTGTCCAATTTTATCTAATCTTATTCGAACTTTGTCCTAATTTTTCCGGTTGCAAGTTGTGGATATTTCCAAATGGTTTGGGCATGCTGAGATCGACCAGACGAGGTTCTCATTTGCAGTGATGCTACAAAAATTGGAAGACTGTGTCCAACAAAGAAGAAGCACCTTCCACTTGCCTGAGGGAGAGATTGGAGTGAAACCGGTGGCCCTATGACCCATTTAAGGATCAATGGCCCTTGAATTTTTATTTTCTGTGTGTGAATATGTGAATAGAACAGCAAAAATCCCAGCATTGCTGGGTTTAATGAGTTCCCAAATGTATCAGAATTTGAATTCAGTTGAATTTGAATGTATTTTAGCGCGAATCTATTTCGAAATGTTTGAACGTGAATATTCGAATATGCCGTCCATACCACCACTTAAAAAATAGAGAACTATTTGTCTGCCTAATGGTCGAAAATGTAGGTACGTGATTCCTTCGCAAGATATCTCTAAAGTCGTCATCTATCCGGTGGAATCACAAAATGGTGATTCCATGCCGTGGAATGCCCGCCGCCATCATTGCATGCCGCATGCATTAATTGCTTCTTCACATCAAATGCCTGCCATTCTGACGGACGGCTAACTGACGTACGCAACGGGGAATGAAACGGCGCCACGTCAGCGGCTACACTGACGGACAATTTAGGGCCAAATCTAGGCCCATAGGGGGTGGCCACAGAATCATCCTTCGGCCGCCGGATCAGCATCATCCTCTTCGTATTCACTCATAATTCCTTGCCTGACGCTCATGTGAGGCGCTTCGATCTTCCCCGTCAGCGCTAACTTTCAGTTTATCATCATCAGGTCCCGCAAGCTCTGTGCCTCTATAATTCGGTAAGAATCATGTTCGCCTGTTAAAGGAAATGATGGATGTTCTTACCATTTGTTGCTGAGCTCCAGGCATGGCGAACTGCCCCCCAATAGCCATACTCGACGGCGTCCTCGTAGTGGACCTCGATTTTCTGGAGGCGCTCAAGGATTGCAGGCTTGAGAGTCTACAGGAGCGTCTCCGGAGTCGTGCACTGGTAGAGGTGCTGCCAATTTCTGTGGCCATACCTTCGGGACACGGTTGTGAATGCATTAGGATTCCTGTGAAGGTTTCCAATGTTTCACACATCCCCGGGCACGATTCGCTTGATGAGGAGTGGGCAAAGAATCTGTTTGCCTACATTCACGAAACTGAAGTGCCGAAGGAGTTATCTGCAAAGTGTGGCTGCAAAGATTCTGCTGGTTCAAAGAGAGTGAAGGAGGAGTGCAAGGATGAGCCAGATGACGGTGATTTTATATGTTCCCGGTTGCCTGCTACAAGAACCCAAGTTTTGGGAGGGTTAACTGGTCTACCAACAAGGTGCGACTTCATTCGCTGCTGTTTGTTGATGTTCTTTATTTCTGCTGCAACTAACTCACTGCATGAACTACACAAAGAAAACGAGCCTGCCCCAGTTACAGTGCATAGCTCGCGATGATTAATGAAGGAGGAGCGTCCTTTTTTTTTTGTTTCTGTTGACACACCTTTCTATAAATCCGGAGGAATTCTAAATCCCTCTTGAGTTTTGAGTTCCTGGTAGCTACCTTGCTTAAGGCCTTTTTTTGAGAATACAAATCTAAGTTATTGGATGTTCAATCTGTTCAGTTAGCTTCAAATTGCAAGCACATGCAACTTGTCCATGCATACAAACTGTTTTTTCCTGATGTATTCTGTGCAATGGCCGTGTATGGTAATTCCATACACAAGGCCCCCAAAAATGAACTTGCATAAAAAATCAACGTGAAAACCAGTATGTATATGGTTTTTTTATATAACAATTCATAATGTCAATAAAAACCATGTGCCTTTGATGGTTTTGCAAAATTATTAGTAGTTCATATCATACTTTTTATACTAATTCTAAAATTTAAACTAGTTTATATAAATTATCACTAGTTTGTAAGATGGTTTCTAAGCATACATTGATTTTATAAAATCATTGCTAGTTCATATCATGTTTAATTACATAAATTCTACACAGTACAATGGTTTTTTGAAATGACTATTAGTTTGAAAGATGTGTTTTAAGCATATGTTGACTTTGCAAAACCATTGCTAGTTCATACCACATTTAATTATACGCATTCTAGATCTTAAAATGGTTTCTTAAAATCATCATTAATTCTTCAGATGCTTTTTACACATGTTTTTTCAATATTATAATTTTGGATGCTCTCAGATACTAGTTGTCGTTATCGTATATGTTTTTCAACATAATTTTTATACTATCAAGTTTTTGTTGTTAGTTCAAAAACCATGTTGGCTTTTGCAAAGAAGTTATTTCCTATGCTTGTTAATAGTTTTTTATAATCTAGCTTTGTGCAGCTATATTACACAATTGTCTCAGTCCTTAATATCATTACTAGTTTTTATATATTAACTAGTAATATCAACTATTATGTTTAAAATCTTCGAATGTAGCACTATTTTTCTAAACAATGATTCCCTACCTTTTTTCTTTTTTTTTAAGAAAAATTCCTACTTTCTCAACATGGGAATTCGAACTTGAAGTGTCCCTAGTATCTTACCATTAGACTATTGGAATCCAGGTTTTGTAAGAAAATAATACACTAGCCACGACATGTCACCAATATGAACATCAACCTACCTACCTACCTATCTATCTTCTGCCTCATAGCCATGATAAAGATCCCATGTCTGTGCCAGAAAACCTTGGACATGTTCTATTTTTGCTCTGAATTGCCAGAGTTTTTGCTCTGAATCACCGGGGTAAATTCCTTGGACATGCTCCATTTTGTAGTTGTTATCATTATATTGAATTCACAAATATCCAGCAATTGTATATTTGAGAATGGTAAATTTAAGTTGGTCCTGTTTCTGCTTGAGCACTTTTTTCGCGGCATAAACTGAGACTTTCGTGCATACTTCGAAAGTTTGTTCCATATATTTAATTGAATTTGGCCTCGATTCCCCGTCTTCTTTGGACATCAAGGTTCTACCATAAAGAAATAAAGCACTGCAAGTTCTTGAATGCCAATGGATCACGCCCAGAACCCTATGGTTTGACCAGTTGTAAGTTTGACAGCCCAGATCGTTGTGTAAACTGATCCATATTATCAGAAAATATGGACTTTGTGGCATGTAACCATTGGAGCATAACTTCTGCAGGGTAAGTAGGATAGCATGGACCAAGAACTCTAGGGGAGTATAGTGCATGGGTGTACAAATATAATGGGCATGGAGCATGCATAATGTTGGTTTTGACATGGGTGTTTGAAAAATAGGATCGAGTGACAATTTGACAGATAATCAGACATGGTTCATGGGGCCTTTGGAAATGTAGGCACAAGGTCTTTCTTCGGCACTACTTTCTATTTAGAGGCATGTGGCATGTACCTTAGGGAGTTAAGTGGCCACATTGCAGTTCTTAAAATCATAGAATGACGGACAGGTTTAGAAGGCTTAAGGTCTTAACAGAACTTGGTGAACTTCCCAAGAATAACATAGTGAATATAAATCAGGGGGCATAAAGAGACCCTTGTGCCTTTGGGAAGTGTGCAAATTTCACTTTGAAATTTTATTTTGGGGCATTGGGCAAGGGACTAGTGCTCAATTGCAAAAAATACATGGTAAGAACGTTGCATGTGTTTATTGTTGCAAATAAGAAATATAAATCAAGGCGGCATTGACAACCAGGCCTCCAGATTAGATTTTGCTTAAACCGGCAAAATGCTGTGCTCAGAAAATATCCTATAATTTGCCGGATTTAACAAGCATTTTACAAAATTTTAACCAGAAATTTTCCGGCATCTATTAAAGAAACCGAATTTTAACAACTTCAACCAGAAATTCTGGGGAGGAACCCCCCAATCTGGAGCCCTAGGAGAAACGGACATGCAAATAGAAGTAGTGATTTATGATTTTTATTGTTTATCGCATTTTGAAATTAAGGAGGTATGGGGCTGATCTGGCTATAAAAGGAAAAAACGTAGGGTTAGGGCAGGCATTTTGGCAGCGAAGGTGCAGCTATGACAGTTCTGGATCGGCTGAGTGCGAGCATATAAAATATGAGGTGGTGTATAGAGCACGCGTTCTCCATATTAGGTTTTGACTCGGCAGCATTTTGATCACTGCCATGTCCAACAACATAGCCTAGATCAAACTATGCATTCATAGCTGTAAGTGAAAACTAATGCTTGAGAGGAGCTTTGCTTCATCTTTCAAGCATCTCGATAACAGGTAAGCTTTGTATTATTTATAGCTTAGCAGAAAAGATGAATAGGTGCTTCTAGATGCTGCAGATATCAGGCATCTTTAAGTAGCAAACACCCTTTTAACGAGGAGGTAAAAAACTATAACTTACATTCTGTTGGGCGAATTCCCCATATCCACCCAGCATAAGGGGGGTGTGGTAAACACAAAATTTTACTTCTGGTATTCTATTCCTAAAATCTAGACCCTGTTCAACATTGCCCAAACTTTCACCATAAAATCTAGACCCTGTTCAACATTGCCCAAACATTAAAAAATAGTGGTTTCTTAATGTTGGCCAAATGTGCCAACATTTGAGCCAACGTGAATGCCCAAACAAACACGGCCGGTTCCTTCGGCCAAAAACTTCAACTTCAAAATATATTTTGGGTATAGGAAGTGATCATGGGGCAAAGGAGCAATTCGAAAGAAAATAAATATGATGAAGCACCAAGGTTTAAATGAAATAGGTGGATAGCAGGTGAGGTTATCAGCCATATGAAACGAAAAGGAATGGGAAAGCAGATATGGCGGAGCCATTCCCTACAGTCCGGCGGTGGAGGAGATGCGGGAAAGCGGCAGAGAAGTCGGGTTTGTGTAGGTAAGAAGGAAGGCAGCAGAGAAATAGGTGAAAAGCTTCCGCTTGGTTCAGAGATATGGCATGCGTTTCTTGCAAATCCGCCTTTGCATTGTAGGTAAGCATAGAAAAGCAGAGCAGTACATGGCCATAACAATTTCCTGGCAAATCCGGCATGAAATAAGGATGTGGGAGAGTAATGTGCTTTGGAATGCCAAAGAGAAGCAGGCTGACCATATTATTTCCTTGCAGATCTGTCAGACCAGACGAACAGGGCAGAGCATGGACTAGATGCTTGAATTCGTTTTGCACAGAAACCACCATGTTTTTTGTTGATGGAGTCTGCAGATGCAGGGATGAACCGAGGTATCTTCTCTTCACATCTTTTGGCCGTTTGAATTGTTTCTCTTGCAGATAAAATCCACCAAAAATTTGCTTCAGAATATATTCGGCTTTCTCAGACTATGACTGCATCATTACTGATAACACTGAATAAGTATGGATCTTTTAGAAAATATCTCATGATGCACCTGCTCTTGCTCTTCAAACAAATCAGGAACCAGGATTTATATGGGGAATAAAACCCTGCTCAAATGAACAGGGTCCCGGCAACGGAACCACATTCATTTTTCTGTTTCCAGCAAATTGTTTTTCCTTTTGTGCAACTACAATTTTTCCTTAATAAAATCCATTATGATCTCTCTTTTATGCGAATTTTTTTGCTGAGTTTGAGAATTTCTGTTTTACCATGGTTATTTATTCATACTTTCTTCCTCAAATTTGTTAGGTCTCCTGAACTTGTGGATAATAACCGGTCTCCGAATTTTGGTTAAAATTTGATGGTAACCTGGATTTTGTTTATTACTTCTATAAATGCTGATTTTGTTGCTCAGGTTTCTTTTATGTTGTGTAGGCTTCTGCAAGGTTGGATGAGATAATATGGAGGTTGCGGGGAAGGATGCACAAGATAAGAGAACTGTGGTAAATTTACGTTGCCTATTTTGTAATATAAATTCGATTGATTTATTTGTGTTTTCTTTTATGCTGTGCAGGCTTCTGCAGTGTTAGATGAGACAATATGGATGTTGCGGGAAAGGATGTACAAGATAAGAGAACTGTGGTAAATTCGCGTTGCCTATTTTGTAATATAAATTCGATTGATTTGTTTGCTTTGGAGTAATGACATAAACACATATTTTACCAGGCAAACAAGAGTCTTGTATGTGTCTTGGAGGACCACAAATAAATTGCAAGCAGGGAAATAACGAGTCATGTTCACTCCCTACCCGGAATGTGCTATGCCATATCACATGTATTAGATCATGTATCTTGTGATGCACATGTATCTCGCTGCTTTTCATGCAATTGGATTGTTCCCTTAATCTTGATCTTGTGAATAAATGGCATTCTCCTATGTTTTCTTTATCATTGTATAGCCTAAAAGAATGTCAGATCCTTCACTATTTTGGTTGCAAGTGTAACCATTCTGCTGCATTTCATAGTGAGATCACCAGCCTCTTTGACTGAGCTCTCGAATGGTATATTACAAGAAGGAACCTGAAGTGAATGATCATGTTCTTGTGGGCTGCTATTGCTACGCTTTTGGAAGCACTCTTAGACGCCCTCGAAATATATACGACACCCAAACCGTATACATGTTGGGGACTTTCCCCTCCCATGGCAACCAACTTGCCATGAGCGTGGCTCCTCCGTCTATTTCGGGCCATCTATGAAATGATGCCCTAAAAAGAAGGACACGAAGGGGTCATTCGCCCACGCTTCAATGGGACTCCTACGTCGCGGAAGCATGAATGCAAGGGTTAGCACACAAAGATAAATCATATATAAATAACCACCACGAAGGGTGGCGATCCATCCAAACACCAACGGCATAGAATATGCATCTAAACCTAAGAAAACACCCAAACCCCTGGGTTCTACCCCTACTGGACTCGGTGAGGATCGATTGGACTACTGGGCCTCAAGAGATCAGCGACCGAAGTCTTGGCATTGTGTTGGCCGGGCATAGAACATCGGCTAGGGTTGACCACTCCATCCGCCCCTCCCGGTGCACACTTTGCGATGGGTCAATTCACGCTATGGCTTCGGGCTTATAGCCTTCCAGGAGACGCAGTTCAAGGTATCACCCTTTGAGCCTACTCCGTGTTCATGACGCTGGTCCGATGAGGCAGGGGCCTGGGAAGCCGCCCCTTCCAAAATCAGCTGTGGTCCCATGGGTGAGCTAGAGAATACGTGCGCTTAAAATGACCCCGCATCCGCATCGGAACTTACTCACCCTAAATCTACTCAAAGTGCATGGTGCCCCATACGGGTCACACCACTACACCCGTGGGAGTGTCGGACCCATACCCGCCCTCTCGCGGACCGGCATCGAGGCCTAGCCCACTGTAGGAGTCCCAGGAGCCTTGTATGTTCGTGCAGGACCCCACCCCCACTTCACCACTGTGTTCCTTGTCTGGTGCTAAGCCAGTCCATAGCGTCTATGACCCGGTGGGCTCTTGTACACAGGCCGCAATATTGGGAATTATAGGGTTTTATCTAGGAACATACTAACGTATATGAGTTCAGAGGTCTCTACCCCGCCCTTATTTCCCCCATTTCCAGAGTGATACCATACAAAGAACTATCAATCCATCCTTTTTAAGAACCAAACCAGAATCAGAATATAAAGAGAACTTACCTTTACAATCAAGGGTTAGTTCCTACCATTAAAACACAGAGAGAACAGACAGAACAGTACAACAAGTGCCCAACAGGGGCGCTACCCTAGAATTCACAACTAAACTACTACCAACCAGTGTTTCGGCTGGAATCGTTATCGTGGGGTGCTTCCATAGTGCTGTACGAAGGGTGGCAGCAATAGCTAGGGGTTGTTTAGTGATTTTGGTGAGGTCAGCAGCAGTCCTTGGGCGCCAGTTGCTCCTTAAGGCCAAGAAACAGTCCTTGGGCCTCTGCTCCTTGAAGCCCAGCAGCTCCTCTCCTCCATCTCCAGCTGCTCCTAATTCGAATTGGGGCACAAAAGCCCTAATTTGGGTGTCCAAAATGGAAACCATGCCTTGCCCAATCGATTTGGGCCAAGTGGCACCCCAATTAACTAATTTAGCTTAATTAGGGTAATTAGGCTATATACTTTATAATTATCCACAATGGATTTATTAACATAGCTAAATAAAACCATTGTGGTCGACGCCCACTTAACCAATTACCCCCTTATGTCCTAGTGACGTGTCCCGGCGTGCATAACGATACCGTATGAATGCACGGGCGAACGCCACATTCTCCCCACCTTAAAATGATGTTGTCCTCAAGATCGGGACTATCGTTGTTGCAAAGCACATCATGATCATCGCTAGGAGTGTTAAAAGTGAACAAAGGAAAGTTTGTGGAAGTGTCACTGTTTCATCCGTGGTGACGAGCTCACACTCTATCTATGTTAGAAAGCATTCTTTCTATAGATACATGTAACTGATTATATATTAAAGACAGGTATAGATATAAAGAACTTCCATTTGTTGTTATATTATAATCTGTAGTTATTAACCTCATGACCGATTAATAGAAAGTCATTCTAATCATATTAACTTTAGTGTGTATATGTATTATATTCTCCCTTCACTTTACAATTTCGTTTTCCTATTTTGGTACAATTTTAACAACTCATATATTGTTATTGTGAGTGTTTAGATGCTTCTGACATTTATAGTTACCCTTTAATAGAATTATATATTGTACCGTATATTCCATTTTGACCTATATACGTTAACGTTATCTAAGTCTCGTTATTCCCTTAGGAGTTTGTGTAAGACATACATACTTATCCCCTTCTATTATATTTGATTATGTGTTTAATAACTTGCTGATTATCTTTAATGTTTCCACAATCACACTTTCTATCTTTAGCATAGATTACAGTCACATGAGGACACATATTAATTCATTGGTTATGTTTGTACATTTACCGACGTCCCCGATATTCTTATATTTGAATTACTTATTTATTTTATTGTTATTTTCATAAATTTATCACACATACAGTGCAGCCGTGTGCATATTTTGACGATACATTCAACGAATTGGTACCGCCCGGCCGCTATCCAAAGCCAAGATGGCTATGCAATCGCCCTCAGATCACGTAAGGCCGGGCGATTGCGACTATGGTGTTCACGCGGAAGCATCGAAACCATGCGTGGTCCGCCCGAGCCCGTTAGATGATGATAACCGAGGAGGTCGGGCCCTACTTGAAGTAGAAGTGCTGAATGTTGGGAATAAGGAGTGTAGCGATGTCTCTATTTTGGATGGATACTCGAGAAAAATTGGTATGACGCTGTTTGGTATCTAAGTGAAATGCTGGACCTAAAAATTACGAGGATTGATGTATGATGCGGCATCTAGGTTGCTATTCAATGTAGAAGGAGACTGGATATAGCACGATATATCAAGTGGAGAAGTGGTTTATGATTATCTACTATAGACTATGTTAAGGAGGTACTATACTAAGGTGGAAACTGGATTATAAGTACCCAGCTCCTGAGAGGGAAAACACTTTAAAAGTGTAGGTTTGATTCGTGGAACGGTAGAGAATAATGTTGTATGAGGATGTTGATCCATAAATTATGGATTATAAAATTACACATATATTGTGTTTGGTAAAGAGATTGATGTTTCTGAGGTGTGAAACAAGGACGCAAGATTATAGACGACTAAGAAGACCACGTAAGCACGTGAATACACTTAATAACGTTGGTCAAATGCAGGTGAAAATTAAAGAAATGGCCAGATCCTATGTCGGCCGGGGGTATGTAGACGCCGGATAAGAGACTGGACAATAGTGTGGGACGTAGTTTTTCCACAAGGTGAAGAGAGCTGAGGTCGAACTGACGAAGGCAGGAATAAGCATTCTGTAAGACTGCTGGAATGGAAGACGAGAATTGCTAGCAAAGGGTGCAACCATCTGAAAGCTACAAAGTATGTTGGAGCTCTGGCGAAGCTTATTCTATGAGTTGACGTTGAACTAATGATACATTAGGAAGGCAAGTAATGTACCCACACGACAAGTGGGAGACAAGAGGTGCTTGGAAGTTGTTGTAAACAACGTTTCAAATATAGAGAGTTTGGAGGGACACTTTGAAGAGACCAAAGCCTGGAATATGAAGAAGGGAGGCATCCAATGAACATCTGGCCAAGGAGGATGTGCTCTGGACTTGGTATCGTGTGTGCATCCCGAGGAGTAGTTCCGTGTTGGTAGATGTGTATTAGGACCATTTACTAGGAACATAGCTAGAAAAAGATAGGGTATATACTAGAACTTTTAGTTCACATATATGAATACGGAGGTAATGAAGATAAGAATTCCTATAGTAGACATCAAGTATGGCCACTAGGAACTTAGGGTGGCATGTGCCCCTATGTAATTTATGACTAGAGCGTGAGGACCAAGGCAACCTAAGGATAGAGAGTCTAGAAGGTGTGGTGTGAAATCCACAGCATATATAGGAGACGCAGCTAGGGGCTACGTCAACGAATTATATATGAGTCAAGAGTTAGGGTTGGTGCACACATGTTACTATATCTCATAATAACAACGTAGTGGTTTTGGATGTTTGAAGGATTTAGTAGTATTACATACCACACTAGCGAGGATATCAAGGATGTCGATTGTGACATCCAGATGTATGTCATATTGGAAGATGGTAGAATATTCGTACAGGGCTGGTGGCATATTACGTGACAATGTTTACAGAAGGAGCATAATGATATGCTTATATACGAGATATTGGGTTAGGTATGCTTTACCAGAGATAAGCATTCAAGCTATCCCAATGGTTAAGGTTGACTATCTCAGATACGTCGTACTAAGGAAGATGAGAAAAGTTTAAATGAGTGAGAATAGCTAGAGTAAGTCTAGCATATACGGTGATGTTACGTTCAAAAACATCCCGAGGATGGTTGGAACGGTATTGGAATAACCGATAATGAGAGCT
Organism: Isoetes taiwanensis; assembly: GCA_021234155.1. Taxonomy (NCBI): domain Eukaryota; kingdom Viridiplantae; phylum Streptophyta; class Lycopodiopsida; order Isoetales; family Isoetaceae; genus Isoetes; species Isoetes taiwanensis. The sequence goes on along the minus strand of JAJEKV010000016.1, from coordinate 5,965,293 downwards.
TAACTACTCAAAGGTTCTAGATACCAATGTATTAGTTCAACGTTATAAGCTAAGAGCATTTATTTGGTTTTGGGAATGAAAAGATATATAAGAATATCGCGCCCCACGATGGAAGATAAGAAGGAGTACGATGACTTTGGCGATTATACCTTTAGGGGTAACCAAGAAGAGGGCAAAGACATAGGAATTCCAAGTCCCGATAAAATCAAGACGAGATGTATTGATCGAACGGTTAAGATTATATAGACCAAGTAGTCCATATAATCAAGAGTTACCCTACACGTGGTGAACAATTCTAGGTACGTATAGAAGCCGGAGGATCCGTTTCCTTTGCATAGACCCGTTAGAGATTATGACTTGAAAACTCTTAAGAGGGTAAGGAATTGGATAATCATATGGCTGTTACTAACGAAGATTGAAACATTGGATTTTCCTATTAGAAGACCGGGGTTTTAGTGCCTCCGCTTCATTATGAGGGAGCCAAAAAGGCGACAACATTCAAAGGGATCAAAAGTTGAGGTTGACATGCTAACTTAAGATAAATAGGTTAGGTGTGACAAAACATGGCTAAATAAAATTAATCAAGGAACCTTTAGAAAAGGCCTTGGATTGTGGTAGAAACCTTTAGAACTATGGCATAATCCCATGGGAAAATTATAGTTTATGTAACCGGGTTAAAGTACCATAAGTTTAAATTCATCCCTTTTAGGTCAACCCCTTAGGTTAAGATACTCCATGGTGGCGTACCTTTATTGGGTGACGGGTCGCCTTATTTATACATATACCATATAAATACATGGAACGCCACATTCACCCCCTCTTAGAAAATAATGTCGTCCTCAAAGATTGGGGTTAGTTAAACAAAAATGGTTAATCTAAAAATCGCAATAGAAGGAAGTATCCTTAAACCTTCTTATGATAAGTATATTAAATGCACCTTGGTGCTTAAACTCTTCTATGCAGATCCATACATGGGCAAGTCACGTCATCGCATCGGGCCCGCACATGTGAATACATCAGCATGTACAAGTCCAACGTAGAGTTGGCCCCTGCCCATTTGGGAAGTAGGTGGTACAGCCACATCATAAGAACTACAAAGGTTACATTTCAGCTAAGTTAGAGCAGGTATCTAGCATTGTGGGATGAGGATATATGTTTGTTATGTACATAGCATGGACACATACGATAAACATGCTGGAGAGGTAATCTAGGTGGTGACACTAGGAGAGAAAGACGAGCGTATCCTAAAGTTACTGATGGAGGGTCTGGAGATACGTTCGGAATGTGCAAAGGATGATCAATCCGTTGCACGCTAGGGTATGATGTGGTAGTTTGCACTTGAAGTAAATGTCAACGGCCAATAGAATAAAGCTTAAGGTAGTGGGGTTGAGTAGTACAATAGTACAATTCCAGGATAGGTATCAAATAAGAGTTACATGCTAGAAGTTAAAATGTGTCTTGAATAGACACCTAAAACTAGCTTTCCCACATGATCCATACCTGGATCAGGCAGAGGTGACGCCATGGGTTACATGGATACAAGTCCGTGTTGTCTCAACATAGATAATTGTAGAAAGGCTCACAAAGTACAAGGCGAGCACCTTGTAATTCACGATGATTTATGGGAAGGCTCACCCGCTCTTAGGCCATGACTATGGCTTAAATGCGGATGTCAAGTCATTTGGAATGCCGTAACAAAGAAAGATGACATCATGACAGAGAAATGTAATGAGTAACATTTCCGGGATGTAGGACAATGTTGGATTATAACCCCAATGATAGGTAGGTTTACAATATAAGGGCCATATAATAGTGGCTTAGAAGGCACAAGACGGTTAACGGATACCTAAAGGAGTAATTGGATTGGTGACTCTACTGAATATAGATCACAACTAAAGGGTGATTTGTATACAATGTGGCAGACGTAAGGGCCAGGATACTGAAAATCGGCCATAGACGTAGAAAACATATTGAAGAAATAAAAGACCCTGATGCATGATATTTAGCAATCTGGATAGAAAGGTTATTACCTAACATGAAGGGTGGTCATTGCTAATGATTTGGTGCATGGCTTAGGGAAGAAGACTTCCATGTCCTAAGACAAGATGGTGAATTGAATTCACCAAGGACATTTTTAATAAATAGATAGATAGGTAGATAGCATTTATATGTCATGCCACGATGGCAGCTGTCCCCGAGGACATATGATGGACCCCGAGACTTGAACACAATATCTCACGAATAGAGGAGGCCTACCTTGGGGGGGTCTTTGGGTGGTACTGTCCTTTGGGACATTCACATAACCCCTTGGAATACGTAAGTTCATTTGTGGAACTTAACACCATTTGGGGATTAAAGGAATGGTTGGAAATACTTTGCCCCAACCATATTTGGATACCCTAGAAGGAGGTGAGTAATCAACAATGGTTGGGTGGCATTGGATTGTGCGGAGAACAACTCTAAAAAAAAAGGGTAGGCTATTTGTCACTTTGACAAAGCGTGGTGGTACGATGATTAATGACATCTATATAGATGGTGAAGTTTGGCACAAAGTGTTACCAAGGTTTGTACCCAACAAAAGGACTGGTTACGTGAGTCGGTATGTGCCATGATCTAGGGGAAGTGATAAAGTAAAAGGAACAAGACCAATGAGAAGGAATATTGAAGGGTGGTCTAGAGGGGTGCTTTGATGGCGCCCCTAGTCGGTTGGACGACAAAAAGATCCTTTCTCCGAACCGAGACGAGTCAAGGTTTAGACACTAGAGCTTAGGCAACGTTAATTAGAATTATGTTTATAAAACATTACTTATATAACGTCGAATAAGGTCTAATATAAAGCATATGAATGTAATATGGATTGAATCATGGCAAGGGTCAAGAAACCGTGGTTATCAAGGCATCTACCAAAGGACAATAATAATTAAAGTTATGGATCGAGGAACGCCGATAATCGACATTATTATCGCCGCCTAAAGAATATCCAAGGATATAACACATGCCGCTATTCTAGAGAGTTGCCCCGTCGTTAATTAAATTCGAATTAGTCCCACCAAGTGAGTTGATGTTATCATAACAAGTTGGCCGGACTTGCTAGATTACGCCGCGGTCATTTGGTCGGTTTATACCTAGGGGATACTAGCTTTATATATGGTTACCAGCTTATCCGGTTGACTATGGCGTAGAAAGGTCGACTCTCGTGGCCATGGCAAGAGTGCTTACCCGCGGCTATGGCGAGAGAGTTTGCCCCGGCTATGGCGAGAGAGCTTGCTCCGTGGCTATGGGAGAGAGCTTGCTTCGGGCGGCTATGGCGAGAGAGCTTGCCACCCGAGGAGTCTTCGCCTCCACTTCGTGGGTTTACCAAAGGCACGGCTCTAATTTTAAAATATAGATGCATTATAAATATCAGAAAAAGGGTTACATCTCTTCAAGAAAGAAGTTGGCTTATTGGTGAAGGTGTTGGTTTGGGTGCAGAAGGTCAGGGGTTCAAGACCCCATAGTACCCCTTTTATATAAAAGTTGCTATGCAAGAGAAATAGAGTACTATATGTGTATAAGAAATATGTGAAACACATATGTTACATTCAAGAGAGAGTTTGGTGTGGTGGTAGGCACCTAGGTTTGGAGTTCAGAGGTCATGGGTTCAAATCTGGGTTGAGGCGCCATAAAATATGTATATATAAAGAAAGTAATAAAATTTTTATATCATGGAAATACGCGTTTTATACGGTCGGGGCCGACAAAGCGATTGGCGTTTCTACCGCTCGTGAGTCGATCAAAAGCAAGCGGCGCCCGAAGTTGACTTTCGGGGCCCCTCCTTGACCATTTTTCGCCAATTAACGATCGCCCTAGGGTATTTGGGGTACGGATCCAATGGAGCCATTTCCGCCTTCATCCCAGCTACCTACAAAAGGTTATAGCCCCTCCAAACTTGGGTCCTCCGCCTCTAACTTCCTTAAACCTAACCGACAAGCTACGAAGTTAGAGTTTGGCTGTGCTATGATTCCGGTCAAGCGTAATCATGGCTCGATACCATCAGGACGCCCCCCGAATATATACGACACCCACCAGGTATACATCGGGGACTTTCCCTCCCATGGCAACCAACTTGCCATGAGCGTGGCCCTTCGTCTATTTCGGCCATCTATGAAATGATGCCCAAAAGAAGGACACTGAAAGGGGTCATTCGCCCACGCCTTCAATGGGACTCCTACGCCGCGGAAGCATGAATACAAGGGTTAGCACCAACGATAAATCATATATAAATAACCACCACGAAGGGTGGCGCATCCATCCAAATACCAATGGCATAGAATATGCATCTAAACCTAAGAAAACACCCAAACCCCATGTTCTACCCCGGCTCAGACTCCAGTGAGGATCGACTGACGGCTGGGCCTCAAGAGATCAGCAGACCGAGTCTTGGCATGGCGTTGGCTGGCATAGAACATCGGCTAGGGTTGACCACTCCATCCGCCCCTCCCATTGCACACTTTGCAGATGGGTCAATTCACGCTATGGCTTCGCTATAGCCTTCCGGAGACGCAGGTTCAAGGTATCACCCTTTGAGCCTACTCCAGGTTCATGACGCCTGGTCTGATGAGGCAGGTCGGGGAAGCGTCCCCTTCCAGAATCACAGTGGTCCCATGGGTGAGCTAGAGAATACGTGCCGCTTACAGCGACCCCCGCATCCGTACCCGACTTACTCACCCTAAATCTACTCAAAGTGCATGGTGCCCCATACGGGTCACACCACTACACCCAGGGAGTGTCAGACCCATACCCGGCCCTCTCCGTGACCGGCTATCAGGCCTAGCCCACTGTAGGAGTCCCAGGAGCCTTGTATGTTCGTGCAGGACCCCACCCCCACTTCACCACTGTGTTCCTTGTCTGGTGCTAAGCCAGTCCATAGCGTCTATGACCCGGTGGGCTCTTGTACACAGGCCGCAATATTGGGAATTATAGGGTTTTATCTAGGAACATACTAACGTATATGAGTTCAGAGGTCTCTACCCCGCCCTTATTTCCCCCATTTCCAGAGTGATACCATACAAAGAACTATCAATCCATCCTTTTTAAGAACCAAACCAGAATCAGAATATAAAGAGAACTTACCTTTACAATCAAGGGTTAGTTCCTACCATTAAAACACGTGAGAGAACGCATTTAACAGTACAACAAGTGCCCAACAACAGGGGCTTACCCTAGAATTCACAACTAAACTACTACCAACCCGGTGTTTCTACTGGAATCGTTATCGTGGGGTGCTTCCATAGTGTCAGCATTTAAGGGTGGCGGCAATAGCTAGGGGTTGTTTAGTGATTTTGGTGAGGTCGCTAGTGAGTCCTTGGGCCACCTGCTCCTTTGGCCAAAGAACAGTCCCAAGCTTCAGATGCTCCTTAAGCCCAGCGACTTCTCTCCTCCATCTCCAACTGCTCCTAATTCGAATTGGGGCACAAAGCCCTAATTTGGGTGTCCAAAATGGAAACCATGCCTTGCCCAATCGATTTGGGGCCAAGTGGCACCCCCTTGTTGGTGCTAATTAACTAATTTAGCTTAATTAGGTAATTAGGCTATATACTTTATAATTATCCACAATGGATTTATTAACATAGCTAAATAAAACCATTGTGGTGAATTTCACTTAACCAATTACCCCTTTATGTCCTAGTGACGTGTCAAGTGCATACGATACCGTATGAATGCCCGGAACGCCACATTCTCCCCACCTTAAAATGATGTTGTCCTCAAAGATCCGGGATCATTGTTTGTTGGCAGCACATCATGATCATCGCTAGGAGTGTTAAAAGTGAACAAAGGAAAGTTTGTGGAAGTGTCACTGTTTCATCCGTGGTGACGAAGCTCACACTCTATCTATGTTAGAAAGCATTCTTTCTATAGATACAGTAACTCGATTATATATTAAAGAGCGGGTATAGATATAAAGAACTTCCATTTGTTGTTATATTATAATACGTAGTTATTAACCTCAAGACCGATTAATAGAAAGTCATTCTAATCATATTAACTTTTGTGTGTATATGTATTATATTCTCCCTTCACTTTACAATTTCGCTTTTCCTATTTTGGTACAATTTTAACAACTCATATATTGCTATTGTGAGTGTTTAGATGCTTCGACATTTATAGTTACCCTTTAATAGAATTATATATTGTACCGTATATTCCATTTTGACCTATATACGTTAACGTTATCTAAGTCTCGTTATTCCCTTAGGAGTTTGTGTAAGACATACATACTTATCCCCTTCTATTATATTTGATTATGTGTTTAATAACTTGTCGATTATCTTTAATGTTTCCACAATCACACTTTCTATCTTTAGCATAGATTACAAACCACATGAGGACACATATTAATTCATTGGTTATGTTTGTACATTTACCGTCGATATTATTCTTATATTTGAATTACTTATTTATTTTATTGTTATTTTCATAAATTTATCACACATACAGTAACAGTGTATAGCTGACGATACATTCAACGTAATTGGTACCGCCCGGCCGCTATCCAAAGAAGCATTGCTATGGCTATGCAATGCGCCCCAGATCACGTAAAGGCCCGATTGCGACTATGGTGTTCACGGAGGAAGCATCAAAACCATGCGTGGTCCGCCCGAGCCCTGTTAGATGATGATAACCGAGGAGGTCCTGCCCTACTTGAAGTAGAAGTGCTTGAATGTTGGGAATAAGGAGTGTAGCGATGTCTCTATTTTGGATGGATACTCGAGAAAAAATTGGTATGACGCTTTAATAGTATTGTTTGGTATCTAAGTGAAATCTTTGGACCTAAAAATTACGAGGATTGATGTATGATGCGGCATCTAGGTTGCTATTCAATGTAGAAGGAGACTGGATATAGCACGATATATCAAGTGGAGAAGTGGTTTATGATTATCTACTATAGACTATGTTAAGGAGGTACTATACTAAGGTGGAAACTGGATTATAAGTACCCAGCTCCTGAGAGGGAAAACACTTTAAAAGTGTAGGTTTGATTCCCGGAATCGGTGAGAGAATAATGTTGTATGAGGATGTTGATCCATAAATTATGGATTATAAAATTACACATATATTGTGTTTGGTAAAGAGATTGATGTTTCTGAGGTGTGAAACAAGGACGCAAGATTATAGACGACTAAGAAGACCACGTAAGCACGTGAATACACTTAATAACGTTGGTCAAATGCAGGTGAAAATTAAAGAAATGGCCAGATCCTATGTCGGCCGGGGGTATGTAGACGGATAAGAGACCGGACAATAGTGTGGGACGAAGTTTTTCCACAAGGTGAAGAGAGCTGAGGTCGAACCGACGTATAAGGTGAATAAGCATTCTCAGAAGACCTGCCGGAATGGAAGACGAGAATTGCTAGCAAAGGGTGCAACCATCTGAAAGCTACAAAGTATGTTGGAGCTCTGGCGAAGCTTATTCTATGAAGGAAAGTTGACGTTGAACTAATGATACATTAGGAAGGCAAGTAATGTACCCACACGACAAGTGGGAGACAAGAGGTGCTTGGAAGTTGTTGTAAACAACGCTTCAAATATAGAGAGTTTGGAGGACACTTTGAAGAGACCAAAGCCCTAATATGAAGAAGGGAGGCATCCAATGAACATCCGCCAAGGAGGATGTGCTCGGACTTGGTATCGTGTGTGCATCCCGAGGAGTAGTTCCGTTTTGGTAGATGTGTATTAGGACCATTTACTAGGAACATAGCTAGAAAAAGATAGGGTATATACTAGAACTTTTAGTTCACATATATGAATACGGAGGTAATGAAGATAAGAATTCCTATAGTAGACATCAAGTATGGCCACTAGGAACTTAGGGTGGCATGTGCCCCTATGTAATTTATGACTAGAGCGTGAGGACCAAGGCAACCTAAGGATAGAGAGTCTAGAAGGTGTGGTGTGAAATCCACAGCATATATAGGAGACGCAGCTAGGGGCTACGTCAACGAATTATATATGAGTCAAGAGTTAGGGTTGGTGCACACATGTTACTATATCTCATAATAACAACGTAGTGGTTTTGGATGTTTGAAGGATTTAGTAGTATTATATACCACACTAGCGAGGATATCAAGGATGTCGATTGTGACATCCAGATGTATGTCATATTGGAAGATGGTAGAATATTCGTACAGGGCTGGTGGCATATTACGTGACAATGTTTACAGAAGGAGCATAATGATATGCTTATATACGAGATATTGGGTTAGGTATGCTTTACCAGAGATAAGCATTCAAGCTATCCCAATGGTTAAGGTTGACTATCTCAGATACGTCGTACTAAGGAAGATGAGAAAAGTTTAAATGAGTGAGAATAGCTAGAGTAAGTCTAGCATATACGGTGATGTTACGTTCAAAAACATCCCGAGGATGGTTGGAACGGTATTGGAATAACCGATAATGAGAGCTTAACTACTCAAAGGTTCTAGATACCAATGTATTAGTTCAACGTTATAAGCTAAGAGCATTTATTTGGTTTTGGGAATGAAAAGATATATAAGAATATCGCTCCCCCGATGGAAGATAAGAAGGAGAGCACGATGACTTTGGCGATTATACCTTTAGGGGTAACCAAGAAGAGGGCAGTACATAGGAATTCCAAGTCCCGATAAAATCAAGACGAGATGTATTGATCAGAACGGTTAAGATTATATAGACCAGTAGTCCATATAATCGAAGAGTTACCCTACACGCGTTGAACAATTCTAGGTTGGAGGATCCGTTTCCTTGCGGCATAGACCCGTTAGAGATTATGACTTCAAACTCTTAAGAGGGTAAGGAATTGGATAATCATATATGGCGTTACTAACTAAGATTGAAACATTGGATTTTCCTATTAGAAGACCAGGGGGTTTTAGTGCCTCCGCTTCATTATGAGGGAGCCAAAGACGACAACATTCAAAGGGATCAAAAAGTTGAGGTTGACATGCTAACTTAAGATAAATAGGTTAGGTGTGACAAAACATGGCTTAAACATAAAATTAATCAAGGAACCTTTAGAAAAGGCCTTGGATTGTGGTAGAAACCTTTGGAACTATGGCATAATCCCATGGGAAAATTATAGTTTATGTACGGGTTAAAGTACCATAAGTTTAAATTCATCCCTTTTAGGTCAACCCCTTAGGTTAAGATACTCCATGGTGGCGTGCATTACCTTTATTGGGTGACGGTCGCCTTATTTATACATATACCATATAAATACATGGAACGCCACATTCACCCCTCTTAGAAAATAATGTCGTCCTCAAGATTGGGGTTAGTTAAACAAATGACGGTTAATCAAAAATCGCAATAGAAGGAAGTATCCTTAAACCTTCTTATGATAAGTATATTAAATGCACCTTGGTGCTTAAACTCTTCTATGCGCATCCATACATGGGCAAGTCACGCATCGCATCGGCCCGCACATGTGAATACATCAAGATGTACAAGTCCAACGAGAGTTGGCCCCCGCCCATTTGGGAAGTAGGTGGTACAGCCACATCATAAGAACTACAAAGGTTACATTTCAGCTAAGTTAGAGCGTGTATCTAGCATTGTGGGATGAGGATATATGTTTGTTATGTACATAGCATGGACACATAACGATAAACATGCCGGGAGAGGTAATCTAGGTGGTGACACTAGGAGAGAAAGACGAAGCGTATCCTAAAGTTACCGATGGAGGGTCCGGAGATACGTTCGGAATGTGCAAAGGATGATCAATCCGCTGCATGCTAGGGTATGATGTGGTAGTTTGCACTTGAAGTAAATGTCAACGCCAATAGAATAAAGCTTAAGGTAGTGGGGTTGAGTAGTACAATAGTACAATTCCGGGATAGGTATCAAATAAGAGTTACATGCTAGAAGTTAAAATGTGTCTTGAATAGACACCTAAAACTAGCTTTCCCACATGATCCATACCGATCAGCGTGAGGTGACGCCATGGGTTACATGGATACAAGTCCGTGTTGTCTCAACATAGATAATTGTAGAAAGGCTCACAAAGTACAAGGCGAAAGCACCTTGTAATTCACGATTTATAATGGAAGGCTCACCCGCTCTTAGGCCATGACTATGGCTTAAATGCGGATGTCAAGTCATTTGGAATGCCGAACAATAAAGATGACATCATGACAGAGAAATGTAATGAGTAACATTTCCAGGATGTAGGACAATGTTGGATTATAACCCCAATGATAGGTAGGTTTACAATATAAGGGCCATATAATAGTGGCTTAGAAGGCACAAGCGGTTAACGGATACCTAAAGGAGTAATTGGATTGGTGACTCTCTATGAATATAGATCACAACTAAAAGGGTGATTTGTATACAATGTGGCAGACGTAAGGGCCAGGATACTGAAAATCGGCCATAGACGTAGAAAACATATTGAAGAAATAAAAGACCCTGATGCATGATATTTAGCAATCTGGATAGAAAGGTTATTACCTAACATGAAGGGTGGTCATTGCTAATGATTTGGTGCATGGCTTAGGGAAGAAGACTTCCATGTCCTAAGACAAGATGGTGAATTGAATTCACCAAGGACATTTTTAATAAATAGATAGATAGGTAGATAGCATTTATATGTCATGCCACAGTGGCAGCGTCCCTGAGGACATATGATGGACCCCCAGAGACTTGAACACAATATCTCTGAATAGAGGAGGCCTACCTTGGGGGGGTCTTTGGGTGGTACTGTCCTTTGGGACATTCACATAACCCCTTGGAATACGTAAGTTCATTTGTGGAACTTAACGCCATTTGGGGATTAAAGGAATGGTTGGAAATACTTTGCCCCAACCATATTTGGATACCCTAGAAGGAGGTGAGTAATCAACAATGGTTGGGTGGCATTGGATTGTACGGGAGAACAACTCTAAAAAAAAGGGTAGACTGCTGTCACTTTGACAGGCGTGTGGTACAGATGATTAATGACATCTATATAGATGGTGAAGTTTGGCACAAAGTGTTACCAAGGTTTGTACCCAACAAAAGGACTCGTTACGTAGTCAGAGTATGTGCCATGATCTAGGGGAAGTGATCCGTAAAAGGAACAAGACCAATGAGAAGGAATATTGAAGGGTGGTCTAGAGGGGTGCTGCATGGCAGTCCCTAGTCGGTTGGACGACAAAAAGATCCTTTCTCTGGGAACTGAGACGAGTCAAGGTTTAGACACTAGAGCGAGGCAACGTTAATTAGAATTATGTTTATAAAACATTACTTATATAACGTCGAATAAGGTCTAATATAAAGCATATGAATGTAATATGGATTGAATCATGGCAAGGGCCGAAGAAACTGTGTTATCAAGGCATCTACCAAAGGACAATAATAATTAAAGTTATGGATCGAGGAACGCCGATAACTGGACATTATTATCGTCGCCTAAAGAATATCCAAGGATATAACACATGCTGCTATTCTAGAGAGTTGCCCTGTCGTTAATTAAATTCCGGAATTAGTCCCACCAAGTGAGTTGATGTTATCATAACAAGTTGGCCGGACTTGCTAGATTACGTCGTGTCATTTGGTCGGTTTATACCTAGGGGATACTAGCTTTATATATGGTTAACAGTTATCCGGTTGACTATGGCAGAGAAAGGTCGACTCCCGTGGCCATGGCAAGAGTGCTTACTCCGGCGGCTATGGCGAGAGAGTTTGCCCCGGCGGCTATGGCGAGAGAGCTTGCTCCGGCGGCTATGGCGAGAGAGCTTGCCCCGGCGGAGTTGCTGCCTCCACTTCGTGGGTTTACCAAAGGCACGGCTCTAATTTTAAAATATAGATGCATTATAAATATCAGAAAAAGGGTTATATCCCTTCAAGAAAGAAGTTGGCTTATTGGTGAAGGTGTTGGTTTGGGTGCAGAAGGTCAGGGGTTCAAGACCCCATAGTACCCTTTTATATAAAAGTTGCTATGCAGAGAAATAGAGTACTATATGTGTATAAGAAATATGTGAACACATATGTTACATTCAAGAGAGAGTTTGGTGTGGTGGTAGGCACCTAGGTTTGGAGTTCAGAGGTCATGGGTTCAAATCTGGGTTGAGGCGCCATAAAATATGTATATAAAGAAAATAATAAAATTTTTATACGGCGGAAATACGATTTTTACGCGGCCGGGCCGACAAAGATTATTATACGCGTTTCTACCGCTCCGTGAGTCGATCAAAAGCAAGCGGGCGCCGAAGTTGACTTTGGGGCCCTCCTTGACCATTTTTGCCGCCTAACGATCGCCCTAGGGTATTTGGAATACGCCGGATCCAATGGAGCCATTTCCGCCTTCATCCCAAATTTTACCTACAAAAGGTTATAGCCCCTCCAAACTTGGATCCTCCGGGTCGCCTCTAACTTCCTTAAACCTAACCGACAAGCTACGAAGTTAGAGTTTGCTGAAGTGCTATGATTCCTGGCCAACCGTAATCATGGCTCGATACCATCAGGACGCCCCCGAATATATATACGACACCCACCAGTATACATATTGTGGGACTTTCCCCTCCCATGGCAAACCAACTTGCCATGAGCAGGAACCCTCCGCCTATTTCGGGCCATCTATGAAATGATGCCCAAAGAAAACCAATGAAGGGGTCATTCGCCCACGCTTCAATGGGACTCCTACGTCAGCGGAAGCATGAATACAAGGGTTAGCACACAAAGATAAATCATATATAAATAACCACCACGTAAGGGTGGCGATCCATCCAAACACCAACGCATAGAATATGCATCTAAACCTAAGAAAACACCCAAACCCCGTGTTCTACCCCGCTCGACTCCGCTGAGGATCGACCCTACCGGGCCTCAAGAGATCAGCCAGACCGAAGTCTTGGCATGGCGCTATCGGCATAGAACATCGGCTAGGGTTGACCACTCCATCCGCCCCTCCCTGTGCACACTTTTTGGATGGGTCAATTCACGCTTATGGTTTCGCTTATAGCCTTCCGGAGACGCAGTTCAAGGTATCACCCTTTGAGCCTACTCCGTGTTCATGACGCTTTGGTCCGATGAGGCGTGTCGGGAAGCGCCCCTTCCGTAATCACAGTGGGTCCCATGGGTGAGCTAGAGAATACGTGCCGCCACAAACACCCCCGCATCCGTACCCGACTTACTCACCCTAAATCTACTCAAAGTGCATGGTGCCCCATACGGGTCACACCACTACACCCAGGGAGTGTCAGACCCATACCCAGCCCTCTCCGTGACCGGCTATCAGGCCTAGCCCACTGTAGGAGTCCCAGGAGCCTTGTATGTTCGCGTGACCCCACCCCCACTTCACCTTTGTGTTCCTTGTCCGGTGCTAAGCCACCCATAGCGCCTATGACCCGGTGGGCTCTTGTACACAGGCCGCAATATTGGGAATTATAGGGTTTTATCTAGGAACATACTAACGTATATGAGTTCAGAGGTCTCTACCCCGCCCTTATTTCCCCCATTTCCAGAGTGATACCATACAAAGAACTATCAATCCATCCTTTTAAGAACCAAACCGTAATCAATATAAAGAGAACTTACCTTTACAATCAAGGGTTAGTTCCTACCATTAAAACACAGAGAGAATGCATTGCACAAGACAACAAGTGCCCAACAGGGCGCTACCCTAGAATTCACAACTAAACTACTACCAACCAAGTGTTTCTACTGGAATCGTTATATCGTGGGGTGCTTCCATAGTGTCTGATTTAAGGGTGGCAGCAATAGCTAGGGGTTGTTTAGTGATTTTGGTGAGGTCAAGAAGCAGCCCTGGGGCTCAACTGCTCCCTTGGGCGCCAAAGAAGTCCTGGGCGCAAACCGCTCCTTGGGTTCAGCCAGCCCCTCTCCTCCATCTCCAAACCTGCTCCTAATTCGAATTGGGGCACAAAAACCCTAATTTGGGTGTCCAAAATGGAAACCATGCCTTGCCCAATCGATTTGGGCCAAGTGGCACCCCCTTGTTGGTGCTAATTAACTAATTTAGCTTAATTAGGGTAATTAGGCTATATACTTTATAATTATCCACAATGGATTTATTAACATAGCTAAATAAAACCATTGTGGTCGACGCCCACTTAACCAATTACCCCCTTATGTCCTAGTGACGTCTCCCGGCGTGCATACGTATACCGTATGAATGCCTGGAACGTCACAACTCTTATCCTGGATTTCATGGTCCTTACAAAAGGACTAAAGTGATGAATAGACCCTGGCCTGGACGGGATGACAGAAATATGCAGTAGTTCTGATCTGATAATGGGCAGGGTGTTCATGTATCACATTGTTTGATTTGGCAATCAATTGCTCACACAATTCTTGTATGCAGTCATCACGACTTGGGACAGTACATGTAGTATCTGCTTATGATTCTACTGGGACGTAGAAGTACATTTGCTCAAAACTTGGTTGTTGCAAGAGGAGAGACCACTAGCAGATTTTGTGCAGACAAAGATAGGAATGATCGTGTAGGATCTTCAACCCCATTGTTAGTGCCTTAAGAGATTTGTAGTGAAACCTCCATCACTCAATGATTATCACTCAATGGTCGCCAGAACTTGAGCTAGTGGGAGAATCTTTTCGTTGAAAGAGTTGTTTATCTATACAATTTGTCTTTTAGAATTGTACTAAATTTTTGTTATGACTAATTCCAAATGTTGTCTTATTTTTGTCCTAAATAAAAACAAGCAGTAAATTGTTTTATAAATGAAACCTACCAATCAATAATCATTACGTATTAAACATTTTACCATGCTCCAATATTATATCACTAAATGCTACTCAGGAAGCACTATTAAATATCATATATTAGGAAGCACTATTAAATATCATATATTAGGAATATATTAGGAATGTACAGCGTTTAAAAAGTGTATTGAATAACTATTTGAAATCATAGAAAAAAATCATATTAACAAATTTAAACCATATTAAATTTCCACTTGATATACTAACTCAAAATACTAAGCAATTAGTTCGAATTAGATATTTTAAGCTGTTAGAAAAACTAAGTGAAATAAATAGGTTTTTAATACCATGGAGAAAAATAGGGTAAAAAAAGTCATGTTATCATATTTAAGTCAAGGTCATTTACCACCTTGTGCATTGGTCGTTAAGCACTGTAAAGTATCATGATAATTATGCACTTCAAATTACCATGTCAATATACTAAAGAAAATAGACGCAATCAAATACTAGTCTACTAAACTTGACATACCAAACAATAGTACATATCGTATAATTTAAGTTGTTACAAAGACCAATTAAAATTGCCATGTTTCAATACCATGTCACAAAACTATGTTGGCTTATCAACTTGGAAAAATATGTTGATGAACTATATTGGATAACTAGACATGGTTTGTAAACTTTTGAACCCACTAACATGTACTGATTTATGGATTTGATTTTCACCAATAAATCATATAAGAAAATTCATATTGGTTCGATTTTGGGGGCCTTGTGATACCATGGAATATTCTATAGATATTGTGAATTTACAAAAAATTGTGAATTTATACATAACATATTTATACATAGAGCAGATGAACAAAGTAATTAGACATTTAGTGGATTACTTAGTGGAGTATGGATAAGTGTGACGCCCCTCGCTAAACAACATACGGCTACCCTAGCCGTACACTCGGGCAGAAATCCCCCGGTCCCGGCTCAACAACCGCGACAGCCCCCGCCTATATCGCACTATGGAACTCCCGTGAAAGCGGAAAGGGGACTGAAGGTGTCTTTGCCGCCCTTCCCCTATGGGCTCCTATCACACGGAAGCATAAACAACGTCGTAACTAGCAATAACAATACAACATACTACCTCGAAGGGTAGTCCATCACATATCCATATGAGCAAAGAAGATAATCATAAACCATAAAACATGAGAGCTCCTACCCATGGCTCCGACTCATAAGGAGGTAGACCGACCGATAGGTCTCAAGATAGAGCGACCGAGTCATAACAATGGCTAGGGCTGGCATAAGACAATGGCTAGGGTTGACCACTCCATCCGCCCCTCCAGGCATACTTTGCGGATGGGCTAGATCAGGCTCGACAGACTCTAGCCTTCCTGGACACGCAATCCCATGGCATCACCCATCGGGACTACCTGTGTTGCATCTCCCCGGTCCGATGAGGCAGAAGGGTTGCATCTCCCTTCCCTGTGGTCTAGAGGTGCCGTGGGCGGCTAGAGAATCATGGCGACACACGATTGCACCCGGTGAACCCCCAAAACGAGAGCCAAGCCAACACTTGCAGCTCCCCGAGAGGGTGGCAACACCATTGCCCCGGGAGGTGTCGGACCCATGCTCGGCCCCATAAGTGACCGACCATAAGCCTAGCCCACTATGGGATCCCCCGGCCCCCACTCTGCAGGATCCTCCCTCCACTTTCCCTCTAGCCCCGTTATCCGGTCAGGCCGAGTCATATCATAGCCTCAATAGCCTGGTGGGCTCCTATGCACATGCCGCATCTAATAGGAACTAAGGGATCTACTCTAGGAGCATACTACATATGGCCCTAGGTCTCTACCCCCTTCCCAATACAAGAGGAGCAAACATGATCAACCAACATCACATAATCATCGTGATCCTAAGAATGATCATAAGAAGAACATCTTAACCTAATCATACAATCTAACTAATGGTTAGGGTTCATTGATTAGGGTTCAAGATGTTGAATAGTTCTAGGATGGCTCTACTCTAGATACAAGATACTAGCACATCCGGAATGCTAATTCCAAATGAGCTATCACAACTACTACCCTACATACCGCTCCCGATGCTCTCCCTCCGCATCCGTGTGCCTCCATGGTCTTCGACTCACGTGATGCCGCTCTTGCTCCAAGAACGAAGTCCACCTGCGGGGGCCTGCACCGGACTATGCCACAAGAACCATGTTCAAACGGGTTTCAACGCAGTAGATGAGTCTGGGGGTGCTAGGGCTGGAAAGAGGTCTAGGGTTAGGGTTCCAGCCTATATAAGTTAGGTCCACCTAAGATGCCACGTGGCACCAATCGGGTGAGTCTCGTGTGGCGGGTGCCCAATAGGTTAAGGCCACGTGGAAAATGGTCTTAACCTAAGGTTGGCTAAGTTATATGAATAACTTAGTCACGCCCCCTAGTGCCACAATCTATGGTATACAAGGCTATGAAGATAGACTTGTATAGTGACGGGTCCAGGAATATACGTATGCATAGCGTATATTCCCCTGGAACGTCACAATAAGTTATACATGGAGTATTTAGAGGTAGTCATACGTGGAGTGGCTATACGCAGAGTATATGTACATAGACTATTTATACATGTAGTAGTTAGGGCTATACATGGAGTAGATACATAGATTTTTTGTACATACAATAGCTATACGTAGAGTATTTGTACATAGAGTAGTTATACATAGACTGGTTATACATATAGTAGTTATACATGCAGTAGTATAACTTGGAGTAGTTATACATGGAGTATTTATGCCTGGAGTAGTTATACATGGAGTCGTATAACTTGGAGTAGTTATACATAGAGTATTTGTGCATAGAGTATTTGTACATACAATAGTTATACATAGAGTATTTATACATGTAGTAGTTAGGGTTATACATCGAGTAGTTAGGGTTATACATCGAGTAGTTAGGGTTATACATAGAATATTTATACATGTAGTAGTTAGGGTTATACATGGAGTAGATACATAGAGTAACCTAAGGGACACTTTGTTCCATACATGATCTCGCCCAACTCCTTGAACATTTGGTTCCTCAAATCTTTATTCTTCACGTTCTTTGTCAACCACTTCAACCAATCTCTCCTCACGTGCCAGATGCAAAGGTTGACACGTACGCTAGGGAAAACCTATGGTGGAGAGGGAAAGTTGACACATATGGTTGGAACAAAATAAACCAAAATGAAAATGAGCATAACTAGGAAACATTACCTTCTTTATCGCATGTATTTCGGCATCACAAGAATCGGTGATAAAACATGAGGGCTTCCATGTCGAGTCATGGTGTTCAACCCACACTTTCATAGCTTCTAGCCATCTAGCTATTGTCTCTTTCTTCTGGGTATTCGTGACGATCCAAGTCAATGGCATCCCATTGAAGTGGTCATCGAATCCAACGAGAGTGAAGAGGTAATACCTATGTAAATAGAAACACGCTTTAGCAAACCTAGTTTCCAAGGAACCTAAAAAGTAGCAACCAAACCTCTTCTCGTTTGTCTTGTAGGTGGAGTCAAGGCATATAGCTCTATCCTTTCCAAATCTCACCATGGCATCCCTTTGAATGGTAGTCATGACCCCAAGTTGAAAGATGTCACCTTGTTCGTAGTGGAAGACACAATCTTGGTGTTGTTGGACCTACATGTGGATGCTTGTTGCTTGGTCTTCATGCAACTTCCAAACAGTTCGAGCCACCAGTTTATCAATATTGTAGACTTCATGCATCTTCAACATGTCGTCCCTGGACAAGTGCACTAGCTTCTGTTTGATTCATTCTTTCTTTTCAGCTGAGAGCCATGGTGCTAGCCTATACCTCAACCCTTTCTCAATAGGTTGTGCTTTACCATGGCAGATTGCACCTTGCTGGTTCACATGATCCCATTTGTGGTAGGTAATTTAAGTGCAATTGGGAAGAAGATAGAGTTGTTTCAAAGTAAAATGACATTGGCAACCCCTTCTAACACTCTCCCCTCTCTCAATCCTCTTCCTTCTTTGGCCTGGAGGGGGACGTCGATCCTTAACAACATGATTGTTCTCAGAATTGTCTTCTGGCCCAAAGACACACCAGTACCTTTGTTGCACAAGGAATGAATCAGACATGCTTTAAAATCCAAACAAATAATCACAAGCTAGGGAAAGGAAATTCACACCTCTTCAAAGTCAGATATGAACCTTTGCCCGGTTTGGATAGCTCTTTATTCCTTTGAGAGCTTCTTATGTAGAAACTGCATGGTGCTTCCCCACTTTTTTGCTCCCCGGCAATGAAATCCCCAACTCGTGAGGTGGGAATGTGGCACACCCAAACCGGTTGAGTACCTCCCCCTTGTGGTTCAGGACTCTGGTGCTCTAACATAACCGGGGTAGTCGATCAGGATCAAAATGCCCCCTTCATAGTGGTCCGCTTTTGCCGATGCCCGATTAAAATTTGCCAATAAAAATGCTATCAGAGCTTGCCCTGCTGCAAGGACATGGAAATCAGTTGTTCCAGGCACTAACCTCCTCAATCTTCTCGTCCAGATATCCATCCCGAGCTCCCTGGTGCCGTCATCGAGCAGAGGAATGGCAGGTGATTCCATCGGAGGAACCAAGCAGGTGATTCCATCGCATGGTACGAACATGCGTACGGGGGATGAACATTTTTTAAATTCCGACGGGGCGGACTCACAACGACACCATGGCCGTCGATCTGGTCCATGACATGCGGTCTCGATGTTGAGACGTGTCGAACATGCAACTGCGTAGTTGCGTTGCTTTCGTCTGGCGAAATTCCACCTGGGTGATTCCGCCGGGGGGAATCCCATCTGGGTGATTCCGTCTGGAGGAATCCCATCTGAGGTGATTCCGCCGGACGGAATCAGATTGTGGAGATTCCGTCGGGTGGAATCAGATAGTGGTGATTCCGCCGGGCGGTATGAGGATTTGGTGATTCCATCGAAAGGAATCAGAATACGGTGATTCCGTCCGGCGGAAGTGGAACGGGGTGATTCCGTCCGACGGAAGTGGAACGGAGAGATTTCGTCCGATGAAATAACATGTCGGTGATTCTGTCTGGCGGAATTACAAATTGGTGATTCTGTCCGGCGGAATTACACGTTAATGATTCTGCCCGGCGGAATTCTTAAGGTTGTGATTCCGCCGGGGGGGATATCATCGAGGTGATTCCGTGCCGTGGAATCCGTGACGGGTGATTCCATCCGGCGGTATTCTATCGTTGTGATTCCATCGCGTGGAATAATTATGTGGTGATTCCGTCTGGCAGTATTCTACTGTTGTGATTCCGCGGGGAAGTATTAAATGGACGCCTGTACTGTCAGGTACGAAAAATGGGGCCTCCGGAACGGATCCCGTTGCCGGAGGGTCTGTGATTCCGCGGGAAAGTATTCACCGCGATGGAATCACCAAAACCAGGGTAAGAATATTTTCACCCTCCCTTATGTATAAGTGCATCCCCCGGGGAATCGGAGTCCAAAGACCTCATGGGAAGATTTGGGCACAGCTAGATTTGGCCAAAATATCATAAAGATGGGTCGAACTGTTCAAGAGCTGTATGAGAGGGTCCAAACTGTTAAAGAAGCAAGAAAACAAGCCGTAATTGAATATGTAGGATCGTTTTGGGGCTTTGGAATGGCTGATTTACCATCAGCTTCTCCAGATCAGCCAAAGCAGTGCTAGAAAAAGGCTCTTTTGTTGGGTTACAGATTGCAGGTTTTGCCTTTTTATCATATTTTATGTTTTTGTGTTCAATTCTTATTAGTATTAACTTAGTTCCTAGTCTTATAACAAAAGAAGTTGTTAGGAAGGCTTGGAAGAGGTGTCGAGATGCATAACCTTAGGTTAGCGCCTTTAATTTGATGTATGAAGACAGATTGTATCTTATGAGGCTTGGGGTTCAGTGTATCTTAATAGAAAGATGATTACGAATTAAATTAGTGATTTAAACTAAGGAATATTATTGGTAGTGCACTTGGTAAAGGTGACTCGCAATTGGAAGATTGCGAGTTCAAATCCTGTCTTGTGCAACTACCTTTTTACATCCGTGTGACGACCATCTTTTGTACATACGAGTATAATGTTCGTATGATACGAATATCCGTATGGCCGTCACAGTGACTGGGAAATAGGTTGGAATTGTGGGGATTGGTAGGAGTATAATGTTCGTATTACGAATATCCGTATGGTCGTCACAGTGACTTGGAAACAGGTTGGAATTGTGGGGATTGGAATGGATGTGGCGCAAAGAGCAGAAGCCTTTGGGTGCCACATTGCATATTATTCCAGGAACCAGAAGTCAGATTGTGCTTACCATTATTATAAAACTGTGTTAGAACTTGCAAAAGGGTCTGATGTGCTTGTAATGACCTGTGCATTAACCAAAGAGACTACACATATTGTGAACAAAGAAGTTATTGATGCACTTGGCCCAGTGGGAACTGTGATGAATGTTGCTAGGGGGGCAGTTATTGACGAACAGGAACTGGTGAAAGCTCTTTTGGAGGGACAGCTTGGTGCTGCTGGTCTAGATGTCTTTGAAAATGAGCCTTATGTACATGAGGAATTATTTTCGTTGGAAAATTTTGTTTCGTTCCCTCATGTGGGAAGTAGAAGGGAGATGGCAAACCTGGTAGTGCAAAATCTGGAAGCACATTTTGTTGGACAACCTCTTTTGACTCCTGCCCACTAATGTTGCATGCCTCCCCTTGCAGTTCAACTTACAAACATATAAATACTTTTTGAATTGTTTTCCTACAGAATGTTGTCATGATTGCTTATAGTTATGATGAAGCTGGAAAACAACCATGATAATTTTGCTTCCAACTAAACCAAGATTCACAATCAATTGGGTGAAACTCACTAAATTGCAAGTGCAAAGCAATTTATCTCCACGGTTCTAAAATAGTGGAGTTCGTCCCCTAAAAGTCTGCCCACTTGTGTTAAATTTCTGTCATTCTAAAATATTTCAGGCAATTTTCTTGGCAAGGAATTAAAAAAATGCCGGTAACACTAGAAAATGCACTAACATATTTTTATTTTTGGCACCAAGTGGCATTTTTGTTGGTTAAACATATTGCTATTTTCGAATTGAGCGTATGTTTGGATTCAGTTTTGTGCAAGTTTTACATTTGTCGTGCATGTTAAATTGGATAAAGTAAATAGAAATCGTCCATTAAAATGCCTAGGAACATGAATTTTGCAAACTTGATATGCTCTTTATGCGATACAGTGGCAATGGCTTCTAGAGTGATTACCTGCAGCACTAATGGGTCTAATAGCTTCTGGAACAAAGCACTAAAATACATCATGAATAAAAGATAATCATCTGACAGTTGTAAATAATTTCAAATAAATGTTCAATTCAAAAGGATTACAAGGAACCTAAGTATAAATATAATGCGTGAATTATAAGCATTTTATACACAAAACTTTTAAATCTTTACGTGTCAGAAATTCATAAGACTCCTTGTATTTGAAAAGGTTTCTAGACACAAGGTGATTTTGCTGCTGGTGACGTGATTACACAGGTTGTTTGGTTGAACAATATATACATCAACTTCTGCCAGTTATAGTAAGTGAATATGGGAGGATACAAATAGATCAAAGTAGAAGGATACATCTGTACTGATATTTGGGACTCCATCCTTGCAAAGCTTTTATAAAGTGAGAATGTTTCCATAAAAGGGCATTGAGAATTGCCATTTGTTTCTTCTCACTATTTAACCCCTTTTTTTACAATTAAGCAAATTCCATAATCACTTGAATTGTGCGAACTAATGGAAACATTTTAACTTGTATGTGCAACATTTAGTCAAAAATCACGTGCTTCATATGCACAGGTTGTTTGAATTCTTCTAATTTTTACACTGCATCTTGGTATAACCAAAATCTAGACAAGTGTAGAGTCCTGTTTAAATTGTTGACTACCTAACTTTTGCTCATCAATGTTATGAAGGAAACATAAGTTATAAATACAAGAAATTTATCGCGGTGGCCATACAAGAAATTTATCGCGGCGGCCAAGGCCACCGCGAACATTTCTTTGGGCCATACTGGAGAAAAAGAGGCCCAAATCTGAAAGAAAATAGGTGTTAAAAGAAAACCTTATGGTGAGTTAGAAAACCAAGTATCTGACTCCATTCAGTCGAGTCATGCCCCAGAAGTCATCTCCAAACTTCTTCCAAGATTTTCTTGGGTTCTATGCAAATTTTCTTGAGATTCCTTTAAAATTTACATTGCAAAATATATTCAAGTCTCCTTGAGATTCTTTGAGGATTCTAAAAGAATTCCTCGAGGTTTTCTACATATTTCTAGAGATATCGATGGAAAAAGACGTGTAGAAGCGAAAGCGCCTTTTGTAAGTTTTCTCTATATTCCATAAAGACACTTGAACCTGACAGAAATTATTATGGTAAATAGGTTTTTTTTTTCATCTTTATCTTATTTAATTTGTTATTATGCATAACGGCATTCACCAGATTGCCATACTCCATTGCTAGACTACCATACTTCATTGCTAGATTGCTATTGTTCCTGCTAATGTTTCTGAAAGTTCAGAACCTATTGAAATTGATGAATCCACTTGTTTGGACCTCCACATCACAACAGTATATTACTGTAAG
The DNA here is from genome assembly GCA_021234155.1 of Isoetes taiwanensis. Taxonomy (NCBI): domain Eukaryota; kingdom Viridiplantae; phylum Streptophyta; class Lycopodiopsida; order Isoetales; family Isoetaceae; genus Isoetes; species Isoetes taiwanensis. Next base: position 5,941,971 of record JAJEKV010000016.1, on the reverse strand, counting down.
AAATGTTTCTGAAAGTTCAGAACTTAACACTAGACTTGTCTCAGGGACCTGTTTGGGTTCATCAACCCGTATGGGTCCCTCAATCCCTTCTCCATATTAGGGACTAGTTCTTCATGATACTTATGAGATTTTAAATATGAACACCTGAATTGTAAGCTTAACTCGAAGTTGTACCACCATATTCAATGGCAAAATAAAATTCTTCACAAATTTGGCACAAATCGCACCTTGAAATACACTCAATTCAATGGTTTCGATGACATGATAAAATCTCATGACACTCAACATGGAATACAAATTTCAAGATAACATTAATTTTCTATGAACGTAGCCTACAAATGCTACTCATTTTTCAAATTTCATGTGATTTCATAAAAATTTGATATATCAATAAGCAAATCATAATTTCAATCCTTGAGAGACCCAGTCGGGTCCCTAAGGAATTTCTGAAAAAAAAGACATCTAGAAACCATTTCATATCCATGATATTTGAAATAGAATAAGGATGTGAAGGTACTATTATTTTTCAATGGAAGTAGATACTAAGTACTACACGTCTTGCTATACGGATTTCATTTTTTCAAAAAGTGGGGTAGTACTATGAGGTCCATAAAGAAGTTCTGAACTTCAAACTTTAAGGAATTATTTCTCGAAAATTCTACCATAGAATTTTCTAATTCTCCTTGTGATAGATTTCTAATATCATGAACTACAAGATGGAAGAATTAGAATTCCTAGGAAAAATCATATTTGCAAAATAATATGAGAAATGTCAAAGACTTTGAGAATAAACTTGACCCCTTTGCATTCGGCTCCACATTATGGTTGGTAATAGAAGCTTTCTAAAATTTTCATAAATTTTTTCTTATATGTACACTCATGGAGGACAACATATTGTGAGTATGTAGACAAATTCTTTATCTTGGAGCTATAATAGAATTTCAAAAAAAGTGTACGAATGAACCCAAATGGGTTTATCAAGGGACAACTCTAGTGTTAATGAAATTGATGAATTCACTTGCCTCCAACCTCTACATCACAGCAGTATATTACTGTAAGAAATGTAACCATATCTAAATCCCACCATGCCATGTCTGTTGACAAATGTCAAGAGCTCACTTACAATGTGGACAATCAACATAAGCACATATCATTGCATTCTAGAAGATTAATAAATGATGACAAATAATATAGCACATAGCATTGCATGCTAGAAGCTAAATATTCCAGTCTAAATCCTGGTGGAATCGCACTGTTTACAGCTTTGTCTCCTCCACGTTTCTAATTAACAAAGAGCTGCTTGTGACCCCGTGAATCTAAACGATTGAAATCCCAGACATTTATCCCAACAAGGGTTTTGCATAGTTTCTTTCACCCCTTTGCCAAAATGAAAAACAATCATTACCTTATCTCATTTCTAGTGCTTCGGATTTGCACTAGAACTCTGTGCTACACAGTCTTGCAACATCACAGAACCTGGATATGAACCTCACATGAACATCTGGAGAACTGAGTAGAAATATCAAAGAGCAAATTCGGCCTGTTACCAGTGATTCCAAAAGCAGAAAACCAAAGCCAAAGTTGATTATCTAACCTTTGTTGATCCCTGCGAAAAAAAGCATCTAAGTACTTGCAAATGATGCGAATAGCATTTGGACGCTATAGCCTTGCCCTGGAGGAAACTCGAATAGATCTGTGGACATCGGCCATGTCCCACCCAGATTCTTCATCTGCCATACAGTTTTGGAGCAAAAGATGTGCGTCTGCATTCATGATTTCAAAAGAATGGCGCAAGCACAAGGCATCAAAGAGAATGGCACTGATCGAGATGGAGAATGGCAGCAAGACCTAAGGCGGCGATTTCTTCAGAGGGAAGAAATCCAAGGCTTTTTGCCCTGGCTGATATGGCGGCGATTTCTTTAGAGGCAAGAAATCCAAGACTTTTTGCCCTGGCTGATAACGGCTCGAAAACGTCGAAAAAGGAAAATGAGAGAAAATCGAAAAATATATTACAATTATATATGTTGTGATAAATAAAATATAAATGGTGGTGCTTATTCTTATGATAGAAACTAATAGACTTGAAGGCTATAAAATTGTGCAAGACCTTATTAAATTTACATCTACTTTGGATGCATTAAAGAATATGCAAACACACCCTCGAGGCACTTATGGCAACTCTGTGTGGGCAACACCTTGTTTTTGTTTGTTTTTGACAGTAAAACATGCCAAAAACAGGCGTAAAAGCCGTCAAATTTGAGGCAGCCCTTGGGGCAACCCAAATATTTGCCAATCCAAAAACGATTACAACAAACTGGTGATAAAAATGGAGCAAGACTTCAGTTCGTGGGAAGCTCCGGTCGTGGGGTTGAAAGCTATGGAACGCGCACGATCTACCCTCGAAGACTTTGTGAGTTCTAACTAGAATGTGTAACTTCCCTGTTTGCTATCAATTTGAACCGGTGAATCAGTTGCCCTCGATAAAGACAGATGATTGAACTCAGGACCTTCCTGTTGCAATGTGATGCTTCAATACAGATGAACTTTGCCACTTGGCCAGATTCAATGCTGCTGTGAGCATTCTGCCAATGTCACCATGATCTGTCCCCGAAATTTTTTCGTGATTGGATGAGAGTGTATCTATGCCATTCCATCAATGCAATATGGTATTCTCCCTAGGCCATTTCATCATGGCCTTCAAATACAGATTGCTGTATGTCCATGCATATTTATTATGCTGAAGTTTACCCTTCCTTCACATAATTGGAACATAGATGATGAACATTAAAAATGATGAATTTTACAATGAAGCACTTATCTTGAATTGTCTGGTAGTATGGAGTTTACAGGTCTTGCTCGATATTTTGAATCAATTCATGCATAATGTTTTGAATATGACTCTATCTCTATGGCCTCTGTAATAAAAAACATATCCTTTCCCTGTATAATTTTCATGAGACTTGGGCTGTACATCTGCTGCTGCAACTCCTGCGTGGGACTGAAGTTGCTATATGTGTTCTAAAGATGTACAATGTAATTGTAAGAAGTTGCAGATTGATGCATCTCAGCATCATAGAATGAAACTTTTCAGGTTGTTGACCATGAGAATGTTCTTCAAATGTCAGGTTGTTCTGAATTTCCTTATTATCCAAGCTACTAAACTGCTAGAGCTTTTTGAGGTTTAGCATTGTCCTGCTGTTGTAGAAACTCAAGAGAAAATAAATCAATCAATTTATTTATTGTCATGAAAATTATAATCATTGTCCACATCAAATTAACTAAATTGCCTAGCCATTTTGCAATAGTGCAGATCATATTTTATGTTCCATGAAATGGATGATGGCAATCCTCAACATGTGTTTAAGTACCTGCCTGTCCTTATGTTCGTGGAAGCTTATATTTACCAGGTACTATATCCTAAGAAAATGAGAGATTATACGAGCTTGGGATTTATATCGATGCTTGTGCTAACTAGATATGTATGTACTCTGGGACTTTGCAGCTGGACCAAATTAATGAAGATATGCTCAATCCGTCATTAGAATTGGCACAAGCTGGAACTCCTGTTGGTATGTAAATTTTCTCAATGTAGTATTGGGTATTAGAAGCTAGAAGATAGGCAAAGAATGTAGTACTAGTTAGCTTTAGTTATGGAGATAGGAATATACTTCCATTTATTTCTGGCTGCATGCTCCTTTGTTTTCAAAGCACTGTCTTGATTATTCTGTACGAAATCATTTTCAGTATGTCTCTTCTAACTAGTTTTGGAACTGGCAGGTCAAGTAGGAGTGGGTTCTTTCCGTCCACTGTGTCAAGAACTGTCAAAAAGGGGCCTTTTAACAGAAAGGTTTGCTGCAATTCGTAACATGGAAGAAGATCATTTGTGTTTGTGTAAGATGGCGAATTATCTATGTGAATCTTTGACGCTTTTAAAAAATACACCAAGATTTCATTCCAGCAGTGGAAGAACTATACAAAGTAGAGCTTATTTTTCTTCATATTCTGGATAATCAGCTGATTTTCCATGTTAAGAGAAGTTTTGAAATGCGTTTAAGTACATTGTTTTTGTTTATGTTTCTTCATTTAATGAGTGAGCAATGGAAAAGATAGGATAAACAAGAGTCCTAGATGCATAGTCTTTCTAGCCATTGGGTGTAGTATATGAAATTATGAACTCAATTTTGGAAGAAATGTTTCTTATGCAGGATTGAAGAAGAATTGAAAAATGGCGAAGAATATTGGTTGCTTGAACAGTATCTCTGTAAAGCTTTGCCTAGTAACACTGAGGCATGTCATCTTCGATACCATTAGGGTTTACTTGGCTTGTATGGTTGCATTGGTTGCTTGAACAGTATCTCTGTAAAGCTTTGCCTAGTGTTTACTTGGCTTGTATGGTTGCATTTATTCTAATCCGAGCTTAGAACCCTTTGCAACAATGGAGAATGAGAAAACTTTATCCTGCTATCCTGCAGCATGGCAAAATGAAGTGCTTGCCTGCTTCTTTTATTGTTGATTCCGTCTGTCTATTATCAGCTTCCTTTTGACAGATTCATCAATTTCTATAATCAAATGCTGAAAATTTTGCTTATAGCTTCAAGCACCCCAAAAGCCAGGTTTTGCTCAGATGATGCTCCTTCTCTTCCAAATGAAGTTAGATGGATAAATGATTCCATAATTGTTATGAATTTTAGATAGGCAATACAGAGGAGACTTGCATATCTTAACTTTCTTTTAACTGAGTCACATTGTTAGTTTCTTACCGTTGTTTCTTTCCAATGTCAGGTAGATGTGTCACAAGTTATACGTGCCATACACTTGAAATCTTTCGACTACAGAGTACTTAACTTACTCCTTTACCATTTGACAGGAAAACCGGTATTGTTGTCCATTCCTCTTTAGGCCTCTGGTTACAGGCATTTTAAGCTTAGCATATAAATTCTTTGTACATGTGTGAAACCAAACCTGTATTAAACCATAGATGAGTGACCAGATTGTGCCATGAATCAATACCCCTTCCAAAACCTGTATGCTCCTATATATTTAGGATATTTGATTTTGATCCGGTAGTTTTTTCTATCACAAGGATCTTGACAAGAGAGAGTCTCCCCTTCACAGAAACAACATTTGGTAACATTGTCTAATTTACTAATTTAATCTTCTGTCAATAAATATTACTTGTAAATTATAGACTGAGATGAACAAGAGCCTGCAGTAAGTAGGCGATCACGTAAAATGTCTAAGGAAGAAGAAGAATAACTGGTAATACAGAAGCCTTTTCTTAACAAGATTACTGTATGTGATGACAACTGATGAGTTTATCATTTCCTATTACTGTTACATTATTCCAGCATGTTATGAGACCCTATGATAGTGAAACTGCAGAGTTCCATTTTGTGAATTCTATCAAAATAGACATATTATAGACAAAAACTCTTTATTTTGTGCTTTTTCTTTATTGTGCCATATATAGTGGTGGTTGTAGCTTATTGATAACAAGCTTTATTTTTTCCTGAAGGTGAACGAATTGCATTTTAGCTTCCTTGCCCATTCGGAATTTCTAGTGGAAATAGCAGATGATTTGTATGTCGCTTCATTCCTTGTATTTATATGTTTACAAATCTAGAGTCAATTGTGTGTAAGGGGAATTAAACAAATCGAGAATGAACATGTGATTTTGTTGTTACATGGTGCAGATACTTTGTTGTAATTATGTATTTTGTAACTGAATAAACTGCTCAAGCTTCCAATTCTGTCATTGCATTTCATTTTCTGAATTAACTGCTTGATTCTACATCAGATCCTGTAATTAAATTAGTATTTCTGACATTCAGGCGCTTTTTAGGCCTGTATACTATACGTACTGGCTCATAAATGTATCCCGAAGAATCTTTTTACCGACTTCCCAAGAGATTCTAATGTCGTACTTATATTTTTGAAAGAAACGTGGTCCCAAGATGATGCTCTTGAATTAGCATGCTAATCTAATTTCATCACTACCTTTGGCCCTACCATCTAATCTGGATTCCATTAGGCAGATCCAGAAATGCTAAAATATCCACACAGGAGGAAAACCGTGTCCAAATGGCAACTAGGAAGTCCTGCTGAGTAGAACCTCAAAGTCATAATTTGCACATACTGTATAATGTCATTGCACAGGGTTTGTTTGCTGATCTGAAACTTGAAGGACTAATTGAATAGTTATGTCAAGTTCCTATACACAACTTAAGGTGTACTCGTATGGTGTGGAAATGTCACGCATGTATATGAATGTTGAAATCCAGAACAAGGTCTAGTTTGTGTTTTGTTGTGAAAGCCTCATTATCATCAGAATAGTCCACCCATCAGGCTGTCCCTTGATTCCTTGCAGTGAACCAATTTGAGATTGGTTAAGGATAGAAGATGTCCTGGAGCAGCCTTAACATGAAAAGGCTTGGTGAATCTTTCAAAGCTTTTGTTATCGTGAATGCAACGTGCAAGTTCAGCTAGTTTTCCATTTAGGTGCTCTATGCTGCCCTCTCCTTTAAGAGTCTGAGATCCATTGTAAACCAGAAATGATAGCCCCTTTTTTAGTGTTGGGCATCAATAGAGCACAGCATTTGGCTGAGAAGCTGTCCTACATAAACCCTAACTTTTATGGACGACCTAATCCAGCCAGCTTATATGGAGTATGTATAGCTTAAATTTTCATGTTCATTACATTAGAGTCATTTAAATCATTCCTCAAGTTCATTAAGGACACTAAAGAAAACGATCCAACCTTTTCTGAAAGGAACGAGCTTCAATCCAGCCAGCTGCCATGATCAGAACAGTTTGAATGCAAATCGTGTTCAAGGTTTTGATAAAGCATCTCTCCTGTTGATAGGATCTTAAATTTTTCTTCTTCGTGCTCTTGAAACAGTTGGTTATCGTTTATGATCTAAAGACGCGTTAATAGGTCCACGAACTGCAATGAGGCCTGTTGTAGAGCTGTGTTCTTCAGAACCTGCATAGTCAGCAGCATAGAGACAGCTGAGAATGAGGGCTGTGCAGGCTGCCCTGCAAATGCCGGGACATGCTTTTATGTTATAGATTGCTTTGGACATTGCACGTACATGTTACTCATGTTGACAAGACAGTGAATGCAACCAACTAACTTCCATTGAAGTATCATCACGAGTAGGACTGTTGACATTTATATGTCTTTTTACCACATCCATGCTGGTACTGGTTTGCATATTCCATTTCGTGAACTTCTTTTGAGAAGGTAAATCGTCTGTAGTCTATCAAATCCACACTTTGATATCACTAATTTAAATCTTGCACATTTATCTTTGGGCCTGAAGGTATGGCATTGCAGCTCGTTCGCATCAACTGCAAGGATGAGATATCCAATGAATTAATAACGCGTGCCTTATTTGTATTGTCGCTTGTTGCCATCCGGCATTGGTCAGCTGCCAATCTCTATAGACCTAAAAACCCATGCTTTAGGGATCTTGTGTGATAATCTTGACAATAGTTCCTATTTAGAGCAGTCCTGATCTAATATACTGATTCACCTTTACCTGAAAACAAACTAAAGAAAACTAACCAAATTTCTTGGTGTGAAAATTACTTGATCTTCAAAGATTATTCATGATTCCTTGGAAAACCAATGTTTTTTAACGCTTGATACAAGTAAGATAGGTGCTTATGTTGAAGTTGATGAATTGTTTGGAAGACTCATGTGATGCTGCGTTTCTGAACCATGATGCAAATGACCTGTTGTAATCTAATGATGAGGATGCCAAGATATGTCAATGAATATCAGGGCTTAGCCAGATCAATGTGTGTTATCTCCTGTAATGCTGTTTGTTTAGCAAGACAATATGTCAATAATGCAGCAGAAGAGTAATTGTTGTTTGTTCATCATTGGCAGGTATGACTATGAGGTATGGTAAATACACTCAAATCTAGTTTGATCTTTTTGTTTGCGGACATAATTGTTTGATTGTGGATTTGCCAAGTATGTTGCAGGAGGATGTAGTGGATAACACCTTCAATTTTCTGCGGATGCTTATTAGAATATATGGGCCCAAGGAAACTCCTGTGATGCTGGTACATATAGCTGCACCCAGTAAATGAGTTTCATATATAGTCTAGCAAAGACCATTGCAAAATGTGAAAACAAGTGGAATTTTAAATAGCGTGTATAAAAGAAGGCTCACTAATGATAATTATAATAGCACCATGCAAGATTATTTGGTTCGTCTTCAATTAATAAATTTTGCCAGTTTTATTTGCGATTTCAAAATGTTAGAAATACCCCTAAAGGCAATTATTATGCCCCAATGGATCTAATACATGGATTGTCAGGCCAAATGTATTGCCGAGGCTGAAGAGAAGTACCAAGTTCTTTTGCAACGATTGGAACCAGGTCTAGCAGCAAAGTATCAGGAACGTTGTAAGGCAGCGGTGTCAGATGGTATATGCAACTTTAAGCTCCTGAGAGTGTCTTTGGCTGTCATGGATAATGAACTGGCTAAAATTTTTTCACAATTGGCATTTGCATCTTATCCACATATCTATATGCAATTCTAGCTGCATAAAGTCCAATATTCTCAGTGTCATCGATTGCTTTCAACTTTAGAAGGGCATATTAAATGTTATTTCTAGTGGGCGATAAATATTTTATGCTATTTGATTGCGAATGCACAAGTTAGTAAAATCCATTTTGACGCATACTGACGTGTGAGACTTGATGTTGCTAGGTGGCGACAAATCAAAGCACCCATTGGGTTCCTGGACAGTGCCACGACTTATTGTTGATGAAGAATTGTACAGATCTCAAATTGAAAGCGCCTCAACAGCTGGACATGGAGGAAGTGGAACAGATAGACCGACTTCCCCACAATATTAAGCAATACAAGAAATTTATCGCGGCGGCCAAGGCCGCCGCGAACATTTCTCTTTCCAACTAACTGACTTACTATTGTTTGAATTGTGGTAGTTAGGCCTAACATAAATATGGATGTTCAAAATCCGTTTCAGTTTGAGCGATTGCAAAAGAAGCCATTGACATTAATTAGATACTTTTAAATTAATCGTTCCTTATGTTAGCTAATGTTTTATATGCTAGTTGTTGGGGGGCACGAGTTTAAGAGTATGCTATGCAAGACCGTAGGTAGCCTCATCCATACAAAGGTCAAAATGTAATGCCACCAAAGAGTTGTATCTCAAATTTATAAGTTCTATTTATTAGCACCTCATATGCTCTTAGAACTTCTCGGAGTGGCTTAGTCCTAAATCGATGTTATCAAAGCTGCTGCTAATTTAATAAAGTGGGGAATCAACTTCATGAATGATAACCTAATTATTGATATATCTAAAAAAAGCCATTCATGGAGGTAATGTCTTGATATTTAACATAATCCATTGCATGCAAATGCTATAGAGCAAGGGGGCATTAACATCTAACAATGTATCGCGGCGATAAATTTCTTTGTAACGTATAACGACCTAGGGGTTTAGGGCATTAAAGAAACGGAGCCCTGACAGAATGCTCACATGAGACAACTCAGACATGCTCTCCACACTCCATATTTTCCGCCCTTAATTCAGCTAAATTCTTGCAGGGTGTTGCTCGATCCGCCATAGCCAGGTCAGGATCTCCTCAAACATCATCCAATCTCGTGTTATTTTTGGCTTCGATCCCTTTTTCCTTATTCTTGCAGTAGGATTTCTATGTTTGCTCCAGAAAAATTAGACTTAAATTGCGCGCTTGCAGGCAGATGATTTTGAAGAAACAACAGCTATGGCGTCTCTGACAAAAGAGATTTCATTCCGGCGACAAGGATCTTCAGGCTTGGCTTGGGCGGATAGTTGGATTATTACAGAAAAAGGAGTTTTCAACGCAAAAGATAAGGCTACTATCTGAAGCTATGATACTTACGAAAGGCTGAATCATGCTCTAAAAACAAATCTGAGTCAATGTGTGCTTGAAGCCCAAAAATATTTTGAAATAGGGTTTGAACTTCGTGCTTCCATCCGTGAATGACTCAGAAATATGCAAAAAAATCTTGAAAGGGCAAAGAATCCGGCAGTTCTTACCAACTGGATGAATTGCTTTTGTGAACTCCTTTTGTGGATGAAACTAGGCATGGAATCCTGACTTCTTTTTACCTGCCACGTTACTTCCCTTTCTGCAAGCTTTTGAAGAACCACAATCCTACAACGAAGGCATAAATTTTCTCTGTAGGCCTACAAAGCCATAGAAAGCCATAGAGAACAGTGCCAGAAATAGTGGAAGTTATTGCGGCAAAACAGAAACGAGCAGAGCGTTGGAAACGAGCAGCGCATACCCTGCCTGGCAATGATTTGTCCTTATAATCCATCCTTTCTGCCGTATCTCCCTTCATCGCTCATCTCCCTTCATTTACTTTTTGCTAGGGCCAGGAAATCGCATAAGGAAATGGCAGAGAAAAAAGAGACGAACCCATAGCTTGGAAGGACCAGACCTCCGTAACCCAGCCTGGAATACCCTGGTTTCATCCGTTTAAGAACTCCATAGCTTGGAATACCCTGGTTTCATCTGCTTAAGAAGGAGCTTTTACCTGGCTTGATGGAGCTTTTACCTGGCTTGATGGATTTATACCAAAAAAAGAATGGATGGCAAAAATCAAGGCTTTCATCCGGATCAATTATCGGCCAAGGCGGAAGCGGGAGAAGCGTGAAAAATACATATTTCTGGAGTGGATCAGACGCTGAGAATTATGAGTTCCTATGTGACCTTTGTTTTCTGCACAGAGTAAGAGAAAGCCATGAAAGAAGCCATAGTGATGAAAGCTCCTCCACTTCGAACGCGCGAAGTAGTTTCGAGAGACAGACGAACGTGGCATCATTCAGATTTTTTATTTTTTTTTCGATTTTTTCCCCCGGACAGAGTTGTGGACGTGTCGGCTAATTGGAAGAGAATCAAAAAATATATTCTCGAAGAATCTTGCCTATAAGAATTATATAGTTTAGATAATATACTTTGTTATTATAGCATGTGGGTAATTGCCATTTATTTCACTTATCACCTGCATTCCTTTTGTTCCTGCATTCACATGGCTTGCAAGTTGTGCTGAATTAAGCTTGTATCTTTTGCCACACCACTAAGAGATTCTCTAAAGAATGATACTCTCATCTAGCTTCTTTTGCGTACAACACAAATTCTCTAAAGAATTATACTCTCATCTAGCTTCTTTTGCGTACAACACAACATGGGCTGCACTTAAAACAGACATTTACTTCTCTCATTTTGTCTTCTGAAAAATAAAAGTGGACAAAGATAGGAGTATTGGGCTCTCCTAACTAATATGTTTAGAGAGCCTGAGCTTGTGAATCACAAGTCATTAAAAGAGTTTGTGCTTTATGCAATTTTCTTTTCATATTAGGAAAATCTTAGTCATAGTTATAATGTACACCTAGTTTGTATACCATATTTCTCTGGTTTGGATGGGCTTTAGAATTTGCATGCATATCATACTTGGATCATTGTGTATGATGGATCATCGGATCTATCTATTAATGTCTATCCCAAGTCTCTTAGTATGATACGGTAGGGGATCTTATTGATCAGCCAACCCTTGCAACTTATAATCGAATAACGCACAAGTTTGCCAAGTGCAACCACATATTGAAGTATCCATATCTAAGAATAATTGTATTGTAACGAGAATAGTATTCTTTCAAATCAAGTGTATATGTTTGATAGTATTCACTTGTTTGACATGCTTCAAATCACAAATAATTTCATTGTTTATTGGGTTGCCCCTAGGGGGGCAAACCCTCGTTTATGTGGGTATGTGGGCATATTCAAGTATATGCTGGCATATACCTAGCATATCTTGATATTTGCTAAAAGCTGGCTGCGCCTGTAAATGGTCGGTCATCCGGCCCCATTATCGACTGCTACACAAGCGCTATCCGCCCGGACTTGGCTATGGCTTACGCACCCGGATTACGCCCTCCCTTCGCGCCTTCCGTCGGGGGGTTACGGCGAGTTGAGCACATGTTTATCCCTTCCTTATACCCTCTAGGGCATAATCTCATCTCCCTTAATCTCGGCTATGCAACTCTTGACGATTTGGGAGATTTTTGCCCTTCTTTCTTTTCTTGCTTTCGGCTCATCCAAGCGGTGACTATAATGCTACCCGGCTATGGGCGGGAAAGCTCCCTTTTATTCATCCGGTATGGATTCTTTTCGCTTTCTTGATATGTTTTATCGTCTATGAACCCTAAAGTCTATAATCTATGAGGCAGATTACCGGTTGCATGTGGAGGTATCGGTTTAGGGTTTGCATATGCACATCAAATGGTAGGCGGTCCATAGGATTCAAACTGAAATCGGATGTGTTGAGCGTTTGAGCCGGCATCGTCAGAACCTTTGGTTGTAAGATGCTTCAACTTTGTGAGCGAGAGATAAGCAGGTTAAGATCTATTGGGGGTTCCAACTACACTTCATTCAGTTGTCTCTGCTCATATATGGGGAAGATATGTGAGGCAAGATGCATGCGACCATATATAACCGCATCACTTGCCATGTTGATCAGCTGCAGGCGGTGCGCGGATCTACCCGGGATTACTTTTGAAATGCAGCATCCTTTACTGTTGCCAACACCACTGTAGGAGAACTAAATGTAAAGGGATTGCCTTTTGCAACTAAGATGCCCTTTGCCATTGATGAAAGCTTGATGAAGACTTAAAGGTAGACTGATTGATTCTTTGTATGCTCACCAATCGTAAAAGCTATGAACTGCGATATGGTCGGAAAAGATCTAAGAATGGGCGAAACCATCTATATGTGCCGCGATATAATGAGATAAATCTATGGTATGTAGCCACTTTTAGATAATGCGGATAAATATGCAAAGCCAAAATAGGTTGCCGACACATTGATTTCGGTTTATACGTGATGTTAATTTGGAATAACAGATTCTAGAACTTCGAGACAATTGTCTAGGCTTAAGAACAGCAAGGACATGGGCTATATTTAAGTGGCAGTGCTCTAGTTGGGACTATGTGCGCTATTTATCATGCCATCAAACACATAGGAATTTTTACTCGCCTTTTTTGCTTGCAAAAATGGGACCCCCGATTGGCAAATGCACCTGTGGTAAGCTTCTTTTTTTACTCATGCTACGATGTTGAAGGAAGTCGGGCTTTTGATATATGCGGAGATCATCTTTTTGCAGGAAAAGATTCATGATTAGCCAAGTAAGCTCCACTAGATTATTTCTTCTTTTCATCTTTGCTTTGTTATTGCACTTTCTTCTCTATAAGAACTTTTGTCATCTGCTTTATAGACCAGATGGTGTGGCTAAAGCCCTTGAGCTGTTTAGCAATGTAGGCAATGTCTGCTTTCCATTCCCGCACCTTTGCATGGCTGCTTTTGATGTTTTTGTCTTCTGCCTGTTGCCTCTTTTGTGAAAGACACAACACTCATGATGTTTTCTCTTAGGAACAGTCTCTTGGCAAATAGATGCTATGCAGATTGATTTTGGAGCAACAAATGATTGTCTGATTTCCTAAATCCTGTTTGTTCTTTTGCCCCTAGTGAAATCCGTGGCTATGGAAGACCTGTTCATTCCTATTTCGTCTCAACCTAACATTATTAGAGAGGTCGGTTTTTCAAATTTTGTGATGCAAAATTTGTTTATATCACGTGTATTATTGTGTTTTGCTCGCTATTGTTCAGTATTCATTCCTTTTTAAGTTTGCGACTTTGAATATAGCCTCTTGGATACATGAAATGATAAATGATTTGACATCTTGCAAGCGATTGCATCAATACAAATCTTCTTTTACTACCATATTTGAGGTTATTGAAGATGATGCTCGGGCATTAGAACTTCTGAAAAATATTAAATATATCTTGATAGCTAGGGGTATAGAGACACTATAGAGTATATGGATGCAATAGATTATTGGAGTAATTAGACAACAAAGATGCCATTTTGTTTAGCAAAATTCACTTGATTCATCTTCCTTAATTACAAGCGACATGTTTGCTATGTCTCTTGATACATTATTTGCAGATACAACAATGCCAAAAAGTACAGGTGTAATAATGCCAAAAATACAGACATCATGAATTAAGAAACCACTTATTTTTCTAGTGTTTGCAATAAATTAGACGTTTGCCATCAACATTGCCCCTAAATATAATGCATCGTTAACAAGCCCAAAATGAACATATGTAAAATGCAAAAGCAGTCGATCGGATCGGCCCATATTGAATTGAGACTTATTGTTTTATTCGCAAAGTCCTTGCTCATTGTGGTGATTGCAATATCCCTTAGTCTTGTGGATGATGATTAATTCATTTTGTCTACATAGCATCTATGTAGATGCAATAGCATATATGTACATGTGATGATGTATAGAGGATTTGTGTGACATTTCGACATCATAGAAAAATAAGTATAATTTTTATTACAATATCATGGGCTCAATTAGCAATTGTGAAATATTAGCAACACCCGGCCTGAGAGTACCAGCTTGGCTTCCATAGATACACAAAAGCAACCAGACATACCTTATCCATAACAACAATGATGACAACAGCTAGGAAAAGATTTTGGTTATTGAGAGATGAGCGATGCACCACTAGGGCACCAATTCCTAGGATGCCAAATATTTCTGGACAATAGTATGATTGACACAGATGAACAATCTACTACCAAGTACTTGAAGCATTTGATTATTGCTTCAAGTAGTTGAAAAACAAATTTTAGATATAGTTAATGCCATTTCCTTTGCCAGGAAAACAAGAACTACATCGCATGCCACAAAAAGTTTAAACTTCATCTTATGCCAAAAGTTTCAACTGGCTTGGCTGCTCTTTTAACTGCTACCTTTTTTTAGCTCCATCCATCCATCCATCCATCCATCCTGGAGACTGAGAGTTGATTGGCTTTGAGGTATAGCTTTCCTTGTGGTCTTACAGATCCTATGCCAGCTATATTATATTTACCCTCATCCATGTGGGTTTGTGGCATATTCCAAGTATATGTCAGTATATGCTCGAAAACATGACTTTGAAGTGTGATTTAAGCCATTTCACTCTCGGGTCACGGAGGGCAACCCTCCGTGCACAGCACCTTGGCTTAAAAATGTCTAAAACGTGGGGAAAATCTTGAAACCCAAAAAAAGAAAAGGATGACAAACAAATCTTCTTACCTAGACAACACAAATTCTTTCTTATATTGAAGATTCACTATGTATTTCATTTTTTACCTTAAAAATGTCGGAAACGTTGGAAGAATTTTGAAATTCAGAAGAAAAAGGCATCAAGTCCAAAAAAGAAACGGATCATCTTCTCTGTCCAAACAATTCTTATCTAAAGAGCACAAACTCTTCCTAATATTGAAGATTGTAAACATGCATGCCGTTAGGGTATAGCAAGCCCCAATTCTTCCCTATGAAAGGGCCATACTTACGATCTTCATTAAACAAAGAAAAGATAAAAGTAGGCACTGCAACATCAGGCTTTCTAGGAGTGCCCTCATTCTTCTTCATTTTTTGGAGGAGTCTATCATTAAAAGTAGCTGCATTATCCTTTGTGGCAAAGGTTGCTCCAGCAGAGGGCCAACCAGTCTCACTAATCACAGCTTCATGTTGCTATAGCCAGCCTTGTCAAGAGCACTATAAACAACATCAATCATGGCGTCTAGAAGACTTGTATAAGAATATTCACCATCTTGCACTACTGGTTCTGAACTTTGTAATAACGCATATTCTAGACTTATTTGCTTAGAATTTGCTACATATGCATAATAGGGATATAGATCGGCACAAAATACTGAATCGGTCTCATGTAGGAACTCTAGCAAAGGTTATGGAACTTAAGTCACCTCTGAAACTATCAAACCTACATTGTGTAAAGCTGCCCTCATTCTAGATTATTGCCATAATGTCTTATGTTCCAATTTGAGAGCACCTCATTTCCCACAAGCACAACCTGTATCTTAGTAGGTGGGTAATGTCTTACAATGTTGGCTCTGACCCAACCTTCTCCATAGTTTGGCAAAATAGCTAACCATGGTATCTCATTATTTGAAACAGAAATCTATAATGGAATGCTACTATTTGCAAAAGCAACAATAGTACGAAGATTGGAGTCGAAAATCCTCGCCATCCAAACTTTAGCGAGTTGAGCATGGGCACAACCTGTGATGGTGGTGGCAAGTTGTCTGCGACCTGACCATAATCAATGCCAAAGAGTTGGAGTCTCTCTTGAGCCAAAGCTGATTTAGAAATTGCAAGGATTATCACTAGAATGGTAATGCAAGGAGCCATTCAGCAAATAGGTGCCAACCAAATAGTTGTATTTTGAGAGCAAAAACCAAAAAGGTTGAGTTTGGAGAGCAAATAAGGCTAGCAAGGGAAAATATATCTTGTTTTTGACGGTCAAAATTTAAAGGAGTGTAAAAACTCGATTATATCCAAAAGTTGAGGCTATTAAGACATATAGATAGATAGATAGATAGATAGATAGATAGATAGATAGATAGATAGATAGATAGTATTTTTACGTCATGCCACATTGGCAGCGTCCATGAGGACATATGAGGAGATAATTAGAGAAATATAATATCTTGTTTTTGACGGCCTACTGTTAAGGAGAGTAAAAAGCTTCAACAACTGTTCAAAATAGCTACTGATACATAAGCCTTTTCTAACACGATTACTGCATGTGTTGACGACTCATGAAAACACAGAGTTTCATTTTTTGTGTTCTCTCAAAATAGACATTTTATAGACAAAAAGTCTTCGCTTTGATACTTTGCCCATTCGGAACTTCTAGTGGAAAATTGCAGATGATTTGTATGTCGCTTGATTCCTTATTATTTATGTGTTTGAAATAGTCACAATGTTGCAAGCTTGGGAGTTGCCTCCTTTTTTAGATAGGGAATCGCTGAGAAGACAGGACAACCGATTGTCCTGGTAATTTCTATTTCATGGTAAAACATTCCATAGTAATAGAAATTTTACATTGGTTAAAATTCAGTGGTAATAGAAAATTTCTATTCCATTGTAATATAAATTCTACAAATTGACTATTCCATGGTAATAGAAATTTTACATTGTCTTTGGAACAGATAAAATATAAGTAGAAGAAATTTCTATGTCCAAAGAGACTAGGACTCATACACTTAATCTCACCATTCTTGAACATGTGAGATTGAACTATTTGTTCTAATTATCTTATCAAGTTGCATGCATTTTTCTTGCATCGCTCCCATATGGATCCATTTCTTATTTGGAGAAGTTTTGCCCATGCATTTGCCGTGGTTTGTAGGTAAAATTTTTAATCCCCTTTCGTCCCACTGGAGGGTCGAGGTAGGGATAACATCCTAGAATCATGGTGCTATGCAATATTGTAACAATAGAGGGTAGGACCCTAGTTTTAGGGTGTTATCCACCTTAACAAACTAGGTCCCAAGAGCTTTACGGTGGTTTCCATAACAAGCTAAGTGTTTTTGGCTATTTGACATAACAAACTCGGTTTTTATGCACCCTCAATGTGTTACTGGTGGATAACATCATGCAACCAACATCCAAAATTTTATATCAACTATACAACTTGAGGGCTAGGTTGTTAAGTTGCTGTTGCATCATTCCCCCTATTGCCACGTGGATTGGACGACTTTTCCTAATACTTAAGCCTAAGGTGAAATGTGATAGAATTTTATAGGGACAGTAAGATAACATCCATGTAGAAGCAATATATATATCATTTTATAGTGGTTTAAATACCTTTTTGCGTGAGCAACCCAAAAACCTGAGATGTTCATATTGTGGTGAGTCGAACGGGCATTGCCATGTCATCTTGCCTCCTTCCAACTATGTGGACAAGTGTTCTAACATAATAGTATGCAGGTAGGACTGTACAAAGTTATATAAGAGATTTATGTTAGAAGTAATGAAGGAAGAGTCCATACGCAACCATATTCTTGCCATCTCTAGCTAAATGCCATTGGCTCCAACTCAAATATCGAGATCCTAAATGAATTTTGACAAATCTTTAGATTTTGTTGTGCAATTAAACTAGCCAGAATAAATGAACTAGCATGCCAGTTTTGTTTATTGGGATATCCATATTGAGCACATGGAGACTGCCATATATATCAGTTGGAATATGGTTAATTGGGCGAAAAATGAGTGGTTAATCTGGCCATCAGCTAGTAGCTAAGGTAGTTAATCTGACCACCCACTCTTAGCCAACGTAGTTAATCCAACCGCAAACTACTTAATCCAAACAAACAATAGGCATAGAACTGTCCGAACCATCTAGATCCATTTGTTGTTCAACGAGCGGCAAGATCCACTTTAAATAGCATCTTAATCGCTTTGGTTGCCCCTTTTATGCTAGATTGATGAAGAGAATGAGAAATTTGATGTAAAAGATTGTGTTGTTCTTCATGGCAGATACGAAACGGCCTGATTAATTATATCCCAACTAATATACACGGACATCCAAGTATAAAAGTCTATAATTAGGCATATTAGAGTTGCATATTCCAATGCACAGTTAATCCTTGTTATTGCACAACTGGTTTATAGTATGAATTCTTAATTACAAGATGAAATGTTAAATACAATCAGTTTATAATATGAAATCTTAAGCATATAGTTGGTCTACAATATAGATCGAGCAATATCTTGCAAATTTCTTAATGGAATAGGTTCGACAATCTTGTTACTGTTGAGGGATAGCACTGTTAAATATAGAGTTCATGATGTGGTATAACAACCAAAAAATAGTGATATACTTGGCCATCCGTTATCAATCACGGTGGTATATCTGGCCCAAGTGATACATCATGCCAAAAAGCATGCATGAAACTATGCAGACAGAGTAAAACATTTTGGTCAAGTGCTTCTTCCAACTCCTTGGATGGCTTGGTCTGCTTCAAAAAGCATCCCAATTGCTTTGTCTGCCCCTTTAATGCTAGATTGATTTTGCGGAAAAGTAGAGCCAGATTAATCAAGAAATGATCAAATAGTTAGTTTTGGGCTTGAAACCATATAATTCTTCTCGAAAGGCCACACTTTGCAGATAGGCTAAAATATGCTATGGCGTGATTGTAGCCTTTCAGAGATGTAATCTCATGGAGTCACCCTATGACTACTCCAAGTTGCATCTCCTCGGTCCAATGGGGTAGGAATAGGACGAATCCCTTCCTAGAGCACAATGGTTCCATGGGTGACTAGAGGACTGCCGACATACATGTCCATACCCGACATAACCCCCCAAAGTCCATAGGTTAGGAACACCTGCACCTATCGAGTCCCTAGGACGCGCTTTATGGCAACATCTGCGATCCAGGGGGTGTCAAACCCATACTCAGCCCACACATAGTGACCGATTATAAGCCTAGCACACTATAGGAGCCTAGTAACCACGCTCAGCAAGGCTACCCATCCACTTTACCATTATGTCCATTGTATGGTGCTCAATCACGGCATAGCATCCACAGCTAGGTGGGCTCTTATGCACAGGCCGCAATTATTGGGATTTATGGGATTCTAGCCAGAAACATCTCTATCCTTCTACCCATTAGGTCTCTGCCCTCCCTTATCCCACATACACGAGAGGTGCAGCATTCAGCGAGAAGATCGCGCTCCCAATTATGACCCAAAAAATGATTCTTGATTTGCTTTTCAAATTCCGCAAAGGTGACAATAGGTTGATCGACTGGCTGGTTCTTCTGGATATCTAGCCATCAGTCCTTTGCAACCCCATCCAGATGACGCTCAGCAAAATATAACTGAGTGTCTTCGTCATCTTTAGTCTTAGCAGAATATGAATTCAAATCCCGGAGCCACGCGAAAAGTTCATCCGCATCACTAGTGGCAGCGGAATACTTTTTGAATTCAATTTTGACATTGGCACCCGTTTTGATGCCACTACGTGGACGCCACGCAGCTTCTTTGCCGCAAGCTGCTCCACCAAGGCCATTTCATGAGAATCCAGTTCTTGCGACTCATAATTCGAGCCTCGGCGGTGCAAGTTTTTCTCTCATGGAGAATTATCATGCTCTAACTCAAAAAGTTTTTCCTTGAGCTCTTCATCTTCCAAGTTAACATTGGCAGGGGAACCGGCCATCGAAACTTGTTGCTCTGATACCACTAAAATGGACTCTTGACGTGGCACGCTATCTCACCACCCAACCACGAGCCCTCAGCTATGACACAGCTGCCCCAGAGCTCTCCCCCGAGCTACTATATAGCATGCACGTCCCCTTTGGTCCTTCTTTGGACCAAAGGCCCTCTTTGGACCCAAAAGCCCTCTTTGGACCAAAAGGCCCTCTTTTAACCAAAGGCCCAAAGACACGTCCTTGGCATATAGCATGCAGCAATGGAACTATTGTAATTCATAAATCCATTCATAACTTCAAGTAGAGCATCAAGGGTTAATCTCGCGAAGCCTACTAACTGGTACCTTGGATGGAACTGTTGTCTCTCTCCTCAAATCGATTTGGGGCAGACCCCAATTTTTTTTTTTTTTTTTTGAGAGAAAGAAGCTTTTTAGTCATTAATTATAGAAAACAATTACATATTGTCATAGGCATATCCAAAATGATAAGCCAAAATATTGAAGCTAATAATAATAAAAAAGTTTTAAGTAGCTTGAAATAGCAGGAACTTGAAAATTCTGGAATTTAGCAGTGAAGATATATATAGATCCAATGAAGTCAGTCTAGAAGTGAATCCGAACACCTTAGCAGCTGATCCTCTGTATGAAGATAGAATATGTGATGTATTGAACCTGGCAAAAGAGAAAAAGTCAGAAGTTATAGGAAGTCAAGAAGTGAAAGTGGTCTCGAATGAAAGGCTGGTAAATGGGGATTTGATTGTTCCCCCAGTCAACCAGCTCAATGAGTCTAACAGAGTTGCAGGTGGCCATAAGATGGATCAGGGTCCCAAAGCAATCTGCACGTCCCCTATGATAATAATAGCTCTCTCTGTAGAGTTCAAACTGAGCATCTGTCATTTCTCTGCCATATCTATAAATGAACCACCATATTGCTGTCATTAGGTGAGTGCCTTTACAGAATTCTTGTGCCCAAAGAACTTCCCTTTGTGGAACCTCACTTAATCTATCCATTAGATGCCCTTTGACTGTCCCAGTCCAGAAACTGTCATCATGATTGAATTGAAATGTATCATTCCTATTTCTTTCTAGTCTTGCCATTATGTTCTCTTCAGCACTGTCATATTGGAGATCAAGCTTGAACTTGCAATTCCAAAGGTAATCTAGCAACAGCAGCATCTGAATTAGTAACATGATCATGACAATGAAGTTTAAAGCTATTAAAGGCACCAGCAAAGTTTCCCAACAGATTCCATTTGTTATCATATTTTTCAGCATATTTATTTTTGTGAGCAGTGGCCATCATTTCAATGTCAAAAATGATTTGAAGTTTTATCCAAACAATAGAAATTCGATGACCACCATGAAGACACCTATTTCTGTGTTTCCAGATATTCCAAAGAATGATGTAACAGATTGAATTCTTAAGCAAATCATTATTAGAGAGAAATTCAATAATATTTCTAGGCCTAGGAATATCAAAGATATTAAAAATCCAAACCCATAAGGTGTCTAAATTTTGACATGTAAAAATATGCTGAGCATTTTCAATTGAATTACAGCCAATGGGACATAACTGAGAAATAACATGATCTGGTCTCGAATAAATTCTGTGAATAAGCTCCAAACAAGGAATACTTTTGTTAGCTAACAACCAAACAAAATAGGTAATCTTAGGCTGGCAATAATTTCTCCAAATACTCTTGAAGAGCACAGATTCAGATTTAGGATTTATATTCCAGTACTTGGCAGCTTTAGACTTAGGAGAATCTTGAGTTAAGTAGGCATAAATGCTGGAGACTTTGTAGATCTTCTTTCCTCCACAAGACCAATGATTATTGCACTCAGAATTGGGATCAATTTTAATATTTCTCAAAGATCTCATAATATGATCATAGAGAATTCTGTCAGAGGAAGTACCACCAATTATAACTTCCAATCTGGTCCAAGAGATCCATTTATCACCCTGCCAAATAGTACCCAAGCAAGAAATACCTTTGCTCAACCATTTTCTATAAATTCTAGGATGCTTCAAAGCTAAAAGTCTATGATCTCGAGTAGCCAAGTTTGGATTCCAGAAAATGCTAGAGTTGTGGCAGGACTCAATAATTGGATCATGTTGATAACATTTGGAAACCTTACTCTTAATGTTATGCTCAAGGTCATCTTCTATTAAATGCAAAGAGGAATTAAGGGGATCATTCTGAAGTTTAGATCTGACATCCTTCATAGCAATAAGAAGCTTGTTTTTAGTGTCACTTTTTTGAGCATACAAAGCTTTAGACCAATTTTTTATCCAAGATTTAGCTTCCTTTATATTAGTATAGAAAGCTTTCATAGAATGGTTGTCATTGACTCTTGGGAGGCTGCTGTAGAAGGCACTAAAATCAGCACAGAATCTATCATTGCCCAAGTTGGAACAATTAAGCTTAAATGGAATGTTACCTTGCTTCTTAATGCTCAAAGAGTGCTTGGTTTGGAGAAACTGTGGTTGGTGATCCGAGATAGAGGTGCTCTCATCACTTGAAACAATACAATTGTCCCAGAAGGATAGATTAGATTTTTTGACATAAAATCTATCCCAGTACAATATACTCTTGAGTGGCCATCCCTGTTTATTTGACCAAGTGTACTTGGCAGAGAGGAAGGAATATAGCTGAATAGGTGAGAATCAAGCAAATTATCCCAATTTTCTTTCTCTTTGGTGACATACTCAGATTGTTATTTGATTTGAGGTCAATGGATGGGGTATTATTGTAGTCACCAAGAATCCAAAGTTCTGAGTTATGATTTTGAAGCCAGCTATTAATTTGTGGCCAAATTGTCTCCCTTTCTCTCGAGATAGTTGGGGCATAGATGTTCACAACACCAAACAAAGAATCTGAATAGTTAAAGATCACTGCCTGCCATCTTTTGCAAGGGCTGTTATAAAGAAGAGAGTGTTTGAGATTACTCCAGATCATGCAAAGCCCCCAAGTATTGGAGGCTTCAATCCAAATGGAAGACTGGTCCTGGTCCAATCCAAATCGACCAAGTTTGAGCACTTTCGGTTAGGAAATCTCGGTTCTCGTAATGTAATTATATCCGCTTTGTATTCCCTAATCGAGAAATAGCCCTCCTTCTTTTTAGGGGCCCTTTTATTCCTCTCAAGTTCCAGGAAAGGATCTTCATTGGAAGAGAAATAGGCAAGATTGATGGAGAGACGGATCGGGATTGTAAGCTCTCTCGACTTTGTTTCGGTATTGCTAGCGGGGGTTCCCAGAATATTAAGAATTCTCACTGGAATGTTTAATCCTAGCTTTAGCTTTAGCTTTCCCTTTTTTGAACTTTGAACTAGCAGATAATACACCTTTTGGATGTAACATTAGAAAGGAGTCATCATCCCAGGAATCATGGTTAACAATATTTAAAGTATTATTGTTAGAGTCCCCCCCATTTTCTTTATCAGAAACCTCAGTGTCAGAGTAAACCTGGTTTGGCATGTGAGAGCAACTCCAGAATTTTGAACCACAGCAGGGACTTGGATTTGGTCTTGTACCATTATTAATATCATCAGAAACAAATAAACTATTATGAAGAGGGTTTAGATCTTGCCGGGAATTGCCAAATCCTCCTTTAAGTTATTTGCAATAGACTCCTCGAGGTTGTGAAATGCTTTCCTCCTGGCGGTTTGATCTCATCATTCTTTTGCTCTATTCTAATTTCAACACCTTTTTCCATTTCTACATCATCACACCCATTGCCAAAAATTAATTTGTCATTGTCACCTTGAGCTGAGATCTTGCTTAGAGAATCATTTCCATCACTGTCCACATGCAACTCTGCAAGCTGATGAGCTATGTTTGGAGATAGAATCGAGAAAAAAAGGGTTTCGGGTTGTGCGGGGGTATCAAAGTGATCATTGGTTTGAGATAGGTCAATTAGGGGTTGAGTGGAGGGAGGAACATAAGGCATAGAAATAGTGTGAGCTTGAGGCAAAGTGGAATCCAACGGATCCCCCGTGGTAATGGTATCAATAGTGTGCCTAATGAGTCAATATTCAGCTGAGCTAAAATTCCAAAACTATTTGAACAAAGAACTTTGTTTTGAGATCCTGCTTTTTCCAAAGTTTCAATGTCAGAGGTATTGTTTTCCATAATTAATAACTCTTCTTTATCTCTCGAGTTCACTTTATTTTCAGATGTGAACTTTGACTTGCTGTCAAGAGTTGAGTGACGAGATTCTGTGGGATTATCCTTGATTTTAATCCCTATATTTCTTTCTTTTGAAGCCATTTTAGAATCTTGTAAAATACCTTTCAAAGTTTGATGCAAATCAATTTGCTGATGTTGTTGTAGAGGACCTTTTCCCTTGAGTATTGTTTTAACCTTTCCATTATTGATCAATTCTGCTCCTTGAGTTGAAGTTCCAGAAGGTAAGCCATTGATGTTGACAGAGTTGGAGATGACACCCTTGGAGTTGAGAAGGACACCCTTATTGAGAACTTTGATTGTTGAGGGTGCAAGCTTAAGAGATGTAGATTGGCTGTGTGTGAAAATGTTATCCCTGTTTTTTTCTTCCAACATCAATTTCTGCTTGAATTCTTTTTCTTAAGAATTCTTTTTCTCGCTACCATTGGCTCGGAATACGGTATCCATTCTTGAAGATTGTAATTGTTGTTGTAGTCAATCTTCTTTGTCCTGCTCATTCATCTTGGCTTTGTTTATTGAGATATCGAGAATTAGGCGATTTTTTCTCGAAGTTTTTCGCCTTTGCTTTGAAAGATGAGCTGAAGAATCAACTACACCTTGCAATTTTTCTTGAACCAATTCTTCTTGAACCTGATTATCTGAAACCTTTGCATCATTGACTCTGCATGATGAGTTAACAAAATGCCTGGTTTTGCAATTCTGGTAGAAATTTGGCAATCCTACCCATCTAAGATGAAGATCCATAGGTTTACCAAAGAAATCAATCAAAGGGATGGAAGTAGGAATTGGTTTAGAGATGTCAAGCTGAATATAGCATTTAGGAGGCTTGTATGGGCAAAATTCAGCAGAGATGAAGGATCCAAAGGAATTAAAGATTTTGGTGAAGCATTCTTCATTCCAATAAATGGGTGACAAGTCATTCATAGTCACAGAAGCTATAAAGAATTTCCCATAATCTTTGGTGGGAAGAGTAGGGCTCCATTTTATAAAAGAGATTTGGAAAGTGTTGAGGGTCGAATGCCCCAATTTCAACAAGTAATTAGCAGTTCTGCTATCACCACATTCCACCAGAAGATAAGGAAAATTAAGCCAGTAGATTGAGTTTATGACAATTCCCTTATGCAATCTTAGTAAATGATCCCATAATAGCTGAATATTTAACCCAACTTTGTCAACAGAGATCACAACAGCAGAAGAGGATAAAGACTCAATTTTAGAGGCAATTGAGGAGCTGTTTAAGTGAATACCTTTGAACAAGCGAAGGTTGGGTCCGGTACGATCATCGCAAATTGTAAAATTCTTGTGTGAGATCATGGTTGGAGTAAACTTGTTGAGCAGGTCTCGGATCTCCATATGGAATGGGCACACCATTGACATCAATGATAGGAGTGAAGCCATCAAATGCAGGGTCTTTGGACAAGTTATCCCATTGCGGAACGTCTCTGCAAATGTGATGCATTTCTTTGGAAGAAAAATCTAAATCAGCAAAATTTCCAAATTTAATCACATTTGAAGGATTAGAATGGTAGGAGCTTAACTGGTTTAGCAGATCGCTTCTCTGGTCGGAGGGGAGGAGCATGAACTTGTGCAAAAGAATGAGAGAATTGGCATTTAGGTTTTTCGCAATATTTGAATTTTTAAGGTTTTCAAAAAAAGTAGCCATAGGAAAAACGAGGGGGAAAAACAGAGTTCTAGGAAGAAAAGAACATGGATCGAGGGGAGAGAAGATTAAACCGGGTTGCCAAAGGATGGGAGAATAATTGAGGTGGATCGAATCAAGGAAAGATAGGAAAAACAAATTAAAGCCAGAAGAAACAAAACCAAAGCAAATGCACTCAAGATCATTCTGAGATCATTCAGAGAACACCTTAACTGTGATCTTTTTGTCTGCCCAAGCACAAAAGACTTGAAAGATTGCTGTAGGAGAGACGCTATTTTTACCAGTAAATTCTAGAACCCAAGAATCAATGATTTCACATTCAAATTCCTCAGAGCCTGGAGTGAAAGTGTATTCTGATTCAAAAAGATGATCCGGGAAGACTTGTCTGAAGATCAGGTAGTTCCAAAGATCAGAAAATGGACCTCGAAGAAAACCACATGTAATTCTCAATTCCTGCTTCAGAATTACAAAAAATTTCCCTTCCATGTATAGCTTAGATCAAAAGGAATCTGAATTTTGCTTGGCCTCTACAAAGCCAGCAAAGGAGAAGGCCACAAATCCAATTCAATTGCTCAGTTCCTGGTGAAAAAACATCAAGATTTGGTTTGAATCAGAAGAGACAAACAATTCAAGAAAATTGGCGCTCCTCATGCGTGCCGAGGAGTTAGATGTCCTGAATGATACCATCTCCTACCAAACTCGACACCTGCCTGCCTCAACCTTCTTTGCATTCTTACAACCTCAAAATAGAACATAATGGCTTAAACACTCCTCGAACATTCACAGGTAACCACCATGTGGACATAGCAACTGAACTAGCTGCATCACTATTGAGATGGAAAAGAGAATTAACAAGATACCATGCTTTAAATAATCCCTTCAAAAAAGGGGAAGCACCACGATAAGGCTTTAACCCATAAAATAAGTCCCACAACAACGCTGCTCTAACCGATGCGCCACCAGGCACACAGAAGGACAATGATTGAACCAGAAGTTCCATACCTAGAGAGCTGATATTGCCATTGAAGATCTACCATACAAACTTACTGAGCAACACCTTACAATGCAAATCAGTGTCGAGCATTCCCAATCCTTCATGAGCCTTAGCTGCCATACACTTTCTCCAAGCTATTTTCGCATCCGTCTATACTTCGTTTCCACCCAACACAAAATTCCTAATCAACTTAGACAATTCTTCTATCTTACCTTGAGGAGCCAGTAAGACCGAAGTTGCATACACGTGTGTGCTACAGAGTACCAATTTAGCTACTGTTATCCTCCCTGCCATAGACAAATTAGCAACTCTCCATCAATTGAGATGCTTGCTTAATCCCAAATGAATCTTCTCCCAAATCTTCGAAGAAGATATATTCACCTCAAATTTATTTTTGTAGGTGCGATGCAAATCAATCTATTGAAAAGGAAAAGGGAAGCTTGGGTGCGAATATAAGGTAGTGACATTGTGGGCAAGCAATAAGATAATACCCCTAAGGCAATAAAAAGAGGCCCATATGCTTTTTTAAAGCAGTTAGGCCCAGTGTCTTCTATATGGCCATGGTAATTGTCACTTGACAACATTGGTTAAAGCTTTGATTGTGGGATAGTCATTGTTTTAGCTGTTGGCGGTCTCTTTAGGTGTAGAAGTTTGGAACCCTTTAATTAAATGTACCAGAACTTGGGTCTTCATACTTTAAGAAGGAAGGAAGGAAGGAAGGAAGTTTATTTTAACGTCCACGGAGGCCAAAGGCCTATGAGACGGTACATGCAGAGAACAGGCAAAAAAGCCAAAAACCCCAACACCAAAAACAAACAATGTAATCAGACGGTAGAACCCTACTCTGGGGGATGAAAAACCCCCACTTGGGAGGAAAAACCCTAGCGGTAGGGCTCTCAAATACCATGCCCCGTAAGAGCAAGTCGGACGGCGAAATCTGCTGGGGATGTAAGCTCGGTACCGCTACCATAGGTGATGCAAATAACCGATGTAGCGCGGTGTGTCGAGCATCTAAGATCGGTGTGCCTTCGCCGGACATGGGCATATCTTTGGGCATCGTTTGGAGGGCATGGTGCTCATCCTCTATCACGTGCATCTCACAACACTGACATATCCTTTCCTCCCTGGGGATCCCGTGCCCGCCATTCAACCCCCAGCGACCTGTTTCAATTCTGAGGTAATGGGAACCCGTCCTTATGGCAGCAATAGCTCTCCGTTTCTTCCGGAGATGTGTGCTTTGGCAACCGATGGGGTCCATGCTCAAGGTAGGGATTAATCTCGAGCGTGATAGTGCTCGTCTTGGGCTTTGCAAGAGTAGAGGCATCCCACGGGGTGGCAAAGATAGCCCGCATCCAATTGCCCATTCTCGCGATCGGAATGCGCGACCGGTGCCACCATCACATTTGGTAATCCATAGACCACCATTGGCGCTTCTATTTTTGTCCAGCACTACAATTGTTGAGGCGTATATCACAGTTAGCCAAAATGTAGGCTCTCCACAAAGGAGAAAGATAATCTTCTTTTACTCCGACTACTCAAGAGTGCATCTTGCAAACAAATTATGCAGCAAATATAAACTTTTTTCCCACACATGTATAGTAGGCTATGCTCGAATAGTTGCACGCTAGCAAAAGAATGTCAGTAATATGTTGGAAAATTTTCTGGCTTGCGATAGCATATTCTGATCCTGCAACCGAGTATGCTGCAGAACACAAGGTTTTTGCGGGTTCGATGCAACTTCATGCGGTTTCGCATCATTTGTATTTCAGGTATGTTAACTACATCGTTTTGCATCAGAAGCTTTCTTCGTTTTTCTCCAAACCATTATCGGAGAACGTTACATAGTCGCTTAAGTGTAGCCAATCGCCCATTGTTTGCAGAAAGCAGAAGGTTGTGAAGCACTAAGAAATACCTATGTGCCTTGAAATACGTTACGTTGCTGTCCAATTGCGTAGATGTGCTAATGCAAAAGTTTTGAAAGAAGGTAAACAGGTTCATCAACTCATTCTTAAATATGGGTTAGGGACCCAGACATTTTTAGGAAATCTTCTTGTTCAGATGTATGGACACTGCGGATGTTTGCAGGATGCAATTGCTGTATTCGATCGTATAGTGCATCATAATTGTTTTTCTTGGAATATCATGATGGCTGTTTATATCCAACATAGGCAGATTCAGAAGGCCATGCATCTATTTCAGCACATGCCTGAGCGCGATGCAGTGTCATGGAGTACCATGATTGCAGCATATATTCAGAATGGTCTTCTTGACGAAGCAACTCAAATATTTCAACAAATGCCACTTCACGACACTGTGTCATATAATGCCATGATTGCTGCTCATGTCAGAATTGGGCAAATGGATGAAGCTCTAGCATTATTTTGGCAAATGCCAGATCGAGATAACATTTCATGGAATACCATGATTGCAGCTTATGTCCAGCAAGGACAGTTAGATCTAGCTCTTGAGCTCTTTGAACAAATGCCTAACAAAGATGTCTCATCATGGAATACCATGCTATCTGGCTATACTCATGAAGGACAGGTACATAAGGCTCTTCAGCTGTTTGAGATGATGCCTGAATTGGATATCATTTCATGGACCACGATGCTATCAGCATACATTCAAAATGGTCAAGTGGAAGAGGCCCTTAGTTTTTTCTACAAAATACCCAAACGTGATACAATCTGTTGGACTTCTATGATTTGCGCCTGCAGTCAACATGGTTTGCTTGACAATGCCCTTCAACTTTTTTATGAGATGCCCCAACCTGATATCGTCTCATGGACTTCCATCATTTGCTCCTATTGTCGACATGGAAAACTTGACAAGGCTTTGAAATTATTCCAAGAAATGCCTCAACGAGATATAGTTTCATGGTCTGCTATTATATGCGCATTTGCTCAGGAAAGTCGCATTGTAGAGGCCTTTAAACTCTTTCAAGAAATGCCACAGCGTGATATTCTCACTTGGACTGTCATGTTTTCATCTTGTGCACGACAAGGGCTAGTTAACGAAGCATTTGAGTTATTTCAGCAAATGCCTCAACGTGATATTGTCTCGTGGAATGCAATGATTGGGGCATATGCACATCAAGGAATGCTTAAAAAAGCTTTACAACTTCTCCTGCAAATGTCCTTGAGAAGTGCAAAGCCAGATAAGATTACATTTGTCACTATTCTAGATGCATGTGCCATTGAGGCATCCCTCTTTGATGGGAAATACATACATAGTTTAGTACTTGATAGGAAGTTTGAATCAGATCTTATTGTAGGTACTGCACTTGTTACTATGTATGGGAAATGTGGAAGCTTGGAACAGGCATCTGCAGTGTTTGACCAAATGCTGCACCATAACATTATTTCATGGAATGCACTCATAACAGCATATGCCCAGAATGGCCAAATTGCACTTGCTCACAAAGTATTTCAGCAAATGACTCTGAGGGGTATAATGCCCATAGACGTGACATTTCTCAGCATTCTTTCTGGTTGTAGTCATGCTGGTTTCATAGACGAGGCCTATCATTGCCTTGGTTCCATTAGTCAGGAACATGGCTTGCTGCCCAAACTTGAGCATTTTAACTGCACGATTGATCTTATAGGAAGAACTGGTTGGCTGGATATTGCAGAGACATTAGTTAACAATATTCCTTTCCAACCTGAGGCTACAACATGGACAGCTTTTCTTAGTTCTTGTAAAACCTATTTAAATGATTATAAAAAAGCAGAGTTCTTGCAATTTGCTTGAAAATCTTAAATGTCCAAAGTAAGTGCACCACCAAATAAGGACTTAAAAGAACCACCTATCTTGCTCTCCAGACTTGGTCATCTCGGCACTTGCCTCTGCAAATATGAATACCTTTCTTAAAATCAAGGGAAATTTATAAAAATGCCCCTGTATTTTGGCAAAATTGTTAAAATGCCCTTACATTTTAGTAAATTATTAAAATGCCCCTGTTTTGTGTCTGAGACAAGAATGAACCACTAATTCTAACTTCGTGCCTTAATTAACTGATCCCATGCTACGGATTTAAGCTCTAAGAGCTTAATCATCGGCTTCAGGTAAAGGTACGATCCAAATCCAAATTTATCTGCAGTAAGCTTCCCTGTACTTCCCCCTCTGGTTTTTAATTGCTCCCATGAGACCAATATGCCTTGTTTTTTCGATTCTTATAAGAGTCTCTGTAGAATCTCTTCTGTTACCTTGTCGGACTGCTCAAGCCTTAGAAGGGACGCTCTGATAGCATCGCAATATTGCAGAAAAAACGTCTAAAACAGAAGTCTCAAATTGTGCATGCACCTATAATTCTTGGATTTATCATGCATTCTCTGCGTTTATCCAGGATTTCTATCAAGAAACTGAAACTAAATGATTCAATGGAAAAAGAACAAAAAGAAAACCCCGGGAAATATGTACCTGCGATGGAGCTTCAGTGTCCCTTTGCATTTCAACCTGCGAGAAAATTTTAGAGCTTCAGAACTTTTGGAACTTCAAGTTCTTCAGTGGATGAGCCCAGGGCTTTTAAAGCCATCTGCCATACCACAAGAAGAGCATTCGTGGCCTGATTAAGAAGAGTATTCCATGCACAAGGTAGAATTTGCGGTCGATTTTTGTCTCAGGCAAAAAACAGGGGCATTTTGATAATTTACTAAAATATAAGGGTATTTTAATAATTTTGTCAAAATACAAGGGCATTCTTATAATTTCCCCTAAAATCAAACTATTCAACATTTGACAGGGGTATGCAGATGTGAATACCTCTATCAAAATCAAACTTTTTATGCTGCAAATGTGAATACTTCTTTCAAAATCAAACTATTGAAGTGCTTTTGTAACAAACCAACATTGAATTATCCAAGTTAAACATGTGAACTAGTTGATTTTCTCGGCTCCATTTTGGTTTTAGAAGAATCATAAGAAACATTCTAAGTCTATTCCTTGTCCCCTTGTAGTTTTACAGTTTATGTACTGGATTATTGAAGCATATAATTATGGATTACTATAAACTATTTCATAATCTTCAACATAAACTGGATTATTGAAGCATATAATTATGGATTACTATAAACTATTTCATAATCTTCAAATTGATTATTTAGATGCAACCCAAACTCTATTTTGACTTCCAATGTTTAGTATAGAGAGAGAAAATTTTAAGCAAAGAAGAAGAAGAGATTTTAACGTCACGCCACAAGGCAGCGTCCTATCGGACATGTGACACTTTACAACACACCCAGATGGGTCCTGCCCCCACCACTTTACATTGCTGAAGTGGGTCCTTCCCCCACCAACTTTACATTGCAAAAATCCAGAAGCAGAAATCCAGAAGCAAGAATCGAAATGGGCCGGGGACTTGAACCCCGCCGAATCCAAACCACTTGTGCACAAACAAATTTGTAAAGTGAACGAAGAATCGAAATGGGGGGGAATTGAACCCCGACAAATCCAAACCACTGTGCACAAACAAATTTGTCATCGCATCTTAGCGAGCCCACCTGCATCCAAGCTGCCTTTACGAGCCTCCTTGTAACGTCTCATGTTAGAACCTCCTCCCTTGGCCGCCATCGCTCTAACCCTACCTCACCGGCTTCTCCACCATCTCCTTCACCTCCGGTTGAGTCTCAGATGGTTCGCCCAGATAAGCACAACAGAAATAGACAGGACCCCACTTTCGGGTCTTTAAAAAGTAACGCATGTGACAGCATATCTCAAAAAAACCTTCACCCAATAAAACAAAAAAACACCACCCCACCCCCAAACACTGAAAACCCGCTCCACAAAAAAATCTTTTGCGAACCTTATAGTCATATTTCAATGTAGCATTGTAATACAAGACAATTATTTGTTGTAAAATAATTGCAAGTGCCAAAACAATCCCGTATTAACTTATCAAAATTCAAATTCTAAAATTAATGCCTGATCAATTTTCAAGTAAGAGCTTCACTTTTGAGCAGTGATTCTTTTGGTTTCTCAGCCAAAAAAGACAAGATAAACTCAACATTTTCAAAGATTAAGAAGGACAACATAACATAGTAAAATCACATTCTTGCTAGCGAGGTTATGTGAAGATAATAACCAAGTTGTGTCAAAGATAATAACCAAGTTGCGATTGATAATAACCAGTTGTGTTAAATCATCGAATGCTTGGCATGGCCATATATGCCAGCCAAAGGTTTCCAACAAGACAATATTTTAGCATCTGGATTTCCTGGCCCTTATTCATTGCTCCAAGGTTGCTTCAAACTTTAAGGGCCTGATCATCTTCTGCCCGATTGCTCGACTCAAATTACTCTACAAAAGGATAACTTTAACTTATCTAGAAAACACAAACCCCTGTAAAATGTGAGGGTCATGGTATTTGGTGGCACCCTTTCACTTCCATCTGTTTGAAGCACATTTTGACAAACATAGCAATAACAGTTTTTGAAAACTTAGTACTTTGTGAACTAACGCATGAAAGCAAACACATTTTGCTTCAAACCTATTCTTTGACCTCCAAATCGACAGAGTTTTATCTTTTCTCACTTTTCACTTTAGCATAGCCGCACAAAGTGAGAAATGAATAATTAGTAGGACATGCATGATCCGGATTAACAATCTTGAAGACCTTATCAGCTCTGAATTTGCCACCATTCTAACATGTAGTTTTTTATGGTGAAGCAGTATTTAACCCCAATTGGCACAAATGAGATGTCAGAAGTCCACAACTAAGCTGGGATAAACAGACTGGGCTCAACTATTCCAAAGAGCTTACAAGACAAAGGAAACACTAGATAAAATAATGGAAGAAAGGTCCGATAAAGACCAAATGGTTAAAATACTCAAGCCAGCAAGTAGGCAGTATGGCCGTGAAGGATGATGCAAACGAAGACCGAGGTAGCAACGGGACAAATGCTGATTCAAACGACAAAAATCACAAGGTTCAAAAGAAATATACAAGAACTTGCCATAAAACCGTTTTGACAGACTTTCCCTGCAGAGTCTGAAACCTTCAATGAGGCCGCCAAAGTTGGAAGCAGATAGGGTTGTGCTTGGTTGTTAGGGGAAAGACGTTGCATTGATCATTGAGATTTAGCAGTTATTTGTGGATCAAAGAAGCATTTTCTTGTACAATATTAATTTGTATATCTACTTAAAGCTCTCTCTCACAGTAATATGTTTGCTGCACCTCCTTTTTTGGGTCCCATAGGGCAATTGGTCTCTGTGGACGATAAAAACTCTATTCTATTCTATTCTACTAGTAATGGTGCCCAGCGTTGCTGGGCATAAGTTCGACATGTAATTGTTTTTGCCGCAATGAGAAAAGCGTGCAGTAATAATCCAACTTTTGTAACTTTTTAATTTAACAAAAGCTTTTCCAAGCTTTAACAATGTTTTAAAGGAAACCTAAGCTCCTTCATGTTAGATAGTGTTGCATCTGTATCTTTTTGAGGTTTGAGTGGCGCTTGTTCATAGCAAGTATAAGTGGGTGAAGTGTTAATCTGAACATGTTTTGAGGTAAGGCTATAACTATAGTCAAAGTCTATAGCTCTTTGCAAGGCTGGGTATAAGGTGGTGCCCAGCGTTGCTGGATAAACATCGGAACATGTAAATGGTTAAGTCGCATATTGAGAGTTACAAAGATCTTTGATTTGAACAAACTAATATAATACAACACGGACGGGGTCATCTTTGTTAATTTTCTATTATTGTTTTTGTATTTGGAAAAAAATTCTAATCAAAATGCCATATGTTGTTGAACTTGGAGACCTGTTAAATGTATACTTAGCATTTGGTTGAGGTAAGGATTTTACATGAAAACACTAACTTTCAAATTTCCAAGGTGTGCAAATATATATTTACGAAGATACCAGCTTTCACAATTCCAAGGGGAATTTTGCATGAAAACACCAACTTTTTGAAGTCCAAGTGAATGTCCGAGTACACAGGTTCAAGCCTCAGATATCGGAAACATGCCCTCTATGTGGGAGGCGCCGAGAGACCATTGAGCACTGCTTTGTCCTATGCACAGAGGTAGGGGCAGCTTGGTCCTGGGTGAGAGCCCTCTTTGGGTCTTCACTGTGCAGTCAGAAGCTTCTCATGGGAGTCTTTCCTAGCAGTTGGTCAGTGGCCAAGCAACAGGCGTTCCATTTATGCAGAGCTTGGCTTCTGTGGTTGATTTGGAAAAGACGGAGAGCGAAGGTCTTTCAGAATGCAGTGCTTAGCCCTTTTCAGTTGGTTCCGATCTTGAGGCATAAGTTGTGGCAGGCTTACCAAGTCTCAAGCTTGTCTGGCACAGTTAAGCGGGAAATTTGGTCGACATTCTTACAGATTGTGAATCATGATGGGCACTTCATTTCTTAGCACCACACTTATCATTGTACTTGATCACATTCTAGTGGTTTAATATATTCCTATATTCTTCAAAAAAATAATAATATCTTGATTCATTGAGGAGAACTTGTAGTTGTTTGAATAAACTATTTGATCTTTGTTCTCATGCCATCCATAGATACATAATACCTTGGCACCTTGGAACATAACACCCTGGCAACTTGGTTACTTTGTTCTCATGCCATCCACAAATACAGAATACCTTGGCACCTTGGAACATAACATCTTGACAACTTGGTTATGGATATTTTGTATTATCTACACATATACAATCTTATAGATAGATAGATAGTTGTTGTTTATTGTTATAGGAACAAAGGATTGGTTTCAGACACGAATGTCAAAGATCCATGGAGAAACAACTAATGCGACCAAAAGACACAAAATCAAGTGCGCCCAATTTTCTATAAAATCAACATGATATATTGAGGCAAGAAAATAACGCAATCACAGCCACATAAATACATAGTTAATGATATACCCCCTCTATAGCTTCAATGGAATCATCAAAGAATAGATCTATGCCCTTATATGTCGTATTAGATCTATGCCTATATGTGATGCATACCAAAGAATAGACCTATGCCATCACATGCCCTTATATCAGATGCTTTTACATTCAGCAAATTATTGAAGATTAAAGCCGCTTAAATAAAAGATTAGTTGGCAAGCAAAGCTTTAACCTACAAAGAAGTAGAGTAAGTTATGGTGAGTTTTTTGCTGGTTGTGCATAATAGCTTTCTGTTAAGGTTCTAGAGAATTTAATTATGAGCTAATAACAATAGTTAATAGTTAAGAATATGCTTGCTTGCAATCAGAACCTCCAAAGTAGAAGAGTAACGTGGTTTTCCCTTGCAGACTAATGCACAGTTCATGCGTCCAATCCAGGCCTGGCCTAATCTCAAGCACATGTGAATCTCTATATATGTGGCATCCAATCATGTGACTGCGTTTTTTGTCTTAGGAAGCATAAATTTAAAGGGTGTGCTTCCTACAACAGTCATTACAAAAAAAAAAATGATTCAAGTAATACATGTGCTTGAGCTTAAAGCAATCAGATATTGCTCTAAAGAAACAAAAGTAAAACTGAAAAGACGCAAACGAATATTAACAGACTATGAGAATAATAATCCAAACATATTTCTGAATATACTTAGGAGTCGTCTTTTAATTCCTTTCCAAACATAAATAATATGTTGCAACATGATATATGATAGGTTGTAAAGGGAGCTAATCATGTATGCAATGACATTATGCTTCAACTTAAACTAAACGGTGTCTCTTGTTGATTGTATTGGAGTACATTTGTTAAAAGGACTTCTTTGCAAATATTACATGCAACAAGAAGGCCATTAACTAGAAGAAGAAAATTAATTTTTATATCATGCCATATTGGTAGAATCCAAATGGACATATGATGTGCACACCACGCCACCATTGCTTTATGGAGTCCTACCTCAAGTACGTTACATTCAATATGACTCTGGACAGCTTTGAATTCAAGATTTCTTTAAATCTAGTGTATTTGAAAGTAGAAGATTCAAATTTGCCCAAGATACTCAAAGGACATATATTAGATTTGATATTCTCTTGTACATGTCACTAACCATGGGATGCCATCTTCTTTTGGCATTGTCCACTTTTGAACATGATGTATAGAATATTATGCAAGAATATTATACGACATGAGAAGCATTCATATGTAAGTACCAATTGATCCAAGTCTTGTCTCTCCACCTTAAGTTGTTTTCTATGGTATAAATCACAAGCCCAATGTATTAAGGCCAATGGTAATTGTCTAAAGAAACTTTTATATGGCACCTTTATTTGTTTTCTCTTTCTTTTTTCCACATTAAAAGACAACAAACATTCTTCATTAACATCGTCCCAAACCTACATTCAAAAACCAAAAAGGCTTATACTTTTCAAGTTTGAACTATAAACATTAAGACTTATTACCTCGTAGAAAAGCATTTCTTGTATGACTTCTCCATTAAATTTGCAAAATGGAGTGTAAAACTGAAAAGAAGATATTCTATCTCAATTCATGGATGGCAATTGCCTAAAGCAACCTTCAGTTGTCATAATCTTGCCAGTACTATGTAAAAGAAGAGGCATGTGTGTCATGGAAATTCTGTTTCACAAATATAGATTGTATTCCATAATATTACATCCCTTAGAAGGCAACTAGTTTTATGCTATTAAGAGAACATGTGACTCCATTCTACTTCTATTAATTTGGTCATGTATAATCTTTAGGACCGCGGCATAAATCTCTGTGTTTGTAATACTACCTGGCGTCTGCTTTTAATAATAC
This sequence comes from Isoetes taiwanensis, assembly GCA_021234155.1. Lineage (NCBI taxonomy): Eukaryota > Viridiplantae > Streptophyta > Lycopodiopsida > Isoetales > Isoetaceae > Isoetes > Isoetes taiwanensis. The sequence goes on along the minus strand of JAJEKV010000016.1, from coordinate 5,904,333 downwards.
AATTCAAGGGCTGCATTACATTGATCCTATTTAGCATTGGCAACAATGTCAAAGTCAACAATAATTGCAATCCATGTCAACAAGTGCAGTGCCTACATATACATCAGTTGTGCCATCGTTGTGCACTATATCAGATAATAATGATAGCATAATTCTTGCAAAATTTGTAAGCTTAGTAAGTTTTACATTGCAAGCAAAACATGTTGATTTTGTATAAATAATTGTTCATCTATACAAAGAGTATTGGAGAAATCTTGAGAAACGCTTTAAGTAGCTACATGGCATGCCATTATATGGCAGAGAACATGGCCAATTCATTGATACCTAGCGGATGTCCCAATAGTCATGTTCTATGATATGTACATTCGATAGGCATGTCTCTTACAAATACTGCATTGTGCTGTATTAGTATGCGAACTAAGTTTCTAAAGGCATGCCATAATAGACATGTGTTAAACAAGATACAAAGCCTGACAACAAATCCAAAGCATCCAAAGCTTGACCTGGAGTTTGAGTCATGTAGGAAGATTATAGTTATTTTGAAAATAACATATAACTATAAATATGAAGCAAATGTGCAAAACAACTTGTTTACCTGCAAAATTCTTTTATGGAGGAAAATGCCTATTGTTCATATAAGATGTGCACATCCAGCGATATAAGAAGTTTCTTGGCTGTCCAGTATTGTAGAAAACATTGTTGAGTTGAAATAGCACTAAAGTGGCACATAAAAGTTAGAAAAACGGAGGAATCTACTTTTTTACCTTATTATCCCAAGTGTATCATAGCTTCTAGATGTCCAAAACCAAAACGAGTTTTACAGAAGCAAGACCAGTTACTTGGTTGAGTTGGAGGTCCTCTGCGTCCAGTTGACAGTTGACGATGTGCTTCAAAATCCATAGCATCAGCCTTGTTGGTGCTAAATTGATCACAACTGCAAACTACATTACTACAGGAGATAAAACTTCTCAATCCTAGCATCTTTCTTAGTGGTTGGAGTTTACCAAATTATATCTGCTCACTATTTCTACCAATAAATGCTTAGTAGCCTGTGTACCTGCGCCCACTTGAGGTTTTTGTTGGCCTTTTCATTTTCAACATTCAGCGCTACAAAGGGCTCTAAATCTTAATATAGTCTAAAGGAGTAGCAGGAGCAGTGCAGTTGTGCAAGAGACCCTGTGAACCAAAAGAAGTATGCCTTTTAAGGCTCAATTTGCATCTCCAAAATCTTATCTGCTATTTGCTGATACAATAACAGAGCTAAGAGTATTTCTAAATTGGCGAATCCTAAATATGCTAAGTTTCATAATGTAAACCAGTAAGATCTTTGAAGATATATTTGCAGCTAAGGTTTTCCACAGAGGCAAATGCTATACCAACACGAAAAATGGACTTTGCTGCTCAGATTAGCATAGGAAAAATGTGAATGTTTCTTGCCTCTTACAAACAACTCAGTTGTTCTACAAAGTTTATCAAATCTGAAAGCAGAACTGTGGTCGAATGACCCAAATCCGGAAACACAACTAACCTGAGAAGGAGGAGGAGGAGGAGGAGGAGGAGGAGGAGGAGAATATGCTTCTCTTAAAACTAAATATAACAAAATAACAGGGTTAATAAGGACTAATCGAAGAATAAGAAGAAGAAGAAGAAGAAGATAAGTTTTCTTCAAAATTTATACTGAAAATGTTGCTTCTATTTGAGAGAGCTCTGTAAGGGGAGAGCTCTCGTATCTGCATTTTTGGCAAAAGATGTGCTTAAACTTGTAAAGATACAAAAATGTAGCCAAGAATGCTAACTGTCCATATTTACATGTCGGGAAAAATGATACATTTTTAAAGCTTAAGCTTGAAAGATATGATTTGGAAATTTGATATGTATTTTTGTGTAGGAAACGTGATACAATTTTAAAGTTTAAGATATAATTTGGAAATATGATATGGTTTGGAAATTTATTGCATTTACATGTTTGGACCTAAGTGGACCTACGTTATTTAATGATGATGGGACCACTCTTTAAAGATGAGGGGACCTTTACTATTATGCTATGGGAAACGTATATTATATGCACAATAAAATAATAGTTGTTTAAGGACCCACGTGGGTAAAAAGTGGAGCATTTGTACAGAAACCTAAGGATAAAGAATTCTCTACGTGCCTTGGATTTCATAGAATATTTTTAACCTATGGATGAAGATTTTCTTACGTATTAGGGTTTGCAAAAGCTTTTGTGGTGCGGCAAATAGGAGCTCATATTCCTTGGCCGATGTAGATGGAGCCATTCTAACAAGATGCATGGCGATGGCTTTGACATTTATCCTATTGTAGATGGGAGATCTTTGAAAATAAAAATAGAGCTTATAGATATTGTACAGGTTTTTCCGAAATGGTAAACAGGAAGCCGGATATGGCATGGCCAAAGCAGCCATTCTCATGCAATAAAACATGGAATGCATGCTGCCATATTTTGCAGGATGAGCAGGTGATTTCTTTCCGGATAGTATGCATCTGGATTTTGTTATGAATTAGCAGCGGAAGTACATCAATATAGTTTGGAGTTGGGGAGCCCTAAATATTTGTTGAGCTGCTACTGTGTTCCAGCTTCCAGCATCAGGCAATTATACACAGATCGGGTGTGGAGATCCCGAGGAGCTGAGTCACATTTCTTAATGGAGTCTCAGAAATTTTTCTCAAAGCTTTTAAGAAACTAGCTTGGAGTACGTCCAAAGTCAGGTCAGGAAATATTCTTGCATATTTGGCTACAAAATCCTGCATTTTGTGGGTCTATCTAGTAAAACTTATTCTCTCTAGGAGCAAAAGTTCTTAAGTCTATTTTATGGTAAATGTTGATCCAGATTAGACTTGTGCCTAAAGGCTTTGCCGAAGAAACATGGAAAACAGAAATACGATGGATGCAAACACTGACGGCATTGCGCAAAGTTTGGAGCGAAAATACTCAGGTTCTTGCTATAACGGTTCTTATTTGCAAGATTTATTATGCACAAAGATGCATATGCCTTGAAATAACTCAGATGGCCTTAGCCTTAGAATCGGCTGTTGTGAATGCATCTACTGTACAGATTGTTTGGGCATAAGCCTAAATGACCTTTTGTCATGTCTAGCCTTTACTGGCTAATGGAATGTCGTTTGCATATCATGATTTTATGCTAAACAAGTGATGCTGCCAGTTAAAAGAAACACTTAAAACATTGAGTGGCCTGCTGTGATCTGTTACAGAACAGTCAGTTGCTAGGAGCACGGTTATATCATATAGATGCATATAGATAGGCTAGTTGGCTGGTTTTCTTAGATAGTCTAGGTGTCGTGCATGTATTCCTAGAATTGGCTGCTCTTTTTGCTATTCTTGAGTATAGGTAAGGATGTGCTGGTCAGCGTGCTTGTTTGGCTAGATTGCCAAGTTTAAATGCTGCATATGTTTAGACATAATGCTTATACATGGACATGTACAATGATTTGCTAGTTGTGCATGCTGGTGCTGAGGTGCATGCATTTTGCAAATAGAGTTACACATATGCTGATAATTGCTTGGGGCTGATAGGTTGTGGATATGAGCTTTGTAGTTGTGCCACATGCTAGTTTTACAGTCTGCTATGCTAGTACATAGTTGTATATATTCTGACAGCTCTTAAAATTTGTCTTATTTATGCTAACCTTTAAATATTAAGGGTGGCTTTGTATAACATGACAAGACAATATTCATAGACATATGATGTCTAATATGAATGATGGTTTTCCTTTTCTTATTCTAATCTAATGTTTGCTGCTAATTTGCTAATATTAGGAGCACGTGTTAACAGACTTATGTATTGTCTGAACAATCAGATGCTTGAAAAAATAAGGCCAAGAATAGAGAGTTTCTGTTCTTATGGTTGTATGCAATTATTTCTTCACAAAGCTTTGCTTTTAAGATTCTAGAGATGTGACTGCAGTATGTGGCTGGGGTAGGCTGCCATACATTAGCATTTATTGTATTTGGATACAGTCTCCCATATGAGCCCCATTTGCTTAAATTACACCATTCTACTTTGGATTAGAATAGGTGAAGGGCGAAGAGCCATAGTGTCTCACTGCTTACCTGACGCCCCTTTCCTTATTACCATTTTGTATGCTAATATTGGTCTGTTTGGGTGCCATTTTGTATGCTAATATTGGTCTGTTTGGGTGCAGGTAACCGAGACTCTATCTCCTGTTCTTTCAAAGTTACAAGGTGGCAGCTTGAAGGCAACTACATGCTTGAAGGCTACTGCAATGGAAGATACAACTACAAAAATATGCTCGACAAATTCGGATCTCCTGATACATTTGGTGAGATTTACTTAAATTCTGATGTGTACAAAATCCATAGTCAGCAAAAGACATGATTATGCACTGGTTATTTTTGATAGAAGGCTGGTCGTTAAGGCTTTGAAACTATGCCAAATGGTTCAATACACTTCTACTTAGTAAAACTTTAAAATTTTGTGATGGTTTATCTTAAAAATTTACAGGTTTGAAACTGTGATACTTTAAAAGCTGAATGTTATACTCAGGCCTTGTGAAATGTTAATATAATGGAAAATTTACACTCTTTAAAGTTACATGCATGGTGACTCTACATGGTTTGCGTGGTTACCCTGGATTGCGAATTGGTAGTGCGCGGTGGTCGCCCCCCTCCACGGTGGTCGCGGTGGCCAGCACCGCTTTCCGCATTGCCGATGAAGTGTTTGTATCATGCGCGTCGGGGAAGGTCTTTTCCGGATCGGCGTGCCGATATGGACGTGGAACCCGGCGCTTCTCTCGCGGATCGCTTCAGAACGTGTGCTTGCTCTGGGCGAGAGCGTGGCATCCGTCGGGTGGGCGGTGCTCGGGCCGACGACTGTCTCTTTGGCTTCGGCCTTCCCCGGTCGTACAAATGCGGCTGCCGGTCTTCCTGGTCGACGTTTGGCGAGCCGTGGTGCTGCCAGGGAAAAAATTAAGGAACTTTTATATTCAAAGTGGTGAAATAGACTTGGCTAAAGTATGCCAAAAATTGAGGTGAAAGCTTCTAATGTTTAGCTAAACTTTCTAAATTTTGCCACCTGTAATTTCTTACGTCTGGCTAAACTTTTATTTAAAAAAAAAAAGTCTTCTATCTTTTGACTATTTTGCACTAATTCAAGACCTAAATATTAACTGACCAAATATAAAGCTTATAGGATAATTTGGCTAAAATACACTAAAATTTGATGTAAAAGCTTCTAAGTTTTGGCTAAACTTTCCAAATTTTGGCAGTTGCATTTTCTTGTGATTAGCTAAAGTCGGACAAAATGGAGGTGGGGTGCGAAATAGACTTGGCTAAAATTTTATCTTTTTTAGCCCAAAAAGGGCCATAGTTTAGCCAATTTTTTTCCAAACAAGACGAAAATATCGCCATTTAGCTAAGTTTAGCCACTATTTTTTTCCATGGGTGCTGCGTGTTGAGCGACGGGGCGTTCTGGAGTATCGCGTCGACGAGCTGTTGCTGCTCCTCGTTGTCGAGGAGGTGGTACTCGGCGTATTCTTGGACGTGGGCGAGGATGTCGTCTTTCGCTGTTGTCGGCCCAGCCGGAGTCGGGCATTCCAGCCGTAGGGGCTGGCGTGGTTGTTCGGGGAGAGGAGCTCTGGCCCGACCGGAAGCGGGATTTTGTCGAGGAGGATGTTGTAGCGTAACTCTTTGGTGTGGTGGGCCGGGGTGGTAGCCTGTGATGCGATGCATTCTACCGGCTGGTTTGTGGGGATGATCTTGTGGCCTAGTGCCGCAGGTGGGACGGGCTCGCCTTTGGCGGAGGTGGCTGGCCCGGACGGCTGCACGAAAGGCCAGAATCGCTTGTATGTTACACTCTCCATGCCTGGGGCCTTGCCGCAGAGTGGTCTATGGGGTGGAGCGCTGGCATGGCGCCGCGTGTGAGGAGGCGCCGGGTCGACGGGCGGACCTCGCCCGATCTCCATATGGTTGGTATTTGGAGGCACGCCAAAAGCTTCGGTGGCGAGATCGGGTTTGGAAAGAAGATTGAGGACAACCGCGCTTCGCTTCGCCTACGCCCGGGAGCCCGAGCCTCAGGATGTCTTCTCCGTTCAGGTTGAGGTGGCCGTGCGGCTCGAGCTTCGTCGCGTACTTGAGGATGTAGTATGTCCAGCTTTTCCGCGGATCCCTGGATGTTCATGCGCGCCCCGAAAAGGTGAGGAGGATTGCCGGGTGGTAGGGCACGACGTTCGAGTGCTCTTCCGTTGGCCTGTAGTACATCCACCTCTCGCTTATTTGTCGAACCGCGCCCGCAGATTTGGCCGCGGCGGAACGGAACAGTACCGCGCGGTATGGCCTTCCAGTTTGCAGGAGGGCCTGCACTTGTGGATCTGCTTGTGCTGGACCAGGTCGCGTAGCTTGTCCTCGTCTTGCTTCCCCGCTGTGCTTGGTATGATGGCGACGATCTCGTTTGTGATCCTCTCTACGTCCGCTTCCTTCACCCACATGATGATGTGTGAGTGCAGCGAGTGCCTGTTCTGTATCTCGTATCTGACCACGTAGTAACAACAAACCATATTTAATTTGGCTATGATAATGTGGCAACACACGCTATCTATTTAAAACTGGAAAAAATGCCCAGCCAATGTGTGTGAAACAAGAACAATGTGTGTGAAATATAAAATGTCAGTCTACAGTATTAGAATTTAATATGTGCACAAACACAATGATGCCATAGGAATTATTTCGAATTATTTCATGTGTTACCAATGCAACGGACATAAAAAATAGCAAGGCACTCATTTGTTAATTTCCTGAGACAGGGAGGTGGTTCTAAGCCACAAATGACCTCAGGCAATGGGTCTATATCGCGAATTGCTCCAAGTAACCAAATGCATGTACTTGCATATAACTATAACCAGGTAAGTATACATGATTCCCTTGTGAGGATGAGGATGAATTCTGGTTAACCTGCTTTTTTGCTTATGCAGTATGGGGGCCCACGTTCTGTGGCAAATGGATCTGCAGATGATTGTCAGAGACGAGTCCATGCAATATTTCAAGATCCTGCTGCCCAGTATGCATTTCTGCCCAGTATGCAGCGTTTTGTTCGGCTAGAAGTCCGCTGTCGTGATTGGCGACATGATCGACGGTTGTTTCATGTCCTTTATTCGCGAAAGCATCACGTACAATAGTCCAGGTGTGAACGCCCTCCTCACGGCCATGATTGCATTCTATTCTATTCTATCGTGGAGCTCTGGCTCTTGTGCCCTGTCATGGCATACGCCAGTGCGAGCAGGAATGTTCTCTTGAACATGGTCTTGGGTCCTTGGTGATTGTACTCGACTAGCGTTTGTTTGACGTGCATGTGTTATTGCAGTAGGGTAGGCTTGGGGCAAGGGTTGGGTGGAAAGTTGTGGAAGAGAGTCAATAGACGAAAATATCGAATGCTTGAGTGTTTGCATTTGGTGGCTTCTAGAGGTAATATATGTTATTGTTCATGTTTTGTGGTTTCTAGCAATGATATATGTTGGTGTTCACGTGCAGATGTTGGTGGGGTTTTTTTTGTGTTGGAAAGCTAGACCAAGAATGCTAAATTATAAGTGGTATCATGTTGGAAATCCAAATGTTGCAGTGAGTTGAAGATAAAATTATTGTTTAAGTAAATGGTGTCTGTAAATTCTTCGAGTAATTGCAGTACCTGAATAAACGTAGAAAAAAATCTATGCGATTTGGGAAGCGGGGACAATGCCGCAAGGTTTGATTGGACAAATATGTGAGCATAACGCTTGGATAGTCTTTTAAAAAGACTCAATTTGGAGATGAAGGAAAAACATGCTACATATAGTGATGTTATATTATGAGGTGAATAATTATGAAGAAAAAAAAAATATGATTAAAATGTGTACTTCTATTCAATTCTTTGTAGAGAAGATTTTATGGCCATTGGGTAGAATGTTTGTTTGCTTTCCCTTTCTTTATCTTTATTTTTCTGGGAGGGAAAAATATTTTTTCCGTATGCTCTTGCTTATATATTGCTTCTCTTCGGGATTCCATTGCTGAACTACTAACCTATACAATAGCCTTAATCTACAACTTCTTGTTAGTGCATAGCCACAAAAGAATTTACAACTAGAAAGACTAAGCATATCTTACTAACACTTCATACGGTTTGAGAACGTCACTCCAAAATATTCTATGTAGGTTAGCGAATTGGCAGTATGGGAACATTAATGGTTTCTATCTATGTGTCACGCATACTTGTAGCCATTTGAAGATAACTAAGCTGGTAAATGATAATTGTTGGTTTCTTCTCTTGGATTTAAATTTCTTAAAATAATGGTAACATATCATTGATTTACTTGCATTTGTATGAAATTCTAGAAAACATCAAATCAAAACCCCTTGCAAATAAAGTTGTTAAAGCAAAAGCTATCAAAGCTATAATAGATGTTAAAACCACTGGCAAAAAAGACTACTGAAAATTTCTGGAAGGCAGCAGAGACCGTAGTATCAGGCATATCCGTAGTATCAGGCATATGTAACCTACATTATGAAATATTTAGAATCATACCCCTACTAGAACCTAACTAGAACCTAACTAGAGTGCAAGTTCCAACAAAATCAGTGATATCTCATGATGATGCACTTATAATATACTGTTGCTAATAATTATGAACCGATGTCTTAGGAAATATCTTAGGAAATATTGAACCGATGTAATTTTTCTGTCGCATTTATGAAATACAAATTAATGAAAGCAAAACCATGATTAGAAATGGGAGGCTCACCAAGTAGAATTTTGGGAAGGAGACCATAACACACAAATGACACAAAGCAAAATGAAACGAAGGAGATTCCAGAATCCAAAAATGATCCATGAACTCTGCCAGTGCTCACCATATGGATCTGAAGCTTTCAAATACAACTACAAAATAAAAACCATGAAATTAGAACCTGATATATATGCAATAGACTTTTCAATGTAAGATATTGCAAGCAAGTTATATTCTTGGAAATAATTCAAGAAGAGGTTGGGCACCTCATAGCCAATCCAGGCAATAGAAGCAATGACAGCCACAGCCAAACCACTAGTAAACTTAACTGCCCATGAAACCATTGGCAAAGTGTGAGTCAAAAGTTTAAGCCTGCAAAGGTTTAGACAAGAACTCATTTATTCTTCAGAGAATATGTGGCTTGGCCAATAAAATGGTTATAACAAGCATTAATTTTACGTAAACAACGAATCAATTTGCACATAATGTAAAGGTATTTAAACATGAACAACAAGTCTGTTGCACACAAGAAATTACTTGATCGACAGTCATTAGGAAATGGATATGCAATGCGATATCAATTAGCATCAAGGCCTCATTGCTGCAAGTATCTGCATCCCACTCCAAAACATCCAAAATAAAGTGAGAAGTTTTAAAGGTAAAACTCTCACAAGTAGATAAGAAATGGCATAGGCAGAGCTAGACCTAGCCAGATAAAATACAAGAAGAATAAAATTGTACAATCTCTTTTTTAAATATAAAAAAGGGTTGAAATTACTATGATACTTGTAGCTCGTATGTCCAGATTCTGAGATGTCTTTTCCGAGTATCTGTAGAAGCTGTTTGAGTTGTTCCTCACGTAGTTGTAGAGGAAGGGGTTGAACAGGCAAGACGGTGGGTGGTCGTCGCGCGTGCTTTGCCATTTCTTGTTGACGCGTTTTGGGTCCTTGTGGATCGTCGGCATTTGAATTTGTGCGGCATGGAACCAGAGACGTACATAAAAGGTTGGGAGACGAAGAGGGAGATGGATGAGTTTACCGATTTGGCAAAGAAGAAGAGGGCGAGTCTTACAAAGGAGAATAGCGACGGCCCCGCAAATGGTATGCGCAACAGTGGTTTCTTTTTTTCTTCCCTTTTTTGAGTTTTGGTTGTGTTAATGCGACTTCAGTTGTCATTTGCAGGTTTCTTGAAGTTCTTTTTAAGGTCGCAAAATGTTGAGTGCGATTACGATGCTTTGGGGAAGGATGAGGCTACCGAGTTGTTGGGTAGTGTTACCAAAGGCGTTAACGGTTACCAATGTGCAATGCTGTACTTTGGTTACAATGTGACTATTTCCGAATTGATGGAGATGCAAAACAGTCAAGCACAGAAGTTGATGTCAAGATTAATGCAAATGTATGGGCATGACCATAAGGCAAAAAATCCGATGACAATATAGAAAGTTACCTATCAAATTAATCCCGTAATTGCGGTCGAGCTTTTCGGGAACAAAGATTTTTTCCCGAGCCCAACAGACGTTGGTAACACTTTTTTTTTTGAAGAACTGTGTCAGTAATATATTAAAAGAATGGTAATGTTACAAAGCAAGTGAGGAGGACGTTGGTAACACTTGATGTAACTGAATTATAGTTTTCTGAACAATAACGTTTGATAATGATAGTTAATGATAATGACAATGATAATGATAATGTTTGATAATGTTTTCATAGATAATAATAGGATGCAATTTTTCGTTAGCTTCTTTATTATTTATACATGCAAAATTTTGCTTTTGCAGACAATGAGTGCATGATATTGAAACCTATTTATATCTATTGCATTACATGTGTGGGGAGGGGGATGAAATATATAGGGCAATCGTCGAATCCTTGGAAACGTATGAAACAACATATGAAGAAGCCAAATAAGAAAATGGCTAAAGATGTTGAGAAGTATGGTTGCATTTTGAGCATGTTCCAGTTTGAGATATTGGGTCATGCCGCCAATCGAGACGAGGCGAACATATTAGAAAAGCAATTTATACGGGAGTATAACACTGTTTTGAATGGCTATAACAATTTGCGTGGCAACCCTTCAAGTTCAAAAAAATTTTGGTATTTGAGAAGAAATGGGAAATTATGAAATAAAACGACGTCACATGTAGGGTTGGGTTGGTTGGTGCGTTGGGATTGCATAAAGTCTTTCTAAAATCTAGTGCAATGGCCTTTGGAGCCTGCTGCATGTTACTGAAATAGTAATACATTAACTTCATAAGTTGAAGATGTTAATGGCTTGTGAGGTGTATGTGCATTTTATTGCCAAATATTAATGGGCTTCATTTTTCGAATCTTGCACTTTTAAAGACAAAGGGGAGCATTTAACCCTATAGATTTAAGAGAACAACTCATTATTACCAAGGAATGGAAATGTATCTTGCAATCTTGGAAATTCATGCTAGAAAAATTTATTATTTATTGAGCTTAAATGCAATTTTTTACATTACATGAGATGACGAAAATTCCAATGTATAATTGTCAATGCTAGTTTCTTTGTGGGCAAACCTACTCTCCACTTACAAAATAAGGGCAAAACCATAGTGCTTAGGCAACCTTTTTTTTTTTTTTTTTTTTTTTGAGCAGTTGAAACAAAGTGTGGTGCCATCTAGAAAGTTATGTAAACTCGTACCATAATATGGAATCGGACCCAAGTTTGGGGTTTCTTTGTGTTTTTTGTATTTATCTTGTTTGCTTTCCTATAAAAGTTCCATTATAGCGACAATGTGTTATTATGGTGTTATGTTGAAATATTTTTTACTTGGTTAAAATACCAAAAGACAATATGATATGCCTTCCATTCCTTATGTGTAGATCACTAAATAAACAAGTTGATAAAGTATCTCAAATGACTTTCAATTGAGAAGGACATGAGAAATGTAGAGGGAGACAATCATCTTTGGCGAAGCACCGCCCGATTATCACGTAATTACGCAAAATGATATTAACAAAGAATGTATCCAATCGAGAAGCAACGAGTCAATACTGAATATTGGCTCACAATCTTATAGACACTACAATATCAAATGTCGATCTTGCATTTGATTTTACCACAAAGAACTCATAGACTGCATAAGATGTGGCATGCCAAACAATGCTATACTTGCCAAAAAATATAGTTTGCTTATGGGAAGACCGAGATATGATCATGTGCCTGGACATGAAGCCTATTTTGAAGATGAAGAATCTTTGCAAAATATAACTAGACATGTTATGTATACCTGGCATATGTCTACGACAGACATTGCTTCATATAAAGTTGTTGAATCATGGTTTATATTTGTTCTCACGGGAATAATAAAGCACACAATGCTCTCAATACACCGCTGCCTTCGCACATTGCACTGTAACTGGCATCATTGCGGCACTAGAGGCCATGCCTAACCCATAAACATTGTTGTAGAAAATTCCTACATCAAAAAATAGACATCATGCTGTTTCTTAAAAATGGAGTCAAAAGACTCTGTAACATAATACAGGAACTGGCAATTTCATATCTTACTTTAATGCTATTCAACATTGACAAAAGGGGATTATGTTACCAGAAACCTCAAAGTTGTAAGTTATGGTACCTATAGGAATAAAGTGAGAAAGCAATATATCAATTTTAACCTACCTCGCGTGGTAGCAGCAAGGGCAAATACAATCCAAAATGAAATCGCTCCAAGATAATTAAGCTGTGGGGCTGCATCCAAGGCTGCATCAACTATGTTTGTTGGAATGTTTGCACTAGTGTTCGACCCATTCTGCATGCAGCAATTCTACAACAATTTAAATTAGCACAATGATTAGTTAGAGATGGATGAAGGGGAGGCATAACTTACTTCATTTGTTCTGTAGTCAAGTCCTCTTGGACAAACAGTTTTCCAGTTTCTCCGCTCTTGCAAATGTTCATAGTAACACGCTCGGATTGCTTGGGATAGCTGAAGGAAACTGGAAGTCAGAAACCATCGGACATGACTTATCTTCCATTGCCATTATTATTTGAACAGGTATTTTCAACTTACATTCATATTCCTGAACCAGAGGAACATCATCTGCATGCAAATTCCAAACAGCAGAGTTTTCAGAAATTTCTTCTCTAGTGCATCGTACACTCCTTGCAACATAATGTAAATGTTATAATTCTTCCACCAAACCTAGGTTCTTACCTAACTTGTTCCAACTGCAAAAGTTTGAACAGATCATTGGAACAGTTGAATCGCCATAATAGCTCGAGCACCCTGCAATTTTTATAGATTGGTGAAACAAGCAGAGAAACAAAATATTATGAACTTTAGATTAACCTTGATATACTGGCTCTAGCTTCCTCTAGCTCCAGATGCAATCCCCTGCACGATAAACAGAGGTCTCAGGGAAAATATAATGGAAAAGGGATGACAAATATAAAAGGGGAAAGAACATCTCTGCCATAGACATCGTAGTTTTCTTACAGACCTGTTTTTTGAAGTAAACATGAAAAGAAGATTCCGGCAGCTACAACATTCTCAAAGCGAAAGGATTTGTCTGCCATAGCTGGAGCACCGCTCTCCATACCCGAACTTATGTTGCTCAAAAGGATTTTGTCCTCTAGTTATAACTAGTGCATGTACCTCAAGGCAGTGCCAAGCAGAGCTCAAGAGCTGTGCCACCGCCATAGCAAGAAAGAGAAACACGGCCGTCGCCATAGCGAGAATGACGAGCTGCGGGAGCCGGATCTGCCATAGCCGAGTTGCGAAAGGCATGGCAGAGAATTTTTAGAGTTTTCTAATTTCCCTGGCCGTAGGATTCAAAATTAGAGAATCGAACGGATCAAATTGATTTTGGATGACGTGGCACGACACGTGGCATAGCTAGAATTGCAGGAAAGTGGGCAGGGGGGGTTAGGCAACCCTGCTAAAAAAAAAAAAAAAAAAAAAAAAAACCTATCCCTCTTTTTTTTAGAACCGTGATCTTGTATCCCTCTTTTACACTTTCAAATCATCGTGTATCCCCATAAAATAAACAAAAAACATTGCAAGGTCATTGAAATAAATTGAAAATGCCTAGTTCTTGAAATATTCGTCGAAATTCGTCATAAGGGCCGAGAACCCACTCAACCAAGTAATGCTATGGGCCAAAAAACCTAGTTGATGTTGCTTTATTTTTTCCTTCTGCTATTCCAGACTAGATAATGTATTCCAGAATACAAAAAGGGTTTGATATGTTTTTCATTTCGTTGTTCCAAAATAGCAAGTATATTTCAGAATACAAAAAGAATTTCACTTGTTCGAACACAATAATCCCTTTTTTGCTACTATTTCCACAATTTAAACAAGAGAAATTTGCTAATTTCTAAGACACATGGAAAATTTGATATTTATAAGCACTTTTGGATCAAAGAACTCTAATCGTTGTTTTTTGTTTCCTTTCGCTATTATGGAGTAGAAAGTGTCATCCAGGACAAAAAGTATTGCTTTTTTACCTCAATTTAGCGCCTTTTCAAAAAAGGGTATCTTTAGGAAATATTCCTTCTGCTCTTGTCTAGATGATTTGCTCCCGTTTAATATGCAATAGTATTTATAACTACATTTTAGCCCTACTGCAGGAGAAGGTAATGTCTAAAGTACATCAAGAGGGAGAGTTGCGGGTGACACACCAGCATCAGGTAGCACAAGTGCAGGTAGCAGCCGTGATGCAAAGGTCCGTGAAGCTAAGGATATCTTGTGTAGCAGAATTGGTCCTATCATTTTGCTTAATGTAAGGAAGATGAATCCTAAGTAGATATAGAAGTATTTTCTTGAAAACTTTGAGAAGAAATCATCTTCTCAAGTAGAAGTGCCGAGAAAGGATTTATGGAGTCTCAAATACCATGAGAAACAAGAAATTACTGAATTCTTTCAAAAACTTGACAGTATTTTAGCGGATCTTGAAGGTATAGGAGTAACAGATATTGATAATTGCCAGGGCTTTGTCTGATTTTGGACAGCTTGAAGTGTTTGTTAGAAATATGGCAAAAACAAGAGTAGAAGCAAAAAAGAACCATAAGGACAGAACTGGAACAAAAAACTCTTGTGCATGGTGAATAAGACTTGTAAAATGATATTTTATGTATAAGTAAAGCAAGAAGAGATGGAGCAAGTGGTTCAAGCTCTTCGTCCAAGATAAGAAGAGATGGAAATGAAAAGCCCAAGATTGGATCTTGCTATAATTTTAACATGTTCAGTCATTTAAAAGGGAACTATCCAGAATTAGGTATTGAAACTTTCTGTGGTGGGCGTGGCCAATTTCTCCTAAGTATTCCAGCCCAAAGAAAAATGTTAGAGGCAGGGGCATTAGTGCACGTGGTGGCAGAGTGGTTGGAGTCGAGTAAGAGATGTTGACTGTATTACAATGAAAGCTAATATTCCTAAAGAAGTTGCTACTGAGTAGGAAGAACCTGATGAAGATGCAGAGGCAACCCAACATTTTTGCTTTTGAATAATACAGATAACAAGACTGATGATGGCAATTTAATGGTGGAGCTAAGCAGTCCATAACTCGCTCTGTTAAGATTCTAATGTGGAGGAAGATCTAGACATGTGTTGATTGCAATGAAACCTTTATAAAATCGAAGATATGAAGTGCTACAGCTTTTTGACTTGAATGGGAAGGTTGTAAATTTAAGAAACATTCTGTATACCAAGTTCTATGAAAAATATAATCTCAATTTCACAACTGGTAGATCTTAATTATAAAGTACTTTTTGACAAAGTTGAATGTGAAGTATTTTTGGGAAATGAGATCAAGTTTTTGGGAAGATGTGTAGGCAATTTGTTGGGATTGAATGCTAAACATTTTTCTAAAGTTAACTTGGTGATATTCCCTTCATTGGCATAGTAGGTTGTGTCAAACTCAATTGTCCAATAGATATGACATGGCAAAAAAAGGGTTGACACAGGTGTCAAGACTGGAGACAAAACTAGAAGTTTGCACTCTTTTATATGCTTGGAAAACATACAAGGCTGCCATTCAAGAAGTCCAAATATAGAAAATTTTTATCGTTCATGGAGACTAATTGGCCTATGGGACCCAAACAAAAAGAGAGCAGCAAGCGTATTACTGTCAGGATTACCCCTTCCCCCCTCTCCCCCCTCCCGAAGGGTTTTCGAGGGAAAAACCTTAGCATTAATAAGTATGTTGGTACACTGTACAATTGTATAAGAGAATTTAGTAAAGTCCCAGAGGACACAACTGAGTCCGTGTATCCATAACCTTCTGGAGATGTGATCCCAACAAGCCCACGAATGCCATATTCAATAATTCATGCAGCGACTGGCCAGGCACTACTAACTGACCATACCGCGCTCGGATATGGGAAAACGCTAGGCAAATCTGGAGGGCATGACATTCATCTTCAATGGCACCCTGGTGGCAACACTGACATAGCCTCTCCTCCCGTGCTTCCCGAGTCCAACGTCCTGTCTCAATGCGGAGATTATGTGCACCCGAGCGAATGGAAGCTATAAGTCTGCGCTTCTTCATGGGCAAATGGGTGTACAAGTACTGGTGTGGGCCTCTCGTAAACCTAGGATTGACTTGCTGTTGATAGTGTGCCATCTTAACGTGCGTTAGAGCATCTGCATCCCGGAGCTTGCGAAGGAAAGTAGCATCTAGGTACAGCTTTAGTGCATTGTGATCCTTCTTTGTCTGTATCTGTAAGCACCTGTTTTCCTGTACATCCCAACGTGGGAACCACTGAGCTTGCTTATCCTTCTACCAGGCTTTGAGGTATTGGGGACCCATTGCTACAGCCAAAGTAAGGTTGGGCAAACATGTATCACCCATAGCGACCACCTTCTGGAAGAAAATAATATGGCGTTCCAATGCAGCCCTTTGAAGGGGTAGAAAACCTGTCTCCTAGAGCAGGATCTGGTATGGAACTGTGGATTTTACTCCAAGGGCTCGTGCCAAGAAGGCTTTCTGCACTTTCTCGAGATCATTCCAGGTGGTGAGGGATATCATCGAACCCCATACTTCTGCCTCATACAGGAGAACCGGTTCCACCAAGGCACTAAACAGGTGTGACTGGTGGCTCCAGGCATACAATTCTGCCTTGTGCTTGTTGTTCTGCATGGTATATAATGCTTTTCAACCCGTCGTGACCCGCAATCTGATGGCAACATCCCAGTGGGTGGCTGTAGAGAACTCGATCCCCAAGTACTTGTAGGTCGGAGCCACCTCTACATCTTGTCCCTGGTAAGTGAATGAAGGAAGCCTTGGCTGACGGGATGACGAAATTAGCGGCATCCTAGTCTTGGCCAAGTTAACTTGCATGCCAGTGAATTGGCAAAAAGCCTCTGGAGTATAGGCCAGGAGGTCGACATCGTCAGCGTATATGAGTTGCCGGATTGCGTGATGCATGAGATGGGCGCCTGCCCCTCCGTGCTTAGAAAGCTAGTCTTTCAGCTGATCAATGTAGAGGCCAAAGAGTGTGGGGGAGAGGGGGCAACCCTGACGTACTCCAATATTATTGATTACCGGTTGTCTTGACGATGTGATACGGTCTAAGCATGCCTCGTATAGCCTGTATATTGCGTTTTGGGATCTCTAGCTACCGCAATCTGCCCCATAACTTGTCCCGGGGCAATGTGTTAAAAGCTTTTGTGAAATCCATGAAACAACGGTACAGGTTTTGCCGGCGATTCCAGCTACCCTCAACCAGTGTGCGTAGAGTGAAGATATGATCAATGGTGGAATGCCTGAGTCGGAAGCCTGCTTGTGTGAGAGCTCGCACATCTGCCTCTTCTGCCCATATCATCAGCCGTTGCTCAAGGATGCCAGCCAACAAATTTTGCAAAGAGAGAGCTGACCATAATAGTGCGATAGTTGGCTGGGCATTGGGGGTCCCCTGCCTTGTATATGGGCACAACTCTATTAGTGGTCCACTGCGGAGGGAAGCCTTCTTGCAATGCTTTACTGAATAGTGCCGTGAGGACAGGCCCCAGCCCACTTCAGAAGTTCCGCCTGCATGCCATCTAAATCTGCTGCCTTCTCATTAGCTAGGCGTTGCAGGCCCATGATGACATCCCCCTCTGTGATGACCAGAGCCAGGCCCATCCGTGGAGGTACTGGTGCCCGGCCCCCGAGCGGATCATAAAGCTATTGCAAGTACTGTACCCATTGCTCCTAGGTGATGTTCCCCATGGGCTGTACAACCTTGCTCAATACATTTCTCCAGAATGTCCTGGGATGCCGATCCAGGAGACCGAACATCTGTTGCTAGTGCTCTGCGAGGTATCTGGCTTTCTTGTTCTTGAGGAAGGAGCACTATTGACTGATGGCCTATGGGTGGGAGGTGGGATCCATGACTTGCCGAAGTTCGCGTTCCATCTCCCGACGCTCATCATCGAACCATCTATTGCGAGGGAAGGTGGTAGCGCTCAAGGTCCTCCGTGAGCGGCCTCTCCCAAAGCATCTTTCAGCAACTGTCAGAAGCAGATGAGTCAGTTGAACAGATTGCTACTGAAGTGTGGAGAATTGCAGTAGTCCCCCCAAATCATGCTCAAGCATCTGGGCATAGGTCCCTGCACGGTCGTAATCCAGGCGCAGCCGGGGCACCTGGGGTGTTGAGGCAATGGATGCATGGGAGCCTGCCAATGTATATGCACGAACAGAAGCTGGTGGTCTGAGTCCACTTCCTCATCCCGATTGTCTGTTCCAATGGAAAAATGGGTAAGCAGGTGCAGATCCTGTTCCTCTACCAGCACGTAATCTACCACACTGGAGCCGCCCTTTTGGTTCTTCTGTCTACAAGTGCAGCAGCTGGAAGACGGCCATTGTGCTAACCCATTACAAATAACCAGGTCAAAGATACTACCCAGCAACAACAACTGCCTGTCATAGCATAAAATATGGTTGTCATCTGATATCCTTGACCAAGCCACCTCTGTGGGATTCAACTGCAAGATATCCTCTGCCAGGGGCTCAAATTTTGAGGGCTCCAATCTATCCACACCCGAATGAGTGTTATAAAAGTTGCCCTCGGCATGTGGAAAGTAGCATGCTGCTACGAAGAGGATGCTGCGACTGTAAAAGAGATTCTATGGTTAATGCATACAGATCTCTGCTGGCCTTTGAACGTTATTAGTCTTTCTCAAAAAGCATTCTTTTATTATGTTTACTGATGATTTCAGCAGGAAAGTGTGGTACTGCAATCTGAATTGTAAAAGTCAAGCTTTTGAAGCCTTCAAATTGTTTGTTACAGAAGTAGAATGTCAAACTAACAAAAAAATTAAATGTGTTAAGATCTAATAGGGGATGGGAATATTTGTTAATTCAATATTGCATAGAGAAAGGCATAGGAAAGTAACTTGCAGGTACACTTTTCAGCAAAACAGAGTTTTTCAATAGAAGAACAGAACCATCTTGGATGCGATTAGAGCAATGCTGAAGCACAGTGGCTTGTCTAATTTCTTTTGGATGAGAACTACGGTCTATGTTCAAAATATACTTCCATCAAGTGCATAAAAAGGACGGATTCCAAATGCTATGTGGTCAGATAACCAACCAACATATGACAATTTGAAAGTATTTGGATGCTTATTACTTGTTCATGTCCTAGAAGAAGTGTGCAAAGTTAGATGATAGGGCTTGCATTGCTTATCTAGTAGCATATAGCCTGCACCCAAAAGGCTATAGGTTGTATAACCTTCAAAGTCGGAGTATCATAATTAGCAGAGATGTCAATTTTGATGAAACGAGGTTATACAAGCCTCGGAAGTTGAATTACGAAAAGGCAATTATAAATCTGCTACAGCAAATAATGAGCAACCAGGATTCACCAAGTCCATTGATGATGATGACTCTGATAGGAACATGAGAGATAATGTCAATGCTAGGCCCCTGAGCATGCAATTGACGTCGGAAGACAAGAAGATGATGATTGTGCACGAAGAGGAAGGAGAACTGAAGCTCAGAAGCTTCAAGAAAAAATTCCATTTGATATTGATCAGTTTGGCAGAAATGAACATGGTATAGGTAGCAGGCTTGAGGATAAACGTGTTGGCCCGATATGCCAGAATATTTATAGATTCTAGAGTCTTGTATTTCCAAATCGTACAAGGAAGCTATAACTTGTGTGGAGGCATTAAACTGGCATGAAACTATGAAAAGTGAAATGGAATCCTTTTAGAGAACACAGATATATGATCTTGTGGACATGCCAGAAAGCAGGAATATCATGAGAAATAAATGGATCTATAAGGTCAAACTACAAGCTGATGGAGTTACACCAAAGTGCGAAGTTAGATTGGTGGCTCAGGGCTTCTCGCGGAGAAAAGCTTTTACATTTTCTCCGTTCGTTAAGATGAACAATATTTGATGCTACTAGTTGTTGCTAATCCATGTAATTGGGAATTACATCACATGAACATGCAAACTGCATTTTTGAATGCAAAGTTTAACAAAGATATTTTATAAAGCAAGCACTTGGTTATGAGCAAGGTATCAAAAGTTGACACCAAGGTCAAGTATCATGGATGGAATTGGAATGCAAGCAAAAGAAAGAGCAAAGCAATAATCTAGGCTAAAGAAAGAACAATTGTTTTTGTTTCTGCCCAAACCCAAAGCTTTTTATAGCTAATAATAAATTGCCATGTGGATAAAAAAACACTCAATGCATCACACCATGCTGCCTAAGGCATGATGAGGCTTTTGACATGCATTAAAGTTTTGGATGGGCAATATTGGCATGCATTATCTTGCCATATGGCATGTTAAGATCTTGCCCATTAAATTCAAAACTTGGCCATTTAAATTCAAGTTTCTTTTTTGGTTTGCGGGCTCCAGTGTGATAAGATTGTGTTAGACGGTGCCCGATGGGTGTCTTTCTAATGTTTTATTTGTTCGGTCTTGGGCACAAGTGTGATTTCGCTCTAAATTCCATACTACCTTGTCAATATCGTAAATCAATCATTGTGGGGCAGAGAGAGAGAGAACCACATGTGACTGTGGGTACTCATTCCCAAAACATGTGGCACTAGAGGGTAATGCTTCAACATTCAATTGAATAGTTGTATGGGCAATCAAACTCTGTGGCCCATTACAGCATCAAACATTCGGCAATGCCAATTTGGGCCAATTTCCAACGGCTAAGATGGCACCACGTGGCACAATCAAGCCCTGGAACTCACGGCGTCCTCCTATAGTTAATCAAAGTAAAAAGATAGAAGGGCCCACAAATTTTGGCACTAGGTATCCCAAGATTGCATGCACAACGTGTAAGGCCATGGTTGTTCCTGCAAGGCAAGTTATCTCCTACCATTAATTCCTCTTACCGATATACCTAGCAAGGTCTTTTTTTATTTACCATATAATATTCATGAATTGGGTTCAGCCCAAAGCCAAATTTCACGTGAAAACTTTACATGCTCCTTTTAGCACATGGCCAATAAAAGAGAGGAATAAAAAAAGAGGAATTGCCGAGCTTTACAAAATGCCAACGGATTGACACTGACTGGTCATCACACAAACCAACATCTGATTCCAAAATCTAGCGCTAATTTCATGGCCCCGACTGTGGGCTGAGACTACATTAAAATTTTATTCTTCATATAAAAATTTTGAAAGCGTTAAATGTTAGGTCCAAATAGAGCCAATCAATCTGCTGTGCTGTCTCTTCTTATTCCTTTTCAAAGTAGGACTCTTGTCACTTTCTGCTATTTCATGATTGGTCTTGGCTAACAAAACTCAATTATCACCTTAAATATTCCACTAGATTATGAGGGATCCCACTAGATTATGAGAGATCACCTACACATATATATATTGGTAGTGGAGCATAGATGAATAAGCACTATAGTGACACTTTTCACATAATAGTACAAAAAACGGCAGAACAGATTTATTTCTTATGTTATGTTACATTCTAGGTTTATCCTGTTCGTCATCTATTTCAGCTTGTTTTATTTTGGAAGTCTCAACAGGGTATTTTCTGCTATTCTTCACTAATTTTTGCAGAGCTGCTTGGCCCAAATTTACTTCACAAACATCTGCCAGACGTACCAGGTATAGCAATACATCAGAGAGCTCTTCTTCCAAGTGTTCTCTCTCATGTGCATTCCAGCCAGGCAGGCCCTTCTGCACTTCTCCTTTCCACTGGAATATTTCTGAGAGCTCACCGACCTCCCCAACCTGCAGAACAGATAGTTTTGAATCACAAAAAAGAAGAACTTTTAGCTCCTGTCATCGAACAAAACCCATTCATCCTTATCCAAATACTGAACTAGAAGAATTAAGAAGCTTGGCTCCCTTATCTATAACAATAACTGTTTTATTACTTAAACTGAAATGTTGAGCTAGAGTCAAGATAAACAATTAGAACTTCCATTGGCATCTTGAGCTAGATATCATCATCAATAGCTGCCTGATTTGAACTGGAATATTTACATAATTGCAGTTAAGTTCAACCAGAATGTTTGGTTCGTCATCAGACTACCTAATCATCCTACAAATCCGAGGTGGAGCTAGATGCTCTTTCTTCTTGTTACCGACTACTGCCACCTTGAAGCAGATGCCAAATCTTAAAAGCCGGGTTAATTCTTTAAAGCAGCAATCCTATTAGTTATTCATGCTAGTTGGGCTTACAGAAAAATTAAAAGCTGCCAGAATGTAAGTTGGCAGATAAAACAGGTCCTTTCTTTCCAGTACAAGGTACATAAGGCGTGGGCCAAAAGAAGCAAGGGGTTGTAAAAGGGGAATCTCCTATACGATAATGGAACGAGACATATTATGACCAGAAACATAGAAGTTAAAACATGACCAGAAAAGCTCGAGAACTGATGCAGGACAAAACTTCATAACAGATATGGAAGTTGAAGAAAAGTACAAGTGCAAGAAGCAGATTGCGCGGGCTGTGAAATTGCTCCCAGTTCCTTGCTCGGGCAAATTCTTGCAATTTTTCCGACAAATCGGTGATGGTCACAGTCGGAGCTCCATTTCCACATCCATTGCTATGGCAGCCATGGCCATTTTCCAGTTCTATGGAAGGATCAACTCCATTCATTGAATATGGCTACAAATAAACAAAAGTCCGATATAGACAGTATAAATCTGATAGACTCCAGCATGAAAAGAAGACTAGAAATTGAAGGCGCCATAACTTACCGGAGAGAGAGAAGAATGGCCTGGAGAGGAGAGCTGGAGATTTTTAGGCTACGATTTTTTAGAAATGAAGAAATGATACTTAAAAGATGGCGCCCAATTATGCCCCACCCTTTTTTATTTTATAGGGTTATGACTTGTTGCACAGATAAGAAAGTGTGGTGCTTAATCACACCCCTCGTTTTTTTGGACTGATTCTCTGTCAAAGAAAAACAAACACACACACATACACACACATGACACTTCCACTGTATAATGCATTTCACGAGGTTACCTGGGTTCATGTTAATGATATTCCTCGGACCTAGTCTCTCAGATGTTGATTGTTAGGAAGTATCCTATCTATCAACATACTCCCTTGAAAATTCCTATGTCCGATGCATCCATAAGCGCCAAATATAAGAGCCACTTGCTTGCCGCCGAGGTATACTTGTCCACTATGGTGCAATACAATGTGATGACCACTTCTAATGTTTGAAAAATATGGGTGTCCAAGAAAGGCAGTTTCAACTTCTAAAATATACACTTGAAGATACTATATAAGGTAAGATGATTATGCCTAGTTTATCTAGATTCTTAGTTCATGTCTGCTTGTTGCTTATGGTTCTGCTCTAGTTGCAGCGCTTGTGCCCAAGTTGCGAAACCCAATATTTAAGTGTCTAATAGCAGCGGCAATGACATTTAAGCAAATTTGATAGGAAGTATGTTTTGTAGTCAAACACCTTCTTGTCCCATATTAACTCGACATAAGTTTAGTATATGCCACATTTTTTAGCATCATTGCGTTGTTTTTAGCGAGGAGGTTGATTCTATCCACTAAGATTTAAAAAATTTATCCTAGATAGATGAATAGAATTCAACTATTGTGTCTTGGTGTCTTTGTACCATGTACTTATTCACATGATGATTTCACACACACCATGTATTTAATTGGACCAAACTTGTTATGTTCATGTGTCATTGACCATTTAGATCAGTTGTTTCCTTTTCTCTTCCTCTTGAACCATGCAGGGGAGGGGCTTCTTCCTGTATGGATAGACAATTCTTGATGTTTTTCATTCTCCTCTTTCCATCCTGGCCTGGTTGTCTGGATTGAGGCAATTCTTTTTCGTCCTTCGCGATTCTTAAAAGTTAAGCAGAGTTCTCTTCTTATCGGCGGTTTGGATGCATGATGCGAGTCCTCATGAGAAAGTGAACCGATCCACTCCATAGGATCGAGATTCTCAGGAGGAAGAGCATGCATGCATGTTTTTTATGCAGTTTTGGACCTCTAATTTAGGTTTTTATAGCAGGAGTCTTCTTCAGCTTCTCAAATCGGCATTTCTTCTTCGTCTCAGCAGTTTCCTTTCCTCTTCCTAGCCCTCCCCCCTTTTTAATTATGTATAATTAATTAATTCTCTCCCTCTCTCCTATTTATGTTATGGTCATTGTTTCGCGTGGCACGCGTGACCAGCCCTTTGTATTTTGAAGTTTTTTATCTCAAGTATATATTTTAGTGTTTATATTGTGCAGGGATTCAGATAACATGTGCTTTTTGGCTTCGTCGATATTCATATTTTTTGGGAACCGTTGTAGTAGCCTGACGATTGTCCAAGCCTCTTGCTGAGGGTTTATCACTAGGGTTTTTCCTCGAAAACCCAAAAGGGCAGGGTTTTTTAATTCCTGCGATAAACCTTCAGTAGATACATCATCTTACATCTCATCATACTTTGTTATTTTAACTACTCCATCGAGGATTTTTTTAGCTGCCTAACTGTAATACTTTATAATTAGTTTCTGGATAGCCTGCGATGTGTGGCTACCCGCTCTCAACCAATGTAAAACACCTGCTGAGATGAATGAATGAAAGAGCCTACCTATCGTGATTTGGATGCATGATGCGAGTCCTCATGAGAATGCAAAATTTACCATAACCCTCAAGTAATATAAGGCCAAAAAAATAGTAAACTGGCAGTAACGCAGGCTTGGGGAATGGGATGGGTTGGATAGATTATGGGATCCATTATTTGTTTGAAGGTGAATCATGGAGGATAGGATGAAATGTCACGGGTAAGAATGTGGGGAATTTCATATAGAAGAAGTGAATAAAGGGAAATTAAGAAGCCACATTCTATAATCTCTAGGGTTCGTTACTATGTTGAAAAGAGTTAGATATGGAAAATTCCCAAACCTGCCCCATGTCCTTCAAGGTGGAAATTTGAGCTAGATCTATTGTCTTTAAAAGCTTCAACACAACAATTATGTATTCCATTTACTAGTAAGTTACCTATCTCGGGAGCGTCAGAATGAAACTTCTCATTGTTATATTTTTTGCACATGTGTTGGCAAGTCTAAATGTTCTACAACGGTTGTGGTTCTCACAGATGAAAAGATTAGAGGAAGCATATTGTCTTTCATTCTTCTTCGACCGTATTTCTTTTCGTCGCTTCCCTCCTCCTTGGCGACTGCATCCTGCATCGACCACTGATCTTATTTAATTCTCGCAATGCTTAAATATTTCTTCTGCAAAGATTAGATGGATGATGTTAGATATAGATTTTTTAGAGAAGATATTTGGGCTTGTCAACTGGATTATTGTATGCTTTGTTTGTTCTTTAGACGATTAATTAAAGAACGCTCTTCTATTTTGGCATGACCTACATTATGACCCTATTGTTCACACATCCTACTTGGCCACTATATTCTTATCATTTTGAAGCATTCTAGAGCTTTAACTCATTCTCTTGCTAGACTTCGGCTAGGATTGCTTCATCAATGCCTTCGATTATCAAAGATTTTTTGCGCGTCCTACTGAGATTTGGCATAGAGTGCTTTCCATGATAAATGCCATTTGTATTCCAGCTAAAATTCCTAGTGAATGAGGCTCCCATGCCATACTGCACTGATGGCTCGAGAATGTAACTGCATGTTGTTTACGTGCCTCTTGTTGCACTCCAAAGCCACTTTACCATCTAGGGCATAGCCAGCTATCACAATATTCCGCATACCAGCCTTCCTGTTTGGCAGTGTCTGAAAGATAAAAAGTGCTTCCTTTACATTCCTAGACTTAGCATGCAAATTCACAAATAACATGCCTATAACTTCCAACTTGGTTTTCATGGATATTTCTAGCTTGCAAGTGTGTGTAAGCTTAAGGCAACAATATATATTTGACCTAATGCTTGTTTAAACATTAGTATATTTGGCACAAACAAATGCATAGCATAACATTTTGTATGCCATGTCCAGGTCGTCCTAGAAATTTAGGGACCAATGTGAAATTTCTTAATAAAGATAAAGTTGCATCAGTCATGCAAGGATCTGGAAAAAAACTCTACTATTACATCTCTAGCACTAGATGTTTGAGTTTGTTAAACCTCCAGCATTGATGAACCATCATTCATTTAAATTGGGATTATGTCTTAATTTTGGGACAAATTTTATATTGTATGGTTTTAATAGCATATTCAATTTCACATAAACCACCTCAAAAGTATGAAAATGTAATCTCATATTATTTACAAAATAGTCAATATTTCACAATATAGCACCATATGATAAAAACGTGTTGAAGAAAATTTATATAGTTATTCGCTTGTTGTCAAGCACCCCCAATGATATCATAGCCTTTTTCCTGACATCCTGAGGTATTGTAATTCTCATATTTCTACCTGGAACAGTTTTTGGTGTCCACAAGTACAATACACTTTCATAGTCTAGCCAAAGATCGGGATCACTCGGATTTCTCCTCCATTTCTTTATCCAACAATCTAAGTACCTTTCTTTTATCTGATACATTGGTCAACTGATGCACTAGACACTACCATTCTACTCGCACATGGTTGAAACTAATATTACCTTCTTCTTTGCAAATATCAGAGATGGTGCACCCCAAAAATCGGTGGCATTCCAAGTCAGTGGAAGGTTCATAAGCTTCCATCCCTAGAAACTTTGGCCTATTGTTCTTAGGACCAACATAGTGTTTGTCAGAAGGAGGCGGAGCATAATGCTTACGAATGCTACTAACAGTGTCATCAACATCCTCAACACCTGCTAAGGTCTTCCACCTAGTTTTAGGCAACCACCGCTCTTTCAATTCATCTGAGGATGTGTCTATCTCCCCCAACAGGTTAATCACCTTCTTCCAGTAAGCTACCAAGGCACGGTTGGTGTCATCGGGGTTGGTTTGCCAATGCTTTATATAGTCATGGATTCCTTCCTTAGTCAATCCCAATTGCTTCACTTCTTTAGTAGGTTTTAGAGCTTTTGGTTGACCTGGAGGTATCATAAGCTTGCCATTCTCATCTCTACACCATATTTTCTCTCCTCCTCTCTACTCCTGCTCTGAAGGTCTCATCTTCCATTGAAAGATTGGAATCCCATTTCTCACCCAAAAAGTGAACTATAGAGTCCTGGAATGACCTTCAAGATCCAATGCATAACCATCCACAAAGCTCTTCCAATCAAGCACTTCTTCTATGAGAGAAGCTATAGGGTTTAGAGTAGTGCATTCATGCAAGATTTCCATTAGCCTAGGAAAGTTGGTCAATGTCTACTACTTCAGTATACAACTATATTTGCCAAATAATGCATCCACATCCTTATGGGTATGCCCGGGCATCAAAAATCCTAAATTAACTCTTTCAAATATCCCCACAGCTGTTAAGTAGGATAGGAAAGAAAATATTCACCTGTTCTTATTTTGGTCTGCACAATTATCAAGTTGCAAGAGGAACCTTCTAGGTAGATCTTGAGCTCTAGCACATGAAGTTGAAGCTCCAACATGTTCACTAGATCCATGCTTCCTAAAGTTTGCCTTGCTAAACTTTTCAATATTGTTAGGGTTTTCATCTAACAATGCACTATGTAGTGCCTTGCACTATGTAGTGCCTGGCTAGCTGTAGGGTCCTAGAGGTGACCATTATATCCATTTTCATAGTTTCTCAAACACCTCATGATACTCCCAATATGAAAATCTAGACCATCACTCCACAACTCCAAACTAAAACGCCCATAGTAGGTTTGAGTCTGCCCATGCAAGATTGCCCCGGTCATTGAGAACTGCAAAGGGTATGATCTTCCACATGACTTTGGTATGTACTTAAATTGTGGAAGACAAGTCTTTTGCTGGTCCATCTTGTCATGTATAATACATAAATAGTTATTAGGTTCCAATGCAGATAAGGTCCTCCACATCCAATAACATGATCTACATGATAGTTGATCAGTCATATGGTCCTTCATATGCTCCCTTATCCTAGCCCTTTGACTCGGTTGCACAGTCTTATCAAGAGTCTCCTTCAATTTAGCACACAAATTGCACTTTCCAAAGTTGTTTGAAGTTGCTATGACATGATTGAAATGCTTCTTCCATAGCCTACTAAAGTTAGGTTGATATATTGGAAGAATTTCTAATTCTCAAAGTAGGGAATTCACTTCCTCCAAAATACACTTTTGAGTACAATGTGATGGTAACCTTTTCTCAACAACTGCTCTTTCCTTTTCATTCCTTCTGCTTTTGTGTGGCATACACTTTGCATTGAAATCAATATATTTTTCAAATATCTTCCTGGCGGGCAAGATCCTAGCAGTTGGTCTCAACAAACTATTATTTCCATGCAACGCAATCCTGGTCCCTTCTGTCTGCTTTTTTTGCCAATTATGCCATGAAGAAGTTGGAATTGCATGGATATTCTGCCATTTTGCTTAGCAAAGGGTATTTTTTTCTGTTTGGATTTCTTTCATCCTGAAGTGCATGGCTCTTGCTTCCAGCAATTGTTCTATTGTAAAGAATTGCATACAACTACCTCAATAACAATCTAAGCCCCTAACCTTCACCATAGTCTCATGTTTAGTGTCAATAATCAACTTAGCTCTCTTGCTAGGATAATGTCTTGCAACTGATACTTCTCCCCTTTTGCTTAGGTTTAGGGTTCCCACTGCTAATGGATCAATATCAAGACAGTCATTATCCCCAACAACCTCAAACTCTGGAAAAAGATAATCGTCCACAAATTGAACACTACTTATAGGCCATGCACGATGCAGGAACTTCCAATTGCTTGACACAACCAAAACATTCCTTATCACCCAAACCCTTACCTTTCCAGTTGTCTTCCAACATAGAAATTGCATTACCAAGATTGTCTTCCCCTAGCCTTTCATCATTAACAGCTTGACCAGGATCTGCTAGTACAATGACTCCTTGACCTACAATTTCCTTGTTGCATTTGTGCATGATTCTCACCTTCTTGTTCCTCCATTGCACCCTACTATAGAGGACTAATTGTTTTTCTTCAACATTCTTGGTAGGAGGTGCTTCTTCATTGAATTTGCTCTTATCAATATTTTGCACACCATCTTCAGTTGGAGAGACACCATTGACCTAGGCAAATTGTACCCTTTTTAGTCAATGAGTAGGAAATAATTATATACCATAAGAAAAGTACGTACATTCATGGAATATATAGAGGTAAATCAAATTATTTAAAAAGCAAGAAATTCCTTAGAAATAGGTTTAATTAATAATAATAATGGATCTAAACAAATTTTTTTAAAACAAGAATTTTCATGGCAACAACAAGGAAATGACATTTAAAATATATCCAAATTTTAATTATCGAAAATTTAGCCTTCAGAATACGAAAAGACATATCTAATTTCCCAAAAAGGTAGCCGTGAGAATTTATTATCCATAACATACTCTAGATGCTATACTTGGCGGGAAGACGGTACGCCTGGCGTGTTATTTGAGGCAATCAATTATTCATGCTAATATATTTCTAATTAAGCCTATATAAATCCAATTCACGCTCTCAAAAATTCCATTCATTCCAAAAAAAAATTCTGCCCGCCATGAAGCATTCGGCCTCTGCAGTGGAGCTTTATGAAGAACTCGAGGTCTCTTCAAAAAGACCTCGGGTTGAATTCCCCCCATTGATTTTTTATTTGCAGCAATCCTCTGGTTTCGATTCAGAGGATGAGAGGAGAAAGAAGTGGAAGAATCAGAGCAGGATTCATAGGAATTCCTGACCGCTCTGCTTCAGGGTTGGCTTGATCCCGAAACAGAGAATGAATTGCCTAAAGAAGAGTCGGAGGAAGAAGAAGAAGAATATTCAGGGGAAAAGCGCGACTTCGACGAATTTCTCACATGGTCATTTGAGGACTCGAGGTTTGCATGATTTTTTTTTTTTTTTTTTTTAATTATGAGTATACTTAAACATGCTCCATCTCCCCCAAGCTTGGGTGTATTTTGATAACTGAGATGAGTACATGGTGCACAACATAAGACTTGCACAAAATACACAATGATGGGACCTTGAGGTATCTACATTCTAAATCGATGTGGATGTCATGGATTAAATTGTTTCCAAAGAATTAACACAACGCATCATCTTCTTAAATATTACAGATGCAGAATGTGAGATGCAGAATGTGATAGCTTCTGTTTAAAATGGCTCTAACTAGAAGGCCTTCTACTGTATTTTAGGGTGGTGGATATATTTAATATACAAATGTATTTATGGAAATACATGGTGCAATGGTATGGCTATGGCCTTAAGAGAAGTACACAAGGAAGAATTGTTGGACTTATGCTTGCACAAAATATACCATGGAGTATAGCCAGCAAACATATGGACCACTGATATGTATACAAAAATACAAAGGTAAATTTGGATGCTTGCATTTAGACCTTATCTTAGGTTTCCCTAAATATCGAAACCTAATAGGTTTTGGAAAAAAATGGAGGACCCTAAGCGGCCGCTGCGGTAACGCTTGGATTATATGCTCCGACCCCATATATTTGCTCTGTTTCTGCAGTTAGTTGTGGATTCAGGCTTGAACTTAACACTCAGATGGATGCACCAACTCTGTAGCGGATCGTCTGTAGCGGAATACCTTAGCGGACCGCCTGGCTTCAATGCAATAGAGGCAATTTAATGCTAAAGTCCTATCTGTAGCGGTTCGCATGTAACAGACTGCCTAGCTTCTACAATTTCGTCTCTATATCTGCAGTGGCTCATTTGATTTCTTAGAGTTCAGCTTTAGCTTAGTTAAGATGAAGCTAAGCCATAAGAGGCATGCTGATGGTTACTAGTAATGCTTCTACCCAGTTTATCCTTGCAAATTCAAGATGAAGATAACCTGGACTTGGATCCAGACAACTACCAGGTTCTTTTTTGCATTTGCTGTTATATATGTTGTTAGTACAGCTTGGTTAAGAGGATAAAGCTTACTTTGTACATAGAAAGCAGATACACTTATAGTGCTGGTTATATAATTATTCAATGGCAAGAGCCTTGTTATAATAGTTTGAGGGATCGGGCAAGTTAAAACTCTGATTTCTTATGAACCATAAATGCCGTAGTCATAAATTTCCAACTTCATATCCTTCTATGCTTAAATTAACTGAGGGCAAAAGGCACAATGGGTGATCAGTGATAAACTGAGAGTCCTAATGTACCTTTTGGCCCTTGCATCTTTACCGGGTTTACCGCTAATGTTTGCATGGTTGGCTGCAGGTACCGGACTCTCTTCTCATTGTAGCTTATGCTTTCAAAAAGTTTTTTCGGCTTGAAGGATAATGGATCTGCTGCTGCGTTTCCAATGGAGGCGTATGTGCAACTACAATTTTGGACAGGATGTATTCTATTCTCATGTAAACTCATGCTACTAGTCTGAAGCATAGTTTCCTTTTAAAAAAAAAAAGAGTTTGAAATCAAAACATTAGTCTGGTATAGTATTACCAAAAGTTCATTTTAATGCTTGTGAGAATAGGCAGATCTACAGTTACAATTTGGATTGCCTAAAAATGCTTGATAGTCATTTGGGATTCTCAAGGTGGCTTGTTTAATGTATACTTTATTACATTCTAATGCAATGGCTTCAAATTCTAGCAGCACATCGTGCATCAAAATGGCTTTTGTGGCAAATGTTTCAATCTTCAAAGAATTTAAATTATAACATGCTTCAAAGATAAAGATTATGAGATTATTTATTGCTTATGCTGATTAACGTTTTATTGATGTGGGTGGGACATGGGGTACCATGCTAGAAGGGCTCGTTCTAGTAATGGGAAGATAATACTGCCAAGGGATTGACCGAGGCAGATGTTTGGTCTAGTTTTAACTAGTTCAGGCTGGGTTTTTTTTTTTTTTCCTCCTTTTCGTACTTTTGTAGTGTAATTCTAACACTCTTCTTTCGTGCAGACATGGAAGAAGAGAAGTGATGCAGTTCTCGGACCATCTTTTTTTTTTTTTAGCTAAAGAAGTTGTGGTCATGCTCCGGGCCGTTTTGTGTAAAAAGTACTGTGAAAAGCCTTCGGGCATCTGATTACAAGCCTCCGGGCTCCTGACATATAAATGAATTCAAATTTTTGAATGAATTCAAAATTTTTGTCTCTCCAAAACTCTGTCTCTCCAAAATTTCGTCTCCCCAATTGTCTCTCAAAAATCCAGGGAACACTATAAACTGATTCGAGTTCTCAAAATCACAGGCGCTATGGAAACGCAGGCGGTCGGAAAAAATTCGAATTAGGCGGGATAAAAGTAATCAATGAAAGAACACAGTAGATTGGTTTTTAAAAACTCAATGAAAGAAGTCTGCGAACGGGTTCTTTTTTCTTTTGAAAGTGAATCTTCGTCATTATTATTTTTTTGTGTCAAGAATATTTCGAAACCACATATTGAGTTTTCTTGAAATTCAATTTTCTCATACAGATATAAAGCTATTTCTTGGCAGCTCATTATCTTTGAGCAGCTCGAGCGCTTATCCAGGCGACCTTCCGACACTGTTACTAGGCGATCCGGAGATGTCTTCTACAATGAGAGGTGATCGAGGCAGACGAGGCCGAGGAAGCGATGGCAGAGGAAACTCAAAACACGGCTCTTCTCAAGTTTCAGAGGACGTTGATCAGACCCCTATTCAAGGTATTTAATCTGCCTTTTTGCCACAAAATACACACTGTGTAGAGAGTATTATGCTTTGCATGAGTTTGAGTTATTTCCTTGCAACATACAAGGTATATTACCTTCAGTTAATGCTCTGATTCTCTATTTTGTAGAATATAATTTTGCTCTGCTTTTAGAATATAGTTCTTAGTAGTTTTTAACAGAGGGGTACACACCCATTTAGAATATAATTCTTAGTAGTTTTAAATAGAGGGGTACACACTCAGTGTGAACTGGAGGTTTGACAATTAGAGATAGCAGACTTCAATGAGGGTACGTAGTGTAAAATATGGATGTATAAAAGGTACGTAGTTTAAAATGTGGATGCATACTAATTTAGTTTCAAATTCACGCCAAGCATGGTCCACAATAGGAGTCACCAACACGCCAAGCGTGAATTAAACTAATTTAGCTTTAAATTCACGCCAAGCGTGATCTCTGTTCAGAAAAGTAATCTAAATCATGTTCGTCTTCTTTTGCAATGCCCAAGAGAAAGAAAACCCCTAATAATTCGAGGTCTATTCCTGGTAAGAAGCCAAGGGTAGCGACCCAGATGCAATACCATATAATCTCACCTTACATGATGAAGGGCCTATTCTTATAGCAACACTGACCTTGCATGCCCTGAAGAGGAAATGGACGAGGGTGCCGAGTGGTACGTTGACTTCGCCAAGACAAATGGCAAGCTCAACTTAATGCTCTTCTCGAGGAAAAAGGAAGCAGACAAGATGACCAAACAAGGGATCCTAATCTCTTATGAGGAAGAGGACAATACCAACTGCAAATTGCTCTTGGAGATGACACATAAGCAGAAGAAAGATCTGCTCAAACTTACTCATTGTAGAGCTACTGCATACAAAGATATCTTCATGAAGACAGATGTGAACGGTGAGACATGTTTTAAGTATGGTTGGCCCACTAATATAGTAGTTACACCAATATCTATTTGCCATGGGGTTACAGCTGTGCATAGAGGCATGTTCAATAAACCGACACCAAGTCACTACTTGCAGCAAGCTAGAGAATTAGCTGACTTGAAAGCTTCTAGGAAGGTCCTAAATCTAGGGAAGGATGTTCAACCTGCAGTTGTCAAAGACATAGAGGCATCTGTTTTTGAGAATGAACTGGATAGGGTGGCGCACTAGAGGCCATGAACAAGTTGAATAAGTACTCTGACCCTTATCCATGTGGTCTGAAGACAACTTTTCAGATCCATGTGAAGTGCCTCAGCCGTTCACCAAGCTCCATTTATGTTAGCAGAACATATGATCCAGCACATGCCATGGAGATTGTTCAGAGCATGATTAATAATCCAGGTCAAATGCCTATGCCAGCAGATGTGTTACCTTGGGATACGATCACGAACAAGCCTGTTGTGTGGACGAACGCCGAGGAGTTATTACTAAATGATGACATTAAATTCGTCATCATCGACGGGCAGCATTCCATTGAGGCACAAAAGGGCCTTATCATGCAGGCAGAACAAACAGGCCAAACCATGTTCTACAATCACTATGCGTATAGGAGGTGTTGACTCTTGGATGCCAATACTTCACCTGCAGATATGGCTGAGATTAGTGCAACTTTAAACAAAATGGGAAAGATGTTTCTATATAAAAGTGCTTTTAACGCATTTTAATTCATGCCAGGCGTGCTTTTACATCAATTGAATTCACGCCCGACGTGTTTTAAAGCATGCCTGGCGTGAGTTAAATTAATTTAAAAGCACGCCTGGCGTGAATTGCGTACATAGCTTAATTCAATTTAATTCACGCTACAGCATAAAGCGCACCTGGCGTGAATTGCTTTGTTTAAAAGCACGCCTGGCATGTATTTCTTTGATTTAAAAGCACGCCTGACGTGAATTGCATTAGTAGCTTAATTCATTTCACGCCAGGCGTGCTTTCTGTGTTGATCAATTCAATTCTATTCAATTCGCGCTGGCCTTGTTTCTGTTCTATGATACTGATTCAATGTCTGTACTATTGTAGTCCATACGTGGGGCAATTGCGCCACGCCCATCAACAGTAGTAGGTGGAATATGACTGCCCATTATCCATCAGACAGGGCGGGTCAAAGTTTGAGGCATTCAAGCTGCTTTGGAGCCGGACTCGTAATGCGGAACAATTATCTGAGAGAAGAAGAAAACTGCAAGAAAATCAAAGAAAAAAGGTGGTGATGACATTGCAGATCCTTCTGAAAGCTCATCTAGCAGGTCAGGCCCAACAGACTCGTATAAGATTGTGTTTTGTAAGGAGGCAGTATGGCTCAAGTGGAATGAATTTTGGGACGTTTATGCACAAAAGAAGCTGCCAGATACTATGGGTAGGATGCCTCCTGTTGATGTAAGCATCTTTGACTTGAATGTGAACAGAGAGAGAAAGACTCAGGGGTTAGACGACATTCCATTTGGATTTTAGACCAGTGCCTGAAGAAGAAAGTCTTATACAAGAAGAGTGCTTTCACTAAGGATAGGATGTCCTTCGTTGAGTGCCGTAGCTATGTGAAGGATGTACGTACAATGAAGTCAGCTGTAGGAGCTGAGTTAAAAAGGCTATCGGGGGATGTGGCATTACCTGAAATTGGATTGCTGAACAAATACAAGGTCAGTAATGATGACATCAAGAAGTTTGTATTATGGGCAAAGGACTTTCTAAAGAATTGGAAGGCTAAAAAAGCAAAACATAAAGAGACTCTACCCCCAAGGTACTGGCCGAGTTGAGAAGAAATGTGGCCCTTGTGAAGAAGATTACTGGAGAACTTGCCAGAATCAACTACTTGCCTTAGAAACATATCACTCTTTGTGATGGACAGTAGGGGTGGGAGAGGAGATATGGGCATGAACCAGAAGGACTACATCATCTTGTTTACTAGCTGTATAGGATTGATAACTGAGAGGTCCTTTACTATTGTCATCGTTTGTCCTTCAGGTGACTCACATCTGCTGTTCATGATCTGGAGTGCCTCAAAGTTATTAGGGAGGGATGCCTAATATATGATATTAGGGATAATGAGCTATGAACAGCACGAAAGATGGCACATATTCATTATGATATCTATGCTGTCAGACGAGAAATATTATAATGCTAAGGCCAAGCGTGACAACAGCAGTGCATGGGAATGTTTTCTTCTAGATGATCATGAAGATGAGTCAGAAGAGGATGAGGATCAGGACCCTCTCCTAAGTGATAAAATCAAGTACGAGCTACTAACTAAGGAGAAGGACCCCTTAAATAAAAATGGATTTCCCCTGTGTTTGGCTGCTTACCTCGTCGAGGCATTTGCTCCAATTGACACAACATGCTTGGAGCTTCATGTTGGAGGTTATATTGTCCGAGAGGCTCCTATGGGTGTTAGAAGCTGTCACTGCTTTGTGAGTGATGAGCAGGCCAAAGACTTTCTTGAACTATTCCTCATGCATGTACTTGCCAAATCTCCTAAAGGCCCTTATGGCAATCTAAAATCTTCAGCAATCAAAAGCCTCGTGGACTTGTCCAATTCAAAGATGGACGATGGTTCTGGTGAGGGAACTAGTAATACGCGGCCTGATAAGGAAAGTAATGACTAATTGGCTGCTAAACTGGCTGCTCAAAGTAATGTGATGAAGGCAAACATAGGGGATATCCTTGCCTCCCTTGCGGGTGATGCAAGCAACAATAAAATAGATTCACAGATTAACAAGAATCTAATTAATAAGGCAACCAAGAGTGAAGGGGCCATTGATAACACAAGTGAACTCTAGTGATTCATAGGTTTGCCAAATCAATACTAAAATAATGTCAGTTGTGAAGGACGTAGAGGAACTAATAGAAAATAACAATTCTAACAGTCAGAAGAGCACGGAGATTAAGGGTGGCGAAGGGGAGAATGAGGCCGCCAACGACAACGAAACTGAAGATGATAGGCATGGCCTTACAGATGAAATCGCGCCACACATGATTTAATTTATCTTTGCTTTGAATTAAATCGCGTCAAGCATGTTGTTGTCTCAAATTTCTTGATCTTACTAGAACATGAGTATCTTGAAAACAGAAAGTATACTCACAGTGATCCAACACTCTGCGAAGAGACCTATTCATTCAATCTTATGTTCTTTTGTCTCAGATACATTTTTGGCTATCCCCATCATATAATGAGTGTTCTTCTTTGTTTTATAGGCCTACATGCTATTTTATGCTACTTAATTTATTTACATACCATATTTGCCTACGAGCAAGCTAATCTTTTATCTTAGAGTTACTCCACAAGTGCTATGGCTTTTTATGCTTTATGATTGTTAGTTCGAGGCTTTCATTTCGCCAGGCGTTGTCATTGTATGGGATGGTAAGCAGTCGCTGTGTAGATGGTTGTGATTTGCTTCAAGATATCCAATCTTGCTAGGTATATGACTTTTGTTGATTATCAAGATCTGTGTCTTGCATGATATATCAAGAAATCTTGACATATAGAATCACATGGTGTCAGCACTATTGCTGGGGATGTTCTGTGCAGATACTCTGTATCCTATCCATGTTCTTTACATAAGTCGTGGTGCTGGCAGAATAAACATACAAGAAAATGCATAAGCCAAGTAGCTAAGTCGTATAGAACTCTCGCTATCCAACTTGATTATTTTGAGAAGACTTTTTAGGTCCTTCAGAACTGGGTAATGCATACAAGCCAAACAAGTTCTATTTCAGTTCTTTACATTGATTGCAATCATTCTGGGCATCGAATCCATCTCCTATTTGTTGTCAGCAAAACTTTTATTATGATATGTTCTTCTACATGAGTTCCATCTTGTTGTAAAGTCTTCTAAAATTACGGCTGTAAATCCAGTAGAGTATAGACCAGAGTACATGCCCGGATATTGTTTGCCATGCATCTAAATGCCAACGCATTCATTTACATTTGTTTTATATGGCTTTGTGGTTAACTAAACAGATGGAGTTTAAGGCTACAGCAACCAATTGAGTGCAAGATGGGGAACTAGCATCAGTTTAAATACTCCTCTCTTTACCAGCAGAACTATTTATGGTGCATGTTTGTAACAGGTACTTCTTCCTGTTTGTCAAGCAATCCTTCAAGGTAAATGAGACTGAGGTGACATGACTGCATCTTCCATGGACAAGTCTATCAGACAATTATTGTGCTTGGTTTCATGTCCAAATATGTTGCTATTCTTCCTTGGTGCTGGAAATTTTCAACCATATTTCTCAATCCTAAAAATTGTTTATAAACCTATAGGCGAGTGCTAGGAGCCTATAATCATAGAGCATGCAAATTGTCACGATGCTCATTTTGATAGTAAAGTTATCCAAAAGAAGGAATCAGGGAAAAGACGGAAAGTGTATAGATAAGAGCATTGCTAAATTGTTGAAACTATCATAGACCTTGCTGCTGCAAAGATTGTAATGGTGTGGATATTCCTAAATAATCTGATATGCTGAAAGTTTCGAATTATTCTTTGTATCCTTGTATTCAAGAAATGGTTCATTTATGTAAGTTCAAATAAGTAAGTACATGTAGTCTAATAAACAAGTAAGTAGGCAATCTGATATGAAGAGATTATACAGGGTTGAAAAGGATCATTGTGCAGGCTCGACTTATTTGAAGTGTGTTAAATCAGGTATGCTTATCACATATGCACAGACTTGAATACTTAGATCAGGGATAATTGTTGTCAAATAGTTATAAATATATCAGGGAATATGTTTCAAATGCCTTGTAGGATTCATGGATAGGTTCATGGAAGCAGCACGAGACCATGGTGCACAGATTGGCCTGGTTGCAATACTTGCCATAGTTGCCCTAATGCTTTCTGCATC
The DNA here is from genome assembly GCA_021234155.1 of Isoetes taiwanensis. Classification (NCBI taxonomy): domain Eukaryota; kingdom Viridiplantae; phylum Streptophyta; class Lycopodiopsida; order Isoetales; family Isoetaceae; genus Isoetes; species Isoetes taiwanensis. The sequence goes on along the minus strand of JAJEKV010000016.1, from coordinate 5,865,711 downwards.
TGCCCTCATGTGAAACAACCCCTTGTGTTGTACAGATAAACAACTTTGACAGATTTGTTAGCATGTAAGCCACATTGACCATTGTCTACTTTATCTATTTGATGCTTCATAGTTTACTGTTTGCATACAAAACTAAAAAATGTTGGAGCATAAGAGCGATGAATTGAAGATAAGAAACTATTTGATCAAAGTTTGATGCTTGGCAATATTCTGTTATTGATTTAATCTCTTCCAAGTGATATCTAACTCAGGGATTGATTTGGACTTCCAAGGATCAACAATAATTGTGCTTACGTTTTTTTGTTGCCAATAGTGTTGGGGCTGGTGAATTGATACCGAATTTAAATAGGAAGGAAGGAAGGAAGTATATTTTAACGTCCACGGAGGCCAACTGGCCTATGAGACGGAATAGTGAACTAAATCTGGTTATAGTAGTGACTTGGTGCTGGTTAAATGGTCAATTGATAATGATAGAGTATTATAAACATGTTTTAAAGTGACCATTGTTCAATCTTAGAAGTAAATTAGATGATGCAGTAACCATTATGACAGGTAATAAACAAAAATAGAATTCCTGTATTTTGTAATGCCAGCTGAATGTTTTATGCCTCTTTTGTGATACCATCGATAGCTGCAAAAGGATTTAATCTATGGATTTAAACAAAATTTTTACAGCTCGTTACATTAAAACAGAAAACTTTTCTCAGCATCATAACAAAAAACATTTTTCAGTCTATCACATAAAAGTATACACTTCACAAAATTAACATGTCATCGAGCCTTCCTAGCCTTGGTGTACTATGCCAAAGTCATTTCTAAATAACCTGATTCAGCCTCTGAGTGATGATCAGCATCGACAACCTGCTCCATGTTTCAAAGGAGACTACACTTCATCTCCATCATTATTTGCATTTTTGTCAGATGAGCCAACTCCAACAGGATTTACAGCTTCTGCATTGGCATTTGGAGAATGGAAATGTGTCTTATCTTCACCTGTTACAACTTTAGGGACCTCAGTTACGTCTGCAGGATTGACTTCATGGACAGGACATCCATGAACGAGTTGCACTATTGCTGGAATTGTGTCAGGCAAGTTTAGCATTGGGGGAACATGGACCTGGCCAAAATTATTTTAAAATACAGGGTTGAGGTTTTGTGAAGGAAACCATAGGCTTCTAATCTTGCTACTGTTCCATGATTCTGCATATTGGCTAGTGCTAGTAGCGGGATCTTACAATGGAATGTGTTAGAACCAACAAAATATTTTTTTGCCAATTAAATACGCATAAGGAGCTACCTGTAGGACATCCTATTATGGTTTCAGTGTCATTATTAGCAGAAGGAGAGTTTCTGATATAGTCACGTGCTTCCATATACCTATTTTTAGGCCAGCTACCTTTGATTTCATCTCTACAGCCAACTCTGAGCCTTTGCCCATTGCTTGAGGTTTGACAAGCTCATTTTCTTTTGCAGAAAAGTTAAATCATTTCAGAGGCCGCTTTCTTCCCAACTTGGCCTATGCTCTTGCTTCAGGTTGAGTACCCTGACTAGCTAGACAAAGAAATGACAATTTACTTTGTAAAATCGAAACTACATATAAATAAACAATTATCCAATTACCAGAAGTGGTATTGTTGTGATGTGGCATCTTTTTTAGCGTCTTTCTTCGAATTAGTAGCAGATAATTCTGGCTCCTTTGATTTCTTATGTGCATCTATGATAACTACTCAGTTAACATGCTAATTTTAAAGCAAATAATAAAATATACCAGCTTGAATTTTGGAGGCTTGAAGTTTGGAGATGTTTCTTGAATTGTAACTTTTGAGGCAAGTTGGTCTCATCATTTTCCTTTGGGTTTGTGGCATGTTCTTGTGCAGATGCATTTGGTTCATTTTCACTAGCATATAGATCAATTTTGTTTTTCTTCTTAGCTACACATGTAGCAGAAAGGGTACCACCCTCATCTTCATTATCAATCTCAGGCATAGACTGAATGTATCCCAATTCCATATACAAATCTTTTGGAATTTTTGCCTTGCACACATAATATTGCAGATTCTCCATACACTTCTGGAAGCACTACAGATGGAATTTGTGGCCACATAACAATCGCACGTGCAACGCAAATTTTGTACTAAATGAGATGTCACAAATGAGACAACCTTGGATGCCATCCATTAATGACTAGTTTCCAGGTGTAGATATAATAACCGTCTTTGCTACGTAAGAAGATCTCATATGCTGCAAGTTACAGACTCTTTCCTTATCTCCCTTCACACTCATCAAGAAATTCAGTGCTCTATGTTATCAATTAATTCTTGCGTATGATTTGCTTGATCCTTACTCTTTAGCAATGAAAGTAGTGAGAGTCCCAGCCTATTCTCTTCATCTCTGAATTGTTTAATGGCCACATCTTCTTCGAGACATAATGCTACCAGATCTTCCAATGATTTCTTAACGCCTTCAATGTCTTTGCATATGGAAGCTGCTGCTAAACCAAAGCCTTGAAGCAAACCTTTAGTCTCAACAAGTCTCATTTCTTTTTTCTTTTAATTGTTTCTTCAATTCTAAAACTTCTCCAGACACTAAATTGAGGCCAGCCTCTAAAGATGAAATCATTTCTGCAATATTATAATAGCCTCTTTCTTCTCTACCAATTCTATTTTGTCTTGTCTTTTTTTATATCTACAAAGTATTCCATGCAAACCTAGCCCAATTAACTTTGAACTTATCCGGATTAGCAAGTGCTCTCTTCGTATGCTGCCAAGCAAATGCCCTGGCAAATTTTGTTATGGCCTCCTTATTCTTGAGTCCAGTCTGATAAACCCTAGCAACTAGATCATGGAGGTCTTTAGAAAACTCAGGCCGAATTTTATGTACCTTAATCTTGTTATCTCTGAGTTCATAAGTCCAGACAGCCAAAAAATATATGGTATTGCATTTATCCCACGGAATAGAGGTCGGATCCCTACCCACATTTGGAAGACCCCTGTAAACAGCAAACTCTTCGATTGTTGAGGCGATCCTCATATCCTACCAAAAACAAAAAACATATTACATTAGAAAAATCAAACACAATTACCTCCATGATCGATGATGCCTTCACCTTCTCCTTTAGTTCAAAGTTTTTTCAGTCTTGCAGAATAGGGTTTCCATCATCTATAACCAACGAACTCATATAGAACTCAAATGCAGTGATGATCTATGGCAGGGTAGGGGATGATGCTCTGCAAAAGCAGGCTTGTTCGAGAAGCCGATCGATAGGAAAATATTGACAGGCACACAAATATGACGGCGCCTTATTTTCTCGACTAAAGTAAAAAAGAAGAAGCTAAGGTAGTGCTTACACGGTGCTTGTCTGGCGCAAAAATGCCCCCCACTGATCTACTTTGACCCAAAGGCAGAAGCTCAAAAATGCAAGAACCCCTCATCAAGGAATTTCGATGGGAATAGGGTCGCATTTGACATGTCTTGAAGACAATTCCTTAGAGTTTGGATGAGGTGGCAGCCCATGTGGATAGGCTAGAATTGCACCAATTGTTGTAGGAGGGGTTGCTAAAAATAACGAATATTAAGCTACAATATTAAGCTTCCGATGCATATTAGGCAAGATTCCACTAAAAATGCAATTATGTTCACATCATCTCATTATTAAGCATACCATGATATATTTCACTAACAAAAGCATTAAAAAAACTAATGAACAAAAGCTTGTTCACATTACTTGTCAAGAACAAGTATTAAAAAAACTAATGAACAAAAGCTTGTTCACATTACTTGTCAAGAACAAGTCTTCCCTGCATGTTCAATTTTACTAAATGTTTTTAGCAAGACTTGCTAGCAAGACTTGCTATTCTATGTGTTTAATGGCCAACTTTATAGAATATGAATTTTGGTTAGCAAGACATGCTATTTTATCTGTTTAACGGCCAACTTTATAGGGTAAGAATTTTGGCATTTGAGGCCAAAAAACAATTGCCATTGCCCTTAGTAGGATTGGCCCTTTTATTCAAGTCATTATAACTGCATCATCATATCTATTTTGAATAATAGAAAAGTTTGGCAAAAGTGCAATGACAATATCAAAATCATTGATATAACAAGTCATACTACAAAATGGCTAAAAGTGGCGAAACTTTAACAAAAAGAAACAACATTCCGTATTGAAGTTAAAATTTTCATACAATCAATTTTCGATATGTCTATTAAAAGCACATTGAAATCCAAAAGTGAATGAATCTTGTAATAAAGTGCACTTCTTTTCTAATAATAGCAAACACGTTGCCTGCCAATACTAGGAAGTTTGTAGACGCTCCTGCCACTAGGGTATAACAAACCCCAGTTCTTCTCTATAAGAGCTCCAGACTTCCTATCTTCATTAAATAATGCAAAAATAAAAGTAGGCACTGCAACATTAGGTTTTCTAGGAGTGCCTTCATTGTTTTCTAATTTTTCGAGCAGTCTACCATTAAAAGTAGCAGCATATTGCTTTGTCGCATAAGTGGCTCCAGCAGATGGCCAACCAGTCTCTGTAATCACAAGCTTCATATTGCTATAGCCCGGCTTTTATCAAGCAAAAGATAAACAAAGATCGGTCATGGCATCTAAAAGAGTTGTATAAGAATAGTTGCCATCATACACCACTGGTTCTGAACTGTTTAACAAGGCATACTGTAGATTCATTTGCTCAGAGTTTGATGCAAATGCATAATAGGGATATAGATTGGCACAAAATACTGAATTGGTCTCATTTAGAAATTGTAGCAAAGGGCCCACTATGGAACTTAGGTCACTCCTAAAACTACCACTTGATGGAGGGTATGACGCCTCCAAAATGTCCCCTGACAATGGGGTTGCCACCATCACTTGTTGAAGCCCCACCCTATTTAGGGCTACCTTGAGTCGCCTCATGGCTTGGACTAGGTAATTGCCATAACTTCCAATGTTCCAACTTGCTAGCACCTCATTACCCACCAACACGGTCTGAATCTTAGTATTTCGGTAACTTAAGACGTTAGTTCTTACCCAACGTTCTGCATAATTTGGAATAAGAGCCAATTGTCGTATCTCAGAATTTGGAACAGAAATCCATAATGGAATGCCACTATTTGCAAAAGTAGAAAGAATGCTAGGATTAGAGTCGAAAATTCTCGCCATCCCAACCCTCATAGACTTGAGCATGGGCACAACTCGTGATGGGGGTGGCAAGTTGTCTGCAACCTGGCCATAATCGATGCCAAAGAGAGGGATGCTATCTTGTGCAAGAGCTTCACTTGAAACTGCAAGGATTGCCACTAGAATGATAATGCAAGAAGCCATTAAACAAGTTGAAGTAGAAGCCATTAAACAAGTTGAAGTTGCTTACACTGGTTGAGTTTGGGAGCATTTTATAAGGAGGGAAGGAGGCGATAATGGCTTGTTTCCTTTTATGGCCAGAGATTAAAATACCTTTGCCCAAGACTTACCTTCATCGGCTCAGGCCGTTGCTATTCTTGGCTCTGGAATAATCTGACACTATCCCAAAATGGAGAATGTAAGAATCTCTCTTTGGCATGCGGATTACTTTGCCCTCCTTTTTCTGTAACTGCGTCCTGGAGCTTCTAGCTTTTCTTCCACTGTGTGAATCGTGTCTTTCTGAGTAGTTAACTGCCTCTTTAACCTTTGCTAGTGCTTTACCCTAGATTCTGCCTAGACAAATATCAGTGTATCATGCATCAATGAAATTGGAGAACGCTGGTTTGACTCTGCAACGAATTCTCTCGGGTAAGTACAGTTGTGATGTGTGATGTTAGGTCCAACTAGGCAGCAAAGATTTGGTAGTGCAAATGAATCTTTCATGTGTCTCATTGGGTGGTAACATCTAGTAATTTGAAAAGACACAAATTACACTGTTACAGTTACAGTTAAAACGATGGCAGATTAGAAAGACTTAGATCCAATACTCTATATGTATTTCATGGTGCAAGCTTGCATCAATGTACATGTTAAGACTTCATAGTAATTACTCAGTATAATCTGTAGATGTTGCAGAGGTGTCTTAAAAGCTAACAATGCAAGAGATTTATGGTTGATGCTAAAAGGAAAAAATTGAGAATATGGATAATGCTGCAAAAAATGGTTCAGCATGTGTTATGCATTTAAAGCAGTTAAGGACCCACTCTAGGTATAAGATTGAATCAATCTATGGTTGAAATATTGCGTATTTCTTGTATGGACCTTCCATGTTCTATTGCCAAGCTAATGCAGATGCAACCAACAAAAATATAAACTCTTAAGATCTTACTGTTTCCAGTTGAGGCAAGTGAAAGTATGGCCGTCGTTTATGTTTCATTTTGCAGTTTTTAGGCAATGAAATGGAATGGAAAATTACATACTGTTTCAGAGATGATTACCTTCTGTTGTTGTAGCAGCTTCACTCCATGCTCTGCTAACTTATTTATTTTCTTGTAAGTGCTAGGAAGGAGCAAATCCATATCCATTAGCAGCAAACAAAGAAATTAGTGAAGAAAACATTCTGTACTTGTAAAATAGAAGCATTCTAATCTGCCATCTATATGTCTAATGTATGCAGCTTGCATAGGCAGGTATAAAAATTCCAGATATGCCCAACTTTTAAGGAAGGAAGCAGTTAAAAGATCTTATTGTCAAGGTTATTTCTGTGGACATGCTATCCAAAGCTTGAACCTCGATTGAGCCAAATTTGTTGTCAAGATTTTATTATATAGATTTTACATGCACTAGCCATCGTGATAGGCAATTTTGTAGGAGCTAGGCTTGATATTCAATTCCATCAGCACAATTAGGTTTAGCCCAACAACATGACAAAAAGAGAGTTTCATGGCAGCTCTGAGTATGTGGAATCTTCCTGCATTATAGACTAAAGGCCTTATAGACTGTGCTTTGTAGGATAGCACACCTCAGTTGCAAGGTGCAAGGTACAGGGTATGCTGTTGTTGCTCTTCTACAGGAACTTGCTATATACTAATAAAAGTGATTGTATAGTCCCTAGAATTTGACACGTTTTTGCTAGCAGAACCAAGAAAATCCATACTTTAAATTAGTTTTAATGTCATGGAGCTCTTTAGAAAACTCAGGCCGAATTTTATGTACCTTAATCTTGTTATCTCTGAGTTCACAAGTCCAGACAACCAAAAAATCCATGGTATTGCATTCATCCTATGAAATAGAGGTCGGATCCCTACCCACATTTGGAAGACCTTTGTAAACAGCAAACCTCATATCCTACCAAAAACAAAAAACATATTACATTAGAAAAATGGAACACAATTACCGTGGCAAGCATTGAAATGACAACACAAATTGGAAACAAGAATATGCATGAATAAAGCTTTTAAAGAAAAATTGCCAGATGATGCCTTTACCTTCTGGCCCGCAATGCTACCTGCGTACTCACTTGCCCATGAAAAGGCGCAGACTCATTGCCTCCATTCGCACAAGGGCACACCATCTTCGAATTGAGACGGGCAGATGGATTGGTGAGCCACGCCAGGACAGGCTCTGTCGATGCTGCCAAATGGGGGTCATTGAGGATGAATCTCATACCCTTCAAAGTTGCCCAACAAATCCATATCTATTAGCAGCAAACAAAGAAATTCATATCCATATCCATATCCATTAGCAGCAAACAAAGAAATTAGTGAAGAAAACATTCTGTACTTGTAAAATAGAAGCATTCTAATCTGGCGTCTATATGTCTAATATATGTAGCTTGCATAGGCAGGTATAAAAATTCCAGATATGCCCAACTTTTAAGGAAGGAAGCAGTTAAAAGATCTTATTGTCAAGGTTATTTCTGTGGACATGCTATCCAAAGCTTGAACCTCGATTGAGCCAAATTTGTTGTCATGATTTTATTATATAGATTTTACATGCACTAGCCATCATGGTAGGCAATTCTGTAGGAGCTAGGCTTGATATTCAATTCCATCAGCACAATTAGGTTTAGCCCAACAAGATGACAAAAAGAGAGTTTCATGGCAGCTCTGAGTATGTGGAATCATTCCTGCATTATAGACTGAAGGAATATGACTATGCTTTGTAGGATAGCACACCTCAGTTGCAAGGTACAGGGTATGTTGTTGTTAGGAACTTGCGACATACTAATAAAAGTGGTGGTATAGTCCCTAGAATTTGACACGTTTTTGCTAGCAGAACCAAGAAACATCCATACTTTAAATTAGTTTTGGATACTAGATATTTCGAGACTTTGACAAATGTATTTGGTGTTATCTTCAAGACTGAGGATCAAGATGTTCAAAGCGGTCCTCTAATTGAAAGTGATACAGGTTTGAAGATCAAAGCCATGAGAACTGGCAATACAAATGAACTTATGATTAATGTCAGCAAACCTGATCAACGCATAAAATGTTTGAAATAGTGAAGGATGAAGAAACCTTCCTTAGAATCAGCTAAAGTTTATTTTGCGCAGTATATATGTGTGGGATAAGTCCGATAGACAGCATCTTGAAGTTTATTTAATCTAATTGTCTAGCGATGATTTTCTTGGAACCTTGTCTGATTTAGCATGAAACTACAAATAGGATCTATGAGACTGACTTAGATTATTTTGCATGCTTGCTTAATAAGGCATGTCGCTTAATAGGATCTATGCGTTATGTCTTTTCATTCGATATATCCTCCTCTATTATAATGTTATTCTCAAATCCACGGATTTGGATCCAGCCCTAGATCCTAGGGCCACAAATGACCTGACTAGACGACGGGTCCAAACAAAGTCTCTTTTTTCGGTCGACTCTCACGTTAGGATTTTGCTCTAGGTTTTCCCACAGATTCAGATTCAAGAGTGCAACACGTCAACTCTGGGTTTTGCTCTAGGTTTTTCCATAGTCTCAATTTCGGATTGAAGACTGGCTTCGTTTTGATGGCTTGGTTGCAGCTACTCAGTATATGGAGCCTTGCCTCTTCATTTCATAGCAATAGTCGGGCATCTTCCTTTGTGTTTTCTTTGGTACAGGCTATTTCATCATGAAGAATCATGAAGCAGATCAAAGGAAAGTTCCATTGATGAAGGACCATCTCTGTAAGCTGCTTCTTACCATTATAAATATTTTCCATTTTAGTATCTATCTCTGCAGTGGTATTTTTCAAGCTCCTTTAGCATCGAGCTGGCAAATCTGGTCTAGATAGTCTCATGTTGCAGAATGCATGTATATTGTCTAATTCTCGCATTTTAGTTCTTTACTTCATTCATGTAATTAAAATTCATATAACGTGATTTTGACTGCAGGACCTCCCAAAACGGATGTATCTATGCTTCAGATGCTCATGCCATGACAGATTGGTTGCCATAACAGATCTGTAGGTAATTTACAGCTCGCACTAAGCTTTTGGAGTCGGTTTTTGAAATACTTCTAATTGCTGCTTCTGATACGGCACTAGCTTGGGGGCGTGGCTCAGAGAAAAGATTTGCAGAAAACATAGAGGCAAGGGTTCTTTTTATTTTTATTGAATGCTAAACCTTAGGTGCTTTTAAATTATAATTTATGATAGAGAACCATTGAAACGAAAAAGAATATAAAGGAATTAGTGGAACCCAAATAACCGCCTAAGTAAACAAACAACAAATTAGTTAACAATTAACAAAAGTGTTTAAAAAAAGGGAAAATGGCCGCTACCACTGTAGTGACCATCGGCAGATCCGGAAATAGCTTCTGGGCAGATATACCAACCCGGATTTACAGGAAAAGGGTGCCGTAATTAGCATAAGAGGAAAAGGCAATTCCAGATTTAGGCTAACATGCCCTTTTAGAGTAGTAAGGGAGGGTGCCCACCTATGGCACACTTATGAGAAAACTAGCAATTGTACAGCCCTCCAAGTAATCAAATTCCCTGATTTTTACACCTTTAGAAAGTTCAAGAGTCAAGCAACAACCTGATACAAAAGAAAATCAGAAAAAAAATTCATAAAAGCAAGAAATTTTACCTCAAACTATAAGGGTAATTGACCCCAAATGGAACAGGGGTGCCCCATATGGCTCAATGTAGCGTGGCACTACTTTAACACCATATTGGCACACTTGAAGACCTTCTTGGCACACCACCTAGTAAGTTTTGGCACTCGCCATGACCTCAAATGCTCCCTAGAAGAACTTTCACGGCTCACCTTGTGCACGTTGGTGGCTCAGACCCAAAACCTGATATGAACAGATCTAGACTTGAATGGCAAGTACAAATCACTAATTTATGAGCAGGGGCAGAGGGAATTGAACCCTCTTTGCACATTAATTTGGCTGGACCACCAAACCCCTGCCTGCACCAAACCATGCACACACAATCAGCAACAATTTGGCCTGGAATGATAGTGGTAGCTCTTGCTGCCACCATCACTCCAGTCCAAGGAAACAATTAATTAAATTGTTAAATTTACCTGCAAGAACTAAATCCTCCCAAAACAAAGGAACACATCAGCCACAACCAAATTAAAAGCACTTTAACATGCAAGCACCTGCACCAACAAACTCTATCAAGCCAGCACAAAAAACTTAAAATAGAAGTTACTTAAACAAACTAGTCATGAGAACTATCCCAAATCTCATAATCCACATAATGTTTGGAAGCAATAATATACGTTCTACATAAAAACAAGAAGAGAGTTGGGCAGATCAATACATGATAACACTTCCAAAAACACCTGCACTTGCAAGTTGGAGCAAAATGGGAGCAATCTGCACCGCCATATCAAAATGTTAACATTGTTCATTGCCTTAAAACAAAATAGGCACTTGAACCAATGTTTCAGCTTACATTCCAAGACTTTTTAAATGCTCCTCTGCCTCTGCCCTATAAACGTCATCAAGACATTTTAGTTTCTTCAATTCTGGCTCAGAATCTGAGCTGCTAGCATGTTCTTCCAAGTTTATACCATGGCACACATTCATATCAATATTTCTTCCATGGAACCCATCAGGTTCAGTCCAGTAGTCTTCATCCCTTTCTTTCCAAATGTCCTTCTCTCCAACAGTCCTCAATTTATGTGCACATCTCTCATCCCAAGAACACTCATGTGTGTCTTCCAAGCTACAAGGAAGACATGTATCAGAATCAGAATATGGATTTTGGCTGTCCTCCATGTGGTGTCCCAAAAAGACATGATCAGGTATGTGGACATCTTGCACATGTTCTTCAACTTGTGCATCATATGCAACAGCCCCGAGCACATGTTCTTGTGCATCACATGCAACAGCTGGACATGCAACAGCTGGACAATGGGACTGAACCTGATGGACAGATTTGAATAAATGTTTGTTTCTGCCTTTAATCTTATCAACTCTAGCCTTAGCCTTAAGTCTGGCCAGCAATTGTGCACTAGTTAACTCTCGTGCTTCACCAAACAATTCAATCACATTGTATCTACATTTACCTGTTCCATCTCCATGGAATAAAGAAGCTCGAACTCGTGCACTGGACTTCTCGTACTCCTTCTCTGCAATCCTTTGATCAGCCTTAGCAGCCTTAGCAGCTGCCCTTTGAATAGCATCCAATTCCTTTTCCCGCTTCCTAGTTTCCTGCAATCTCTTTCTCTCATCAATTCTCTCCTGCCTTAACCTGGCAGCTTCCTTCTTTAATCTCTCTTGCTCTATCCTAGCAGCCACCATTTCATCTGAAGTTACAAAAAGCCTCCCCACAAGTGCATCAGGTAATTTAGACCTCCTAGCTATTGGCAGCCCGCCTACATGCACAACAGGGACTTGTTGCATAGAGGCAACAATAGGAACAACATTATTATGGACATCATTATTGACCTGTTCAACATTTACAACATTATGAACATTAACAGTTTCTGCTGCAGCAATTGGACCATTGTCCATCATATCAGCAATTGGACCATTGTCCATATCATCTGCAGCCAGGTCTTGTAGAATCTGAGCATAGACAACATGCTCATTTGCATTATTATTCGCATGCTCTCTATCTAATTCCTCCTCACAGTCAGCCACAACACCTACATTATCAGCATATGGATCCGGAAGCACTGCCTTGTCATTGAAAGGCCATATCCCTGTTTTAGCAAACCCTGCAGCAATGTTAGACCGAGACAAAGCTGTCACAATTGCCTTGGATACAATGGCAGCCAAATCCTCTTTGGAAGGCTCATGAAGCCTGTTTTTATGCATGTATCTACCCCTCAAGTCTTTAAATGCAGTTTTGAAGGGCCCAAAGCATGCTACATCAAGTGGTTGCAGCCTATGACTTGTATGTGGAGGAAGAAGCAAAATGTGCGAGCCAATTTGCCTTGTATGCTGAATTGCACTCAAAGTAACATGGGAACCGTGACCATCACACACAAGTAGGTGTGGCCTATCAACACTAATGCCACCAGGGACATTATTCCTGAAATGTTCTAGCCAAACATCAAACAAAGCATTTGTTATCCAAGCCCATCATCTACACTTTCTATGGCCTCATTTAGCTGATCCATGGTCCAAGAACCTCTAGCCATGGATCTAATTTGTTTCCCTCCCAAGGATGTATTTCCCTGAAAGTTGAATGGGTGTACAAGCTTTGAGAGTAAAACTCATGGGACCCTTTCCCTTACCAAGACCTCAATCTATAGCTCTTGAACCTTTAGACTTCTTCCCGTGAGGGGGAGGAGTTGGTTTCCAACCCTCTCTCTCAACAAGTCAAGGAGATGGTGGACCAACACACAAGATCACTCTTCCTCTCAATTTCATAGTGGAACAGATGAATAGCAATAACAAGCTAATAGATTGAATCCAAATTGACAATGAAGAACAAACAACAGGAGGTGGCAATGATCTTATCCTCTTATCTCTTTTTATAAGCCGCATCTAAAACGTAAAAGAGGAAAGGCAACTTGGATGAAGATACCAATTGGATGGTTGGATTCGTATCCAGCTTGTTGATCCTTTGTTGAGCGCCAAAAGCAATGGGCAATATGAAGACATGTAGGCAATCTGCATGGAAGTGGAGGGAACTTTTAAGAAAATTCAAGCAATGGAGGGAGTCCATATAATTTGCAGTGGATTACCTTGGCGCCAAAATAGAATGCACGATTTGGAACCCAGACCATTGGGCTATATTTGATTAGCCCTTGCATCTATAAAACAATGGCGCCAAAACACCTTAATCTAGAAAGTACTGGTCTTAGATGCATGCATGAATCATGCAAAAGGGAACTCCATCTTAACCTGGAAAATAAATTTGGCTTCAAAACTGCCTGAAATCTCCTAGAAACTTGCTGAATCTGAGGTCAAAAGGTGTGCCAGCTGGGTCCTTCGTTCAACCATTCGAGTACTTGCATGGTTACATACGGTCGCATTGCAAATCGAAGCAGACTGGGAGTGAACCTAATCTGGGCGCAGAGTGTGTCGAAGCAGACTGGGAGTGAACCTAATCTGGGCGCAGAGTGTGCCGTGTGTAAAAAAGCCCTAAACCTTGGGCGTGAAGGAAGAAGCCACGGTCGATTCTAATCTGAGCCGTTATGGTTCCCAGATGAGCCAAAAAGCCTTCCACGTAAGCCGCCATGGTCGCCAACTGGCATCAACGGAGGGTACCTGAACCGATGAAGGGCACCCTCCCTTATAAATGAATCGGATCTGCTGAATTGAGGAAGCGGTAAGTGCCTAGCAAGAGATAGAAGCATGTTCACAGTTTACAGTAGATCTCCTGATAAATTGTGGTTGAATTAAGTGTTTTCTTTAGCTCTAGAGAATTCAAGAGAATCCCAGAGAGGCTATCCAGCTGGTTAGCAGACTCTCAGAATTGGGAGGAATCTGAGCTTAGACTTGCCATGTTTGCAAATCAGAGCCCGGTTGGGTGGATAAGTTGTGCCGAGAGACTTTGATCTGGAGATTCCAGACTGTTTGGGCTAATTGTGTTTGCTAGATTTGCAGACAGGGAAGCCGTTTGTATCAAGTGGTATCAGAGCTGTTGCATCCTAATATCCTGTGAAATGGCCCAGAACAAATTTAATCTTCCTGTAGACCAGTATAATCAGGCTATGGATGCTGCTGCGCAGATTGCAGCACAGATTGGCATGCCTACATCTGCTAGTTTTGAGGAGAACCAGAGAAAACTTGAATATGTAGCAATTCTGTATGGGCACTTGCTAGCCTCCTTTGCCTGCAAGCACGCCACCAGTTACTCCACCACCACCTGATTCTCCTACTGCAGTTGCCAATGCCAGAACAGGTCGAATTAAGTGGTTAGAGAAGGTAGAAGGAATGCCGTCATATGCAGGAGATAAACGGAGTCCGCCAGCAGTTCTAGGATTCCTGGCAAGTTGGGAAAGTTTCTTTGAAAGAGTAAAAGCTACGGAGGAGCAGAAACTGCAAGCTATGGACAAATATTTAACTGACGTAGCTAGAATATGGTGGCAAGGACGGAAGAAATTGTTACCTCAGATAAAAACCTGGGCAGCTTTTAGAAAAGCATTCGAGTCGCATAACTTGCATGCAAATTATTACCCAGATCTTAAAAGACAGTGGGATCTTTTTAAGCAAGGGGAACATGAATCGGTACATCATTTTTATTCCAAGTTCGCCTACTTAGCGGTACAGATGGGAGAATTACAGCCAGGAGGACTATCTGAAAGTGAAGTGATGCGAAAATTCATAGCTGGACTGCGAGATCCATTATATGCAGAGTTATGCTTTGCAGAACCAGCGACTATTGATGAAGCGGTGCGAAAGGCTGAAGCCGCAGAGATGAAACTCAATCCTAGTGCAGTACGGTATGATATCTGGGAGGGGTACCCTCAAGAGAAGAACTTTAAGCCAGACAATGGCAAGGGATCTGAAAGAGAGAATAAGAGGTACAAAGTAAGTAATGGTGAAACCCGTACAAAGAGAAGCAATGAAGAACGCGGAGAACGCGGGATGGCCAAAGCACAGGCAAACGCACCCCCGGGAGGATGTTTTATATGTGGAGGTCCACACTATAAGAACCAATGTCCAAAAGTTATATCCAAAGGGGATCTTGAGCAACCAAAGGAGGATACTCGAGCCACGACACGAACAACTATGCAGATTGCCCATGTTCGTGTTGCAGAAGACGTTCCTGAAAAGGTTCCTGAAAGTTCCCACGCTAAGTTTGACAAAGAAAAGTACGAAGACTATGAAAGAAGTCGCCTTCAAATTGGTTACGTGGGTAAAAACAAGTAGGGTAAAATGTCTGTGTAGACATGTGTGTGTGTGTTGAATGGTTTGAGCATTGTATTCATTTGGTTTGAGATAATGAAAGTTTTTTTCAAATGAATGTTGCTCTAGAATTTAGAAGGGGGCAACTGTGACTGCAGCACAGAAGCCAGACCCTTAGAATTATAAGGCAGATGGTAAGTTTACCAGCCTAGAAGAAATCCTTTCAAAGCAGATAGTCAGGTGACTAGCTTAGAAAGAAAGGTGATTATTCCAGACAAAGCAGATAGTCAGTTGACTAGCTTTGGGAAAGATTCCAGACAAAGCAGATAGTCAGTTGACTAGCTTGGGAAAGATTGTTACTCCCTAAAGGCAGATGATCGAGGACGATCAGCCTTAGGAAGGGAGGGAATTGATACGGCACTAGCTTGCAGAAAAAAGATTTGCAGAAAACACAGAGGCAAGGGTTCTTTTTATTTTTATTGAATGCTAAACCTTAGGTGCTTTTAAATTATAATTTATGATAGAGAACCATTGAAACGAAAAAGAATATAAAGGAATTAGTGGAACCCAAATAACCGCCTAAGTAAACAAACAACAAATTAGTTAACAATTAACAAAAGTGTTTAAGAAAAGGAAAAACGGCCGCTACCACTGTAGCGACCATCGGCAGATCCGGAAATAGCTTCTGCGCAGATATACCAGTCCGGATTTACAGGAAAAGGGTGCCGTAATTAGCATAAGAGGAAAAGGCAATTCCAGATTTAGGCTAACATGCCCTTTTAGAGTAGTATAAATGAATC
The DNA here is from genome assembly GCA_021234155.1 of Isoetes taiwanensis. Taxonomy (NCBI): domain Eukaryota; kingdom Viridiplantae; phylum Streptophyta; class Lycopodiopsida; order Isoetales; family Isoetaceae; genus Isoetes; species Isoetes taiwanensis. The sequence goes on along the minus strand of JAJEKV010000016.1, from coordinate 5,849,771 downwards.
GGATGCCTAGCAAGAGATAGAAGCCTGTTCACAGTTTACAGTAGATCTCCTGATAAATTGTGGTTGAATTAAGTGTTTTCTTTAGCTCTAGAGAATTCCAGAGAATCCCAGAGAGGCTATCCAGCTGGTTAGCAGACTCTCAGAATTGGGAGGAATCTGAGCTTAGACTTGCCGTGTTTGCAAATCAGAGCCCGGTTGGGTGGATAAGTTGTGCCGAGAGACTTTGATCTGGAGATTCCAGACTGTTTGGGCTAACTGTGTTTGCTAGATTTGCAGACAGGGAAGCCGTTTGTATCAGCTTCGCAAGATTGCACAGGAATTTCATTCACCTCAGATTGCTCGTAAGACCAGATTATACCCATGGTTGCAAATATATGATAGCAAAGGAAGAATAGGAAGAAGTCTTTAGTTCAAAGCTTTTATATACATATCCACACATCGTGTTGTCTAGATGAATGAGCTCAACAGAGGAACTGAATTCGCAAAACAGAGGAACAACTGGCTCAACAAGATCATTATCAATTAGAGTTCATTGAATGGAGTGCTGCAACCGATTTTTGATGGTTCTATAGTGCTTGAATAAGCAAACTGGCTAGCGTGCACTTCACGACTGGGCATCAACGCCAGACGTTGCTGTAGCAGAAACAATAGGGTCTGTTTTATCCACAGGAGAACAGCATCACAAAAAAGCATCGTATGTGTAAAGCTTATGGATTACATAGGCCAGTTGAAGCCGAAGCTTATGGATTAACCCATGCCAATAGAAGACGAAGTTTATGGATTTGCATTCTGCCCTTTGTAGATGGTCCAAAGGCAATGCTGGCAATGGGGACTTCATTTCTGACACTAGCTTCCAGCATGAAGTATTGAGGGGTTAACACAAGAGGCATTGGCTGGGTTGCATTGAATGTAAGAAATTTGTTGTGAAAGATTTGTGTTATGATGTTTTTTCATTGTATCTATGATATTTCTATGATGCTGCAAACCACATTAGGCATGTCTGAAAGTGGGACAACAAGAATATGGGAGCATGGGTTTCTGGAAATGCACTGCTTTATGCTACAAAGTTAATGTTCCATGTGCCTTTCTTCTGCAATATTGATTGTTTTTCTAGTTTCTTTGCTTTACACGTTTAAACAAAACTTCTCTAACGTTAAATTACAGCCCATATTACAGATGATTCACATACTTGGGGCCAGTCACGAACCTTCGCCATCATATTTTCCACATATAAATACGTATAGTCTTCAGTATCCAACATTCTTCACTTCAATTTTACGCCATATTCTTACTCAATTTCGAGACATGGAAAATTGGATAGCCTAAATAGCAGTTTTTTTTTATCTTGCTGCAACCAATCTTTACAGCACCCAAAACATCCCTTCCCATCAAACTAGACTGAGTTTTGATACAGATTGTTATGTCAGATAGACCCCTGGTCATGTCAAATATTAAGATGATAATAAAATTGTGTAGTTGGTCCTGGATCTGCTATTTTATTGCTTCCCACATGGGATCTTAATATGATGCCCGTAAATGCACCAGTGTAGATGCTTGCGGCAATTCAACAGGAGATTGGTGGAGACGGGCTGTGTATCAAGTGACAAGTTCAACGATTTTTAACAGACTTAAATGGGTTAGGAGGAATTCCTTACCACGCCATACAAAAGTATTGAATACTGAAATTTTGAGATAAACTACAACTAGAATCCACGATGTTGACAACACAAATTGGCAATTCCTTGCCACTTCGCACAAAAGTATTGGATGCTCTAGAATTTGAGATAAACTACAACTAAAAACAATGATGATGTTGGCAACACAAACTGGCAGTTGCTTGCGACTCAATACAAAAGTATTGAATACCCTAGAAATTTTGAGAAACTTAATGAAAGGAAGCACTGGTCCATGACATGAAGGTGCTAAACGAAAAAAGCAGAATTTCCAATGCCCAAGACGGGTAGTCGTCAAACAAGTTATCTTTAAACTTAACTACCATAGGACCTATGTTTGGTGGGGGGATATGTTGTCCAGGAATGGCTAACTGGATCCATGCTTCATTGACAAAAGTGTCTTCAAACTGTGGGTGTAACCAAGCATGTCAAGAGATTTAACAAATCTGAAATCCACAATGTCATTAGGTGATAGCTGAATATGTTTGCATCTAAGAAATTAGAATGACCAACAAATTCCCCAAAATCTAGCCATTTCATGTCAAAAGGCACAACTTAGCTCAATCATAAACAAGTTTGAAGCACTCAAATTTCTATTTCCAAGAGTGATATTATTATTGTATTTCCAAATACTCCAGATGGCAACTTGCTTCAAGGTATTTATGAAAGCATTAATCACATTTAAAAATAAGCAAATAGAATCATGAGATCTATTTTGTAACCAGCTTGATACATAATGTAAAAAGGTGAGTTGTCATGCCAATTTTGCACATTTACATTCTCATGTTGCCACTTTGATAATTTTTAACTTGGAAAAGCATACTTCAGTGGTAGTCCTGAACTTTACATAAATGCACCATAGATTTTCATAGAGGAATTTTGCCATGCATCAAAAACATAAACCAGATAAGATGAAGACTCTAGATTCATTTGTGAAGAGACCTATTCATTTAATCTTATGCTCTTTTGTCGCAGGTACGTTCTTGGCTCTCCTATCACATAGTGAGTTTTCTTCTTTGTTTCATAGGCCTACATGCTATTTTATGCTGTTTAATTTCTTTGCATACTATATTTGCAAATGAGCAAGCTGCTCTTTCATCTTATTCACAGATCTACAAGCTGTCAAATACTATGCATGCAAAGTTCTTCTTCAACCAAGCAAAGGAGCACATATGTATTTTTAGTCTATAAACTACACATATTTTCAAAGCTTTATATATTGTAATATCCCATTGAAATGTGTAATGAACTAGAGCAAGCTTAAATAATGCGTCGCATAATGATCTCTCTTGCATGGAACTTGAAGGCAGCAGTGCATCTACATTGTTCTAGGTTGTTCTTTCATTGGAATTGGCTTTTGGTTGAAGGTGTATTCGGCTGGGCAAATTAAGTCAGGTGGGTAGATATTGCAAGTACACATATAATGTGTATAATCAACTTCATCATTCTATATTTTATTCGTAATTCGCAAGCCATGACATAACATCACACATTAGATGGTTAGTGTAATTTCTAGCTTTTCTGACCAATTGCTTTGGCTCCTCCCTTGGCTTCATTCCTTAGTAATGGCAGGCTGGAGGGAGTTGCTTTGTTGTCTCAAATTTCTTGATCTTACTAGAACATGAGTATCTTGAAACAAGAAAGTATACTCACAGTGATCCAACACTCTGCGAAGAGACCTATTCATTCAATCTTATGTTCTTTTGTCTTAGATACATTTCTGGCTGTCCCCATCACATAATAATTGTTCTTCTTTGTTTTATAGATCTATATGCTATTTATGCTACTTAATTTATTTGCGTACCGTATTTGCATACGAGCAAGCTGATCTTTTATCTTAGAGTTACTCCACAACTGCTATGGCTTTTTGTGCTTTATGATTGTTAGTTCGAGGCTTTCATTTTGCCAGGCGTTGTTATTCTATGTGGATGGTAAGAAGTCGCTGTGTAGATGGTTGTGATTTGCTTCAAGATATCCAGTCTTGCTAGATACATGACTTTTGTTGATTATCAAGATCTGTGCCTTGCATGAGATATCAAAAATCTTGGCACATAGAATCACATGGTGTCAGCATCTTTTGCGAGGAGAAAATAATGCTTTATTTTGAAACAAAGATCTACTATTGCTGGGGATGTTCTGTGCAGATACTTTGTATCGTATCCATGTTCTTTACGTAAGTCATGGTGCAGGCATAATAAGCATACAAGAAAATGCATGAGCCAAGTAGCTAAGCCATATAGAATTCTCGCTGTCCAACTTGATTATTTTTTAGAAGACTTTTTAGGTCCTTAAGAACTGGGTAATGCATACAAGCCAAACAAGTTCTATTTCGGTTTCTTATATTGATTGCCATCATTCTGGGCATCGAATCCATCTCCTATTTGTTGTCAGCAAAACTTTTATTATGATATGTTCTTCTACGCAGGTTCCATCTTATTGTAAAGTCTTCTAAACTTACGGTACTGTAAACACTGGAAAGTATAGACTAGAGTACCGCATCTAAATGCCAACACATTCATTTACATTTGCTTTATATGGCTTTTGTGGGTATCGAGGCAGGATGGGTTTAAGGCTACAACAACCAATTGGTGCAAGATGCGGAGCTGGCATCACTTTGATACTCCTCTCTTTACCCAATGAGAACTATTTATGGTACATGTTTTGTAAAGTCGGGTACTTCTTCACTGTTTTGTCAAGCAATCCTTCAAGGTAAATGAGATTGGTGACATGGCGCATCTTCCATGGACAAAGTCTATCGGACAATTATTGTCCTTGATTTCATGTCCAAATATGTTACTATTCTTCCTTAGTGCTTTGGAAATTTCAACCACAATTCTCGATCCTAAAATTGTTTATAAACATATAGGCTAGTGTTGGGAGCCCTAACCATACAACATGCAAAAATGTCCACGATGCTCATTTTGTAGTAAAGCATCAAAAAGAAGGAATTAGGAAAGACTAAAGTGTGTAGGACAAGAGTATTGCTAAATTGTTGAAACTGCCATAGACCTTGTCAGTCAGAAAGATTGTAATGGTGTGATATTCCTAAAATAATCCGGGATATACCGAAAGTTTCGAAGTTATTCTTTGTATCCATGTATTCAAGAAATGGTTCATTTATGTAAGTTTTAAATAAGTAAATACATGTAGTCTAAAAACAAATAAGTAGGTAGTCCTGGATATGAAGAGATTATATGCTGAACAAAGGATCTACAGCAGCTTGACTTATTTGACATCGCATAATCAAAGGGCATTTATTCACATAATGCAATGCATTCTGAATACTTGTGACTGTGAATAAATGTTGTCAAATAGTTATAAATATATATCGTGGAATATGTTTCCAAAGCGTCTTGTAGGCTTCATAGATAGGCCTATGGAAGCAAGCTACTTGGTGACCATGATGCATAGATCGGCTCCGGTTGCAATACTTGCTATAGTTTCCTAATGCTTTTCAAGATTCAGCCTCATGTGAAAACAACCCCTTGTGTTGTACAGAGCAAACAACTTTGACAGATTTAACAAGATGTAAGCCACATAGACCATTGTTTACTTTATCTATTTGATGTTTCATACCGTCCGCTACAAAAATCTTATTTTGTCATGTCTTTTGATATCTACAAAGTATTTCATTCAAACTCTAGCCTCTCCAATTAACTTTGAACTTATCCGGATTATCAAGTGTTTCAGATGCATGGCAAATTCTGGCCTCGCCTTATTCTTTAGTCCACCGAGCAAAACCCTGTAGCAACTAGATCATGGAGCTCTTTAGGAAAAACTCAAAGTCAATTTTATGTACCTTAATCTTGTTATCTCGAGTTCATGGGTCCGTACGTAAAAATTCTATGGTATTGCATTCATCCCATCGAATATGAGGTCTGATCCTACCCATATAGAAGACTTCTCAGAACAAAGAACTCTTCATTGTTGAGGCTTATCCTCATATCCTACCAAAACAAAAACATATTAGAGCTGCTAGAAAATCGACGAAAGCAATCAAATGACAACACAAATTGGAAACAAGAATATGGCATGAATAAAGCTTTAAAAAGAAAATCATGATGATGCCTTTACCTTTCCTTTAGTTCAAAGTTTTCTCTCGGCCTTAGTAATAGGGTTTCTATCATCTATAACCAAGGAACCTATCATAGAACTCAAATGCGTTGATGATGATCTATGGCAAAGTAGGGGATGATGTTCGCGGTGCTAAAAGTTTGTTCGAGAAGCTGAAAATATTGAGTACACAAATATGATGGCACTATTTTCTCGAACACTAAAGTAAGTAAAAAGAAGAAGCTAAGGTAGTGCTTACATGGTGCTCGGTTCGACCATGAAATGCCCCCACCGACCTACTTTGAATCTAAAAGGCGTATAAGCTCAAAAATGCAAGAGACCATCATCAAGGAATTTCGATGGGAATAGGTCGCTATTGGATGTCCGAAGACAATTCTTTTAGAGTTTGAATGCACAAGTACCTATGGATAGGCTAGAATTGCACCAATTGTAGGAGGTAAGCGCAAAAATAAATAAATATTAAGCTCCTGATGCACATTAGGCAAGATTCCAATTAAAAATGCAATTAATTATGTTCAAGACCGCCATTAAGCATGCTCATGATATTAATACACCAACAAAAAGACATTAAAAACTAATGAACAAAAGCTTGTTCACATTACTTGTCAAGAACAAGTATTTTTAAAACTAATGAACAAAAGCTTGTTCACATTATTTGTCAAGAACAAGTCTTCCTCGTGATGTTCAATTTTACTAAATGTTTTTTAGCAAAGATTCATATTCTATGTGTTTAATGGCCAACTTATAGAATATGAATTTTGTTGAAGACAGTTATTTTATCCTCGCTTAACGGCTAACTTTATATAGGGTAAGAATTTTGGCATTTGAGGCCAAAAACACCAAGCATTGCTCCCTTAGTAGGATTGGCTTTGACAAGTCATTATAGCTGCATCATCATATCTATTTTGAATAAATAGAAAAGTTTGGCAAAGTGCAATGACAATATCAAAATCATTGATATAACAAGTCATACTACAAAATGGCTAAAAGTGGCGAAATTTTAACAAAAAGAAACAACATTCCGTATTGAAGTTACAAAAATTTTCATACAATCAATTTCTGATATGTCTACATTAAAAGCACACATTGAAATCCAAAAAGTGAATGAATCTTGTAATAAAGGGCACTTCTTTTCTAATAATAGCAAACACGTCGGCTCGGCCAATACTGAAGTTTGTAGACGCCCCCGCCACTCAGGGTATAACAAACCCAGCTTCTTCTTCTATAAGAGCCCGTGAGACTCCTACCGCCAAATAATGCAAAAATGCGCAGGCAATCGCAAATATTGGGTTTCTAGGAGGCCTTCATTATTTGCACTTTTCTGTTGTACTACCATTAAAAAGTAGCAAGATATTGCTTTGTCGATAAGTGGCTCCAAAGCAGAGTACAACCAAATTTCCCTCAGAATCACAAGTTTACATTAAGTAGCCACCTTTATCAAGGGCAAAAAGATAAACAAAAGATCTACCAAGTGTAATCTAAAAGAGTTGTATAAGAATAGTTGCCATCATACACCACTAGTTCCCGGAATCGCTTAACAAGGCATACCGTAGATTCATTTGTTCGAGTTTGATGCAAATGCATAATAGGGATATAGATTGGCACAAAATAATCGAATTGGTCCTTTACGTGAAATTGTATAAAGGGCCCACTATGGAACTTAGGTCACCCTAAAACTACCACTGATGGAGGGTATGATGCCTCCAAAATGTCCCTCGACAATGGGTTGCTACAATTATCACTCTGTTGAAGCCCCACCCTATTTAGGGCTACTCCAGCCGCCTCTACATGGCTTGGACTAGGTAATTGCCATAACTTCCAATGTTCCAACTTGCTAGCAGCACCTCATTACCCACCAACACGGTCCTAATCTTTAGTATTTCTGGTGAATCTCTAAGACGCGTTCTACCCAACGCTCGATAATTTGGAATAAGAGCCAATTGTCGATTCTCGCACTCTAAACGTAAATCCATAATGGAATGCCACCAAAGTAAAGAATGCTAGATTAGAGTCGAAAATTCGCCATCCCAACCCTCATAGACTCTGGAGCATGGGCACAACTCTCAGATGGGGGGGTGGCAAGTTGTCTCCGCAACCTGGCCATATAATCGATGCCAAAGAGAGGGATGCTATCTTGTAAGAGCTTCACTTGAAACTGCAAGGATTACAATTAGAATGATAATGCAAGAAGCCATTAAACAAGTTGAAGTAGAAGCCATTAAACAAGCTGAAGGCTTACACTGGCTGGAGTTTGGGAGCATTTTATAAGTTGAGGAAGGAGGCGATAATGGCTTGTTTCCTTTGGTATGGCCAGAGATTAAAATACCTTGCCCAAGACTTACCTCTTCATCGGCTCAGGCTGCTATTCTGGCTCTGAATAATCTGACATCGCTATCCCAAAATGAGAATGTAAGAATCTCTTTTGGCATGCGGATTACTTTGCCCTCCTTGTAACTGCGTCCGGAGCTTCTAGCTTTTCTTCCACTGTGTGAATCGTGTCTTTCTGGAGTAGTTAACTGCCTCTTTAACCTTTTGTTAGTGTTTCTTTTACTCCTAGATTCTGCCTTGTACAAATATCAGTGTATCATGCATCAATGAAATTGGAGAACGCTGGTTTGACTTCTGCAACAGAATTCTCTCGGTAAGTACAGTTGTGATGTGTGATGTTAGGGTCCAACTAGGCAGCAAAGATTTGGTAGTGCAAATGAATCTTCATGTGTCTCATTGGTGGTAAATATCTAGTAATTTGAAAAGACACAAATTACACTGTTACAGGTACAGTTAAAACGATGGCAGACTAGAAAGACTTAGATCCAATACTTCTATATGTATTGTATGGTGCAAGCTTGCATCAATGTACATGTTAAGACTTCATAGTAATTACTCAGTATAATCTGTAGGATGTTGCAGAGGTGTCTTAAAAAGCTAACAATGCAAGAGATTTATGGTTGATGCTAAAAGGAAAAAATTGAGAATATGGATAATGCTGCAAAAATAGGTTCAGCATGTGTTATGCATTTAAAGCAGTTAAGGACCCACTTAGGTATAAGATTGAATCAATGTATGGTTGGAAATATTGTGTATTTTGTATGGACCTTCCATGTTCTATTGCTGCTTTCAATGGCAGATGCAAAATCCAACAAAATATAAACTCTAAGATCTTACTGTTTCCAGTTGAGGCAAGTAAAAGTATGGCAGTCGTTTATGTTTCATTTGCAGTTTTAGGCAATGAAATGGAATGGAAATTACGACTGTTTCAGAGATGATTACCTTCTGTTGTCGAAGCAGCCACTCAATGTCAAGGTTAACTTATTTATTTTCTTGTAACTGCTAGAAGGAGCAAATCCATATCCATTAGCAGCAAACAAAAGAACAGTGAAGAAAACATTCTGTACTTGTGTAAAAATAGAAGCATTCTAATCTGGCGCCTATATGTTCCAATAGTAGCTTCTGCATAGGCAGGTATAAAATTCCAGATACATGCCCAAACCTCTTTAAGGAAGGAAGAAGTTAAAAGATCTTATTGTCATAAGTTATTTCCCTGTGGACATGCTATCCAAAGCTTGAACCTCGACTGAGCCCAACAAGATGACAAAAGAGTTTCGCGGGCAGCCTGGAGAGTATGTGAATCATTCCTGCATTATAGACTAAAGGCATATGACTATGCTTTGTAGGATAGCACAATCAGCTGCAAAGGCACAGGGCATGTTGTTGTTGCTCTTCCACAGGAACTTGCTTAGATACTAATAAAAGTGATGTATAGTCCCTAGAATTTGACACACGTTTTTGCTAGCAGAACCAAGAAAACATCCATCCATACTTTAAATTAGTTTTGATACTAGATATTCTAGACTTGACAAATGTATTTGGTGGCATTCTCAAGACCGAGGATCAAGATGTTGAAAGCGGTCCTTCTAATTGAAAGTGATACAGGTTTAAAGATCAAAGCCATGAGAACTGGCAATACAAATGAATCTATGATTAATGTCAGCAAACCTGATCAACGCCTATAAAATGTTTGAAATAGTGAAGGGATGAAGAAACCCTCCTTAGAATCATCAGCTGCTAAAGTTTATTTTATGCAGTATGTATGTGTGGATAAGTCCATAGACAGCATCTTTGAAGTTTATTTAATCTAATTATCTAGGCTTATGATTTTTCTTGGAAGCTTGTCTGATTTAGCATGAAACTACAAATAGGATCTATGAGACTGACTTAGATTATTTGCATGCTTGCTAATACAAGGCATGCGTTGCTTAATAGGATCTATGCGCTATGTCTTTCGCTCGAGCATATATCCTCCTCTATTATAATGTTATTCTGTAAATCCTGATTTGGATCCAGCCCTAGATCCTAGGCCACAAATGACTCATCTGCGTCGGTGGGTCCAAACAAAATTTTTCGCCAAATTTTAGGATTTTGCTCTAGGTTTTCCTGTACAGATTCAGATTCAAGAGTGCAGCATGTCAACTCTGGGTTTTGTTGGTTTCCAGGTTTTTCCATAGTCTCAGCTCGGATTGAAGACTGGCTTCGCTTTGATGGTTTGGTTGCAGCTACTCAGTATATGGAACCTTTGCCTTCATTTCTCTCATAGCAGTTGTCGGGCATCTTCCTTTTAAAAGTTTTCTTTGGTACAGGCTATTTATCAAGCAAAAGAATCATGAAGCAGATCAAAGCGAAAGTTCCATTGATGAAGGACCGCTCTCAAGCTGCTTCTTACCATTCTAAATGTTTTCCATTTTAGTATCTATCTCTGCAGTAGTATTTTTCAAGCTCCTTTGAATGTAGGTAAATCTGGCTCCAGATAGTCTCATGCTGCAGTAGAATGATGTATATTGTCTAATTCCCCGATTTTAGCGTTCTTTACTTCATTCACTAAAATTCATATAACGCGGATTTTGACTGCAGGACCTCCCAAAAGGATGTATCTATGTTTCAGATGCTCATGCCATGATAGATTGCTGCTATAAACAGATCTGTAGGTAATTTACAGCTCGCACTCAAGCTTTTTGAGTCGGTTTTGAAATACTTCTAATTGCTGCTTTATAAGATTGCACGGGAATTTCATTCACCTCGGATTGCTCTAACACCAGATTACACCCATGGTTGCAAATATATGCTAGCAAAGGAAGAATAGGAAGAAGTCTTTAGTTCAAAGCTTTTATGTACATATCCACATCCTGTTGTCTAGATGAATGAGCTCAACAGAGGAACTGAATTAGCAAAACAGAGGAAACAACTGGCTCAACAAGATCATCAATTAGAGTTCATTGAATGGAGGGTGCAACCATTTTGATGGTTCTATAGTGTTTGAATAAGCAAACGGCTGGCGGCACTTCAAGACTGGTGAAGTTACCTATGGCTCCGTGAATAAATCATTGGGCATCACGCCAGATGTTGCTGTAGCAGAAACAATAGGTCTGTTTTATCCATATGAGAACAGCATCACAGAAAGCATCGTATGTTGCTTAGATTATATAGCCAGTTGAAGGCGTGTTTATGGATTTCAACCTATGCCAACGTTACAGCAGACGGTTTATGGATTCGTGATTCTGCCCTTTGTAGATGGTCCATAAGTACGCTGGCAATGGGGACTTCTATTTCTGACACCTGTGTTTCCAGCATGAGAAGTGCTTATTGAGGTTAATGCAAGAGGCATTGGCTGGGTTGCATTGAATGTACCTAGGCAGAAATTTGTTGTGAAAGATTTGTGTTATGATGTTTTTCATTGTATCTATGATGTTTCTATGATGCTGCAAAATCACATTAGGCATGTCTGAAGTGGACAACGAGAATATGGGAGCATGGATTTCCGGGAAATGCACTGTTTTATATGCTACAAAGTTAATGTTCCATGTGTTTCCGCTTTGCTTTTACACGCTTAAAACAATACTTCTCTAACATTAAATTTACAGCCCATATTACAGATGATTCACATACTTGGGCCAGTCCACAGAACCTTCGCCATCATATTTCCACATATAAATAATGATAGTATTCAGAATCCACATTCTCCTACCTTCAATTTTTACCATATTTTACTCAATTATGAGACATGGAAAATTGGACAGCCCAGCCAGGTTTTGTTTTTCTTTTTTTTTTTTTCTTTTTATGTTTAGATGCATGGGCTGTCCTTTTAATGAAAGATTTCTCAATTTTTTTTGCACTAAGGGTGCAATATTTATGATTTTGCATGGGCTGGTCTTCTTTGATGAATGGTTCTAAGTTTTGCACTAAGGGAGCTTTGTAAGATTACAAGAGTGTATATCCCCATGGGTTGCTAATGAAATAAATTATGTCAGTACAATAAAAATAAATAATGGCTTATGCACTTTAACCATATGTGTTAAAAGTATTAAGTCTAGGGGTTTTCCCCGCTCACCTATAACTCAAGTAACAGTCGATGAGTGATGCCAATCTCCTCGGTGCCCATTGCGTTGATGTACAAGGCAAAGGGCGTGTATTCATATGGAGATCCAAGATACCCCACCGGTCAGTACATATGGTGAGATCAATTCGCTTAGGTGTTTAGCTTTTACCACATTTAGATTTTACGAGCGATTGATGGGTTCTACCTATAGACTATGGCTTGACTACCGGCTTTTTATCATATCCGCACTTGCTTGCATGCTTAAACGGTGAGCATCACTTCATGAATGGTAGGGTCAAGCAATGCATATGGTCCAAGGGCTGAAAAACCTTTATCAAGGATGTTCAGACATTACTTAATGTGATTCGCTGCTCCATACAAATTCCGGATAGCAAGACCGCTCTTGAGGAGGAATGGTTTGAGGCTTTAATTCCGCTTGTCTTGAGGATATACAATTGGTCCGGAGCACATACACATGGATGCCGAGGAACACCGGGATCAAACGCCCTTGATTAATCATCGAGTAAACAATGCCAAACAAAATTATGCGCCGGAAGGCGTAATCGCGGACAATGGAAAGGCGCTCTCAGCTTTTAGGAAATACAAATTCCGTATACACAGAAGGGACAATGAGTTTGAAACCCATACCCTCAGTCTGATCATGCTATGCTTTTTAGGAGTTCAACATGTAGCTTTTAGTGTGTACGTCCCTAATCTATTCTTACAGATTTTATAATTAAAACCTAGTTGGTTCAGATCAATCAATACTTCCGCTTGATTTATGAATACATTGGTGCTTGACCTTATACTTATCAAGTTAAGATTCCGATCACTTCAATCGGGTTTAATAATTATGTCCTTGATAATCCAAAGTTGTTGCAAAGAGATATTACATTGGATTTCAACATGTTTACATAGGATTCAGAATCAGATTTTCTAGAACATCAGATTCATTGGTTTTATATTCATATTTTTTGTTTGAATGAACTTGGAGGGAAAAGGTGACAATAGGGTGACTAACGTAAGAGCCGAGAAAAACCTTAATGTTCTTTTACTACCTTACCAAATTTTAAGCACGTTGTGTTGGTTGGTCGCAGTACCCCGCTTCTCTTCCTTCCTATTGCTCTTTTTTCGATGTCAAGTTCCTCGTGGTTCCGCAATAATATGATAATATTGGTGGCACTTCTGCTCCTCGTGACTCATATATATATGGTGTTTACAAAAAGGTTTTATGAAAGGGAAGATTCACTAGCCCGTATTTAATAATATTTTGACTCAAAGCTCCGCTGATTAGGAATTCTATGGGATCTCATATTTCCATGCTTTCCTTCATTTATATATGGCCAAAGATAGATAACTCAAGCCTCGCATAAAATCCACTATAAGCTGACAGAAGTTCTATGTACTCAAATGCTTCCACCTATCTTACTAAAATGGAATCCACTGTTTTTCCATCAGATTCTATGATGTGACATTTGCATTACTGTACTCTCTATTTAAAGATCAAATAAGGTCGGGCTATGCATTGCTATTCCAAGATGTATCATGACTAGATAAAGTATCAATAAAGGGTCTTAGAACATCGTGGCATCGTGGTTTAGATTCTACTGTGAATACTCATATAATATTTCCAAATAATGGAATGACGTATAAAAGTTGATTTCGGGCTCCATTCCATGGTCTAAAATGCATAAAACTTGTTTATGTCCAAGTTAAACTCTATACGTAAAATGCATACGTAATGTAATTGTCATAACGTGGTTTATGCATATGCCGGGAACTAAATGTTGCCTTATCATTTGTAAGGCCTCTACATGTACCGCTAATGCCTTATATACTGCAGGACGCTTTGTATGCATTATTAAGAATTGGCCATGCATGCAAAGGATGAGAGTGGGTACAAGTGAATAAAAATGGCACAAATACGTAAACTGATGTTGCCTTTAACATGTGGTGGGCTAAAGATCTGCATGCATGGTCTAAAGTCTAAAGGGGCTTTATTTAAACTTGTGGAACCGGAAGTTACTCTAGTTTTTCTCGAGTCTACAAACACTTATGTCCAATTTTTTAACTTTAGTGAAAACTGAAAGATGACCTTTCGGGGCTTTAACGATACCTAAAATATTCATCTTTTGAGGAAGTAACGCTATGGCCAAAATCTACATGGTCTTAAGATTCTCGATTTTACTAAGATCCATATTGGCTCTATGCATGGGATTATCAGCATATGGCGTCATACGGATTTCATCAGCATCCATAATATTGGCATTATGCATGGATTATGTAACATATGTCGCTGCATTTGGTAATCGCTTTTGTTATTACCCAGTATATCAGTGGGCTTAATAATAGTGATAGAATCCATATGTTTATGGAATAGGATTCTCAATCAATGCTTGACCAATGGTCTCATGACTGCTTCATTCTTTTTATCAGACGGTGGGATAGATAAGAGGCAGGATCTAAATATTTGGTGTTCTATGGTTGATAGTGGCTATCATGGATTTCCGATCCTAGTATGGAACTGATAAGACTGCATAAGGATTGACCTGCGGTTGATGTCACTACTAGTTGGTTGATGCCATGGCTAGTGTGGATCGAATTGGTTTTACCAGTATCACTTCACCCAGAAATCAAGTATATTTAGCTCAAAAACATGACTATATCCCGATAAATTGTATTTCTTTTATCATGCCTGTTCAATGGCTTATTTATCAATGATTGACAGAAAGTTATTATAGTTAGGTATACGATTACCCTACCACTTGGAACAATGAAGGCTATAGGGTACAATTACTTCCAAATCAAGTTCCAAGCTATATTGCCGGTTCATCAGAAGGCATTAAAGATATCAAGGCGACGGTATATCATCATACAAAAGAAGTTGCCAGAGGGACAGTAATAAGACTGGCCCCTAATGCATCTAGGGTTTAATCAATGGATTACAGCATTCTCCAAAGATCAATAAGGCTGGAAACGGTTGATAAAATTGTCGTGTCATTGATTTAATCAGATAACAAAATTTCTGCAATTCACCTACCTATCGCTGGACAAATTGAGGAGGATCGATGCAAAATCCAATATCTGATCGGGAATTAAGGCCTTGGAAAGGCCAACAAGATCAAAGAGGGAAGTTAAGGCAAAGGAGCCGACATTTTATCTCAGGACGCAGGTTATGGATGATGATCCCTTTGACTTCATACGCAACGTGATAAAGAAACCCGGTGTTGCAAAATGCTAATTCACTAATGATGAGGATGGAATGGGCATTTGACTTCACCTTTGAACAATTGCTCAACTTTCCCTTGCTATTCCCGAATCCATTGGTTGAGAATCATGCGTTCTATGCAAATCGTGGCTTGTGAGAAACCAAGAATAGCCCCAGCCCCGCATCAGGATACATGGATTTTAATGGGGCCTTACTAAGGATCAGGTTAATGCTAATGTGAGTGCAGCCCTACACGAAAATTTGTCGGTAAAGGAAGAAATCTATAAAAAGATATATACAAGACTTTGATAATCAAGACAAGTCCATACATGTATATGGGCCAGAAGGCCACATGTATATTATCCCACATTGATGGGAACACTCACCAAGAGGATATGGAGAACATTCTATTTTAAGTGTGTATGGCGATAGTAGAAAAAAGAAGACTAAAAAATCCACTGTGGTGACAACACACTTGGCTGGATCACTGGAGTGTGGCATATGTTCAATAATTTAGATTTGATCTACCCTAACATGTTCATCAAGTAGGCTCAAGTGTGGTTACTTTTAGAGGACTTTAGGGGTCCCCTTTAAAACCAAAGATCATGGGGTTTTATTTCCTACCTACAGTGTCGTGAGGTGGCCGATCCAAATGACACGAAGCTTGCCGGCATCCATGGTCCGGGACTTAAGATTGGTCTCGCCTAGATGCAAGATGGTGGACATATGTGAGAAGTACCATCGTCTACATCTGAAAAGAGGTGGGCTTCGCCAGCCATACTACCGCCAAAGACTCAGAGTGAGGGCATCTAATCTGGCAACCGTAAGCATCAGGTAACGTGCGGTTGTACGCAGACGCTAGAATTATGACCAAACCAATGAGTGAGACACCGTTTGCGTTCCATATAGTGCCTCAGCTTGAATGCATTGGTACACAAGTCCTCGGCCGATAATTCACTACCAAGGACAATGTAATCCACCCATGTACGTGCCAAGGATTTGCCGGGCTGGGAAGAACTACTTTATACCCAAACAGACAAAGGTGTGTGTAGAAACTATACTTTTATCAGATTTGCATTGGCTGTACACTATACTTTTGTGTATAATAACAAAGTTATATCATAAATTGATGTATACCTATGTCTTCTTTCTTTTTAGTAAAATAAAAAAGATGCCACTCGCCCACATAAGCACCAAAAGCTTATATGCTATAGTGTGGCTTCTGCCGTGAGGTCCTGTTTTATCTAGAAGAAGTTAGTATGTTTAAAATACTTTGCCGCTTTATGAGTTGCCCAAGTTTATCACACAACCTGCCAAGGAGATATATTCTATCACCTAATGTGGACCTCTAATAAAATGAAAATTGTATTAATCGCGACCTTTCTATCCAAAACGTAGGACCTCATATGTTTACCCTAATATTTCATATGGTTCCCTCAATGTTTTGGTGAGTCCTGACAACATGATGCTCAATTACCATGTTTGATGGAAATATATGGCAGGATATCCGCTATAAAACCATTCTCTATATTTTTGCACAAGATAATGATGTGCCATGCCCCCTGTTATCCTAATATGGCCTCTCTTTTATTGACCCCCGACATATTGATCATGTTAGAAACTCACCAAGCTATCAATTGTAAGAAACAAACTACTTAGAAACCTCTTCAAAAAAAAGGTCTTAATCATATTCCCCGATAAGATGCCGATCATGAGGGAATTTAGAGAGGAAATATCTAAGGTGTGTGACCTGTTTTTTGATGCGCCAAGACGCATCTTATACCCGACATTACGTATTATGGAAAAGGTGGTGTCTGTAAGAATATTATTAGATATTGCATCTAGTAGGATCAAAGATAGCGCATTTCACTGCAGGACTCAACCAAAAATTTGCTTTAGCCTGACGTAGATGTGATCAACAACTGAATGGTTGCTGTATACCAACTTCTATATTCCCGTGATGTTACCAACAATCCGCCTTTATCTCTTCAACACAACATGTCGTGGAATGGCTATCAAGAGGTTGAATTAAATATGACTTTCGGGATATTCTGGGCGCTTCACACAAGGAGATCCAATGTCTAATCAAGAGAGGATATATACAAAACATTATGGGATGTACCTACTGTAATCAAAGATTACCATACCTACTGCAAGTAAGGCCCATAAGAGGGACTATAGGTGGATTACTAACGCTAGCGCAATTTTATACTTTAGATATCGAATTATCAATGGCTGGTATTATCTAACCGCCGTAGATAGCCAAAATGCTAAGTGCTATATACATACCATGCTCCTGCAGCGGAATTCCTCGCTGATTGTTACCCCAAGATATGATAAGCGATCAATTCCATCCAAAGATTCATGACCTATTTGTTGCCATAGGAGCATAACTAAATGTTATGATGAACATCCCCACTCTGAGACAATAGAATCTCTGGCAGAATTATTGAATTGGTCTCGTGGTCGCTGGAAGTGGGCTTACACCATAACAATGTGAGTTATGGATTAAGAAGTCCTCCAATGGCTCACGCCCAAATGGTTTAAATCGAACCAAAGGTAAGAAGTCCAAAATGGGGCTAACAGCTTTCATTGCTAAATCCATTGGCCGCTTCTAACCTTATAGCTATAAGCAGAGACATGGTCACAGTATAAATCCATCATCCAATTAAATTGGGATTATGTCAACTCCAAAATCAATGCCTAACCTCACAAGTTGTCTTCTAGGGGTTTTTGTTTTTAATCTTTTTACCTAAATAACACAAGGTCATGATTCACGTAGACGTTTACAATTGAAATATGCAAAATGAAGCATATATGTTATAATATAGATGAGACCAAAATTAAAGAGCATTTAGATGATATTAGGTTTGATAATAACATACATTGCATTATTTTCCATGTAGGTAAATCTGCACTGGGGTTCATCGAAGGCTATGGGTACAAATATCATATGGGCTGTACATCATATATTCTAACAAAAACATTAAGGGATCAATCCATGTTTTTCCACGTGATTTAACAAGGTGTGGTTCCATGTCACCGCTCTATCCAGCCTCTGGGTAAGTGAATCTAACACTTCACCCACCGCCATCCCCGTATAGCCAAATTATTATGTTAATAGACACAAATTTCACCGTAAAAATCATCCGTCGCAAAGTTTTGATCGTAAGACAGGATTCAGGGCCTGCTTGATTGTAGAAGCATTTGAGCATCACCATCCACTGGTGATTATATCATCCTTATTCTCGAGCACAAGTCACCCCATCGCGTACTCCGCGTTTGATGAAGATAGGTTGTTGATCCTTTTGGGATTAGTGAACTTCACACATTTGTTCATCCCGCACAACTGCTCCATGCATTCCCTACTCAAAGTATCCTTGATGTCTTAGTTCCGATGACCAAATACCAACTCAAATAACCAATGCCCCATCTAGCATCTCCTTCAGCGGCCGCTGGATAGATCCACTTGGTGCTTTGATTCTATCAGCCCCAAGAAACCAATCTCTGCGTTCACTCTTTTATTTTTCGAAAAGTCTTGCAAAGGACTCATAGGTCGAACACCACAACCTTCTTAGGAACGAATGGAAAGCCGCTCAACGTAAAATGCCATCCTTGGCCAAATAAGATAATGATAACACAAACAATACAAACGCGCCAAGCGTGATTTGAGATAGTCAACCAAATCAAGGCCGCGTGATTTAGCTCGATAACGGGGTGGAATCAAAGCACGCCCGCCGCATTTAATTCAAAGGTAATACAAATTAAATCACGCCGCGGGCGCCGCATTTCCGCGGGCAAGGCCATACCTATCGCTCTTCGCCATTGCCGTTTGCTGCCATTCTCCCTTCGCCACCCTTTAATCACCGCCGTGGTTTTCCGATCGTTAGAATTGTTATTTTTCTATTAGTTCCGGCTAAGGCCCTTCAATATTAAATCGACATTATTTTACTATTGACGGCAAACTCCGTGGAATCACGCTCCGAAATGCGCACAGAGTCGCCTGCTGCCTCTACTGCCCTGCCAATTAGTTCAATGCTAACCGTGAATCTACTCTATTGTTGCTTTGCATCACCCCAAGGGAGCATATCTCAAGTTCGCCACATCACAAAGAGATTTCTGAGCGTAAAATGTACTTTAGCAAATGTATTTGTTCATTATCAGTTTATCAGTCGGCCGACATTAGTTCCTCACTGCAACTACCGCCCACTTTTCGACCGACAAGTCTAATAGACTTTTGATTGCCGGGATGATTTCCTGTACGCTGCGGCCTTTTAGGAGATTTGGCAAGCACATGCATGAGAGGAATGGTTCAAGAAAGTCTTTGGCCCAAGCATCACCTGCCACAAAGCAAAGACATCTCTAATACCCATAAGAGCCCTCGCAATATAACCTCCAACATGTAGTTTTTCCAAGTACGGTTGTATCAATTGGAGCAAATGCCTCGACGCAGGTAAGCAGCCATAGCCTGGGAAATCCATTTTCATTTAAGGGCCTCTTCTCCCATTTGTAGCTCAGACTTGATTTCCCACTTAGAGGGGGTCCCGATCCTCATCCCTCACTCATCCTTCAATCGATCCCGGACCGTATGATAAATATAGTTCTTAAGTCCTGGATCATCTAGGAAGAAAAACATTCCCATGCACTGCTATTGTCACCCTTGGCCTTAGCAATATCATTCCCTCGCCCTACTGCAAGATGTGGCTATCATAATAAAGATCAAGCATGTGCCATCTTCCGTCGCTCTTGCTCATTATCCCAATATCATATTAGGCATCCCTCCCTAATAACTTTGAGGCACCTGCATCATGAGCAGCGGATAGTGCATGCAGATGTGACTCACCAAGGACAAACGATGACAATAGTGAAGGACCTCTCGCTTGTCAATCCTACAAATTCTGTAAAGAAGCCAGTCCATATTCCCTCTCCCACCCCTCGGCCCAACACAAAGAGTGATATATTTTTAAGGCCGGTTGATTCCGCAGTAAGAGAGACCTTTGTACCCAATGGAGATCAATAATCGGGATGTCAGTTTCTCCAAAGAATCTTCTTCACAAGTGGGCCACTTTTCTTCCTCAACCCTACCAAGACTAGGGGTAGAGTCCTTTATGTTTTGTATTTCTTTAGCCTTCCAATTCTTTAGGAAGTCCTTTGACCAGAATACAAACTTGATGTCATCATTACTGACCTTTGTATTTGTCCAAAGAATCCAATTTCCCCTTCAGAGCACGCTACATCCCCTCTCGAGATAGTCTTAACTCGGAAATTGCTACCACTTCATTGCACGACATCCTTCACATGGCCGCAGCACTCAACTTAAGGACATCCTATCCTAGTGAAAGCACTCTTATCAGATAAGACTTCTTTAAGCACCGTCTAAAACCTAAAATGGTCTCAAATACTGCCAGCCCCTCTTCGAAGCTTCTCTCATCTCAATACATTCAAGTCAAAGATGCTTACATCAACAGGAGGCACTCCTACCCATAGTATCCGGGTACTTTCCTTTGTGCATAAGCTACCCTGCATCTGAATTCCACTTTTGCCATACTGCCTCTTACAAAACACAATCTGCCGAAGGTCTCATAGCCCGACCGCTAGGATGAGTTGTAAGGATCCGCAATGTCATCACCACCTTTTTCTTTGATTTTCTTTGCGCTTTCTTCCCAGAGAGCAATTGTCCGCGACATGTCCGCCAAAGAGTTTGAGCCTCGACTTTTGACCCGCTCTCGTCAGGGTAATGGGCAAGCCATATTCCACCCATCAGCATCTTCCGCGGGCGCAATAAGCCCAATGCATGGACCGCCAAAGTAAAGCCGTGCATTGAATCAAGATCGAGACAAGAAACACGCCAGCGCCGACGCAATAGAAAAGATCAACTCCAAAGCACGCTCGGCGGAGCTCTAAATTAAATACCACGCAATTCACGCCAGCGTGCTTTCGACGATTGAATTCACTAAAGTGATTTCAATGAATTGAAATCAATACTTCTTCAGCGGCTTTCAAATCAACAACACCACGCCAGCGTTTTAACATTTCACCGCCCTAATTGGTTTGATTTGAGTACCGCATGACTTGTTTCAAGATAGAAATCACCGGGCGGAATTGGTTACATTTGAAATGAACGCCTCGCGAATATGAAAGTGCTAACATCCCATTACGCTTAGTTACCTTTTGTATAGAAATGTCTTCCCCATTTCATTCAAAGTTGCACTAATCTTCAGCCCCAACTGCAGTGAAGTATTGGCATCCCCAAGATAATGAACTCCTATACGCAAGATAGTGATTGTAGAACGCTGCTTGGCCTGCTTTGTTCCGCCTTCGCCGATGAGGGCCTCTTCGTGCCTCAAATGTAATGCAGCAATACGTGCAACTGGAACGAAGTACCGACCCGAGAGCCCTCACATAATTATGTGTGTTATTTTACCCGCGTCTGAAATCAACTATATAGTCTGCTTGAGAAATCTTATAGTATTTTCGCGAATCTTGTTATATAGTATATAAATTTTGTACCATATACCTAAGCAGGTACATACGGTGTAGATTAAGAGAATAAAGGGATGAATATCGTCGCATAATGATCTCTTACGCGCATGGAACTTGTGATTACTGTCTACATTGTTCTAGGTTACGTTTCTTTCGTGGAATTGACTTTGAGTTTGAGAGGTGTGATTTTAGGAGACAGGAATTAAGAGTCGATTGTAAAATATTACAAAAGCCATATCAATATGTATAATCACTTCCTCTTCTCCTATTTGTCGTAATTATAGCTCACTTAACCTGCTATCTACACATTAGATGTGGTTAGTGTAATTTCTAGCTTTTACGACCAATTGGCGACATCCCTTGAGCTTCATTCCTTAGTAATGGCGGTTGCTTTGTTGTCTCAAATTTCTTGATCTTCTTGAGGCATTGAGTATCTTGAAACAAGAAGGTATACTCCGCAGGTGATTTCTTTACTCTTGAAGGACCTGTTCGTTCAGTCTTATGTTCTTTTTGTCTTGGAATGCATTTGCGAGTTTGTCCCATCACGTAATAATTGTTCTTCTTTGTTTATAGATCTGTAGTACTGTTGTGCTGCTTGAATTTCATTTAGTGGGTGTTTTCATGCGGCCGGTGGGTCTTTTGTCCTTAGAGTTACTCCACTGGCCCTTTATGGCTTTTTGTGCTTTACTATGATTGTTAGTTCCGAGGGCTTTCATTTTGCGGCGTTGTTATTCTATGTGGATGAGTAGAGTGCATTGTGGTGGTTTGTTGATTTGTACAGGAATATCGGTCTTGCTGGAGCGATTGATTATCAAGATCATTGCCTTACGCGAGATATCAAAATCTTAGCATAGAATACGCTAGTGCCAGAAGCATCTTTAGCGAGGAGAAAATAATGCTTATTTTTGAAGCGAGTCTATTAGCGAGGATATTACGTACTTGAGATACTTTGTATACATCGTATTCTGCTACAACCAAGTCATAGATGCGAGCATAATAAACGCACAAGAAATGCGCATGAACACAAGTGGCTAAACCATATACCAAATTCACCGACATTCAAACTTCGTTATTTTTAGAAGACTTTTTAGGTCCTTAAGAACTGGGTAATGCATACAAGCCAAACAAGTTCTATTTCGGTTTCTTATATTGATTGCCATCATTCTGGGCATCGAATCCATCTCCTATTTGTTGTCAGCAAAACTTTTATTATGATATGTTCTTCTACATGAGTTCCATCTTATTGTAAAGTCTTCTAAACTTACGGCTGTAAACCCACTAGAGTATAGACTAGAGTACACGCATCTAAATGCCAACGCATTCATTTACATTTGCTTTATATGGCTTTGTGGGTAATCGAACAGATGGAGTTTAAGGCTACAACAACCAATTGAGTGCAAGATGCGGAACTGGCATCACTTTAAATACTCCTCTCTTTACCAGCAGAACTATTTATGGTGCATGTTTGTAAAGTCAGGTACTTCTTCCTGTTTGTCAAGCAATCCTTCAAGGTAAATGAGATTGAGGTGACATGACTGCATCTTCCATGGACAAGTCTATCAGACAATTATTGTGCTTGATTTCATGTCCAAATATGTTACTATTCTTCCTTGGTGCTGGAAATTTCCAACCACAATTCTCGATCCTAAAAATTGTTTATAAACATATAGGCTAGTGTTAGGAGCCTATAACCATACAACATGCAAAATGTCACGATGCTCATTTTGTAGTAAAGCATCCAAAAGAAGGAATTAGGGAAAAGACGGAAAGTGTGTAGACAAGAGCATTGCTAAATTGTTGAAACTGTCATAGACCTTGCTGCTGCAAAGATTGTAATGGTGTGGATATTCCTAAATAATCTGATATGCTGAAAGTTTCGAGTTATTCTTTGTATCCATGTATTCAAGAAATGGTTCATTTATGTAAGTTTAAATAAGTAAATACATGTAGTCTAAAAAACAAATAAGTAGGTAGTCTGATATGAAGAGATTATACATGGTTGAACAAAGGATCATTGTGCAGGCTTGACTTATTTGACACGTGTTAATCAGGTATGTTTATCACATATGCACAGACTTGAATACTTAGATCAGGAATAAATGTTGTCAAATAGTTATAAATATATCAGGGAATATGTTTCAAAGGCCTTGTAGGCTTCATAGATAGGCTCATGGAAGCAGCACGAGACCATGATGCATAGACTGGCCTGGTTGCAATACTTGCCATAGTTTCCCTAATGCTTTCTGCATCTGCCCTCATGTGAAACAACCCCTTGTGTTGTACAGATAAACAACTTTGACAGATTTGTTAGCATGTAAGCCACATAGACCATTGTTTACTTTATCTATTTGATGCTTCATAGCTGTCTGTTTGCATACAAAAATCTATTTTGTCATGTCTTTTTTGATATCTACAAAGTATTTCATGCAAACCTAGCCCAATTAACTTTGAACTTATCCGGATTATCAAGTGCTCTCTTCGTATGCTGCCAAGCAAATGCCCTGGCAAATTTAGTTCTGGCCTCCTTATTCTTTAGTCCAGTCTGATAAACCCTAGCAACTAGATCATGGAGCTCTTTAGAAAACTCAGGCCGAATTTTATGTACCTTAATCTTGTTATCTCTGAGTTCATAAGTCCAGACAGCCAAAAATTCTATGGTATTGCATTCATCCCACGAAATAGAGGTCGGATCCCTACCCACATTTGGAAGACTTCTGTAAACAGCAAACTCTTCGATTGTTGAGGCGATCCTCATATCCTACCAAAAACAAAAAACATATTACGTTAGAAAAATCGACGAGCACCGAAATGACAACACAAATTGGAAACAAGAATATGCATGAATAAAGCTTTAAAAAGAAAAATTGCCAGATGATGCCTTTACCTTCTCCTTTAGTTCAAAGTTTTCTCAGTCTTGCAGAATAGGGTTTCCATCATCTATAACCAAGGAACTCATCATAGAACTCAAATGCAGTGATGATCTATGGCAAAGTAGGGGATGATGCTCTGCAAAAGCAGGCTTGTTCGAGAAGCTTAGGAAAATATTGACAGGCACACAAATATGATGGCACCCTATTTTCTCGACTAAAGTAAAAAAGAAGAAGCTAAGGTAGTGCTTACATGGTGCTTGTCTGACGCGAAAATGCCCCCCACCGATCTACTTTGACCCAAAGGCAGAAGCTCAAAAATGCAAGAGACCATCATCAAGGAATTTCGATGGGAATAGGGTCGCGTTTGACATGTCTGGAAGACAATTCTTTAGAGTTTGAATGCAGTGGCAGCCCATGTGGATAGGCTAGAATTGCACCAATTGTTGTAGGAGGGGTTGCTAAAAATAACAAATATTAAGCTTCCGATGCATATTAGGCAAGATTCCACTAAAAATGCAATTATGTTCACATCATCTCATTATTAAGCATACCATGATACATTTCACTAACAAAAGCATTAAAAAAACTAATGAACAAAAGCTTGTTCACATTACTTGTCAAGAACAAGTATTTTTAAAACTAATGAACAAAAGCTTGTTCACATTATTTGTCAAGAACAAGTCTTCCCTGTATGTTCAATTTTACTAAATGTTTTTAGCAAGACTTGCTATTCTATGTGTTTAATGGCCAACTTTATAGAATATGAATTTTGGTTAGCAAGACATGCTATTTTATCTGTTTAACGGCCAACTTTATAGGGTAAGAATTTTGGCATTTGAGGCCAAAAAACAATTGCCATTGCCCTTAGTAGGATTGGCCCTTTTATTCAAGTCATTATAGCTGCATCATCATATCTATTTTGAATAATAGAAAAGTTTGGCAAAAGTGCAATGACAATATCAAAATCATTGATATAACAAGTGTCATACTACAAAATGGCTAAAAGTGGCGAAACTTTAACAAAAAGAAACAACATTCCGTATTGAAGTTAAAATTTTCATACAATCAATTTTCGATATGTCTATTAAAAGCACATTGAAATCCAAAAGTGAATGAATCTTGTAATAAAGGACACTTCTTTTCTAATAATAGCAAACACGTTGCCTGCCAATACTAGGAAGTTTGTAGACGCTCCTGCCACTAGGGTATAACAAACCCCAGTTCTTCTCTATAAGAGCTCCAGACTTCCTGTCTTCATTAAATAATGCAAAAATAAAAGTAGGCACTGCAACATTAGGTTTTCTAGGAGTGCCTTCATTGTTTTCTAATTTTTCGAGCAGTCTACCATTAAAAGTAGCAGCATATTGCTTTGTCGCATAAGTGGCTCCAGCAGATGGCCAACCAGTCTCTGTAATCACAAGCTTCATATTGCTATAGCCAGCTTTATCAAGGGCAGCATAAACAGCATCGGTCATGGCATCTAAAAGAGTTGTATAAGAATAGTTGCCATCATACACCACTGGTTCTGAACTGTTTAACAAGGCATACTGTAGATTCATTTGCTCAGAGTTTGATGCAAATGCATAATAGGGATATAGATTGGCACAAAATACTGAATTGGTCTCATTTAGAAATTGTAGCAAAGGGCCCACTATGGAACTTAGGTCACTCCTAAAACTACCACTTGATGGAGGGTATGACGCCTCCAAAATGTCCCCTGACAATGGGGTTGCCACCATCACTTGTTGAAGCCCCACCCTATTTAGGGCTACCTTGAGTCGCCTCATGGCTTGGACTAGGTAATTGCCATAACTTCCAATGTTCCAACTTGCTAGCACCTCATTACCCACCAACACGGTCTGAATCTTAGTATTTCGGTAACTTAAGATGTTAGTTCTTACCCAACGTTCTGCATAATTTGGAATAAGAGCCAATTGTCGTATCTCAGAATTTGGAACAGAAATCCATAATGGAATGCCACTATTTGCAAAAGCAGAAAGAATGCTAGGATTTGAGTCGAAAATTCTCGCCATCCCAACCCTCATAGACTTGAGCATGGGCACAACTCGTGATGGGGGTGGCAAGTTGTCTGCAACCTGGCCATAATCGATGCCAAAGAGAGGGATGCTATCTTGTGCAAGAGCTTCACTTGAAACTGCAAGGATTGCCACTAGAATGATAATGCAAGAAGCCATTAAACAAGTTGAAGTAGAAGCCATTAAACAAGTTGAAGTTGCTTACACTGGTTGAGTTTGGGAGCATAGTTTTATAAGGAGGGAAGGAGGCGATAATGGCTTGTTTCCTTTTATGGCCAGAGATTAAAATACCTTTGCCCAAGACTTACCTTCATCGGCTCAGGCCGTTGCTATTCTTGGCTCTGGAATAATCTGACACTATCCCAAAATGGAGAATGTAAGAATCTCTCTTTGGCATGCGGATTACTTTGCCCTCCTGTTTCTGTAACTGCGTCCTGGAGCTTCTAGCTTTTCTTCCACTGTGTGAATCGTGTCTTTCTGAGTAGTTAACTGCCTCTTTAACCTTTGCTAGTGCTTTACCCTAGATTCTGCCTAGACAAATATCAGTGTATCATGCATCAATGAAATTGGAGAACGCTGGTTTGACTCTGCAACGAATTCTCTCGGGTAAGTACAGTTGTGATGTGTGATGTTAGGTCCAACTAGGCAGCAAAGATTTGGTAGTGCAAATGAATCTTTCATGTGTCTCATTGGGTGGTAACATCTAGTAATTTGAAAAGACACAAATTACACTGTTACAGGTACAGTTAAAACGATGGCAGACTAGAAAGACTTAGATCCAATACTCTATATGTATTGCATGGTGCAAGCTTGCATCAATGTACATGTTAAGACTTCATAGTAATTACTCAGTATAATCTGTAGATGTTGCAGAGGTGTCTTAAAAGCTAACAATGCAAGAGATTTATGGTTGATGCTAAAAGGAAAAAAATTGAGAATATGGATAATGCTGCAAAAAATAGTTCAGCATGTGTTATGCATTTAAAGCAGTTAAGGACCCACTCTAGGTATAAGATTGAATCAATGTATGGTTGAAATATTGTGTATTTCTTGTATGGACCTTCCATGTTCTATTGCCAAGCTAATGCAGATGCAACCAACAAAAATATAAACTCTTAAGATCTTACTGTTTCCAGTGGAGGCAAGTGAAAGTATGGCAGTCGTTTATGTTTCATTTTGCAGTTTTCAGGCAATGAAATGGAATGGAAAATTACGTACTGTTTCAGAGATGATTACCTTCTGTTGTCGTAGCAGCTTCACTCAATGCTCTGCTAACTTATTTATTTTCTTGTAACTGCTAGGAAGGAGCAAATCCATATCCATTAGCAGCAAACAAAGAAATTAGTGAAGAAAACATTCTGTACTTGTAAAATAGAAGCATTCTAATCTGGCGTCTATATGTCTAATATATGTAGCTTGCATAGGCAGGTATAAAAATTCCAGATATGCCCAACTTTTAAGGAAGGAAGCAGTTAAAAGATCTTATTGTCAAGGTTATTTCTGTGGACATGCTATCCAAAGCTTGAACCTCGATTGAGCCCAACAAGATGACAAAAAGAGAGTTTCGTGGCAGCTCTGAGTATGTGGAATCATTCCTGCATTATAGACTAAAGGCATATGACTATGCTTTGTAGGATAGCACACCTCAGTTGCAAGGTACAGGGTATGTTGTTGTTGCTCTTCCACAGGAACTTGCGAGATACTAATAAAAGTGATGGTATAGTCCCTAGAATTTGACACGTTTTTGCTAGCAGAACCAAGAAACATCCATACTTTAAATTAGTTTTGGATACTAGATATTCGAGACTTTGACAAATGTATTTGGTGTTATCTTCAAGACCGAGGATCAAGATGTTGAAAGCGGTCCTCTAATTGAAAGTGATACAGGTTTGAAGATCAAAGCCATGAGAACTGGCAATACAAATGAATCTATGATTAATGTCAGCAAACCTGATCAACGCCCCCATAAAATGTTTGAAATAGTGAAGGATGAAGAAACCCTCCTTAGAATCAGCTAAAGTTTATTTTGCGCAGTATGTATGTGTGGGATAAGTCCGATAGACAGCATCTTGAAGTTTATTTAATCTAATTATCTAGCGATAATTTTCTTGGAAGCTTGTCTGATTTAGCATGAAACTACAAATAGGATCTATGAGACTGACTTAGATTATTTTGCATGCTTGCTTAATAAGGCATGTCGCTTAATAGGATCTATGCGTTATGTCTTTTCGTTCGATATATCCTCCTCTATTATAATGTTATTCTGTAAATCCTGGATTTGGATCCAGCCCTAGATCCTAGGGCCACAAATGACCTGACTAGACGACGGGTCCAAACAAAGTCTCTTTTTTCGCTCGACTCTCACGTTAGGATTTTGCTCTAGGTTTTCCCACAGATTCAGATTCAAGAGTGCAGCATGTCAACTCTGGGTTTTGCTCTAGGTTTTTCCATAGTCTCAGTTTCGGATTGAAGACTGGCTTCGTTTTGATGGCTTGGTTGCAGCTACTCAGTATATGGAACCTTGCCTCTTCATTTCATAGCAGTTGTCGGGCATCTTCCTTTGTGTTTTCTTTGGTACAGGCTATTTCATCATGAAGAATCATGAAGCAGATCAAAGGAAAGTTCCATTGATGAAGGACCGTCTCTGTAAGCTGCTTCTTACCATTCTAAATGTTTTCCATTTTAGTATCTATCTCTGCAGTAGTATTTTTCAAGCTCCTTTAGCATCGAGGTGGCAAATCTGGTCTAGATAGTCTCATGTTGCAGAATGATGTATATTGTCTAATTCCCGCATTTTAGTTCTTTACTTCATTCATGTAATTAAAATTCATATAACGTGATTTTGACTGCAGGACCTCCCAAAAGGGATTTATCTATGTTTCAGATGCTCATGCCATGACAGATTGGTTGCCATAACAGATCTGTAGGTAATTTACAGCTCGCACTAAGCTTTTGGATTCGGTTTTTGAAATACTTCTAATTGCTGCTTTGCAAGATTGCACAGGAATTTCATTCACCTCGGATTGCTCTTAACACCAGATTACACCCATGGTTGCAAATATATGATAGCAAAGGAAGAATAGGAAGAAGTCTTTAGTTCAAAGCTTTTATGTACATATCCACACATCCTGTTGTCTAGATGAATGAGCTCAACAGAGGAACTGAATTAGCAAAACAGAGGAACAACTGGCTCAACAAGATCATTATCAATTAGAGTTCATTGAATGGAGTGGTGCAACCGATTTTTGATGGTTCTATAGTGTTTGAATAAGCAAACTGGCTGGCGTGCACTTCAAGACTGGTGAAGTTGGCCTATGGCTCCGTAACAAAATCATTTGGGCATCAACGCCAGATGTTGCTGTAGCAGAAACAATAGGGTCTGTTTTATCCACAGGAGAACAGCATCACAGAAAGCATCGTATGTGTTAAGCTTATGGATTACATAGGCCAGTTGAAGGCGAAGCTTATGGATTAACCCATGCCAATTGAAGACGAAGTTTATGGATTCGCATTCTGCCCTTTGTAGATGGTCCAAGGGCAATGCTGGCAATGGGGACTTCATTTCTGACACTAGCTTCCAGCATGAAGTATTGAGGGGTTAATGCAAGAGGCATTGGCTGGGTTGCATTGAATGTACCTAGGTAAGAAATTTGTTGTGAAAGATTTGTGTTATGATGTTTTTTCATTGTATCTATGATGTTTCTATGATGCTGCAAATCACATTAGGCATGTCTGGAAGTGGGACAACGAGAATATGGGAGCATGGATTTCCGGAAATGCACTGTTTTATGCTACAAAGTTAATGTTCCATGTGTTTTCCAGTTTCTTTGCTTTACACGTTTAAACAATACTTCTCTAACATTAAATTTACAGCCCATATTACAGATGATTCACATACTTGGGGCCAGTCCAGAACCTTCGCCATCATATTTTCCACATATAAATACGTATAGTATTCAGAATCCAACATTCTCCACTTCAATTTTTACGCCATATTCTTACTCAATTGCGAGACATGGAAAATTGGACAGCCTAAATAGCAGGTTTTTGTTTTTTTTTTTCTTTTTTTATATGTTTAGATGCATGGGCTGGTCCTTTTTAATGAAAGATTTCAATTTTTTGCACTAAGGGTGCAATATACCTTCACATTTTGCATGGGCTGGTCTTCTTTGATGAATGGTTCTAAGTTTTGCACTAAGGGAGCTTTGTAAGATTACAGTAGTGTATATCCCCATGGGTTGCTAATGAAATAAATTATGTTGGGGTACAATAAAATAAATAATGGCTTATGCACTTTAACCATATGTGTTAAAAGTATTAAGTCTAGGGTTTTCTCCCCGTTCCTTTACCTATAACTCAAGTAACAGGCTGATGAGTGGCGCTTGGTTCCCCGAGCCCATTGCGTGATGTAAGACAAGGCAGTGGCAGGGTCGGATATGGAGATCTCAGATACTTACCGTAAGGCGGCACATATGGTGAGATCTTCCGACTCAAGCTAGGTGTTTAGCTTTACCACATTTAGATTTTACGAGCAGATTGATGGGTTCTACCTATAGACTATGGCTTTGACGGCTGGCTTTTATCATATCTGGCACTTGCTTGCATGCTTAAACCGTGTGAGCATCACTTCATGAATTTTGTGGGCTGCTACGTACATGGTCCAAGGGCGGGAAAACCTTTACTGAAGGATGTCTGCATATTACTTGGAGTGTGATTCAGACGGTTGCCCATACAGCCCTGATAGCAAGACCGTTCTTGAGGAGGAATGGCTTGAGACGGAATTCCAAGCTTGTCTTGAGGATAATTGGTCTGATAACATACACATGGATGCTGGAAGGAACACTGGGATCAAACGTCCCTGGATTAACCATCAGAGCAATGATGCTCACAAACAAAATTATGCTGGAAGGCAGAATCGTGACAATGGAAAGCAGGGCAGTTCCAGCTTTAGAAATACAGTCCCAGATACACAGGAAGGGGACAATGAGTTTGAACCCGATGACTCTCAGGTCTGATCATGCCATGCTTTTAGGAGTTCAACACAGTTTTTAGTGTGTGCTGGTCCCTAATCTATTCTTACAGATTTTATAATTAAACCTAGTTGGTTCAGGATCAATCAATACTTCAGTTTGATTTGAATACATTGGTGCTTGACTCCTTATACTTACTGTTAAGATCTGATCACTTCACTGGTTTAATAATTATGTCCTTGATAATCCAGTGTTGCAGTAGATATTACATGGATTTCAACATGTTTACATAGGATTCAGAACTGTATTTCAGTTGTGAACACTGATTCATTGGTTTTATATTCATATTTTTTGCTTGGAATGAACTTGAGGGAAAAAGGTGACAATAGGTGACCAACGAAGAGCTGAGAAACCTAATGTACCTTTTGGCCCCTCACTCATTACCAAATTCTTGCTAATGTTGTGTTGGTTGGCTGCAGGTACCGGTTTCTCTTCCTATTGTTTCCTTTTTTCGATGTCAAGTTCGTGTCCTGGCAATAATATGGATAATATTGGTGGCATCTCTTGCTCTCGCACTCATATGGTGTTTACAAAAGGTTTTATGAAAGGGAAGATTCACTAGCCCGTACTTATTAATATTTTGACTCAAAGCTCTGGCTGATTAGGAATTCTATGGGATCTTCATATTTCCATGCTTTCTGATTTATATGGCCAGCATTTTGTGATAACTGCTCTGCACAAACGACTATGTTGACAGAGTTCTATGTACTCAAATGCTTCACCTATCTTTACTAAATGAATCCATTGTTTTTCTTACTGCATTCTATGATGTATTTGCATTGGTCATTGTACTCTATTTAAAGACTGAAATAAGGCTGAAGCTATGCATTGCTATTCAAGATGTATCATGACTAGATAGGCAGACCACAGTGGTCTTAGAACATCAGGGTATCAGGGTTTGTGATTCTGCTGTAATACTCCATATAATATTTCAAATAATGGAATGACGTGCAGGTTGATTTCTGGGCTCCATTCCATGGTCTAAATGCATAAAACTTGTTTATGTCTGGTTAAACTCTATACAGCCATACAGAATGTAATTGTCAATATAACGTGGCTGCATGCATATGCTGGGAACTAAAATGTTGCCTTATCATTTGTGTCTTCACATGTACTGCTAATGTCTTTACATGTACTGGTATAATCGCTTGCATGCATTGGCTAAGAATTGCATGCATGCAAAGGATGAGAGTGGCACAGTTTTAAATAAAAAATGGCAATAACAATGGTAAACGGATGCTGTCTTAACATGTGGTGGGCTAAAGACTTGCATGCATGGTCTAAAGTCTAAAGGGGCTTTATTTAAACTTGTGGAACTGAAAGTTACTCTAGTTTTTCTGAGTCTACAAACACTTATGTCCAATTTTTAACTTTAGTGAAAACTGAAAGATGACCTTTGGGCTTTTCAACGTATACCTTAAAATATTCGATCTTTGAGGAAGTAACGCTTATGGCCAAAATCTACATGGTCTTAAGATTCTGCATTTTACTAAGCATCCATATTGGCTCTATGCATGGGATTACTGAGCATATATGGTCACATGCACGGGATTACTGAGCATCCATATTGGCATTATGCATGGGATTATGTAACATATGTCGTTGCATTTGGCACTGGCTTTTTGTTATTACCCTAGTATATCAGGGGCGAATAATATAGATAGAACTTGGCTATGTTTATGGAATAGGATTCTCAACTAACAGTTGACCAATGGTCTCATGACCTGTTCATTTTTTATCTGTACTATGGGATAGATAAGTGAGTGTTATGATCTAAATACTTGGTGTTCCATGGCGGATAGTGTCATCATGGATTTCGATCCTAGTATGAACTGATAAGACTGCATAAGGGATTGACCTGTGTTGATGTCACTACTAGTTGGTTGATGCCATGGCTAGTGTGGACTGAATTGGTTTTACCAGGGTCACTTCTACCTAGAAATCAAGTATTTAGCTCAAAAACATGACTATATCCTGATAAATTGTATTTCTTTATTGATGCCTTATGAACTAATGGCTTATTTATCAATGATTGACAGGAAAGAGAAGTAGTATACGAGATTACCCTACCCACTTGGAACAATGAATTAGCGGCTATAGGGTACAATTACTTCAAATCTGAAGTTCCAAGCTATGCTGTTCAGAGTCTACTGTGCTGCATTAAAGATATCAAGGCGCACGAGTATATCATACAAAAAGAAGTTGCCAGAGGGACAGAACAGTACTCGGCCCTAATGCATCTAGGGTTTAATCAATGGATTAAGGCATTCTCCAGCATCAATAAGGCTGGAAACGAAGTTGATAAAATTGTCAAAGTCATTGACGAACTGTATAACAGCCTACCTGACCTGATCTATCAGTGGACAGTTGAGGAGGATCGATGCAAAATCCAATATCTGACTGGAATTAAGGCCTTGGAAAAGGCCAACAGTATCAAGAGGGAAGTTAAGGCAAAGGATGACATTTTTATCTGTGACGAGGTTATGGATGATGATCCCTTTGACTCTATACTGTCAGAACAGGATAAAGAAAACCTGAAAGCCAACAACAAGACTAATGATGAGGATGGGAATGGGGCATTTGACTTCACCTTGAACAATTGCCTGAACTTTCCTGTTATTCCTGAACGATTGGTTGAGAATCATGCGGTTCTATGCAATCAGGGTTTGTGGAGAACCAAGAATTTTGGGGCCCTAGCCCCGATCAGCAGGGATACATGGATTTTACTTGGGGGCCTTACTAAGGATCAGGTTAATGCCACGTATAGTGCAGCCCTGTCACTGCAAAAATTTGTCAGAAAGGAAGAAATCATGTGCAGCATAGACACAAGATTCTTTGATAAGGTCTGCACAAAAAGTCCATACATGTATATGGGCCAGAAAGGCCACATGGCATATCCCAATATTGACAGGAATGACTTTTACCTTAAGAGGATATGGAGAACATTCTGCCCCTATTTTAAGTGTGTATGCGATGATAGTAGAAAAAAGAAGACTAAAAAAACTACCTGTGGTGACAACATGACTTGGCTGGATCACGGAGTGTGGTACATGTTCAATAATTTAGATTTGATCTACCCTAACATGTCTACTGCAGCTCAAGTGGTTACTTTTAGAGGATTCCTTAGGGGTCCCCTTAAAACCAGTATCATGGGGTTTATTTCCTACCTACAGGTCAGGGAGGTGCTGATCCAAATGACAATGAAGCTTGCTGCAGATCCATGGTCTGACCTTAAGATTGGTCTGCCTAGATGCAAGATGGTGGACATATGTGAGAAGACCATCAAACCAGTCACACATCTGAAAGATGCAGGGGCTTCGGCCAGCCATACTACCAGCAGACTCAGTAGCAGGAGTGCATCTAATCCAACCAGCACTGTGCAGAACGTGGTTGTACGCACACCAAGAATTATGACCAAACCAATGAGTGAGACACCAGCTATGTCTGATAGTGCCTCAGTTGAATGCATTGGTACACAAGTCCCTGCTGGATACTCCGTCACCAAGGACAGAACCACCCATGTACGTGCCAGTGACGTGGCTGCTGGGGAAGAACTACGATACCCAGCCTGAGACAAAGGTGTGAAACTATACTTTTTACTGTATTTTGCATTGGCTGTACACTATACTTTTGTGTATAATAACAGGTTACATTATCATAATTGATGTATACCTATGTCTTTCTTCTTTTTTAGTAAAATAAAAAAGATGCCACTCGGCCCATACATACACCAAAAGTCATATGCCATAGTGTGGCTTGCCAGAGGTCTGGTTTTATCTAGGTTGTGTTAGTATGTTTAAAATACTTTTGTTGCTGCCTACAGATGTCTAAGTTTATCACAATAAACTGTCAAGGGAGATATTCTATCACTGAATGTGGACCTCGGAATAAAATGAAAATTGTACACTGCACCTTTCTATCCAAAATTCAGGACCTCATATGTTTACCCAGAATATTTCATATGGTTGCCCTCGAATGTTTTGGTGAGTCCGGGACAAACATGATGCTCAATTACCATGTTTGGATGGAAATATAGTGAGAATCTTCGTGACATCTGCTATAAACCATTCTATATTTTTGCACAAGATAATGATGTGCCATGCCCCTGCAGCAATCCTAATATGGCCTCTTTTATTGACCCTGATATTGATCATGTTAGAACCACCAAGCTATCAATTGTAAGAAACAAACTACTTAGAAACCTCTTCAAAAAAGGTCTTAATCATATTCCTGATAAGATGCTGATCATGAGGGAATTTAGAGAGGAAATATCTAAGGTGTGTGACCTGTTTTTTGATGCACATATCTATTCATACCCTGATATTACGGATGAGGAAAAGGTGGTGTTCAAAATAAGAATATTAGATATTGCATCTAGTAGGATCAGCATAGCTATCAGCTGTGTGACTGAACCAAAAAAATTTGCTTTAGCTGATCGAGATGTGATCAACAATCTGGAATGGTTGTATACCAACTTCTATATCTCTGGGGTGGATAAAGCCACCAACAATCCGGCCTTTATCTGCCCACAACATGTCAGGGAAATGGCCATCAAGAGGTTGAACAGTCATGACTTTCAGATTATTCTGCGCCCACACAAGGAGATCCAATGTCTAATCAAGGAGGATATATACAAAACATTATGGGATGTATCGGCTGTGAATCAGAAAGATTACCATACCTACTCGGGGTGTATAAGGCCCATAAGAGGGACTATAGGTGGATTACTAACGCCCATAATACAATTTACACAGAGATATCAGAAATTATCACTGCTGGTATTATCTAACTGGCCAGAGATAGCCAAAATGCTAAGTGCTAGTATACATACCATGCTCCCAGGTAAAGTGAATTCCTGCTGGATTGTTAATTCAGTATATGATGTTGTGATCAATCTCCCATCCAGTATTCATGACCTATTTGTTGCGGACATAACTAAATGTTATGAGAACATCCCCCTACTCGGAGACAATAGAATCTGCAGAATTATTGAATTGGTCTGCATGGCTGCTTGGAAATGGCAAAAGGGCTTACACCATAACAATGAGTTATGGATTAAGAAGTCCTCCAATGGCTCACAGCCAAATGGTTTAAAACTGAACCAAAGGGAAGATGTTGGTCCAAAATGGGGCTAACAGTTTTCATTAAAAAGCTAACCATTGGCTGCTTTCTAACTGCTTTATAGCTATGGGCAGCAGGACATGGCTGCAGGTATAACCATCATCCAATTAAATTGGGATTATGTCAACTCCAAAATCACGCCAACCTGCTGTTGTCTTCTAGGGGGTTTTTGTTTTTTTTAATCTTTTTTTTTGGACTTCAAAAATAACACAAGGCTGCGATTCACGTGTGACGTTTCATATGCGAATTGAAATATGCAAAAATGAAGAGCAAGTTGCTAACATAGATGAGACCAAAATTGAAGAGCATTTAGATGATAATATTAGGTTTGATAATAACATATTGCATTATTTGCGAGGCAATTCCAGACTCGAAATTATCGATACATGGCACAAATATCATACAAAAATATCATATATTCCAATAAAACATTAAGGGATCAATCCATGTTTTTCCACGTATTTAACAAGGTGTGGTTCCATGTCAGCCGTTCTATCCAGTTCTGGGTATGAATCTAACACTTCACCCACCGTCATCCCCATAGCCAAATTATGCATAATAGACACAAATTTCACCAGAAAATCATCAGTCGCAAAGTTTTTTGGATCGTAAGATGGTGGATTCAGGGCCTGCGTTTGATTGTAGAAGCATTTGAGAGCATCATCATCCACTATGATTATATCATCCTTATTCTCGATACCAAGTTCGTCCATCATGTTACTCAAGTGTTTGATGAAGATAGGCTTGCCTGTTGGATCCTTGGGATTAGTGAACTTCACACATTTGTTCTGATCCCAAAAGGTCAACCAATGTCTACGCATTTCCCCCAGTGCCTCCAAAGTATCCTTGATGTTCCTTAGTTCCATGGATGACCAAATACCAACTCGAAATAACCTGAATGCCTCATCTAGCATCTCCTTCAAAAGGCCGGATAGATCCACTTGGTGTTTGATTCTCTTGGTGTCCGATGAAACCGATCTCTAGCCACTTTATTTTTCGAAAAGTCTTGCAAAGGACTCCGTTTAGGTCGAACACCACAACCTTCTTAGAAACGCAATGGAAGCCGAAACATCAAACATGTATCCGGGTCGACAAAAGATACGATAACACAAACAATACAAACGCCAAAGCGTGATTTGAGATAGTCAACCAAATCGCTTCGGGGCGTGATTTAGTTTGACAACGAAAAATAATCAAAGCACGCCGGCGCGATTTAATTCAAAGGTAATACAAATTAAATCACGCGGCGTGGCGCGATTTCGTCAGGCAAGGCCATACCTATCGTCTTCGGTTTATTTGCCGTCGTCGCGTCATTCTCCCCTTCGCCACCCTTAATCGTGCGTGCTCTTCCTTTGTTAGAATTGTTATTTTCTATTAGTTCCGCTGCGTCCTTCTGGCTGACATTATTTTACTATTGATTTGGCAAACCCGTGAATCACTAGAGTCGTCTTGGTTGCCTTCATTTTCGTTCTCTCTGTCAATTAGTTCATTGTTAACCCGTGAATCTACTCTATTGTTGCTTGCATCACCACGAAGGGAGGCAAAGATATTCCCTAAGTTAGCGCCATCCGCGGTACTTTGAGCGACCACTTTAGCAACTATTTGTTCATTATTGCTTTTCTTATCGGTCAGCGATTACTAGTTCCCTCACGAACCATCGTCCACTTTTCGAATTGGACAAGTCTACGAGACTTTTGATTGATGATGATTTCAGGTTGCCATAAGGGCCTTTAGGAGATTTGGCAAGCACATGCATGAGGAATGGTTCAAGAAAGTCTTTGGCCTGCTCATCACTCACAAAGCAGTGACATCTTCTAATACCCATAAGAGCCTCTCGGCAATATAACCTCCAACATGAAGCTCCAAGCAGGTTGTATCAATTGGAGCAAATGCCTCGGACGAGGTAAGCAGCCATAGACGGGGAAATCCATTTTCATTTAAGGGGGCCCTTCTCCTTAGTTTGTAGCTCAGTGCTTGATTTCCCCACTTAGGAGGGTCCCGATCCTCATCCTCTTCGACTCATCATCGTTACGTGATCGATCCCGATCCGTATGATAGAATATAGTTCTTAAGTCCGGATCATCTAGAAGAAAACATTCCCATGCACTGCTATTGTCACCCTTGGCCTTAGCAATATCATATTCCTCGTCTGCCAGTATGGCTATCATAATAAAGATCACATGTGCCATCTTCCGTTACGTTCGAGCTCATTATCCTTAACATCATATATTAGGCATCCCTCCCTAATAACTTTGAGGCACTCGGATCATGAGCGTGGATAGTGCATGCAGATGTGACTCACCAAGGACAAACGATGACAATAGTGAAGGACCTCTCGGTTGTCAATCCTATACAGGTGGTAAAGAAGCCATTTGTAGTCCCATATCTCCTCTCCCACCCCTGCTGTCCAACACAAAGAGTGATATATTTTTAAGGCCGGTTGATTCGGCAAGAGACCTTTGTACCCAATGGAGACCTGAATCTTGGACGGCCGTCTTCTCCAAGAATCTTCTTCACAAGGGCCACTTTTCTTCTCAACTCGGCCCGGCACCTTAGGGGGTAGAGTCTCCTTATGTTTTGTATTTTTAGCCTTCCAATTCTTTAGGAAGTCCTTTGACCAGAATACAAACTTCTTGATGTCATCATTCTTGACCTTGTATTTGTCCAAAGAATCCAATTTCGTGATAATGCCACATCCCCCGATAGCCTTTGTAACTCGGCTCCCTACAAATGACTTCATTGTAACGCACATCCTTCACATGGTCAGCAAAGACTCAACGAAGGACATCCTATCCTTAGTGAAAGCACTCTTATTGTATAAGACTTCCTTCTTTAAGCACTGGTCTAAAACCCAAATGGTCTCAGTCGTCCTAGCCCCTGAGTCTTTCTCATCTCTGTCACATTCAAGTCAAAGATGCTTACATCAACAGGAGGCACCCTACCCATAGTATCCGCGGCTTCCTTTTGTGCATAAGCGTCCCTATTAATTCATTCCACTTTTGCCATACTGCCTCCTTACAAAACACAATCTTATACGAGTCTGTTGGGCCTGACCTGCTAGATGAGCTTTCAGAAGGATCTGCAATGTCATCACCACCTTTTTTCTTTGATTTTCTTGCGGTTTTTTCTTCTCTCAGATAATTGTCTGCTGACGAGTCCGCCTCCAAAGAGCTTGAAAGCCTCGGACTTTGACCCGCCCTGCGGTGGGTAATGGGCAGCCATATTCCACCCATCGTTGACGGGCGCGTGGCGCAGTTTGCTCCACGTATGGACTGCGCCAAAAGTACGGGCATTGAATCAGTATCGAGACAAGAAACACGGGTAGCGATTTCAATAGAAAAAGATCAACCTCAAAAGCACGCCTGGCGTGAAATGAATTAAATACCAATGCAATTCACGCCAGCGTGCTTTAATCGATTGAATTCACGCCAGCGTGATTTCAAATGAATTGAAATCACGCCCGCGTGCTTTCAAATCAAATCAATTCGCCAGCGCTTTTAACATTTCACCGCCTTTGGCCCGAATTGGTTTGATTTGAAAGCACGCCTCGCATGATTTGGTTTCAAGATAGAAATCACGCTGGCGTGAATTGGTTACATTTGAATGAACGCTGGCGTGAATATGAAAGTGCTAACATCCTAATACGCTTAGTTACCTTTTGTATAGAAATGTCTTCCCCATTTCATTCAAAGTTGCACTAATCTCGACCAAATCTGCGGTGTGAAGTATTGGCATCCCCAAGATACGACACCTCCTATAATGATAGTGATTGTAGAACGCGTTTTTGGCCTGCTTTGTTCTCGCCGCACGATGAGGGGCCTTCATTGCCTCAACGAATCTTTGCCGTCGATGACGACTTTAATTTAATGTTATCCTTTAACATTACGTCCCGAAGGTTCGGCCCACTCACGGGGCTTGTTCGAGATCATATCCCAAGGTAATACATCCGGCATAGGCATTTGACCGGATTACTAATCATGCTCAAACAATCTCCATGGCATGTGCTGGATCATATCTTCTGCTAACATAAATGGAGCTTGGTGAACGGATGAGGGACTTCACATGGATCGCAAAAGTTTCCTTAAGACCCAATGGATAATGGTCAGAATATTTATTCAGCTTGTTCATGGCCTCTAGCTGCGCCATCCTGTCCTGTTCATTCTAAAAAATAGAAGCCTCCATGCCTTCGACAACTGCAGGTTGAACATCCTTCCCTAGATCTAGGACCCTCCTAGAAGCTTTCAAGTCAGCTAATTCCCTAGCTTGCTGCACATAGTGACTTGCTGTCGGTTTAGTGAACATGCCTCTACGCACAGCTGTAACCCATTGGCAAATAGATATTGGCGTAACTGCTACATTGGTTGGCCAACCATATTTAAAACATGTCTCACCGTTCACATCTGTCTTCATGAACGCATCCTTGTATCTTGAGCTCTACAAAAGGTAAGTCCGGAAAGCAGATCTTTCTTTTGCTTATGTGTAATCTCCAAGAGCAATTTGCGTTGGTGTCGCCCCTCTTCCTCACATGAGATTAGGATCCCTTGTTTGGCCATCTTGTCTGCTTCCTTTTTCCTCGAGAAGAGAGTTAAGTCGAGCTTGCCATTTGTCTTGGCAAGGTCAACGTACCACTCGGCACCCTCGTCCCATTTCCTCTTGAGCAGGCGGTCGTGGTTGCTATAAGAATCGGCCCCTTCATCATCTAAGGTGAGATCATATGGTACGCATCCGGGTCGTCTCAGCTTGCTTTCTTGGCGGGATTAGAACCCTAATTATTAGGGGTTTTCTTCCTCTTGGGCCTTTGCAAGAGAAGATGAGCACTTTTAGAGTACTTTTGACAACAAGAGATCACGCTTTGGCGCATTTAAACCCTAAATTAGTACAAATCACGCTTGGCGTGTTGGTAGCTCCTATTATTGACCATGCTATGCGTGAATTTGAAACTAAATTAGTTTGCATCCACATTTTAAGCTACATACCCTTTATGAATCCATATTTCACACTATTTAACCTCATTGAACATTGCTATCTCCAACTGTCTAACACTGCTACATTCTATAAAACAGAGGAAAATTATGTTCTACAAAACGGACAATCAGAGCATTAACTGATGGTAATACTTAAAATTCATGCAAAGCATAATAACTCAAACTCATGCAAAGCATATTAACTGAAGGCAAGGAAATATCTCAAATTCATGCAAGCATAATACTCTCCACACAGTGTGTATTCTGTGGCAAATTAAATACCTTGAATAGGGTTCTGTGTATTCTCGTGGTATTCTCGATCAACGCCCTCCTCAAGCTTGAGAAGTGCCGGGTTTGAGATTCCTCTTCCACCGCCCCGGCCCGTCGCCCTCGACCACCTCTCGCTTTTAGAAGACATCTCCGAGTCGCCTAGTAACGTAGGCCTCAAGGTCGCCGGATAATGCTCGAAGCCGCCAAGAAATAGCTTTTTCTACCTGTACGAGAAATAGCGTTTTCTACCTGCACGAGGGAAATTTGAATTTCAAGAAAACACAAAATGCAGTTTCGAAATATTCTTGACACATAAAAATAATAATGACGAAGATTCACTTTCAAAAAAAAAAGAACCCGTCCGCCGACTTCTTTCATTGAGTTTTTAAAAACCAATCTACCTTGTTCTTTCATTGATTACATTTATCCCGCCAAAATGTGCATATAACAGGAGCTTTCTTGTAACTCGAATTTTTCCCCGCCGCCTGCGTTTCCATAGCGCCTGTGATTTCTAAAACTCGAATCGGCTTCTCAAGAATGGCTACAGAATTCTGGTAAGCATCTCATTCCTATAGCTTGTACAATAATTTCCAGTAAAGGTGTCTGAATAGGCAATTGTCTGCAGTGTCGAAGATGAATGTTTCATGCTAACTACAAATCAGAAAAGGAAAGTAGGATTATGCAAGATCGA
Organism: Isoetes taiwanensis; assembly: GCA_021234155.1. Taxonomy (NCBI): domain Eukaryota; kingdom Viridiplantae; phylum Streptophyta; class Lycopodiopsida; order Isoetales; family Isoetaceae; genus Isoetes; species Isoetes taiwanensis. Next base: position 5,806,981 of record JAJEKV010000016.1, on the reverse strand, counting down.
CTCCATCGATCCGACCGCAAACTGTCATGGAATTCCGCCGGGATAAGTATGTCCGAAGTTACGTTGATTAATCTTTGCGCTATGGATGAAGCTTTACCTCGCAGACACCCCGGTGGGGATACGGTTGGAGAAAGTGTAGGAACATTTGTTGCATGGCCAAGAAACCGCTTAAAAAAGGTATGTAACATGTACTACATTGTAGAAATATAGAAGTAGACAAAATTTGTTGTATTCATTGGAAAAAGTTTACAATTGTATATAATCTGGATAAACCGGATAAACCGCATAAAAATCCTGCACCATCGCTTTCAAGCCCGGCCTCTCGAAAGTAGCCGGGCTATCGATAATCCCATTTCCAAAGGCAGGGGCATAGCGAATTCTTCTGGTAAAACCCCAGCAAAAACACCAGGCTCTAGCTCCACCTCCCCCGCCTGCTCCACCTCCACCACCTGGTCCACCTCCTGCTCCATTGGTTGAGCCATCTCCATTGCATCGTGATATCCTTTGTGGTAGTGGTTCGTGTTGTGGCATCCGGGCATAGAGGCTAACCACTAAGAAACGCAGCTCCTCATTTTGAATCTCGAGCTGACGGATGCGAGATTCACTCTCGATCAATGCATGTACTGCATTCTCGAAGTGATTAGATAAGAGGGCCAGCCTCCGTGCGATTGCAAGGGACTCAGAGCCCAGATCTATCATTGCCCTGCGCTCTGCTGCCATCATCATTACTTGATCCAAGTACTCGGGGTTGCAAGACCGGTGCTCCAAATGGACCGGTGCTCTACCGCGGTTCAACCGACCGAGATTGGAGCCAAACCGAGTCGGGCTGTGTGATTGCTGGCCCAAATGTAATTCCAATGCATCTTCGTCACCAACCGGGTGATTAATGTAACTTGGCATCTATCAATAGGAAGTGAGCGGAGTATCAGTATTCACGCCTGGCGTGTTATGTTTATTTATTTATTTATAAACTTAGAAACGGTGCTCCAAAATTCTGGACCGGTGCTCTACCAGCTGTTCAACCGACCGAGATTGGAGCCGAACCGAGCTGGGCCGTGATTGCTGGCCCAAATGTAATTCAATGCATCTTCGTCACCAACCGGGTGATTAATGTAACTTGGCATCTATCAATAGGAAGTGAGCGGAGTATCAGTATTCACGCCTGGCGTGTTATGTTTAACTTAAAAGTTGAAACTAGGGATAAAATTGTTTGCACGCTCAGCGTGTAAACTGCTATATAGGAAAAACTATACGCCGGCAGCAGCATTCCAGAAGGGAGGGAAAAAATCAGACAGATAGATAAGTAAATAGATAAAGGCCGTGCAATTATTTACACGCCAATTGCCCGGCCTTTATCTATTTACTATCTATCTATCCGGATTTTTTTTTCCCTCTCTCTGAATGCACGCCGAGCCGTATTCATGTTGAAGGCTAAGGTTAGCATGAAACACGCTTTAGCGTGTTTCAAATATTATCTTCGAGATTTTTCTAATGCTTTCTACTACACTTATTCATAATAGAAACTTGCATGCAATAGCATGATTAATTCAGAAGAGAAACTCAAGAATTTACTCGAAACAAAAGAAGCGGATGAAGTTTATAAAAACTATTCCGGTTTTCATAAACATCATCCGCTTCCTCACCGAAAGCAAATGCAAAAGCTTGTCTTCTTGGATTAAACCTCGCCATTGAGATGCAACTTAAAACTAAATGAAAACTAACCTTGAGTTCGAAGTTACGCTTTTGGATTTAATTCGAGGCTTTTTGATTCGCGCAGACCTTAGTCCTCTGCTTCGGTTTTAATTCGCCGTCCTCTCAAGCACGGATGCTCTGACGAACAAAAGCATGAGTCTTTTAGTAAGTTAGGAATTGCCGAAACCAAATATCTAACATTGCTGAAAATAAATCGGCTCACCAAGATTTTAGGAGGGCGGATCTAAACATAGCAGAAGCGCAACCGGCAAATCGTATGAAGGAAGGAAGAAAATGTAGGAACGTTGAGAGCTGAAATGGATTTATATAGGCATAATTAGAAATAAGTTAGCGTGAATAATTGATTGCTTGAATTAACACGCCTGGCGGCCTTCCCCGGACATGACATGTATATGGTATATATGGAGAATATTGCATTTTATGCAATAAATTCTCACGGCATTTTATTCCATTTATTGCATTCGAAAAAATAGAATTCAGAAATTTTATATCTAAATTAAAAATGATTTTAAAGGCAAAATTATCAAGGCTAAAAAATGACTTGTAGGGTTGGGGACTTGTTTTAGGTCGTATAGGAAAATTTCCCTATGGTTACTGTGATGAATCAGAGATTTCTCATGTGGTTGATTTATAGTGTTCCCGAGAATTTGTTGAGACAAATGCAGAGACAAAATTTTAGAGAAAACATCAGACGAACAGGAGACAAAATAATTGGAGAAAACAGTTGGATTTAATTCAAATAATTTTATGTACAGAAAAACTATTCGAAGAACACTGTTTGAAGACAATTTTTTGAAAACTGTTTGATTTCATTCATAAAAGTTATATGTACAAAAATGCAGAGGCTTGTAAGCAAGTGCCCGGCTTTTCACAAAATTACAGGAAAAAATGCCCTGAGGCGTGTCCAAAGTCAGAAAAACAAAAAAAAAGGGGCTGCCCGGATGCATCATTGATCTTCCACGCCCCAACAAAGAAGAAAGAAAGGTGTTAGAAAAGAAAGAAAGGTGGAAAAAAAAAAAAAAAAAGCGGACATGCAAACCTGGTTCATCTCTCAACCATTCTAAAACCGGTCGGTTGTCGACCTTCTTCCTAATCTTCTTCCTCCGCCTCCTCCTCCTCCTCCCTCCTCCTCCTCCTCCTCCTCTTCTTGAGATTTCATTCTCTCGCTTTGGTCAAGCCAACCCCGAAGCAGAGCGGTCATGTGTTCTTGAGAGGACATCTCCTCCTCTTCCTCCAACTCCTCCTCTTCCTCCCTCTTCATCCTCCGAATCGAATCGAGGAGAATTGGGAAAAGAAAATCTATGAGGGGGGGGAGGGGAGGGGAATTGAGCTGGTTCTTCAACCCGACGCCTCTTTGAAGAGACCTCGGGTTCTTCATGAAGGTCGAAGCCGAGGCTGAACGCTTCATGGCGGTGAAAAAAAATTTGGACGAGATGGAGGTCTTGAGAGCGTGAACCGGATTTATATAGGGTTAATTAGAAATTAGCGTGAATAATTGATTGCCTCAAATAACACGCCAGCGCATTTAAATTCCCCCACTATATCATCTAGGGTATATTATTATATGGATAATAAATTCTCACGCCTATCGTTATATATATCTTTTAAGAATCATATATCCAAATTTTTCGATAATTAAAATTAGGATATATTTATATAAATGTCATTTCCTTGTTGTTGCCACGAAAATTCTTGTTTTAAATGATTTACGTTTACACCCATTGTTATTATTATATTAAACCTATTTCCAAGGAATTTTTTGCTTTTAAAAATTTGGATTTACCTCTACATATTCCATAAATGTAATGCACTTTTTATCTTATGGTGTAATAATTTTTCCTACTCATTGACTAAAAAGGGTGCAATTTGCCTAGGTCAATGGTGCCTCTCCAACTCAAGATGGTGTGCAACATATTGAAAAGAGCAATATCAAAGAAAAACCAACTCCTAGCAAGAATGTTGAAGAAAAACAATTAGTCCTCTATAGTCGGGTGCAATGGAGGAACAAGAAGGTGAGAATCATGCACAAGTGCAACAAGGAAATAGTAGGCCAAGGAGTCATTGTGCTAGTAGATCCCGGTCAAGTTTGTTAATGATGAAAGGCTAGGGAAGACAATATTGGTATTGCAATTTCGATGTTGGAAGACAACCGAAAGGTAAAGGTTTGGGTGACAAGGAATGTTTTGGTTGTGTCAAGCAATTGGAGGTTCCTTGCATCATGGCATGGCCTATAAGTAGTGTTCAATTTGTGGAGGATTATATTTTTCCGAGCTGAGGCCGTTGGGGACAATGATTGTCTTGATATTGATCCATTGGCAGTTGGAACTCTAAACCTAGGCAAAAGGGGAGAAGTATCGGTTGCCGGACATTATCCTAGCAAAAGAGCCAAGTTGATTAGTGACACCAAACGTGAGACAATGGTGAAGGTTAGGGGCTCAGTTGTTGTTGGAGTGCTTGTATGCAATTCTTTACAATAGAACAATTGGTGGAAGCAAGAGCCACTTTTCAAGAGTACTTGTTGATGAGAGGAGGACCTACATGTACACAATCTTGAGCATGCACTTCCGGGATGAAAGAAACCCAAACAAAAAAGATACCCTTTGCTAGGCAAATGGATATGTGCAAAAGCATGGCGTATCTATCCATGCAATTCCAACTTCTTCATGGCATAATTGGCAAAAAAAAAAAGGCGAGGGGAACATGATTGCTTTACATGGAAATAATGGTTTGTTGAGACCAACAGCTAGGACCTTGGTGCCGTGGAGATATTTGAAAAATATATTGATTTCAATGCGAGTCTATGCCACACAAAAGCGAAGGGATGAAAAGGGAAGAGCAGTTGTTGAGAAAAGGTTGCCATCACATTGTACTCAAAAGAGTATTTTTGGAAGAAGTGAATTCCCTACTTTGAGAATTGGGAATTCTTCCAATATCCCAACCTAGCTTTAGTAGGTTATGGAAGAAGCATTTCAATCATGTCACCATAGCAACCTAGTCAAAGGGCTAGGATAAGGGAGCATATGAAGGACCATATGACTGACCAACTATCATGTAGATCATGTTATTGGATGTGGAGGACTTTATCTGCATTGGAACCCAATAACTATTTATGCATTATACATGACAAGATGGACCAGCAAAAGACTTGTCTTCCACAATTCAAGTACATACCAAAGTCATGTGGAAGATCATACCCTTTACTGATCTCTCAATGATCAGGCAATCTTGCATGGGCAGACTCAAACCTACTATGGCCATTTTACTTTGGAATTGTGGAGTGATGGTCCAGATTTTCATATTGGGAGTATCATGAGGTGTTTGAGAAACTATGAAAATGGATACAATGGTCACCTCCAGGACCCTACAGCTAGCCAGGCACTACATAGAGCATTGTTAGATGGAAACCCTAACAATATTGAAAAGTTCAGCAAGGCAAGGTTTAGGAAGCATGGGTCTAATGAACATGTTGGAGCTTCAACTTCACGTGCTAGACCTCAAGATCTACCCAAAAGGTTTCTCTTGCAACTTGATAATTGTGCTGGCCAAAATAAGAACAGATGGATGTTTTCTTTCCTATCCTACTTAACAGCTGTGGGGATATTTGAAAGAGTTAATTTAGGGTTTCTTATGCCCGGGCATACCCATGAGGATGTGGATGCATTATTTGGCAAATATAGTTGTATACTGAAGCAGACAGTGACCAACTTTCCTAGGCTAATGGAAATCTTGCATGAATGCACCACTCCAAACCCTATAGCTTCTCTCATAGAAGAAGTGCCCGATTGGAAGAGCTTTGTGGATGGTTATACATTGGATCTTGAAGGTCATTCCGTGCCTCTGCAGTTCACTTTTGGGTGAGAGATGGGATTCCAATCTTCCAATGGAAGATGAGACCTTCGTGAGGATGAGTGGAGAGGAGGGGAGGAAATATGGCGTGAGATGAGAATGGAAAGTCTATGATACCTCCAGGTCAACCAAAAGCTCTAAAACCTACTGAACAAGTGAAGCAATTGGGATTGACTAAGGAAGGAATCCAGGACTATATAAAGCATTGGCAAACCAATCTAGATGACACCAACCGTGCCTTGGTGGCTTACTGGAAGAAGGTGATTAACCCGTTGGGGGGAGATAGACACATCCTCGGATGAATTGAAAGAAGGGTGGTTGCCTAAAACTAGGTGGAAGACCTTAGCAAAAATTTGAGGATGTTGATGACACTTGTAAGTAGCATTTGCAAGCAATATGCTCCTCCTCCTTCCTCGACAAACACTATGTTGGTCCTAAGAACAATAGGCCAAAGTTTCTAGGCATGGATGCTTATGAACCTTCCACCGACTTGGAATGCCACCAATTTGTGGTAGTAAAGCCAACCAGATTTAGATACATATCCAAAGTGGGTTGGGGTTCACTATCTCTGATATTTGCAAAGAAGAAGGTAATATTAACTTCAACCATGTGCGGGTGGAATGGTGGTGTCCAATGCATCGGGTTGACCAATGTATCTGGATAAAGAAAGATACCATTGTTGGACAAAGAGATGGAGGAGAAACCGAAAGTGATCCCGATCTTTGGCTAGACTATGAAAGTGTTTTGTACTCATGGACTCCAAACACTATTCCAGCTAGAAATGCGAGAATTACAATACCCTCGGGGATGTCGAAGAAGGCTATGATATCATTGGGGGTGCTTGAAGAAAGTTGAATAACTATGTAAATTTTTGTTATCACGTTTTTATGATATGGTGCTATATTGTGAAATATTGACTATTTTGTAAATAACATGATATTACGTTTTCATAATTTTGAGGTGAAATGTGTGAATTTGAATATGCTACTAAAAACATGCAATATGAAATTTGTCCCAAAATTAAGACATAATCCCAATTTAATTGAATGATGGTTGTATGTGGAATCCCCATGGGATTTTCATGCAGCCCCAGCTGGTGCAATTTGTACCTTGCATGGTTCGAGGTTGATTTCATCAAGAAGCTGGCCTTGCATGGTAGATACAAGGAGATTAGTATGTTCAAACATACATTCCGATACATTGATGACCTGCTTGCCATTAATTGCCCTACTATTCGGGAATTTCTGAGTACTACCCCAAAGGAGTTTGGCCATAGTCTGAATATTTACAACATGAGCAAACTTGGCATCAAGGAAGAAACCGTGTTTCACTACAGATATGGGGAAAGCAGCCCACGAAGCCATATGGTTAACTTCTTAAATCTACGCATTGAAATTGTCAACAATGGCAGCGGAGTATATAGGTATACCAAGTATGATAAGAGGGATATTCTACCTTTTACCGCGTTAAAGTTTGTACATGCTGATAGCTGCAGGCCTTACTTACAAGCCAGAAACGTAATAGTTTCCCAAATCTTACCATACATGTATGTCAACTCATGTCCATTCAAAGCTGCTGCTGATATTAAAGATCTGATTGTTTGTTTCAACAATAATGGCTTTGACATCCTTGGCATGAAGAGGAACATCACAGGTTATATACAAGATAACTCCTTTCCAGGACTCAAGTTTGACAAGTTTATCTTGATACAAGAAATTAATGCAAGTGCATAAGGTATGACTGATTCTACCATCTATTGTCATAATTTTTGATATGTAGTTTATTGGATAATATATCTAATAGGGTAAGGTGTGGACCCCAGCAGTGCTGGTAGAAGTCCACCCTCCCTACGAGCACATAACAATTTAGCTGGGCCAAACCTATCCTACGGTTGGAGGTAGGTTTTTTTTATGTTTAGATGCATGGGCTGGTCTTTTTTAATGAAAGATTTCAATTTTTTGCACTAAGGGTGCAATATACAGATCACAGTAATGTATATCCCATTTGGGTGCCAATGGCATGTATTCCTACCTTCACATTTTGCATGGGCTGGTCTTGGTAGCCTTTTAATTTTTGGTTATTGTGTTTGGTGATGGGGCCTAGTCCCCAGGTTTTAGATGGGTTGTTGCCCTTGCATGTGCCGTCCCATAACCCGTTGGGTTCCCGTGGACGTAAAAATTCATCTTATCTTATCTTATCTTCTTTGATGAATGGTTCTAAGTTTTGCACTAAGGGAGCTTTGTACAGATTACAGTAGTGTATATCCCCATGGGTTGCTAATGAAATAAATTCCTACCTTTACATGTTGGGGTACAATAAAATAAATAATGGCTTATGCACTTTAACCATATGTGTTAAAAGTATTAAGTCTAGGGTTTTCTCCCCATTCCTTTACCTATAACTCAAGTAACAGGCTGATGAGTGGCGCTTGGTTCCCCGAGCCCATTGCGTGATGTAAGACAAGGCAGTGGCAGGGTCGGATATGGAGATCTGCATACTTACCGTGGCTGGCACATATGGTGAGATCTTCTGACTCAAGCTAGGTGTTTAGCTTTACCACATTTAGATTTTACGAGCAGATTGATGGGTTCTACCTATAGACTATGGCTTTGACGGCTGGCTTTTATCATATCTGGCACTTGCTTGCATGCTTAAACCATGTGAGCATCACTTCATGAATTTTGTGGGCTGCTACGTACATGGTCCAAGGGCGGGAAAACCTTTACTGAAGGATGTCTGCATATTACTTAGAATGTGATTCAGACGGTTGCCCATACAGTCCTGATAGCAAGACCGTTCTTGAGGAGGAATGGCTTGAGGCGGAATTCCAAGCTTGTCTTGAGGATAATTGGTCTGATAACATACACATGGATGCTGGGAGGAACACTGGGATCAAACGTCCTTGGATTAATCATCAGAGCAATGATGCTCACAAACAAAATTATGCTGGAAGGCAGAATCGTGACAATGGAAAGCAGGGCGCCTCCAGCTTTTAGAAATACAAATCCCGTGATACACAGGAAGGGGACAATGAGTTTGAACCCGATGACTCTCAGGTCTGATCATGCCATGCTTTTAGGAGTTCAACACAGTTTTTAGTGTGTGCTGGTCCCTAATCTATTCTTACAGATTTTATAATTAAACCTAGTTGGTTCAGGATCAATCAATACTTCAATTTGATTTGAATACATTGGTGCTTGACTCCTTATACTTACTGTTAAGATCTGATCACTTCACTGGTTTAATAATTATGTCCTTGATAATCCAGTGTTGCAGTAGATATTACATGGATTTCAACATGTTTACATAGGATTCAGAACTGTATTTCAGTTGTGAACACTGATTCATTGGTTTTATATTCATATTTTTTGCTTGGAATGAACTTGAGGGAAAAAGGTGACAATAGGTGACCAACGAAGAGCTGAGAAACCTAATGTACCTTTTGGCCCCTCACTCATTACCAAATTCTTGCTAATGTTGTGTTGGTTGGCTGCAGGTACCGGTTTCTCTTCCTATTGTTTCCTTTTTTCGATGTCAAGTTCGTGTCCTGGCAATAATATGGATAATATTGGTGGCATCTCTTGCTCTCGCACTCATTGCATTCTATGATGTATTTGCATTGGTCATTGTACTCTATTTAAAGACTGAAATAAGGCTGAAGCTATGCATTGCTATTCAAGATGTATCATGACTAGATAGGCGCACCCACAAAGGGTCTTAGAACATCGTGGTATCGGGGGTTTGTGGTTCTGCTGTAATACTCTATAGAATATTTCAAATAATGGAATGACGTGCAGGTTGATTTTTGGGCTCCATTCCATGGTCTAAATGCATAAAACTGGTTTATGTCTGGTTAAACTCTATACAGCCATACAGAATGTAATTGTCAATATAAAGTGGCTGCATGCATATGCTGGGAACTAAAATGTTGCCTTATCATTTGTGTCTTCACATGTACTGCTAGTGTCTTTACATGTACTGGTATAATCACTTGCATGCATTGGCTAAGAATTACATGCATGCAAAGGATGAGAGTGGCTCAGTTTTAAAAGTAAACGGATGCTGTCTTAACAAGTGGTGGGCTAAAGACTTGCATGCATGGTCTAAAGTCTAAAGGGGCTGTATTTAACTTGTGGAACTGAAAGTTACTCTAGTTTTTCTGAAGATGACCTTTGGGCTTTTCAAACGTATACCTTAAAATATTCGATCTTTGAGGAAGTAATGCTTATGGCCAAAATCTACATGGTCTTAAGATCCTGCATTTTACTAAGCATCCATATTGACTCTATGCATGGGATTACTGAGCATATATGGTCACATGCACGGGATTACTGAGCATCCATATTGGCATTATGCATGGGATTATGTAACATATGTCGTTGCATTTGGCACTGGCTTTTTGTTATTACCCTAGTATATCAGGGGCGAATAATATAGATAGAACTTGGCTATGTTTATGGAATAGGATTCTCAACTAACAGTTGACCAATGGTCTCATGACCTGTTCATTCTGTATCTGTACTATGGGATAGATAAGTGAGTGTTATGATCTAAATACTTGGTGTTCCATGGCGGATAGTGTCATCATGGATTTCGATCCTAGTATGAATTGGGATTGACCTGTGTTGATGTCACTACTAGTTGGTTGATGCCATGGCTAGTGTGGACTGGATTTTTTTATTTTTTTTTATTTTTTTTTTAAATCTTGCTGCAACCAATCTTTGCAAATGAAGTTGGTTCTTGGAGGATTTGCTGGGACAGTGACTTCCTTCTATGTATGGCCTACCTAATCCATCTTGTTGGCCTAATTTGATATTCCATTTTATAGTTTTAAGCACATCTATTCATAGATCTTTGCTCATAGTTCAACAAATGTCTTTAGAAACAGACAACCATGATGACCCACTCAGTCAGTCCATAGAGATTTATTCTAGACTTTGGAATGGAGGCGATTGGGCAATTAGAGGTGGCCTTTAGAAGATAAGGAGTTCTGCTATCTTTATTGCTTCCTATAGGGGATCTTAATATTGATGCCTGCAAATGCACCAATGACTATGTAGATGCTTGCGGCAATTCAATAGGAGATTGGTGGAGACGGGCTGCGTATCAAGTGACAAGTTCAACGATTTTTAACAGACTTAAATGGGTTAGGAGGAATTCCTTACCACTCTATACAAAAGTATTGAATACTGAAATTTTGAGATAAACTACAGCTAAAATCCACGATGTTGACAACACAAATTGGCAATTCCTTGCCACTCCGCACAAAAGTATTGGATGCTCTAGAATTTGAGATAAAACTACAACTAAAAACGATGATGTTGACAAAACAAACTGGCAGTCACTTGCGACTCAATAAAAAAGTATTGAATACTCTAGAAATCAAAAGTATTGAATACTCTAGAAATTTTGAGAAACTGAATGAAAGGAAGCACCGATCGTATGATCCATTCATTAATTCTAAGAATATTACGATGATGCTAAAAGAACAAAACTTCTTCCTTATCTGTGTATCTGTGGAAGCAAATCTATGGTTTCCAAAGTGAATCCACATGATTATTATTTACTGATTACCAACTTTTGCCCAGCAACGCTAGGCACTATTACTAGTATATCTATATTTTATGTTTCCTTATGGCTTATTTTCTCACGGTTCATTACAAGTCGTGGATTTGCAGCATATTCTATACATTGTGCTCAAGGGAGGGCTGGCGTTTTTTTGTCCCACAAATCCTATGGTAGATATTGCTCACATGAGCAAAACACATTTGCATTAGGCTATTTCACTTCACACTCTCACATAACAACCATGTACAGACCATATAAAGCCAACACAAAAATATCTTTTTTTTTTATTGAAGGCGTATTTATATATTAATTATAAAGTATAAGTTAACAAAAAGTGGTACTTTTTGAAGGGAAGTATAACCCTAGTGGTAAAGAAAAAAGCACTGTTGGAAAGTAGTAATAATAACCAAGATAAGATAGAGTTTGAGCTAGATGCTAGACCCTGTGCCAAATATAAAGCCTGTTGTGATCTAGAAGTGTGATCTGAGGTTAATATTGGTGGGCTTCCTGCCTCTGCCTCTGACTATAACAGAGAGCAAACAGAAGGCACACATGCATGATTCCGCTTTGGCCATATTAAACCGGCCCTTACTGTCTTTTGCCTCACAGAGCATTCCTCTTCTTGCATTATAATTCTGGTCACAGCAACAGTTGCAAAGACAGGGTTCGTCATGACCATATATATTCGGAGGACCGAACACCTTGATCCATTGTTGATTTGCCACTGGATCGATCTTTTTCCACTTGAGTTTGCGCACCAACACAAAAATGATCCCTGTAAAATCAGAAAGAAAGATATCAGACTCATATTTAGTTCTATGCAACAGCAATAATCCATTTGATGTCATATTTGGTTGGCTTGATGATAGCCTCAGGATGAAGTAATATCGCAATTGAAGATGAAGTTATTTCTTCCCTTCCAAATTCGCCACAGAAGGATGTAAATCCTCCAATCGTTGGGGTTATTTGGCAGAAAAAACTCTAACAGGTCGAGCGAGTTAAGATCATATCCAAAAATGGTAGAGGCTAATTCCAGGACCTATTCCGACCAGATGCATGATTTGAACAAGTGCTCCTCATCCTCCCTAGAATTAAGGCACCTAGGACAGTCATCCGAATCTGACATTTGGATCTTGTGCCTTTTGTGATTAGTGGCTAAAGCTCTGTGCCAAAGCTGCCACATAAAAGATTTCACTTTAGGAGAGATGGGGCTCGACCACATGAACTTTAGGTTCCTTATGCATCTGTCTTCCTCAGTTTGCCATTTGGTATGAATGGAGAGCCTTTGACCTCTCATCAGAAATTTGTATGCTGATTTAACCTTGAATCCAGCAATTCCATTATGGGTCCAGTTCTGGTCATCATCGTCATTCCATCTTCCTTGAGAGAGCATCTGGTAGATGTTGTTGTAGAGGATCTCAGTATCAATTCCTTCCCCAGCCAAAACAGAGTGTTGAAAAGGAATAATCCCTTGGTCATTAAACATATCTCTGATGAAAATAATTCCTTTGCTTCCCCATAACCTCGCCTGCTCCGGGAAGTGACAGGCTAAACATAAAGAAGAGTCATTAGTTAGGAGTCCTGGGTTCCAAAAGATGGACTGGTCCATGGAGAGGCCCTCTTTCCAGGTGTACATTCCCTTGACTAAGTTCCAAGCTCTAATCCATTTCTTTATAAGGCCAGGGACAGAGTTAGAAACAGTGAAGGGGAAGTGAATCGAATGGGGCAGAATCCGATTTAACTTCCTCCATCCATAGGATAGACACTTGTTTAGATAATGTCTGATGATAATGGAGACTAGATGATTGATCATGTTATATGCTGCCTTATACAGATATTTGGCAGCAAGAGTTGTCCCCTGCTTCTCAATGTTAATCACTCCAAGCCCCCCAAGATTCTTGCTTTTGCAGCACTCATCCATGGCCACTGGAGTCCAGCATCTTCTATTCTGTCCACAGGATATAAATCTCCCAATTATGCTCTGTAATTTGGATGTTACTTTCTTCGGAGCAAGAATGACAGAGGACTGATAGACATGGGAAGAGGAGATCATAAAGTTAGCAATAATTGCTCTCCCCTGCTTAGAGATATACTTGGAGTTTAGGCTGTCCACCTTTTTCTGGAATTTCTCTATGATATCAGACCAGATATCAGAGGGAGTGCCTTTCAGGGCTAGGGGGATGCCTAAAACCTTAGAAGAGGTGGTAGGGAGGATATACTTACAGCCCAGGAGAGCAGCCGTTTGCTCTCCTTTTACCTGGTCTCTGGCCACCACTTTCGATTTGATGGGGTTGATCTTACATCCTGAGGCTTCTCCAAAATTCTCCAGAATATTTTGGGTGTTGGTGATAGATCTGTTGTCCATCGAGACTAGCAGGAATGTATCATCTGCAAAATGACCATTTAAGATTTGATCCATTTCTCCGTTGTTGGGAAGGGTGAGACCTTGGATCACGTTAGTCCTCTTCGCCTCTTCCAATTTACCATGAAGAGTTCACACCTCTTTGCAGAGGGAAGAAGGGGCCACATTCACCATTGATCAAAACAGAGGATCTAGAATTGGATAGAATTGCTTTAAATAAAAGAATTACCTCATCCGAAAACCCCAGGGCTTTGCAGCATTTGAACAAGAAATCCCAACTTACCGTGTCGAAGGCTTTGGTGATGTCCAGCTTAATTAAAGCAATATCCTGATTGGAGTCTTTAGCCCAATTAAGCCCCAACATGGCTGTGACCACATTGTCTAGGATGAATCTGTCTTTCAGATATGCAGCTTGGGATGTGCTAATAATTCTTTCCAAAACAGTCTTAAGTCTTCTGGCAATTGTACCTGAAATTATCTTATAGATAACATTGGTTAGCGAAATAGGCCTGTAATCTGATAGCGTGGCCGGCATATCAGTTTTGGGGATAAGAGTGATGAAGCTGGTATTGATCCTTGCATCCAAGCACTTAATAGTTCTGAACTCGTTAGCTAAATTGACAATGCTATCCCCTAAAATGGGCCATACCTTGATGAAGAATTCGATTGGGAGTCCATCCGGGCCAGGACTCTTTCCCTTCTCCATTTCTTTTGCAATTTGGAAGAGCTCCTCTTTGGAGAAGGGCAATTCAATGCTAGAGTTGTCCTCCATACTAACCTTTGGTTGGAGGTTGATAAACCTATTCATGATGTCCTGGGAGCTGTCTTGGTTGGTCCCCATTATTTTTCTAAAATGATCAGCAGCCGCTTCTTTGATCTGATTTTCATCCGAGATTTCTTCATCCCCAACTCTTATTTCGAAAATATGGTTCTTCTTGATTCTGCCTTTAGCCTTTACAAAAAAGAATTTAGAGCTGCTTCTCTCGTCGTGTTTGATCTCCCTTATTTTTGCCTTAAGCTTCCAACCCTCAGCAATTTTGATTTCTTCTTTCTCAATTTCCGCTCTGATATTGTCTTTGTCCCCTTCGGGAGCATTAGGAAGACTGTCTCTCAGAATTTGGAGGGAGGATAGCTTGCTGAGATGGACTTTTTTCCTCCATTCCTTGAGCCACTTCTTTGTAGCCTTTGCCACTTGGATCCACCAGATCATCCAACCCGAGTCACCGTTAGGCTTGGGAAAATTCTGTAAAACTTCCTGAAACTTATCCATGAAGTCTTCATGATCTAGAAGACTGGTCTTGAGCTTGAAGTAAGTTTTCCTCTTCTTGTTAGACTGGTTGGTAGGCATGATTCTCAACTGCTGAGGGAAATGATCTGAGAGGGTGTACCCTTCCAGGTTGCCGACCCTGCTGCTATGGTTCCAGAAATTCTCAGAGAGGTAATACCTGTCATGAAGACATAGGGTGGGATCCACCCTTTTGTCAGTCCAGCTATAGGAGTTAGGCTTGGTTCTGGCCAAAGTTAGGTTATGGCTCCTAGTGAGATCCAGCCAAGCATCCTTCTCATTCCTGCCCAGAGGTCTGAAATTCTTATTTTTCATAAAACTGTTAGTCACCATGTTAAGATCACCACCTAAGATACATTCATCAAACTCTAAATTATCTAAACTAATTTTCACCTTCTTCCAAACATCTACTCTTTCTATAGGATTATTGAAAGCATAAATATTTACCAGGGCAAGCCTAATTCTGAAAATGGTACAAAGGAGAATCTGCCATCTGCCATTCCTACTATTAACCATATAAATATCAGAAATGTTAAGATGATTTTTCCAAGCTATCGCAATGCCTCCAGAGGATTCATTAGCAGGGATTGGCCATATACTATAGTTAGGGGGGAGAGTTCTACTTAAAGTTCTCTCATAATCAGAGTCATGCAGTTTGTGCTCCTGTAAGAAGAGAAAATCAGGGTTGAGGGATGAGAGGCATACCTTCAGTCTTTCTCTTTTAATGATGCTATTGATACCCTGGAGATTCCAGGTAACACAATTGATCTCTTTATCCATTAATAACTATATTTTCCTAGGACCATCCCTGCTTGAATGGTCTGTTTCCTTGGACTAGATCTACTTGGGCCAAAATAGGGCTTTTTCTTACCTCTACCTTTTTTCCTGTTAACAATATTCCAGCCTGTGTCCTCCATGTCTGGATCATTCCTTTGGGTTTCCCATTGAGTATCAGCCTCATTCCCCTGTTGAGTGGAGTCATAATTCTTGGGAAAAGTGAAAACTAAGTCCCCTGTGTCAATTCTCACTGAAAGGTTAATATTCTTGATTAGGACAACCATGTCATCTTGAATTTTTATCTTAGAAGAGTGGTCATCAAAGTGCTTTCCCCAACACAAAAATATCATCCACCTCATACAGCCCTCTCCTCCACCCTCCTCTTGCTGCAACCTACACCAGGATCATGCCTACGTCTGACTGCCAGAGATAGGTTCTGTACGTACAAAATTATTTTTCTGGATCCATAAAGTCGAAAAACACATATTTGCTATATTTTTCTCGCGCCAGCTAGGAAAAAAAATAATTCATCAATTTTATTCCTTCGCGTAAGTGAAATAACTGTTTCGCTTACGCGAAATAGTGTTTCGCTTACGCGAAGTTTTTTTTACATAACTGAGGCATTGTTTCGACTTTTTTGCGCAGAAAGAGGTAAATCTTCTGCGCCTTGCCCCACAAACTGTGTCCTCCTTTTACTTTTTTCTTAGTTTTTAGGTCAAAATTAGTTAGATTTTGTTTGTTGTTTCTTCTTTTAAGTGTAGGTGGAGTCCATGGTTAGGCCCCTGCCTGTTGCCCCCCATCCATTGAGGAGCGTGACAATGGCAAGCGTCTTGTACTATGGACAAAGCCAAGCTTAAAATTTTAAGTAAAATTATAAAAATAACACAAAAAATAGAACTTTTGTTGCCTGCGCTTTTCACCGACAACATTAATAGTGTTAGGGAGTTGAAGAGAGATCTAGTTTTAGTGTTTCGACGACTCCTAGGCTTCGGTAGTGATCCTCGTCTGGTGTGCCATAGTTGAATCGTGCCATGCCGAGGGTGGGTGTCATTGCCGACGTCGAGGATATCTAGAATTGACCTTTCATTGAGATGTATAGCCCTCTCCTGGCACAGTTGTTGGCTTCGGTCACGCGGTGTCGAAAGGTGGGTATTGTACTCGCATGGAAGGCTAGGAGGATGACTTAATAAGATATACCCTAGTTTCTGATGGTGTTGTCGACGAAAGTCCAACACTAATATAGGGACTGACGTATATTTTATTAAGTATCTGTTTGGTCTTGTCTTTTGAAAAAAACTTGATCTGGTCAAGTGCAATATGTTGAGTTGAGTCTGCCAGCCTCTATGAGGGAGTTTTCTTGTGGAGTCAGTAGCTGGGTCAGATCATGACTTAAAGTTGTCAAAGAGAATGAAGAAAATGCATTTCTAGGATTCCTATAACTGTCGAACTTGAAACTTAGTAGTTTACTTGAATCTTAGTGAATTAGTTTATGATTTCGACACTCACTAAACTGGAGGCTTTTTTTTGCTGCCAGACTTTTAGATATTGTTGCTTCTTTGCTATTGTTGGTATTCCTTTAGCTAGACAGTTTCCACTAAAAATGCCATGAATCCACAAAGAGTTAGAAGGACTTAGACTAGAAGCAGAGCCCCGCATCAACCCAGACGTCGAGTTCTCTACTGTGACGCAGAGGAAAAGATTAAGACCACAATAGCCGTGGTCTTCCTTAAGAGCCTCCTTGATGAACTAGCTTTGTGAGCGAATTTGTGCTGCCACTCCTTCTGAGTTAGAGTTGATTACTACCACAGAAGAAGGGTGGCTAGACTTCCACTCAGCTCTCATGAAAGACACTGAAAGAACTTTTGGGCACAGAGAGTCATCTTGAAGATTAGCAAACAAAGGAGGAAAGCAACAACCCACCTCAGGAAAGCAAGAGTCTGCAGAGAGAGATGCTAGAGGAGCAAACCGGTTCTGGTCACACTGGTCTGGAATAGTGACAGAAAGTGCAGCAACCCCATCTTCATTGGGGAGACTTGAGGCAGCAGTCACTTAATCAAGCATTGGACATTCCCCTGAGACATAGACAGGAACAGAGTTAGGCCCAAGAGAGACAAGGTCGGACTAGACATCCGTATTGCAGGTAGGAGTAAAACGTCCAACAGAGGCCTTTATCACAGCACTTTTATTAGGAAGGAAAGCCTTAGTACAATCACCATCTCTAAATCCATCCAAAGGAACTTTCCCTTTAATGTCAGTTGCCCCAGCCAGCATAGAAGCTAAAGGGAGACCAGAGCATAAGTCCCCTGCATGCACTTTGGCTCCACAAGTAGAGCATGGAATAGGGAGACCAGATATTGAGAGCTTGAACTCTATTAAATTATTATAAAAGCCTTTGAAAAAAAAAATAGAATCTGGAAGGGGCTTTAGCAAGTCAACTGAGATGCAAATCTTAGGGGCTTCAGACGTGGTCCCTCCCATGCAAAAAACTCTCCAAGATAAGAGGCAATAGCTTCGAAAGCCTTCTCAGTCCAGTATTCAGCACTGAGATCTGAGAGAGAGAGAGCCAGATTGGGTAAAAAAGAGCTTCAGGCTATTTGGGGTTGAACTCTGGCCTCCATTTTTGAAGCAAAACTTGACCATTAAGGCAACTGATTATCCCTTTCTTGAAAAGTGATAAAGCTTCTCTTTCAGATTGTAACGTGACCAGAAAGTACAAGTTACCCAAAGATTGGACTCGAGGCAGGATTCTAACCCTGCAAACCCGTTCAAGGGTCTTCTTAACTTCTCCTAATGAAGGCTTACCCCTTATCAATGGGGCCCCAATATATCTCCACCAGATGTGGTCTGTGTTGACAAGAATCACAGACCGAGTGATAGTAGGGACTTGGAAAGAGAGAGAAGATGGCAAGGAGAACCGTGAAGAGTTTGCAGATGCTTCTAAAACCATGGGATTGGAATTAATGAAAAAGGCCAGGAACTCCATTTGGAGGCAGCATCAAGATAGTTTGCAAAGCTCCAAGGTGATATTATCAATAAGAGCCGCAGAATATAAGAAGAACTTGGCCATTGGAGGCCAATCTGCACCCAAATAGGCAACTCTGAGCTCCACAATATCAGTAAAAGGATCTTGAGTGGGACGGGACTGTTCTTTTATAAAAAAGAACTCTGGGAAGACAGTTTCATCCACCACAAATGCCCAGATATGGGAAGGAGCACCTTGAGAGTCATGTACAAGATAGCAAAGTATTTTACCACGTCTCCTGTAAAGGTAGAAATAGTAGAAGAAGAAGTTGAAATTGTGTGAGAGCCAAAGTTAGAGCATGAATAGGCAATTGCAAAGGGAAGTGGCAGCCCCATTCAAACAAGACATTAATAGATGACAAAGTAACTGCTTCAGCAATTTTAAGAAAGGGGCAAATCCAGAGCAATAAAAAAGCAACTGTGTAGAAAACAGAGAGGGGACAGCCAATGGGAAGCAGAAATAAGTGAGCAAGGATGGCAAAGAGGTGGTACCTTTTTGCTCATATCTGGAGCATCCACACTCGGATCGGAGTCTTCTTTGGTGCATTGGAAAGCTTACTTTGTGATCTTTCCAACGGTGTGCATATTGTATGGGGGGAGGGGAGGCGGGAGGGGTTGGTCACTGATTGTTGTTGTAACTCTGCTCCATTTCGGCCCTCTGGAGGCGATAGCTCCTTCCATTCCTTTGCAGTAGCAAGGGGACCCAACCCCTTTGCTCGCACATCAATGCCTCAATCAAAGCAGCTAGAGTTTGTTCGTCCTCATCCCTTCAAGTGTCTAAGATCCACAATCAAAGATAACAGCTACAAGGATGAGGTCACTCGACATTTCAATAAAGACACTCATTTAAAACAGTAGATATTGGGTAGGGCATTGTATGTTTACTCCCAACGAGACAAGTGTTGTCCAATGCAAACGTCCACAGGTGCTAGCAATATAGATATGTCACTGGAACATTCAACATGCATTGGAGGTTCAATACATAGTGCTGATGAGGAGCGTATTGCATCTGCTACAGGTGCTGCAAACGCAAATTGCCCAGAAACACCTCCAACATGCGTTGGAGGTTCAACTCAGGCTGATGAAGGGGAGCGGATTGCTGAGGCATTGACTCCTAAAGATTTACCCAAGGTTCCTCATCCAACCCGTCTTCCTCTCTATGTCAATTTGCTTCAAAAAACTTGGAGAATAAGTTTGACATTCTTACTGCTACTTTGCAAAAGCAGCAATAGGAGATGACACAATTCAGATGTGCATTGAGGTCTGGATTTTCAAAGTGTAGTAATGACCTTGAAACGCTCGCCGGCAAAATTAATGTTGAGCATACAAAGTTTTGGGAAGCAATTGAGGGTGCAAAGTTGGAGTTTGGTGATTGTCATATAGCTGTGCAGCACTCTAATGGTTGATATAGGTAAGCAGAGGCAAGATTTACTCTGCCATGTCTCTGATATGTCTACCAGTTGTAATACTCGCATGAGAGCATTGGAAGAAAGCCTGACCTGCCAAGCCACTGAGCTTGTTAAGGAAACATCTTGTCAAATTGTTGCTTTGGAACATTCTTATTTTCATGTAACCAAGGCACTTCCAACTTCTTCTCCAAAGCATAATGATCCTATTATGAGATCTATGCCTAGTCCATTCTCCTCACAATTTCGATACTCCCATGTAACAGGTAGTGCATCTAAATCTGCTCATACGCGTTGAGAATACATTGGCAGGCACAACCGTTAGTGTAATTTGGTGATTCGTGACATGCAAGAAGAAGTGTCAAAGGACTTGCAACAGAAGGTATAGACTTTTATATTGGCTAAATTGGACCTCAAAACACTAGTTGTTGTCACTGCTGCACACAGGGTAGGAGCATTGCAGCCTCACTGCCCCGCACAATAAAATTTACGGTACCAAATTTGAGTACTAAAATGGATATCCTAAAGCAGACAAAGCGATTGAAAGGGACATCTCTGTATTTGGATTTTGATCTTAGTAAATCACAGCAATTAGCAAGATGCCAGGATTTACAAAAGGTCCAGGATATTCAAAAGAATGGTGGTAAGGCTGCATTGATTTGTGGAAAACTACGCAGCTTTCACCATCACATGCAACCTTTGCTCACACATTTCATCATGCTATGGCCACTCATACCACTGCTGCTGCAGATGCTGCACACGCCAAAGCTGCATATGAGCTTTGAGCCTACTGCATCTACTCGTGCTCAAAGCCCTTCCTCTCACGATGTTGCTAATGGTTGCTGCTGCTGTTGCTGCTGCTGTTGCTGCTGCTGCTGTTACTACTGCCGCCGCCTCTATGGCACAAGCCTCTTCAGTTCACACGACTCATACTTTAAATGTATCTTCCTAGGAAATGTGCCTCCAGCTACTGTCTTGGAATTGTCGAGGTTTTCCCTAGCGTGATGTGGCTGCCCACATGGACAGCTTAGAATTGCACGAAATCATGCACCTCGGGTTAGGCAAGCCTATTAAAAATCCAATGCAAGTACTGAATGAGAGTGAAGCACAACAGGGATGAATTTTGGACTGTCAATATCTAGGGACGAAATCCAAGGACTGCTTTTGAACCTACCAAAATCTTCTACTAGCTCTAGATAAGGGTATTTTTGAGATTTGTTTTTCTCCCTTTAGGCGTTTTTGGGCATTTTGAGATTTGCTTTTTTTTTTTTCCTTTTAGGCTGCTTTGGGCTTTTAAATTCTCCGAGGTGTTTTTGCGGAAACTACTTTATTATAGGAGTGTTTTGATAAATTTTCTGGCAAAATATATCACTCTCTTCGTGATTTGAACAATGCAGCAAATGCTATTGCATAGAAAGTGAATGCACGTTTCTAAATTTGGCCAGGTGCGACCGTTGGTGCGGCGCCCATAGTGTAGAGGGAGCACGGATCTCCGAGGGGATCGGTGCTCCATCTACATCCTGGATATGAGATGGAAAAGGGGGGGGAAGGGGGTACGCACCTTTTTTACGGAAGTAGTTCCTAGTAGACGACGTTTGTTGTAGTCTTGTCCGTGTTTGACTCGTCAAGGAGGATTAGGACGTCTTTTTCTTTCGTACGCGAGTGAGCGCCGTGTATAGTTGACCGTGTGTG
The DNA here is from genome assembly GCA_021234155.1 of Isoetes taiwanensis. Classification (NCBI taxonomy): domain Eukaryota; kingdom Viridiplantae; phylum Streptophyta; class Lycopodiopsida; order Isoetales; family Isoetaceae; genus Isoetes; species Isoetes taiwanensis. The sequence goes on along the minus strand of JAJEKV010000016.1, from coordinate 5,785,311 downwards.
AAGACTTCAGTTCGTAGTTCGAGCACTATTTTGTCGACGGTGAGTCTTAGGCAACTGTGGAACGTTGTCGAATATACGGGTCGCAGTCGTAGTTGTCGTTTGTGGATTGTCCAGGGCCAGTTGTCCGGCTGGTGGAAGAAGTCGACTCGGATGGATTCTGCAAGTTGCTACAACCTTGAATGCCATCAACCCATATGTTAGAGAATTGAAAACAGTAAAAGAACTACATCCTACACCCATGAGACTTATGCTCGCAGACCCTTCCACATCAGATGAAATAGCTGCTATTGTCCACGCTAACAATAGCATTACTATAAAACAATCCAGTATTCCTAAGTATTCTTGATCCCACATATGAACCGCTTCAATACCCATTATTCTTCCCACAAGGAACACTAGGATGGCATCCGCATAATGACCAAAAGATGTCCCAAATAGATTGGTACCGAACTAGACTACTTCACGAGCCTCGCTTTTCACAACTAGGTAGATTGTGCGGCGAGTACCTCGTTGACATGTATTCTAGAGTCGAAGAGGAGCGACTCAACTACATCGCAACTGAGGGCTATCGGTGAAACCTAGCTAGCACAACATGAAGATGACTTCATCGACGATGAGGACGACAATTCGCGTTACAAAACTCTGCCAGCATCCTTCCTGGGCTCCAGACAATGGTGCACCGTTCAAGTAGCAGACGCCCTTGTGCTTGCAAGGGTCAAGGGAAGACCGAGCTTCTTCATAACCATGACAACCAATCCAGCCTGACCAGAAATAAAACATAAATTACACCCTGGCCAAAATGCATCTCACAACTCTACTGATGTTGTCCGAGCATGTCATGAAAAAGTCCAACATGCAAAAGACATCATCCAAAAGTATCTTGGACCTATATCTTACACGATGCACGTCATCGAATTCCAAAAGCGTGGACTACCCCATGGACACATAGTTATAAAGACAGAGCATGAGATCCCGATAGACATGATCGATAATCTAATATCTGCCGAACTCCCAGAGGACCCCGCACTCAGAGCACTGGTTGAGAAATACATGATCCACAGGCACACAAAGTGTTGCCTCAAGGAAAACAACAAATGCTGCTATAATATCCAAAACCATTGAACCCAACGACATACGTCGACGAAAAGGGATACGTACAGTACAGACGTCGAACGGAAGCAGACGTGAACGTCGTTCCGCACATCCCATTTCTATATCGACTGCCATGTCTATATTGACGTCGCATCGACCGTGCATATATTTGCATACCTTTACGGCTACATATACAAAGGCTTCGATACGACTGGTCGCAAAAAGTATCTATCTAATAGGGAGATTGCGGTATCTGTGGATGTATTTCTGAAACAATGTTTGTTGTGTCCTTTTAAATGTAGGGAAAGACATTTTACGGAGGGATGTTTTTCTGTCATGTGGTAGGACATGATTCTCCATGTGGCCTCCATGGATGATAGATATCGTGCGGAGATATAATCCTGGATTTCATTCTTTGTGTGATTTTGATTACTGCTGGTTGCTGGTGCAGATTGTTCCGTGATATTTATGGCCGATATTTGTTTTGCAGCGTCAATGTGGAAGCGAGTCATATCGAAACCTTTGTATATGTAGCCATAAAGGTATGCAAATACATGTACAGTTGATGCGACATCCACGTAAACATGGCAATCCATTTCCCTCAATAGAAATGGGATGTATGGAACAACATTGACATCTGCCTCTGTTCATCGTCTATATTGTACATATCCCTTTTCATCAATGTATATTGTTGGGTTCAATGGTTTTGGATATTTGTAGCAACATGTGTTATTTTCTTTGAGGCAATGTTTTGTGTGTCTATGGATGATGTATTATTCGACTTGTGCTCTCAGTGTGGGTTCTTGTGGTAGCTCTGCAGATATTAGATTATCGATCATGTCTATTGGGATCTCATGTTCTGTCTTTACGACGATGTGTCCATGGGGTAATCCACGCTTTTGTAATTCGATCACATGCATCATGTATGATATGAGACCAAAGCACTTTCGAATAATTTTCTTTGCATGTTAGACTCTTTCATGGCATGCTCGAATGACGACTGTAGAGTTGTCAAATGCAGTCTGACCGAGATGCAATTTATACATGCACATGTTAGGTGTCAGTGGTGGCAAACTGACACTTGGCATGATTAGGTTAACATAAGTATAGGGATTAGATTTAGTTAGATGTACGGCTCAGATTTGCGGTCTACACTATATTAGACCGGAGCCTCTTCAGATGTACTCAGGTTTATCTCAAATTTGGAGAGCCTCATTTGGCCACATTCCCTTCATTCTTTGTGCATATTTGTTTGTCTTGTTCTTGTTTTGTGATCATGAGCATGGCAGCCTTGTAGCATCCGGCAGTCATGGACTGCTGCTGCAGGGTGCATGCCAAGAACTCACAACTAACACTGGCGCCGTTATGCCGGGTTCGCTCGTGATCACCTTCTTGAGCCTTGCTGTTTTGCTGTTGTCTTTGCTGCTCTTATCCTAATCAGTTCTTGAATACTTCTTGTACACTACTCTCTCAACCCTTCAATCCCTTTATTTGGCCCAACCAGTTGTTGAAATGGTCCGGCTGGAGGCCCTTTTGTCAATCAATTCCTTAAGAAAATCGTTTTCAAAAACTCTGTTTTTTATGGTGCAGCAAGTGCAGTTTTACAGTCAAGGGTTTTTGGAGTGGTGACAACACTCCTTTCTGCAAAAATATCATGAAAATCAAGTATTTGTTTTTCTCCTCTTCTATCTGCTGCAAAAATTCTCCCTAAAACATCATGATCTTTTTTGTCATTTTATTCTATCTCTGTTTCTCTCTGTTTATCAGAGAGTTTGTGCTCTTTGCACACCCAAATTCCAAAAATATATGGTATCACATCAGTATGGAGCATATCACGTCTGTATCTGCCAATCTGGAGTTTTTCAGGCAGATTTCTTTTTAAAGATTATTTGGCAGAGGGCCAGCACTTTGGCTAGCCCTCCCTTATGGTTTGGAGTCAATTCTCAGACAGCTTTCTCAAGGGCGAGTTCCTTGCTTCTTCATGTCGTTCATCTGCCCTGTAGATTCAACAAAGCAGGCATCAGAACTTTTTTTCCAAATCGTATGCAGCACGTATTATTCAACACATATCAGTACCTGCATCACAGTTTTATCAGTTTCTTTTGCGTACAAAGCTCTCATTCAAGCATCTCAGGCTTTCAACAGATTCTAATCTTCAACACTCTGGCATCTGAACACAGCAATCACGTCTTTCTTATTGAGTTTTTAAGAGGGCCAGCATCCCTGCTATTGGTGGGGGGAGTGTTAGTCCTGTACGTCCAGGTACAGGACTATTCATGCATACGATGGACCAAGTCAAGGCCAAGGACCCAGTTGCTCAGTCGTCAAAGGCCCCGCAGAAGACCAAGCCGCCTCAGACCACGCAGTCAAAGCCCGTGCCCGAGACCAAAAGGAGGCGCTCAGACAAGTGATGGGCCGTCACCGCCAGCGTCAGCGTCAGCGTGATTTCAGGCATTCCAGGAGGCACCACCAGCATTCCCACAAATCAGGCCTCCTTCCAGGAGTCGGCACCGAAATCAGTCAGAATGTCTATATTGGGCCAAAGGCCATTGTACTATATATATGAGTAGAGCTAGCACTCGATGTTTAGATGAGTTTTGAGTCTTGTCTCACTTCTGTTTTCTCTCGATTGCGAGAGCTCATGTATCTTCATTGACATCAAGGAGTTGTTCTCATTATTGTGATCTTATTGTTCTCTTTGTTCTCTCTTTTCTCTTTTTCCTTTGTTCCTTTTGCAAATCCCGCGTGACACAGCTACCGGATTCTCCTGTTTGATCCAAGGGTCCTCACAGAGGGCTGCCTTGCAGGAGTTCCCGAACCCAAACCCCAAACACTGTCGCCGCTGTCGGGTCTGATCTTTCTTGTCTTTCCATCATGTCGGCTCGAGGTTTCACTCCTGAAGAACTTCTTTGCCAAACGGCGGCTCGACTGGAGCGCCATCAACGACGTGAGGCTGTTCGGGATATGTATGATACTGCCTATGACATTGAGGGTGGTCGTGTCCGCTCCAGAGCTCAGTCGGCACCTCCTACCCCTCGTGCTCATTCTCGACCAGGGTCTCCCCCTGTGTGTCGGCATTGTTCTCAACCTCAATCTCCCCAACATACCCCTGTTCAGCCCACGCCTCACTATTTCCAGACTCCTGAAAGCACCTATATCCATATCCCTTCAGGCCACATCCCTCAGTCGTCACAACCTTCTTCACCTCCTGCTGGGATGGGCTACCCTCAAGTGTCCTTTGGCCCTTCCTATGTTCATGAATTTCCGCATTCTCCATCCTTTCAGCAAGCTCTTCCTGTTTACCAACTCACTGATCTCAAGCCTAATGAGGAGGGTTCTCAAGGTCCTCCCCCACCAGATGCTACTTTCTCTGGACCACCGGGTTTTTCAGTCCCACCCCCATGCTCTCAGCCCCCGGCTATTCCACCTCTCTATGCTTCTGCATATCCCCTACTGAATCCACCTGTCTATGCGCACGTTCCGCCTTCATCTCCCACTCATAATTTGAAGCTGGCGTATCCAACTTTTGGCAACACTAAAGGCAAACCTCTGGATCAGAGTGGAGGAATTCGAAGCCTTGGCCATTCTGAATGGTCATGCGCAACCACAACTCAAATTTCATATCTTTTCGACCACGCTCAGAGGCGCCCCTCATCAGTGGTTAATGGCCAACAAAAGCCACTAGAAGCAAAGTTGGCATGAAATGAAAACAGCATTCCTGTCTCATTATGGCACCACGGACGATGATCAATTACTACTCAAGCAACTAAATGATCTGCAGCAACAACCCACAGAGTCTTCGCGTGATTTTGCCGACCGACTTCATATTCTCATCAGTAAACTCCAGGAGTACCCCACGCAAAGCCAGATTTTCGTCTGGTTTCTGCAAGGCCTTCCTCCTGCTATTCGCCTGATGACAGAATACCTGCGTCCAAAGTCTCTGGAGCAGGCGATTGAATTGGTCAACCACTCGTGTTTCTTCTCGAGGTGTTGGTCTCTCGGAACTCCCTTTCATTCCCCCCGTCATGGTTCCTCAGAATGCAGTCCAGCCTCAGCAAACAAATCCTCAACGCTCACAGATCTGGTGTCATATTTGTAAATATCAGGGCCATCTGGCCAATGAATGCAACTCTTCCAATGGACCTCCTCATTGTAAAAGATGCAATATGTGCAATCACGCAACAGAAGAATGCACTCATTCTCATCCTACACCCTTCAGGAATAAAATGGTTTTTCAAGTCCAGACTACGCCTCAACAACAACAGTCATCTCCTCCTCAGCAATATCAAACTCAACAACCTCAGCAGTATCAACCCACGCAGCCATCTCAGTAGTCAAGGAGACAAGGCTCCCGTCCTCCCTTTGATCCTTCCAAGGCTCAATGTTATCATTATCATGAATGGGGTCACACCACCACGGCGTGTCCTCAACTTCGTCACAGTTGGTATCAGAGCATGTTGCTTCATGCTCTTGAAGTGGGTTGTTAATATTTCCATTGTCTATGTGCAGACTAGTAAGAGATCATGGATGCTGGTGGTGCTAGTAGTGCAGGGGCAGATGGAGCCGATGGAGCTCCAGATGTAACTAGTATCCTGCAAGCTATTCAGCAAGCCTTGCAGCAGAGTGCATCGCAGCAGAAGAGTAAGGCTGAGAAAGCCATTGATAAGGTGTTAAAGGACACTAAAAGAGAAGTGTTCACAGGTGAGAACACAACAGGGGATGATGCTGATGCCTGGCTCCTTGGGGTAGAGTTTTATTTTGATCTGATCAAAGCACAGGATTCTGTGAAGGCGATGTTAGGAGGTTTCGCAAGAGTTTGGTGGGAGACATGCCTGATTGATCTGGGGAAGACTCCAGTACAGGCTACCTGGGCTGATTTTAAGACCGCTTTTGAGGGTCATTTCACACCTCCAGAGTACAAGGTTGAGAAGATGAACGAGTTCTTCGATTGTGTACAGACGGGCACAGTAGCAGATTACAATGAGAGGTTTAGAAGGTTGCAGCCTCATTGTCCTGCTATGGATAAAGTCAAGCTGTGTTCTAGATTTGTGAAGGGCCTTCATGTGGATATCAAGAATACGATGTCAGGACTTGCTTATAAGGACCTTGAGGAGGTTGTTCGGATTGCCAAAAGCCGAGAAACAGATTTGGCAGAGAAAGCTGCGTTAGAAACCCAAGGAAAAAGACAGGTACCTTCCTCTTGGCCAGCTGAGAATTCGTATGGCCGAAGACGATCATTTAGAGGGGAGCCATCTGCTAACCAATCTGTGGAGGTTCAGAGCAACAATATGAGGAATCGGGCAAGTAGCAGTCAGATTGAAGGTAGTAAGTTACCCCCACGGCTCACAGATGAGGAAAGGCAGCGGTGCTTTGAAGAGGGGCGTTGTTTCCGTTGTAGGGCAACAGGCCACACAAGAAACAATTGCCCAGTGTTTGGAAGTATTGAGGGGCGTAGTTCCTCAATGCCCATGGATTCACAACAGCTAGATAGAAGTGCCTTGGCACCAGAACGATCCAATCGATATCCAAATGCTGGTAGAGGCAGAGGCCGTGGGGAACCTCGATCGAATCAAAGGGAGCATCCGCCTGAGGAAAGATGGGGTACAGATGATAGAATCATTGAGCGAAGGCAGCCGAGTGGTGAAGCTAGAGCTGCCGCAGTGATGGATCTTCCGCAACACCAAATGGTGGTGTACGCCGCCGAAGCTCCACGTGATGGAGCTCAAGGAGCTTCTGTAGTGCAGATTCCAGGTAAGGTTTAGGATGGTTTTGCTTTTGTTTCATTGTTGTAGCAGTCTGTGTATCTTGCTTTAGATTGCTAGTGCAAATTGTCAATAAGCATGACAGCTCCTAGGATCGACCCATGAGGACATGGGTTGAATTTTAGAAGGGGAGATTGTAACGATCCTAGGCCCTAAGACTGTAGCATTGGTACTGCACATAAAGCATATATCTAATAGATTGGGATATATGCATGGCATATATCCACATAAGCAAATCCACATAAGCAAAACTATAAAAAGGAAAAATTATAGAAGAGGGCTTTTGGTGGTACGTGAGGAGTTTTGCAATAGAGGAGCTCGAAGGGATTTGAGTTGCGAGGGAGCCTGAGGAGGCTATCTCGAGGCAAGAGCTTGCATAAACGGCATCAAATCGTTCTTCCTTTTCAGGTGGGGTTTTCACTGATTTGTTGAGATTTCATATGCTACAGCTTGAGTTCAAGTAGGATTGGATTGGATCATGAAAGAAATAAATAGTAATTATCAAGAGGATTGAGATTTCACGGATGTTCTACAGAGCATCTGTGGCAGACTCTGGAGTGCCCGAAAAGGGGCTAATTGGGTCTAGGATGGGCCGTTTTTGGGTTAGAAGGGTCGGAATTGGAAGTAAAAGGAGGAATTGTAGCATTTAGAACTGATAATAGACGCCATCCTGCAAATTTTCAGCCCTGGGAACCGCTTTGAAACTGCTCAAAACCACCGGAAGTCTCTCGAATACTGAGCTAGGACCGATCAAAGAATTTCGCCCACCAATAAACCTAAATCGATCCAAATCGATGGCTATCGAGTTGGTTGGTGCGGACTTCAACGCCCGTGTTTTTGCCTTTTTGTTGCTTTGTTTTTGGATTTGTTATCTTGTTGGTTTTTGAGGTCAATTAAATATTTAATTGCATGTCAAAACATAAAGGTAATTAACACCATGAGGGAATTGGGTTGAATGTGAATTGAGCCAAAGATACAAGCACCCGCATACGTGAGACAGGGGTATGAAGAGTTGTGCGGAATAATCACTAGTAAGAACATACATTGCTGTTAATGGTTGAATATACTTAATCAACGAATTACGAATTATAAGGTTATTAATTCCAAGGCTAATGAGTTGGTGGAACTTTTGATGCCCGAAGATGGAGCCTGGATGGATGATCAGTTGTCAGGTATTACAGATAGTTGTAGTTATGAGGCCATAAGGCTTTTTAAGTTGGAACTGCAGAAAGTGGGTACTCCACATTATTGGTGCTAAATAATTTCCTAGCTATGATATTGGTATTTTAATTATAAAATATTAGAAGCCTAGCTAAGGAATTTAAAGTAAATCGTATTGTGGAGTTAATGATACATCCCACCAGGGTAATGGTTTGAGTATGCTGCATCGACCTGTTGGATTGTGCACATGGTCTTCATCAGTCGACTGGCTACCTCGACGTTTTATTAGTGGTATGGGCAACATCGGCAAGGATATGATTTAGGCACTTGTATATAGTAAACATTCTAATGAATACCCCATGTCATACTGTCGTTCTTGATTTCGGGGTCGGACTTCCAGGTTCGGTGGCCTGGGTAGCTCCGGCATTCTCATGTCATCTGTGCTCTTTGTATCTATGCTCTGTGACACCGGGCGTGGCCTCCTCACGGGCGTAGCTTCCCGGTGAGGTGGTACGTCAACTCCTGTGACTCCATGGTAAGAGGTCCTCCAGCGCCAGACGTGGGCTGGGAAGGGTATGCGCATACGAGGTTTACCCCACCAACTCCGCCAACGGGGCTCGGAATGTGAGCTGGCCGGGCATTTCTCTGCTAACAGGGCCTGCTTGTAGGCTGGCTGAGCTTCCCATTGTCCCGGAGCTTTGTTATGTTGTTTTGGTACTTTAGCTTTGTGTTCTTTGCTCTTGACTCTTATGATATTTCTTTTGTTGTCATTGTCTAGCACCGCACCATAGTCTCTTGTATATCTGGAATTGTTCATGTGTATGTTATCCAAGATGCCAGAGTGTTCCTATGTACGCAGTAGCAGCTACGGGATCCCCACTTAGTCACGAGGACTAATCCCAGTGAGTGCATGTGCAGTGAACCCGCAAGGTGGCGGTCAAGTTGATGGCAATGTGGCCGGGAATCGTGCTTGCGTTCTAGAGCCAGCGGTTTCTGTTGAATTGCTCAGTGCTATTGTGCATGTATATTATAACACATTGTAAATGTTGAGATGCTTATTTGCTCATCTTGAGATCGTAATATACTAAGCTTATGAATATGTTGAATGTATGAGCAGTGTTGTCTGTTGAGCATAAACTGTGGATTTTAATTGCAAAGGAAGATTCAATTCTTCACCTGAATTCACATTTACATAACTCTAGCCTTAAGTTAGACAAGATCCGGAGTTGCCTGGAGGGTCAACTCGGCAGGCTCGTCACAGCTGGCCTGATTTATGAGGTCAAACACTCTGAATGGGTGAGCCCCATCGTCATTGCTCTCAAACACAATGGTAAGATCCGCGTTTGCGTGGACTACAGAAAACTCAATCAAGCTACGGAGCGTGATCACTTTCCGCTTCCCTTCACTGACCAGGTTCTTGAAGAAGATTTTGGCAAGTTCTTCCTGAAGTTCCAAAGGAACATGAGAAAAGGGGTCCGCAGGATCCCGTGGAGCAGGAGTCTGGGGTAAAGAAGCGGAAACTTCTTTGAGAAGCTCTACCTCAGCAGCAATATTTGGATACGGCTGAGCGCAGTTACTGGTGGATGACGATGGCGCGGCCTGACGCTGCTGAACTCGAGTGGTGGCGTGAACATTTGCCAGTGTGCGCCCTTCCACAGCCTGCATGAGTTTAAGAAACTTTGTCGTACTTTAGGCATGACGTGAGGCATGAGTTTGTCAAGATCATGCGCGAAATGAACTTTTTTATCATCTTCATGAGGGACTGTCTCCACAGCAAAGGCTGGTTGCGTGTCGTGAGGGATGATTGTCGTGAGGGATGATTGTCAAGGGGCGTGAAACCCGTGTCTGACGGGAGACCAGACCAACCGAATTTGACTGCTGGACTGGAGGGTTGAGAGCCTGATAAATCTCCTCTTGAGCTTGTTGATCCATAGGATTGGAGATAGATGCAACTTGCTGAGGTCGCTGTTGTTGAGGCGGCCGTGGAGGCTTCCTCAAAACAGGACGGGGGCCTTGTTTACCGTTGGCCACCCACAGTTGATAAGCCGTGAGGCGTACTGAAGCTGACTTATTGGAGCCCGGAAGTTGGACTTGAACTTGAGGAAGTTGAGGACACGCCGTGGTGGAGTGACCCCATTCATGACAATGATAACATTGAGCCTTGGAAGGATCAAAGGGAGGACGGGAGCCTTGTCCCCTTGACTGCTGAGATGGTTGCGTGGGTTGATACTGCTGAGGTTGTTGAGTTTGATATTGCTGAGGAGGATATGACTGTTGTTGTTGAGGCGTAGTCTGGACTTGAAAAACCATTTTATTCCTGAAGGGTGTAAGATGAGAACGAGTGCATTCTTCTGTTACGTGATTGCACATATTGCACTTTTACAATGAGGAGGTCCATTGGAAGAGTTGCATTCATTGGCCAGATGGCCCTGATATTTACAAATATGACACCAGATCTGTGAGCGTTGAGGATTTGTTTGCTGAGGCTGAACTGCATTCTGAGGAACCATGACGGGGGGAATGAAAGGGAGTTCCGAGAGAGCAACACCTCGAGAAGAAACATTGACCGAGTGGTTGACCAATTCAATCGCCTGCTCCAGAGACTTTGGACGCAGGTATTCTGTCATCAGGCGAATAGCAGGAAGAAGGTCTTGCAGAAACCAGACGAGAATCTGGCTTTGCGTGGGGTACTCCTGGAGTTTACTGATGAGAATGTGAAGACGGTCGGCAAAATCACGCGCAGACTCTGTGGGTTGTTGCTGCAGATCATTTAGTTGCTTGAGTAGTAATTGATCATCGTCCGTGGTGCCATAATGAGACAGGAATGCTGTTTTCATTTCATGCCAACTTTGCTTCCAGTGGCTTTTGTTGGCCATTAACCACTGATGAGGGGCGCCTCTGAGCGTGGTCGAAAAGATATGAAATTTGAGTTGTGGTTGCGCATGACCATTCAGAATGGCCAAGGCTTCGAATTCCTCCATATGAGCTTGAGCACTCTGATCCAGAGGTTTGCCTTTAGTGTTGCCAAAAGTTGGATACGTCAGCTTCAAATTATGAGTGGGAGATGAAGGCGGAACGTGCGCATAGACAGGTGGATTCGGTGGGGGATATGCAGAAGCATAGAGAGGTGGAACAGCCGGGGGCTGAGAGCATGGGGGTGGGACTGAAAAACCCGGTGGTCCAGAGAAAGTAGCATCTGGTAGGGGAGGACCTTGAGAACCCTCCTCATTAGCCTTGAGATCAGTGAGTTGATAAACAGGAAGAGCTTGCTGAAAGGATGGAGAATGCGAAAATTCATGAACATAGGAAGGGCCAAAGGACACTTGAGGGTAGCCCATCCCAGCAGGAGGTGAAGAAGGTTGTGACGGCTGAGGGGTGTGGCCTGAAGGGATATGGATATAGGTGCTTTCAGGAGTCTGGAAATAGTGAGGCGTGGGCTGAACAGGGGTATGTTGGGGAGATTGAGGTTGAGAACAATGCCGACACACAGGGGGAGACCCTGGTCGAGAATGAGCACGAGGGGTAGGAGGTGCCGACTGAGCTATGGAGCGGACACGACCACCCTCAATGTTATAGGCAGTATCATACATATCCCGAATAGCCTCACGTCGTTGATGGCGCTCCAGTCGAGCCGCTGTTTGGCAAAGAAGTTCTTCGGAGTGAAACCTCGAAATGACATGATGGAAAGACAAGAAAGATCGTACCCGCAATGCGACAATGTTTGGGGTCCGGGTTCGAACTCCCCGCAAAGACAGCCCTCTGTGAGGACCCTTGGATCAAACAGGAGAATCCGGTAGCTGTGTCACGCGGGATTTGCAAAAGGAACAAAGGAAAAAGAGAAAAGAGAGAACAAAAAAACAATAAGATCACAATAATGAGAACAACTCCTTGATGTCAATGAAGATACATGAGCTCTCGCAATCGAGAGAAAACAGAAGTGAGACGAGACTCAAAACTCATCTAAACATCGAGTGCTAGCTCTACTCATATATATAGTACAATGGCCTTTGGCCCAATATAGACACTCTGACTGATTTCGGTGCCGACTCACGAAGGAGGCCTGATTCTATGAATGCCGACGGTGCCTCTTGGAATGCTCAAATCACGCCGACGCCGGCGGTGACGGCCCATCACTTGTCCGAGCCTCCTTTTGGTCCCGCACGCTTTGATCAAGGTGGGTTTGAGGCGGCTTAGTCTTCTGCGGGGCCTTTGATGACTGAGCAATTGGGTCCTTGGCCTTGACTTGGTCCGTCGTATGCATGAATAGTCCTGTACCTGGACGTACAAGACTAACAGTCTGCCTTTGACCCTTGCGAGTGCAAGGACGTCTGCTATTTGGACAGCACACCATCGTCGAGAACCTAGGAAGGATGCTGGTAGCGTTCTATAATGCGCATCGGGATCTTCATCGTCATAGAAGTCATCTTCATGCTGCATTAAGTTCTGTCGATAGCCTTCAGTTACAATATAATTGAGACGCTCTTCCTCTACTCTAGAGTACATGACAACGAAGTACTCTCCACAGTTGTGAAAAGTCTGCCTAGTTGTGAAAAGCGAGGTTCATGAAGCAGTCTAGTTCGATACCAATCTATTTGGGACATCTTTTGGTCGTTACGCGGATGCCATCCCGGTGTTCCATGTGGGAAGAATAATGGGTATTGAAGTGGTTCATATGTAGGGTCAAGGATACTGAGGAATACTGGATTGTGCTCGTGCCGCATCCAGACCATCACAGTTCTAGATTTTATAGTAACACTGTTATTAGCATGCACAATAGCAGCTATCTCATCCGATGTGGAAGGGTCTACAAGGGTAAGTTTTATAGGTGCAGGATGTAATTCCTTTATTGTTTTCAACTCTTTGACATATGGGTTGATGGCATCTAGAGCTGTGGCGACTTGCATAATCCATGTGGATGGCATTTGCATGTCGGCAGCAATGGTATATCTCATCTATCGTATATATACCAATGAAGAGTGCTGGTAGGTGTGCCTGCAGATAGGAGTTGGTGGTACGTGCGACCCATAATTGCAACAGATTAAATCCATAAAATCACCTTTCACATCGAGGGCAGTAAAACAGAATAAGTTGTTTACAATGCGTGAATTATCGAAAAATTTATTTGTTGAGTATAGTTCTTCTAAGGCTCGAGGTAAAGGTTCAAAGGATGGGAGTAGAAGACGACCATTATTGCAACAAAATGATACGTTCTCGGACTCCAATAAGTCAATTTGACATATGGAACATTTTTTTGTCCACTTGAGCAATTCGTGTCCTGCAGGTTTCATGTCTTGTTGCATCATAGCAATTTGTTTTTGCCAATGTCGACTTGCACTATTATAATTTAGTGTACCAGGATTAATGGTTACTATATTTTGGCCGTCTTGTTCCATGGAGGCCATATTTGGTATGGCGATTCTACATCTCCATGCACTTGGTGCATATCACTCTTTTCCTGGTTCGTTAGGTCAATTGAGCATGCGTCGACTGGACATGTTGGTATTTGAGTTATTGGCAAGGCAGCAACTTTCTTCAGCTTCTTTTCGGGTCTATATTCTTGCTGGTATTTTCGACGACTAAGGATCTCGTTTATTTTATCCTCAGGAAGTCCTTCTAAACTAGGTGCAAATAGCCTATTGAAGATAGAAATAAATAGATGTACTAAATCTCATAGTATATGAAGAAGAGACTAAATATTTTATTGCTAACAAATAAATCCACGAAATCTAATTTAACTAAACATAATTATCTAATGGCATATATTTATATTTTCATAATAGCACTTGTACTTACCTTGGACGGCCTCTTTTCTTTGTGTTTGATGGTTCTTTCATATTTTCATCTTTTGTAATACGGTCGCACAATGTTCCAATGCTGTAAATAAACAATGCAAGAATGCATAGCATATTTCGTCTATAGTCAATATGGGTGCACATATTGTTTGGCTCAGCGTTACTTTTGAGCGCTGACTGTTGTTAAATAATAAAATATATAATTTATACTATATGACGACGAAAAAATCTAATATCATATTTCTAATAAATAAATGTATGGAATCTTGTTCTAGCTAATCATAATTGATTAATGCTATAAATCTATATTTGTATAGCATTTGTACTTACCTTGAATGGTCTTTTCTCGTTGTGCTTGATGTTTTCTGCATATCTTTGTTTTTTATGAGAGGGCTGCGCAATATTTCAATCCTGTGAACAAATGATAAGAAAATGCATAGCATGTTAGAGTTGGTATTACATTTCTAAAACCTTGAATTGCACAACCAGTATATGATACCTCAAATTTGCCCTTTCTTTGTTGCATTCATAATTAACATCAGTGCTTGTTCTGTTCGGCCGACTACTATTGTATATAGAGATATACGATTAATAATGCAATGCATTCAATTAAAAAACATTTAAATTTGTGATTTAGACCTGGAAGGTGCAAATTCTGGAGCTATAGAGATGTGTCCGTCTTTTGCTTTTGCGTTAATTTTTTTGAGTTTCTTTCCAGCTTCGTATCTTCGCTGCCGTTCACGACGCTTCAGGACTTTTGTTGTCTCATTGAATATTTCATCGTTTGACATATGTGAGGATAATCTATTGAAAATGAAATGTGACAAAAGTCAACTAAATAAAGAACGAAGATTAAATAAATGAAGTTTCATTGATATAGATACGAATTGTATCTACCTTGGACGACCTCTCTTTTTTGCTACCAATTGATTTGGCGCACTGTGTTCTCAACATTATGAGTTTCGAGCCTGTCAATACTATTAATGAATCGGCAGAAGTGAGACAAAGCTACTTTACTGCTTAGGTATCACAAAATGTCAGAATATTGAATTTGTACCTGGAACACCTTTTTGGCATTGCAGATAGGATAGCGGTTTTATTTAGGCCAATTTGTGCTTGTGATCTTCTCCAAGAATCTGAAATGTGGGACAACATGATGATTTAAGAAATTCTATCTTATAGACATCTTTATTATACATGTTGATTTGAAAAGTTGAGCTAAAGTGGAGCAAAAAATTGATGGTGGCCTTAACTTAATATGGTTTGACTTGCTAAATAGCTACATCAATATAATTTCTTTTCCCTCTGCAATCAATTTTAAATAAGTAAGTGATATACTCTGTTCTGTCTACATCATGTCGTCAACAATCCATCCTCTGTTGTGCATCTGTGACATCCACAATTTGAAGCATATTTGAATTGAAGCAGCCACAAATTTAAGTGCAACCAGATCAGAAAACTGCAAAGATCGATGGGATTATGTCTTTTAGACCATAAAACCCCTCTTCTAAAATTTTTTAATCAAAATGCTATATTCATTTTCCCACTTTTCGTCCTTGTGGCTACATTCTCAAACTCGAGCTCAAAGCTAAACCTGTGCTGGTGGCAACGTCCATAGGATGTCCGCAGTTGGGCGGTTTTCAAAATCTTCAATGGCTTCTTGTTAGCCATGGCTTGTCAAATTAATTCCTGTGGCTCTACTCTCTGGATGGTTTTCTAATGCAGCTTTTAAAGAGGACTAACTGTTGAAGAAACGTTTTTGTATTGTAAGTACCTGTTCATCCCAACAAAATTCAAAGCATGCATTCTTCGCATTTACTTAAGATGCTTCAAAAGTAAATTTGTTTTATAAAGCTTGATGAAGAAATTGTATCAAATGATCAAAATTTCCTGGCCACAAGCAGAATCCACAATTATATTGCATAATTTTTAACTTAAGATGGCCACCGATGCCTCCATTTACTAAAAATCTTTCAAATCCATAGAACAAAAATGCATTTTTACTCTTTTCTTGTGAGTGGCAAAGAGAATGAGTATATCATGTCATAGCTCTACACATGGTCTCTACAAAAACTTGATGATATTTCCCACATTTGTGATTCTATCGTACAAAATTAACAACAATGGTATATTCCATTGCCTGGATTGTGGCAATTGAATGTTCTCTTTTCCAACTGCTGATTGCACACTGGATTAGTGGTTTTCTTACAGACTTTTGTAGACTTTTGTATTTGCAGACCTCCTCTTGCGAAAACCTCTTGGCTTAGGAACTCTGACATAGAAATAAAACATTTTCTCAACCAAATCATAAGTCAAGGCTTTCTCCATCTGGGCATGAAGAATAATTTTGGCTGGAAGGATTATCAAACAACCAGAAATTTTGTTTGCAGCGCTTTTGTATTATCTGGCCAGGGCTGCTTGAAGGTAATAGAAGTTTGGTTCCCTCTTGGTGCCCCAGTCTAGTTTTTATGTATACTCTGATTAAACTATACAAGAAATTTATCGCGGCGGCCAAGGCCGCCGCGAACATTTCTTTGGTCCGAACTAGCGAAAAAGCCACCCTCTATATAAGATAGTCGGTGCAAATCTTTTAGGTTTAGTGCAAAGAAGAAAAATATTTATCAAAATACTTCCAAATTAAGCCCTTATAGTGTCATGGCTCAAGTGTAACAATAGGACATTTTTTCGACTTGGTGAAAAAGCCACCCTCTGTATTGTATAAGATGGTGAAAAAGTTTCAGGTTTAATGC
This sequence comes from Isoetes taiwanensis, assembly GCA_021234155.1. NCBI lineage: Eukaryota > Viridiplantae > Streptophyta > Lycopodiopsida > Isoetales > Isoetaceae > Isoetes > Isoetes taiwanensis. Next base: position 5,768,754 of record JAJEKV010000016.1, on the reverse strand, counting down.
AGAGAAGAAGATTATTTTATCAAGGTGTTTTTGAGTGAAGTCCTTACAATGTCATGGATCACAGAGATGGCAGCTTTTGTGAAGACAATCGACTGCAACCACTTGCTTGAAAACGGACTAGAAGGCTAGAATGCAAAAAATCGTGGAAGCGCGAGTGCTGGAAGCTGGAGCGAGCTGGCCGGAACAGATTTTCTCAAAAACAACCTGATACCGGTTAGATTTTGCCACAATCCACATTTATCCTAACATTTGGTATAAATCTGCAAATCCTCGCATTAAAAAATATATCCAAATCCGACCCCACTTTTTGTTTCTGAAGTTAATTATTCGTGATCAAATGCATGAATTTATAGAAATGGCATATCTGAAGTTTATAATTTGTTTCAGGATGCCATAAACCTCTGTTAGGTACCTGACCAATGTCCCCGGTAGGATCATTAGAACGTGGTTAGTTCATTAGCTCCCAACAGAAAATTGCAGGATCATGCATATAAGCCAAGCCTGTTACGCTGTTTTTCCTTGTCAGTATCATCTGCAAAGACAGATTTAATTTGACTTTAGCAAACCAAGCATAAAACTGTGCTCTTTAATCATATCCTAACAAGTGCACAACCTCCACGTATTTCTTGTAATATTTCTTAGTGATCGGATTTGTATAAAAATCATCATAAGAGGTCAGGTGACATTACGGTTAATCCCGGTTTCATTGACCCATTTTACATGTGGCCTGCCTCCAAGGTCGCCATAATTATTCACCAAACTGAGGATAATCTGATACCATTCTTATATGCTTCTAAGACAACATAATCCAATCCCTGGTATAAAAAACAGAGATTAAAAATGGGTTTTATTAACTGTAAGCCTTCATTTGAAAAAATAAAATAAAAGAGCACCTGCAAGGCTTCCTCGTTGTATTGTCCCAGAGAAATTTGCATTGCATTAGATCCTCCATCTTTAAAAGCCCAAGTGCGTGCAACATTTGGACCAATTTCTGTAGCTTCTTTCAGAAAATTGGAGATGATGCTTCTGTTTTTAACAGCCATGTAAGGTATCCAGTATGCATTAAAGCCATTAACGTAAAAAGGATAGCCCTCAAAACTGAAGCAAGCAAGTGGGAGACACTGTCACAAAACTTGCATTATTCTGAAAACCACAAGAATGGCCCATCATGCAACACAAAAATAAAATGCAAATTAACAAACCCAACGTTTCCATGATAGAATGAATGGATTGTTGTAAGATCAGACAAAAGCCATGACTTGAAGCTTATTTAAGCAATTCAAGACAATTTAACGACGAACCCATGTGCACAGAGTAGATTTGAAGGAGCAGGGCAGGTTGGAATTGGCCCTGAGGCTGGAAGATCAGAGCGGATATGGTGAGCCTTTACTTTTTTAGCGACGAAGGCGGCCGTTCTTCAGCGATTCTTTCTAAACTCCGGCCTCTCTTGTGTGGCCGTCGCCTTCATCCCTGTAGCCTTATTCCTGTTTTACCTCTACTTGAGTTTCTGGTAATCAAACTTCTGCTCGCCTAGAGGCGAGCTTTTCCTTGCCGGATACAGATCTGAAGGGCTTCCATATTTTTCCACAATGCCAGCTCAATTTCGGACTGCCTAAAACTGAATCATGTACCTGGAATAAGCCGCTGCTATTATAGCGCCCCGAATCTTTGGAGGGTCCTCTAGAAGGCGTCAATCCGAATCAAAAGGCAAGAAAATAGAGGGTGAAAACAACAGAAGTGCATGATTGCTTGGCGGACAGACTTCCATAGCTTAACTTGAGTTTTGGGCTTTCAATGATGCAGCCAATCTCACCATACCATACTGATGGCTGCCCATTCCGCCATAGACAGAGCTCTGACCCGACTGCCGTGAGCCCATCAGGCCCAAAAGCTTGGCGATGGCAGACGAAGGACCGGATTGCTTGCAGAGGAAGAAAGAGGAAGAAAGGGGGACGTCATGTTTTTTTTTTAATTTCTAATCCGCGACCTATCATGACATCATTTATTTTTTGATAATTTTTAGTTATTTTTTAAGTACACGTGTCGTACTCATAGTTTTTCCTGGCGAAAAAATATTAGGTTCAAACAAAAAACCCAACTGCCTTATATATGTTTAGAACAGAAGCAAGCGATAAACTGGGAAATCAAGCTTTAAATCTTAGTTTCAAACGAAATTTAACAAAAAAAAAAAACAACGTACCCATGGTTTTTTCTAGCTCAAGCCGCTCTCTTGTTATTAGCCGAGGTAGAGATTCTGCAAGGGGAACGACAAATAAACAGAGTTGGCAATCTATTTTCCACACATGAATCTATGACTGGGCCAATAAACAAAGATGTTTGCTCCCTTTTTCCATGGCACCCATGTCTTATATTTAGAGTCACGTTATTGGGCCACGTAAGAAAATAAGTCACCATAGCTTTTCCACTCAACAATTTAAGACATGTCTTAAATGAGTTCCGTACAACTTGAGAGGAGTAAAATACTCCGGGGGAAACCCCCCGCCAGAAAATAAGATAGGCAATAGGAACCAATCCGCGAGCTTCTCTGCCGCATGATTCGGCTGTCCAAAAAAAAAGGTTGGCAAGAAACAAAGCAGAGAAGAGGCAGCCGGAATGGAAGCCGAATGGAATGGACAGGGCCAGGTATGGAATCGACAGTAGAAGAGGCAGCCGGAATGGAATCGAATGGGCCAGGTATGGAATCGACAGCAGAGATGACTTCAAATAATGGACGGATTGTAAGTCGGATTGGAGCGGACGGATTGGAGTGGTCGGACGGCTTGGAGTGGATGGATTGCAGGTCGGATTGAAGATTGGAGTGGTCGGATTGTAGAAGCTAAGGTATTTGTAGATCGAGATTATCATTTTGGCCTGTTGGGTCAGTAATCCTAATTGAAACTGTGAGCAAATTGTCTGTGTTCTTGTTTATTCCAAGTCTGAAAATCCGAACTGCAATCGAGTCTGTTTATTCAAAATCCGAATCTGTTTATCCAAATCCGAGTCTGAAAATCCGAACTGCAATCCGAGTCTGTTTATTGTAATCCGAGTCAGTTTATTCAAATCCGAGTCTGTTAATCCAAATCCGAGTCTGCTTAAAGTCTGGAAAATCCGAAACTCTGGAACTTCTGGAATCCTGCTTGTTAATCCGACTATTTCTATTCGTCTGTCAGCAGTACTATTCGTCTGTCAGCAGTGCTATTTTTATGTGCCCACTGTTCTGTTCACTATTTCTACTATTCTGCCCACTGTACCAGTGTTTACTATTTTTCAACTATTGTATTATTGTCTTTACGCTTGTTTACTATTTTGTACTATTGTGTTTACCAGTGTTTACTATTTTCCAACTATTCTAGCCTACTATTCAAATGTTCCTACTATTGTACTATTGTTAATCAATTGGTCTCTGTACTATTATTAATGGTCTTTGCATTTGATTCTATCAATGGTTTTATCTCTGTACTATTATTAATGGTTTTTGCATGGTTTTGCATGGTTTTGCTTCTATCAATGGTTTTGCATGGTCTTGCATGGTCTTTGCATTTGCTTTTATCGATTTGGTTTACTAGACATTTAAGTAGTGAATTTGTTTTATAAAGAGTTTTTTGTTGCTTATAATATTGTTTTTAATAATAAGACATGTCTTATTTTTGTGTAGTGGAAAAGGGTGAATATAAGACACGTCTTATGACGTGTCTTATAATAATGTAATGGAAAACTGTTTTTTTTAAGACATGTCTTAAGTATGACATGGAGCCCAAAAGGGTGTCTTATAATTATGTGACAGCCATAAAATAAGACTGCCGTGGAAAAAGGGCCTAATTTATTCTGCATAAACGAATTCATGACTGGAATATACAATACAAAGGCTGGATATTTGGTGGTTAAGTTGCAACTGTGGCTTTCATGACGATTAAAAGAAAGCCAAAATAATGCAATGGTCTAGTTGTTATGCCTGGGAATCGATTTAGGGTTACCCTAAACAGTGCCAAAACGGCCGCCTAAGAGGGTAGGCCACATCGATTCTGTATGCTGAGAAATAGATGCACAGATTTGATGGCTATATCGATTCTGCTTGGCATAGGTCTGCTATTCACACTCCAAATAGGATGAAGGCCAATTCTTGATGAGATTATGTTATGCCATGACCAGGAGCTTTGCAGCCGCTCGTGGCCCGCCAGGTCAGCTCGAAATGTCACAACGAAATTTCAAGGTGGAACAAATTCTCCGACAAAATTTTAATACACCTTAAAATTTTTGCCGGTTCATTTCTTGTTCCTTTTGGCTGCGGCGTGGTCTCCAGCGGGAGCTTCTTGCGCATCTTGCTGTGTTAGATCAATAGATTAGGCTTAAAGATCAGTGGATTAGGCTGGCGCTTGATGAGCGCCTTCGTTTTTTGGTGTTTCTTCCCGAGTTTTTGCCAAATAACTCTGGAAGGGTGTTTTCTTGGCGCTAAAATAACTTCGGAAAGGTGTTTTCTTGGCGCTATAGTGATATATCTTGCATGCAAGATATTAGGTGAAAAATGCTTTCATCTTAGCTTTTTTTTTTTCCATTGTTTTGATTTTTCGCTAACTAATGCTTGTTTTCTGGCAAATCTTGGTTGCGCAAGAAAGTTGGAGTACCGTGCCACTGTAGCAATATTCTTCGATTAGAACTGCAGTAAGAGGAAATGTTTTATAAGTCTTACATGAAATAGAGGTAAATAGGGGTAAATAGAGGCTTGCATGCAGGAATGAAACTTTGGGGTTACAGCTTTGGCCGGTTTTGCTCTTCCTAGAAGCTTTGATGTGTACAGAACAGATTTTATGTTGTAAATCCTCATGGAAATTCTTGTAAGCGCAAGTTATGGCGAATGTATTCATGTGGAAGCCACTTTGTGGTATATGAAGAACAGAAATTTTGTGTGTTTTCACTTGTTCATAGTAAATGCCTAAAACCTTGAACTGAAAATCAACAGAGAATCACCTTGAAATTTCGACTTTAAAAATAAGGTGATTAGAGCCAAAATTTCAAGGTGGTTAAAATTTCGTATTTAAAAAACTCAAGAGTATTTAACGACCGTTTGCCGCAACACACAGCCATGGCATGCTTCGATCCTAAATTTCCATACTTCGCTGCCAAAGTTTTGAAGGCGTATAGAACAGATCAAGTCCTTCTGTGTGCTCAGGGCAGGAAATAGACAGGGCAGGCCGAATAATGGGCAAAAAAACTTGGATAATGGGCGCAAAACTCCGGCAGAGCTCAGGAATCACAGGATGTTTTTCTCAGGTCGAATAGGTTGTCCAGCTGCTCAAGATTTGGAGGCTCGTCCGATTCTAGATTAACGAGATTCTACGGATTCTGGCCAAGGTTGCCTTTAGTTTACCAGAACCCTTGAGGACGCTCATTCTGAGCGATTCAAGCCTTTTGGGCTGCTGGGCTTTGGAACAAATATACGATCTGCCAAGCAAATCAACGCTTTCCATATCCATGTCTCTGTGTGAGCCAGAGCAGCATTGCGGATCCATCATGCTTGCGCTTCAAAACGCTGCCAGAGTAACTGGTAATGAAAGATTTGCTGGATGTTGGATTTAGACACGATGTTACCTTATAACGCAAAGAATTTGAGGCATCTTGAAGCAGAGGATTCGAAGCATCTTGAAGCAAGGCTGTCTGACTCAACTTCAAATAGGTAAACATATTCGCAAATGGATTTTCATCTTTGTGCTAGATCCGGTCTCCAGATCTGTGTTTATCTAAAATGGAACCAGCCCAAAAGAAAAAATGTGCAAAATCTGGCTGCCGAAGGATCATATTGAATGTAAAATTAATGGCTGGGCCTGATCTACTAAGCATTCTTACCTCCATTCCCTCACAAATTTCAATCTTTGGAGCAATTTTTGGAGCAGGCTTAGCATCCAGCTTGTAGGCAGTTCATGTTCACGGAGCACTTTAAATCGAAGCTTGAAATTAAAGCTAGCAAAAGATTTACCTTATTTAGACACGGAGATTGGCGACGGCGGCCTTAGCATAAGCTTCAAAGGGCTTTGATTGTTCGCCGGACCATGAGCTAAGCCAAGGAATTTATGGTTGGACGTCCACAAGGCTCTTCAACCAGAACATTCTGTCAGCTACAAAGAAGTGTACAGGTATGGTTTTCCTTCCGCTCTTATAACTGAGACTTGAGCACTGAATGTTTAGGTTATCACAGAAGCTCCGGAGGAGATTGGGCTTTAGAACTGCTGTTACCGATCCTTTATCCAAAAGCCAGAGACTATGAATCAGCATCATAGCCATGCTGCTACTCGGAATGAACATGTCCTGTACTCTTAGCAAATTAAAAATCCTTTTCGGCTTGAATCAGGATTAAAAACTCACGATTCATCGCCTTATTCTGCCCTTTTTGAGCGAAGCCACTTAAAAAACTCCATTCTAAGCTCACTAAAACCTTGACAGCAAAGCGTGGCATGAATCCAACCGATTCTACAGAGTTATCTTAACACATACTATGGAATCCGGCCCTTAATACAGCTTGTTTCACACACGACCAGGTATTAGAAGCACAAAAGCCCAGCATACCCGGGGTTCTTTAAACAGACAAAAACAACAGAGGAGCTTCTATACTACCATGGCCAGATATGCGCACAGAAGCCCCAACTGCCTCCAAGCAAAATTGCTCGAAACTCTTGCCATTGATCCATGAACTAGATGACTAATCAAATTGCCCAGAAGATAGAAATTGAACCAGATTGAAGTACAAAAACAGAGTAAATGGAGGGCGACTTGAAATGTTTAAATCTGTGGTGATTTTCCATTCCTTGCCCGAAAGCATTTGAGAGTTAAATCCCCCGGGTTTTTTTCCAGTTACTAAAGTGTAATGGAATCAAATGCCAGAGCTAACATCAAATTTTATGCTGATGAAATCAAACCCTGAATTGAAGCTTCAAAACCGAAAATAACAAAGTAATTACCTGGTTTATACAGGGGTTCACAAAATGCCAAAAGCTTTCAGGCCCAGGAGCTTCGATGGCTTTCTCCGCTTCCTTTGAATCTGCACTTCAAAAACAGTTAATTACAAAGCCTGGATATTTTGCAATCCGGCCTTAAATTCCAAGAAAACTCAAGCGGAAATTACCTCTTTATGCAACAATTCACAGATGGTGGATGGGTTTAGGTCCAGATGCTCTAAGCTACTCGATCACTGTATTTTCTGCATTTTTTTTTAAGCCCAACGATTCAAAATCCAAAATTCAACGCCGGATTCACCAAAAGTTTAACTCTACAAACTGCCTGTGGAATTGTTTTTTAAACATAGCCTGTGCAGAACCGTACCTTAATGTGGGCCGTCCCCTCTTCAGGATTATTGCTCCTAGGGTGTAGATGCAGGGAGTGCTTCGGGGCAGATGGGCTTTGCTGCAAGAGAGCGCCACACCTGGATTCTAGAGGCATAGAAGGTAAAAAACGTATGTGGGGGAAACGATAGATATATCTAATTCAATCTCTAATAATCATATATATAGAAGGATAAACACCAAGAAAAGCAGGGCAAAGAAGCATGTGTACAACAGGTTTATCTCATGTAAAATGCCCTGAAAGTAGACAGATATCATTTAATGATAATATTTAATTCTTCGCCCAGGTAAAACCATGATCATTTACAACATAATATCCAGCATAAGTAAGGCTGTGTAATAAATCTAGAGAATAACATTTGGCAACAATCAATATCATAGCTGGACTTCGAAGTGGACCCTTAGATGGGTTGATGCAGCTCATGCTTCCTCAATTGCCACCAGTTTCAGTTGAGCTTCACTTCATTTTGTACACAACTTTGGGGCTCCCTTGAAAACAGATGCTTATTTGTTTCTTGCCAGTTCCAAAATAAACTGCTTTGAGTTTGCAGAAAACATTTAAGCAAGGTATGCATTCCAAATCCCTTCAAGAATTTGCCCCGCAACCTTGCCAATAAATGCAAGATAGAGGAATGCCAAACAGGGTTACATTATTAGCTGTCTTCACTGCATGTGTTACTGTGCTGGTCGATACCTCGTACATTATGCTCAAATTCCTCAATGCAAGCCTTATCCTTTCTTATGCAGACTATGGACCAACATAACTTGACTTGGAATGCTGTAATAGCAGGATAACCAGAGCATGGACTGCAACAGAAAACAGCCAAGCACTTAGGCAATTGGCTACACAATGTATATTGTCAGCTACACAATGTATATTGTCAGATACAACAAGTCATTCTTCAAGCATCTGCTATAGCAGCACATAGTTTTACAGTCATAGTTTGCAAGACATAAATTTATGGAAAACGTAGCAGAGCACAGGATATATCCAGTCCATAGGAAAGACGAATTCCGTTCATTAAAATGAAGGGATATTATGCTCGTGCCTTTGGCTTCTTGAGATATACAGGTGCCATATGGGAGTAGCTAACCTTTTGAAGCTCTTTCCTACCTCATTGTGCATCTCCCATTGATCTTCAATAATTCTTGTGCTCTTACACTACTGGAATCAAATCCTTAACTTGAGATAATTATACAACCAACCAATTCAAAACTAGGTTCCTTACCAAGCTCCACTTTGCTTCATTTCCAGACAGCTTCCAACAGCGGTGAAAATTTCGTAAATATCATCTTATTTTGGACTCTCGTCATATAACTGGACTTTAACCACGGGTAAAACTTTTATAAGAAGTCTCATCGACGTCATATGCACTAGGTTGAACATAGGGCAATGCATGATTGAAATGGCGTGAATATATAATTTCAGCATCTAAGTTCTCCTGCAAATACACAGGTGCAATATTAGAAAAGATTGACAAGGTCCACGAAAGGTTATAAAAAATGAAGCTTGGTACAAGATATTACCTCTAATGCTGCCATCACAGCTTCATGACAGACTGCTTCAATATCTGCCCCTGTATAAAATTTTGTCCGATTTGCTAAATCCTCTATTGAAACATCTGCTCCACATGCTGTATTTCTCAAGTGTATACGAAATATTTCTTCACGTGATGCCTCATTGGGAGGTCCTACATAAAGGAGTCTATCAAACCTGCCTGCAACAGAAGATATTCCCGAGTTGTCACGAAGGGACATTTTTTCAGCAAGGCCCACACAAGTTTTCAAGTGCCTTAATAATAAACTTAAATTGTGTTTATATTTTATATGAACATATTTCCACAAGAATAGATTCGTTATCTAGCCTGCCTAAAACAAGATCCTTGTCCTAACATAAAAAAAGACCATAAAGCCTCATACATTTAATTCTAAAAGGTCCAATGAGCTCGATGAATCATGCTATCATGAGCAGTGCTCTTGAACTGAGCCTCAACAAAGATGGAAAGCAACTGTCTTGAACAATATGGCTGAGCTCAAGCTGGTCAAAGAATCTTGCCAGTCACATAGACAAGTAAAGCCAGAAGGGAATTTATGAGCACAATCTTCACCTTCAGAGATTCTCTCGGCAATGAGTAACATCATGATAATCATCATTATACACGTACCTGGCCGAAGAAGTGCAGTATCTAGCTTATCTGGCCGGTTAGTTGCCGCAATCACTGAAACACCTTCTCTAGGCGTTAAACCTGGCGAACAGCATGTAGTGAAGAATAATACAAGGACTTGTACAAATTAGAAAACCTAATCAAAATGTCAAATACCATCTAATTCCGCGAGAAGCTGGCTCATAACCCTGTCTCCTACAGAAAGGCCTTCACCATGGCTTGAGTCACGGGCAATAGCAAGACCATCAATTTCGTCAAAAAATATGACTGACGGTGCAGCAGCCTTTGCTCGAACAAACAGCATATGAACTGCCTTTTCCGATTCACCAACCCATTTCTTGAAAAGCTCAGGCCCTTTTACAGCAAGGAAATTAAGCCCTGTTTCTGCAGCAACAGCTCGGGCTAACAATGTCTTGCTGCATCCAGGAGGACCGTATAGTAACACACCACGGGGGGGCTGAGCCCCTATTCGTTTAAGCGCATCACTATGCTTCTGAGGCCACTCCACTGCCTCTTTCAATTGCTGTTTTATATCATCTTGCCCACCAATGTCTTGCCAAGTAACTTTAGGGACCTCAAGCATAACCTCCCTCATTGTGCTTGGTCTGACTTTTGCACGTGCAATCAGAAAGTCCTCTACTGTGATTGACAAGGATACTTGAGGATTCTTCCGTCCACCAAATTGCATGCTATTATAACTACCTGCAGTTTGATCACGATGGGTAGTTCCTTTTCTTTTGTCCGAATTATCAATTTGGTGTGAAGTATCTGTGTGAGACAGAAACTCATATCATTAGATCTATGTAGCAAATGACTGCTTCATGGATAAAAAACAGATACCTTCGCTAACTGAAGAATGTTTTGCTATATGACGTCTAAGTGCCACCATTGCTGCTTCAGTGCACAATGCAAAGAGATCTGCGCCAACGAAGCCATGTGTTCCTGTCGCAAGCTCTTGGACATCAGATGAACTAAGATCATGGCTCATGGATGTAAGATGAGATTCTAATATTTCTCGTCTCCCTGCTGGAGTAGGAATTCCTTCATATAATTTCAGGCATATCATGTCAGGTACAAGGTTTGAACTCAAAAATTGAAATGCACCACAAAGTAAACTAGCTTAGAAAACATTTGCTATTTGGCTGGAGTAACACAGTGTTCAAATTTTAATGATGTAACTTACCAATTTCAATTTCACGGTCAAATCTTCCTGGGCGTCTCAACGCGGGATCTATACTCCCAGGTCGGTTTGTGGCTGCAATGACTAAAACCTTCTCTGAAGCTCCTTTTATTCCACCATCCATCAACGTTAACAATGTTCCGATAACTCGTTGTCCTAAGCTCTCACTTCCTTCTTTACGTTCTGGTGTAATAGCATCCAACTCATCTATAAACACCTTTCCAAGAATACTTCCATTAGACCAAGTAAAGCTGAAGACAGATCCAGCAACTCCAAATTTCAGTAAAATGAAATAATGGTAATAACCAAGTTTTATGTAAATACAAATACCACAGATGGTGCAGCATTTTCTGCTGAAGTAAAGATTGTCCTTAATGCTTCTTCACTCTGTCCATAGAACTCACTGATAATTTCAGGACCATTTATAACGAACATGCCAACACCAGCTTCAGAAACAGCAGCACGTGCCAAAGTTGTCTTGCCCGTACCTGGAGGACCATAAAGAAGCACCCCCTTCGTTGGTTTCAATCCAAACCTGGAATAGGATTATTGTAGTTAATCAATACACATAACAGATGAAAATGATGCACTCATGTGTACCTTGTCAAAATATTTGGGCGCAACAATGAAAGGTCTATAATTTCTTTAAGTTCCTCAATTTGCTTCGAGACACCACCTAGGGAAGAATACGATGTCTTTGGCCTACTTATGTTGACTTCCACTTTGTCGCTGTTGGATAAAAGAGATGGCACGGATGTAGTGGACTTCTCAAAGCTGATCAAAGTTTTCTGGCTTATGCAAAATGCATTCTGCATAGGCGATGATACAGTAAGAGACTGGCATCTTGCTAATATATCATCCACCTGTGTATTCAAAGTTAGGTCCTTATTCAAAATGGTATCTTTCTTGTCATCTTTCCCATCAAAAGCCTCTGCTTTTTTCACAATAAAATTGCAATCCATGCCACAAACTGAAATGGTCACAGAATTGCCTGGAAATAAAAGCCGCCCATAAAGCCAACGAGTCGCTAATGCCACAAGCACTTTCTTTGTCTTCTCAGTTTCATTATCCAAATATATCTTTGCACCTAGTTTCCCCTGTCCATTTTCATCTATTCGGGTCTCCTTTATGTTCAGGAGATCATATTCAAGAACGAGATTTGTGCATTCATGTACAAGAACATTATACTTTTTTCCACGAGAATAAGGTGACATAAACAACATCTTTGCAATATCTTCCCTTCTACAGCATCCTTCAACAGAAATCACAAAGATGTTGGTATTAACAGCTGGATAACAAAGACTTTGTGCTAATTGTCTCGATAGTTGCACACTGTTCTTTACAAGCTGCAGTAGAAGGCCCCCCGACAAGGGGAAATAGTATTAGATCAAGTGAATTGTCATCCTTTATCCTTTACATGGTTCCATGTTTTCTTCTCTCATTTTTATTTGAATGTGTCATTTACTTTCGTAATGTACCTTTTTTGATGGCCAGACAGCAGCAAGTACAAAATTCGTTCCCATTGAGCAGTTATTAGAACCATCAGACTGATTCCTGTCAGTAATTGAAAGCAAGTCGTATCCATAGGCGTCTGATCCATTTCCCATGTGAAAATCATGGGATACCGTGGCCACGATGGACACCTGAGAAAAAAAATTGATCAATGATAATACCTATAGTTTGGCATAACAAACTGGATATTGAACAGAAAATTACTTACAGCTACAAGCTGCGCACAATGGAAACGACCTTCAAGCATGGCAGCTTCGGACATCCAAACAATGGCGGGTTGAGGTCCCTCCCTACATTCTGCACTAACCAGTGTCGATTGATAAGGAGATCTTCCAAGGAAAGGCCATTCATTGCCTGAAAAGTGCACAGTCCCTTTCGCTACATCCTGTGAAGCTTGAGAATAAATGTTGGGAGTTGAAGGACTTGAAGGGTCCCTTTTGAGGTTTCTAGGGGATGCTTTGTGAGCAGAAGAGGATCGAGAAGCCTTTCTGGTGCTCCCCATCAAAAAATAAGTCTAAAACCCTTCCCTTTGGGCTTTACGGGATCAGCCCATTAATGATGCGGACACGGACTATAGGAATATTCTGTTTGATTGCAAGGAATTTTGGGGACGAGGCTGCTTCGTTCTTGTCCAGGATTTGTATTGTATAACGGGACACTCACATATGTATCGATGGGTGAAAATTGGCCGACCCAGTGCTGAAAATGAAAGACGTATAGGGGTAACCGATTTGGGACCCCTTTCTGTTCTTGGCAGGGCAATTTCGCGACCGGCGGCAGCCGGGAGCGAAATTCCTTGCCAAGAACAGAAAGGGGGACCAGATCGGTTACCCCTACAATATCATAATCGGGGAGCTGCATGATCTCAGTATTTTTGTCTGATCTCTAACCTGCGCAGCCGGTGATGCAGAATCTAAGAATACAACTGCAATTCCCTGTTCTTGGCTGAGTCAACGTGGGCGCATCAGAATGCACCACCGGAATGGAATGCGACCCGATTATGATATTGTGGCCCGTTTAAAAGCTGTCACCACGCCGTCCATGGCGCCTTGCCGGGAGGAAAACAAGCAACAGCTGAAAATAGCCCCTGCTGCTTTTCAGCGCGAGGCAAAAAAAAACTCTCATGTGAGTCCCACAAAAGGGTAAGTTGCTTTGTTTGCATCCTGGCAGATCGAGATGGGTCTCTTCCTTTGCTTCATGGCAAATCACGGCAAAGACAACATTCCTCCACCTCCTGGCTTTAGCCAACATGGCATATGAAACTGATTTCATTTTGAAAGTTCTAGCCTACTTTGGAAAAACCTACTTCAAAACTCATATGTCTAGCAGGGAAAAACTTGTCCTCTTGCAAGAATTTTGTCCTCTTGCAAGAATTTTGTCCTCTTGCAGGATCTCTATTGTCAATTCTTTTGTCTTCTTCTAGTAACGAAATCAGGTTGCAATGGAAATGGTTCTTCTTGATTTGTTGACGTGGAGGAGAGGGAAAAATCTAGTTCCGACTTAATGAAGATGCAGCATGAGTTGCGACCAGCATCGAAGCAAACATGGAAAGTTGGACAACATAGCTTACTCTTACACTATAGTAGTTGGGGAGCCGATTGCCTTCAGCGTTTTACGTGTGGAGGCAGACATCAAGAATCAGAGGACCCAAATATGATTTCATATTATTGGTGCAGTGGTGTGGCTGCACCAAATTGCAGTACCAGAATAAAATGCGGCCCAACTGTTATACTGTCGTGGTCACCATTGAGTTACAGAAATCTTCATTGTTCTCACCCTAGAGTTTGTGGGGGCACAAACTTGATGAGAAATTTGCAAGCCTTCTTTGTGTTACACTTGATCTCCTAGTTGGATACATTCTTCCTACTGTTGATAAGTGGAGAACAGGGAGTACTATTGATTTGCCTTTGAGGAATCTGTCCACCATGAGTCAGCCATCCACCTATATGTATATGCATGTCCACCATGCGCCTTGAGGTGATTTTGTAGATATCTGCCACTTATATACCACAAACGATGCTTGCTTTCTCCTTGCCATGTTGTAGCATTACTAGGAGTTGTTGCATGGGCGCTGATGTGTGAAGAAGAAAGTATGACGGAAACCCTAAAGAGGAGAGAGAGAGCGCTTAAAAGAATGATAGTCTGTCTTTTTGGAATCCGTGCCCGAATCTTCCTGTTGCTGCTAGACCCAATCCGATCTGATGGCACAATTCAAGACACAGAGACGCATGATTAAGTAAACTGCCTTAGTTTATATTCAAAGAGAGTTGGAATACACAAAATTGGGCATAGCCCTTACTTAATCGCAGAGGACATCGCCCTATGTACAAAATCCTACTCTAAAATCCTGGCTACTCCAGTTTGGGAGCAGCACAGGCACGCAGGATCACATAACCCTGCTCAAGATCATAGCGGAGGTGAAATATGACGTCTTGATAATTGGATATCGGGTCCGGATTATCTGCCGACTCGGACAACCAGCCATCCATCGGGATTTCGTGGTTCTTCATCTTCCATAGATCTAAATCATTCATGCGGCCTGATAATTGGATATCGGGTCTATCTGCCGACCCGGACAACTAGCCATCCATCGGGATTTCGCAGTTCTTCATCTTCCATAGATCTAAATCATTCATGCGGCAGGTTATCCATTCTAGACAATTCTTGGGCATCGTATTCACCATCTCCATCGCTGCAACTGGTTGTGTTTTTGCTTCAATCCTCGTTCGCCTTACGTAGCCCTACTACCTGTTGCCTGCCACGATAGCCCAATCACATTTTTCTTGACGTGTCCACATGCGAGGCACATTCCAAATCCAGATTCCCATATCTCGCCATAAATCTAGTCGTGGTACCTTCTCTCTGGCATGCTGCTTCTGGCACCTCTTTCACTTAATCGTTCGGACTCTCGAGTTGCCTCTCTTAATTATGCCCATTCACCATGGCTGTGTCAAATTATTATTCGTACACCACCACGACGTCTCATCGCACCATTCACTCCTGTTAATCTCAACCGTTGATTTTCTTTATTGATTCTCTGGACTTAACCTTGCTTCTCGATTTTCCTCCGGTCCATACCGCCATCTTCATCCATGCTGCCATCTGGCACTTTCAATGGCTCGGATTCTACTTTTGCACCTGCCTATAAAAATCTTTGTCGAACAAACGCAAACTCTAAAGCTTCACAAAATTCTCCGTCTCTCCGCCTTCTGCTCTACAACTTCTTACGTTGATCGCCATGGCTGCTTCCCCAAAGTTGCCCACACTTCAGGCCACAGCGTCCATGGATCCTGTGCTTTTTCAGTCCGTAATCTTTTCCAGAGCCACTGTCCGTGAACCCCATGAAGGCGCCACTTGTGATGCCGCTGAAAAGGCGGGGTTGCTTGAATTTTCTAAACAAGAACTCCCTATTCCCAATCCAGTGCAACTCTGGTAGTTCGTTGCCCATTTCGTCAAGACTGATGCAGGATATCAGAAGATGGTGAATCACACGAGAATCACCCTTAATCAGAGTCTCTTAGCATAAGTATTTCAATTGCCTCGCTGCACTCCTTTAAATTGGGTTGCTTTGCAGGATCATGATGTTACTGTCTATGGCCAAACTCTATATGCGACCACCACACATAAGCTCACCAACATAGCGATGCCCCATAAAACTTTTGTCAAGTTCTTGTGGAGAAAGTTCTATGGGTACTCCATCAAGAACATCCATATCAACAAACATTTTTTCCATATAGCCATTGTCGCCATTCATTCAACCAGTTTTGTGGATTAGCCCCAAATTTTGTTCCAACATCTTCTTCATGAAATAGACAGGCTTCGACACTCTCCTGCCTCTGATCTTGAGTCTGCTATAGGTGCTCATTTCCAAGCCATCATCAACCAATGTCTGCTCGACCCCAGTCCCCCCTCCACCGGCCACTTCGATACTACTTCTCAAGCTTCTAGCCGCCCTCACTCTGTCATCGCTTTGGTCAGGGAACTCCAAGAAGAAACCTCTCAACCATGCCCTGACAGCCAAACCTCTCCATGCCCGCAAGATCCGCACCCCACACCTTCCAGAGTAGTTTACTCATGCTGAGGCCTCCACCTCCCATCCCGTCTCTCATTCTTCCATTCACATTGTTCAACAGCCACCTTTGCCTCTTCAGCCTCTCGTTCCTCCACCCACCCGAAGGGCCCTGTACCAATATGAACAAATTGTTGCTGATTGCATGATCAAACTCCAGGAGTCACAGGAACATTTCATGAATGGAGTGAAAGAATATATGGATTCCATGGAAGCCTTGCAACGTGATCTTCAGGCTGCCCAAGCTCATAACAACTCCTTGGAAGAAAGTCTTCAGAATAAGCATGGAGCTTTGCTAGACACTAGAGATGCTCTCAGTAAAGAACAAGAGACACGCGCTGCCCTGGAAGAACAGCAAGTGCAACTTCATGCCACCATCAGGGAACTTCTGGCTCAGGTCAAAGAGAAAGACAAGCTTCTTGTTGACACTCAAACTCTTTACACGGGACATGCCACCACGCAGGGAGAAATTCACATTTTTGTTTTGGAAGGCCAGCTTGCACAGTGTAGACACAGGTCACAGCCTTGCAAACCCAGCTTATTGCGACTCAGAAACAGAAGCTGGTCAATGACGCTAAGATTGCTAGTCTTCAGCTGCAGGTTTCCACACACGGCCCTTTGTCTTCTTAGGCCACTCATTCTCACCAAAAGATAACGGACCACCTCCGTCTTCTCGCTGAGAAAGACAACAGAATTTAGGATATGGAACACCAACTGCAGCAGGCAATTCAGTCAATTGATGAAGCTCATAATCAGCACGAGACCTACATCTCCTTGGTTGTTCATATTCAGGACGATTTTCCAAAACCCACGAGCTATTTGGATTATGTTCAATCTCAAAAACATCTCTTTATGCTCAAGTGGTTCTTTGCTAACGGCACCCTTCTTGGCTCTCTCACCAGTAAGGATCTCCTCACCATTTGGCCCAATCTCTCAATTAAAGACAAAGGCCTTCTTTGTGCTCTTCTTACCTTTCGGCTTATTCCTTGTGAAGATCCAGAATTCTTTATTTTTCGCTTCGTTCAACCGATGGCCTATGTTATGCATGACTTCTACCTGGCTGACACACACGATAAGTTTGATGACGGTCCCCACCGTGCCTTTCAAGATGATCCCAATGCCTAGTGGTTGTTATAGCACGATAATAAGTATCTTCATGATCAGTCATGGGTCAATGATTTTAAGGTGGAGTACATGCCTGAGCTTACTCACCATTTACCCCTTTGGATTGCAGAAACTTTGCAGCATGCCCGCAAGAACTTGCACGAAGAACTGGGATTCAGTTTCCACAAATATACTTTAGGTAGTTTCAACAGCCTCCATGCCTACCTTGACGGTTAGATTATACCAATGAAATGGGTTCCTCCTCTCTTTCAACACTCTTCTTTCATGTTCAGACTGGGAACGTTGGTGTCAAACTCTGGATGCCGACGTCCTTCAAGAATTCCATGATCAAGCTTAGCAGCCTATGATGCAGCCTCCTCCTCACCATGACAATCTTTATGCGTCATTGGGAGCATCTCCTCTCCGTCAGTTCCTTACTTCGGATTGGCGTTCCTCTTTTTGGACCAAGACTCTGGCTGGTCACGCTGATTGGACCTCGGCACATATCTCCACAGATCTTCGGTCGGATCCACGTTTCGTGCGTCGTAATGTATAGCAGGAAGGAGAAACCTTGGATCACAATCGGAATTGGATCACATTCCCAATGAGTGTGGTTGGCAACTCCCTGCTCATGCCGTCTGGGGACTCATACAATTCTTGGAGCGTGTTGCCACATTTACTGACCTGTCAGTTCACAGTCAAACAGGTTTTTGTGCTGCTCTTAAGTGCCTTCTCCAATGTTCGATTGCTCGACGACTTCTGGTATATTATTGTAATCCAAATGCCAGTGCTGGGCTTTTGGTCTTTAGACTTGCCTACGCATCGAATGTTAGTATGTACCCCCAAAGGCTCACCGTGCTTTTGAAGACATGGCATAGTCTAGGTTTCTGATAGATGCGTCACCTTCTATCGGGGTACACTCGGCGAGTTCATACAATACTTGTGCTTTTCTTTTGGACTTAAGGTTAGCAACAACATAATAAGTCCACACACTACAACCCCAACATTTGGTCCACAGCTGAAAACAACAGCAAAAACACAATACGGGTTGTTTTTTTGAAGATTTGAAAAAAGCCTACACGTAGTTATACGGAGGTGTGGTTTTTCAAGGATATGTTGTAGTTTTTCTTATGGAGCCATAGTTTTTTTTTATAAGAATGTGTGGTTTCTTAGGAAGGCGTAGTTTCTTTTTTAAGGATGTGTTGTTTTCTCCGTCTGTATAGTTTCTTGACAGGATGTTTTTTTTCTAAGGTGTTTTTTAAGGTAGTGTTTTTTGAGGTGTGTTTTTTTTATGATTTTCTAAGAATCCATATATGACCAAGTTGTCCATATGTCATTAATGCCACAAAATGGCAAATACAAAAGCTATATGCATGCTTGACACACACTTCACTAGCATTACATGTGTGTGTGTGTGTGTGTGTGTGTGTGTGTGTGTGTGTGTGTGTGTGTGTGTGTGTGTGTGTGTGTGTGTGTGTGTGTGTGTGTGTGTGTGTGAGAGAGAGAGAGAGAGAGAGAGAGAGAGAGAGAGAGAGAGAGAGAGAGAGAGAACTTGTAGAGCATAAAACTTAAAGACATCCATCACTTCAAGAACTTGTAGCGAAGAACCAAAAGATGGACACTGGTTTAG
The DNA here is from genome assembly GCA_021234155.1 of Isoetes taiwanensis. Lineage (NCBI taxonomy): Eukaryota > Viridiplantae > Streptophyta > Lycopodiopsida > Isoetales > Isoetaceae > Isoetes > Isoetes taiwanensis. The sequence goes on along the minus strand of JAJEKV010000016.1, from coordinate 5,749,763 downwards.
CATCATATAGGCATTTCTTGAAGAATATTTGATCACCTAAGCATCTTGAACACTTGAAGTCAAAGGCTGAAGACCCCAAAGTTGGAAGACCACTTACTTTGCATGAACCATGATATTACTTCTTAAGGCATGATTTGCTATTTCCCAAGGTCTTTGCTACTATTCCACCCAAAAAAATCATTTATTTATACATCCTTTTCTTCCCTTTCATATGCCATTGCCATTTATCGAGACCAAAGTTAGCAAGACCATTTTTCCTAATCAAAAGCACACGATTCATCCATCACATATGAAAAATTGCTAAAATTTCATCCAATTTAATTCAAGCTCAAACATGCCAAGGTGGCTCAAACATGCCACGTGGGCTCCTACATGCCAAGGTGGCTCAAACATGCCACGCTGGCTCCAACATGCCAAGGTGGCTCAAACATGTCACGTGGGCTCCAACATGCGACCTAGGCTCCATCATGCCAAGGTAGCTCCAAGATGCCACCTAGGCTCCAACATGCCAAGGTGGCTCAAACGTCCCACTCGGCCCAACATGCCACCAAGGCTCCAACATCCACCTCGGCTCAAACATGCCGAGGTGGCTCAAACATGCCACACAAGTTCCAATGTGCCACATAGGCTCCAACATGCCAAGATGGCTCAAACATGCCACGCGCGCTCCAAGATGCCACCTTCTCTCCAACATGCCACGGTGGCTCAAACATGCCACGTGGTCTCCAACATTCCACCTAGGCTCCAACATGCCAAGGTGGCTCAAACATGCCACCTAGGCTCAAACATGCCAAGGTGGCTCAAACATGCCATGCAGGCTCCAACATGCCATCTAGGCTCCAACATGCCAAGGTGGCTCAAACATGCCACAAAGGCTCCAACATGCCAACTTGGCTCCATACCAAGGTGGCTCAAACATGCCAACTAGGCTCCAACATCCACCGGCTCACACATGCCAAGGTGGCTCGGTTGCCAAGGTGGCTCAAACATGCCACGTAGGCTCCAACATGCCACCTAGACTGCAACATGCCACCTAGGCTCCATCATGCCAAGGTGGCTCAAACATGCTAGCTAGGCTCCAACATGCCAAGGTGGCTCAAACATGCCACACAAGCTCCAACATGCCACCTGGGTTCCAACATGCCAAGGTGGATCAAACATGCCAAAGTGGCTCAAACATGCCACGCGCGCTCCAAGATGCCACCTTGGCTCCAACATATGCCAAGGTGGCACAAACATGTCACGTGGGCTCCAACATGCTAAGGTGGCTCAAACATGCCACCTAGGCTCCAACATCCACCTAGGCTCAAACATGCCACCTCGACTCCAACATGCCACCTAGGATCAAACATGCCAAGGTGGCTCAAACATGCTAGCAGGCTCCAACATGCCACCTAGGCTCCAACATGCCAAGGTGGGTCAAACATGCCACCTAGGCTCCATCATGCCAAGGTGGCTCAAACATGCCACCTAGGCTCCAACATGCCAAGGTGGCTCAAACATGCCACCTAGGCTCCAACATGCCAAGGTTGCTCAAACATGTCACGTAGGCTCAAACATGCCAAGGTGGATCAAACATGCCACGCTTGAAGCTCCAAAGATGCCACCTAGGCTCAAACATGCCAAGGTGGATCAAACATGCCACGTGGGTTTAACATGCCATCTAGGCTCCAACATGCCAAGGTCACTCAAAGATGCCACGTGTGCTCCAAGATGCCACCTTGGCTCTAACATGTGCCAAAGTGGCTCAAACATGCCAACTAGGCTCCAGCATCCACCTAGGCTCAAATATGCCAAGGTGGCTCAAACATGCCACCTAGGCTCCAACATGCCACCTAGACTCCAACATGCCAAGGTGGCTCAAACGTGCCACGCGAAGCTCCAACATGCCACCTAGGCTCAAACATGCCAAGGTGGATCAAACATGCCGAGGTGGCTCAAACATGCCACGTGGGCTTAACATGCCACCTAGGCTCCAACATGCCCAGGTGGCTCAAACATGCCACGCGCAAGCTCCAAGATGCCACCTTGGCTCCAACATGTGCCAAGGTGGCTCAAACATGCCACATGGGCTCCAACATGCCACCTAGGCTCCAACATGCTAAGGTGGCTCAAACATGCCACCTAGGCTCCAAAATCCACCTAGGCTCAAACATGCTAAAGCGGCTCAACCATGACAAGGTGGCTCAAACATGCCACGTGGGCTTTAACATGCCACCTAGGCTGAAACATGCCAAGGTGGACCAAGGTGGCTCAAACATGCCACGCTGGCTCCAACATGCCACCTAGGCTCCAACATGCCAAGGTGGCTCTAATATGCCACCTAGGCTCCAACATGCCGCCTAGGTTGCAACATGCCAAGGTGGCTCAAACATGCAACGCAGGCTCAAACATGCCACGCAGGCTCCAACATGCCACCTAGACTCCAACATCCACCTAGGCTCAAACATGCTAAGGTGGCTCAAACATGCCATGCGAACTCGAACATGCCAACTAGGCTCAAACATGCCAAGGTGGCTCAAACATGCCACGAGGGCTCCATGCCACCTAAGCTCCTACATGCCAAGGTGGCTCAAACATGCCACCTAGGCTCCAACATACACGTAGCCTCAAACATGTCAAGTTGGCTCAAACATGCCACGTGGGCACCACCTCGACTCCAACATGCCAAGGTGGCTCAAACATGCCACCTAGGGTCCAACATCCACCTACGCTCAAACATGCCAAGGTGGGCCAAGGTGGCTCAAACATGCCAAGCGCAAGCCCAAGATGCCATCTTGGCTCCAACATGCCAAGGTGGCTCAAACATGCCACGCGGGCTCTAACATGCCATCTAGGCGCCAACATGCCAAGGTGGCTCAAACATGCCACCTAGGCTCCAACATCCACCTAGGCTCTAACATGCCAAAGCGGTTCAAACATGCCACACAGCCTCCAACATGCCACCTAGGCTCCAACATGCCAAGGAAGCTCAAACGTGCGATGTGGGCTCCAACATGCCATCTAGGCTCCAACATGCGCCAAGGTGGCTCAAACATGCCAAGAAGGCTCGAACATGCCACGCATGCTCCAAGATGCCACCTTAGCTCCAACATGCCGGGCCAAAAAGCGTGAGTTCCAGCTAGCCGCTTCCCGAATAATCCCAAATAACCTTGCTACTGCAAAAGGCACTCTTGACTTCTAATTGCCACATTGAGAGGGAGGATCTGTGGAGGTTGTATGCTAATGCCCCCCCCCCAAACCACCCCCAACACCCACACACCCACACGCGTAATGACATAGTCAAATCGACGATGCCTTAGGTTTTTGCAAAGTTGTCGTCAAAATTTGCTTCATTGGTGCAGAGTGGCAATGCAGAATAGAATAGTGGCACACAAGATATATGGCAACTCATTGGCACACATCTCATTTTTACAATTCCTTGAATTTTTTTGAAAAGTTAAAAAATGCCTTTGGGATTTGGCAAGATCTTTATTTGTTTCCTTTGAGTACTATAAGTCAAGTATTATAAGGGTGCATCCCCATAAGGAAAGAGTCGATTTTTTCGCATGAACGATGCCCGCTCCCATTGCAACCCAATTAAGCCATTTCATCAAGATTTGTCTTCAAACCCCCAAGATTTGTCTTGATGGCAAGAAGACAAAAGCATCATTGCTAGAAGATAAACCCAAATCAAATTGGGCAAATATTTAAGTCTTTGCTTCCTTTCAAGAAAAGGAAGTCGCCCGACAACTCGTGCATTGAAGATAATGGGAATGCTAATTTTCTAACCTGGTTTGCCATGTGGCAAAAGTCAGCCGGATAAAGGCCTAATGGCTAAGCACCTAAAGTTTAGGTATAAGTATATCCAAAACTCATAGCATGTAGAATTGAAGTGCATTTAAAATTCTGACTAGATAAAATTATGTAATGCCACTAACCATACATATCACGCTGACAAAGTTTTGAATAACAAAATGAAATTTGGAAAGCACATTGAGGTTATGGTTCTAAAATAGAGGTTTGACCCTGAGAAATCCACCCATTTCTGGAAATTCTAGACAAGTCAAAATATTTCCGTTTTCCAACTTTAAAAGCAAAAAAATCCAGCAAAATACACTACAAAATGCCATATCAACAAATTTTCTCGATCGTCTTAAATGCCACGTGGCATTTTCTCTAGTTACTTAGACTGCTATTTTCAAACCGTGATAGATTCCCACAAATAGGCCTATTCCGTGATAGATTCCCACAAATACCAATAGGCCTTAGTTCAAATTATTATCCCGCCCTCCCATCCAATGGGCGGGATAAATTTGAAAAGTGTCTTTATTTCTTTTATCTTATCTGCCCTATTTCGAAACGAAACCCTATTTGAAAAGAAATGCCTCTGGCGGATCCGACTCCGGCGGCCTGGCTCCAACTCTGCCGCAATGGCTGATCCAACTCCGGCTCCTTGACTTCAGCGGCTCCAACAGTCCAACTCCGGCCCTCTTCTCCTTTCGGCTCACCTGGTTTTCCATTTCCTTGCCGTCCCGTGCCCGATTATTTTGCTAGTTCCTTTTCTTTGCGATGCTTTTTCTTGATGATTATTTTGTCGATGATTTTTGTTTGTCGCGACTAGGCGGCATCACCAGAGTTCTTGTTGGGAGATTCCTTTCTAATTTCTTGTTGACAAGGAGCTGGGCGGCACAAGACTTGCAGGTACTCTTCGATCTCTGCCATCCATCATCCTTCTTCTACAATCGATAAGGTTTAAATTTTTTGCGATTGTGAGCAGAGACGCGTAAGAGTGATGAAGTTGATGCGCTTACCACCGGACGACTATCCAAATTTTTTAATCATGTCCAGGTTAATGCTAGCGCCCTTGGTTTATTTTCCAGCTTAACCAGATTGTCTTATAAAGTGCGAATGGCAGGTTTGAACCAGCTATACCAGCAATACATCCGACACTCAGATCATTTTGTATGATGGAGTATTCCTATGACGGAGTACTCTATGATGGGGACCGTGGCAGATGAAGCATAGTCGACCTTTCCTTTTTCTTCTTATTTTTTTTCTGCATGCTTTGCCCTGTAAAAACGGCTACCTGAGATCTCTTCCAAGGTAGCTACTCTTCCTATATTTACTTTGTAGTTCTTAAAATTTAAAGCCTTACGCTGGTTTTCTCTATTTCATACATTGAAGCATTGTTTTTTTCTTCGTTTGAAGCAGAGGAGCTCCTTGATTGATGCGTTGGGGCTGAGCTCCTTGATTGATGCGTTGGGGCTGCTCTGCAACCAGATTTGGCAGAGTTTTGCCTCCTTTGTTAGTTGCCTTCCTTTTTTTGGCCTCTGCATAGTCTTCTATTTTTTCTGGTCTGTTAGGTTTGTTCGAAAATTTTCTTTTCTTTTCTGTAGCACTATTAGTTTCTGCAAAAACTTTTCTTTTCTTTTCTGTTCTTGTAACACTATTAGTATGTGCAATTTTTTTTAATGTAAAACTAGGTCTAGTATAACATCATTCACTAGGTGGAAATAGTCCAGAGTTAAATGTTTTTTTTTACTTACATAGGAAAAGTTCTTAATGCTTGATAACATATGGAAGTGCTAGAGTTGGATGAACACTCTAGATGGATAAATAACTTTTATCTCGCTTTTGAAAAATAATTTGTTAACGTGTGTTTGTAATGCATATCATGTAAGATTGATATAGTATCATATCCTGATTGGATCTATTTGGGTTCAATTCCCAAAAGGCTATTTAAAACATAAGCAAAGCACAAGTAAACAAAAAGCATGGATTTAAATGAAGAATCAACATTTGAAAACAACTATTATTTTAAAAAACCACATGTAATTATTCTGTTAAACCACATATTATTATTTAAAAAAAAACGACACTTGAAAACTACTATCCACGTGGATATTTTGTTAAATCACGTGTTGTTTTTTTAGAAAAATAACACTTAAAAACAACTACTAGTTTAAAAACCACATGTTGATATTCTGTTAAATCACATATTGCTTTAGTAAAAACAACACTTAGAAACAACTACTATTTTAAAAACAACATGTGGATATTTTGTAAAACCACATGTTATTTTTTTCATTAAAAACAGAAAAACAACGCCTAAAAACAACGCATTGAATTATTTTTAAAAGACTGTCAATTTTCTATGCATAGACTTTTTAGCCAAAAACTACACATTGTTTCTAGCATTTTCGGAACAAAACTATGGGTGATTTTTAAGTGTTGTTTTTTTGCAAAAAAGATACCAAAAAACTACACGTTGAGCAAATTTTGGGGTTAGTGTGACATGATATCCGCCCAGGAAAAGATATTCTTGCCCTAGATGGTGGATGACCAGGAGGGCATCTAAGCCAGTAAGTCGTACCCCTTTATCTCGGTGTAGGGGCATCTGCTCCACTAACTGTCTCCATCGGACGAAGTCATCCTCTCGGACGTACTCTCATCCTCGTCGTCTGAGAGCGCTGGCGCCTTGCCCTTCTCTGCGGACAAAGTCTCATCTTCTACGTACTGGTCCATGAGTATAGCCAGAGCAAAGTTTATTTTCAAAGCATTGCTGGTTCTCATGCATCAGAACGGGTGGATTCTTGCCTCCATCTGAGCTTCCCCGTGAGAATGTTAGAGGCATGGGAATCGCCTCCCAATATGTCTTGCACAATAGCCCTCTCCAAGTAAAGATGGGGTGGATCCCCTATGGCGATATAGAGGGATATAATTTCCTGAGTATAAAACTCAAGGAACGCTGCATAATCAGGGTGGACCTGCATGTCAGTGATGAGGTCCACCTTTTGGAGCAGAAAGGGCTGAAGGTTCAATGGGACCTGAGGATCCCAATGTTCTCCATCTTATTACCATTGGAGGAGGTTAAGGGTCTCCATTGCAC